>CM048751.1:46340568-47673068 GCA_026315105.1 Locusta migratoria | reverse complement strand
GCTTACGGTACTAAAGAAATATGAAAAAAATTTGAAGTGAAGAGCGTATTATGACTGTGACATAGACACTATAGCTGCAAAAGTAAAAACGCGATGAAAAGATCAACTGATGTCATCCAAGTCTTACATTGCACACAGAAACAATATTCATCGACTTAAACAGCAAATATAGAGACCTTGTCCATCACAGTTTCGCTAGCTATTACACGAGTTTCAAATAATAAAGTTTTTTCCCCATCAGCAGCTAAATGATTAACAGAATGTTTTGTTATCCGGTGGTGTCTACTCTTTGCGACATGGTACATAGCGCCGATTTTCAGACTCGAATAATTTCCCGTCCAGCTCAAATTGGACTGTCGCAGTTAACTGAAATAATGCTTTCATAAAATCGACATTCCTGACAAGACAGAAAGTACCGAAAAGTATTTATTGTACCTCTGTGAACAAAGGCTGTTGATATTATTTTTGATTTAATCGAATTTTCGTTTGTTCCAAACTCTATTCAAATTAATCTGTCCCAGGAAATTGAGACGCAGTCTTTTCGCCAGCGAGTGTGCAGGGCGGACTGTTAATTAACAGAAATGAATCCCCCAGCCGTCATCTGCTGTGAGCAGAACTCGTATCGACAGCGTGTCAAGGCTAGCGCGCGCTTCGGTCACTGTTGTATCTGTTTGCTCTCTCTGGAATAAATTACATTTCAGTTATGGACCAGTCTTCTCGGTGTATAGCGATGTAGATATCCTTAACAACACAGGAGATATTGAACTTAATTGATGAAACGAGAAAAAGTGCAGCAAATGAAGGAGGAAAATTAGGCTAAAAATCGCACTGACGTGTTTTACGGCACACTTTAGATTTGTAGTTTTATAATTTTTTTGCAAACATTTTGGACCAAAATAATAATCTAAATAATAAAAAATTAATTAATAACAGTAACTCAAACCCTTGTAGGAAAAATAAAAAAAGACATTAGGTGCTGACGGGTTCCGAACCACTGACCTTCAGCTTCGCAGTCCAACACATTGGCCACTACACTACAGCTAACACTTAGGAATTGCGTTCTTTAATCTCATACTATTAATGGCCATTGTTAACTGCTGCTAATATGGCATTTGTAGACACTAGATTATCATTTATCGTACGAAGAACGACGTCTTTTTGTTAATTCTTCAGTGCGCCATTGCTTTGAAATGATAACGTGTAAGTTACAATAAGAAAATCATCAAATACGCAACGCAAGATGGCGTATGCCAGAGACAGTTCTGGGCGAGGAATGTCATGTGACATCTGCGAACGGCTGGTATTCGTTAATTTAATGAAGGCTGCCAAAACTCCGTTAGTTTTGCAAATATCTCTCAAACGATACAAGATTTGAAAAAAAAAAAAAAAAAAAAACCAACCCATAAGGGTATAAAACTGTAGAGAATTTCCTCCTCCACAAATTCGGTTATTCAATTTTCGCGTCAGATGAACGGTTTGTTTGCAATTAAAATTACATTACAAACGGCTTTTTTGGCATTACTAACGTTTTTCTTGTCCGAAATATTTCAAAAAGCGAGGTTCTGGTCTCTGGTAGCCAACAATTATGTCTGTAAAATTTGGTGCCGATCGGTTGAACGGTTCGACCTAAAAAGTGGGAACACGTGGCAGTCATACAGACATCGTCAAATCGACGTTATTTTTGCAAATATCTCTGCAACGATGCAAGATATTAAAAAAAAAAAAAAAAAAAAAAAAAAACATATCAAAGCGAAGTTGTAGACACTTTTTCCCTTTACCAATTAAGTTATTCAATTTTCGTGTCAGGTGAACGCATCGTTTGCAATTGCAATTATATTACAAACGGCTTTTTTTGGTGTTACTGCCGTAGTTTTTGTCCGAAAAATTTGAAAAAGGAAGGTTCTGGTCTCTGGCGGCCTACAATTATGTGTGCAAAATTTGGTGCTGATCGGTTGAATGGTTCGTCTTAAAAACAGGGAACACGTTACGGAGAGACAGACATACATCCCAAAATCGCCGTTATTTTCGCAAATATCTCTGAAACGATACGAGATATGAAAAAAAAAAAAAAAAAAAAAAAAAAAAAAAAAAAAAAAAAAAAAAAAAAAACCATAAGAGAGCAAAGTTGTAGAGAATTTTCTCCTCTAAAAATTCGGTTATTCAATTTTCGTGTCAGACGCATGGTTAAGTCGTTATTTTCATTTAAATTTCGAGCTGTCAGAAGATGATCGCAAAGGCGCACTTTTAGTGTTACTACCGTAACCTAAAGTGGGCCAAAATTAGGTTTACACGAAGTTCATACTGGCTAATCAAGAGTGGCTACAGGATAAATGCAATTCAGTAGAAGAATGTATACTTAGAAGAAAGGTAGATATTACCTACAGAAAAGTGAGAGAGACGTTTGGATACAAAAGCAGCTGCATGAATATCAAAAGCTGAGATAAAAAACCAATACTTATCGAAGAGCGGAGATCGGAAACAAGGAGGGACCGTATAGAAAGGCTGTGGAAAACGAACGAATTGGAAGCCAGAATTGCAGAAATGGAAGAGGAAATAGATGTACACGAAACAGGGGATACGGTAGAGCGAGAAGAATTTGAAAGAGCGCTGAAAGATTTGAGGCGAAGTAAGGTCCCTGGGGTAGATGATGTTTCCTCAGAAGCGTCATCTTTGGGAGACTCACGGATGGAGGAACTGTTCCACTATGCGTGGAAATACAGAGGAAAAACTCTCAGACTTGAAAGAAAAATATAACAATTACGAATCCAAAGAAAGCAAGTTCAGAGAGTGTGAGAACTACTGAATCAACGGTTTGAGAAGTTGGAGCTGCAAAATACTAACACGAATTATGTACAGACGAATGGAAGGATCAGTCTGGATATTTTATTTTACCTTATGGATATGGAGAAAGCGTGAGCGTTTGACAATGGTAACTAGAACACACTCTTTCAAATCTGAAAGTCATTCTTCAAAAAAATGTTCAAATGTTTGTTAAGCTTATGGGACTTGACTACGGGGTCATCAGTCCCTAAACTTACAAACTAGTTATGAACTACCTTATACTAAAGACGGCACAAATATCCATGCCCGAGGGGGGATTCGAACCCCCGACCGTAGTGGCCGTGCAGACCGAGACTGAAGCGCCTCAGTCTCCTCGGCCACCGCGGCCGGCTGAAAGTCGTTCTTGATATGGTCTTCAGTCCGGAGACTGATTTGGTGCAGCTCTCCACCCTACTATATCCTGAGCAAGCTTCTTCATTTCCTCATAGGAACGGCAACCTACATCCATTTGAATCTGCTTACTGTATTCATCTCATGGTCTCCCTCTGCGATTTTTACCCCACACACTTACCTCCAATGCTAAATTTACGATACCTCAATGTCTAAAAATGCGTACTACCAAGCGATCCCTTCTTCTAGTCAACGTATGTCAAAAATTCCTTTTCTCACCAATTCTGTTCAGTACTTCTTCATCAGTTACGCGATCTACCCACCAAATCTTCAGCATTCTTCTGTAGCACGACATTTCAAACGTATTTCCTATACTCATTTGCGTGGCACAGGGAATAATGACGCTGTAAATTACTTTTTTTATGTACTTCGTACTTCTCTGTTACACACTAAACACTTTGCTCCTTGCACCTTTCCCACACAGAAAGAAAAACCGATTGCTCCGTTTCTCGACTGACGCCACACGGATTGACAGACTTGCAATTCTTGCTCACTCGTCACACCGCCTGAAGTTGGCTTCCTCTGTTTTAAGACAATGTCCATTCCGTTCAGTTGAGTATAGGAAATATAAAGGAGAAGAACGAGGCGCCTTGATACCTGCATTAAAGGAACGTGCTAATGTGGAGGACTATCAGAGCAGAGAAGCATCCGTTCGTCTGAGTTACAGAATAGCTCTACATATAGCCAAGAAAGTAAGGCTGCGAAAGAAGTGATTGTGATGGCCGCTGAAGGAATGTGACCCCATTTGGTAGAAGACTTTGAAAAAATGAGTTTCTTTTCGAAAACTATTATGCGAATATTCAGGACATGGTTGCAGAGTGCAAGAAGAACAGGCTGTTTAGTTGTCGATGAGAGTACTGACATATCGGATACTACACAGTTAGCTATTTTCATTCGGGACGTCGATGATAAGCTGGGTATTACATAGGAATTTATAGATTTGATCCCTTTCACGGTCACCAGCACTGGGTTTTACATTTTCAAAGGCGTAGAAAAAGCTGTTGAAAACGTTGGCCTGAGTTGGATAAGCTTTTTTCTATCGCAACAGATGGGGTTCCATATATGATATGATTTAATGTGGGATTAATAGCACGGCCGAAAGTACGTATGAAACAGGTTTCCGGTGCAATACAAGAACTCACTGCCGTCCACTGCATACTTCATAAAGAGAACTTATGTGCAAAATATATGAAAATTAGAAATGTAATAATGGAAACTCCAGGTTGGAATTAATAATAGCCGGCCGCGGTGGCCGAGGAGACTGAGGCGCTCCAGTCACGGTCTGCACGGCCACTACGGTCGGGGGTTCGAATCCCCCCTCGGGCATGGATATTTGTGCCGTCTTTAGTATAAGGTAGTTGATAAGTAGTTTGTAAGTTTAGGGACTGATGACCCTGTAGTTAAGTCCCATAAGCTAAAAAAAGGTGAGGACAGTTTACAACTCACCGCAAAGACGTGGCGACGAGCTGCGACAGGCACATACACAAGACACACACATACAACACATTCAGCTATCGGCCATGGCCTTCTTCAGAAAATAGAACTCTCACGCAATCACACAGGCACACAACACAATCATACAACCATCACCTCCGTCTGCCGCACTTCGAATCACGCTCTGCAGCGAATCGGTGACGGGTGGGGAGGGGAGGTGAGGGGAGAGGGGATAGGAAGGTTACGTCCTAAAGTGGTGTTCCGTCGCCCTCCCAACCTTCACAACATCCTAGTTCATCCTTATGCCACCCCGAAACCGAGCTCTCTGCCACAGGGATCATATCCTTGTGGAAGACCCCGCTGCAAGATCTGTCCAATCCACCCACCCAGCACTTCCTATTCCAGTCCTGTCACAGGCTTATCCTACCCTATCAGAGGCCGGGCCACTTGTGAAAGCAGCCACGTAATTTACCAACTGTGCTGCAAACACTGTACAGCTTTCTATATTGGCATGACCACCAACCAGCTGTCCATTAGGATGAATGGCCACCGCGAAACTGTGGCCAAAAACAAGGTGGACCAACCTGTGGCACAGCATGCAGCGGAGCACATGCTTGATTTCAAATGGCTGCACAGATGGGAGTTATCCCTACAATACATTCTCCGATCCCGAAATCAACCACGCCTCAACCTACGATAACTTCCCTATATTGTTTTCTCCATACTTTACAGTTCCTATCTCTCTATCCCAAACCTCGCCCATTTTGAGTGGTGTGTGATTGTGCGAACGTGTGTGTGTGTGTGTGTGTGTGTGTGTGTGTGTGTGCGTGCTCGCATGCGCGCGCGTGTTTATGTGCGTGTATGTGTGTTGTATGCGGACTTGTGTACTTGCAGTGTGCACGCATTTTGTATATATATATATATTATTTTCTTCCCTCACCCGCCTCCCCACTCCATTCCTAAGCTGCATCTCGTTATTCCCATCTAACCCATCCCCACCACCGTGACATAACCTTCCTATTCCCTCTCCCCTCCCCTCCCATCCCCGATTCGCTGCAGAGCGTGATTCGAAGTGCGGCAGTCGGAGGTGATGGTTGTATGACTGTGTTGTGTGCCTGTGTGATTGCGTGAGTGTTCTATTTTCTGAAGAAGGCCATGGCCGATAGCTGAATGTGTTGTATGTGTTTGTCTTTTGAATGTGCCTGTCGCAGCTCGTCGCCACGTCTTTGCGGTGAGTTGTAAACTGTAAACTGTAAACTGTCTAAAATAAGAAATGTTATGGATACGGTGGTACAAGTCATAAATTCGATTCGATAACGAGGCCTGAGACATAGACAATTTAAAAGTTTTCTTAAAAATGTGATACTCAATATGGTGATCTTACATATTCTTGTAATGTGCGCTGGTTGAGCAGGGGTAAGGTGCTAGATCGAATCTTTGAGTTAAGAAATGAAATAGCATTATTCATGAGTAGTCAACAACAGCCTGTTCCTCAGTTGCAAGAAGAAACCTGGATTTGTCTTACCATTCCTGGCCACTTAAACGATTTAAATACCTCAATCCAATGAAAAGGCCTCCTCATAATAAATATGTACTACAGAATTAAAACATTAATCTGTGGATGAATCAACTACAGACTGGAAACACTGCTCATCTTCCGAAGCTATCGCAAATGCGCGTTCCTGATCTTACTCTCTCTGAAGAATATGTGAAAATTCTGGAAGCGCTTTGTAACCAGTTCGAGTCAAGGGTTCGAAAATGTAGCAATACTGTCTACTAGTTTCAGCTCTTTGCAACACCGCTTTCAGTGAATCTTAACAATGTTCCTACCAGGTTTCAAATGGAACTGTCGAATTTACGGTGTGCCGATTTACTGAAGCACAAATAAAAACACAAACAAGGCTTGGCAGCAGGCCGCGGCGGATTAGCCGTGCGCACTGAGGCGCCGTGCTGCGGTGCGCGCGGCCGTTCGCCTTCGGGGGTTCGAGTCCTCCCTGGGGCATGGGTGTTTGTGTTGTCCCTAGGTTAGTTTACCTTAGTTCAAGTATTTTGTAAATAAATGTTCAAATGTTTGTTAAGCTTAAGGGACTTAACTACGGGGTCATCAGTCCCTAAACTTCAAACTACTTATGAATTAGCTACAACTAAGGACGGTACAAATATCCATGCCCGAGGGGGGATTCGAACCCCCGACCGTAGTGGCCGTGAACTGAGGCGCTTCAGTCACGGTCTGCACGGCCAATACGATCGGGGGTTCGAATCCCCCCTCGGGCATGGATATTTGTGCCGTCCTAGTTCGTAAGTAGTTCATAAGTAGTTTGTAAGTTTAGGGACTGATGACCCCGTAGTTAAGTCCCATAAGCTTTACAAACATTTGAACATTTTATTATTTTATAAGTTACAGAGGCAAACACACTTAGTGAAACACCCTGTATACACCAAAATCGTATGAGAGATAATGTAAAGATCCCTTGTTGCACTAGTGATACTCCCGCATCTGCAAAACTCTGCAGTCGTCCGTTAGAGGCCTCTGCGTGTGCCATGCCGCATTGCACTTTGACCTGTCGGTTCGCCAGTAGGGACGGTGCAGTGTGCCTCCGAAGTTGCGTTTTGTGATGTTATTTGTCTGGTGAAGCGTCAGATGGGGCGGCGATTGCTAATCAATCCTGCTAATGTATTGCGATTAGTTGAGATGAAGTTACGAAGAACCCTTCTTCGTGAAGAGGGCATTAGTGTAGAAGATGAATCATTTGCATGCTTTCTCGTATGTTATGGTACAGAAATATGAGCATAAGTTAGATACTGTTTTACAAACTCATAATAATGATAATAGGAATGGCAATAACGAACAACTCATTGCAAGCGGTAGTGCTACGGTAAGTGCGGGAAGAGGCGATGGAAGCAGTGGCAGTGAATACCAATATTCTTTCGGGAAGAAGGTTAAAGTTGCAACTATCATCACGGCTTTTGATGACAATTCGCTAGAGAACATGTACGATGATTATTACATAAATTATAGTTCAGATATCTGCATTATTGAGTTGGTTTATGTTCTAGGAGGCGATCAAATTATGACATTGTAGAAAGATACAAAAAAGCCAAGATCGCTGATCATCAATTTTTATTTTAGATGACCGGTTTCGCTGAACTATATCAGCATCATCTGGTCCAATAAAATCATTGTACAAGGCCATAATCTTGTAATGGCCTTGTAAAATGATTTTATTGGACCAGATGATGCTGACATAGTTCAGCAAAACCGGTCGTCTAAAATAAAAACTGATGATCAGCGATCTTGGCTTTTTTATATCTTTCTACAATATCTGCATTACGTATGGCGTCTACAATTACATCTACAGTGCTATCTAGAGCATGGTTGTAGAGCTTTGCAGAAAGACGACACCCACCAGCACATTGAGGTGTACGTAAGGATCCTGTAACCAAACGTTCATACATATATGTTTGTTCGAGCCCATGTACTTTCCTTGTCAGTTACTTTTACTTGTTTTGAAGTGACATATATTCGTAAGAGCTAAGTTATGTACGTAAAACTCATCAAATACGAGCCGCCGGCCGCGGTGGCCGAGCGGTCTGCGGCGCGCCAGTCACGTTGTGCACGGACACTACGATCGGGGGTTCGAATGCCCCCTCGGGCATGGATATTTGTGTCGTCCTTAGTGTTAGCTAGTTCATAAGTAGTTTGTAAGTTTAGGGACTGATGACCCCG
This sequence comes from Locusta migratoria, assembly GCA_026315105.1. Taxonomy (NCBI): domain Eukaryota; kingdom Metazoa; phylum Arthropoda; class Insecta; order Orthoptera; family Acrididae; genus Locusta; species Locusta migratoria. The sequence continues at coordinate 47,664,676 of CM048751.1, read as the reverse complement.
TAGTTAAGTCCCATAAGCTGTACAAACATTTGAACATTTGAAATACGAGCCTCTACTAACGGATAATATGGCGTCTTCATCTCTCTACCGAAAATAGTTGCCCTCCGGATAGCCACGTGGTGTGACGTCGGTGGCGTTCTCCCATCTCATTGGTGATCGTTCAGACGCACGTTGAGAATTTCTGACATGCTCGATACTGTCCCCCACGTTGGGAAAGCCTCGCCAACGTGCGGTTTGCACGTTGTGACGTCAGAAACTCAGCACGTTGGCCACACTCGCTCAGCTCAGACACACGCTCCGTGTGCCGACGGCTGAAGCCTGCACCAGTCGCCGCGGATAGTTCACTGATGCCCTCTTTAAATATTAACCGCTCTTAATGGCTACTTTCACTCAAGATTTTTGGTTTGTGCACAGATATCGCAAAGCCCATTTCGAATTATTTAAGTTTCATTGATCTTCTTGTATGATTAATATTAAAATCGATACTTCAGTTTTCATGTTTTTGTACTTATACAATGACTTTCCGATTCAGATGGCGCGTGTGTAGCAGTGTGAGAACATGTACGTGTGTGTGTGTGAGTGAGTGTAAACATTTATTTATTTTATATATGCAATGTGGCCGTCTTGTTTTCATATTCGATGTCAGTAATATAAACAAACACAGAGTTCTAGCAGATGCTTCGTTTACAAACAAAAGTCGAACACATCGCGCAATATCGGAACAAAATAAACGAAATGGTGAGTTTTCGTAGTAGAACGACATCAACATTTAGTGTCAATGAAGATGCCGCTACAAAAGGGCACCAAGTTAGATATGTAAAAAGTAGGATGTCATGATTTTTGCTACCCGGTGGATAACCTGCTAATTCCACAACAAGGGGGCTTCATGTACTGGACAAGTTCTGGCATTAACAGAACGTATTGAGAATCACTTCGAAGAAAAATAATAAATGGTGTGGCTGCCTTAATCACAGAAAATTTTTCTCCAAAATATGAGTCTTACAAGAATTACCAACTGACAAAGGTAATAGAGTCCACACTACAAAATCGCCGCTTCTATGTTACTCTCGATGGAAAGAATAGCAGACAGATAGGAGACAGAAAAACGGTCTTACACAGGGAAGTGTACTCACACCTATGATGTTTAACATGTACACAAATGATGAGCCGCTAGCAAAAAACTCTGAACAATTCCTCTTCGCCGATGATGTTGCAATAGCTGTTCAAGGAAACAGCTTTGAATCTGTGGAACAAAAACTGGAGCAAGATCTTGAATGTATGTCAAAATACTATAAAGAAAATTTTCTTACGCCGAATCCAGTAAAAACTCAAGTATGTGCTTTCCATCACTAAGAAAGCAAAAAGACAGCTGCATATTGTATGGGAGGGTAAAGTTGTACAGCATGAAAGCCATGCAGAGTATCTGGGCGTTATCTTAGACAGCGCACTAACTTACAAATATCACTGTCACAAGACCAGGCAGAAGAAATTATTTGGGAGCAAATGGACAGCAAGCCCAAAAACGTTAAGAACTACATACAGCAAAAGGGATCTGTTCCTCCAATGGAGAATTCGCAGCCCCTGTGTGATACAGATCAGTCCGTGCCAAACAAGTGGACACTGCTCTGAACGAAACCTGCAGAATTATTACAGGCTGCGTGAAACCCACCCCACTAAATAAACTTTACAAAGCAGCAGGTTCTGAAACACCGGCCACACCGCGATGTAAACTTGCATATATTGAAAAGTTCAAACAAAGTTTCGATGACAGACATCTCCTTTTTGAAGCAGAATCTCCAGCCAGTCGACTTAAATCCAGAATGAGCTTTCTGAATACAGTGAGAATTGAAACGCCATAAAATTTCCCTTTGCAACAAGAACCGCCAACAGGAATGGATTGGAAAATCTGGAGATCAATGAACAGAATTACAAATGATGAGGCTACTGTCAAGACAAACCTAGCGAAATGGGGATTCATTAACAATCTAGACGTATCCTGTGACGTGGGGAGACACAGACAATGGAGCACATAGCAGGTTGCTCTGATTGCCCGTCTACATGCAATTCCGAAGATTTATGGCTCGCAAGAGAAAATGATGTCAACGTGGTCCAGTACTCGGCTGAAATATTTTAGGTCTGAATTTGAAACCCGGACACGAGAAAGTAAAGTGAAAAGCAGGGACATAATAAACAAACTAAAACTGTTTATAGTAATTGAAACTCAAACCATAAGAGCCGGCCACGGTGGCCGAAGAGGGCGCTTGAGTCACGGTCTGCACGGCCACTACGGTCGGGGGTTCGAATCCCCCCTCGGGTATGGATATTTATGGCGTCCTAGTTCGTAAGTAGTTCATAAGTAGTTTGTAAGTTTAGGGACTGATGACCCTGAAGTTAAGTCCCATAGACTAAACATTTGAACATTTTTCAAACCATAAGAACTATTTATGATTAAAACAAAAATTGAAACAAGTTATTGAAGAAAATCGTTTTGCTTCAACAACCAGTCATGATGCTTTAAAATGAAGTGAAACGAATTCGCCAGCTCTGAATAAGACTCTTGCTACAGTTACGAAAGACGATATTTATGCTACATAACTTGTGTAATTGCGGTTGTGGTAAAAGAGGCCACAAAAAAGGAGAGAAAAAAAAAAACGAAGAAGAAACTTGTAAAGCATACATTATTCGTCTTCTTTGTGTTTTTGGCCTCCTTTCTCCGCAGTTGCAATTATACAATTTGTATAGGTTATGGGACCGTCTTACTTTAGACCAGACGCGTTTCGCTTTATTCTAAAGCATCTTCAGTGGTCAGCTGTACAAGAAATGCTTTGTATTACATTATTTGTTTGATTTTTTACTAAATTCGATCGGTAACAGTTCTCATTCATTGGGTTGTTTTGATACTGAATAAAATGGACTACTAATATTACTCACGAATTTTTATGTTGTCCTCTTCATGTGTGATTTGCAGCACATTGCCATTTGTTGTCACTTTTTACAAAAATTTTTGAAGAATAGCCATTTCTGTGGCCTAGCAGGCTATGATGTCGTTTGTTTTGTTTTTGTTTATCGTCTGTCTGTCTGTCTGTGTGTTTGTGTGTGTGTGTGTGTGTGTGTGTGTGTGTGTGTGTTATTTGCTTACAAGTTGTTTGGTTCTCGCTGTGAGATGTGTTTTTGTTTCGTTTCTGTCAAAACAGGCGTCTGCTAGCAACTTTGTGTGTGATATTCTGACTGTATTGTGTGTGTGTTTATAAATATGAGTTTTGGTTCAACTAGCGACTTTCTATGTGTGTGTGTGTGTGCGCGCGCGCGTCTGTGTGTGTCAGAGAGAGAGAGAGTCTGATTTTCTGCAGGTGTGAGTGTATGTGTAGGGGTTTGTTGTTGTTGTTTTATGTGGTCGTATTATGTGGTGTGTTTGAGAGAGGGGGAGGTTTGTCATTGTCTACTATGTGTTTTATCAGTTTAAATAGTGTTTCGTTGCTTATTTTTAATTGGTCAACGAAACATTATTTAAACTAATAAAACACATAGTTGACAAAGACAAACCCCCCCCTCCCTCAAACCCACCACATAATACGACCACATAAAACAGCAACAAAAAATCCCTACACATACACTCACACCTGCAGAAAATCAGACCCCCCCCCTCTCTCTCTCTCTCTCTCTCTCTCTCTCAAACACACACACACAATACAGTCATAACATCACATACAAAGTTGCTAGCAGACGCCTGTTTTGACAGAAACGAAACAAAACCACATCTCACAGCGAGAACCAAACAACTTGTAAGCAAATAACACACACACACACACACACACACACACAGACTATAAACAAAAACAAAACAAACGAAATATATAGCCTGCTAGGCCACAGAAATGGCTATTCTTCAAAAACTTTTGTAAGAAGTGTAAAAAATAAACAGTGACAGCAAGTGGAAATGTGCTATAAATCACACATGAAGAGGACAACGTAAAAATTCGTGAGTAATATTAGTAGTCCATTTTATTCAGAATCAAAGCAATCCTATTGCATGAGAACTGTTACCGATCGAATTTAGTAAAAATCAAACAAATAATGGCCGCGGTGGAGTAGCAGAGCGGTCTAAGGCGCCTCGCTGCGGAGCGCGCGGTTGCTCGCCGTGGAGGTTCTAGTCCTCCCTGAGGCATGGGTGCGTGTGTGTTGTCCTTAGGTAAGTTTACCTAGGTTTAAGTAGTTTGTAAGCTACGGAATGATGACCACGCAGTTTGGTCCGATAGATTTACAAACATTTGAACATTTTTGAAACAAATAATGTAATACAAACCATTTCGTGTACAGTTGACCACGCGTCTGGTCTAAAGTAGACTAATTTACAGTTGCATAAGACGGTCCGATAACCTATACAAACTTGTAAAGTTATTGAGAATTTGTTTTGTTTCACTTCGTGATTTTGACGGAACTCATTCACCAGGCGTTGCACATTTGGAGGAACAATGCACCAAAAATAGAAATAAATAGGAAGATGTGTTTACAGGTAGTGTAGATAGCCTAGCGCTGTAGGTTGTGACGTGTTTCGTAGCTTTACGCCATTACTTCCAGTTTTATGCACCCCTCGAGAGCCGACATATTTTTTATCTGACTACGAAGCGAATTTTCCATCGGCGTTGCAGGAAGTTGTTGTCGAGACAGCCATAGCTGCGAACACTGCATCCGAGATTTTATTGCAGGATTCCTGCTACGCACAATGCGTCGCTGTTTCAGAATTATTGCTCTTGTGGAACTCTCAGTACGGTTCAGATTTATGTGCCTTTCTCGATATTATAGTGAACGCCAATAAACAAGACCGGGCGGTATCGGAGAATCTGTCGTCCATTTTATGCCGAGAGCAAAATGTCTCTGTCAGCGGGAGTGAGAGAATTCTCGATCAGGGTGTTCGCACAGAATGTAAAACGTTAAGCTGAATCGTCACAAACATTCCATTTGGATTTCTGTCGCAATGCGAAGACTTCAAAGAAAAATTTCGAAGTTATAACCTTTTTTATCTGCTATGTCTAACGCAAGTGCAGTGATATCCACGAAGAATGTCTGTCATATGTATACAGGGTGAGTAACGTAAAACTTACACCGCAAATATTGCGAAAATGCTATTGATGTACGGTATGGATCGGTAATTGGGGGTTCGTATTGTTAGCCAACACTTATTTTAATAATACATAGAAATTGTATTTTAGCAAATATACACTTGTTTAAATGGAACAATACCTATTGACAGAAACTAAAAGAATGGTAAATTAGAATGTTAATGATGATTGTTGAAGGACTCAAGAGCCATTAGTTTACAAGATATTTACAAGATACTGTATTGCGAATAGTTACCAACCCGACACTTGTGTGCCCCATGCAAACTGTGTAGTTGCTAGGTACGATGCTGTTACGCTTGCTTACATTGTACTTGAGTAGCTTGCCCATTAGCAAAACCAGCTATGTGCATAAAATTACGAAAAGGAGATAATGGTGTTGCATGATGATTTATGGCACTGGTTTCTAATTTAGCTTGTTTCAGGTTGTAAAACGTATTGTAACCTCTTTAAATTTCAAGTGAAAAACGGTTGCAAAACCTGCTACATGCATGTCATGTACGGATGCAAAACCTACTAAATTCGCAGTTCTATTTTTACATTTACAAAACTTGTTATATGTGCGTGAACTACCATGGCCGTCTCACGAATGAGTAGCAAAAACTGCTGTAATCCTTTCCACAGCAACAGCACTACACTCCTCTTTGTGAAGGAAAATGACGATAAAATGCTTATTTCTATTGTTGACGCTTATGTTGGCTGTACTGCATATTGTGGAGAGTCATCTGTGAACTTCTGCACGCAATTGTTTCACTCACGCACCAGTTCCTCTGAGTTCACTGATGTGGATATAGCCTACAAGCTGACGTCTCTTTCCTACAGAGATTTGCAGTGTTATTTGTTTAAAATAGATGAAGATAATCAACAAACCGAGAAAATACCGGAAATTACAGCGATACAGAATTTATTGCGGAGACTGAACCACGAAGATCGAGGAAGAGGTGTCTCTGACATGGGAAAGGAACGAAGCTAAAGTTTCAAGGTATGTTTGTCAGCTTACCATATTTGGTATTCTATGTCAATGTATTTGCAGAAGAGGATCTTGATACTCAAATTGTGGGTGAAAATGTACGTGATGATGAAGATGATGATAATGACACTTTGAACTTTGAGATAATGGAAGCTAATGAAACAAACATAGCCTAAATCTTTTATTTTATTGTACCAGTACTTTTACAGAATATTAAAACATACAGAATACAAAGTTGTAAAATGTCTTTTACGTTGTGATGTAATCCACTTTGTTCAATAAGTTTATCATTACAGATGTATGCACTGTACAATGTAACACAATCATTAAATATTTCCATGCTTCCAGGGCTTGTGGTTAATATTCATCTTCCTACTAAAATTTTAGCTTGTTTTGCAAACTAAGGCGCAGTGAATGTGGCTCACACAAGAGTTGCAAAGCCTGCTGTGTGAACAACACAGTTGCAAAACATCTTATATGCAAATAAAATATCTGTATAATTTCTTTCCTACTCAACAGACTTTTCAGAGCTTTGGTACACATATTAAAATCATATACAGCTTTTGCTTGTAGAAAAATCAGTCCGGTACGACATTTCTAGTTCGTTTTATTAGTTTCTCCTTTTTGTCACACACTGATTAGCATGCACATAGCTGGTTTTGAAAATGGGCCACTAACTTGTGCGTTCCATGGGTGCATTGCGAATTGCTTCTCAATCTGTAAGTAGCAGTACAAGCAGCAGTTTGTGAGTGGGCGATGGGATTAAACAGTGCAGAAAAGGCCGAAATACTCCTGGTGTGTGGACAGTTCATGCTTTTACGGATAGTGCGGAACATATCCCAATAGACGCCACACATCTCGGAAATTACTTATCAACATCTTAAACCAGTTACGCTAATATGGTAGTGCAACATCTAGATAACTTAACAGAAAGAATCAAATAACGACAGAAGTGGAGAAAATTAAAGTTGCTACAGTTACAGTTGATCCTCACGTTAGTTACTGTGAAATCGCTCGAGGAAGTGGCATGAGCGTTTTCCATCGACATCGGTTCCATTTGTATCACATCTCTCTCCATCAAGAGCAGCATGGGAAAAGTAATGAGAATCGTATTACATTCAGTACATTGGCATTACGACAGGATGTGATGAATCAAAAATGTTCAAATGTTTGTAGAGTTTATGGGACTTAACTACGGGGTCATCAGTCCCTAAACTTACAAACTACTTATGAACTACTTACGAACTAGGACGGCACAAATATCCATGCCCGAGGGGGGATTCGTACCCCCGACCGTAGTGGCTGTGCAGACCGTGACTGGAGCGCCTCAGTCTCCTCGGCCACCGCGGCCGGCCCGTGATGAATCCACATATACTAAATATGGCCAGGTAAACAGACGAATCATGCGTTATTGGTCTGCTGACAAACCCAGTAGGTTTCTTCAGGTGAAACGTCAGCGTCCAAGGAGCGTAAATGTGTGGTGTGGGATAGTTGACAATCACTTAATATGACCATTTTTCACAGGTGGTACACTCAACGCGAACAAAATCGCAGCCTGCTAACAGACCTTGCCACACGTGCTAGTAGGCGTTCCTCTGCACAGTAGGAGGAAGCTTGTGGTACCAACGTGATGGCTATCCAGCCCACAGTGAGCCCATTACTGGCGCACGTCGTTAAGAAATGCTTCCGAATCTTTGAATTTGACGCACGGGACCTCTTGCACTGCCACTGCCGGTAGTTGACCTAATCAGTGACGGTCAGTTGTCACTTTACTGGTCAGAATCCACATCTCTATTGGATGTACTCTTGTTTCTCCTTAGATTGCGCTCCAGATGTTGAAATATTTGAATCGTGCCCTCGAATAACGCTGTATGGCACATTTTGACATTTCGTAGAATCGCGTGGAATAATGATGTAAGCGGCAGTCTGCATCTCCTGCTGTAAAAGTTGACCCGTTTACCGTCCGAGGGCAGCACTAAACAGCGAGGAGACTCACGAAGTTTTCGCGCCTCTGCTGGAACAGTGCTGTATGTTACAATAATGGCGGATCGTAGCAAGGTGACGCTTACTGGAAACGGTTTGAAACGCGCTAATAACATACGGAAAAGGAAAATTAACATCGCTATTGGCAGGATATTAAGAGGAAAAGGCTTCGTGATGTAGGAATGGAATATAAATCACGGAAAGGAAAGGTAGTTTTTGGGAAACAACCTCCAAGACAGGTGATAGTAATAACGCTGTATGGGTTCCGTGAACATCAAATAAAAAATTTACCGTTGTCTTCTGGTTTTCGGTTGCTTTAGAACGAGGTACTGAAACTTAAAGTGTGACAACTTTAACAGACTCATGCACAAATTTTTTAAGACCAATGTAATCAGTTTACAATAAATATTTTTTGTATCTTGTAATAATTTTCTTACTTACACTTTTTGGATTCTAGACAACCTTACCATTAGAGCAGAGTACAGAGTGATATGGAATAAAGCTGTATATCTAGTGCTATACAGCGTTTATCCATTTTAAAACTTACTAATTTTCAAACAAGCTATACTTAGTGAAATTTTGGAAAGCACAACCGAGTATTTTAAGAGTCTGTATGCACAAATAATACGTATCTACTGTTACATTATTATTTTCCATCAATTCTCTGGAATTAACATTTTTTTTCGATTTCCCATAAACTGCAAAATGTGCCATACAGCGTTATTCGACGTGACGATTCATTTGTAAACCTGTGTAACACCACATCGCGACAATAGCATTAGAATCACCATATTCCAACATTTTTCATCGTTTCGTAATTTTAATTATTTGTTAAGAGGCAGAAATTTCTCATTTTTCAAAATTTTTAGTAAATTCAATTTACATTAGCGTAATTCAGAATAATAGTATCCAGGGACTAAGTAGGTCAAAACACCTCGTATATCAGAGATCATTTGTCAGATTGCCATTATAAATAGTACCCGCAGTTGAGTTACTCGCTCTCTATGTGATTAATTCTCTATGTGCTTAGATTCCTCAGTGCTTAGATCTCTATGTGTTTATCTCGCTTCGAGCTCAGATCTCTCAGTATTCAGTGCTTAACTCTCCGTGATAAGTTTCAAAATATCAGACGGGATTTATTTCCAAGATGGAAAGGAACCTGATAAATTATTTATTTCTTAATGTAAACTTTTGTATAGTGATCATATGCTAATCTACATCTACATAGATACTCTGCAAATCACATTCAAGTGCCTGGCAGAGGGTTTATTAACCACTTTCATAACTTTTCTCTACCGTTCCATTCTCTAATAGCGCGCGGGAAGAAAGAACACCTAAATCGTTCCGTTTTCGATCTGATTTCTCTTATTTTATTGGGATGGTCATGTCTCCCTAAGTAGGTGGGTGCTAGCAAAATATGTTCACATTCAGAACTAAAAGTCGGTGACTGAAACTTAGCAAACAGATCACGTCGCAATGAATAACGTCTTTCTTTTAATGATTTCCACCCCAATTCGTGCAACATTTCCGTGACGCTCCCCCCCCCCCCCGTAACGTGATAGAACAAAACGAGCTGCTTTTCTCTGAACCTTCTCAATGTCTTCCGTCAATCCCACCTGCTGAGGGTCCCACAAGGGGCAACAGTACTAATGCGTGCAATATCTTCGGACTTTGATCGTTATAGGCTAGGAAGGAAGAATTAGAAACTTTTACCTCCCGTTAATAAACTGATTAGTATTCGTGATATTGGAATTCGAACTAATTTGCAAGTTTAAGGAAATGACATTTAAAAAACTTATCTGGAAGAATTAAAGTTCGTAGTCAATGTAATAGGATCCAGAGACTTAAATGTAAACGAGACTTTTAAGAAAATAGTCACGCATTGTGAACTTAAGAAGTGTTTTCTGTGAAAATGATTTGGTTGTAACTATTAACTTCAAAATACAGAATCTGTGAAACTTAAAAAAAAAGTCTTGAATAGTTATTCAAGTATTTAGTTCCCTAATATGGTCCAAGACTATTCTAAAAGTGAACATATAATAATATCTGTGAAGTTCGTCAGAAATCAGTTAATGCGTGAAAGAAAAATATCTAACAGTTTTGGTTAGGAGAGACTTTTAATAAAATCTTACTAAAGAATAATTCGATAGAAAATGAATCAGGCACAAATAATATCTTTTGTAACTGGCTTCAAACTGTCTGAACTACCGGGACTCAATGATTCAAGATTTTCGGTTTATTAAATATCAGCCCCTGAGAAACGGAATATAATGCTCAAACATTACAAAAAGTCTTTAAATTCAAGTTATGCACAAAACCAATATTTACAGTGTGAAAAAATTCAAGAAAGATATACATTTTACTAATTACGAAAAAAAGTACCAGGTCTACCAACTTAAATTGCATATTGGGATGACAAATAAAATTTAGAACCCATACATCCGCTACAAACTGTGAAAGTCAAGCTCAAATCTACAGCTTACAAGTCACAAACTAAAGCCAAATAAAAGCCAACCAACCGAAGCCGAGTTACACCTATTGTACCAAATTACAACGGTCGACAGTCCGTAGACTTGCAAACTATTTAACCTAACTTACACTGAAGACAACACAGACCCATGCCTGAAGAAGGAATCGAACCTCCGGCGGGAACGGCCGCCAAGTCCGTAGCATGGCGCCATGGACCACGCCGCCATTCCTCGCGACTAGTATGTGTCACCGTACGACGTCTGATGGAGCACTTGCGCTAGAGTCGTGAAACACACCCCACGGACGTTCTAGTTTACCCTACCTTCAGTTTGTTAATGACAATAACCGTTGTTCCATTTAAAAGGCGTATCTTTGCTCCAGAGCTGGCCCTATCTTAAGCGGGGCTGTGTGCTAAACTTCCCCGTCCCACTACAGCAGTGGTTATACACCTTCGTCACGTTAAAAAATTTCTAAGTTTAGTCATTGTTGCTCTTAGGTTAGTTTACCTAGGTTTAAGTAGTTTGTAAGCTACGGACTGATGACCACGCAGTTTGGTCCGATATTTGGTAGATTTACAAACATTAGTCATTGTCATACTAGCAATAAATCAAAACACTCACTACAGCAGAGCTACTGTTATGATCTGGGTCCTAAATTATAATTTAAAAGGAAACGCGCATCGGTCAATTCAATACCACTTGCGGAAGTAACATCACTGTCAAGTATTTGCAGCGCTGTTATCAGTTCTTAGCTGTGATAGGAAGAAGAGCTCTGTAGTGCTAACTTTCAACTTCGGTCTTTAGTCTGTCGCTATTTAGTCATTCAGCTAGCCTTAACCCAGAATTCTAAAACGTTTTTTAATCTTTGTAGCACAGGGTTAGCAGAGTTTGTGATACTATTATCGTTCCTGCAACATTCGGTATCTCATCGATTGAGCTATATAGCCTTCCATCACGTATACCCGTTTGTCCCAAAATACAAATGCATAAAACACTCAATTTGTAACACTATGCAGAATTCTTATATTCGTATAATGAAATACTGCTGAAAAACATATACGAGGTTTGCAACTTAAATTATACCAACTATTTATTCAGAACCGATACAAAACCGTTCATCTTTGCACATGTTAATGTCATTCAAAGTACTCACCAGCGTTGTAAAGAATCCGTTGCCAGCGATGTGGAATACTTAGTATACCGTTAGCAGAGCCTGCCCTGTTGATGGTGCGAATGGAGCGGTCTACTGCCTGTCGAATCTCTGGAACAGTTCTGAAGCGAATGCCACAGTTTGACGACCTTTGTTGAAGTCTTTTACTCAAAGTGCCACTGTTCTGTACGTCAATTTACAGATTCCCTGCGCGCCTCTTGAAGACCTTGATGACACTGTCGTGCTGTACGACCTCTGGCACATTCAATCTTGGTCCATCTCTGTTGTTGCTGTTTGGAAAACATAGTGATGCCGTCACGTTAGACCTCTCGCTCACAAGTGACTGTATTTCCCTCGATTGTGCGCACGCCGGTGACGTGGGTATCAGCGACAAAAGTAGATTCTATTGCATAGGATCTCCACAGCAGTATACATAAAAAAAAAAAAAAAAAAAAAAAAAAAAAAAAAAAAAAAAATCCGTCATCACAGACAATAAAATGCAGATGTGAGCAACATGCAATTCTGTCTTATATCTTCTGACCTGTACGTATGATGTATATGTCACCATCTTATTGATTGCTTTCGGAATGTTGTTAAACACTTCTTTAATAACAGTATCGAACCTGTGGGTCTATTCGATCCTTCGAATCTTCCCACCCATTATTATTGTGGTTCGTTGCTTGTTAAAAATTGAAAAATCATACAATTATGCATACTATATTGAAATATTGAATAATACCAGAAATCAGGGGAAACTGCTGTCGTTAATTTTCCCGAGGACATGCAGCTCTACAGGACGAGGCGTTATGCATATCAGTTTCAACTGACACCGGGAGACCTGATTGGTTGTTGGTAGGACCCAATGAAATGCTGCATATTCCTTAACCGGAGATTCGGGCGCCATGCGCCCTCACGTACTTAAAAAAAGAACTTCTTCTTTAATCTATGCCTAACCTTCTTATGGCTACGTTACAGATCACTTCTTTTTAAAGTGAAAGTGAGGTTAGGTATAGGTTAAACAAGGAGTTTATTCTTTTCTTTTATTTATTTTTAAGTACGTGAGGGCGCACAGCACCCGTATCTCCTGTTACGAATATGCGACATCTCATTGGCTCCTACCAACAACCAATCAGGTCTCCCGGTGCCAGTTGAAACTGCTAAGCTGAACAGTGGAAGGAATATATAAAGGGCCTCTACAGAGGAAATGAAGGCAGTATTCTAGAAATGGAAGACGAAGTGGAGGAAGGTGAGGAGGTATGATACTGCGAGAGGAATTTGACAGAGCGCTGAAGGATTTGAGTAGAAACAAGGCCGCTGGAGTACATGACGTCCCGTCTGAACTGCAATTATCGTTAGTAGAGGCAGGCATGAACAAATTGTTCCACCTGGTATGCAAGATGTATGAGACAGGGGAAATACCCCCAGACTTCAAGAAGAATATCGTGATTCCAATTCCTAAGAAAGCAACTGCAGACAAATGTGAAAATTACAGAACTATTAGTTTAATAAGTCATGGTTGAAAAATACTAACACGAATTATTTACAGACGAATGGAAAAACTTGTGGAATCCGACCTTGGGGAAGATCAGTTTGTTCAAATGTTTGTAAATCTATTGGACCAAACTGCGTGGTCATCAGTCCGTAGCGTACAAACTACTTAAACCTGGGTAAACTAACCTACGGACAACACACACACACCCATGCCGCAGGGAGGACTCGAACCTCCAACGGCGAGCAACCGCGCGCACCGCAGCGAGGCGCCTTAGACCGCTCGGCTACTCCACCGCGCCTGATCAGTTTGGATTTAGGAGAAATGTAGGAACACGGGAGGCAATACTCACATTACGACTTATCTTAAAAGGTAGATTAAGCAAAGGGAAACCTACGTTTTTAGCATTTGTGGATCTGGAGAAAGCTTGTGACAATGTTTTCGGATTCTGAAGGTAGCACGGGTAAAATATAGAAAGCGAAGAGTTATATTCAAAAACCAGACAGCAATTATTAGAGTCGAAGGTCATGAAAGGGTCAAAGTGGTTGGGAAAGGAGGAAGACAGGATTGTAGCCTTTCCTCAATGTCGTTCAATCTGTACATTGAGCAGGCAGTGAAGTAATGGAAGGGAAATTTGGAGAGGGTATTAAAGTGCAGGGAGAAGAAATACAACCTTTACGGTTTGCCGACGACATCGTAATTTTTTCAGAAAAACAAAAGACCTGGAAATGCAATTAAACTGAATGGACAGTGTCTTGAAAGCAAGGTATATGATGAACATTAACAGGAGTAAAACAAGGGTAATGGAATGTAAAATCAGAAAATCAGGTGATGCTGAAGGAGTTAGATTAGGTAATGAGACAATAAATTTAGTAGATGAGTTTTGTATTTTAGGTAGCAAGATAACTTCTGATCACCGAAGTAAAGAAGATATAAAATGCAGAATAGCTATGGGAAGATAAGCGTTTCTGAAGAATCGAAATTTGTTTACATCCTATATTAGTTTAAATGTTAGGACGTCCTTTCCGAAAGCATTTGTCTGGAGTGTAGCATTGTACGGGAGTGAAACGTGGCGGATAAGGAGTGCAGGTAAAAAGATGATAGAAGCTTTCGAAATGTGGTGCTACAGACGAAAATTAGATGGGTAGATCACGTAACTAAGAAGGAGGTGCTCAATAGAATTGGGGAGAAAAGGAGTCTCTGACATATCCTGACTAAGAGAAGGGATATATTGGTGGGACACTGTCGCGAATAGTTCGCGGAGCAACTTTTACTATAATGATAGTAGCCGTGTTACATGTTATTGCACTGTCGTAGGTTGGGAAGTTAGCCCACTCGGTTGCTAAGTGAGCAAAACAGACATGGAAACGCCCCAGTAATTAGTGGCAGCTGAGTAGGAAACTCCGGCCGCGGTGGCCGAGGTGACTGAGGCGCTTCAGTCACGGTCAGCACAGCCACTACGGTCGGGGGTTCGAATCCCCCCTCGGGCATGGATATTTGTGCCGTCCTAGTTCGTAAGTAGTTCATAAGTAGTTTGTATGTTTAGGGACTGATGACCCCGTAGTTAAGTCCCATAAGCTTAACAAACATTTGAACATTTTGAGTAGGAAACCTCCAGCCAGCCTTCTTCCGGAGGAGTTACGTGACAGCCAGGCCGGAAAGCTCCCGGATAAACAGTGGCAGCTTCCAGCGGCGTCACCGCTCAGCATTTAACCGACGGCTTGGAGGCCGATCGAGAGAGTTATCAGCGGTCCGTAGTCGACGCAGGGTCTATGCCGTCCTACCGCAGGGCTATGACTTAGTTTTTGGCCGAGTTAGTCGCCTCACAGCCTCCTTCCGTTATAGTGAAAGTGTGCTTCTACAGTTTATAACTTCTGTAATTTACTCCTATACTTCTGCCTTTTAATTCAAATCACTCCGAGTTCCCAAGTCTGAAAAACATCCAACTAGTAGCTGTACGAGTTGGACGAACCCCTCTCCATCCTGAAAAGTAGCGTCAGCTCCCTCTTCCTGTTACCGCTCGCAGGAAACCAATACAAAGACGCGACAACACATTCTAAGACATCAAGGAAGTGTCAACTTAGCATTAGAAGGAAAACGTGTGGGGTAAAAATCGTAGAAGGAGACCGATGGACGAATACAGTAAGCAGATTGAAAAGGAAGTAAGTTGCCGTACGTATTCTCAGATGAAGAGACATGCACAGGACAGGGTAGCGTGGAGAGCTGCATAAAACCACTCTGCGGACTGAAGACTACAAAACGAAAAACATCAAAAACAACAACCAGAAATCAGCAGCATGTGTATGAACAGATACTGCCCATACTAAAAGATCACAGAGCTCCTAATGACAGCAATCCTCGCCAGCAGTAGCAAGACCCCACTGGCAGGCCACACCGGCCCCAATGCCCTCTGCAGTCTCATCCTGCTGGCCCCCATCCGTGCTTCGTTCCCAAAGACCGACCTGAAGGAAGTACACACATCGACTGCAGAGTACGCGATTCCAAAACGCTGGCGAGTCGCTACTTACACTTACGAACTGGCTGCGGAAACTTCTCCAGACAAAACGTTAATAAAATGCAAAAGGAACATTTTTTCTTCTTCAAAATGTCATGGCCTACGGATACTAGACAGCGTGAACACGATGTGGGCGGTATTTACGTCCATTCTTGTGACATACGCAACTCAGATTTCAGAAATACCAAATTCAGATCTGCAAATATTATGGATAATATCACAACACATCGATGCCACGGAGTTAAAAATTAAATCATTTATTCACAAGAATATCTTGAAACAGGAACAAAATAGAAGTCTTACGCCTTTCTACTGTTGCAATTTCATAGTCTTTCCCCCTCCCGAATTGTTTGCTACTATTGACGATAAAAATCACTAATCCGTATCACTCACAGTTGTTTGGAATCTTTTCATGGTCTTTTTCATTTGTTCCTGATATTATTTCGAGGTTAACGGAAGCAGATGACACCGTTTTCGTCGAAGGTTCAATGGCTCCCTTGGGCGTGGGTGTGTGACACGGAGGAATTGTTGAATTTTGTCACTGACTTTCGGTATGAATACGTATGGTCAAACATTTTTTTTATATTGGTGTGGTGTCTCTTCTTTCGGACATGTAAGACGGCGTTAGCTTCACTTACTTCACCGCAGATGCGGTCATACGTTCGACTCCGCACGGGAATCCGTAATGGCGAATGTAAGAGGGCATGGACAATAGGGGCGCTACAAACATAGCGTGCGACTTGGGGAAGTATGAGACGAACGGAATGGGAGCACGGGTGGCCAAGTGGTTAAGGCAAACGCTGGCCCGAGGCGGGAGACCCGTGTTCGATTCCCGGTCCGGCTCATATTTTCACATGTCGTCATTGTTTAATTTCAATGCTCTAGAACAGCCACTGTCAATCCTTTCCTTCTTCGTTCCCTTCCTTTATCAATAATTTCCCAAACAGTATTTTTGTTGGCTCGTCATAAAACGTACGCTCTCGAAACTTTCACAGAAGCCCCAACCGATATACAGCAACGTCCGCCTCTGGAATTTCTGAAACATATCCGCGACGCCTTCCAGCTTACTAAATGAACCTCTAGGCTAACAAAGCGTGATGTCCGCGCTGGATCTTCATTTTTACTAGAATGCCCGCTGGCTTCCTCCACTGCGTTTCCCGAAATGAAAATATTTTTTTATAAAATCTCAGAATGTGTAAGTTATTTCTAACAATCGTTACTGCAGTAGAACTATTTTGCGTACTAATGAAGGTAATAGAAAGTTTCATTCTTTACTAATAAAGTAACTAATATTAACAGTATTTATCCACAGCGAATTAATGTACAACAAATACTTCACATGACTGCTTGTCTAGAACAAAACTAAAAACCGCGAGACCAGAAAAAATTATCAGACCCAGTACCTTGCCGCTATCACGACAAGAGCAATAAACACCGGCTTTCGTAACTACCTGCCACGCACTGACACACCTTGTAAAGGAAGGAACCTCGTAATTAGCAGCACGGCACAAAAAAACTTATCGGTACTGCGCTTTCAGCGACCGCTGTAGATACAAATGCCCGCCACCGAAGGCAAACACACAGCTGTCACTACGAGTCCCTGCGTACACACACTCACGAATAACAGGCCGCCCAAGCGAAAGCAGGACAACAGGCGCTGAGAAGAATGTCAGTCCACTAATAAATACTGTATTACAACAAGTAATCGTTAAAATATGTGAAACCCAAAAGCTGTACAAAACTTTCAGAGCGATTCGAATACCAGTCCATCACTTGCGACGTCATACCAAAGAGCAACAAGAGACGTGATTTTTGCGTTTCACAGGGCAGTCAATAAGGGGTGTCACAGACGGTGTACACCTTCAAGGCTTTTGGAAGAGCGATAATATTGAAGGCGTTAACTACAAGTACCTCTCCATTATTTCAGAGATTAATAATAGTACTTTTTACTCTCTACTCAGCGCATGTAGTACATCACAGGGGATAGGTAAGTTTTCGTCTAACTTGCGTGGCACCATTTCTGTAGACAGAACACGAAGATCAGGAGTGCCCTTCGCGAGATACAACATGTACGTTTAATACAGTTGCCACATACGCCTGTGTCTGTGCTATGTCTGATACACATACGACGTTAGACCACTGCGAGGTGAGGCAGTTCAGTGATCTACAATGACTGAAGGGCTCCACACAGTGACTGATACTACTCTTCAGTACCCGTCTCCAAGGGTCGTGCGTGTTTTTCTGTCTGCACATGAGTTATCCACCGTACTGTGGTTTACCAGTAGTGTCTGTCTGAGTACTGTCGCTTAAGTCGTATTGATGTCATAACCATGCCTGGCCGCGGTGGCCGAGGGGACTGAGGCACTCCAGTCACGGTCTGCACGGCCACTACGGTCGGGGGTTCGAATTCCCCCTCGGGCATGGATATTTGTGCCGTCCTTAGTATAAGGTAGTTGATAAGTAGTTTGTAAGTTTAGGGACTGATGACCCCGTTGTTAAGTCCCATACACTTAACAAACATTTGAAAAATGCAATGCATTTTGAAATCATAACCATGCTACTGAGTTATCGCTTCAGCGTCCACGTCACCTATAAGGAATAGTCGTAAGTAATGATCTGAGGAGCTTTGCTCGAGAAAAACAATCACCTATCTTCTGTACAATTCTCTGTGTCTTCCATATTTCATAGTGAAAACAGTGAACAGCTTCAAATACGGCTGCATCTTGCACTGACTGCTCACTGTTTCTCTGCCACCGCCCCTCTCTCGCTGCCCCTTTCTTCGTTCCCCTATCTTCGTCCATCTGCCCCTCCCTAATACTTCTCCACTCTTCGTCTGTCCGATCCTCTTTTTTTCCTCTTCCCATAAAGATCCGCCTCTCCACTTATCATCATACTCTTCCTATTCCTATCTTCCACCCCTCTCTCTTTTAATTTCGCCCTTCTCTCCCTTTCTCTATCTCCTCTTACAACTCTGGATAAGCTAGAGTCCCTTTAGCATTATCTTCAAAATCTTATATCTACGAAACTTCTTAACTGAATGCTTTGAAATTTTGGCACACATTAATTGTTATACTTGCTTGTTTCTACATAGCTAACATTTTAATATATGTCATAGATCAATTTATGTAAATTTTATAATGCAAAAACTTTGTTATGAAAAAAATGAAAAAGTAATGTGTATATCGATTATATATCATGTATTAAAGAAACAAGTAGCTAGAAAGCTAGAAACCTTTTTGTATTAGAATGCAACGTTGTGTCAAAATTTCAAAGAAACCAATCAAGAACTTTGTGAAATTACCGGCCGCTATCATGTTGGAATGCGGCTGTCGCCAAAAAAAGTATGAAAGGACACTTGGAGGGTGTGGCTGGTTGTTGTACCGGCAGTTCATACTGCAGGAGTGAAATCCAGTACTGCTCTGAACCAGCGGCGGCTGATGCCTAACATGAGTGACGTTCCCCACTTTTACGGCATTTTGCAAATTCTGTCTAAAAGTTGAAACGTGTACGTGTGTGGGTGGATTGATAAGAAAAGGAATTCTGCCAGGTATCGCAAAATGAAAGGTGTAGATGTAGGTGCAGTAACGGAATCAGAGGCGTGCAGCGGGCCTGCGCTACCCGCCCGGGCCCGAAGCCGCGCTAGGGGTGGGGAAAATTTTTATAAATATCGATATATATCGTATCGATATTTATAAAAAATATCAATTTTATTGAAATAAGAATATCGATATTTTGATATATCGGTGAAATGTTTACATAGAATGCTAAATTAATAATTTTAAACAAAACCACAGAAATTATCAACATACAATTAAAAATTGACAAATATTTTATAATTTTAAACATTAATGAATTAAAAAAGCACAATGTATAATTAGTAAAAGAAACACAATGTAGAGTAAGATATTTATTTGAAACAAATTAATTGAGACAGTAGTCATCAGTAACAGACATTAGGAGAGTTCTTTGCTTTATATGTTCACCAGTTATTCTAATTCTGTTGTCTTGCACCACTAAATTGATCAATGGAGCAACCCTTTCTGACGAAACAGAAGAGGCTTGGCATATCAGTACTTCTGTGCAATGTCTGATAAAATGGGCGTAAAGTGTCGAGTGTCAGCCCAGAACTTCAGAGGATCACTGTTACGCTCTAAATATGGTTGATCAAGATACTGCTTCATCTCATTTGGTACAGAATCTTGGCTTGAAATTTGCTGTGAAACTGAACTTCAGGTCAACAGTTTTTCATGCCACGACCAAATGGAAGAGCTGCTCAGGAGTAAACAGGTTGCCAGCACCGAACCGTCTCCTCTCCACGCATTCTATGCCTCCTTGCCACCTATCAACGCCCAACGGCCATTAAAGAATCTAATCTAATATAAAAAAAGGGGGTGGCTTTTAAAAATATAGCTTTCGATATTCATTT
The DNA here is from genome assembly GCA_026315105.1 of Locusta migratoria. NCBI lineage: Eukaryota > Metazoa > Arthropoda > Insecta > Orthoptera > Acrididae > Locusta > Locusta migratoria. The sequence continues at coordinate 47,644,558 of CM048751.1, read as the reverse complement.
AATATCGATAAATCGATATATCGTAAAATAAAATACCGTCGATAAATATCGATATATTTCCAAAAATATATCGATATTTTGATATATCGATATTTTTTGCCCATCCCTAAGCAGCGCGTCGCGGGCGGACCTCGCCACGCGCTGCCCGGCCTACCCGACTACCCGCCTACCCTCCGAGGCCCGGTACAGTCCGCCCGGCCGCCCGTGCCGCTCTTCTGCTAGCCGGGGCACGCGCCCGCCAGCCGCTACACTCTTAGCGGGAAATACACTAGTCCGATTTTCACGCTACAAAGACTGTTCACGGTACATACGACCAGTGTTGCCAGACGTAGGGAATTTTCCCTACACGTCGGTACTTTTAAGCATTACAATCATGTAGGGAATTTTCATCCAAAAGTCCCCAACGCGTGGGTACTTTAGTAAAATTTTAGAATCACCGACACAGGCCTTGCGGGTAATGTTGGCAACGGAACAGTTGTTAGCACGCGGGAATGAAGTCGACCAATTGTGGCAAAGTTTGAAGTAGCCAATGATATTTTACACGGCATAGTTGTTTTCTGTTCTATCTATAAATGTGAATGTCTGTTCGGTGTACGTTTATCACGTCTGAACCACAAGACAAAGAGCTAAAAATTTGTACAGATACTAACGTCTATCCGGGGAAGGCTTTAGGCACGGTTTTATGGCGATTAGATAGCTATTTATCTCTCTCTCTCTCTCTCTCTCTCTCTCTCTCTCTCTCTCTCTCTCTCTCTCTCTCTCTCTCTCTCTCTCTCTCTCTCTCTCTCTCTCTATATATATATATATATATATATATATATATATATATATATATATATGTATGTTCGGTGTACGCTTATCACGTCCGAACGACAAGACGCAGAGACGTAAGTATTTGTACAGTTACTAATTCATAACTGAGGAATGTTTTAGGCGCGTTTTCATAGCGATCTGATATATTTTTTTTAATTTGAACTATAAACCGAAATGTGGAACAATAATTACTCTTTGAATATTATATTTACTCTTTGAAAATGATTTTATTGCTTTCATTGTTTCTTGAGGGTTGATAATGATAAAAGGGTGGAGTATATTGGAATGGAAAGTTATCGCTGTATATAAAATTCTACGTGTGTGTGTGTGTTAATATTTCGCTCTGCAGCGAAAACTACAGAACGCAAACGAATGGTTTGTGTGTAATTGTTGTTCTAAGTCTCCCGTTGTACACCATAGCAGTTCCATGCCGATAGCTATAAGGGGGTGGAAGATATGGTGGTTGAAAGTCGCCAAATTATAAAAAGTTCGGACTGAAGGCCATCGATGACGTTTGCGACTCTATAGCAAGGAGGTTACATACAGAGAAACGTGATGCCACAGACCATATCTTTGGTCTACGCGTGCTATAATGTCTTCAGCTCTTTCTCTGTAAGAATAAGCATACGAATAAGGATATATAATCAATCAACACGCGAGCGGAGCCTCGGGTTTAAGCTAGTGTTCATATAAAGGGATAAAATTTACTCTTACATTTAGTATTGTAGCTTAATCTATGTAAATGCTAGCAGGTGACTAAACAAAAAGTGCAGAGATTATGCAAGGAATAAGTCTATTGGGATGGAAAGTTATCGGTGTATATAAAATTCTACGCGTGTGTGTGTGTGTGTGTGTGTGTGTGTGTGTGTGTTAAAATTTCGCTCTGCAGCGAAAACTACAGAACGCAAATGGTCTGTCTGTAATTGTTGTCCTATGTCTCCCGTTGTACACTATAGCAGTTCCATGCCGATAGCTATAAGGGGGTGAAAGATATGATGGTCGAAAGTCGTCAAATTATTAAAAAAAGTACGGACTGAAGGCCAGCGATGACGTTTTCCATTCTTTAGCAACGAGGTTACATACAGCGAAACGTGATGCCACAGACCATATCTTTGGTCTATGATTGCTACAATGTCTTCGCTCTTTCTCTGTAAGGATAAGCATACAAATAAGGAAATATAAGAATAAATAAATAAAACAGTAAAAGAGAAATTTCTTTTAATACATCTCTTTAAAAAAATCGATTTGACGTTTCGCGCATTACATTAAGTGATCGATCTGTGATATTTTTACAATATTATTACCATCATTATTGTTTTTTGATCTACACTACTTGCTTTCCTGATAAACGGTAACTGCATAGACTTCTGCAATCTGATAGGAATATAATGACCAAGTTACCAACCTAAACACAGCTATTCAGAACACGTTACCGGGAATTATTACAACCTACAAATCGATTGACACAGTCGTTGATAAAGATCAAGCTGTGAACTACCCTGTGGAGTTCCTGAATTCGCTAGAACCACCAGGAATGCCATCTCATAGATTGCGTTTGAAAGTAGGATCACCGATCATAATGCTGAGAAATTTGAGGTCTCCTCAACTGTGCAATGGAACTCGACCGATCGTCAAAAATTTACATCGAAACCTGATTGAAACAACTATTTTGTCAGGAACATCAGCCGGAAAGTTGTTTTATACCTCGCATTCCTTTAATGCCTTCAGATATGCCGTTTCAGTTCAAAAGACTTTAGTTTCCAGTTCGTCTAGCTTTTGCAATAACTATTAACAAAGCTCAAGGACAATCATTAAACGTCGCAGGAATCCATTTACAGCCCTCATGTTTTTCACATGGTCAATTATACGTCGCTTGCTTAAGGGTGGGCAACCCAAAAAATCTCTACATTTACGCTCCAAGCAATACTACAAATAACGTAGTTTACCAGAATGCCCGAAAATGAAATTAAAACGAATTTGGACATTACTCTCACCATACGTGGCAAGATATTGCAACACAGGCTATAAGGAATAATGTACGTATTATTTATTGTAAATCATTAAGCATTGCAAATATTTTTTTATTTGAATGTTGATTAAAAAGGTTTGTTTCTAAAGAAGGTATTGTATTTCATCTCATCCTTCAAAACCAGGCTCATAGCACACTACTGAAAAATAGCTTATCTAGCATAATCAACCAAAACGCGAGCGGAGCCGCGGGTTTAAGCTAGTACTAAATATTATTAATTTGAAAATCTAGTTTCATACACATTAAAATTGATGCGAATTACGATGATTTCAATGTATACCAGTGGAATGGAGAGTCAATTTGGAAATAGTATTAGAAAATGTCATCACAATAAAAATTCATTGTTTCTATGAACGAAACAAGTTTTATTACCTTGACTAGACTGTTATTTATTTACGACAGGACGATATACTAGTAAGTACTTGTAAATGAGAAGATGCTGACACGAAAACTCTAAAACATTTGCGACAGCCAACGTTATAATGAACAAAGCGCTAGATATTCGTTGTCAACATAGCATTACTCTTTGAAAATCGAATCATGTAGAGTGACAGACTTCCTTCTTTGTGCTGACTGTGAACTAAATAATTGGTGCTGTTCCTACTCTACGGTTGATAGGGTCTCGATGTTTTCTTGTGCGGTCAATAAACAAGTTATTCTCGTGTAACAGTGCACTCGGAATTCGCGGCATATTTGGGGAAACTAATTAATGCTGTTCCTCTCTATGGCAGGTTCTCCATGTACCCTTGTCCGATCAATAAATCAGTAATCGTCTTGTAACAGAGCACTTGGAATTCGCGGCATGATCTACACTTGACTCCATCAGTAACGACCAGTCACTGGAAAAACATATCTAGCAAGTGGAGCATGATGCCAAATATTTATTTTAAAGTTTTTCAAAATTGTAACATGTCACATTAATCAACTGGTTAACCTCTGCTGGCCTGACTACTGGATTCAGTCCCTCCCAGACCCAAATCCTAGCTACGACCACAGAGTAACATATACAGAGACGCAGCCCCCTCTAAACCACTGTCCTACGCTCCCCTCGTAGTTCCGTAAGATGCTAGCAGGTGTCTGTGCTACGACCCTGATGTAGGGGCATTAATGAGGTGGTGGGGAGAAAGTAGCGAAAACGTAGGAAAATTTTTTGAGACTGTAGGTATTTTCTCTCTTTGCCATCTGGCAACACTGCATACGACCATCACACATCGGTTCATGAACTTAGTTTTTCCTTACAAGCTTTACTTTGCATGTGAAAAATTAATTTTCATTCCGCGTGAGTTTTTAGATGCTTATCACTCGATTCTGAAGAAACTATTGGGTTAAAAAAGCTGATTTTTGAACTTGTGATAGTACAGAATCTTAGCTTTCCGTAATTCGCTACTATCGCGGTGGCCGAGGGGACTAAGGCGCTCCAGTCACGGTCTGCACGGCCACTACGGTCGGGGGTTTGAATGCCCCCTCGGGCATGGATATTTGTGCCGTCCTTAGTATAAGGTAGTTGATAAGTAGTTTGTAAGTTTAGGGACTGATGACCCCGTAGTTAAGTCCCATAAGCTTAACAAACATTTTTTTCGCTACTATCTTTCTAAAATGGCGCTATTAGTGAAGTATGTGCACGTCATTTACAAATAGTGTATTGACAAAGTTAGACAGCAGGCAGCTTACTGACCTATGCATTTTAGACGATACATTACCGCGAGTGAAATAGAGCTGTCTCATTTCACGAATAATTGCGAGTTAAGGAGCGTCAGGTCCGCGATAGCAAGAGTATGTATTCAGCACGTGTTCTAACAGCGTTTCTGTCGACATTTCGATAAACTGCTTGATGTATCCTTGCTGAAAGAGAAAAGGAGGCTCGGGTTTTTACGTTCAGTTGCAATCGAGGTCATTAGACACGATTAACTGGTAGAATGTTGGAAGTTTCAGCTTACGCTCAAGCACTCCAAGGGAAGTGAACTAATTACTGTCCATCGATAAAAGCGTGCAGTCAATTTTTGTTTTATATTTTCCCCTTTTTCCTTTGGCTGCGGCGAGAAGAAACCCCGACGGAGTCACCACTATTGGAGAGGTGACATTCAAGGTCGGAGTCATGAGTTTTGTATAGATTGCATGTATCTTCAAAACACTTGTAATTTTTCCTCACTGAATGAATTGTCAGTGCAGTATCAATTGGGAGAAAAAACAGACGTGCGCAATAATGGATCTGATAAAACCAGACAGAAGACTCCCAATTTTGTGCCCACGCCGGAAATATTAAACCTGTTGGAAGTCGTCGGTTTCGCGTTAGCTCGTTTGTAGACAGTTGTATACTTTGCTTAGTATTTACTTACACAGTGTTTCACTTGGCTCTAACATGAAGAGCAAGATGAGACCTTAAATCTCTTCAGTTCCTTGTTCCCGGTAAATCTACGTATTGTCATGTGTGTGACGATATGCTCTATAATGATGTGATAATATTTAATTTTATTCAAGATTGTCCTACTAATTATCTAGCTAAAATTCTGTCAAGGTAAACAGGAAATCTTTAAAAAGCCAGTAGTTTGCGAAATGCGGAAGAATTTCATTCAAAATGAGTGCTTCAATAACCTCGACGACTTGCTGGTGGAAATTTTCTTTACAAGAAAATATCAAGAACGTAATTGAAAGACATTTGGAGGGACTTAAAAAACATTCAAACATCATTTCCCTTCCTTGTCTACCAATAGCAATGGGATTCGCAATCTCTTGGAAGGAGCAATAATTTTAGAATCCACATAACTGCAAATTAATAGTAATAGCTCCTGGAAACGTCCAGTAACTTTAAGTCACATAAATCTTTGGCATTGCTAAGAGGAAATTTACATGTCTCGTTCACTCGTTGTGCGAAAAGACTTTCACTTCTAACACTTAGATACAAATAAATACAGAAACACTCTTCTAGTTGAAAGCAACGACAGACTCGCTTGAACGTCTGTGGATCCTCTAATAAAAAGTTTAGCCGCTTAATTCCACAACGAAAACTTGTAGTTAACAGACAAGTGTAAAATACTTTAATATTGTATACTGCACCTCTCCATTATGCAAAAGCCTGCATCTGCCCTTTTGATATGAAACCATTGATGCTTAAGCTACAAGAACCATTAGTTGTACGTACCAGTAAGAAACTTTTTCGTCTATTATTTTTGTATTTCACTGTATTTAATATTAATAAGGTGGAGTTTAAACTACTATATATCTGCGATATGATAATAGGACAAAAACGTTTAAGAGGCACTGTGATTATGAATTAACAAATAAAAAATAAACCCTACATAACATCACAGCTTTACGACAGAGCCTAATTGTCTTTTGGTTGAATACATGGTTGTTACAATTACAAGATAAACTAATGAAGGAATATTAGAAACTTCTTGTTTTAAGTAGCGTCTACTCCGTGCACATTGGTATGATTTGTCTTGTTCGTTATTTATTTCAGACATAGCAATAACGAGTAAATTGCTACGTAGGCAATAAAAAAGTGCGTGATGCCTACGCTCTGATTACTACAACGTCTCGCGCAGCGCTATATTTTATATCATCTGTATTGCGACCATCATGTTGTTTTACTCCCCAAGTACTTAGATTCGGTGCAGAATGATTTAGAAGTAAAACGTGTAACATCAGACGAGGTATCAATGTTAAAATTGTCTTATACATCCTAGCTCACAAAATTAATTACATCCAATTTGGAGGTAATCGATTCTCGTCTAGCCAAAGCAGTAAATCAGAATAAAGAAACCCTCCAATTGTTAATCACCAATTTCATGTGTGAATATATAGTGAAGCTACAGTCAAGATCTCTGGATCCCTAAATAAACGTCTGCAGGATGATCTTCGACGGGCTCTAGAAATTTATTCTGGTTACACGCTTTTGTGCAATGAATACTTTTTTACTCAATGTTGAATTGCCCCAGAATTTGTTTCCATATGAAAGCAGTGAATGAAAATAGGCACAGTAAGCTAATTTACTGAGATGTATGTCACCATATTTTGCAATGACCCTACAGCATAAGTTGCTGAACTCAAACGTTTCATCAGATCTTCAATGTGTTTCTTCCAATTCAAACCCTCGTCCATGCAAACACATAAATTTTTTGAATTTTCTACCTTAGCTACAGATTTATGTTAAAAGTTATAAGATATCTGTTAGTATTATGTGTCACATACTTGTTAACGATGTAATTGTCGATAAAAGATATTGTTATGTTATAAATTAATTTCAAGGCTAATTAGAATGTTTGCTGTATTTAATATATATCAAAATTTACCGTAAAGTATTTTTCAGAACATATAGAATCTCCGTGTAATTGCTAGGAAGAGAAAAAGTGGTTGTTCTTTGCTGATAGAGTTTAGAGTATTCTATAGGAGTATCTCATTATTATTGGAATGTTATGGAAAGTGAATCGATGTATTACGAACGCTCAATACATATATTTCAACTTAAAGTAAGTTCTGCTTTTCTCTACAATTATTTAAAGTCTTCAACATGTAATTTTGGTGTAGTAGAAAGAGAGTCTACGTGAGCTACCTCACCTGGAATTACGAACCTGCACATTTTACACACGGGACTTTATTTGAAGCTAATTATAAAATTGACTGTTTTATATTAGACACAGATACTCCTGGCAATTCCAGATTGGGCAGTGAATTTTCCATTCGGTACACAGAGACCTTCTGTTACCCAAGAAATTAAATTAAAAAGTTTACACTTTCACACATCATTGTAGACCATGAAGAAAGAAACTACGAGCTGCATCGACACCACAATGTCTAGCCTGTGGTGGGAAGAAATAAATGAAATTATTCCTTTTCAGGAATTTCGCAGTATCTTATCTGAAACTGCCCAAAGACTTTTAAATAGATATTTAAATTAAAATAATTGACTATGTCAGACGTAATGAATGTCAATATTTAATTATTTTACAAAGTCTAAATTTATTAATGGTGTCATGCCATTTACTGTATGAAACTGTATCTACTGGGTTTTTATCAAAGTGTAATGATAGTCCACGTTTAGAGAACCACTTAATACTTTTCTGAAAAAATATCATTTACAATTTCCTCAGTTAATTCCTGTTTGTCAGGCCTGATAGCTGTAATTGTATCATCAGCAAACAGAACTAGCTTAGCATCTATGTTAATGTGGAATGGCAAGTCATTAATATGTATTAAGAACAGCAGAGGACCCAAGACTGAACCTTGTGGGACCTCATTTTGGGAACTCCCCAGTTAGAGGTATTAATTGCTTCCTTTATATCATGTTAGACTGTGGTACTAATATTACCATCTTCCTCACTTCACGTGCAGCCGTGTTTGCAGTCACGTCATATTTGTACAGCGCGCCGTCTGCTGAATAACTTTTGCAGCGGTGTGTCTGCTCCTTCTGCAGCCAGTCAACCCGCGAGTGCCTGGACCGCCTGCGGCCGGCTTTTCTTTCTTTCTTTCTTTCTCTCTCTGTCTCGCGGCCGCTGTGCCGCCCTGTTCCGCTGCCCCTCTTTTTCTTTTTTTTCCCCTTCCGCTTCTCCAGTTTCCGCAACGGCAGTGTCGTTGACAGTTCATTTGTCTCTGCATTAAGTCGACAAATTTTCTAGCGCGCTTCCGCCTAGCAGGAAATGTCACCGGATATAACGCTGTGGAGAGGAATTGTTTCATTAACTCACAGAGTCGGATGGTAGGGTGAGCCCCCACTCTGGCCAATCTACAATATGTGTGTGTGTGTGTGTGTGTGTGTGTGTGTGGAAAGAAAAAAGAGAGAGAGAGAGATACGGTGCAAGGAGGACAAAGGGGGAACGGGACACCATGGAGGGGTATTAGTTCAGAGGAAACTGCTGCATTTCATATCCTCCTAACACATTTCTCCCGTTAGCGCAATCTCATCTCAACAGAGGAGTCGCTGGAGAACATCATTTAGCATTACTCCGAGAGACAGGACCGCAACACACACACACACACACACACACACACACACACTGTGTGCATGTGAGTGTGTGTATGTGAGTAGTAGCAGACGTTAATGGAAGAGATGTCACTTGTTATTAACCTTTATTTTCTGTGTTCTTTGTTCTCCCGATACGAGCATTCCAGTACAGTAAATCAGGAACGCGAATCACGACACCGAGTCCTTTTACAAATCCCAACTTCATCTGTTGTCGTAAATGACAGCTATGATGCTATAAACTCAAGCACTGATACCTCACTCTCTTTTGTTTATGGAAACAATCTCCGTTCATTTTTCTCACGTAAGCAGTTTTATGCACAAAACACGGCCACATGGAAGTGGGAATGTGGAATAACAATCTTTAGAGAAATCCTCCGAATGTTTTAACAACATGTAGAATCAACATCGACTGACTGCCCAGAGATGACCCGTCCTAGGCCTTCTCTGAAAGATAGTTCTGATAATGAAACATACAGTGGCTTATCCTGAAAATGTTAATACGAGTGCAACACCAAACTTACTTTCCTAGAAATGCACCATTCACTACAGACTTTAACAATACCAACAACCATCTCATACAAAATTCTTAATTTTTCACATGTGTCCACGCTAAGTGTGATAACCTATATAATTAAACAAATCAATAAACCTTAAATCAGCCATAGAATCATGTCAGATGTTTAATTGCTCTGTTTTGGTATCCAATATCTCAGTCATTCTTAACAGATGTTTATGGCCAGTTTTCCTCTCTTCTATTCCTTGGTGTATCACATGAACTTTCAACAATACAGTATATTTAATCAAAGCCAAAGCATCTTTTCTTTTATGTCTTACACTTCTTTGCTGCAAATCCAAATGTTTTGACAGGACTATGTTAAATGTAACGTCTGTCAACGAAAAATGTTCTTCAAAGAGACACAAAAGATATAAATTGAAAATCTCTTACCATCATGAGGAACATACGTCCTTCATCAGTAAGAATTGTTTGGGGATCTTCAAAATGAGTTCTTTTAAATCTTGAAGTATAAGCCTGCAAGCCGCCACAGTTTGTAGAGGGCGACTTGAATAATTCCATCTTATTGGTGCAAGGATTTCTTTCTGGAAGACGGACAAATGTTACACAACCAGAAATCTTCCCACAAAACACTCTACATGCACTAAAATTACCAGGGCATACCTTTTTCTTTATGCATGGAAATCAGATTGTAAGTTTTAATATCGTAAAATTTCAAAGTATTCATTATTAATTTTAGACATGGAAACATAGAAGACTTTAACAGCTACAGAGGTATATCTTAATCATTTTCAGGTATTGTAGAAAGGAGAGACCAAGTGTTAGTTGAGGACAAGTTAGATGAAAATCAGTGTGGGTTTAGGCCTGTTAGAAATTGTCAGGATTAGACCTTTACCTTATGACAGATAATGGAGAAGTGCTATGAGTGGAAAAGGAAAATTATGCTTTATAGATCTACAAAAGGCTGATGACCCTGTTTCTAGGACGAAGATTACGACAATTCTACAATAGGAGGCAAACTTCTGCAGACAATTAATGCTGGCCTAGGATTTTTATCTGTCACTTTCTACTTTTTTCGCCTCTGGCAGTATGGCTCATGTGAAAAATACCGAGTAGCACCGTGGTTCGGAACCCACGTTAAACTGTAGGTCCCCCTATAACTGGCTGTCAGTTCGAAGGTCGAAAGGAAGGCAACGGCATACCACCTCCAAACAGGACCATGCCTAGTAAAGCATTGTGGTGTTCAAACCAATCTTCAGATTGTTGACTGCTTTTTCTGCTTAATTTCTGAAAACGCAAAAATTTTGACATATAACTGAGTAAGGTAAACAGATTCTCGTATAGATATGAAATTAATACATAGTTTCTGAAGAAGCTTTTCTCATTCGTGTACATGTGTTTAATGTATTATTATAGGAAAGAAAGAATTGAAGGAAGAAAAATATTCGACATGGAAATTTAACTGGTATTGTATAGGCAATTTTAATTTCTCTGTTTTTATAAAAGTAGTGTACTGATTGTCGCCTTGAATTTTTCGGAGTTCATGTAAGGTTTGCGTACATAACATATGCGAAAATATTCATCAAAAACTTGTCAGTTACGTCAGTTGTTTTCTCCGATGAGGAAAGGTTCAAATGTTCAAATGTTTGTAGAGCTTATGGGACTTAACTGCGGAGTCATCAGTCCCTATACTTACAAACTACTTATGAACTAACTAAGACTAAGCACGGCACAAATATCCATGCCCGAGGGGGGGATTCGATCTCCCGACCGTAATAGCCGTGCAGACCGTCACTGGAGCGCTTCAGTCCCCTCGACCACCGCGGTGGCTGAGGAAAGGTTCACGGTTTCTTTGAACAATGGGCTGCGCTACAGGTTTGTCTAAATTTCTAGTTGAATTCTTGCCATGTGGAGCCAAAAACCAAACTGTTTTCTTAAAACCGTCTGACAAGTATTTCGTAGAGCCGGCAAGTCACCATGGACAGAATTGCGTGCACTTCCCGCTCTTATCCGTTGGATGGAACACCCTATGAGAATGAAACGAGTTATCGGTTTGCTCTCAATCTTAAATAAAATTTAGATATCTTACTTACATTTCGTTCGCAGCTTTTTGTGTGCTAAAATCAACCATACACAACGGCTATGCGATTCGATTTTTCGCCTTCGAACTCTTCAAAAGTTTGCGCAGTAGCTTACTTACACTACTGGACATTAAAATTGCTACACCAAGACGAAAAGCAGATGATAAACGGGTATTCATTGAACAAATATATTATACTAGAACTGACATGTGATTACATTTTCACGCAACTTGGGAGCATAGATGCTGAGAAATCAGTACCCAGAACAACCACCTGTGGCCGTAATAACGGCCATGATACGCCTGGGCATTGCGTCAAACAGAGCTTGGATGGCGTATACAGGTATAGATGCCCATGCAGTTTCAACATGATACCACACTTCATCAAGAGTAGTGACAGGCGTATTCTGACGAGCCAGTTGCTCAGATACAATTGATCAGACTTTTCAATTGGTGAGAGATCTGGAGAATGTACTGGCCAGGGCAGCAGTCCAACATTTTCCGTATCCAGGAAGGACCGTACAGGACCTGCAACATGCGGTCGTGCATTATCCTGCTGAAATGTAGGGTTTCGCAGGGATCGGGTAGTAACACATCTGAAATGAAACGGCCACCGTTCAAAGTGCCGTCGATGCGAACAAGAAGTGACCGAGACGTGTAATCAATGACACCCCATACCATCACGACGGGTGATACGCCAGTATGGCAATGACGATTACACGCATCCAATGTGTGTTCACCGCGATGTCGCCAAATACAGACGTTTCGCCATTCTTGCACCCAGATTCGTCGTTGCGTGCACCATCGCAGGCGCTCCTGTCTGTGATGCAGCCATGGTCTCCGAGCTGCTGCTGCAGACGTCGTCGAACTGTTCGTGCAGATGGTTGATGTCTTGCAAACGTCCACATCTGTTGACTCAGGGATCGAGACGTGGCTGTACAATCCGTTACAGCCATGCGGATAAGATGCCTGTCATCTCGACTGCTAGTGATACGAGGCCGTTGGGATTCAGCAAGGTGTTCCGTATTGCCCTCCTGAACCCACGGATTCCATATTCTGCTAACAGTCATTGGATCGCGACCAACTCGAGCATAAATGTCGCGATACGATTAACCGCAGTCGCGATAGGCTACAATCCGACCTTTATCAAAGTCGAAAACGTGGTGGTACGCATTTCTCCTCCTTACACGAGGCATCACAACAACGTTTCACTAGGCAACGCCGGTCAACTGCTGTTTGTGTATGAGAAATCGGTTGGAAACTTTCCTCGTGTCAGCACCTTGTAGGTGTCGCCAGCGGCGCCAACCTTGTGTGAATGCTCTGAAAAGCTAATCATTTGCATATCACCGCATCTTTTTCCTGTGGGTTAAATTTCGCGTCTGTAGTACGTCATCTTCGTGCTGTAGCAATGTTAATGGTCAGGAGTGTAGTTTGATATACCGCAGTAATAAGGAATAGAAAGTGAGATCATTATTGACCGAAAAAATCACTCTATAAGATGTGAAAAAATTAAATTTTTCCATATATTAGTTTTCTCAAATTCGTCTGATAGAGACTGTTAAGTGCTGGTAACGCTGTGGCAGTCAGCGTGTAAGCAGCAGCGGAGTATAATAGACCCAGCATGGCCTACGGTGACAGTTGGCTATACTTTCCCTATACACGGGTTTAGGGCAGACTTCGACGCAGCGCCTCGATCTGTCGCCCATCAGTAGTCGCTCAGCGCCATTGCCGACCCCACCATTTCGCACAAATACGACTCGACCAGCAAAACTTGTCAATATCGAAAAAAACCAATTCCGGCATTTGCATTCAGACGAGGAGTAGGGGGTGGAACCCCCCCCCACCCCCCACCCTCTCCCATAGGTCTACTGTCATCGCTGTCCTGTATAGCTCGCCCGTCCTCTCAAAGAGCGGCGAATGCAATTTCGGGAATCAATGCGCGGTGACGCACTCTGCGGACGAGCTGCCTGTTAATTCCGGGACGGCGGCGTGCTTATCGCGTTTCACGACCAATTTATTGGTTTATTTGTTTATTTATTTATTTTATTTCCGGCCTACCGGAAAATGTGATTACCTCCTGGGAGCGGCAGATCGAAACGGCAGCAATATTCTGGTCCGCAGGGTCCCCGCTGTTGCTGGCGTCGATAACGCGACAACCGAGACAGCATGCGCGATCAGAGAGGGATTACTGACTCTGTCTTGAAATTGAAATAATCCTCTTGCACACTTACTGACAGTTAATACGATAGTACCATTTGACTTTTGGCCCACTTTAGGTTACGGTAGTAACACTAAAAGTGGGCCTTTGCGATCGTCTTTTGACAGCTCGAAATTTAAATGAAAATAACGGCTTAACTAATCATCTGACACAAAAATTGAATAACCGAATTTGTAGAGGAGAAAATTCTCTACAACTCGCTCTCTTATTTTTTTTCATAACTCGTAGCGTTTCAAAGATATTTGCAAAAATAACGGCGGTTTTGGGATGACAGACTTAGATTAATTGGAAGAATACTAAGGAAGTGCATTCCGAAAACGAAGGAAGTAGGTTAGAATACACTTGTTCGCCCACAGCTTGAATACTGCTCACCGGTGGTGGGGTTGATAGAGGAAGTAGAGAAGATCCAACGGAGAGCAGCGCGCTTCGTTACAGGATCATTTGGTAATCGTGAAAGCGTTACGGAGATGATCGATAAATTCAAGTGGAAGACTCTGCAGGAGAGATGCTCTGTCGCTCGGTACGGGCTTTTGTCGAAGTTCCGAGAACAGACCTTTACGGAGGAGTCTAGCGGTATATTGCTCCCTCCTACGTATATCTCGCGAAGAGACCGCGAAGATAAAATCAGAGAGATTAGAGCCCACACAGAGGCATACCGACAATCCATCTTTCCGCGAACAGTACGTGACTGGAATAGGAGGGAAAATCGATAGTGGTACTCAAGGTTCCCTCCGCCACACACCGTCAGGTGGCTTGCGGAGTATGGTTGTAGATGTAGATGTAGATATGTCTGTCTGTCCGTCCGTCTGTCTGTCCGTAACGTGTTCCGTGTTTTTAAGACGAACCGTTCAACCGATCAACACCAAATTTTACAGACATGATTGTAGGCCGCCAGAGACCAGACCCTCCCTTTTTCAAATTTTTCGGACAAATAATACGGTAGTAAAACCAAAACAATCCGTTTGTAATATAATTGTAATTGCAAAAGAACCGTTCATCTGACACGAAAATTGAATAACCTAATTGTTAGAGGAGAAAATTCTCTACAACTTAGCTAACTTATGTTTTTTCATATCTCGTATCGTTTGAGACATATTTGCAAAAATAACGGAGATTTGACACCGTCCATTGAATTAACGAAAACCAGCCGTTCGGAGATGTCACGTGACATTCCACGCGTATTTGATGATTTTCTTATTGTAACTTACAGGTTGTCATTTCAAAGCAATGGCACACTGAGGAATTAACAAAAACACATCGTTCTTCGTACGATAAATGATAATCAAATGTCTACAAATGCCAAATTAACATCAGTTAACAACGGCCATCAATAGTATGAGATTAAAGAACCCCTGTTTTGATTTACAGCCGTAGCGTAGGGGGAAAGGTGTTGGACTGTGACGCTAAAGGTCGGTGGTTCGAAACGCGCCACTACTTAGTTTCTTTTCCTAAAATGGTTTCAGACACTCTTATTTTTTAATTTATTATTATTATTTTGGGTCGAAAATGTTTGCAAAAACTTATAAAACTACAAATATAAAGTGGGCCGTAAAACACGTCAGTGCGATTTTTTTCTTCAAATTGTACAATGACAGTGAAAGATATCCCGGCTCCAGTAATTCAGAGTACAACAACAGAGCATTGCACGTGCCCAAGTGCCAGTGTTCCCAACTATAGCAGTCTGTGGAACGTACATCTGGTTGTTTCTACAACTAGACAATCTGTTAATAATCCACAAAGTGCAGCAACCAGTTGCTTCTAATAATTTATTTGTGACGATCGGTTTCGCCCGCTTGAGTGCCTTTCTGGTCTCTATATAGGCAAACAAGTGCATAGGTATTACAGTAAACCATATAAAACGAACAAAAGTCGGTTACAGAAATTTGAATTTGTGAGTGTAAAAGTATTGGACCTGAGTGTGAAAATGTTCATATAAAGGGATCAAATTTACTCTTACATTTAGTATTGTAGTTTAATCTATGTAAATGCTAGCAGGTGACTAAACTGCAAGTGCAGAGATTACGCAAGGAATAAGAATCAGCTGCTAACAAAGTATCTGTGACTGATCGTCATAATGAAAGGGAAAAATCAATAAGGAAAAACAGGAGTGGGATGAAAAACAGTAATAATCGATGTAGTTGACAATAAAAGCGTAAAAAGAGGAGCAGGTGACTGATTAATCGGTCGCTCAACATATTAATATTCAGTAGTATAAGAAGTACAATGATAAGTGGCGCCAGAGGCGGAATATTTCGGAACTAGCCACTGACACACTATTACGGCACTTGGAATGCCGGTACCTGGGCAACTGTCAATATAAACAAAGTGTCATTGTGTCTGTGGCTTCAAATATTAGTGGAGATGAATTCAGAAGTGATTCTCATACGACAAATAAGTTAAGGATGTGGTTTACAGGTTAAGATGCGTGAAGTAATGTGCAGACAAATGTGATTGGTTACAGTAATATTAAGTTAGTGTTACAATAGGTGCATCTAGTCAGACAACTGAGGAAGGCTCAACAGTCAACTTGCTACAAATATGCCAAAGAGGACAATCCTGCAGAGCATATCACGGTGGTCTAAGACACAATAACAGTATGTGATGACCGGTATCCTAAAAGTAAACAAGTCACTATCAGAATGGTAGTGAATATTGCATACACGATCTGTGTTTAATCTCACAGAGAAAACTTTGGCGTTGGTGCTTTATCCGTGCTGATAAAGAAGGTTTGAACTTTGCATCGACGCCTAAACTTTTACCTATTGTGTGATTTATTATTTCTATCGAACAGGCTGTTTTTAAACTACCTTCTGACTCTAAAGAGGAGGTTGGAAAGAAAGCTTGTGTGTTCACTAGGGCAGTGACTAATGTAGCAGCAGCTGCGAAAGCTGCTTTACGTTCACTTATTGTTATTTTACCTGCGGACAAGGGAAATTTTACTGAGAAGCGGGGCTATGTTCAAAATATGCACTGTTTACTTTCAGATTCAGTATATCGCAGGAGTGCTGCTGACCCTACAAAATGTGTTGGGAGGAACACTAACAATCTCATAGGAGACTACCAAGAGTCTTAAAACTTGCTGTGCAGTACCTCCTAGGTTATATGGTCTTCCTAAGGTTCATAAGTAAGGATGTCCTCTTAGACACATAGCGTCAAACATTGTGCTCTGACATATCGTGTAGCAAAACCATCTTGCTGGTTTGTTGAGCTCACTTGTGGGACATTGTGATCATCACATTAGCCGGCCGCGGTGTCCGAGGGGACTAAGGCGCTTCAGTCACGGTCTGCACGGCCACTACTGTCGGGGGTTCGAATCCCCCCTCGGGTATGGATATTTGTGCCGTCCTAGTTCGTAAGTAGTTCGTAAGTTTAGGGACTGATGACCCCGTAGTTAAGTCCCATAGACTATACAAACGTTTGAACATTTTTTCATCACATTAACAGCCCTGCAGCTTTGATATGTCGATTGGAGGGAGGGCATTTAAATTATTCTGATATTTTAAGTCAGTTTTGATGTGGTTTCTCTCTTCACTCGCGTTCTTCTGGTTTGTTGCAGTTAACTGAGGCTGGGTTGGGTACTGAATTAACGATTTTATTTCGACATGTCTTGACTTCCACGTAATGCTTATTTAACGACCAGTATTATGGAAAGACAGATGCGATTGGATGTCCATTGACATCTCCCATTGCTAATTTAATCATAGAGGACTAAGAAGAACTTGCATTTGAGTCCAAGGCTTTGAAACCTGCTTGTTTTTTCAAACATGAAGACAATACGTTTGTTATTTGGCCGCATGGTAGTGACAACTTGAATAATTTTTGGAACATCTAAATTCAGTCCACCGTAACATCCGTTTCACCATGGAAGTGCGAAAGAATGGTTGCCTTCCCCTCCTTGATGTGTTGGTTAGTAGGGTGGTAGATGCTACTTTGGGACCTGATGCTTATAGGAAGCCAACTCACACTCATTTACAGCTGCAGGCTGATAGTTGTAACCGTCACCACCCATCTCAGCGTGGAGGGGATCTACATACCGTACTGCGCAGGGCGCACGTTATCTCAGACCCGGAAAGTTTGTCTACCGAGTTGTTCGATGTGGAGTCACATGTTTGCCAGAATTGTTATAGTACGAGGTGCATTCAAGTTCTAAGGCCTCTGATTTTTTTTCTCCGGACTGGAAAGAGATAGAAACTTGCACATTGTTTTAAAATGAGGTCGCGTTCATTGTCAATACGTCCCAGAGATGGAAGCACCGTACGGCAGATGGAATTTTACCGCCAGCGGCGAGAATGAGAACTGTTTTAGATACTTAAAATGGCGAATTTTTCCTTACTTGAACAGAGTGCAATCATTCGTGCGTGCATGGCGGCGCGCGGCGAAAGTACGTTGTCCGCACTTCAGACTTGTGCGACACCACACGCAAGACAATGGCATTTCTGCCATACGTGGAAGTATTTTTAACAAGATTGGCCGTATATATACGTTCAAATGTTTGTGAAGCTTATGGGACTTAACTGCGGGGTCATCAGTCCCTAAAATTAGAAACTACCTATGAACTAATACTAAAGAAAACACATAATCTATGCTTGAGAGAGAATTCGAACCTCTGACGCAGAAGGCTGCGCGATCCGCAACGTGGCGCTCCAGACCGCTCAGCTACTCCCGCGCGGCGAAAATATGACGTGAAATGTGTGTCTCGACCACCTTCTAAAATTAAGGCGCTGTCCATAAGGATAATTGTTGGCGCAAGGCAGTGTCTATCGCACCCCATGCTGCTGTGGCATGTCGCATGTCATATGTAAACTAACTCGCATCCGTGGAAGGACTCCACACATGCACCCTGGGTAACGCTAAATTAGCTAGACCCACAGTTGGCGCCAGACTTGTCTTTTCCAGAGGATCTCCTGGTCTCGCGCACATGGAAGCGAGCCTAACAGATAATGGCTCCTGCAGGAGCTGCCTGACAGGAAATATCAGACCTAGCATCCGAATTTGCCAACTAAATATTGAAGGACTAAGCAGAATTCTCCGTGAGAGGACCATTGATACCGTTGGTGTACGAGAGACTCATCTAACCAGTGTGGTCGATCTTAAGCACAGAGGCAGGATACCAGGATATGAGATACTTGGTGCAACGTACCACCATTCTCACGGCTGTTCTACTTATATCCACAGCAACACAGAAAATGGCCAAGTATTGCACTCTGGAATTGACAGAGGAATCCACACTGTCCCTACAGAAGTCGAAGTAGTTACATTAACTAATGTTTACAAACATCCATTCGTCCAGTGATCTTCAGAGGTACTACCCAAAAAAATGTTCAAATATTTGTGTAGCTTATGGGACTTAACTACGGGGTCATCAGTCCCTACACTTACAAACTACTTATGAACTAGCTAATACTAAGGAAGGCACAAATATCCTTGCCCGAGGGGGGATTCGAACCCCCGACCGTAGTGGCCGTGCAGACCGTGACTGGAGCACCTCAGTCCCCTCGGCCGCCGCGGCCGGCGAGGTGCTACCCCCACTGCCCCATCCAGCTCTGTATTTGGGAGATTTCAGTGGTCACCATACACTGTGGAAATACAACATCAGTGACCAGAATGGCGTTGCACTCTCAGACGTGATGGAGAAAAACGGTGAAGTTTCATATTCGATGCAAACGATACGGGAACTTTCAGATCAGCAACATGGGATGGAGACTCCAATCCACGTCTATGTTTCTCAACCCAGAATCACAGTGGTCAACCAATAAGCATAACTAGAATAGTCTTATCAGATTTTCCACGCTGTCAGCATTGTCCACTCATATATGAAAAAAGGCATACACATCACGGTGATCCGATACCAAGACCTAGATGGAATTTTTATACTACAAACTGGGAACTGCTCTCCTAAGAACTTGACAAGGCTGTAAGGTGGATCCCAGCAACATCTAAAAATTACAACAGATTCGTAGCTGCAGTGATTTGCAACAGCGGATTCCAGAAGCGGAATCGACAAGCATTTTATTTTCCCGTAAGTTCTTACGCGCAGTTTGTGAGAGCGGACGGATGTGCCTTCCAGTATATTTTGTTCCCAGTTTTTAAATGATCAGAGGATAACCTCTTGACAGCGTGACGAACTTACAACACGAGTAGCTGTCGTATGTGGCGGATCGAATCTCACTATAGCCAGTTTTAAAATTTTTATTTTCTCACGTCGTAAATGTTTTGTACTTTATTTTCGCGCAACGATGAAGTATTTCTATCGTAGTTGAAGAACGAATATTAAAACTAGAAATAACAGATATTGGAAGGCATATCCACTCGCTTATGTAAACCCCTTAACCGGCTTAGGGACTTAGAAAATTGGGCTAGTTAGCTGATACATTACAACGAGGCCTTCAGGGTTTATCTTAGAAGCGGACCTTCAGAACTAGAAAATTCAGTTTCGGATTTGACTTGACATGTTAGTTGTAAACGTGAAGGGTATCCACTCACAGAAGTTTTGAAACGCACTATCCAGAAAATTCCGAGAAAATGGGGTTTAAAGTTTAAGTGCAACTCATATGTATACCGTGTATACAAACCAGCAAGTAACCCAAAGCAGAACAGTGTAATGGCTCAGTCTCTAGCGTCTTTGTCCATAGCAAGATGGTCTGGGTTCGACCATACCTACGAAAAACATTTTACTTTCATTATTTTGTTTTGAAGATTATAACAATCAGAATCCGAAAATAATTTATATACACTCTTCTGTAGCATTACGATGACTCTTATTGTCATTGATTGTTGCTAGCAGTTAAGTTTCTGAAACTACAATAACAAGTAGAACCTAATCAGCAACGACAGACAAGAGATTTCTATTTGTTGCAGTGAAGTTACCAACACTGTGGCCAGCTTTTACACCAATATGCAGTTGTGTGTCTGAAGACCAAAGTTTTGTAGTGTCTTCACTGTGAATATGTGTGATAATGTAGTGCAGACGCTAAGGGACGCTAATATCTCTTCTCTTTCACTTGAAGAGAAGCTTCGTGTCGAGGAACCAGGGAGATTGACACTAGATATCAAGTTAGTAAAAAAATCTACTAATAAAAGTAAAGTAAACCAAAAATTTACGGGATAGCAGATTTAATATATGGTTGTGAAATTACAAACAAGTTGTATTGTTTTCCTCCCTTATGTTCTTCGCCAAAGAAAGCTAAAGAGGCATTGACGACCTCGGATATTTAACACAGAAAGAAACATGAACGTTCTGCATCACATAATGACTGCGAAGCTAGAGCACAACATTTTAAGGGAACACTGTATTAGACAACAACTGAACACTTCTTACAGACATACAATTGAAAAGCACCATGATCGGATTCGAAAAAAAAAAGAAAAAAAAAAACCGTTACGTACTCTCTAAAATTGTGGATTGCATTAAATTCTGTGAGCCCGCACCCCGTGGACAAGGCGAACGCAGTGATTAATTAAATCCGGGAATTTTGCTGTTGCAACAATTTACTTCGACTCACGAGGATGTAGAAGAAGATTATTGAAAAAGACTAGAGATTCAATTAAAGCAGTGAAACTGATCGTGGTGTAAGCCTACTAGGGAAACCGCGTTAAAAAAGTGCGCTAAGTACACAACCTCATAGGTGGCGTGCAAACGTATGCATGTAATGAAAGTACAACTTTAAAATGGCTTTTACTTCTTGTTGTTGTTATGGTCTTCAGTCCAGAGACTGGTTTGATGCAGCTCTCCACCCTACTCTATCCTGAGCAAGCCTTTTCATCTCCTCATAAGAACGGCAACCCACATCAACTTGAATCTGCTTACTATATGCGTCTCTTGGTCTCCCTCTGCGATTTTTACCCCACACACTTCCCTCCAATGCTAAATTGACGATTCCTCGATGTCTAAGAATGTGTCCTACCAAGCAATCCCTTCTTTAAATCAGAGTTTGCCAAAAATTACTTTTCTCACCAATTCTGTTCAGTACCTCTTCATTAGTTATGCGATCTACCCACCTAATCTTCAGCATTCTTCTGTAGCACCACATTTCAAAAGTCTCTATTCTCTTCCTGTCCTCACTGCTTATCTTCCATGTTTCACTCCCGTACAAGGCAACACTCCACACAAATGCACAAATGCCTTCAGAAAAGACTTCCTTACACTTAAATTAATATTCGATGTTAGCAAATTTCTCTTTTTCAAGAACGCTTTTCTACCCATTGCCATTCTGCATTTTATATTCTCTGTACTGCGACCATCGCATGTTATGTTACTACCCAAGTAACAAAACTCATCTACCACCTTCATTGTTTCGTTACCTAATCTAATTCCTTCAGCATCGTCTGACTTTCTAACACCGCATTCCATTATTTTTGTTTTGCTCTTGTTAATGTTCATTTTATACGCTCTCTTCAACACACTGTCCATTCCATTCAACTGCTCTTCCAGGTCCTTTGCTGTCTCTGATAGAATTACAATGTCATCAGCAAAACGCAATGTTTTTATTTCTTCCCCCTGAACTTTAATCCCTATTCCAAATTTTTCCTTGCTTTCCTTCACCGCCTGCTCGATGTACAAATTGAATGACATCGGAGAAAGGCTGCAACCATGTCTTACTCCCTTCACAACTGATGCTATCCTTTCATTCCCTTCGAGTCTATAACTGTGGTTTGGCTTTTGTACAAATTGTAAATAACTCTCCTTTCCCTATATTTTACCCATGCTGACTTCGGAATTTGAAAGAGGGTATTCCAGTCAACATTGTCAAATGCTTTCTCCAAATCGACAAAAGCTAAAAATGTAGGTTTGCCTTTCCTTAATCTATCTTCTAGGATAAGTAAAGTGAGTATTGCCTCCCGGGTTCCTATGTTCCTCCTGAATCCAAACTGGCTTTTGTACAAATTGTAAATAACTCTCCTTTCCCTATATTTTACCCATGCTGACTTCGGAATTTGAAAGAGGGTATTCCAGTCAACATTGTCAAATGCTTTCTCCAAATCGACAAAAGCTAAAAATGTAGGTTTGCCTTTCCTTAATCTATCTTTTAGGATAAGTAAAGTGAGTATTGCCTCCCGGGTTCCTATGTTCCTCCTGAATCCAAACTGATCTTCCCCGAGGTCACCTTCTACCAGCTTTTCCATTCTCCCGCAGATAATTCGTGTTAAAATTTTGCAACCATGACTTATCAAACTGATGGTTCTGTAATTTTCACACCTATCTGCGCCTGATTTCTTTGGAATGGGTATTATTGCATTTTTCTTAAAGTCTGAGGGTATTTCGCCTGTCTCATACATCCTACACACCAGTTCAAATAGTCTTGTCATGGCTTGCTCTCCCAGAGACTTTCGTAGCTCTGAGGGTATGTCATCTACTCCTGGGGCCTTGTTCTGACATAGGTCTTTCAGGGCTCTGTCAAATTCATCTCTCAGAATAATCTCTCCTATTTCATCTTGATCTATTTCCTCTTCCCTTCCTACAACATCGCTTCTAAGTTCATTTCCTTTGTAGAGCTGCTGTATGTACTCTTTCCACCTTTCAGCTTTCCCTTCTTTGCTGAGAACTGGTTTTCATCAGTGTCCTTGATATTCATAGAGCTGTTTTTCTTATCTCCAAATGTTTCTTTTATTTTCCTGTAGGCTGTATCTATTTTCCCCCTATTTATACATTCTTCTACATCCTTACATTTGCCTTCTAGCCACTCCTGCATAGCCATATTGCACTTCCTGTCAATCTCATTTTTTAGTCGTCTGTACTCCATTTTGCCTGTTTCATTTACTGCATTTTTATATTTTCTCCTTTCATCAATTACATTTATTATTTCATGTGATATCCAAGGATTTTTTGTAGGTCTTTCCCTTCTACCTATTTTGTCCTCTGCTGCCTTCACTACTTCCTCTTCTACTGTTTTATTTCCCCCTGTTTTTGTCAAAAATATTCAAATGTTTGTTAAGCTTATGGGACTTAACTACGGGGTCATCAGTCCCTAAACTTACAAACTACTTATGAACTACTTAAGACTAAGGACGGCACAAATATCCATGCCCGAGGGGGGATTCGAACCCCCGACCGTAGTGGCCGTGCTGACCGTGACTGGAGCGCCTCAGTCCCCTCGGCCTCCGCGGCCGGCTGTTTTTGTCAATTGTTGCCTAAATCTCCCTCTGAAATTTTCCAGAACTTCACTTTCCTTCAATTTATCTAAGTCCCATCTCCTTATTTTCCTACCTTTCTGCAGTTTTTCTCAGTTTGAGCCTACAGTTCATGACAAACAAGTTATGGTCAGAGTGTTTTACTTAGAAACGGTAAATACTTGGGAACAGAGTATCAGAACAGTTTTTGTTCGTTTCTCCCTGTCGAGAATAGGTGTGTGTGTGTGTGTGTGTGTGTGTGTGTGTGTGTGTGTGGCTGTGTCTCTCTGTGTGTGTTGTCCTTAGCATAAGTTAGTTTCAGTAGTTTGTAAGTCCCATCGATCTACAAATATTTGAACTAACCGTTCCGCAAAAAAAGAAAAAAGAATTAAAAAATAAAAATAAATAAACAATAAAAAATGAAAAGTAAAAATTAAAAAAACTTTTTTTGCGAACGTTGACTTGTGTAAAATTGTTTAAACATACACAGTATTTATTGGGACTCTTCAAAATTTCGTTATAATGGTATCTCAAACGTTCATGCAAATTTTCAGCTTTCTGGGAATTAATGGAAGAGTGAATTATTCTTGTTTTATTTTTCTGTTTGGAGTTTTCTTATCCATCTTCCTTCGAACCTCGTAGAAAAATCAACACGAAACGCCACTGGTTAAATACTGTTGTCTTTACAATTTTATTATAAAATTTAAAAATAATGAAGATGGTGGAAATATTATAAACATTCGTTGCAAATTCCAGAAAACGGTTTCTTCGAGGAGGAGCAGTGTATAGATGTTGTCCTATTGTGTGTATACGAACAGGGTGTCGATCAGGAAGAGTCAAGGCTCGCACAGAACTAATCGATAATCTTTTAGGTAAATAACTTCGTTTAAAAGTCATTTTAAGCTTTAAAACAAATCATAAAAAATGTTCCTTGAAGGTCTGATAGACCCTCGATGGCCCGCATGACATGTGGTAACGCGATATTCGTCCTTGCTGAAATACGACTGTAACTCCAGGTTATCAATTGCATTTATGATGAGCTTAAAACTTTATAGAGCCTTTTTCCCTGGAATTTTATGTATAGCACGCTTTAGAACTTCCATGAGTGGACATCCTTGATGTATACCGCTAACATGCGAGCTCTCATCCCAAACTAAGTTTCCGAGACCACAAGGTCTCCTCGTTAGCTGACAATCATAAAGAGACTAGGTGGCGGTCGAATGAATTACAAATAAATATGTCCAGTTTCAATACTTTTACTTGGCCCATTTGTGCGTTTGTTTTAAGATTATACTATTATATATGAATCTTTTGAAATAATGTGGTACCTACCTGCACAAATTGAAGCGAACAAACGTTTGAAATATTACCTTCACTGATCTAAATAAATTAAAATGAGAAATGACTCCAGTTAGAATCGGAAGCTTGTTCGTTACGTTCATATACCGCCAGCTTAGCCATTAAGTAGTTCGCTTATGTTCTTTTCCGAGTATATATGTATACTTGTGACGTAATCAACACGTTGCTCCAGTTTTGTCTACGACAATGATAACTACCCAGTGCTAAGTAGTCGGGATGTGTGGGAGACTGTTCGATTGTGTCATTGTCCACGTTTTATGCTCAAGGAGTATGGAGAGAGGAGTGCAGGAAGCAGGGAATATGAAGGAAGTAGCCAGTTAGACGTTGGTGAAGACGAAGAGGACAGGGTCGAAACCCGAGGCATTTCTAATCAGTCTCACCCTTTACAATTGTTATACAAATTCCCAGACAATTTGTGCTGGAACCGTCTACAACACCTAGGGTGTTCGCAGTGACCCGAATATTCAATGTAACAGAGTTCAACAAACGGGGAGAAACTAAAAGATCGTCATGAAGATTCCGGCGGTAAGGTCGAAACAGAGACTGTGTGAGAAGAAATTAGACACACACAATGAACGATAAACACGGATAGGAATTCTAATAATATTATTTACCAGATATTACGAAGCAAATCCTCCAGAATTCGAATCAAGAACAGCTGATAGCATGCTCAATTTAGAAGTAGACATCCTTGGAGTAGCAAAGCAAATCAGTTCACAAAAGTAAGTCTTCCGGTGAAGATTTATGACTATGCAACAGTTCCATTTTTTACATGTAATGTCTCAGCAAAAGATTGGCACCGAAAGATTGAAAATTTGCACCGGTCACTCATATATTGGAAGAAAAAAAAAATAAATAAATAAATAAATAAATAAATAAAAAATAAAAAAAAGAAGCAATAGTAGTGATCCGCAAAATTGTGTCGGTTTGGAGCAGGATTTTAAAACATATACTTTTTTCGAACATTAAGAAATACCTCGAAGAGAAAGACGCATTGACCCACAGTCAAGATTGATTCGGAAAGTATCATTTCCGTCAAAAGCATCACTTCATGCGAGTAAAGAGCTCGCTGAGTGCTATCGACAAAGGATCTCCAAAGGATTCCACGTTTATAGATTTCCGGAAGACTTTGACACTGTACCTCACAAGACGCATCTAATCAAACTGCATGATTATTGAATATCGTGCTATTGCATTTTCCGATGTCCTGTAAAAAGGATACAATTCGTAGTAACTGACGGAAAGCCATCGAGTTACAGATGTATGATATGGCGTTCCCCATGGAAGTGTTATAGGACCCCGAACGTTCCTTAACTTTGTAATTGATTTAGGAGACAATCTGAGCAGTTCTCTTATACTATTTTAAGCTGTAGTTTATAGGTTAGTACAGTTGCCAGAAGATCAAAAGGATCTACAAAACTATTTAACCCTCCTACTACCGCTGGGGTCAATATGACCCCATAAGCACATTTGAAATCTATATCTCCCTTATTTTCAATGCGATTTTTTTCAAAATTTATGACTTTGTCTCTCTAACTTGCTTGAATGCAATGACATATTATTCAGTTTTACATTTACAACATATCAAAATTTATTCATGGACTATGCACTGAGTACCACTGGGGTCAGCATGACCCCAATCTAAATTTTTTTGTTTTGTTTCTTGAATGTAACATTATAAAAACAGAACAGCGAATATTACGTTGAACAGATGTTATAGGAAACACCTGCAACAATGAAACTAACACTTTCCACTTCTTATTTATACCCATTGTTGTCGTTTCTTTCCTCAGCAGTTGTGTGTTGCCTCAGTTGTTGCTAGTGTTTCGTCGCAGCGTGTGAAAGAACTACATTATGTCTAGAAAACGTCTGAGTAGTGGTGAAATACAAGCAATTTTGAATGAAGAAGAGAAATTAGGAGATACTGCGTCTGATGACGACGAAGAGGTTGATGGTGTTATTTCCGGAGGTAGAGAATCAACTGAAGATTCTGATGAAGACGTTGGAGATTTGCTGAGTACTATGCATTTCAGGGAGGAAATAGGTGACGGCAAAGCAGCGAAACCTATTATAATCCTAGACTATAATGCAACAAAATCAGGTGTAGACACTATGAACAAGTTAGTCAGAACCTAAACTACAAAACGTATGACAAGAATATGGCCCATGGTGATTTTTTTATAATATTTTGGATATTAGTGTCCTGAATGCTTTCATAATTTGGTTGGACATAAATCCTGACTAGAATAAAAAAACCAACTACAAAAGAAGATAATTTCTTCTGGAACCGGGAACAAGTCTAGTACAGAAAGACAGAAGTCAGCGCAGCAAAGCTTCTCTGCCTCGACCTCCTCCTCCTTCAGCACAAGAGGATACGGGGGTTATACGTGGACGGTGCTACCTGTGTGAAAGTTCAGTGGATAGAAAACATCCAGAAACGTGCAGAAGATGCATTTCCTTTGTATGTAAACACCATTCAGACATTCTTTGTTTTAAATGTAAAGAGATGTTTCGTTTTACATGTAAGGATCTATAAGATCAAGTGTTGAGACAAGATCTGTAAGTGCTTATACATCTACTTCACCTGGTTTCAATCACTAATGTATGCTTTTGCGTTAGTTCATTAAAATAAATTAAATATTGCCAATATATCCCGTGATAATTACTTGGGGTCATATTGACCCCAACGGTACTCAGTGTAACAAAAAATTATGGTAGTAGGAGGGTTAAGTAAGAAATTCTGAAGCAAGTAGGAGTGAAATACAAGGAACGGAAGGTTATTTACAACTTGTACAAAAGTCAGACGGCGGTTATCAGAGTTGAAGGGCATGATAGGGATACAATGGTTGGGAAGGGAGTAAGACAGGGTTGTAGCCTTTCTCCAATGTTATTCAATTTGTACATTGAGCAAGCTGTAAAGGAAAGCAAGCAGAAATTTGGAGATGGAATTAAAGTTCAAGGTGAAGAATTAAAAACATTGCTTTCTGCCGATGACATGGTAACTCTGTCAGAGAACGCAAAGAACCAGGAAGAACATTTGAACGGGATAGTGTGTTGAAAGGTGCGTATAAAATCAGCATTAACAAGAGAAAAACAACGGCAATGAAGACCAGTAAGAAAATCAGGCAATGCTGAAGGAATTAGGTTAGGCAATGAAACAATAAAGGTGATAGATGAGTTTTGTAAGTTGGGCAGAAAAATAACAGATGACGGTCACAGAACTGAGGATATAAAATGCAGAATGGCAGTGGAAAGAAAAGCGTTTTTCAAAAAAATACGTTTGTTAGCATCGAATATTAATTTAAGCATATGTAAGTCCTTTCTGAAGGTATTTGTGTGGAGTGCTGCCTTGTATGGAAGAGAAACATAGACCATAAACAGTGCGAAGAGAAATAAGATAGATGCTTTTAAAATGTGGTGCTACAGAAGAATGCTCAAGATTAGGTGGGTTGATCGCGTAACTAATGAAAAGGTACTGAACAAAATTGGGGAGAAAAGGAACGAAAAGAAGGGATCGAGTGGTAGGACACATTCTTAGACAACAAGGAATCGTTGGAGGGAATTGTGTGGGTTAAAATTCGCAGAGGGATACAAAGAAATAAATACAGTAAACAGATTCAAGTGGATGTAAGCTGTCGTTCTTATGAGGAGATGAAGAGGCTTGTTCAGGATAGAGCAGGATGGAGAGCTGCATCAAACCAGTCTCCGGACTGAAACCACAACAACAATATTTTCATGGTGCGAAAGTTGTGGGTTGACTCTATATAATGAAAAGTGTGAAGTCGTCCATGTGAGTACTAAACGAGGAAATGTGTAAGTGGAGAAGCAGAACTGCAGGATTGTTGTTGTTATTGTGGTCTTCAGTCCGCAGACTGGTTTGATGCAGCTCTCCACGCTACGCTGTCCTGTGCAAGTCTCTTCATCTGAAAATACGTTCGACAACCTACATCCTTTTGAATCTGCTTACTATATTCGTCCCTCGGTCTCCCTCTACGATTATTACCCCACACGCTTCCTTATAATGCTAAGTTGACAATTCCTTGATGTCTCAGAATGTGTCCAACCAATCTATCCCTTCTCTTAGTCAGGATATGCCAGAAACTCCTTTTCTTCAAATGTTCAAATGTTTGTTAAGCTTATGGGACTTAACTACGGGGTCATCAGTCCCTAAACTTACAAACTACTTATGAACTACTTACGAACTAGGACGGCACAAATATCCATGCCCGAGGGGGGATTCGAACCCCCGACCGTAGTGGCCGTGCAGACCGTGAATGGAGCGCCTTAGTCCCCTCGGCCACCGCGGACGGCACTCCTTTTCTCCCAGATTCGGTTAAGCACCCCCTCATTAGTTACGTGATCTACCCATATAATTTTCATTAATCGTCTGTAGCACCACATTTCAAAAGCTTCTATACGTTTTATCTGAACTCCTTATCGTCCACGTTTCACTCCCATACAATGCTACACTCCAGACAAATGCTTTCAGAAAGGACTTTCTCTTCCTAACATTTAAAATAATATTGGATGATAACAAGTTACGCTTCTTTAGAAACGCTTTTCTTCCCACAGCCATTCTGCATTTTGTATCTTCTTTACTTCGGCCATCGTAAGTTGTCTTGCTACTCAAACAACAAAATTCATCTACTACTTTTATTGTCTCATTACCTAATCTAATTCCTTCAGCTTCGCCTGATTTTCTGACATTGCATTCCATTAGCTTCGTTTTACTCTTGTTAATGTTCATCTTATATCTTCCTTTCAAGACACTGTCCATTCCACTCAATCGCTCTTCCAGATCTTTTGCGGTCTCTGACAGAATTACTATGTCATCGGCAAACCACAATGTTTTTATTTCTTCTCCCTGCACTTTAATGCCCTCTCCAAATTTCTCCTTCCATTCCTTCACTGCCTGCTCAGTGTACAGATTAAACAACAACGGGGAAAGGCTACAACCCTGTCTTATTCCCTTCCCAACGTCTGCGTCCCTTTCTTGCCGTTCGACTCTAATAACCGCTGTTTGGTTTTTGTATAGGTTGAATATAACTCTTCGCTTCCTATATTTTATCCCTGATACCTTCAGAATTTGGAAGAGTGAATTGCAGTCGACATTGTCTCCAAATCGACAACACTAAAAACGTAGGTTTCCCTTTCCTAAGTCTATCTTCTAAAGTAGGTCGTAATGCGAGTACTGCCTCTCGTGTTCCTACTGATCTTCGCTGAGGTTGGATTCCACAGGTTTTTCCATTCGTCTGTAAATAATCCGTGTTAGTATTTTCCCATCATGACTTATTAAACTGATAGTTCTGTAATTTTCACACTTGTCCGCACTTGCTTTCTTTGGAATTGGAATTACGATATTCTTTTTGAAGTCGGAGGGTATTTCCCCTGTCTCATACATCTCGCATACCAGGTGATACAATTTTTTCACTACTGGATATCCTAACGATATCAGCAGTTCAGACGGAATATCATGTACTCCAGGGGCCTTGTTTCGACTCACGTCCTTCAGCGCTCTGTCAAATTCTTCTCGCAGTATCATATCTCCTATCTAATATTCTTCCACTTCTAGAATACTGCCTTCAAGTTTATTTCCTTTGTATAGGTCCTCTATATATTCCTTTCACACTTCAGCTTTCCCCTCTTTGCTTGATTTGATTTCCTCAGGGAAGCCAAAACAGTCTTGGTCCAATCCGCCACTGCCCGCAACGAAACTAAGTTTATTGTGCGGTATTGCTCCCTGTATATCTAGTAAAGCCAACCAATGCCCTTGAACAATGCTCCCTTTACCAGTTCTTTGTTAGACACAATTTCTTCGGGTCTGGTTGTCTCAAATGTTCTGTGCCTTTTATTCTCCAGTGCAATGCATTCGAAGATTAGATGTGAGGCAGTTTCATCACCGTCATCACAGATCCTACATTTAGGGCATTCTTCTGTGTTTTTTGAAATTCCCATGGCCTGTCAGCAATCCAACCATGAGTCTAATCTCTCTCCTGTTCAGACCCAGGATTGAAGAGCTTCTTTTAAAACATGGCTTTGGCATAATTACCTTGCCATGTTTTTGTTGATGGATTTTGGTCCAATATTCTACGTGCTGTCTTCTGAGCCAGTTACGTAGCTCCAATTTGATCATTGCCTTGGTGATTGTCAGGACAGGTTCCGGTGCAATAAATGGAGTCTCTGCCCCCATCCTGGATAATCTGTCGGCATGTTCGTTGCCACTGATCCCCGAGTGGCCAGGGACCCACAATAGGTTTGCTCTATTGCTTTCCCCTAGCTCCACCAGAACCCTGTGACATTCTGCGACAATTTTAGACCTTGTTGCAGGAGCTGCCAGTGATCTCAGGGCTGCCTGGCTGTCCGAATAGATGTAGATGCTACGATCTTTGCAGCACCTACGCAAATTCTCCTCCACACACGCCCTGATGGCAGTGATTTCGGCCTGGAATACTGAGGCCAGTTTCTCTAGAGAGATGACGCCCTCCAGTCTTGGCTGCACCTCGTATACCTCGGCCCCAACGCCTTGGTCTGATTTTGACCCGTCAGTGAACCAGACAATATCCCCCATATGGTGTCGAACTATTTTCTCCCACTGCTCCCTACTTCCAATTGTTTTATTGAAAGGCTTGTTGAAGTAGTATGGGGTTATAAAATTGTCGGCTGGCATTTCTCCAACCTTTACTATATTTACCCCACTCACTATTTTATGTGTGATTCTGGATATCCCAAAGAGTTCCAGTTGTTGCCATTTTTGAGTCTGTATGCACCAGCTGCTGCCTCCATCTTGACCCAAAGGTGTAATGGGGGCATATCCAGCATGGTTTCCATCCCAACAGCCCCTCTTTGCTTAGTACTGGTTTTCCGTCCGAGTTCAGTATTGTATACGTCTGCATTTCTGTAGTTACGATCAGTGGTTCGAATCTCGTAATTGCTTTGTGACGGATGAAAGTCGGCTACAGAAATGATAGTAGTTGGTGTGTGATGTCGGTGTGACTTCATTGATCAGTTCGTTTGGAACCTC
The DNA here is from genome assembly GCA_026315105.1 of Locusta migratoria. Classification (NCBI taxonomy): domain Eukaryota; kingdom Metazoa; phylum Arthropoda; class Insecta; order Orthoptera; family Acrididae; genus Locusta; species Locusta migratoria. The sequence goes on along the minus strand of CM048751.1, from coordinate 47,612,455 downwards.
GATCGTTGTTCGGCGGGCAGACGGGAGCACTGGCACAAGTTTCCGGACAGGGCCGCCGCCCTCATCGCAGAATTTCCAGCGGTGGCCGGTGGCTTTCCCCGCAGCTGAGCGCGCGGGGAATTACGCTGAAAGTTGGAGCAGCCTGCGGCGTGACTGCGGAAACAGCGCGTCCAATCAGCGGCAAGTGGCAGGTGGCTCATGAATGAGGCGCTGCCCATCGACCGCTCACACACCACCAGCCACCAGCCTCCTCCACTCAGCCAGGCGGGTCATTCGCTGCGCACCTGCCACCAATTTCACGTAACTCTGCTACCTCACCGTGTTTGTAATGATTAACGAATGTCACAGGTCTACACGTCATTCATACCGTTTCGTTAAACGTAACTGGTGGTGTGTATGTAGACGTAATCGTTTTGGAAAGAACACAGTATCTGAAGATTGTAACGGAACTTTCTTTTCTTTAAACGGTACTGTGATATGTTACTTTACACAAGTGGAATTACCAAACACGACGCCATAAGAAACCAAGAACATAAAGAATGAAATTTTCAGTCTGCAGCGGAGTGTGCGCTGATATGAAACTTCCTGGCAGATTAAAATTGTGTGCCGGAACCTGGACTCGAACCTCGGACCTTTGCCTTTAGCGGGCAAGTCCCGGTTCCAGCACACAATTTTAATCTGCCAGGAAGTTTCATATCAGCGCACACTCCGCTGCAGAGTGAAAGTTTCATTCTGGAAACATCCCTTAGGCTGTGGCTAAGCCCTGTGTCCACCATATCCTTTCTTCCAGGAGTGCTAGTCTTGCATGGTTCGCATGGAAAGTAGGAGGCGAGGTACTGGCGGAAGTAGAGTTGTGAGGCGACATCGTGAGTCGTGTCGGGATAGCACAGTCGGTAGTGCGCTTGCCCGCGAAAGGCAAGGGTCCCAGGTGCGAGTCCCGCTTCCGGCACAAAATTTTAATCTGCCAGGAAGTTTCAAGAACATATAGTTTTTCACGTTTTTGATTTTGGTTATTTAAGTTACTGAAGCATAGTGTCGGGCATGATATTACGATGTGTAAAGTCTCTGGGAAAACCAGCCATAACAAAATTGTTTCACCTGGTGTGTAAGATGTATGAGACATGTGAAGTACTCACAGACTTTAAGAAAAATGTTAAAATCCCCATTCCAAAGAAAGCATGTGCAGACAGGTGCGAAAATTACAGAACCACCAGTTTAATAAGTCATGGTTGCAAAATTTTAACACGAATTATTTACAGAAGGATGAAAAAGCTGGTAGAAGCCGACCTTGGGGAAGACCACTTTGGGTTCAGGAGAAATGTAGGAACACGGGAGGCAATACTCACTGTACGGCTTATCTCAGAAGATACATTAAGGACAGGCAAACCTACATTTCTAGCTTTTGTAGATTTGGAGAAAGCTTTTGACAATGTTGATTGGAATAAACTCTTTCAAAATCTGAAATCAGCAGGAGTAAAATACAGGGAAAGGAGAGTTATTTACAACTTGTACAAAAACCAGACAGCAGTTCTCAGAGTTGAAGGGAATGAAACGGACGCAGACGTTGGGGAAGGGTGTAAGACAGCGTTGTAGCCTTTCCCCAATGTTATTCAATTTGTACATTGAGAAAGCTATAAAGAAAAGCAAGGAGAAATTTGGAGAAGGAATTGAAGTTCAGGGTGAAAAATTAAAAAAAATCTTGCGTTTTGCCGATGACATTGTAATTCTGTCAGATACAGAAAGGACATGGAAGAGCAATTGAACGGAATGGACAGTGTGCTGAAATGTGCATATAAGATGAACATTAAAAAGAGCAAAACTAGGGTAATGGAGTGCAGTCTAAGAAAATCAGCTGATGCTGAAGGAATTAGATTAGGTAACGAAACAATAAAGGAGGTAGATGAGTGTTGTTACTTGGGCAGTAAAATAACAAATGATGGTCGCAGTACAGAGGATATAAAATGCAGAATGGCAGTGGGTAGAAAAGCGTTCTTGAAAAAGAGAAATTTGTTAACATCGAATATTGATTTAAGCCTAAGGAAGTCCTTTCTGAAGGCATTTGTATGGAGTGTTGCCTTGTATGGGAGTTAAACATGGACGATAAACAGTGCGGACAGGAAGAGGACAGAGGCTTTTGAAATGTGGTGCTACAGAAGAATGCTGAAGATTAGGTGGGGGATCGCGTAACTAATGAGGAGGTACTGAACGGAATTGGAGAGAAAAGAAATTTCTGGCATACCTTGACTAAAAGAAGTGATAGATTGGTAGTTCACATTCTTAGACATCAAGGAATTGTGAATTTAGCGTTGGAGGGAAGTGTGTGGCGGTAAAAATCTCAGAGGGAGACCAAGAAATGGACACAGTAAGCCGATGCAGACAGATGTAGGTTGCCGTTCTTATGTGGAGATGAAGAGGCTTGCTCAGGATAGGGTATTGTGGAGAGCTGCATCAAACCAGTCTCCGGACTGAAGACCACAACAACAACAACAACAAACATAAGTGAAGGTGGGTATGTACACGTAAGCATTTTGGAAAGAACAACAGTATCTGAACGTTGTAGCGTAACTTTTTTCTCTTTAAACGGTACTGTGATATGTTACTTTACACAAGTGGAATTACGAAACTCGACGCCATAAGAAACCAAGAACATACACTTTTTCATCTTTATGATTTCGTTTATTTAAGTTACAGAAGCATAGTGTCTGGCATGATATTGTCGCGTTGGAATGGGAGCAGGCTTGACTTCGAAGGCAACTAAACACAGCACTTATACTGAAATCACGTTTATTACGAACTTAACATACACGCAACACTGACTGCCTCTCGGGCAAAGTGCTCTGCTACTTATACACATACAGAATTTACAAGAAATTAGAAGAACAGTTAACATAAGAAACAAGTAGAATTTACAAGTGAACGTAAGAAAGATGTAGAACATTTTAGAATTGTTAATTACAAAGAAATAAATTTTCTTGGCGGTGGGCGGGATTGAACCGGCGTCCTCCTGCACCGCAGCCTGTGACGCTATCCCCTGCGTCACGGCGGCAGTCTGTGTACGTTGTCTCTTTGCAATGTGTAAAGCCAATTTTGTGCCCCTTGGAGTGGACGACATGCCCTTCGAATTACTCAAGTCTCTGGGAGAGGCCAGCCATGAAAAAAAACTATTTCATCTGGTGCATAAGATGCATGAGACAGGGGAAATACCCTCAGACTTTAAGAAAAATGTAATAATCCCCATTCCAACCAAGCAGGTACAGACAGGTGCGAAAATTACAGAACTATCAGTTTAATAAGTCATGGATGCAAAATTTTAACACGAATTATTTACAGAAGGCTGGAAAAGCTGGTAGAAGCCGACCTTGGGTAAGACCATTTCTAGCTTTTGTAGATTTGGAGAAAGCTTTTGACAATGTTGATTGGAATAAACTCTTTCAAATACTGAAATCAGAAGGAGTAAAATACAGGGAAATAACAGTTATTTACAACTTGTACAAAAGCCAGACAGCAGTTATCAGAGTTGAAGGGCATGAAACGGATGCAGACGTTGGGGAAGGGTGTAAGACAGGGTTGTAGCCTTTCCCCAATGTTATTCAATTTGTACATCGAGAAAGCTATAAAGGAAAGCAAAGAGAAATTTGGATAAGGAATTGAAGTTCAGGGTGAAAAATAAAAACCTTGCGTTTTGCCGATGACATTGTAATTCTGTCAGAGACAGCAAAGGACCTGTAGCAGCAATTGAACGGAATGGACAGTGTGTTGAAAGGATCATATAAGATGAACATTAACAAGAGCAAAACAAGGATACTGGAATGTAGTCTTAGAAAATCAGGCGATGCTGAAGGAATTAGATTAGGTAACGAGTCAATAAAGGTGGTAAATGAGTTTTGTTACTTGGGCAGTAAAATAACATATGATGGTCGCAGCACAGAGGATATAAAATGCAGAATGGCAATGGGAAGAAAATCGTTTTTGAAAAAGGGAAATTTGTTAACATCAAATATTAATTTAACCATAAGAAAGTCCTTTCTGAAGGCATTTGTGTGGAGTATTGCCTTCTATGGGAGTGAAACATGGACAATAAACAGTGCGGACAGGAAGAGGATAGAGGCTTTTTAAATGTGGTGTTACAGAAGAATGCTGTAGATTAGGTGGGTAGATCACGTAAGTAGTGAAGAGGTACTGAAGAGAATTGGGAAGAAAAGGAATTTCTGACGTACCTTGACTAAAAGAAGGGATAGATGGTAGGACACATTCTTAGGCACCAAGGAATTGTGATTTTAGCTTTGGAGGGAAGTGTTTGGGGTAAAAACCGCAGAGGAAGACCAACAGCTGAATACAGTAAGCAAAACAAATGGATGTAGGTTGCCGTTCTTACGTGGAGATGAATAGGCTTGCCCAGGATAGAGTAGGGTGGAGAGCTGCATCGAACCAGTCTCCGGACTGAAGACCACAACAACAACAATAACAACTTCCTCTTCTTCATCTACTGTCTCCATTTGAAAGGTTGGTTCTCATCATAGTTATTTTAGTTTCGGAAGCTGCGTCCTTAAATACGTTAGATGTCCAAACATTAAACCATTTTTGCAGGTTCCCAAACCAAGACATTCTTGTCCTTCTAAGAGATCTCTTCCCTTCTATCTTCCCTTGTATTATGAGTTGCAGAGTCTCATACGTTGGAGCTCTCATGATTTGGCCGAGATTTTATAGTTTGCTTTTGTTTTTCACTTCTAGTAGTATTTCTACGTCTTTCCCTATTCTTCTCAGAACCTCCACGTTGGTAACATGTTCTGTCCATGATATTCGCAACCTCTTACGGTAGTTCCACATCTCGAAAGCTTTTAATTTCCGCTCGCAGTATACGTTGAGAATCCAAGCTTCTACTTAAGACTTCTACAGTAAGACTGGGAACACACAATTGAGCTTCCGAATTCTCAGGGGGATGCTAAAATCGCGACTACTCCTTCATAAAGGAGGCACGAGCCTTCTCAGTGCGAATCTTTATTTTTGAACAGTAATCCATGCCAGGTATCATACCTCTCGAATCTTGCCAGCCTATCGCCTTCCATGTAAAGATGTACATTTGGCATTTCAGTTTTGGTGACGGTCATGTATTTGGTCTTCTTAACACTTGACTAGCTGTGATGATATTATTCAACATACGCTGTAGGTCCTGCATATTTTTAGCTAGAAGTACTGTATCGTCCGCATAACGCAAATTGTTAACAGTTTTAATTGGATCGATATGGTTATGAGTTTTAATCTGTTCAGTATGTTAAAGCAGCAGTCAATATGTTCCTTCTTGAAATCTACTTCTAGTGGCATTTTTTTTACTCGACAGTTCTCATTCTTAAGAGTTAATAGCTGTCCATTAAAAACATGGAAAAATCGTTAGCCACGGTCAATTTTTGCCATTCTGAAGCAAAATTTTCTTCACTTTTAGTGGTCTATTAAGACAACATAATGTGAAAGTTTTAAATGCGCACTGATTACGCAATTTCGAACAGTCTGCCGGCCGCGGTGGCCGAGGAGACTGAGGCGCTCCAGTCACGGTCTGCACAGCCACTACGGTTGGGGGTTCGAATCCCCCCTCGGGCATGGATATTTGTGCCGTCCTAGTTCGTAAGTAGTTCATAAGTAGTTTGTAAGTTTAGGGACTGATGACCCCGTAGTTAAGTCCAATAAGCTTTACAAACATTTGAACATTTGAACAGTCTACTATAGAAGTTACACGCATTCGTCGTGTCCTATTGGGTGTGACATTTTAGGCCCTTAGCAACAGATGGGTGAAGTTCTCGCGTGAACTCGGAGAGGAGCTGTAGCCGGTTCGCTGCCCTCTATAATAATTAAAAAAAATCGAAAAAAACCTCAGGGATCACCACAGAAACATAGAACAGAAACGGCCCCACGTCCTCAAACACCGATGTACCCATCTAACCAATAAAAATAAATAAATAGATTTATTTATTTATTTACATATTTTACGCCCACATTGGAGCACTTTAATCAATCCATACACATTTAAGTCTTAATCCTAGTTGTAGATTTGGCTTTCCTCTTCTGCTCCCAAAACTTCTTCATCCTTTCCGACCTGGCTGCCCTTTCTTCATCAGTTATGGTGTATTTTTTGCGTGTAAATGTCTTTAATTTAAATCTCGTGTCACTGAGTTTCAGGATATTCTTCTCTTCTCTGCCTTCAATTTGTTGCATTGTCAAGCCTAACTCATCGAAATCATGTTGAACTTCTTTGAACCAGCTGTTCTTGGTCTTAATTTTCCAAAAGTAGGTGAACAGTTGTTTCAGTAGCCTTGTTTCTGGTAATCTGGAAACGTGGCAGAAAAAAGCAACTCTCCTTTCCCGCATTGTGTCAATTATTGACTCAGTTTCTTGGTATACAACTTGGTTAGGTAATAGTCGCCACTGTCCCTCTACTTGGTATTTTTCGTTTGTTATTGTTCTAAGGATTCTTCTGTCTGCTTTCTGTACTTTGTCTGTTGTTGATTTGGTTTTCATCTTGAACAGTGTTTCACTAGCATATGTCGCTTCAGGTTTAATAACGGAGTGGTAGTGTTTGAGTTTTGCATTTATCGAGAGACATTTCTTCTTGAATGATGGCCAAGTGATGCGTTGCGCTTGTTTCAGTTTAGTTGTTCTGTTTTCTATTGACATTTTAAAAATAAAAATAAATAAATGAACAATTCTGTACGCGGCCGTTGACCCGAGCTGCAGCAGGAGTCGTATTCTAGGTGAATTTACGAAATAATCTGCGTCTAGTTGGATTGAAGCCAGACACAGTTCTTGTACCGCTCATACACAGTTCTTGCTTCATCGAAATGGTGTCATCACTACCCCCGTTAACTGCCGATAAGGTTCTGTCTTGGGCACACTTGAATTCTGTAATTTTTAATGAGCTCAAGAAGGATAGGGGAAAAGGTTCAGTGAATCTCTCACTGGAATTCGGTAACTGTGCCCGCAGATAGCTGGGGTGGAGGTCCCGGCTGCTGACACGTCACGTCACCTTCTCATCAACTGGCTGCATCTCTGCTCATTTACGTAGTGTCGCGCTGCTTCCTTCAACTTATCTAAGAGATAAATATTCCAAAAACTAATATCTTGCAACCCGTTTAAAGTGATCGCGGTACTGTGCAGTTAGTATGTGGCGGCTGTAAATTCAAGCCGTATAGAAGCACTTCGGAATCTGAAGAAAATGGATGGTGATGCTGCGGTAATAATTCACGGTACTCTATTAAATTTCCGCGTTCCCTAACACTCATTCCTATGAAACTTTCTTCTAAATCTACATGCAGAACTTATCAAAGAGACCTGGCAGCACGACTTGGAAATAGCTGTGCAGGTATTATATTGCAAATAGTAAAGGTTCTGTGTATCAAAACAAAATATTTTTCTATTATTGTTCACAAGGTATAAATAAATACGTCTCACAATTAGTTAAGCACTATGTTGTCTCCATACTTCTAAATTCATCGCTCTCTTATCGCATGTAACAGATACAATAAGAAGCCTATCTCCTTCAGTTGTTCTCTTATGCTTAAGGAGCTACTTCCTTAACGTGGGAAAGACGGGGCCGGCCGCGGTGGCCGAGGAGACTGAGGCGCTCCAGTCACGGTCTGCACGGCCACTACGGTCGGGGATTCGAATCCCCCCCTCGGGCATGGATATTTGTGCCGTCCTAGTTCGTAAGTAGTTCATAAGTAGTTTGTAAGTTTAGGGACTGATGACCCCGTAGTTAAGTCCCTTAAGCTGTACAAACATTTCAACTTTTTGGAAAGACGGGTCTCATACTCGGATAGCCAAGTGGTTAAGGCGACCACCACTCCGTAGCACGAATCCCGGGTTCGAATCCCGCATGTCGCCGTCGAAATATTTCTATGGTCTAATGCAGATAAGATGCTCCTGTTCCTATCCTGCAGTAGACAATGTCGCAACCTAAGTGTATCCACAGAGATGTGGATGCGTTGTGGGTGCGTTATTACTGGGGAGTCACGTTATTGCCACTTGGGGTTTCTTCAGTAGAACGGTTTGTAAAAACACAGGAGTTTGCATCACTCTCTGTGCGTGTTACCACACTTCTCGCTGTGATACCGCCTACCGCGCATAGCAGGCAGCGGGCAACTTAGGTCAACGAGCCTAAATTTCCAGCGCACGAGCTACATCGATCCGTACGCAACCAGCTTAAATTGGGCCGCCATTGTAACAGCGAGCAAATCAGTGTGAGTGAACTGTGTACGATTCGGTAATGTCTGTTTATCAAAATATAAATTAAAAATGTTCCAATGTTTGTTAAGCTTATGGGACTTAACTGCGGGGCCATCAGTCCCTAAACCTTACTAACTACTTATGAAGTAACGTATACTAAAGACAGCACAAACATCCATGCCAGAGGGGGATTCGAACCACCCCGAAGGGGAACGGCCTCGCGCATCGTAGCACGGCGCCTCAATGCGCTCGGCCGCTCCGCCGCGGCTATAAATTAAACTTGCAAAACACCAAATATCACTTATTATAGGGTAAATGAGAGGACGATTGTTATATTATTATTATGGTCTTCAGTCCAGAGACTGGTTTGATGCAGCTCTCCTCCCTACTATATCCTGAGCAAGCCTTTTCATCTCCTCATAAGAACGGCAACCCACATCCACTTGAATCTGCTTACTATACGCGTCTCTTGGTCTCCCTCTGCGATTTTTACCCCACACACTTCCCTCCAATGCTAAATTTACGATTCCCCCATGTCTAAGAATGTGTCCTACCAATCGATCCCTTCTTTTAGTCAGGGTATGCCAAAAATTTCTTTTCTCACCAATTCTGTTCAGTACCGCTTCATTAGTTATGCGATCTACCCACCTAATCTTCAGCATTCTTCTGTAGCACCACATTTCAAAAGCCTCTATTCTCTTCCTGTCCGCACTGCTTATCGTCCGTTTCACTCCCGTACAAGGCAACACTCCACACAAATGCCTTTAGAAAAGACTTCCTTACACTTACATTAATATTCGATGTTAGCAAATTTCTCTTTTTGAAAAATGCTTTTCTTCCCATTGCCATTCTGCATTTTATATCCTCTGTACTGCGACCATCGCATGTTATTTTACTACCCAAGTAACAAAACTCATCTACCACCTTCATTGTTTCGTTACCTAATCTAATTCCTTCAGCATCGCCTGATTTTCTAAGACCGCATTCCATTATTTTTGTTTTGCTCTTGTTAATGTTCATTTTGTACGCTCTCTTCAACACACTGTCCATTCCATTCAACTGCTCTTCCAGGTCCATGCTGTCTCTGACAGAATTACAATGTCATCAGCAAAACGCAAAGTTTTTTTTTCTTCCCCCTGAACTTTAATCCCTATTCCAAATTTTTCCTTGCTTTCCTTCACCGCCTGCTCGATGTACAAATTGAATAACATCGGAGAAAGCCTACAACTCTATCTTACTCCCTTCCCAACTGATGCTTCCCTTTCATGCCCTTCGAGTTTAATAACTGCGGTCTGGCTTTTGTACACGTTGTAAATAACTCTCCTTTCTCTATATTTTACTCCTGCTGACTTCAGAATTTGAAAGAGTGTATTCCAGTCAACATTGTCAACTGATTTCTCCAAATGTACAAAAGCTAAAAATGTAGGTTTGCCTTTCCTTAATCTATCTTTTAAGATAAGACGTTTGTTAAGGAGTAATGATTTCTCTTCAAATAAATGCAGAAATCCAACGAGATTTGCCATAATTGGCAGACTGAAAGATAACAAACTAACGAAGTATGGGGAATATATATATATATATATATATATATATATATATATATATATAAAATGATTTATGACATCGAATGAAGTCACTTTAAAGATAAACGTAGGTACAACACAAATGATGAGAGATGTCTGAAGGGTTACCACTGCTAAAGATACCTCACTAATTCTCTGTTCAAAGCGCTGTGTTGGCATTGAGAAAGCTCATATCTCTGGAGAGTGTTGGCGTGAAATCTTTGGTTGCGTCTATGGTGTGGCCAGTAGCAGTAGAGGAAGTATAATTTTGGTATCGGCAGTTAAAAGATACACTGTGTGTGTGTGTGTGTGTGTGTGTGTGTGTGTGTGTGTTTCGGGAGATGCAGCAGGTGTGAATCATGATTGTAGCAGCATTGCATTGGCACATATTTATTTGGAAGGAAAGAACGATGAATTGATTTATCTGTTGGCTTGGAATTATTATTGATGAAAGTTTATGATTTATCTTTCTCACACTGGAAAAATGCATGTGTTGTGTCTTAATTTTTTAGCACTGCATTGTTAATAGATAATAACATGGAGTGTTAATCAAGGTGACTCAAAGCAACAAACGATAATTAATGTTTAATTAAAAAATAACCAAGTGTTAGTTTATTTAAATATGCCTATTCATTTTGATTGTTATCATGTTTATTGGGAGTAATCATGAAAGATATGGAGTTTAATATTTGACTTGTCACTACTTTGATAATATTTTACAGTTTTCGATACACAAATTTTCTTAACACACTACCGCGATACCTTTACAATATGAGAAGGAAAGAAGTTTTACTGAGTAAATGCACTTAGACAATGCCCTTTATTAACTTTACTCTGATTTTTCTATATGATTTGCGCATGAATTCAGACTTGTGTTTCTATACTGTTTAATTGAATCTTTGAGCAAAGTGGTAAAATAAACCTCATACTTTTTAATAATTCATTCGATCTTGTTATCTGAGCAAAAATACAACGATTATTCAGATTTGTGACGGAACAAAAACTAAATGCTTAATTTGTTACTGACTTTGACTTTCATAGTATTTAATAAGTTATGACAAGCATTTGTATATTAAATGTACATTACCATTACAGTGTAATATGCAAAGAAGCAATACTCGAAAATTACGATTAGTTAAAGGATCCCTTTCAGCGTTATATAAAACGATTCTTATTCAAATTTATGCTCAAAGTCAGACATCAGTGTTGCTTACACTGACTTTTATGAGGTAGACATTTTGTTAATGCAGACAGTACAGTGAATTGGTCTTGTCTAATTTATCGACAGAAAGAGGTGAGTAATATTCAATTTTATTAAGTTTTGACATCCCGAGTAGGAAGGAAAAAGTGTTTGTAAGTCCATTTCATCATTTACACCCTTTCGTCCTGCTATAAAAACACAACCAAATATTTGGCAGATAGCTTCCATTGTTTCTTACGAATTAAATACACCGTTTGATCAGAGTATAGTAGTTTCTTACTGATATTAACGCTTGATCTCAAGACCTGTATTTCATGATTGTCCGGTCGCGCAACGCCACACTGTGCTACATTCGTGTATTATAACAATCACTGTGATTAATTTCATTTTGACATGTGCGCTTTTGTCATTCCGACAGTCGTACATATTTACAAGACTGTGTCAGTGTGATTCATCCTCATATTGATCACTTAGAGCATTCGTATTGAGACGCATGTTCACATTCGGACATAAATTCCCATATGATTAATTTATGTTGACTGATATAGACGTTTTATGTCCTTTGTCCAAGGCAATCGCAGTTCCTTTAATATCTCGCTTCTAAAAAAAATGAGAAAACCTTACGACTAGCGTCTATAGAACGTAATTTCAATATTGTTGTATGTAATACTACAAGTTTGGTGAGCTCCATATGGTTTTTAAATTAATGATTACAATGATTTTCTATCTATATCTATAAATGTGAATGTCTCTTCGGTGTACGTTTATCACGTCTGAACTACAAGACATAAAGAGCCAAAAATTTGTTCAGTTACTAATGTCTACCCGGGGAAGGCTTTAGGCACGGTTTTATGGCGATCGGATAGCTATTTATCTCTCTCTCGCTATATATATATATATATATATATATATATATATATATATATATATATATATATATTGTACAGTTACTAATTTATACCTGAGGAAGGTTTTAGGCACGGTTTTATAGCGATCTGATAGATATTTAGTAATTTGAAAAATGTAACGCGAAATGCGGAACAATAATTACTCGTTAAAAATTATATTTACTCTTTGAAAATGGTTTTATTGGTTGCATTGTTGATTGAGGGTTGATAATGATAAAAGGGTGGAGTATATTGGGATGTAAAGTTATCGGTGTATATAAAATTCTACGTGTGTGTGTGTTAATATTTCGCTCTGCAGCGAAAAATACAGAACGCAAACGAATGGTCTATCTGTAATTGTTGTCCGACGTCTCCCGTTGTACATCATAGCAGTTCCATGCCGATAGCTATAAGGAGGTGGAAGATATGGTAGTTGAAAGTCGTCAAATTATTTTAAAAAAATTCGGACTGAAGGCCAGCTATGACGTTTGCGACTCTACAGCAAGGAGGTTACATACAGCGAAAGGTGATGCCACAGACCATATCTTGGTCTATGCTTGCTACAATGTCTTCAGCTCTTTCTCTGTAAGGATAAGCATACAAATAAGGAAATATAAGAATAAATAAATAAAACAGTAAAAAAGAAATTTCTTTTAATACATCTCTTTAAAAATATCGATTTGATGTTTAGCGCATTATATCAAGTACAATACTACAAATAACGTAGTTTACCAGAATGCCCTAAAATGAAATTAAAATGAATTTGGACATTACTCTCACCATATGTGTTGAGATATTGCAACACCGGCTATAAGGAATAATGTATGTATTATTTATTGTAAATCATTGAGCACTTCAAATAATTTTATTTTTTTTATTTGAATGTTGATTAAAAATATTTGTTTCTAAAGAAGGTATTGTATTTCATTTCATCCTTCGAAACCTCATAGCACACTACTGAAAGATACCTTACCTATCATAATCAACCAAGACGCGAGGGGAGCCGCGGGTTTAAGCTAGTATTATCATATCTTTCATTTCTGTATAATATTAATTGCTTCTACCTCAGGAACATTTGCCTCAGACATGGAGTCCATATTGTCACTGTATGAAGTTTGAGCTCTTCGGTTTAGGTCGCCAGTTTTAATTCACGGTCGTGGCCCACTGTTTTCCCCGTCCACATAATGGACACATGAGCGGGGCGAATCCCCCAAACCGATGGTCACGTCTGCTGCATACGTGCGCGCGTCGCTTGTTGAATTGTACAGTTTATCTGCGATGCGACGTGACGTGACACCCTGTGACGCGATGCGATGCGATGCGATGGGATGTGAACTGTCGGTAGGACATGTCACTGCATGAGTGAGAGAGAGAGAGAGAGAGAGAGAGAGACGTAAACAGGCACATACGCGCTCGGCCACTCGTTTCCACATTCATATTGCGTTACCCCTGATGATTAATGGCTCTGTCTTGTTTTTCAGTTTCGAGAGAGAGGATTGTTCCGCGGTGCGTTGCCTTCTCCCGCAAGAGCGATCAACGCGAAAACCTCTCCCGTCGCTTTAGCGTTCAGCTTTACGGTAATAAATGACTTCCTCTTCGTCACGATGCGCCAGAGAGAATTTTCGCGGAAAATGGGTTAACAGCTGCTAGCTCCGCTGGAGCCGCTCTCGGCATGTTGTGTCGCAGAAAAACTCCGCTTTTACGTAATGAGTTTTACCTATATTTATAACCAACTATTCACCGCACAGTGCATAGAGCGGGGTGCACGGTAGCAGTCCTATCGATTTCCTTTTTTAAATTACGTTCAGGTGCTGTGAGGCAACCAGATACACACCACAGCATATCGTCTTGGCGCGTGGTAAACGCAGTTGGCAGCAGGACTTCCTACAATCCCACAAGAGACCACGCAGTACAAACTTAACCACGAACGCGAATCCTAATTGGCCGATGCATAACTAAATACTCGGGCCTACGGCCTGTAAACAGATCGTGTTCGTATCCAGAGACATCTACCTGGTCGTCGAGTGAGTGGCTCGAGTCATCAGTGTGGTGTCGCACAAGTCTAAAGTGCGCGCCACCTACTTTCGCCGCGCGCCGCCATGCACGCACGGCGCGGCGTTCTTACGACGTCAGCCACGAGTGCTCTCTGCTACAACTCCGCTCGTAGCCACCACTGAACGACATCGTTCACTTGGGACTGAGATAGGAACCAGCTAACACTTCGGAATCAGATAGGCACCAGTGAAGAATTGGCTATCGGACAGGCACTAGACAGGCCTCTAGCTCAACTATGTATCAGCATTCTGCAGTACTGAGCTATGTAAAAGTTAAGTATTGTATAAATTCTGTGCAATATATATCTCGTTCTAATTTACTCTAGTGTTTCTAGTTTCTGCTGTCCCACTGGCTGCTCACCGTCGTACCTGCACAAGCGTGCGTCCTTTATTCATGTGTCGGTCTTGCTACTCGGCCACCGACAACTACGACGGAAACGAGACACAAAAGCGGCGACGAGGCTGGGACACAAAAATCAGTGCTATGACCCAGCAGACAGACGGCAGTGCAAGGTGTCACAGCACAGTGCCTCAAGACTTCACTGTATTCACTCTTACAACCAAACCTACGGAACTGCCACTTTACGATTTTTCTGTGATTTGGATATGTCATGATACATAAAAAAAAAAAAAATTAAGATTTTTCTTTAACCGCAGTAAAAGACATTCAAGGGGTGAAACGGTCCTTTAAAAATCAGGGATAAAAGTGAATTTGGAATTTTTATGTATGAAAGTAAATTTTGTTAAGAGTTGAAAATCGGCTTAGGTATATTGAAAGATGAGTGAAAATTAGGGAGCCACAACTACTCCAAAAGAGCAGTTTTTAGCTACAAAAATTAGTTTTCATTTAACCACAGTATAATTTACTAAAACTAGTAAATGAAGGCTAATTAAGAAAAAAGTCGGTATAAATTTGAAAAATTAATAAATCACGGAATAATGTAGAACAAGGTTCAAAAAATGTCTGACAGATAGTGCTTTATCTGATCAGAAAAGCAATAATTATCATAACAAATTAAAACAAAGCAAAGACGATGATCTTTACAGGAAATGCTTAATATTTTGACCATCATTCCTCAACAATAGCTGTAGTCGAGGAATAATGTTGTGAACAGCACTGTAAAACAAGTCCGGAGTTATTGTGAGGCATTGACGTCGGATGTTGTCTTTCAGCATCCCTAGAGATGTCCGTCGATCACGATACACTTGCGACTTCAGGTAACACCGAAGCCAATAATCGTACGGACTGAGGTCTGGGGACCTGGGAGGCCAAGCATGACGAAAGTGGCGGCTGAGTTCACGATCATCACCAAACGACGCGCGCAAGAGATCTTTCACGCGTCTAGCAATGTGGGGTGGAGCGCCATGCTGCATAAAAATCGTACGTTCCAGCAGGTGTTTATCAGCCAGGCTGGGGATGATGCGATTCTGTAACATATCGGCGTACCTCTCACCTGTCACGGTAGCAGTCACTTGACGTTTTGCTGTCCAGCGCCATCTGTCGGATATTTTTTGGACTTTTTTTTGGTTCTAATAAAACTCCATGTCATTCCAAGAATGTGTGTCAATTTTTACCTTTCTGTCTACATTATTCCGTGGTTTGTTAAGTTTTTAAACTTATACTGACTTTTTGGTCTCCTGGTATATTGCCGCGTTGGCTTCATACTGTGCACGCCTTGTGGATGTATAATTTTGAACTGTTTCATCTCTTTAAACACATTGTTATTTAAAGTCGCCGGATCCGAATCAGACCAAATACTTAAAATTCAATATGGCGGATCCAGCATAGGGGACGAAAACTGGAGCTCCACGCGCTACACCACGGGCAGTGCTAACGCCGGCGATTAATATCGATATTGGGCAGACTGGGGGGTCATTCATTCTGCACTGGACTCAAACAACACCACAGAATGAAACTTTCACTCTGCAGCGGAGTGTGCGCTGATATGAAACTTCCTGGCAGATTAAAATTGTGTGCCGGATCCGCGTCTCGAACCTGGGACCTTTGCCTTTCGCGGGCAAGCGCACTACCGACTGTGCTATCCCTACACGACTCACGATGCCGCCGCACAACTTTACTTCCGCCAGTACCTCGCCTCCTACTTTCCAAACTTCACAGAAGCTCTCCTGCTCTCTGGAAACATCCCTTAGGCTGTGGCTAAGCCATGTATCCACCATATCCTTTCTTCCAGGAGTGCTAGTCTTGCATGGTTCGCAGGAGAGCTTCTGTGAAGTTTGGAAAGTTGGAGGCGAGGTACTGGCGGAAGTAAAGTTGTGAGGCAGCATCGTGAGTCGTGTCGGGATAGCACAGTCGGTAGTGCGCTTGCCCGCGAAAGGCAAAGATCCCAGGTTCGAGTCCCGGATCCGGCACACAATTTTAATCTGCCAGGAAGTTTCAACACCACAGAAGTTGGGGATTAAGGGCGCCAGATTCATCTTTTGGAAAACACAGTTTAAATGCAAATCACAAATGCATAATATAGATATAGAAATACAACACACACGCAATAAAAGGCTGCAAAGCTGACTCAGAAATATTAGAAACTAAGAGACAGATGTATGTATACCCACAGCTACTATTGAATGAGCAGACTTAATTCAATAATTTTTCCATTTTGTATTATGGGTGATATAACTTAAAATTCTACTCTTAGGTATAATTTCATTCCAATGTATGTTTATCCATGTTTTTGTAAATGCTGAGCTGTTGTATTTGGTAATTCATTGTAAATTATTTTTCAAAAGAGATAGATTGGTTGGCCAGTACTTACCTTTTTGCTGTACCGCCGATAGCTACACACAGAAAGAGAAAAGGACGAAAATAAAACAAGTTTTCGGAACTGTGTTCCTTCTTCAGGTAAGAGAGAAGGGAGAAAAAAAGAAGAAAAAACGAATGGGAAAGGAAGGGGAAGGTAATTCACAACCTACGTCATGAGGAACACCATCCTCATGACCTAGGTCGTGAATGACCTTCCCCTTCCTTTCCCATTCCTGTTTTCTTCTTTTCTTATTCTTCCTTTCTTCTTCTTCCGTTTTCTTCTTCCTTTTTTCTTCTTTATCCCCCTTCTCTCTTTCCTGAAGAAGGAACACAATTCCGGAAGCTTGTTTTATTTTCGTCCTTTTCTCTTTCTGTGTGTAACAATCGGCGGTACAGCAAAAAGGTAAGTACTGGTCAACCAATCTATCTCTTTTGAAAAATAATTTATCATCTCTGTGGAGAATTTCCATCAGTAATCCATTGTAACTTTGTCAAAATTGTCACAAAGGTAATCTGTATGTTTCAGTCAAGAATCGATAGTCTGAGTTTATACATGTTTACCTTTTGTTGGTTATCATCTTTTTGGATCAGTAATGGGCTTATAACCCGAAACCTAGGTCGTACAGCACCAATAAATTTTGTGGAACAAGGTTAAAAAGGGATTGTTTTAGTGTAATTCAGTGTTTCACCCACAACCGACAGTGAATCAATTAAAATCAATAAACATGTTCTATTCACTTTTATTCGTTATTACTTCATGAGTAGGCTTGACAGTATTTTGAAAGTCTAATGTTGAGTTACCGTCATTTCAAGCTTTTTTTATGTAATTTATACTTAGATACGTATCGCAGCCTGTGGCAGTGCAATGAATATCTTTAGTGTGAATATCGTGGGGTACTACTTTTATTGAATTTAATAATGTGACACTCTGCAACCTCAGATATAAGTAATTTAATTGTTAAACTATGTTCTATAGCGGTATTTATTATTTTAATCTTCATTCCACCCAATTCAAAATGTGAATGTGGTCATGTAGCCTGCATTCTTCTTTCTTAATTCTTTTTTTTTTCAGTTTGCACCTTCTCTTCTTCTAATATTTCTTATTTAGCAGCGTTTAACATATTTTTGGTTCTTTTTCTTAAACAAGTTTGTAAATTTTCCCCCTTTCAAAGTCTGATGTTGCCCAAAAGAGGCGAATCGCATCATGTATAAATATATGAAACATCAGTTTCCCACAACGACCGTTTTTTACCAAAATAAAATTTTAATGATGTAAAGCGTGTTCGTGTCATGTGAAAGCATTACGTAGTACCAACCAAAGAAAATCAGAAATAGTGACTCATTTGAGTTAAACCCCATTTTCTTTATTGCTCGATTAGAACCACCTTTGTTCTCTATTTGCCTACGGTTTTCATTTCATAGAAACATTTTTTTGGAAAATTTGTGGGAAGGTTAGTAAAAAACGGGACAATGTAGGTCCCGTATTTATTTTGTCGGGACAAACGGACACTTGAGGAAAATGAGAGACGATCCCTACACACGATGCGATTTATTGGACCAATTCGTCAGTCACCCTATAAATTGGGCGGATTTAGGCGCTACCCGACCAACTTTCCTCGTCGGCCGGTTGATTGTGCCTGACCACCCGATCTCCGATTCCCCTATCACTTCACTCGACAAGTTGTACCGTGTGTAGCGCTACCCGACCAACTTCCATGCCTGAGGTCGTCTGCACAGCGAACATCTACGTCTACATAGATACTCTGTAAATCACATTAAAGTGCCTGGCAGAGGGTTCATTAATTACTTTCATAACTTTTCTCTACCGTTCCATTCTCTAATAGCGCGCGGGAATAAAGAACACCTAAATCGTACCGTTTTCGATCTGATTTCTCTTATTTTATTGGGATGGTCATGTCTCCCTAAGTAGGTGGGTGCTACCAAAATATTTTCACATTCAGAACTAAAAGTCGGTGATTGAAACTTCGCAAACAGATCACGCCGAAATGAATAACGTATTTCTTTTAATGATTTCCACCCCAATTCTTGCAACATTTCCGTGACGCTTCCCCCCCCCCCCCCCCCCCCGTAACGTGATGAAACGAAACGAGCTGCCCTTCTCTGAACCTTCTCAATGTCTCCCGTCAGTCCCACCTGGTGAGAGTCCCACAAGGGGCAACAGTACTCCAGGAGAGGACGCACGAGTGTGATGTAGGCAGTCTCTTTGGCGCAGCTGGGGCATCTTCGAAGCGTTCTGCCGATGAATCGTAACCTCTAGTTCGCCTTCCCCACAATATTTTCTATGTGTTTTCTCCAGTCAAAGTTGTTCTTAATGGTAACTCCTAGGTATTTTGTGGAATCTACGACCTTAAGGTTTGACTGATTTATCGCGTAATTAAAGTTCAGCGGATTTCTTTTAGTGGTCATGTGTATTACTTCACACTTTTCTTTATTTAGTGTCGCAGGGTGGCGCTGCGTGCAGTTGGTCGGAACGTGTGTAGGCTGCTACCAATTGGTTGGTTCGTTGGACATCTTGTTGGTCGTACGATAAATCGGAGCGATAATCGGGGCCTTTAAAATACGGGACGTCTGGTGACCCCAGTGCAGGTTCCTGGGGTGCGGCCGCCACCCGCGACTGCTCAGGCCTATCCGCTCTCTGTCCCGGCGGCTGCTTTCAGCAGCAGGCACTGCGCGTGTTTTGGCGGCGGTCGTTCCGTTTGAGGACCGGCTACCTGCTGCCTGCTCCCAGTGATTGGATGCGCCAATTTCGCACCTGGCGTATCGGAAACCGATCGCCGCCAGTTACAGCGCAAACAGCTGCCGCATCCCGGGAAGCGAGCTTTTAATAATGGCGACAGTGCGTGCGTGCGTGCGTGCGTGCGTGCGTGTGTGTGTGTGTGTGTGTGTGTGTGTGTGTGTGTGTATGCTGGAAGCCGCGAGCAGCGTGCTCGCTGATCACTGCCAGCGCTCGTCTGCTCGTGTTGGTGGGAGGGGGAAGGGGGGCAGGGCACATTGGCGGGGGCACCGCCGACCCTGAACCCGCTCTGAGAATTTCATTCCGTGTGACCGGCGCGTCGACAAGCTACGGAGGGTGTTAGTCCAGTCAATGGGTGCTCAAAATAGGGGTGTAGAGTGCATGGAATATGCAAGAATTTTTTACTTCAGGACTTTGTTAGGGATAGTTAGGAGGTGAACATACTAAAAGTCCCCGCCCCTGGGGGGTGAGCTAAAGCGGGGAGGGGGATGGAAAGGTACTATTTTTTGGTTTGCCGCTTATATCTCGAAAACGGTCGGCTTTAGGAAAAAATTGTTCCAAATAAAAATGAAAGATAATTAAAATTTCTATAAAATTGTTTCTATACATACACCTCAAATTCCCAACGGTTTTCGAGATATACGTTATTGAAAATCGACAATTTCGGAAAATATCATCTTTACCCCACTAATTTTGTCAAACATTTACTTCTAGTGACTCACTCGATCGTTTCACAGAAAATTTACCTTATTGAAACGTGCTATCATGGTAAATAACAACAGTTTAACAATGACAAGAAGGTACTTGCAATTCAAATCTTTTCATAATTGTAGTTTTTATTACAATATTATGAATCACATAATGAAAGTTTTTAGAAACACTGATAGTGATTCGGAATGAAAAATAAGTGCATTCAAAGCAATATCTTCGTTTTTCTGAGGAGGAATGGTCAAGTTCATTCATCTTCGTCAGTAGTGGAGATGTCGTCCAACGAGATTGGTAGTCTCGTCATCTTTATCCTGAATTAATATTCCGACTCCGTAGTTGCAGTTGCCCTTGCAGTTCAGGCATGTAACAGAACAGTGTAAAAACGATTTTCTGCAACCACATCTGCCACTGTCACACCCTTTCGTGCATCGACAAAAAAATCATCTTCAAGATTTCGTCAGGGGCAGCATCTAACTCTGACAGATTCGGAACTAGTTGGCCATTCGAATCCCAATTCAGCGCTCCATCTTTAAGTTCCTCTCCTAACCGAAGGCGTACTTGGTGGTAAGTTCGGAATGCATGCTCATTAACAACTCCTTCAGCTGGAGGGAGAGTTGAGAGATTAGGCTTTGTGTTCCCAGCTGCTTTTATAGATGATTTGTAGCGGAACACGATGAGGGATTCTGTAATGAATGGAGTTCCATACCATTATAGAGTACTAATGACTCACAATGTCTCATGTTGGCGGAAATAGAACTATTGGCAATATCTCAGGAGCATGTTGTATGATTTTGGACTTCTGGAGCATTTTGACAAAACCAACTTTATTCTTGAAATACACTACGGATGTTATGTCACAGCCTATAAATGCATGTAAGAATAAGAAATGGGCATTGTCCTTCATTTTCAACTCCTGATGCAGCTATTGTGAAGAATATAAACACGTCTTAACCTTTCCTCTCCCTGGCTCTACAAGCAGAATGTTAGGATCAGTTAGAGATTTTGCTGTTAAGAGAACACCTAAGTCGACATCCTCTCCAATAATGGCAATCGAGGAATTATGTTATCTGTTGATAGCTGTCTCCACAATATCAACATCAGCGTCACCTGAACCTTGAAGGCCATTTATTCCATTTTTCTGTAGTTGTATCATCAACAGGTTTATCAGCTGATTCTTGTTGTTAAATTTGGAGAGGAAATCCTCTTGCTTCACTGTAATTTTAGTTTCTAGACTGACATTCACCCCTCAGGGGCTCAGCATTAGTTTGCTGAGTACGGGCTTGACGAACCCGGGGTCCTGAGCTGTGGGCTGTGTCGCGCCAACAGTCCGCTACACCGTAAGCTCTGTGCGTGCTTCAACGTCCATCGTTCGGCGCGACGGTGGAACGTTGTACGTTTCAGAGCCCGGGGATCTTGGCTTAATCGCCCGGGTCGCGAGGACGGTACAAACCTCTATAAAAAAACCTCAATCTCAAGGTGTGCTACGTGCCGAGGAGATGCATGGCTGTTGAGGTTGAACAGCCGCTAGCGAGCAACCTCTGAGGAACCTGCCGCACCTCAGTTGTTTAAGCTTACCCAGGCAAGCGGGGCTCTGCTTGGGTGGACGTTTAGATCCCTAGCTGCTCGTGGGACCACAATGAAACGAGCAAAATATAATGTTGGTGGACGTACAACCACCGTCTCAAAGCGTGGGAAGTTTCATGCCACTTATTATGACCCCAAGTCGTTCCCTTCCTTGGCTACGCCCTGGGAGGAACGCAGGGCTGCTAACAACAATGAACCATATTCGCCTAAATATCTTGTATGTACGAGGACTGATGGGGAATCATTTACAACAGTCAAGCCTCAGTTCTTCGTAGAACATCTGGAGGAGAAGTTTGGAGAGGTGGAGTCCCTCTTCAAGATGCGTAATGGCTCTGTCTTGATCCTCACCGCATCCCCAGCCCAGTCGCGGGCGTTGCTTGCTTGCGATAAGCTGGGAGATATCGCGGTCAACATTGCGCCACATAAGTCGCTCAATCTGGTCCATGGCATTATTTTCCACAGAGATCTCCTCTTACAATCTGATGAGGAGCTGCGCGCCAACCTCGAGCGGCGAGGTGTTCACTTCGTCCGGCGCATCCATCGTGGGTCTAAAGACAATAAGGTTGCCACCAGTGCCTTCATTGTAGCCTTTGAAGGTGATACACTGCCGGAGAAGGTGAAGGTGATGTGCTACCGGTGTGATGTAAAACCCTACATCTCTCCTCCCATGAGATGCTTTCAGTGCTGGAAGTTTGGGCATATGTCATCCCGTTGCCTTTCCAGCGCCACTTGCCGGGATTGTGGACGTCCAGCCCACCCGGAGGCCCCATGTACTCCGCCGCCCATCTGCGTGAACTGTGGCCAGGAGCATCCCCCCTGCTCATCACAATGCCCTATGCTCCGGAAAGAGAGAAAAATTATTGAATACAAGACCTTGGACCGGTTGACCTATACTGAGGCGAAAAAGAAGTACGAGTGCTTGCACCCAGTTGCCATGACGACTTCTTTTGCAGCAATTACATCGTCGGCACCATCTGTGGCGACACCCATCTCTTCTCATTCTTTTTCTGTGGGCCCCCAGGGCCACAAACCTACATCGGCTCCCAAGGTGATTGGGGGCTCTCTTCCTTCTTCTGCTCCCAAGGTAATTGCCTCGGGAGCAACCTCCACCCTTCTGCCGGAGACACAACAACCCTCTCCGGCACCCCTCTTTCGGAAGGGGTCCCTTGGGACACTCCCTTCCGAGGGTTCCGCCCGTGTCGCTTCTGACACACGCCAGCAGCAGGCAAAACCGAAGGCTGCTATACGCAGGGCCTCCTGCTCCTCCTCAGTCCCTGAGGCTGAGTCTGAGAAGCCAGCCCTGCCGGCGAAGCCCCCGAGGGGCAAGAAGGACCGGAGGAAAAAGGTTGCAAACAACGACGTGAAGGATACCACGGTGGCTCCCGAGCCACCTCACCACTCCACCTCGACCTCTGGGGACGAGGTGGAAATTCTAGCGTCCCCAGACGACCTCGCCGTCGGGGACATCACAGAAATAATGGATAATGAGCCAGAACAAAGGCAGACAGCGGATTTGAGTGACGCTGATTTGTAATCACCATGTCTTCCCAGTTAGCAGACAGCATTATCCTCCAGTGGAACTGCGGCGTGTTCTTCCCCCACCTGGCTGAGCTACGACACCTTTTAAGCACAACACCTGCCTTCTGCATTGCTTTACAGGAAACGTGGTTTCCAGCAATGCGGACCCCAGCCCTTCGTGGCTACAGGGGATATTACTGTAACCGTAGCTCATATAACCGGGTCTCAGGTGGTGTGTGTGTGTGTATGTCCTTACCTCTGTTCATAGTGAACCTGTGCCCCTTCGTACACCACTAGAAGCAGTGGCTGTCAGGGTAAGGACAACACAAGAGTTTACCGTCTGCAGCCTTTATCTCCCTCCAGATGGTGATATTTCTTTGCACGTTTTGGCTGCACTTATATCGCAACTACCCCCGCCTTTCTTCTTATTGGGCGACTTCAACGCCCATAACCCATTGTGGGGTGGTACTTCGCTTTCTGGCCGAGGCAGAGTAGTCGAGTCTTTACTTTCTCAACTCGACCTCTGCCTATTAAATACTGGTGCCCCCACACACTTTAGTGTGGCACATGGCACGTTCTCGGCCATTGATTTATCAATCTGCAGCCACAGCCTTCCACCATCTGTCCACTGGAGAGCCCACGACGACCTGTGTGGCAGTGACCATTTTCCGCTTTTTCTGTCACTCCCACAACGTCAGTCCCCAGAACGCCCCCCTAGGTGGGCTTTAGGCAGGGCTAACTGGGAAGATTACACGTCCACTTCTATTATTCAACCTCCCCCACTCGATTCCATCGATGTGGTGGTCGAGAGCGTCACTCACACCATTGTTTCTGCTGCAAAAGCTGCAATTCCATGCTCCACAGGGTGCCCACGGCGTAAGGCAGTGCCGTGGTGGTCGCCGGAAATAGCTGAGGCTATTAGAGATCGTAGGCGGGCCTTACAGCGCTATAAGCGTCACCCCTCTCAGGAGCATCTCATTGATTTTAAACGGCTTCGCGCTCGTACTCGCCAGTTAATAAGAAGACGTAAACACGAGTGCTGGGAGAGGTACGTTTCCGCTATTGGGACAGGCGCCTCAGCCTCGCAGGTCTGGAGTAAGATCAGGCGGCTACAGGGATTACAGACACCAGTGGGAATCCCTGGGATCTCCTCAAATGGAGTCGTTTGTACGGACCCGGCTACTCTTGCAGAGATGTTTGCCGAGCATTATGCTCGCGCCTTTGCCTCTGCAAACTATCCACCGGCCTTCCGTACATTGAAGGAGCGGGTAGAACGCCAGCACCTCTCCTTTCGTACCCGCCGCTCTGAATCCTACAACAGTCCTTTCACTGAGTGGGAGCTCCTCAGTGCTCTTCGACAATGTCCAGACACGGCGCCAGGGCCTGATAGCATCCATAGCGAGATGCTGAAACATCTCTCAGCAGATAGTCGGCGTAACCTACTTGCGGTCTATAACCGCATTTGGTGTGATGGTGTTTTCCCGTCACAGTGGCGGGAGAGTATCATCATCCCCGTACTTAAACCTGACAAACATCCTCTGAACTTGGATAGCTATCGGCCCATTAACCTGACTAACGTTCCATGCAAACTGTTGGAGCGGATGGTCAGTCGGCGGTTGTGTTGGATTCTTGAGACTAGGGGATTATTGGCTCCATGCCAGGGCGGTTTTCACCAGGGACGATCTACCACCGATAATCTGGTGTACCTCGAGTCTGCAATCCGCACAGCCTTTTCCCGGCGCCAACACCTTGTTGCCGTCTTCTTCGATATGCACAAAGCATACGATACAACCTGGCGACGACACATCCTCAACACTTTATATGACTGGGGCCTCCGGGGCTCCCTACCGATTTTTATTCAGAATTTTTTAGCCGTCCGTACCTTTCGTGTTCAAATTGGTGCTTCCCTGAGCTCCTCTCATATCCAGGAAAATGGGGTTCCTCAGGATTCCGTTTCAAGCTTCCCATTATTTTTAATCGCCATCAACGGTTTAGCCACAGCGGTTGGATCGTCGGTGTCCCCCTCTCTTTATGCTGACGACTTTTGTCTCTCTTTTAGTTCCTGCAGCACCCAAGTTGCCGAGCGCAGGTTGCAAGGTGCTATTCAGAAGGCGCAGACCTGGGCGCTTACCCACGGCTTTCAGTTTTCTGCCTCCAAGACCAGAGTGATGCACTTCTGTCGGCGTCGGACTGTCCACCCGCACCCTGGCCTTTATATTAATGACGAACTACTTACTGTAGTTGAAACTCATCGTTTTTTAGGACTGGTCTTTGACGCCCGGCTGACATGGATCCCCCACATTCGTCAGCTGAAACGGAAGTGCTGGCGCCATCTCAACCTTCTCAGACACTTGGGTCATACGAACTGGGGTTCCGACCGCTCCACACTGTTGCGGCTTTACACGGCGCTGGTGCAGTCCCGTCTCGATTTTGGGTGCATTGCTTATGGGTCTGCGGCACCTTCGGCACTGCATCTCCTGGACCCCATTCACAACTGTGGGGTCCGCATTGCGACGGTCGCTTTCCGCACCAGCCCGGTGAACAGTTTACTAGTGGAGGCTGGGATCCCACCTTTGGGGATCCGCCGCCAACACCTGCTCGCGGCTTATGCAGCGAACGTATATTGCTCCCCAGGCCACCCAAACCGTCGTCTTCTCTTTTCTAATGTGGTCGTCCCTCACCATCAGCGACGCCCCAGGTCAGGTCATACGATAGCCTATAGAGTTCGGTCCCTCCTCCTGGGTCCAGGTGCATACACCTCCATGGTGTTTGACAAGGCCGTCTATTCGGCTGGACTTGGCCAATGGGCCCAAAGACTCAGTACCATTGAAGGCGCTCCGCCGTCAGTTCTCGGCTGTCATAGCGGCGTTCCGTGGTTATGACCTGATCTACACCGATGGCTCAATGGTGGATGACCGTGTCGGATTTGCCTATACACACGGTGACCATGTGGAACAGCACTCTCTGCCGAATGGCTGCAGTGTTTACACTGCAGAGCTGGTGGCCATTCACAGAGCTCTTGTGCATATCCGGTCTTGCTCAGGCGAGTCTTTTGTTGTTTGCAGCGACTCCCTGAGCAGCCTCCGAGCTCTGGAGCAGTGTTACCCGCGGTCTACCCTGGTGTTGGCCGTTCAGGAGACACTTTATGCCATTACACGGTCCGGGCGATCGGTGGTGTTCATCTGGTATCCGGGTCATGTTGGTATCCCGGGCAATGAACGTGTTGACAGGCTTGCCAAGCAGGCTGTAGGTATGTCCTGTCTAGAGATCGGCCTCCCGGCTTCTGATCTCCGTTCATTGTTGCGCCAGCAAGTACGTCAGCTTTGGGATACTGAGTGGCGTAGCCTGTGCACGCCCAACAAGCTCCGGGTGGTCAAGGAAACGACGGTTGCATGGCGCTCCTCCATGCGCGGTTCACGACGGGACTTAGTGGTT
The DNA here is from genome assembly GCA_026315105.1 of Locusta migratoria. Classification (NCBI taxonomy): domain Eukaryota; kingdom Metazoa; phylum Arthropoda; class Insecta; order Orthoptera; family Acrididae; genus Locusta; species Locusta migratoria. Next base: position 47,585,779 of record CM048751.1, on the reverse strand, counting down.
TTATGTCGCCTCCGCATTGGGCATACGTGGCTCACCCATGGACATCTCCTTCGGGGTGAGGACCCAGCCCAATGTCGGTGTGGCTCCAATTTGACAGTCGTCCACATATTGTTGGACTGCCCCCTTTTAGCCGCCTTGCGGAGACATTTTAACCTCCCTGCTCTTTTATCGGAAGTTTTAGGTGACGATGCCACAATGGCAGATACCGTTTTACGTTTTATTCGAGCAGGGGGATTTTATCGTTCTCTATAACTGGAGATTTCTTTGTGAAACCGAGTGGTTGACTTTTCCTTTTTTATTCTTATGGTCGGTCAACCACGGCCATCGGTTTCTTTGTTGTAAGTTGTCTTTGTGTAACCGTCTTTTCGTTTAGTCTTGTTATTCTTGATGACGTTTTATGGACTAGTGGGACTCCTCTCCCACTTCGCTATTTTAAACTCTAGGCGTATTATCTTTTACGTGTTTGGATTTACTTTTGACACCTAGAGATGGAATGGGGGACTGATGACCATTGCAGTTTTGTCCCCCTTAAACAAGCAACAACAAGAACAACAACTGACATTCATTTCCACACACCTCCTGTGTCGATATCGTCGCCTTTGTTGAGCTGTTTTTATGCTCTCTGATATGTCACAGTACCCATTAAAAACCACTGTACAACCTCTCCCAAGACAATTGGTCTTCAAGAATCTGACATAACCATTGTAACCTGATGTAATATTTTCGACATTCAGTATGTATCAGAAGGATGTCCAAACCATCTAAAGATGAGCCATTACTATCTCCATTTTCTATTCTAGCTTTGATGAGTGATAGTATTCCTTTTTTTGACACTGTGAAAACATCTGGTCCATCTATTGTTTCATCACATACAAAACGCCGAGTAGCCATTGCGTGCACTACACAGTCAACATTTTCATAAATAAATAAAAAATATCTCGAAAAGCTGACACACAATGCCGACACACAAACTTTCCCTGCGGTTGGTGAACTTTTGAAGTGAACTGAAATAAAAAAGCGAGTGAGAACACTCCATTCCACCCCCCAGTCAGCGACAGGCCGTCGATGTTCGTCGTGGGGCTTCCCCATCGTTAACACTCTCCCGGGCGTTAGGTAGTGACCACCTTGACGACATGTCCACTGCAGGCGACAATAAATCAGTCTCAACTCCTCCGCCTCAGAAAAACGAAGATATTGGGTTGAATGCAATTTCTTTTCATCCTGAGTAACTTTCAGTGCTCGTAAATACTTTGATTGTATGATTCATAATATTATCAGAAAAGCTACATTTATAAAAAGGTGTTCTGTTTCAATTGCAAGTACCTTCTTGTCATTGTTAAACTGATTTTATTTACCATGATAGCACGTTTCATAAGGTAAAAACGTCACAGCCCCTCGAAACACTCATTTATGGAGGGATATCGAATCTTATAAATGATGTAACTTCTCATTGGCTGAAGATAAGGTAGCAAATGTGCACATCATATTGAAGGAAATTTAATACTCTACAACTTTCTTTCAGATAAATTTCCTGTGAAACGACCGAGTGAGTCACTAGAAGTAAATTAGTGGGGTAAAGATGATATTTTCCGAAATTGTCGATTTTCAATAACGTATATCTCGAAAACCGTTGGGAATTCGAGATATATGTATTGAAACAATTTTATAACAAATTCAATTATCTTTCATTTGTATTTGGATCATTTTTTTTCCTAATGCGAACCGTTCTCGAGATATAAGCGGAAAATCAAAAAATGGTACCTTTCCACCGCCCTCCCCGCTTTAGCTCACCCCCCAGGGGCGGGGACTTTTATTATGTTCACCTCCTAACTGTCCCTAACAAAGTCCTGCAGTAAAAAATTCTCGCATATTCCATGCACTCTAGAATGCATTCATTGACTGGACTATGTCGCGACAACTGCACGCCGTGACAAAAGATGTGCCAGTGCCCCCTTCCGATCACTGTCACGCGCAAAGTGGGACGGAATTCCCAAAACGTGACCAAAACGTGACCAAAACGCCAAGAAGACGTTTAATTCACACAAAACTCATCCCACGAGGATTTTTAAGGTCGCTGATTACGAATTTGTTGTTAAAAATTGTCTAAACAAAATGGCAGAGCTAATGTAGCACCGTGGCCCATGAAAATCCATAATTATTTATTAATATTAGCGTTTTAGTCACTAATAATTAATACATTGCCAACGTGATTTGCTTATTTAACAAAATAACAGAATATTTGTCTAAAATATATCGTAAAAAAATTCTTCGATACCACTCGCATTGTAATTCAATCTAATATATAAAGCAGAGTGTCCGTATGTTTGTACGTGTTGCATACAAACCTACAGTTTTGTTCCAATCTTTATGAAATTTTGTACACGTAAGCTTCAATCCATGGGGACGGTCGCCGTAAGTGTAAGAATCACATACTATACATAGTTGACGAGATATAACGTCGTAAACAATGAGATGCGCGAAAAACTGCTGCATTTACCGACAATGCTGCTCATTTTCTCCTAAACCACTGCACCGATTTCAACAAATTTTGGTACACACATTCCTTACCGTGGGGTAACAATTGCTGCAGGGTTAAGAATCAAATGCGACACATGGTTCAGAAGATATGACGTCATATACAATAGGAATCGCGAAAGAAACTGCCACAACATACGGCGAGACTTTATAACTACGCTATATAAGAATGAGAGTACTTAGCGACTTGCAACAAACTTTAAATATAATTTCAAATCTTTATTAAGCTTTTTCTCGCTAACAACCATAGCAAAATGATGAAAGAAAAAAAGTTTTTTGCTTACTACTTTTCCACTGTTTATGGAGTAAAACTACGGCATTCGGTATGACGTTACAATAATTTGTACACTACAAATTGTAGCCACAAGCAATTTTACGGAACATATACACACATATAGTTGAATGTACCTTCTAAATTGCATCACAGTACGACACGTAGTTCATGAGATATGAGCACATAAACAGTAACGTTCATGGAAAACTGCCCCATTACGCACCAAGTTTTAATATATTACTTCTTTACTTCTTATTGTATTCCCAAGAGATTTTACATACATACAGCCCTTATACAAACGAATATATACCTGAAAATGACAGGAATAAATAAATAAATACCCGGGCAACGCCGGGTTTACAGCTAGTAAAATAATGAAACAATCTTCAAAGACAGTGACAGAACACAAATAGTAAATGTAATACTATACTCAACGATAGAAGTAATAAGTGTAGCTAATAACATTCAAAACTTATATGATTGAAGATGATGTTCTGATGCATACAAAAAGATCTGATTGATGTCACATGTAGCAATCAGAGTCAGCATCGCTCTCGAAGTTCTCAGAGTCAAAATCCTTTTTGGAATTTTCCATGGGCGATCGTGGTGTAATTGGAAATGCAGGGCACAGAAACAACTTCGTTTCCTCCTTTCACAAGCTTTTCACATGTGTTTGTGGTAGTTTTCCAATACTAGGTATTAGAAGTTACCAGAAGCTTCTTTAAAAACTCTTCGATTGTTTTTACATGTGAACATTTTCTGGAAAAGTCTTCCCCATATCTTTTAATGTCTTTGTTCCTCGCTTCCTCTCCATTTTCAGATAATTGACCGATCGGCAACAGTATGTGGTCTATTATTTGTGGACCGTCAATCAGTGTCTTATGCATGGTCGTAGCCATGTAATACCATGAATATATGTCAACGAATTTTCTCGCATTTATCAGAGCATACTTGTGGAACTTATTACTATGTCCACTCGCAATAAATATCAAATCGATATCGAATGATGATATGAGACCAGATGTTTTGGAATTTGGAAAAAAAAGTGTCGAGCTGTATTTCTATCGTTGGTACTTCAGTATCCAGGTTTCGGACGATCTACAGTAAGTCCCATCGACCATGTTGCGCTACGAAATTTCGGCACACAGGCACTTGTAAATATTCGTTATACAAGAGAAATGGAAAATTTTGGCAGCTGATTCGTGTCAAATCCATCAGATAATTAATCTGTAGTCTGGGAGCTGAAATTCCGCGGTATATTGCGGTAGATGCTACTTTTGCACTAGTTGAAAATCCAAGTTCGGCAAAGCATGGTCGTTTTGCACAGGCATCGGGAAAAATATTACATAAATAGAATAATCATGAAATTTATAGCAACCGTTTCCATCTTTTACAACTGAAATTCTCCACTTCACTCCCAAAATTTTAACTCATAAACCAAGAGTAAATGGCCTCGATTTCACAGCCCCGGGTGTGCTCTCGACAAAGGTCACTTTCAAACTGATGTAACTCGACAGATATCGAAGGTGACGACCTCTCCTTCTGGAGTGAAATGCACCAATTCTTCCCTTACCAAAATCACCCATCAAAGTATTGCTCATGTGAAAAATACCGAGTAGCACCGTGGTTCGGAACTCACGTTAAACTTTAGGTCCCCCTATAACTGTCTGGATAAGTCAATTCGAAGGTCAGAGGAAGGCAACGGCATACCACCTCCTAGCAAAGCACTGTGGTGGTCAAACCAATCTTCGGATTCTTGACTTCTTTACCATCAAAAAATTATTTTTAGGGAATTTGGCCACATTTGGGGGTGTTGTGTCATCCTCATTGCCATTTGTTGAGTTCTCATCCCTGGTCAGCCTGTATTTCAGGAAGGTACTGTGGAGAATCGTGGTCAGCTAAAACAGTTCTATAGAGATTAGTATTACAAGTTTTATTGACTGAGGAATACAATACTCCTGTCTGTTCTTCTCTCTTCTCGCGGTGTCGTCTTCTGTATGATGCTAGCTGCGCTGAGACCTAGTTACTGCCTAGTTCGTAGTGGGGTTCTGACGGGTCTTCCAGGTCCCTCCAGGATGCGCGGCGCCGGCGTGCGATTGGCTGCCGTCTTGCGTCTGGCGTGTGGCGCTGTCGTTACGCCACAACAGGGGGATTCCCCCCACTGTGCGGCAGGTAGAAGAGCCAGGGTGCACAGTGTCGCATTGACACAGGGCGTGTTTTACAGCAGAGAGTGGCGATAATAGCGCTGCTGCAACGCCCGGCGATGTACGACTCTTCTGTGTGTTACGGAAAAGCGACGTTGTGCTCCGCTTTCCCCACACGTATCAAGATCAATGAGGAATGACGAAGAATAGAAAATAAGATCTAGGACCCGTTAAATAACGATCACTTAGGATTTAGGAAAGGTAAAGCCGGTTGGTACGCAGTTCTGACGTTGCGATTTGTAATGGATGCTAGACTGAACCGAGACATATACACAGAATATACTGACCTAGTAAAAGCGTTCCATACTGTAAGGTGGTCTAAGACGTTTTAAATTCTTCGAAAAATACGAGAACGCTATAACTGGAGGCAGGCAACACATAATAAACCAGAGGGGACAATAAGAGTATAAAGTGAAGAACGAAGAGCTCTGATTAAAATAGGGTAGGATTAATTGAGAAGAACATCGTAACCATTGCGTAAAGGATTAGAACAGCAGTGGAGAAAGAAGCTCGTGGGCCAAAGGGTTCGGGTCCTATATGGGGCTGTAGGATGGCTGGCTCATGGTGATAGGCATTGAGCTGCTACGACATTGCATAGCTAGTTGATCGCGTCATAGGTGGAATGGGTGTGAGAGGATGAAACATGGTGTAACATTTGCATTTCCGTGACAAATTGCGCCAATACTGCCCAGACGTATTCTGATTGGCTGCTCCCACTTCTGTGTAAGGTCCCCTGTATCATTCCTTAGTTATAAATATTAGATAAAATATTGTATAGAAGTTAACGTGGTTTGTGTAATTAATGTGTTTACATGCCGCTTTATTATGAGATGTGTTTATGTAATTATGCTCTAGTTTTAAGAAACAGTTGAATGTAGATGTTCTCGAAAGTGCGTTTCTCGGCAAAGTTGATGGAGCGCGGGACTAGCAGTGTCCGGTTGAAGGCAGTCCAGCACAGACGGCTCTCGCATCAAGACCCGTGACAGTCGCGCTCTAAAAATAACATTTTAGGCAGTTCAAAATTCATATTATTAACCACTGTATTTAGAATTCAAGGATACGAAAATAGTGGATAGTAGAGTCACCAGTTTTAAAAGTTCTTCAGCACTTCACTTCAAGATGAATCGACGACCTGTGTTTTGTGTCCCAGCCTCGTCGCCGCTTTTGGTGTCTCGTTTCCGTCGTAGGTGTCGGTGGCCGAGTAGGAAGACCGACACAGGAATAAAGATAGCACGCTTGTGCGGGTACGGAGGTGAGAAGCCAGTGGGACAGCAGAAACTAGAAACACTAGAGTAAATTAGAACGAAATATATATTGCACAGAATTTATACAATACTTAACTTTTACATAGCTCAGTACAGTAGAGTGCTGATACATAGTTGAGCTAGAGGCCTGCCTAGTGCCTGTCCGATAGCCAAGTCTTCACTGGTGCCTATCTGATTCCGAAGTGTTCGCTCGTTCCTATCTCAGTCCCAAGTGAACGAAGTCGTTCAGTGGTGGCCACGAGCGGAGTTTAAGCAGAGGGCGCTCGTGGCTGACGTCGTAAGAACGCCGCGCCGTGCGTGCATGGCGGCGCGCGGCGAAAGTAGGTGGCGCGCACTTTATACTTGTGCGACACCACACTGTGTGCTGCTTCTGCGTGGGGACAACAGCAGAACAGAAGAAGCCAGGTTAGTGAGAAGTAACTTCAACTACACGCAGTGACGATGCATGTAGTTCCACGGCCCTCACGTACAAGTGCTACGTAATTGATCTTGCGACACTGGCACACCTGCAGTGCCAACAGGCCGAAGGAAATTGTTAGAGTGAGTAAGGTAACTTACATGGATTCCGGCCCACTTTTATCATACTATTTCTGCCTTATTTATACGACCCCGTCGAAGGGTCATGCAAATCGTATTGAATGAGGTTACTATAGAACGGGCTTACGGCCAGGAAAGTGATTTCAGGTCCTGTTCGAATGCAAAAGGTTTGATTTGTTGTGTTTTGTGTGTCAGAAATATGTATTACTTTCCGAATTTCAATTCACTATCGTACAGAATCCCGGAGACTGTTCGTCTGGTGGATGGGTGCAGCAGCAGCGTGGGTGGTTGCTTCCCTCAGGGCGGGCAGTCACGGACGCCTCTCTGGTGGCCGTGCTGACGCGTCGCCCCGGTAACGCAATGAGCCGCGGGGCCGGCGATGTCTTCCTGCAGAAGGCCAGCCGGTCAGCCGGCGGCGGCCAACATCCGGCCAGAGCCGCCGACCTCGCTGCTGGGCTCAGGAGGCCGGAGATGACCCACCCAGAAGCGGGCGGATGTGTACGTGCGTGTAGCGGTGTAGAAGGTCGCAGCTAGTTGATGGCAGAACACTGGTTTCAACTACGAGATACTCCGCTTTGTGACTCACGTTCAACAGCACAGAACGAACTATCTCCGGCCAGCGGTTTACACAGTACATATACACTGACATAAACTTCTGGAACCTTATTAATCAATACATCTAGCAAACCGGGTAACGCTTCGCAGTAGATAATTTGTACAGTATATATACCCTAATATATATATAATGAGAAGGATGGAAAACTTGGTAGAAGTTTGGGTTCAGGAGGCATTTCAGGAAAATTGTAGGAACACGGGAGGCAATACTCACTTTACCGCTTATCCAGAAGACAGACTAGGGAAAAGCAAACCTACATTTCTAGCTTTTGTAGATTTGAAGAAGGCTTTTGACAATGTTGATTGGAATAAACTCTTTCAGGTTCTGAAGCAAGCAGGAGTAAAATATAGGGAGCATAAGGTTATTTACAACTTGTACAAAGCCTTTCTCCAATGTTATTCAATGTGTACATTGAGCAAGCTATAAAGGAAAGCTAGGAGAAATTTGGAGAAGGAATTAAAAGTTCAGGGTGAAGAATTGAAAACATTGCGTTTTGCCGACGACATAGTAATTCTGTCAGAGACAGCAAAGGACCTGGAAGAGCAGTTGAGCGGAATGGAGAGTGTGCTGAAAGGTGCATATGAGATGAAGATTAACAAGAGCAAAACTAGGGTAATGGAGTGCAGTGTAAGAAAATCAGGTGATGCTGAAGGAATTAGATTAGGTAACGAAGCAATAAAGGAGGTAGATGAGTTTTGTTACTTGGGCAGTAAAATAACAAATGATGGTCGCAGTACCCATGCAGAATGGCAATGGGTAGAAAAGCGTTCTTGAAAAAGAGAAATTTGTTAACATCGAATATTGATTTAAGCCTAAGGAATTCCTTTCTGAAGGCATTTGTATGGAGTGTTGCCTTGTATGGGTGTGAGACATGGACGATAAACAGTGCGGACAGGAAGAGGATTGAGGCTTTTGAAATGTGGTGCTACAGAAGAATGCTGAAGATTAGGCGGGTGGATCACGTAACTAATGAGGAGGTACTCAACAGAATTGGAGAGAAAAGAAATCTGGTGTACCTTGACTAAAAGAAGGGATAGATTGGTAGGACACATTCGTAGACATCAAGAAATTGTGAATTTAGCGCTGGAGGGAAGTGTCTGGGGTAAAACGCGCAGAGGAAGACCAAGAGATGGATACAGTAAGCAGATTCAGACAGATGTAGGTTGCCGTTCTTATGTGGAGATGAAGAGGCTTGCTCAGGATAGGGTATTGTGGGGGGAGAGTTGCATCAAACCAGTCTCCGGACTGAAGACCACAACAACACCCTAATCTCTTCTCTTCTTCTCCCTATGTCTGTCCCTTCATCCGTCCTCTATTTCCCCATGACCCATGACATTCTCCTCCCTTCCATTGTCCATCTCCTCCTCCCCGTATCTCCACACAACTCCTTCTTATCCCACACCATATCCACTTCCGCCCCATCCCCTCTGCGCCTTATCATCCCCTCTTTTTCTTTCCCCCTTTTCCTATCTCTTCCTTCCACCCCCTTCTCTGATGTTATTTATTGTCATTGCAATCAGGACCCTGATTGGAAATAGAAGTAAAAATGGACGGGTAAAGTAGTTGGAAACGAGATATTAGGCCGACCTTTCGAGCTGCTTAATCTGTGAGGTAAGTAGCTATAATGGCCGTACTTTTAATGGTTGTGTTCTATGAACAGGAATGATTATAAATTTAGGCATAGAAACAACTTTCCTGCTTTATGGTGAAAATGACTGGGAAAAGGAAAACAAAACCGCACATTTTCACAGCACAGCTTACCATGTTTTTCTCGCAGTGAGCAGAATAGAAATGCTTTTGATAACATGTTTATATCTTATTGAGGGTTTTTGATTTCAAAACAAAATAATTGTAGTGTGATCATACTTTAATGATAGAAATTCCGTATGAAAACTGCTCCTGCACGATGGTAGATTTGTCTGTAAACCCATAAAAATGAAGGCAAATTATTTATTTATGAGCCTGATAATTACAAACTGAAGAAAGAAAAGATCAGTCAAATCGGTGAAGCCATTCTCAACTGATGCGCTTTCATACATGCGGCGATTCATTTTTATTAATATAGATGTACACAAACGTGGTGTGTCTCGAACTTAAAGCCCCTCGCTTCAGAGTTCAATCCTTCGGTCACTGCACCACACTTTCAACAGCTCTTGTGCGATGTTCCAGTCGTCTTGCTGCCGGAACGCGTCGTTGGTCCTGCATATTCCAGCTCTCAACGACTGGTGCTCGTTCTGAAACTGGACACAGTCGAACGTATCACAACCACTGTGGGCGTCTTTTACCTTGTTGAGTCTTGCTGGAACTTCGTATTTATCCTCAGCTGTCACATCTATGTATGGCTACATTCGTAGGACATAGACTATGCCCCTAACCTTTCGTCTCCTGTCAGGGTCGCAATCTTCGACTTCATACGTAACGTCAGACAGCTATCTTGTGTCGTTTTATGGTCGACAGTAACGTCTGAGTAGCTTCTCAGACAGCCAAACCTTTCGAACACGTATGAAGATTCAGACATCGCCAGGCAGCATAAAACAGGGCGATGGCTTTCGTCACACCTTTGACAATCCTTATCCTGAGCCCGTAGTGTTTAGAGTCGTGTCAACTGCCTTGCCTCCTCAGCTCTGATTAATATTTGATCGAAGTCCATTTCGTGAGTCCAAACTGCAAAGGCAGTGCCCAACATTCTTCTCGCTTCATGATTATGCAGCAACAGGAATGGAGTAAATCCGATCAACAATGAAAATGTTAGAGATATTATCGAAATTTTCCTATGGTCTAAACAGCAGCACTGCTCGTTCTTGAGTTGAGTAGCTTCCTTCAGCTTTTGTAAGTATCCTGGAGGCATACGCCATTACCTTCATTTTTTGTGTCTCACATTTAAACCAAAACAGCACCAATTCCACACACACTAGCACCTGTATCCAGTCTGTAACTGCACTCTGGTCTTACAGACCAAGTACGGGATTAGGATTAGTCTTCAGAACAGTCTGTAATAAAATTCCAGTGATAAGGACATAATCCCGGAAAGATTCTTGCAGGACTTTTTTTTTCTAGGGACAGGAAATTATGTTGAAGGTCTCACTTTCTCTGGATCATGCCGCACACCTTAGTTTGACACCAGATGTCCAAATATTCTTATTTCGTTTGCTGCAACCCGACACTTTCTTGGATAACTTACAGGCTACTTTGCCTTAGATACTTAAGAAAAGTTCTCAGTCTTTTTCTGTGTTATTCAAAAGTTTCAGAGAAAACTATGTCATCTAGGTAACAAGGACACAATGTCCACTTCAGATGGAGTATAAGATTATTCATCAACAACTCGAAAGTTGCTGGCACATTACAGAGACCAAACTCCATCACTTTAAATTCGAACAAGGCTTCTGAGGTAAATAAAGAAATTGTATAATGGACAGCTTCGCCGACTTCTACTGTCCAATATCGTGTGTAAATATCCATGACTAATAAAAATTATCTCCAGCTCTTCGTTGGTTCGTGAAAGATGGTAAACAAACCTTTTGCTTACTTTCTTAAGTTTTCTGTAGACGACGCAGAACCGCCACTTACCATCTACCGGGGAAGACCATGGGCTGTGAACGCTCTTGTTGCTTGGCTGACGATCGGCTGTGTTAATTCGGTGTTTAACCTCCAAGTGGTCTGACTTGGTCTCACGCTCTCTGTTGGTCCCTTGGTAGATCTGACGACAATCTAGCATTAAGATCTTGTCTCACGGTGGCAGCACTAATCTTTCCTGCAAACTGGTTACAAGAGGCGTCTATGACAACGGGGTGCTCTTGACTTAGCGGCACTGTCCGCTTCGAAGCAGGTTTGTTTCTTTGCGGCAGTTAACTATCCACAATTCCCTGATTACAGTCTTGATGAGAATACGAACCGCTACCAGTCACATTAAAGATTGTACTATTTATTTATCACACGGCCGGTTTCGGGCTTGTGGCCATCTTTAGGTGCTTGAAACATTCAGAAATTTACACGAGTAGCATGTTGGTGGAGTTCACTGCTTGAACAAATTCTTTGGTATTAATAATATCGAGACCAACTGCAGGTGGCGATATGACATGACAAAAAAAGAAAAAAAAAAGAAAAAAAAAAAACTGTTTTCTTACGTTTAGCCGGTCACGGTGGCCGAGGAGACTAAGGCGCTCCAGTCACGGTCTGCACGGCCACTACGGTCGGGGGTTCGAATCCCCCCCTCGGGCATGGATATTTGTGCCGTCCTAGTTCGTACGTAGTTCATAAGTAGTTTGTAAGTTTAGGGACTGATGACCCCGTAGTTAAGTCCCATAGACTTTACAAACATTTGAACAACACTTACATTTAATGATGCTACACATGTAAATTTCTGAATGTTTTAAGCGCCTGAAGACGGCCACAAGCCCGAAACCGGTCGTGTGATAAATAAATAGTAGGATCTTTAATGTGACTGATGGCGGTTTCTATTCTTAGTACTACAGAATTATTGTTTGTATTTAAAAATTCGGCCCCACCGCTGCGACTGGCGAGGCATCGCCTGCCGCGATAAGGTGGTACGTATATCTGTGTGTATAAAAGCGCGGGCGGGCGGCGCGGCTGAAATGAAGCCTCGTGTGGCTGTTTGCCCGGCTGGCTGCTCGCGCCGCTATGATATATCCGCGTCTACTCCTGGGGGCCCCGACTGCCGAAACCGTGGGGGACCGTAAATTCGCCGCCCCGCTCCGTTCGCCGGAGATTTACGGACTCCTCTCCTCCCCTGCCGTATTCGGGGTTTTCTCTCTCTTCCCGCGGCTGCTGTGGCGGAACGCGAATTTATTTACTTTATTGGTGCCGGGTGAATGGCGCCGCCATTAGCGTTATGAGGTGCGCTCCCTCCCCCACCCCCGCCTCCGCAACCCCTCGTTCGACAGTGAATGCCCCGGGGTGTGCGCCACCCTCCGGGTCTAGCGACTAGCTAGCGCGGAAGGGAAAAGCCGGCGCCAATACCAGAGTCTGTGGCGGGGACTCTGCCGTGTTGACACTCGCGCAACGTGCGAGGGATCGTATCTGCGCGCATCGATCGAGCATCCGACTACAGTAATGAGTTCCGTCTGTGAGATTACCGCCCAATAGAAATACTGGTAAATTAATAGCATTTGATAATTAAACAGTATGAAGTTCACTGCAAACGTTGACCATGCCAATGCACTAAATGTTACACAATTTTAATCTTATTCATTATGATAGCAATGTATGTACGCAGTTGGGTGACAAAATTTATAGTTAGGCCATAGGTAGAAATTCTCCACGTTGAGATTTGCTGTGTGCTTGTAGCTGACGGGAGGCCAGCGAGCACGCCGACGTTGGTGGCTTGTTCCAGTTTAGGATTTTCCAGTTTTCGTTTCCGGTGAGGGGAGAGGGACAATGGCGAGTGCCAGGTGGAGTGCAGTGCACAGCGTGAAATAAGTTATTCTAATACTACTGGCATTTGAAGTAATACGATGCAGCTAGGAACCTTTCAGGCCCTCATTACAAAATAGCCTGTTGATGAATAAACAATACATTAGCTGATATAGTCACATCTAACGTAATATGTTTAATTGACAATGGAAAGTAATAAATTACCAACGAAGACAAGACAGTTACACAACTAGCATGGCAATGTTTGTTTATAAAAATAATATATTAACTATTTCTCATTTTATTTTCAATTAATCTTGTGTATTTTATCTTGAAGTATTCAGTTAAATCACTTATCTGTGATATAAGAACTTGCACGATTATGATAAATAGTACAAAGGATGTTTATACCAATATAAAAACCTAAAAACACATTGATTTAATGTGTAGTGTAATTATTTTGATTTTAAGTAAAGTTTTAGAAATATATTGGCTGAGCACTGCACGTTGGGAAATCGGTTAGAACAGCTCACATGGGGAAGTTGATGACGTAGGGAAAAAACCCCGGCAGTTGAGCTTTTGGTGTGTGCGCGCGCGCGCGTGGGCAGGAAGTGACGAGGCGGGAGCACGTGGGGTAGCTGGCGGGCGGCGTCGCTCGGCATCAGTCGGCATGTGAATCTCCAGGTGGAGACTTCAGATTAGTGTGTGGCAATTGCCAAGTGTGGTTGCTCGTCGTAGACTGCACCAAGTTGAATCGAGTGCTACTGTGTGTTTGTGAATATTTAGCCGGTGGAACAAGGTGTGCATCGCATTGAATTAAAGTGACTGTGATTTGTTAATGTAACACGTGTCATCGCATAGGCACGAACATGAACGGTGTTTGAGACAGCCACATGGTGTGAAAACAATTTGCGACAAATATTCATTTTTGTCTGGGGGCTCACGAGCTATAACTGTATTTGATAAATGTGTCGACATACAGACGTATCTGCCACAGGGTTCTAATATTGTGAAATAAACAACATAAAGTGAACTTTCACGTGTTTTCAAAAATAGTAGTTAGTACACCCTTTTTCTCTCATGAACGTGATTTTATTATGAATTTGTTTTGTTAATCATATGCTGGGAAGGAAAGCTGCGAACGTGTTATATCATTCCCTAGAAAACGAGTCAAACAGTCGCAATCACAGTTCCAGTGTTTTTGCATGTTCAGGAATTTGGTTCGCAGTTGGTGGTTGTGAGTTTTAAAAATTAATCTTTCCCTATTTTAAACTCTCACCCCGACCTTCACGCTCGCACGTCTTTTAAAACACCGCCACCAAGGAACACAATTAGCATTCATCATCTACCCTCAAAAACACATAAATCAAAGAAAGTTTTGCATCGCCCACCAAACAAAAGTTCTATGGCTTTCTATAATCTATACTAACTAGTTAACCCGTGCAAATAATTCGCACTCTATCCTCATCAGTCACAGATGCGTAAGATAGTGATGGAGAAAAGGTAGATGCAAGTACGTATGTAGAAAAGATAATACACTACTGTACATTAAAATTGCTACACCATCTACATCTACATCGTTACTCTGCAAATCACATTCAAGTGCCTGGCAGAGGGTTCATTAACCACTTTCATAACTTTTCTCTACCGTTCCATTCTCTAATAGCGCGCGGGAAGGAAGAACACCTAAATCGTTCCGTTTTCGATCTGATTTCTCTTATTTTATTGGGATGGTCATGTCTCCCTAAGTAGGCGGGTGCTAGCAAAATATTTTCACATTCAGATGTAAAAGTCGGTGATTGAAACTTCGCAAACAGATCACGCCGCAATGAAATCGTCTTTCTTTTAATGATTTCCACCCTAATTCGTGCAACATTTCCGTCACGCTTTTCCCCCCGTAACGTGATAAAGCAAAACGAGCTGCCCTTCTCTGAACCTTCTCAATGTCTTCCGTCAGTCCCACCTGGTGAGAGTCCCACAAGGGGCAACAGTAATCCAGGAGAGGACGCACAAGTGTAATGTAGGCAGTCTCTTTGGTGGAGCTGGTGCATCTTCGAAGCGTACTGCCAATGAAACGTAACCTTTGGTTCGCCTTTCCCACAATATTTTCTATGTGTTCTCTCCAGTCAAAGTTGTTCGTAATTGTAACTCCTAGGTATTTGGTAGAATCTACGACCTTACGGTTTGACTGATTTATCGCGTAATTGAAGTTCAGCGGATTTCTTTTAGTGGTCATGTGTATTACTTCACACTTTTCTTTATTTAGTGTCAATTGCCAATTTTCGCACCTTGCAGAAATGTTGTCTAAATCGCTTTGCAGTTGCTTTTGATCCTCTGTTGACGTCACTAACCGATAAACGACAGCATCATCCGCGAACAATCTAAGGGAGCTATTCAGATTGTCTCCTAAATCGTTTATAGACACGAGGAAGAGTAGGGGACATATAACGCTTCCCTGTGCAACGCCAGATATCACTTCAGTTTTACACGTTGACTTACCGTCAATTACAACGAACTGTGTTCTTTCTGATAGGAAATCGTGAATCCAACCGCACAATTGGGGTGATATTCCATAAGCAAGCAATTTCAAAGGAAGCCGCTTGTTGGGTACAGTACCAAGAAGAAATGCAGATGATGAACGGGAATTCATTGGACAAATATATTATACCAGAACTGACATGTGATTACATATTCACGCAATTTGGGTGCATAGATCCTGAGAAACCAGTACCCAAAATAACCACCTCTGGCCGTAATAACGGCCTTTGACACGCCTAGGCATTGAGTCAAACAGAGCTTGGATGACGTGTACAGGTACAGATGCCCATGCAGCTTCAACACGATACCACACTTCATTAAGAGTAGTGACTGGCGTATTGTGACGAGCCAGGTGCTCGGTCACCATTGGCCATTGCACATAAGTTTTCAGTTGGTGAGAAATCTGGAGAATAACCAGGGCAGCAGTCGAACATTTTCCGTATCCAGAAAGGCCCGTACAGGACCTGCAACATGCGATCGTGCATTATACTGCTGAAACGTAGGGTTTCGCAGGGATCGAATGCAGGGTAGAGCCACGGGTCGTAACACATCTGAAATGTAACGACTACTGTTCAAAGTGCCGTCGATACGTACAGGAGATGACCTAGACGTTTAACCAATGGCACCCCATACCGTCACGCCGAGGGATACGCCAGTATGGCGATGACGAATACACGCTTCCAATGTGCGTTCACCGCGATGTCGCCAAACACGGATGCGACCATCATGATGCTGTAAACAGAACCTAGATTCATCCGAAAAAATTACGTTCTGCAATTCGTGCACCCAGGTTCGTCGCTGCGTACACCGTCGCAGGCGCTCCTGTCTGTGATGCAGGGTAACTGCAGCCATAATCTCCGAGCTGATAGTCCATGCTGCTGAAAACGTCGTTGAACTGTTCGTGCAGATGATTGTTGTCTTGTGAACGTTCCCATCTGTTGATTCAGGGATCGAGACGTGGCTGCACGATCCGTTACAGCCATGCGGATAAGATTCCTGTCATCTCGAGTGCTAGTGATACGAGGCCGTTGGGATCCAGCACGTCGTTCTGTATTGCCCTCCTGAACCCACCGATTCCATATTCTGCTAACAGCCATTGGATCACGACCAACGCGAGAAACAATGTCGCGGTAAGATAAACTGCAATTTGCGATAGGCTATAATCCGACCTTTATCAAAGTCGGTAACGTGATGGTACGCATTTCTCCTCCTTACACGAGGCATCACAACAACGTTTCATCAGGCAACGCCGGTCAACTGCTGTTTATGAGAAATCGGTTGAAAACTTTCCTCTTGTCAGGGCGTTGTAGGTGTCACCACCGGCGCCAACCTTGTGTGAATGCTCTGAAAAGCTAAGTATTTGCACATCTCAGCATCGTCTTCCTGTCAGTTAAATTTCCCATCTGTAGCACGTCATCTTCGTGGTGTAGCAATTTTAATGGCCAGGAGTGTAATAATATTGCACGCACTGTAAAGTAGCGGGGCATTAAAAGTTACATAAATTATTATAACTTATAACAGTAAGCGGTACTTCCCTGTGGTGATGAACGTTGAAATAATTCGCGCAGTACACGACGTTTGGTTGAATAAAGTGAAAAATTCCATCAGCTGTTGTGCATCGACGGTGAAGCAGAAACCTTTTGATAAACTACGCTTGCGTAAAGGACGTAAACAACTGCAAGAGCTGTTGTGCTAAATTTAATTGTTTGTGTGTTTTTCGTCGTTATATCCGTGTGATAAACTATGCTTTACATCGACGTGTATAACCAGAATCGTGTGGTAAACTATGCTTGCATCAAAGAAGGTCTTTGCCTTGAAAAAAGAATCTAAGCCACTGCAAGAGCTGTCGTCCATGTTAGTTAAACAGATTGTCAATAGATTGCACCTTCTGCATTGCTTTTATATAGGCCGCACAAACTAAGTTGATACTCGGCGCGGTGGCTGATGGGAGCAACCATAATTTACGATCGTTCGCCGCGTATCAACTTAGATTGTACGAGCAGTACAATCTTTTTTAAACAATTACTTCCAACTATCTGTGTATTTTTTGTCATTAGTGGAGAACGAAATCTTGAAAATGATACCTCAATCATTAATTTTGTATAAGTTCAAATCAAATGTTTGTAAATCTATCGGACCAAACTGCGTGGTCATCAGTCCGTAGCTTACAAACTACTTAAACCTAGGTAAACTAACCTAAGGACAAACACACACACCCATGCCCCAGGGAGGACTCGAACCTCCACGGCGAGCAACCGCGCACTCCGCAGCGGGACGCTTTAGACCGCTCGGTTACTCCACCACGGCTTTGTATAAGTAATACGGGATATATGGCATACTTACAAACAAACACGGATGAGAAATATATGATTTGTATTTCAAGTCACTGACAAAATAAACGCCACAACTCACGTCTTCTATTTTTATCTTTAGGTTTTTACCGCCACTTGACTCATTTATATTGTTTTATGATCAAGATCCACATTTCGTCCTTTAAACCATTAAATTATCCTCTACTAATTAGAAACAAAACCAATGTTAAATAAAATTATTAGAGCAATAGTTATAATAGACAGTCTGATCATAGATTTATAATTCAACTTTTCATCATTTCACTTCTTCATGTAAAAAGATCATGGTTTGCTATAACGAAAGAAAAGCACTGTTAAATAAAATTTATACGTTAATACTTATGATACACAGCGTGAGCATAGATTTATATACCAAGCACAGGTTTTTACATTAAAAACCATTGGTTCTGCCTTTATTCTACATTTTTTAAATATGTAATTTTATATGTATTGCCTCAACTACGTCGTATCACGAAACCACTGTTAAGAAGATATATTAGATAAATAAATACACAGTGCGATTATAGATTTATAATCCAGTCATAGCTTTTCACAATAAATAAATAAATAATAAAAAAAACTTCATTCTGCCTATGTACTGTATCAATTTGCTTATATGTCATTTTGTATGTGTTGCCTCAACTAGTTGGTAACAAATATTACAAACAATCTTACTCCAATAATCCGAAATTTAATATCTAAAACCTAACTTCACCACTCCAACATGTTTGCAAACAACGCTTACGTTTCTTATGTGAAGCTACGCCACACTTTGTGAGTGCTTATAGTGTGAAGTACAGCGCTCACGTTCAAAACACAAAATGTTTGTAATACGTAAGGGGAACACAGGACAATTTTGTCACAGACAAGGTCACAACACGGAAGTTTTCGCCACACTGCCTGCGGTTTTAACTTTAAAACCCTTTTATATATGGTATGACAGAGACGAAAATAAGGAAACTTGACGTAAAATTCAGGAGATAGTAAACAAAATAATTTGTCCATCCCAGGGTTGCGAAACCGTAACACACATAAAACGAGACTCCTGCTGGAAAGCATGTCAAGCGTCTGAAGAAGCATTTGTAAGAAAATCCGAAGCTGGTCATGCTTTCAATAAATAAACATTTTATACCATTCGTCTGTCTGATCACTTGTTTTAATTATAAACATTTTCAAGTTATTTGAGCAAATTCGTCAGACTTGGTTATAAGAATTCATTGTCGAAAATGTTGATATCATATATAAAAATCAATTTGCAAATCCACGCGAAAATACATTCACAGTGTAAGTATATCTCGTGTACTTTCATGGTTTGCGTAGATTTGCAAATCGTTTTTTGTATATGATATCAACTTTTTCGACAATGGCTTGTGTAAGCAAGTCAGTTGAATTTGAGCAAATCACGTGAAACTTGCTCAAGGTCTAAATCTGGATCTTGACAGTAAAACAAAACAGATTCGTTAAATGGCGGTCAAGTCCTTCAGAAAATTCTATGTGACTGGGGCTCCTGAAGAATCTGAAAACAAACATTTCTTTTGTATTCAAACAGAACCTAAAATCTCCTTCCTTGAAGTAAGCCTGTTGTGTAGTAACTTAATTCAGTCAAGTGTTAATACGACCCCCTGCTTGAATGCAAGCCTGCATCCTACGTGAAATGCTACCCGCGATTTTATTTACCACTGCTGGTCTCATTCATCGCTACTTCAAATGACAGGCCTGCTTGACTTCCGTAGATTTCGTGATTGGTCAGTATGTACTCGCACAGATCTTTTCAATTTATTCCGAGCATGTTTTCATTCATATCGAGGGGACATACAGGTCAATTCATTCGTGCAATAGTAGCCCGATTGATAAAACCGTTGGACTCAGGAGTTGTCTTATATAGACATGAATTCCCAAAATGCTGATTAAATTATTTAACTATAGGTTTAATTTGTCCTTGATTGATAACAACAACGTCAGACACCCCCACACAATACCCGTCCAGAACATCACAGATCTGCCACCTTGTTGTGAATTGAATGTTTGTATAGTCTATGGGACTTAACTACGGGGCCATCAGTCCCTAAACTTACAAACTACTTATGAACTTCTTACGAACTAGGATGGCACAAATATCCATGCCCTAGGGGGGATTCGAACCCCCGACTGTAGTGGCCGTGCAGACCGTTTTTGTGAATTGACGGTTTGCCACTGGCGTAAAGCATTACCAGCTTTCCACCACACGTTTTGACGGTCAGCTAGTATCAGGCACATGCGGCATTCATCAGTTAGTGTTTCGTGACTTTGGACCCACAACTACTGTGCAGTATTGGTGTCTCGGTTTCCAGGGCGAGCATCTCCGAGGACGTCTATAACACAGTCGAATGTCATTGAGTCTGTCTGCTACGGTTTGGTTCGGTACTTGCCTCTTGGTGGCCATCAAAATGCCATTGTTTATCGTAGTCTGGTCGCAGTTTCATTCGCACGAGAAGTCGCAGACATCTGTCGGCCGCAGTAGATCTTGAACTAGGACGACCAGTGCGGAGCAAGTCACGAATACAACCTGAAGTTTGAAAATGATTTTAGGTCCTACATCAGTCTGACACACTATTCGGCTTGCAATTTTTCTTGAAGAAAGTCCTTGTTGACAGAAAGCAACAACAATCAACGAGCGATCAAACATCGATATTATTCTTCTGTCTGAGAGAAATTCTATACAATGTCCACAAACGCCCATGCTATTCTTACACTGTATATTGAATAAAAGAAAAAACGGTACAGCCTGACCTCAATCAACGAAATGATTATACTTTCGGTAGATGGGGTTACAGGAAAATTTGTTTACATTTCATAACTGTTCAAAAGACCCCGATTTTCGATTCGTGTCAATGTAAGTCCAGGAATATATCCGTTAATGACATACTTTGCAAAGTAAAACTTTTTCCATATGTGTATACACATAATTATATGTATCAAGTTTGTCTACTATGAGCAGACAAGCATTTCATCCGTGTATTTGGACAGTTTCAAATGTTTGTAAAGCTTATGGGACTTAACTACGGGTCATCAGTCCCTAAACTTACAAACTACTTATGAACTACTTACGAACTAGGACGGCACAAATATCCATGCCCGAGGGGGATTCGAACCCCCGACCGTAGTGGCCGTGCAGACCGTGACTGAAGCGCCTCAGTCTCCTCGGCCACCGCGGCCGGCTATTTGGACAGGTATTTGCAGTCTTGTTTTTGTCCAGCCCATCACTTACCATTGGTAGAAAGCGTGGTGTCGAAGGTTTCTTTCGCATTGCAAAACAGAATGTTTTTAAGCGGAATTTTAAATGTGCAATCGATACAGCAGTCCCGAATTAATCTAGTACTATAACTGGTTTAGTGACATCTATTTCAAACTCTCTGATATCTTTTGTAATTCTACCAGAGGTTGTTTTGTCATAAAGGCAGTTAATAGAGTAGAAACGTATCCGAAACAACTGTTTAAATGGTGCTGGGAAAATCTCGGGTATGTAGCTATTGCGAAGAGTATCGTTCTGTAGTGGTACAAATCAATCGGAGAATTTATCACTGTAAATCTATGTTCATCCAAAGGCATTGTAAATATGGTTCTTTAAGATAAAGGTAGTGAAAGGACGAAAACCGGGCGAGAAATTTGATTTGGAAAGACTAAAGCGAGAGAGCAAAAAAACTTATTTGGTAAACACTTCTATGTCATAATGGGATAGAGGGCCTAATTAAGAGAGTGCAAACGAAATATGGAAGGAGAACCAAAAACGCAAGGAATCTGCGGAAGAAGTTTTAGAGATAAGAAAGCTCAAAAAATTAAGGAATGAACAGGTAACGATTACAATGTTGTGCAAGATGGAAGAGAGAAGAAATTGAAGACAGTAGCAACTGAAGAAGGGAAAAGAATGTATAGAAAGCTGAATAATGAATTAAGGAGAGAAACAGAACAGGCAAGTAAGACATGGTTAAAAGAGAAATGGAGGAACTATAAAAGGAAGGAAAATATGAAATGATGTATAGATTAGCTGCTGATCTAGTCTTTGAAGCAAAGAAAAGCAGGGAAAGTATTGAAATAGACGTGATGGTACACTAGTTCATGAACTGGCCGAAGTGTTGCAAAGGTGGCAAGAATACGTAGACTAGATATAAGGCCGATTAAAAACCGAACAACATTGAGTTGGAGGGGCGGAACTTACTGAAGAGAACCAAGGATAATGGACTTTGGAAAGAGAAGTAGAAAAGGCTTTAAGAGATATGGAGAATCACAAAGCAAATGGAACTGATGGACTATCAGCAGACTTGTTTATGAGCCTAGGAAGGTGTCGTGTGCAGGAATTAATTTATCTATGCAATAAGTTATACGAAAAAGGTGAAAGTCCAGATGACTTTCTCTCAGCAGAAATGATACCGATTTATAACAAAACAATTGCCAAGAAATTTGAGGATGTTCGAACGATAAGTTTTAATTCTCACGCAGCAAATGTTCTGCAATATGTGACTTCACGCAAGAATAGCAAACGAAATGCCTAGTAATGGTACAGTGTATCCTCCGCCACGCACCTTACGGTGGATTGCGGAGTATGTACGTAGATGTATAAAAGAATTGCAGATGAGCAGTTTGCATTTGGAAGAGATGATGCTACTGGTCTGCTAAAGCGAGAAATACATTGAATGAGGAACAAAAGAGAATACTGTTTTTATTAACTTGGAGAAGGCCTTCGATAAGTACAGTGGAATAAATTAAGGTAAAAGGGTAAAGCAGTCAATAATCCGAAGATTGGTTTGAACACCACAGTGCTTTACTAGGCATGGTCCTGTTTGGAGGTGGTATGCCGTTGCCTTCCTCCGACCTTCGAACTGACTTACCCAGTCAGTTTAACGTGGGTTCTGAACCACGGTGCTACTCGGTATTTTTCACATGAGCAACACTGCCAGAGGTGAAAGAAGTGGAAAGTGACAGATAAAAATCCTAGGAGCTGGTGGGGATCGAACCCGCGACCTTTGGATTTGTAGTCTGGCAATCTACCACTGTGCAACCGAAGCGCACGGATTAATTTAATGGGCATACTAAGGAAGAACAGAGCCGACTGGAGAGAGAGAGAGAGAGAGAGACGGCTGATCCAGAATCTGTACCTGCAACAGTAAATACGAGTAGAGACTGGGAATGAGGTGACAATGGAAAGAAGAATAGGTAGGGAAGCGAGGCGTATTATGCTATAATTGAAATGACAAAGGATTTACATAAGGCCTGCGAGGAATTTGGGATGATAATTAACAAGAAAAAGACAAAATATATTGTTTTAAATGCGAGAAAAGCAGGAACAACTATAAGGCTCGTTCATGAGGTAATAAAGCAAATTAGTACTTTGAAAAATGAAAAGGAAGGAAGATTATAGGCGGTTAGTACTATGAAATACCTGGGAAGCATAATTATGGAAAATATTAGATGTTACAAGGAAGTGAAAACCGGCATAGGAATTGCCAAAGAGGCATTTAATAAGAAGAGGACGCTTCTATGAGGATCTATGAACAGGAATCTGACGAAATGCTTTAAATGGAGTATGGCACGATATAGCACTCAGACATGGGCACTGAGAAAAAGATGACGAAAGATGATGAGAAACATTTGAGATGTGGACTTTGAGGAGGATGGAAGGGATAAAGTGAGTAGACAAAGTGCGGAGGTTATTGAGAGAAAAGTAGGTGAAGGGAGAGAAATTCTAAAGGTACTCAAAAAGAGGGAACGTAATTGGCTTTGGCATTGAATGAGAAGAGATTTTCTGCCGATGGGTGCTATGGGGGAGCAGTGAATGGAAGAAGACGACGAAGAAGATAGCATATGGTCGACAGAATAAGGACAGGAAACAGTTAAGAGAGCAGGAAACGACGGGACCGCATGGAGAGCTGTATGTGAAGACTTGTCTTAGGGCAGAACACCGGTGATGATCGAATTTCACCAAGCACACACCAGCAGCTAATTTTAACAGCAGTGATTTTCACTTGGGAATGATTGATGGAATAACTATTATTCGAATTACTGAAACAATTATCGATACTGTCGCTAAAGTACACGTTTAAATTACAGTTCAATATTTGTTAATTAGCTGTATAGGTATCCTTACATTATATAAACTTTTTGTTAATTACTCTTCAGTTCAGCAGCAGTTTCAACGTCAATCATCAGGTTCACACGTAGACGTCGGACTGATCGGCTGTAAACATCTATAAAAAGTAATTTCACCTGAAGAAAATAACGTACAGAGAAACGAACCGCATATTCCGGACTGACGGGAGTTTTAATGCTCTTCACAATTTAGCTCACAAATTGGTTCGAGCATAAATTGCAGTATGGCGTGGAACACTATATACATGAAAAAAAAAAAAAAGTGCACTTCTTTTCGCGGCTACAATCAAAATCCCTCTCTACACATTTTTGTCAAGAGTCCCTTCATCTCACAGACTAGCTAAAAGTTAAGGAATATAAATGTTTCTTTCGTCTCACAATATATATACACGTTTTAAATAAAATATTAATGTATGAACGTTATCATTTTATTTATAGCATATTCACGAGTAAGAAATACTGTGCGGCGATTCTAATAGTTCACTAGTGCCATAGTTACCTGTTGGCAGCTATATCAGTTTTTATGACACTGCTTTTGCAGTTCGTTAAAATAAAACGCAGTGTTAAACATTCATAGCAAAGAAGGAAGCTCGGTGTTTAGCATCCCCTCGACATCGACGTCATGAGAGAGATAGCACAGATTTTGACCACATAAATATGGGGAGTGGGATCGGCCCTGAACTTGCAAACAAACCATCCCGTCATTTGCTCTGAGCAATTTAGGCAAATTGTTGGATGACCGAGACTGGATTTGTTCCTTTCTCCTCCGGAATAATTATATGCAGTGTAGTTACGTAAGGTGCATTCACAGCAAAGGAATGGTCGACCATACTATATATATGTTATACAAAATTCAATGTATTGTTACGTCATAGCCTTGCTATACTTCGCTCGCAGGACGAGTATTGAGTAAACTTGTGCAAGGTCACAGATCATATACGAATTTCCAAAATACGAATTTCCATTCTTTTCCTCGCTTTCGTGATGTGCTTTCACGTGACTTAAAACGAATTTCATAATTTGTTTAAAAAGTAAGATACCATTCGTCAATTTGCACAGAAGAGATTATAGAAGCATTGAATAATACGACGTTTCGTCTAA
The DNA here is from genome assembly GCA_026315105.1 of Locusta migratoria. Classification (NCBI taxonomy): domain Eukaryota; kingdom Metazoa; phylum Arthropoda; class Insecta; order Orthoptera; family Acrididae; genus Locusta; species Locusta migratoria. Next base: position 47,560,865 of record CM048751.1, on the reverse strand, counting down.
TATGGGTGCCGAAGCAGTAATATGATACGTAGCTGATGGCGGCATAAGTGGAATACCTATATAACAGGACTAAGCTTCAGGCCCGTACGTGCGTGATTTGTAGAACCTTAGGGGAGGCAAACGGGTGGCCCTACGCTTTAATAAGACCAAGCGTGGGCTTTGGTGAAGATTATAGCGTGAAATACCGCTGCGGTCCTTATAGCACGCCACGCATGAATAATGGTGGGTTGTGGAGGGGCAGCACCGTATTGCATATAGGCGCTTCATGCCTTGGTATCCTGTGTCAGTATTATACGCGCCTGTACTTGCCTCTAATGAGATGGAAAGTTATTCCCGTGGGATGCATTTTCTTAATTGGGCTCGAAATTAGTTGCGTGAAACAGCGCCTGGGAAAAATGTATTTCATACGAGTAAGATGTAAACTATTAATGAGATCAGGAAGTTCAATAGACCCTTTAATTCTTAGAGCTCCTAGTTTCTCGTTTTGAGGAAAATAATATTTAGGAACCACACGAAGGCGCTACTCCCACTCGACAAAGAGAAATTAGGTCCTCTGTTAAAGATGATGAATTTTTATTCAGACCCTAACACAAAAAATGTGGTAATTAATATGAACCGAAAACCCCCTAAATTGCGATCTCAATTTAAAATTCACAAAATAAATCATCCATTGACCGATTTCTAACAGTATGAACAGTGCATATCACAAGTTAGCCAATTTTTAGATAATAAATTGGAAAAGTCTTGTGTTTTTCATAACAGTTATTCAGTGATAAATAGTAACAGCCTCAGTCAGAAGGTACCAAACTGACATCTGTTCAAGATATAAAGTTGCTTTCCTTTGATATTAAAAATTTACATACTAACGTCCCTGTAAAATAAGTATTCGTAGAAAATAATTTACATATTTTCAAGAAAGAAATGCCTGGATGAGCAAATAACCGACCTTATGAATTTAATTAACGGTGTCGATATATATAATTTGAATTTAGTGGCCGGCCGCGGTGGCCGAGGAGACTGAGGCGCTTCAGTCACGGTATGCACGGCCATTACGGTCGGGGGTTCGAATCCCCCCTCGGGCATGGATATTTGTGCCGTCTTTAGTATAAGGTAGTTCATAAGTAGTTTGTAAGTTTAGGGATTGATGACCTCGTAGTTAAGTCCCATAAGCTTAACAAACATTTGAACATTTTGAATTTAGTGGACAATTGTATCAAGAAACTGAGAGTCTTACTATGGGCTACCCACTAGCTGCTATTATAGCAGACGTCTTCATCAATCCGTTAGATGAACATAACTGCACCTCATTTTGTAAACGACACGGCATTGGATATGGCTCACAGGAATCTATAGAACTACAATTACAGAATAGCAAAATTTTTTATTGAATTTGAACTATGGGTTAAAATTGTATTCGTTACTATATTTAGTCATTTTAGCTGTAACTAAGCAGGAATTAAGAAATATTAAATTAACTCCTTATATTTATTACCTATGTTTTTAGAAAAAGTAACGATATTTTCAACTAAATGAATATTTTACTACCAAATTATGGTGTTACAACAGACATGACTTCACCACTGGAATGTAGAAAAATAAATTTACAATCAAATTTGTGTATAACATTTTATATTGATTATTCCGTCACTTCTAGGATACTGGATATTTCGGGTTAAAACAAATAAACTGCTTTTGTTCTGATGGCAGCCTGATAAACCTAAAATTTCTTGGAAGTGAATAAAAAATTAGTAGAACAAAAACAGTTTATTCGTTTCAGGCACAGAAATTATATATATCATATAGCTAGCACCCACCTACTTAGGGAGTCATGACCATCCCAATAAAATAAGAGAAATCAGATCGAAAACGGAACGATTTAGGTGTTCTTTCTTCCCGCGCGCTATTAGAGAATGGAACGGCAGAGAAAAGTTATAAAAGAGGTTAATGAACCCTCTGCCAGGCACTTAAATGTGATTTGCAGAGTATCTAAATGAAGTCAAATGTACGATTTCTACAGATTCTATCAGCTCAACCGAGAATATAAATAGCAGCAACATCTTGGATCTGCGGCAGTGTGCTTTAGCCGTCTACCTCGATGCGCGAGCAGAGACAAGTCTTATTGTGTTAAGAGCAAAATTTTCTAAGTCTCGGATATCGAAGTAAGAATTATACATGTCGTTCGGTTATGACTTCGGACTTGGAACTTTTCGCGTCGATCACATAGGACAACGGATTTAGAAAATTTATACGTGGTTCTGATGCACGGATGAGAGCTTACATATTTACTGTGTCGAATTGTAAATCTTTATCACTTACTGATTCTTCGTAAGTGTATCACGGGAAAAAGGAACACCTACACATTTCCGTTTTAGATACGTTTTTTCTTACTATAATGATTATGTCTTCCTATATAGATAGGGGGTGTCAATAATGAGGAAATCAAGGAAAATCTGGGAATGAACACCATAGATGAAGCAGTTAGAGCGAGCAGACTGAGATGGTGGGGTCATGTTACCCGCATGAAGAAGCAAGGTTACCTAAGAGGCTCATGAGCTCGGCAGCGGAGGGTAACAGAGTCGAGGTAGACCAAGAAGAAAGTACTTAGATTCGGTGCAGAATTGTTTTGAAGTGAAAGGCATAAAATCAGACGAGGCAACAATGTTAACATTGAATAGGGGATCATGGAGGAATTTTATTAGAGGTACTATGCTCCTGACTGAACGCTGAAAGGCATAATCAGTCTCTAATGATGATGATGATGATGATGATGATATAGATAGGTGCTAAGAAAATACGTTTGCATTCGGAGGAGGAAGTTGTTGAAAGAAATATCGCAAATATAACTCACCACAAAGAATTAAACTTTTACTTTCACGATTTTCACCCCATCTCGTACATCTTATGCGTAACACTTTTTCCATGCTATAGCGATAATACAGGAGAGTGCTGAGTTCTCTGAACATTTTCTGTGTGCTCCGTCTGTCCCGCTTGGAGGGGATCCAAGAACGCGCAGTAGAACTTCAACACAGGACAGACAAGTGTATCGTAGGCAGTTTTTCTAGTAGAACCATTGATTTATATTCTACCTGGATACTGAACTTCAGGTGTCTGAGCGTGCCAGCCATAGATGTTCATTTTTAACTTCTTGCCAAATTCAAACATGGCTGCCTTGAAGTATCTCAAGAAAAAGAAAAGAAAGTACGATTCGATTCCACTCCACATCAATCTGTTACGTGGCATATTGAAATAAATTCCAAATCAAGAGGTAAGCAAACAATTCGTTGTCACGTAATAACTGATGGAAACTCGTTTGCCAAATTTAAACATGGCGGACATCGCGAAATCGTATTAAAACATGAATGTGCAGGCAGGCTGCAATTCAATGCTCAGACAGCAGAGTCATAAATCCAGTTTCTATAGAGATCACTGAGTAGAACTGTTCCATCTTCAGAGCTTTATGAAAATTAATCGTAGCCTCTGGTTCGGCTTCATCCAACTGCTGCCTCCAGGTGTGGAACCGCGGCACTACACCTCCTGAAGCTGGGAGACAAGTCTCAATGACAAACACTAAAGGTCCTGAGTAAAGGTGGTGCCAGGTTTTGACACCACGCGGATCACAGAAGGAGGAGGCCATCACCTTTCAGCCTGCGCGAAAGTATTGATTTCTTCTTCCGAGGGGAACCCGCATGATGGCACTCCCTGGATTGGGTTTTCTTCCCAGGTTCGGACAAAAACAACCACGTTTCATCCTGGGTAATGACGCCGACAAAACACTGTTTCCACTTTTCAATAAAGTTTTATGAGACCATCGAAAACATTTTTCCTCATGTATGAATGCATAGTTTCGCGGCGAGTTTATGTTGATAAAATTCTCTCGGGCTTCTAGCCGTGTCAAGTGGTTTGATAATATGCACGAGCTTTCGGCCGAAATCTCCTCAGCCATTGTCAAGTGGTGACAGGTATATAAGGACGGCGGCAGCAATTATAAGACAGTCACCACGTGACAACGGACGAGGATATTTCGGCCGAAAGCTCGTGGATGTCAAACCACTTGATGCGGCTGGAAGCCCGAGAGAATTTTATCAACATTTTTCCTCATATTTCACTTCTATTGTCAGTAATCTAGGCACCAAATATGCACAGATTTTATGCACCAGAGTGACTGTACCAGTGATAGCACAGTACCCAATGACAAACGAGTCATTGCAGCAAGCTGTCGTGTCGTCACACTTCTGTTGCTTTGGCCTCCTTATTCGCATCACTCACTGCCGTCGATGGCCACCCGCATCGTGGACTGACCAGTGGAGAGAAATCACCTTCTTTAAACCATGAACATTAACAAGAGCAAAACTAGGGTCATGGAGTGCAGTGTAAGAAAATCAGGCGATGCTGAAGGAATTAGATTGGGTAACGAAGCAATAAAGGAGGTAGATGAGTTTTGTTACTTGGGCAGTAAAATAACAAATGATGGTCGCAGTACAGAGGATATAAAATGCAGAATGGCAAAGGGTAGAAAAGCGTTTTTGAAAAAGAGAAATTTGTTAACATCGAATATTATTTAAGCCTATGGAAGTCCTTTCTGAAGGCATTTGTATGGAGTGTTGCCTTGTATGGGAGTGAGACATGGAAGAGGATTGAGGCTTTTGAAATATGGTGCTACAGAAGAATGCTGAAGATTAGGTGGGTGGATCGCGTAACTAATGAGAGGTACTGAACAGAATTGGGGAGAAAAGAAATTTCTGGCATACCTTGACTAAAAGAAGGGATAGATTGGTAGGACACATTCTTAGACATCAAGGAATTGTGAATTTAGAGTTGGAGGGAAGTGTGTGGGGTAAAAACCGCAGAAGAAGACCAAGAGATGGATACAGTAAGCAGATTCAGACAGATGTAGGTTGCCGTTCTTATGTGGAGTTGAAGAGGCTTGTTCAGGATTGGAAATTGTGGAGAGCTGCATCAAACCAGTCTCCGGACTGAAGACCACAACAACAACAACAAACCTCTGCAACCTCCGGTGGATACTGGTGCGATCCACTTTGTCCTGTGGATGGATGTGGCAGAGTCATAGCCGTTTTTGAACTCCATTACCGACTATTGTCGCAATCTGACATCCGCTTCACGTTCCCTTATGACTTACCTGTAAGTAAAAGAAAATTTATATACCAAGTTATAGCTAAATCTTCCTCCTGCAAAAATTTTTAAATTTTTTTAACGCCCTTCTGTATGTGGAAAGAAATATAGTAGGTACGGGGAGGTGTCTGACAGAGTTTGGAGGTGGACTGACAGAGGGGGGTCGGGGTGGATTGGAGATGGCGGGAGGGTGGAGTGAGAAAAGACAAACAGTGGGGAGAAATGGACAGAGAAACGGCGGAGTGACAGATAAGGTGGGGGGGGGGGGGAAAGGAACAAAAGTTAACAAGATGGGGATTGATGGAGTGCAGGGAAGGAGGCGTAGGAGAATATAGAGAGGAAAGAAACAGACAGAGAGGGAGTCTAGGAGAGGGGCAGGTGAACGGAATGTTGAAGAGCAGTGATTCCATGCAGGGGAATTATACGTAGCATGCTGTGTTGAGTCGACAGACACGATGATATGTTATTTGCAGAAAACGCACAATCAGAAGATTGTAGTCAAACTGTTGGCTTTACAATGCGTAACGTTGGTAATGATGGTCGCAATACAGAGGATATAAAATGCAGAATGGCAATGGGAAGAAAAGCGTTTTTGAAAAAGAGAAATTTGTTAACATCGAATATTAATTTAAGCATAAAGAAGTCCTTTCTGAAGGCATTTGTGTGTAGTGTTGCCTTGTATGGGAGTGAAACATGGATGGTAAACAGTGCGGACAGGAAGAGGATAGAGGCTTTTGAAATGTGGTGCTACAGAAGAATGCAGAAGATAAGTCGGATGGATCGCGTAACTAATGAGGAGGTACTGAACAGAGTCGGGGAGAAAAGGAATTTCTGGCATACCTTTGTAGCGATACATTAATATTGTTTTTATTGAAAATTATATCTGCGACGCTTGTCGCAAGCATCCGTTCTCTCTGCCAATAAATCTCTGATTATCCTTGTTTCTGTGGTGTCGCGCAAGTCCAAAGTGCGCGCCACCTACTTTCGCCGCGCGCCGCCATGCACGCACGGCGCGGCGTTCGTACGACGACAGCCACGAGCGCCCTCTGCTGCAACTCCGCTCGTGGCCACCACTGAACGACATCGGGCACTCGGGACTGAGATAGCAACCAGTTAGGACCTTCGGAATCAGATAGGCACCAGTGAAGACTTGGATATCGTACAGGCACTAGGCAGGCCTCTAACAACTATGTATCAACATTCTGCAGTACAATGTAAAAGTTACGTATTGTATAAATTCTGTGCAATATATATCTTGTTCTAATTTACTCTAGTGTTTCTAGTTTCTGGCTGCTCCCCTCCGTACCTGCACCAGCGTGCTATCTTTATTCCTGTGTCGGTCGGACTTCCTACTCGGCCACCGACACGTACGACGGAACGAGACACAAAAGCAGCGACGAGGCTGGGACACAAAAGTTTCAAGTAATACATTCAACTATTTCAAACGATCTGGAGAGAAAACGGAATCGCTTGTCGTCTTTCGTTTTTCTACCTTTATACTGAGCGGACGTATTTTACTCGACCTCCAGAATTATGTAAGTGTGAGCCTTGGTTAGCATCCTTTAACGTAATAAATTTTAAATTTCATTTGAAATTTCTATTTTATTTAAATAATGACTATTTCTCCCCATTTTTCATTTAATTTACGACTTGATTTTCAGCAATATTAGTAAATTGATGCTTGGTCATTGTTGCCTATTGTTTCATGATGACAAAAGAACATTCTCGATGCAAAATTTATTTACTCTCATTTTATATTGAAAACTGAATTCAATGCCTGCAGGAAACCTTCATTTTGTTAAAAGTGAAGTCCGATATTTTCTTTAACTTTCGATAAGCATAGTGATCAGAATTGCACACGGTCGTAAAACTTTAATAATTAATAGTTCAAAAATGTTCAAATGTTTGTATAGCTTATGGGACTTAACTAAGGGGTCATCAGTCCCTAAACTTACAAACTACTTATAAACTACCTTATACTAAAGACGGCACAAATATCGATGCCCAATGGGGGGATTTGAACCCCCGACCGTAGTGGCCGTGCAGACCGTGTCTGGAGCGCCTCAGTCCCCTCGGCCACCGCGGCCGGCTAATTAATAGTCATGAAACCAAGCATCAGTTTACGAGAACGAAGATATTAATCAATTCATACAGGTTCAACTGCAGCGTCAGGGCTTCCACCAATGAATGCATACCAGGTAACTGATTCCGCTATTTTCTTATGTAATGGTGCTTTCTGGTGTTGTAAATTTTAACGTACATTCCTACTGAGAACTGACGGCGGATTTTGTGGTCTTTTCAGTGTATTAACCATTTCAAACATTAATATTCATTGCTGATCTTACGGTTAGTTAAATTTCAATTCCGGTTTTCAACTTGTGACAATACCAGCGATGAAATCCAGAAAAAAAGTATCATTACACCTTGACTAATAGAAGGGATCTATTAGTTGGGTACATTCTTAGACATGAAGGAAAGTGGGTGGGGTAAAAATCGCAGAGGGTGACCAAGAGATAAATACAGTAAGCAGATTCAAATGGATGTAGGTTGCCGTTCTTATGAGGAGATGAAAAGACTTGCTGAGGATAGAGTAGGGTGGAGAGCTGTATCAAACCAGTCTCCGGACTTGTAGTAATACATTAATGATTTTTTAAATAACTTGTGTGATGCTTGTCGCTGACTTCTGCCCTCTCTCTGCTAGCGTATCGATAAACTTATGACATTTGTCACGTTCAATTTTTTTGCAACAAGCTGAAGGGAGAGAGCGGAACTGTTCGTCACTTACTTTCTTCTCCTTCATGTACTAGGACGTGTCCCGGATTTGGTGTAATTAATGTAAGTGTGAGATTAGTTTTTTAATTAATTTCAATAAACCCCCACAGTTAATTTGAAATATCTTACTTACTTACAATCCCTTCTCCATTCTCACTAATTTTAAAGTTATTTATTTTCAGCAGATCCAGTACTTCATAGAGTGATGCTCGGGTATTGTTGCGATTTGTTTTGCGATTGTACTAGAACATTCTCTGTGTAACTTTTATTTATTTCGTTTCTATGAATGGTTTATTACATTTTAATGCCTGCAGAAAAAGCTTTGCGATGTTTATGAAGTCCGATAATCTTGCAGTTTTTGGCGACTACCCATGACTAATTTTCAACACGGTCATAGAACAATAGTAAACGAAATGCACAATCCCAGCATCAATTTATCGAAGTAATTTTCCAGTCATCTCAGCTAGAATCACTACAGAATATGACCGAAATGTTTGTACCAGCTCTCAATAAGGTAAAATTTAGATTCCGCCGACTTCTTCTGTAATGTTGCTTTCTGGTGTTGTATTTGCTACCGAAATTACGACCGCTACCATTTAATGGCGGAATCCAATAATTTTATTCCATCATCTTTCGGGAGTGCACCCGGGACAGCGACAATTCTTCGTCCAATATTTCGGCTGCAAAACTTACAGCCATCTTCAAGGCGAGTCCAAGACTGAGTTCTCAGCGTCTGCGCGTGCTTATTTATACGGTAAATCACGTGATGCAAAGCTACTGAGGATTAGACTGCGCATGCTCGAAGATATCACATTCGTAACTGCTGCGCTAGTCATAGATAAATATATACTTCAAAGATAACCTGTGAGCAGTGAGTGCAAACATAAACAGAGCTGTTACGTATCCACAGTGCTTACAAATGAATAAATTAATCATTAAAAGTGGTAACATCAATCGGAATAGAAGACGCAGACATTCTTTCAGAACGAAGGCGTGATATAAGTGGCTTCCATGCATTGTCAAGATGAAATCCGATTTAGCAGGTGGTCCGCCAGTTGTATGTGTACAGCTTCCTTTACAACTGAGTCCCAGAAAGTAGAAGCTCTGGTTAAAATCTTTACTCCTTTGTAATTCAATAATTTTGTTTAAATTGTCCCTTCCTTGTCAAAATTGCTTAGTAACCTCATTTAAAAATATTTCACTACCTGGTAAAATTTAATTTGTGGCCCCCAACCTTAACTTTAATACGCAACACCCATTTTCATACGAAAGCAGCATTACATGAAGACAACAACAACAACGTTTTTCTTCCTTTCCTTCCATTCCACAGCAACGCAAGGAGGTAAATAAACGGAATGCTGTGGGAGTGTACTTGTACTTCCTCCGGAACATTTGAACTTACTTTCCCACTCACTTTACACGAGAGTGGGTGACAGTGAAGCGTGGCCATCCTTAGCCGGTATGTGTGATCAGCTGTGGGCGCAGTTCCCTGGTGCGGGTGGGTGGCTGGTACCGCCGGTCGGAAGTCGGGCAGCCGCCGACCGCATGCGGGTCCCTCCCCTCCTCCCCTCCCCCCACCAACAGCCGCGGTTTAATTGCTCCCTGGGCGGGCGCCCCCGTGTCAACACCCCCTGCCGTCTCTTCGCAGACACACACACCGCTGCTCGCTGGCAAGCACACTCGCTACCGACCAGTGATGGATGTCGTCTAACAGCACACCACTACACCAACGCCCTAATTCATGTCGCCTTGCAGATGTAGTTATTATAGGCCAGTTGCCAGGTATGTTAGGTCCAAAAAATTTTGCAGGAAACTGAATTTTTAGTATGTTATTAGGACATATTAGAGTAGTATTAAACCAAGTTTGCAGCTTCGAGATCCTTGAGCTTAACTTTTAAAAGCCGAAAAACTTCGAAAATTTCGGACTTTTTTCTGCTTTTGGCTTATAACTCGTGGGGGTTAGAACACTTGCGGGGAGTGACACTTGCGAGGAACCCGAGGCCCTTGGGGCAGCTAATGGCTTTTCCTGGGTACAGGCACACCACGAAGTCTAGCACTGCTGTTGTCAAGTTCCCACACTATCAACATAACAAGAAACTCAGTGAAATTGCACAAACCTTTGCAAGCTGAAGAGCAATATAGTAACTTGTTCTAACTACATATTAATTCGTTCAGTGTTCCTCCTGAAAACAAAAAGGTATTTTAATAGTGATAATGTTTGGAGAGTTATTAACACATTGTCTGCTACTACAAGACGATGACTTTCCACAGTCATACCTCCTAAAAGCATATTATTCAGAACACTAAGCATATCAAGACACCTGCGCAAGCAATAAATATATTAGGCATCCTGCACAGATACGTTGATGTAATTGACCGCTATGTAGTTACCCCACTATCACGCAACTTCCATCTCTTTAAAAATAGCTACTATGCTTTTTAATAGGAGACGCAACCTTAAATCTTCAATTAAAAAACGTTAATAATAAGTCAATGAGTATTTTACGTACTTGAAGCGTTTATTCTTGGATCCAAAACGATTTGGCTGCATTTGAATTACTGTATGTTGTAGAAGTCTACGCCGAGCCTAATTATAATCATACCTCTGAGGAGAGAACGTTGTTTGCACTTCTGCGTTTCCAGTCGGCCGTGCTGTGCTGCGTAACGACATCGTTCCGTTCCATTTTACCGAGAGCTATGTATGTATTGGTGTGATGTCTGTTCTTTCGAAATAACACATCACACCAATATATGTATCATTTAGACGCAAAGATTCTGGGTTCTGTTTTCATCGCTAACGCGATTAACAACGTTAGACCTCGTGTGTAAACAGTTAAACGTTATGAGTGCCACTGGAAAAATGGATAAGTAACACCTGTTGTTTGAGAGTTGAAGATGACCTGAAATTAGCCGGAATCGACATCTCATAATAAACATAAGTTGTAGCTGTCTATATTTCATAATGCAATTCCTAACATATTTAAAAGCTGCTCAAAACCACCTACAAAAAATCTTTATAATGAGATTGTACATAATTCCACGATCAAATTGTGTTTTAGATATTTGTAGTAATACACCCAAAGATCTGCCCTTGCTTTTAGTGCCTTGATCAGCTGTTTATTTTTAGAGGTATTACTAGGGACGGGAAAAATTCGCATTTGCGATAAATGCGAATATAGATGCGAATTCTGACTCAAAATGCAGTAAATCCGAAATTGTCATAAATGGTATTTTGGCGTGAAACACTATTTTATCAGAAATATTGCGAGATAACTTTATTTTCTGCTCTTAAATATGTACAAAGTAAAGAGTAGGTACCGGAAAAATTCGCATTTTTCAATGAATGGGAAATATAGGCCCACGCTAATTTTGGGCCGGGCACGGGTAGTGGCTGGAGGGCGTGGAGTAGGGGTGGTGTATCCCTACTTCTGGAACACCCTGTTCACTACCTGCAGCGTCCGGGTCTCCCCGCAAGTGTCTACACATTCCCTTTCCCCGCAAGTGTCACAAACTCTAACTCGTGAAGGGTGGTTTTTTGACGAAATGTCACTGACACCTCTATCAATGTAGATGAAATATTCTAAAATTTAAGCCCAACCGCAGCTCTGTAAGTCCAATAGTTCGCGAGATACTGGACTTTAAAAATTGACATATCTCTCCAAAAAGTTCAAATTTTCGATTTTAGTCATTTTTCGGCTAGAATATTGGCTCTAATGATCACCCCACGGGGAAATTCATACAGAAAAAGTTATAGAGCAGTTATTTATCTTTAATCTAAGTACAGAACGAAGTCCATAGGCCCGGTGGATTTCTAGTTATCGTTAAAAAACGAAAAATCGGACTATTCAACAAACTGATCTAGACGAATTCTACATTTACATGTACACTACAATGGGATACTCTGCAAATCACATTTATGTGCCTGGAAGAGGGTTCATCGAACCACCGTCCTCTTATCATATATGTTAAAGGAGGAGGAATTACTCATTGACAATGATTATTAACGCATTATATGTAAATAGGATTTTTTTTTCAACACTGTTTTCAGCAAATATGGAACAGAGAACAGAGAATACCTACTTTCACAAATATATTGGCATAAAAAAAGTTAAAATATTTGTTAAGCTTAAGGGACTTAACTGCGGGGTAATCAGTCCCTAAACTTACAAACTACCTTATACTAAAGACGACACAATTATCCATGCCCGAGAGGGATTCGAACCCCCGACCGAAGCGGCCGTACAGACTGTGACCGGCGCGCCGCAGACAGCTCGGCCACCGCGGCTGGCTATCGATATGTACTAACACATAAATTACACTTATTTATACTCAATGCGTTCATAATCATAGTCAATGACTAATTCCTCCTTTTTTCTTTAACATGTATAGGATAAGAGGACTGCAATTCGTCTGGGTCAATTTATGAATACTCCGATTTTTCCAACTTTTCGTTTTTTAACGATTACTAGAAACCTATTGGGCATATGGACTTCGTTCTCCATTTAGATTAAAGATAGATAACTGCTCTATAACTTGTTTTGTGTGACTTTCCCCGTGGGATGATCATTAGAGCCAATATTCTAGTCGAAAGATGACTAAAATCGAAAATTTGAACTTTTTGGAGAAATAGATCAATTTTTAAAGTCCATTATCTCGGAAATTATTGGACTTACAGAGCTGCGGTTGGGCTTAAATTTTAGAATATTTCATCTACATTAATAGAGGTGTGAGTGACTTTTCGTCAGAAAATCATCCTTCACTAGTTATAAGCCAAAACCAGAAAAAAGTCCGAAATTTTCGAGGTTTTTTGGCTCTTAAAAGTTAGGCTAAATAATTTCGAAGCTGCAAACTTGGTTTAATACTACTCTAATATGTCCTAACAAATACCAAAAATTCAGCTTCCTGCAATTTTTTTGTACCTAAGGACATTTTTTTTGTCTACGACGACTGACCTATTAGTAACGACACGGCAATTTGCTAATATGTATGGGACGTACACCCTAATGTTTTCTCCTTCTCTCTCTCTCTGTTTCTCTCTCTTCCATTTCTCCATCTGATTCTCCCAGCCGCGGTGGAGTAGCCGAGCGGTCTAAGGCATCTCGCTGCGGAGCGCGCGGTTGCTCGCCGTCGGAGGTTCGAGTCCTCCCTGGGGCATGGGTGAGTATGTTGTCCTTAGGTTAGTTTAGCTTAGTTTAAGTAGTTTGCAAGCTACGGACTGATGACGACGCAGTTTGGTCCGTTAGATTTACAAACATTTGATTTTTTTTTTAGGTGACCATCCTAAAGACGGGAATAACCCGCGCCCTTTTTCCTCCTCCGGATCCCTGCGGCGCACTTGTCAGCTTGCAGGGCCGGCGTGTGAACTGGGACCGCACGCGCTGCCCTCACAGGACGGCCTGGAAAGCCGGCCGAAGCCCCTCAGTGGCTGAGCGGCTGAGCGGCCGGACCCGCTCGCTTTGTGACGCAGCGGCAACTGCTACTAGACCGAAGTTCTCAGGTTCCCTGGCCCTCTGATGGCGGATAATTATAGCGCCGCCGTTTCACACCACCCGCCTGCCCGGTGGGGTAGAGGGGCGCTGAAGGCAACGTGCACACAGGCTCCGGTTACCCAAAGGCAGTGTCTCCTTCTGCTTTTAGCGACAGGGAGGCGAGAGAGGAAAGAGGGGATGACTCTGCACGCGTCAGGACACTGAAATAATGTATTGATGATGTGTGGAAACTTGTGCTGGGTCAGGGTTAGACCCCAGAGACTCCCACTTCACGTCTGCGGTCGCCTCGAAGCAATCCCCACCTTCCGTCGGCTCCAAATTCGCAACAGCTACGCACTTCAGAAGTAGCGCCTCTCTCCTTCGTGTCTTCTGACGCTCGCCGTCCGGATATCCGCACCGCATCTGCGTCATCGTCGCGTAGGAATACGTACACACTCCTGGAAAATGAAAAAAGAACACCATGAATACGTCGGCCCAGCAGAGCTAAATTTTTTGCCACTTTATAGTGGATGTGGATGCTTTGGGGAGGTATACCTTCCCCAGTGGATGTGTACTATCACTGAAACGACTAGTGAAAGAGTACCATAAACTGAGGAATACACGCCCACTAGTGAAGCTGGCCCCAGTTAGTAGATGTGTACAGGTGTGGGAACAGATTGCGCGCAGCCCACAGCAGGTGCATTTTATACGTAAATGGGGGACGGGATGGACAAGTACCGAGCTGGCTTCCACCACTGCAGCATTCCAACAGTGCTTTCTTCGCCACGGTAGGCTTGAAAACAGCAAAACACTGTGTCAATAGTTGACTCAGTGAATATTGCCCAATTCTAAATTTCGAGAAAACCCATTTTTACGTAAACTATAAATCATATCTTCATGAAATTTTACATGTGGCAGTTAGTCACAGTTCCGGAACATTTTGCAAAGTTCGAGTGCTTTATTCAAACATTTTAGTATTTACAATATGTGGGTTGTTTAATTTTGTGTGGGAACAGATGGGGCTCAGCGCACAACAGGTGCGCCTTTCAAAAAATGTTCAAATGTTTGTAAATCTATCGGACCAAACTGCGTGGTCATCAGTCCGTAGCTTACAAACTACTTAAACCTAGGTAAACTAACCTACGGACAACACACACACCCATGCCTCATGGAGGACTCGAACCTCCACGGCGAGCAACCGCGCGCTCCGACACGACACGAAGTTTCATATCAGCGCACACTCCGCTGTAGAGTGAACGTTTCATTCTGAAAAGAAAAGGAATTGTGCGAGGAGGGGGGGGGGGGGGGGAGGGAGACCGGCACGTGTTCTCCTTCGATACATCTCGAAAAATATTTTTAAATTTTTCGAACACGTACTTTTTGTACTTATGGCGTGCTGTACTTATGGAAAGTATTGAGTTTGGAAACGTGAATGTCGACGAGTTATAAACAATTTAATTTTAAAAACCTCTAAAATGTTTTTTCGATATATCTCGATTCGTAATACGTCAATCGAGAGGCAATGAAAAGCAATCGATAAATAACCTTAAAGAATGTAAGTTTCTCATTTGACATTTTCTCCACGGAGATACAGTTTTTTATTTATTAAAAAAAAGTTTCTTGCGACTTTGAAATTTTTTTGGCTATGTTCGCCATCTAGGCTCGAGTTTCATAAAATAGAAACTCTATTTAAAACTTAATTTCCTATACGCTCATATTCTTTGTTTTCAGGTAAAACAAGTAGTCCGCCGACAGTCCAGTGTGGCGCTGCTCGTCGCTGCTGAGGCGTCGGTGGCAGACGGGCCAGAGCGTTGCGCCTGCCCGCAGTCCCTCCTGCTTCACAAACAGCCTTCTGTGTGCTGCGGTACCTGCCAGCAATCCTGCCCTTACAATACGACGATCTCGGTGCACGTCTGTGCTCCGTGGACGACCAGAGCCACGCCTGCAGCTGTGAGAATGTCCGCCTGACCACTGCGGTGAGCGCCGCAGAACAACTGGCGCAGCGCGGCCGACTTCTGCGGCAGTTCTCCCAAAGGATGTCCCGCCACCCGCAAGGCCGCAGTGTGCCCCCTCTGAAATCAGCTCCGTCTACTGTGCCGTCTGTTTACTTCACAAGATCTACATTGCGTGGTTATGGTATATCGCCCCAAATTTGCGACTCGATAGCGGATTTCCTGTCAGATGGGACACAGTTTGTATTAATCGATGGTAAGGCATCGACTAAAACAGAGGTGATATCGGGCGTTCCACAGGGTAGTGTCATTAGACCTCTGCTGTTCCTTATTTACATACACGATTTAGGGGAAAATCTAAGTAGATCTCTCAGGTTGTTTGCAGATGAACCCGTCATTTACCGTCTAGTAAAACCATGTAAAGATCAAAACCGACTTCAGAACGATCTAAATAAGATATCAGTATGGTGTAAAAATTGGCAATTGACTCTAAATAATGAGAAGTGTCAAGTCGTCCACATGAGTATGAAAAGAAATCCGTTAAACTTTGTTTACAAGATAAATCAATCAAATGTGAAGGCCGTAAACTCCACAAAATATCTAGGAATTACTATTACTTCAGACTTAAACAGGAAAGAACACGTAGATAATGTTGTGGGAAAGGCGAACCAGAGACTGTGTTTTATTGGCAGAACCCTTAAAAGATGCAACAGAACTACTAAAGAAACTGCATACACTACGCTTGTCCGTTCTTTTTTGGAGTATTGCTGCCCAGTGTGGTATCCTTATCAGGTGGGTTTGACGGAGGACATCGAAAGAGTCCAAAGAAGGGCAGCTCGTTTCGTATTGTCACCATACAGGGGAGACAGCGTTACGGAAATGATACAGGATCTGGGATGGGAATCATTACAACAACGGCGCTTATCGCTGCCTCGTGGGTCACTAACGACACTCCAATTGCCTACATTCTCCTCCGAATGCGAAAATGTATTGTTGACTCCTACTTACATAGGTAGAAATGGCCATCAGAATAAAATACGAGAAATCAGAGCCCGAATGGAGAGATTCAGGTGTTCTTTCTTCCCGCGCACTATTCGAGAATGGATTGGGAAATAAAAGTATAAAGGTAGTTCGATGAACCCTCTGCCAGGCACTTAAATGTGATTCACAGAGTATCCAATGTAGATGTACATCTGCATCCGCATTGATGCCCTGCGAATCACACACAGCTTCATCGAACCACTTTTCCACTATTCATCTACCATTATATTCTCGAATATTTAACGTATTTTTTTGACCATCTTTCTCCCTATATAGATGCGAGTAAACAGTTTATTTTCATATTCGGAGGATAAATTCAGCGATTCAGATTTCCAAAGTAGTTCTCACTTCAAGCGCCGTTGTTAAATTGATTTCCACCGTGGACGTAATAAGCGCTAAATTATTGAAATGGTAGAGGGGGGGGGGGGTGATTCAGCTGTGACTTTATCGAACAAGAATGTCAATTTAAGCCATAATGTTTAGTATTCTGCAGTTACCGACTATAAAACAGTTACATAACAGATTTCATGATTTTCGAAAGGATTTCGACACGGTAGCACACCGAAGAATGCTGACGAAGGTACGATCTTATTGAAAAGGTACACAAATATATGAGTGCATCGAAGACTACTTCAATAATAATAAAAACTGTCTAGACAACTAAAATTATATTTATTGGTTACGACGTTTCGACATCTGCCATCATCAGATCTAAAAAATCTCTGAACCAAACCACGATCGCAGACTCGTTCAGGAAATTCGCTTCCTTTACTGAAAAGAAGACTACTTAAGTAATAGAACCCAGTACGTTGTCCTTGATGGCGAGTGTTCATCAGAGACTAGGGTATCGTCCCCGGGTGGTGTGTTAGGACCGCTATTATTTTCTATCTACATAAGTGATCTGACGGCTGTTTGATAATGATGCTGTGGTGTACAGGAGGGTGTCGTCATTGAATGACTGTAGTAGGATGCAGCATGACGTGGACCAAATTTCTGGGTGGTGTGAGGAATGGAAGCTAACGCTAAGTGTAGGAAAATGTAAGGTGATGCAGATGATTAGGAGAAACAATCCCGTAATGTTCGAATACAGCGTTAGTAGTGTGCTGCTTGACAGAGTCGCGTCAATTAAATATCTAGGAGTAACGATGCACAGCGATGTGAAATGGAACGAGCATGCCGGCCGCGGTGGCCGAGGTGACTGAGGCGCTCCAGTCAAGGTAAGCACGGCCACTACGGTCGGGGGTTCGAATCCCCCCTCGGGCATGGATATTTGTGTCGTCCTAGTTCGTAAGTAGTTCATAAGTAGTTTGTAAGTTTAGGGACTGATGACCCCTTAGTTAAGTCCCATAAGCTTAACAAACATTTGAACATTTTCGGAACGAGCATACAAGGACAGTCGTGGGGAAGGGAATGGTCCACTTCGGTTTATAACTGGCAGGGTCTATCAATGAGCGAATGTTACCAAAATGCTTCGGAAACTCAAATGAGATTCGCTGGATGGAAGGAGAGGCCGGAATCTGAAGCGGACTGCAGAAAGATTCTACTGTCGCCAACCAACTTTTCGCGTAGAGTCCACAAAGATATCTGAAAAATTAGGGCTTACTCAGATGCATACAAACAATCGTTTTTCCCTCATTCCATATGGGAGTGGAACAGGAAAGCAAGTAGCCAGTAGTGGTTCTGAGTACCCTGCGCCACGCACCTTTGTGTGGATTTCGAAGTATGTGTGTAGATGTAGACATTAAATTTATTGACAGTGTCATGTCATTATGACAATTAGTCTACGCATTGTTCAAAACGACTTTGAAACTGTTATAAACTGAATACGTTTTCAAACTAGATTCTGCTTGGAAGTGTAAGTTAATGTTCTCATTCCAACACATTTTGTATTTCAAACATTAAAAATACGAATAGCAATAAAAAAGTTAAGTGGCGTAGTGAAACGGTAGTTAAATACCGTGAGAAAAGCCAGTGGTGAAATACAAACTTCATCCTACAGTGATCAAAATACAATTCTCTTGTTCTCAGAATCGAATATAAATACTCAAAAACGTTTCTGAAGTCTATTTCATCCATCTGCTGTGTACGTGATTGAGCCTGTGCTGTGTCACTGTCGAAAGCAGGCAGTTCTTCAGTCGTTGTAGAACGGAAAAAAATGCGTTCTGCTTTACAGCTTGACGCTGGACACACACCAGTGGTTCAACAGCAGTAAATAATTCAGAAACCTCTTTCTTTTTTTCAATGAAACCAAAACATATTTTCCCTCTAATTGGTGGTTTATTTTGGTTAAAAAGTGCGACAAGCCGCATTTAAGGATGTGTTTATCCCCATAACTAGGTATCGAGCCACTGCAGGCTCGTCATCAGTGAATACGTTACAAGAACATGTAATAACTTGCACAACGTTTTCAAACTAGATTCTGCTTGGAAGTGTAAGTTAATGTTCTCATTCCAACACATTTTGTTTTTTGACGTGTTCGATCGGACAGGAGTCCAGTAGAAATCTTGTTCCAACACGACAATACACGCCCATTCACAAGCCCGGTAACGCATGACCAATTAGGTTTTGGCACCACTGCCTCATCCATCTTACAGTCTAGACCTGGCACCTTTGGATTTTAGTCTCTTTGGGCCGCTTAGACATTGTCTACAGCGAACAAACTTTGAAGATGACGAGAGTATCAGTCATGCAGTTAGAACGTGGCTACGCCTTCAGGACAACAGCTATTACCGCCATTGAATACATGCTCTCCGACAACGTTGCCGTATGGCCATATACCGTGATGGAGGTTTCGTAGAAAACTACAACATGAACATTTTGATGTAAATTGTCAGCAAATTCTGACTTTTAACAATAAATATATTCTGAGAAAAACGAACGTAGGACATTACCCATTGAATGACCCTCGTAATGTCACAAGAATATAAACGATACACGTAAGACGTATGATGCACTATCTTCTCAGTCGAAATCCGCTTAAAAGATATAGATTAACTTCTACCATGCATTTCCAATGTCAATTACGAATTATTCGCCTTTAAGGTACTTTTTCATTCCAAACTTTTCCCCCGCGTCTGTGAATATAAATGGAAAATTATAAGAGCTCTGAGAATTTTCTTAAAGAAATTATTCTCACTTAATAACTATGTAATAACTTAATTTCTAGAATGTCTTTTTGCTGTATCTTCGTATTAGCTTTTGTAAATGTTATTCACGACTACATACACGTAAGATTTGATGGCAATAACACAATTTAAAGACGATAGAAAAAAATTAATAAGAATAATTTAATATTATAAAACTTATGTTAGAATGGAAAATCGCTCTTGTGTTACTAAACTTCTTTCCATTCAGCGATCGAACTTTGTAGTATAGTCGCTACATACTAGTCACATAAAGTTGATTGCTTTATCCATTGCTGGACTATTCCACGAACTATACAAAATTTGACATTACTTCATTAATATTGCGTCTTTTCCACGTTTTCTAAAGTTAATATAAAGTTATATTTACTATTATGGTGAGGGGGTTTGCAGCCCCATAGCCGCCTTCCGCGAACAGCTGCATTCGCCTGTGCTTTAATATATATTTTTGACGACATTAAAACTAAATATGTTCAAAATGGTCTGCGCGGACGTGAGAAGAATGTCATCTTACAGTGCCCAAAGGTGAGTGCTTCGCCGGCCGCGGTGGCCGAGGGGACTGAGGCGCTCCAGTCACGGTCTGCACGGCCACTACGGTCGGGGGTTCGAATCCCCCCATGGGCATGGATATTTGTGCCGTCCTTAGTATTAGCTAGTTTGTAAGTTTAGGGACTGATGACACCTTAGTTAAGTCCCATAAGCTATACAAACATTTGAACATTTTTGAGTGCTTCCTCTGAGCTTCTTGGTGGAAATGTGCCATAGATATCGAGGCAGAGTACTCAATAACCATGTACAAATAGCCGAAATGGAAATTCTGAGTCTCTAAAACGTACTTTTAAAAGATATCGATTTATATATAAGGATATTACAGAAGCGTTGTAAATACATAAGCCAAATGACAAAATACAAAAACTCAAAGACAATGTGATGAGTATGAGTAAATAAAATCTACCATAAACAGCGAGTAGAATTGTGGGAAGAGCAAAGGAAAGATGGAAATAAGTCCTATGAAATCGGAACGTGTCTTATAAAGTACTAGCTCAAACCCACGGCTCCGCTCGCGTGTTGGTTGATTATGATAGATAAGCGACCTTTCAGTAGTGTGCTATGAGACTGGTTTTAATTAAATACAATACCTTCTTTAGAAACAAACATTTTAATCAACATTCAAATAACAAAATAAAATTATGTGAAGTAAGTAGTGTAAATCAAATCACGAAATTCAACAATAATGATTGTAGACTAATAATGTCACAGACTAATAATGACCTGTGGCATCACGTTTCGCTGTATGTAACCTCCTTGCTTATACACTCGCAAACGTCATCGCTGGCCTTCAGTCCGAATTTTTTTTATAATTTGACGACTTTGAACCACCATATCTTCCACCCTCTTATAGCTATCGGCATGGAACTGTTATGGTGTACAACGGGAGACTTCGGACAACAATTACACACAGACCATTCGTTTGCATTCTGTAATTTCACTGCAGAGCGAAATATTAACACACACACGTAGAATTTTATATACACCAATAACTTTCCATCCCAATATACTCCATCCTTTTATCATTATCAATCCTCAAGCAATAATGCAACCAATAAAACCATTTTCAAAGAGTAACTACAATTTTCAAAGAGTAATAAATTATTGTTCCGCATTTCGCGTTATATTCTTCAAACTACTAAATATCTATCAGATCACTATAAAACCGTGCCTAAAACCTTCTTCAGGTAAAAATTAGTAACTGTACAAATATTTAAGTCTCTGCGTCTTGTCGTTCGGACGTGATAAGCGTAAACCGAACAGACATTCACATTAATATATATATATAGATAAATAGCTATCCGATCGCCATAAAATCGTGCTTAAAGCCTTCCCCGGGTAGACATTAGTAACTGTACAAATTTTTAGCTCTTTATGTCTTGTGGTCGAGACGTGATAAACGTACACCGAACAGACATTCACATTTATAGATAGAGATAATTCTTGTTGGAAAGCAGGAGAAAAAGTTGAAGGTTTCTTTTAAAAATATCCGGCTGACTCCTTAATTATTATCTCTGCTCAACCAAGCTTATGCTAGATATCTGTTAACCTCGGCAGTTATAAATTCCTTTGGCCAAATGTATTTGCATTAGAGATAGTCATGTGCATCGAGACGGGTCAAAAGCCGCCGTTTACGTAACGGAAGGACTGAGAATTACTGATCCCTGTTGCCTTAGTTCCTTCACATAGTGAAGGGATGCCTGGAATTTCTATTCTCCCTAATTGTGTTCAACACCTCTGCATTAGTTACACGTTCTAACCATCTCAAATACAGCATTCGTCTTTAACACCACATTTCAAATGCTACTATCATTTTGGCCCACTTTAGGTTACGGTAGTAATGTTAAAAGTGGGCCTTTGCGATCGTCTTTTGACAGCTCGAAATTTAAATGAAAATAACGGCTTAACTATTAATCTGACACGAAAATTGAATAACTGAATTTGTAGAGGAGAAAATTATCTACATCTTTGCTCTCTTATGGTTTTTTTTTCATATCTCGTAGTGTTTCAAAGATATTTGCAAAAATAACGGCGATTTTGGGATGTATGTCTGTCTGTCCGTCTGTCTGTCTGTCCGTAACGTGTTCCCTGTTTTTAAGACTAACCGTTCAACTGATCAGCACCATTTTTACAGACATGATTTTAGGCCACCAGAGACCAGAACCTCCCTTTTTCAAATTTTTCGAACAAAAAATACGGCAGTAAAACCAAAAAAAAGCCGTTTGTAATATAATTGTAATTGCAGACGAACAGTTCATCTGACACGAAAATTGAATAACCTAATTGGTAGAGGAGAAAATTCTCTACAACTTAGCTCCCTTGTGTTTTTTTCATATCTCGTATCGTTTGAGACATATTTGCAAAAATAACGGAGATTTGACACCCTCCATTGAATTAACGAAAACCAGCCGTTCGGAGATGTCACGTGACATTCCTCGCGCATTTGATGAATTTCTTATTGTAACTTACATTTTTGTTATTTCAAAGCAACGGCACACTGAGAAATTAACAAAAACACATCGTTCTTCGTACGATAAATGATAATCTAATGTCTACAAATGCCTTATTAACATCAGTTAACAACGGCCATCAATAGTATGATATTAAAGAACTGCTGTTTTGAGTTATAGCCGTAGCATAGTGGGCAAGCTGCTGGGCTGTTTCGCGATAGGTCGGTGGTTCGATACCCCACCACTACCTAAATTTTTTTCCTAAAAGAGTTTTAGACACTCTTATTAATTAATTAATTATTATTTAGATTTTTATTTTGGTCCAAAATGTTTGCAAAAACTTATAAAACTACAAATCTAAAGTGGGCCCTAAAACAGGTCAGTGCGATTTTTTCTGTATGAACTCGTCGTCCACGTTTCAATCCCGTACACTTCTACACTGCAGACAAATGCTTTTAGTAAAGACTATGTAATATTTAACGTAATTTTAGATGCCGACGAATTTCGCTTCCCGGCCGCGGTGGCCGAGGAGACTGAGGCGCTTCAGTCACGGTCTGTACGGCCACTACGGTCGGATGTTCGATTTCCTCCTCGGGCATGGTTATTTGTGCCGTCCTTAGTATTAGCTAGTTTATAAGTAGTTTCTAAGTTTAGGGACTGATGACCCCGTAGTTAAGTCCCATAAGCTTAACAAACATTTTTTTTTTTTTTTTTTTTTTTTTTTTTTTTTTTTTTTTTTTTTTTTAATTTCGCATCTTCAGAAACGCTTTGCTTCCAGTAGTCATTCTGTGTTTGATATCTCCTTTACTTCGACATCTTTGCTACCCGAATAAAAAAAATTCCTCTACCGCTTTTATTGTTTCATTGTCTAATCTAATTCCTTCAGTATCGCCTGATTTTCTTACACCGCATTAAATTTCCCTCATTTTACTCTTATTAACCTCCCCTTCAAGACTCTGTCCATACCGTTCAATTCCTCTTGCAGGTCCTCTATTTTCGCTGACAGAATAGCAATGTCATTGTTAAACCGCAAAGTTTTTATGTCTTCTACCTGATTTCTTGTCCAAATTTCTCCTTGAATTCCTTCACAGCTTGTTCAGTCTACAGGTTAAATAACATTGAGAAAAGGCTACAAGCCCGTCTTCCTCCCTTCTCAACCACTGCGTCTCTTTCGTGCCCTTCGACTCCTATAACTACTGTCTGGTTTTTGTACAAATTGTATGTAAGTTTTAGTTCCTTATGCTTCACTCCTGAAACCTTCAAAATTTGAAAAAATTCTTTAGTATTACCTAACAATGTAAGGTTGCATTTCTGTATGTTGTCCTATAAGATAAGTCGCAATATACTGCCTCGCATGTTCCTACACCTCTCATAAATTTAAATTGTTCTTCTGTCACGCTTCCATTCCTCTGTAAAGAATTCGTGACAGCATTTCGCAACCATTATTTATTAAACTGTTTGTTCTGTAATTTTTAAAGTTTTCTGCACTTGCTCTTTGGAACTGGAATGATAATTTTCTTTTTGAATTATGAGGGTATTTCCCCTGTCTCATACATTTTGCATAATAGTTAGAACTGTTTATTCATGACTGTCTCACCCAACGATGTCAGACGTTCAGAAGGTCACTTTCTACAGGGGCCTTGTTTCGACTCGAATCTTTCCGTCCTCTGTCAAATTCTTCTCGTCGTATCGTATCTCCCATCTCATCCTCATCTATATCCTTTTCTATAATACTGCTTTCATTTCCTTTGTGTAGCCCCTCTATATGCAGCGTGTATCAAAACGGATGGCGCAAACGTACACTGTTGAAAGAAGCAAAAATGTCCCAGCAAACACAGGTCCACAAACGAGCCTTTTACGAGATAATTTCGAATGTATGGTTCTAAGCCGCCACTGATGTAAACATCGTCCTAGCTCGTACTCATTAATTTGAAATTTAGAATTAACTATTAAGATTAACGTCGCATTTAGTTAACATTTCACTGACTATATTGTGAACGTCATCCTAGTCAGTCAGACGGAGCTGCGGCACATTTCGCTGTTGCTATGAGACGGCATCTAACGCGCAGATACGGACAAATATGGACAGGGCGAGGCGGACTTGTACCTGGCCTGCAAGATCACGTGACCTAATTTTTCTGGGGTCACCTCAAAAGCGAAGTGTACAGCACACCAATTAACACGGTTGAAGAACTGGTGTGGAAGTTGTACTCGCTTGTCAAGAATTCCGATATGATCCAAGGGTTTCCAAAGCGATTCGAAATTCATTGCCGAAACGACCACAGTATTGCATCGAGATGCAAGGAAAGAACTTCGAAAACCTCCTTTAATAGGTAACTCATACGTGAAATGTGAACGAAATGCGATGTAAATCTTAATAGTAAAGTCTAAATTTCAAATTAATGTTTACTAACTGTGACGATGTGTGCAATAACATCAGTGGCGGCTTGGAACCATACAATTGTAATTATCTCGCAAACAGCTGGTTTGCGGACCCCGTGTCTACTGGGACAGTTTTGCTTCTCTTATCGTGTACTGTCAACTGTGTAAGTTAGCGCCATCCTTTCTGATGCATCCCGTATACCTACCACCTTTCAACGTTTCTTTCGTTTGTTATCGATCTGACCTCATGATATTCATGCCACAGCTTTTTTTGTCTTTTATGTTCATGTAAGCGGTGTCTTCCTTCTCGTTATAATTTCCTCTACTGACTTACATTTTTGTCCACTATCCACTCCTGCTTAGACAACCTCATTTTTCAGCCATCTGTACTCCATTTTGCGTACTTCACTTGCTGCATTTTTATATTTTCTCCTGTCAACAATTAAAATTCAATATATCTCATGTTATTACTTTATATTTCTTTCCCATTTTTGGGTCAATCCTTGCCTAACGCTCCTTCCGAAACTCTCAACAACCTCTGGTTCCTTTAATTCAAATGTTCAAATGTTTGTTAAGCTTATGGGACTTAACTACGGGGTCATCAGTCCCTAAACTTACAAACTACTTATGAACTACTTACGAACTAGGACGGCACAAATATCCATGCCCGAGGGGGGATTCGAACCCCCCACCGTAGTGGCCGTGCTGACCGTGACTGGAGCGCCTCAGTCACCTCGGCCACCGCGGCCGGCCGTTCCTTTAATTTATCCAGGTTCCAGTTTCATAACTTTTACCTACAGTTCATAGCCAATAAGTGATGGTCATAGTCTATATTTGCCTGTGGATATGTGTTACAGTAAAATCTATTCCTTGCCATTATAAAGTCAATCTGGTACCTTCCGGTTTCTCTTGGTCTCTTCCATGTACGCAACGTTCTTGCGTAGTGCTTAAACCAAGTGTTCACTATGATTAAATTGTGCTCTGCACAAAATTCTGCCGGGCGTCCTCCTGTTTGATTCCTTTTTCTCATCGTGTTAGCTGATGCTGCAAGAGACTGTTGCTCCTGTAACTACTGAAAAGGCAGCTACCCTTTCTCACGTACCACATCTTTGTCTGGTCTCTCCACAGACACCCCTCCGCTATGATTGCACCTACTGTACGGACTCGCCAATAGCCACAATTTATGCATTCAGTATTCAAGAATAAGAGCACACAGGTATTTTGAACTATTTTTACATACAACTTAAAATTTTTGAGAAGCTATTCCTTTCCGACGCCAGAAGCTCTTACACAAAAAGTTGCAAGGTTTTTCTTCTGATTACAATTAAGCTGCATAAAATCGAGACTGCAAGGCAAAGTTACATATTTTACCCCTAATTAATTTTAATATACACAAAAACTGACATTTAATTCTCTGTAGATAAGGTCTAATATAGTGAGTTCGATTGAGAAAGCAAAGGAATAGTACAAAGTTTGTACACATGTCTTGAGTTTTGTTTGTGCTCATCGACATACAATAGTATTCAACAGAAAATGTTATCTAAATCGACGTAATGTACCTCTGTGATGTGTTTGGTCACCTATTTGCCGACGGACGCCTCATTTGGTGCACCTGTGTAGTTCCCTGTAGTGATGTGATGTCCGCAGCGAACGGCAAGCACTGCTACGATTCGTCTTGTGTGGTTCCTGCATGTCAGTTCCTTCGTGACACTTTAAGTGTGCGCATTGCTAGTATGGTTCCACAAGTGGAGATGTCCATACAAAAACGTGCTACAATTGTAGCACTAAGCCAAGCAGGTTTACCTATTCGCCAAATTGCGAATCAGCGAATAGAGGGAGTCCAATATACCCTTCACCGCCAGAGTACAAAAGGTAGCAATAAGGAGATACGACGACCACTCAAAACAGCTAAAGGTGATGATAAATATATCAGAATTATCAGTAAGAGAAATAGATTCAAAACAACGATCCAAAATTTGCGCAGAAATGGTAGAAATGAACGCGACAACAGTATCTTTTACAGCATTGAGGAGAAGACTAAAACCGATGTGGAGGGATGTGTCACAGCAGGGAAACCCCTTCCGAGGCCCATAAAAAAGAGAAGAGACTTGAGTGGGCTAGAAAACGTTGTAACTGGACATCGAAAGAGTGGACGAAGGTGTTATTCACCGGTGAAACGGAGTTGGAGATTTTTGGAACCAGAAGGAGAAAGTTTTTTCGCCGATTTATAGGGGAAAGGGTTGCCCAGTTGTATGTTCTACCTACAGTTTAACACGGTGGAGGTTCTGTTCATTGTGAAAATAGAAGGATGTATGCATTAGAAGCAATACGACCGCACACTTCAGTATCATGGAATACCAATTTGATTGCGCTTAGTAGGGAAAATGTTTACCTTACAACAAGATAATGACACGAAACATCGGTCAGCGTACTGTAGAACTACACTGCATCATAAGAAGCACAGAAAGTACTGAAAGACATGGTATAGACGTCCCAAAGCCCCGATTGTGTGGGACGAAGTGGGTAGACGTTTCAAGGAAGTTAATACATGCAGCAAGGAATGTCTCTAGAATATTATTAAGGAAATGTGGAATTATACTGATTCACAACCCTACAAGAACTGATTGACCGCATGGCTCGAGTTTGTGAGGATACTTTTATGAGAGTAAGAAATAACTATTGTGA
The DNA here is from genome assembly GCA_026315105.1 of Locusta migratoria. Taxonomy (NCBI): domain Eukaryota; kingdom Metazoa; phylum Arthropoda; class Insecta; order Orthoptera; family Acrididae; genus Locusta; species Locusta migratoria. Next base: position 47,533,293 of record CM048751.1, on the reverse strand, counting down.
TTTTGTTACATATGTGTGAGGAAACCGACAAACAAAAATGTAGCCATTCCACTGCCTTTACAGCAAACACTGGGGCGAAAGTATTTTTTTCCTTGCTTTCTCTATACCGAACATAACCATAGCAACCCAAGGCAGGGTGAGTCGGAGTGGGCAAGAACACTTTCACTTACTTTCCTGTCCATCGCCTATCAGACTGAGTCACAGGGAGACGCGGCTAGCTTTAACTAGTCAGGTATAAATGAATATAAAAAAATTAACATATTAAGTAGTTGCAAATAATTTTCGATATCCTGGTATGAAATAAAAGTTTTTGCTAAGCGGGCTCAGAACTTATTTTGGATCGGTCCCACTCATTACTTCAAGTTTAATTTGTAACTCATATACAGTACATCGGTGCTCCAAAATGTCTTTGAAACGACAAAAAAATAATAATTAAAAAAATAAAAAATATAAAAATACTTGTTTCAGTTGATTTAATTAGAAATACTACCTAAAACAAAGTTTACTGTGCTTTAAGAGTCATTTCTGGTCATAAATGCCATGATGCTGTGTGCTGTGGATACTGCAGCCAGTGGGTGCCAGTTTGACTCCTTTAAATGTCCTGGGTCCAGGTACCAAATCAACTGTTTTCTTTTACAACATTTATTTACGTGACAATGTCAATCATTTCTCATTATTTTGTGACTGTCCACCTCCGTAATCTAGTCGCCAGAGTGGTAGATTGCCACGCATGGGGCTTGGGCGCGGCTTCCGGTCGGCTTGGAAATTTTTTTCACTCGGAGACTGGCTGTTGTATTCATCATCATTTTAATCATCCTCGATGCATAAGTCGCCGCAGTGTCGCCACGTAAAAGACTTGCACCAGGCAGGTCGAACACGACTCCACCTGGGGTGTAACAGCGAAAATATGCCATACGATGATCATCATTTTGTAACTTGTAATTTTTTTTATTTATACGCTTCATAATGGTGCCGTAGTGCATCGGAACTAGTTACGTTTATGTGAATTTTTATGTGACTGTGGCTTAACCACTATATAAGCGGTATAACGTGCGCCTCGGTTGCACAGCACCAGACTACAAATCCAAAGGTCTTGGGAACGATCCCCGCCAGGTCCTGGGATTTTTATCTGTCACTATCCACCGCTGCTGGGCGCTTTAGTGCACTCTGGCAGTGTTGCTGATGTGAAAAATACTGAGTAGCACCGTGGTTCGGAACCCACATTAAACTGTAGGTCCCCCTGGCTGGGTGTTTGCTGTAAAGGCTGTAAAGGCAGTGGAATGGCTACATTTTTGTTTGTCGGTTTCCTCCATAAAAGTACACATATGTAACACTTGGAAACAGGACCACGTATAGTAAAGCACTGTGATGTTTCTACCAATCTTTGGATTGTTGACTGCTTTACTTTTAATTGGTGTAAAATAAAATATTACGTAATCAGTCCTACTCTTTGACAGTAATGTCGTATCAAAAAATTTTTAGGATAGGCAGGAAATATATTAATATTCCACCTACTGATATTCCGTTCAAAAATGTTCAAATGTTTGTAAATCTAAGGGACTTAACCACGTTGGTCATCAGTGCCTAGGCTGACAAACTACTTATACTAAAAGTAACTTATGTTAAGGATAACACAAACACCCATGTACAACGGAGGACTGGAACCCCCGACGGCGAACGGCCCCGCGCACCGCTGCTGGGCGCTTTAGTGCACTCGGTTGTTCTGTCGCGGCCGATATTCCGTGTTGCATAAAATACTTTTGTGATGTTTGAACATCAAATAATAGACAAACACGGACAGTTAGTCACGATGATAGAAAATATTAATCACCTCGATGATATAGGAACCAAATCACGAATCCTCCATTCTAGCGTGCAACAAAGTAATTTTATACCGAAAAATAGCCTATTATTCTCGTTGACGGGGGAGAGGCAATATGTGTCTCCATAGCGCTATGAACAGCTGCGGGCCGCTACAGTTTAATTACGCACCACGACAAAGGAATCGCGCATATGGGGAATAAAGCGAGGCGCGGTGACAGAGGCAGCAGCCGGTGGCGTGTTGTGTTGCCGCCAGTGTTGCCAGATGGCAGAGAGAGAAAATACCTACAGTCTCACAAAAATGTACCGACGTTTTCCCTACTTTCTCTCTACCACCTCATTAATGCCACTACATCAGGGCCGGCCGCTGTGGCCGAGGAGACTAAGGCGCTCCAGTCACGGTCTGCACGGCCCTACGCCTCGGGGGTTCGAATCCCCCCTCGGGCATGGATATTTGTGCCGTCCTAGTTCGTAAGTAGTTCTTAAGTAGTTTGTAAGTTTAGGGACTGATGACCCCGTAGTTAAGTCCCATAGATTATACAAACATTTGAACACTTGAACTACATCAGGGTCGTAGCCGGCATTTCGGTCTGGGAGGGGCTGAATCCAGGAGTCCAACCAGCAGAGGTTAACCAGTTGATTAATGTGACATGTTACAGTTTTGAAAAACTTTAAAATAAATATTTGGCATCATACTTCACTTGCTAGATATGTTTTTCCAGTGACTGATCGTTACTGATGGAGTCAAGTGTAGATCATGCCGCGAATTCCAAGTGCTCTGTTACAAGGGGATTACTGATTTATCGATCGGACAAGGGTACATCAAGAACCTGTCAACCAGAGAGGAACAGCGTAATTAGTTTCCTTAAATATGCCGCTCATTCCGAGTGCACTGTTACATGAGGATAACTGATTTATTGACCGCACAAGGATACATCGAGGCAGCATCAACCACAGAGTAGGAACAGCAGTAATTATTTAGTTCACAGTCAGCACGAAAAGGAAGTTCGTCATTCTGCATGATTCGATTTTCAAAGAGTAATGGTACTAGAGCTTTGTTCATTTATAACGTTGGCTGTCGCAAATATTTTACCGTTTTCTTGTCAGCAGCTTCTCATTTACTAACTAGGATGTCGTCCTGATGTAAATAAATAAGTCTAGTCAAGGTAATAAAACGTCTTTCGTTCATGGAAACAATGAATTTTCCTTTTGCTGACATTTTCTAACACTATTTCCAAACCGACTCTCCATTCCACTGATATATATTAAAATCATAATATTTCGCATCAATTTTAATTTGCCCGAAACTAAGTTATCAAATTAATATTGTTTACTATGAACATAAAACAACTATACCGTCTATAGTATCATTGGCTACTTCAAACTTTTCCACCATTGGTCGGCTTCATTCCCGTGTGCTGACAACTGTTCTGTTGCCAACATTACCCACTAGGCATGTGTCGGCGATTGTAAAATTTTACCAAAGTACCTACGCGTTGGGAAATTTTGGATGAAAATTCCCTACATGATTTTAATGCTTAAAAGTACCTACGTATAGGGAAAATACCCTACATCTGGCAACACTTTTGTATACTGTATTGTGCTTCGGACTGAGTGAATATTTTGGATTGTGCAAAATTTGTTTGAAGTGCTGAGCAGAATGCCCCGAAGGTGTTGTATGCCTAATTGCAGAGGCAATTATGACAATGACAGTAAAGTTTCTGTGTTTTATTTTCCGTCGGATGAAGCTCTAAGACGGAAATGGATCTCGGCTGTTCACAGACGAGATTGGAAGCCTAGTAAACATTCAGTTGTAAGTATCGTTGTGTTTCTTAACTACTACAATACCATGATATAAATCGTAACGCATAGCGGCTTTTATTCTTAAATGTATTACCAATGGAAACGATACACAACTAGCCCATCTTAACGGCAGTTTTCATAACATCATTAACAGTAAACTGTACGCTTCTTTTAAGGTTTGTGAGTGTCACTTCAACGAAGAAGATATTTTAAGCAGTACAAGCATGTACGACCCAAGAACCGGCAAATTGTTAACAGCACCATTGGATCGTCGACGCTTAAAAAAAGGTAGGTTAAAGAACCAAGTGTTAGAGGCCTACATTTATATACTACAATTTCGTAAGGAGGATGTTGGCTGTATACTTGCATGTCGTTTGATGTTAAGTTTTTCTTTTCCAGATGCTATATCTACAAAGTTACCGGGATGCCCTACATACTTGTCCAGTATACCATCGTCATCACTAGAGAACCCCGAAAGGCGCAGGGAGCGACTAGAAAACAGCGCCCTTCAGATTGCTATTCGTGAAAGAGTAGAGACTCTAGTACCCCGTTTACATGGGCTCCCAAAACCGGATTTCGTAAACTGATTCCCCAATTCCGCTTTTGGTTGGTCAAGTAAACACTCCAAAATCGATATTGGAAATCCGCTTCTCTAAAGCGGTTTTCCAGTTCCACAATCGATTTTCGTGCCCATGTAAACGCAACCGTTTTTGAAGCGTTCTTGGCTTGTCAGATTGTGTTTTTTTGGTAAGAATTTTCGGCACATATGGACAGAGTGATGTTTTCTAACGTGAAATAAGAGTATAAATATTAGAGTGAGCATGAATCTGTGTATTTAAGTGAAGAAAAATAGCGATTATGCTGACTAAATCGGGGACTGAATCAGCTGTTTTTCAGCCGCCATCTTAAGTGGATTAGGAAATCCGATTCAGGCTGTGCCATGTAAGCACAACAGCGAAAAACGGTTTACGAAAATCGGTTTTCGTCTTCCGGGAGATGTGTTACATGTAAACGTAGTGTAGGTGGCGTTGGCGCATCGCGCGTGGACTCGCTGTGAGTTATTTACTGGCGGCGGCGGCGGGGTGTCTGTTGTAGGGATGGGTCGAAAATCGCGTATCTGTTAAGAGTCACAGTGATTTGGAAGTAGCAGTATTCACAGTCGCAACTTTACGGATTCTGACTGCGATTTCAGTCGCAGTTTAGAAGCGCAGTAGCACTAAAAGTAGCAATCGCAACTAAGAGTAGCAAGAAGCAGTGTGCACTCTGCCATCTGTTGGTCGAAGTTTGTACTAATATCTTTGCATTGGGCAGGCTATAGAGTCTACCTGCGATTTCAGTGACAAATCGCGTTTAAGAGTCGCAAGTAGCAACTAAGAGGCGCAGTTTAGACTTCGCCGGCTGCCATCTGTTGGCCGAAATTGGTACTTCTAGCTTCCCGCTGTCTGCCTCGTGTATGTGTGGCTTTTTGTGTATGTGTTGGTCGAACGCCATCGGCTCAAACCAGTGCGCTCGAACGTCCTCACTGGTCCAAACTGCGATTTCAGTGAAAAGTCGCGATTAAGAGTCGCAAGTAGCAACTGAGAATAGCATTTAATATTCCGCCTTAAGCTACTAGTTGACCAACTGTCGTACTTTCACTCGTGTGTTGTTTAGGGATGTTGTCGAATTAATGAGCAAGAAGATAATTTTCTTTGTGAAAATGTTTACACTTAGTGGCACTATTTTACCTGGCGGCAGCATTTACATGTTGTGAAGCAAAGCCTGGCATATACGTTTTTAGGTTATAGTTGATAAAGACAACAAATGTGAACGCCAAATAAATATTGTCTTACGGACTTGATCCCTGTTTAAAATAATTTTTCGTCATAGAACCTACAACTATTATGGGAATTCAGAATACGTATGTTACATTGCAAATCTGGTTTCGACGAATATTTTTGCTTGCGTTATACATCGTACATAAAATAAAAATTCCAAGGGGGTGGTATCAAGTGGTCAACTAAGTACAGGTAATTTTACGAAATGTTTAACAGTAGGCCAACTCCATTTTCAATGTGGATTGTGTTAAGTACTGCTATATAGGAGTAAACTTGTATCTTTGAGGATTCTATAAAAATATTACACTTGAAAATAAACAAGTTTTTTGCGTAATGGAAAGTTTTATTTTATCAGATTTGTTTTAGGTTTAGGAATGTTGTTTTCCGTCTTTTTTCCTTTTCGTACATTCCGTCCTGTGATGACATGAGTGAAAGCAGATGGGTGGTATCGGATCCTTCAGTATCATTAAAACTTTTGTTTACTGCAGTGGTGGCATAGTGTGCTTATGTTGGCAACGACCGATGAATGATCCTAGAAATCTCATACAGAATGATTGAAATAATATTTTGTTTATCATAAAATAAATAATTAATGTTATTCTTAATCTGTGGTTGTAAGATTTCTTGTGTGTAACCCTGTACAGTCAGTAAGTTAAAAATTCTTATAAAATGAAGCTTTAGTTGCCAACATGAGCACACTAGGTCGGCACATCGATTACGGTAGTAAAATATAACGCAAGCTCTTATCTATAGTTATTTGGCAGAATATGTAGTGATACCGAAAGGTTTTAAAGAGAAAATGGAATTTTCAGAAGTCACTCACGTTGTATTTCACATTTACTTATCTCTTTCAAATTGGTAAGTGACTTATATCACACAATGTTAAAAAAATCTATTCATTCATTCTACAGGCAAGAACATAGCACTTTCGTTGCACTGTTATAGTTGCTGTGTGCCTAATCTACCAAATGTTTCTGTTAAGGTAGACTATAGGCCTACTTGCCGATTTCGGTTACACATTACTTGCGAATAACCTGACTTTTAATTATACATTACACACCAAACACTGAAATCGCTTTTATAAGACTAATTGAAATTTGTCGATGTGTAAATAATCCCTACATTACACGTAAATTGAGCATCAATATTCTTTTTTTTTTTTTTTTTTTTTTTTTTTTTTTTTTTTTTTATATATATATATATGTAGGAAGAGGATCTGTTATGGATGATATATATATTGCATTTGCCACACACATCGCATAAGTCACGGAAGTAGCATATATCACGGAAGTAGCAGAAATCGCAGAAGTAGCAATATCAGTAACAGAAATCGCAGAAGTAGCATTCAGAGTCACCGAAATCGCAGCTTGAGTGCGGAGGGATACATGTCGAGGATTTGAACAGTGCGATTGTAAACAGTGACAAATCGCAACTAAGAGTCACAGATATATAAAAGTAGCAGTCACAGAAATCACTGATATCGAAAAATCGCAGTTTAGCCCATCCCTAGTCTGTTGTGTTCGGTGTCTGCGGCGTGGCGTCCGCAGAGTGGCGTGACGTCACGTAGCAGGCGTGGGCAGCGTGGCCAGGGCCGCCAACTCCCCGGGGAAATTGTGGCGCCGCCCCCAAATGAACAGGCTGCTGCGACAGCGCACTGCGGACCAGGCCAGGCACCGGCCGACGACTTGCGAACGCAGAGTCTGCTGACGAAGCCGCGGAAACAGCCAGAGCTGTGCGAGGTGGGCAGCTGAAATACCCGCACTGTTCAGTGGAACTTTGTACCGAGCAACTTAGGGATCGCCACTGTCAATAATTCCGACTCCCGTTTGTTGAGCCCCTCTGCCTGGGAGTCCCAGGGCTGCGTCATCTCCCCCCCCTCCCTACCTCATTTATTCGGCGCACGTGCCACAACCCCAGCCTCCTACAGTATGCTGTCGACATCACCTTCCTACTCCCCTACCACTCCCTGGCTCGCTCCAGTCTCATCTCCCCGCTCCACCTGGAGTAACCAGTGGCTCCTTACTGTCAACCCTTCCAAATCCCAGGAAAAGCATCATGGGTCATGTGGTGTCGCACAGGTCTGAAGTGCGCGCCACGTACTTTTGCAAGCACGGTACGCCGTCGAGTGCCCTCTGTTGAGACCCTTCTCACGGTCACCACTGAACTGAGTCGGCCACTTAGCAATAGGACAGGCACTAGTAGGCAGGCATGTATCTAGTTTTCAAGATAAACTATGTATCTGTATCTTAGGAAAGCATTACACTAGACTTTAGCTATGAAAGTTAAGTATTGTAATATTTCTACAAAATATATACCAGTTACGTCCAGAAAGTAAGTTCCGTTTGGTTATATAAAACAAGCGTCTACAAATATAGAAAAATATTTATTGTACAAAATCTACAACTGTTAAAATACTTTTCTACATAGCTGCCGAAATTTTGTAGGCACTTGTCATAGCGTGGCAAAAGTTTCTCTATGCCTTCTTCGTAGAAGGTTGCCGCCTGTGTATTCAGCCATGTGGTAGCACGTTCTTACACCTCGTCATCATCGTTGAAATGTTGACCACCAAGGACAGATTTTTAGGTCTAAGAAGAGGTGAAAGTAGCTAGGAGCGAGGCCCGGGCTGTACGGATGATGATCAAACACGTCCCGTAAGAGTTGTTTGGTCACATTCGCCACATGAAGTCGGACACCATCGTGGAAACAAACACCACCTTTTGATGGAAATCCTCTTCTTACACCTAAAATTTGTCCTGTCAACACTTCGACGATGACGATCTGAAAAAACATGCTACCACATGGCTGAATACACAGGCGGCAACCTTCTATTAAGAAGGCATACAGAAACTTGTGCCAAGCTATGACAAGTGCCTACAAAATTTCGGCAGCTATGTAGAAAAGTAGTTTAACAGTTGTAAATTTTTGTACAAACAAAATTTTTATTTCTGTATATGTACGCGTTTGTTTTACATAACCAAACGGAACTTACTTTCTGGACGTACCTCGTATCTTCCACTAATGTAGCTCACTGTTTCTAGTTTCTGCTGGACACCTCAGACTCCGTACCCGCACACGCATGCATCCTACTTCCCCGTGTGACTCCCTCTCCACTCAGCCACGAAAACCTAGGACAATCAGCGGCGACGAGACACAAAAGGTCACACCGCCTGCTCCTTCCGCCACCGACACCTCTACATTACTCTCCGTGACCGTCCCATCCCCCAAACCAAAACCCTTAAATAGCGGGTGATCAAAAGGTCAGCATAAATTTGAAAACTTAATAAATCACGGAATAATGTAGATAGAGAGGTAAAAATTGACACATATGCTTTTGTAGATTTGGAGAAATCATTTGACAATGTTGACTGGAATACACTCTTTCAAATTCTGAAGTCAGCAGGGGTAAAATACAGGGAAAGGAGAGTTATTTACAACTTGTACAAAAGCCAGACCGCAGTTATTAGACTAGAAGCGCATGAAAGGAAAGCATCAGTCGGGAAGGGAGTAAGACAGGGTTGTAGCCTTTCTCCGATGTTATTCGATTTGTACATCAAGCAGGCGATGAAGGAAAGCAAGGAAAAATTTGGAATAGGGATTAAAGTACAGGGGGAAGAAATAAAAACATTGCGTTTTGCTGATGACATTGTAATTCTGTCAGAGACAGCAAAGGACCTGGAAGAGCAGTTGAATGGAATGGACAGTGTGTTGAAGAGAGCGTATAAAATGAATATTAACAAGAGCAAAACAAAATGGAATGCGGTCTTAGAAAATCAGGAGATGCTGAAGGAATTAGATTAGGTAACGAAACAATGAAGGTGGTAGATGAGTTTTGTTACTTGGGTAGTAAAATAACATGTGATGGTCGCAGTACAGAGGACATAAAATGCAGAATAGCAATGGGAAGAAAAGCGTTTTTGAAAAAGACTACGGTCGGGGGTTCAAATCCCCCCTCGGGCATGGATATTTGTGCCGTCCTAGTTCGTAAGTAGTTCATAAGTAGTTTGTAAGTTTAGGGACTGATGACCCCGTAGTTAAGTCCCATAAGCTTAACAAACATTTGAACATTTGAAAAAGAGAAATTTGCTAACATTGAATATTAATTTAAGTGTAAGAAAATCTTTTCTGAAGGCATTTGTTTGGAGTGTTGCCTTGTACGGGAGTGAAACATGGACGATAAGCAGTGCGGACAGGAAGATAATAGAGGCTTTTGAAATGTGGTGCTACAGAAGACTGCTGAAGATTAGGTGGGTAGATCGCATAACCAATGAAGAAGTACTGAACAGAATTGGTGAGAAAAGGAATTTTTGGCATACCCTGACTAAAAGAAGGGACCGCTTGGTAGCACACATTCTTAGAAATCGGGGAATCGTAAATTTAGCATTGGAGGGAAGTGTGTGGGGTAAAATTCGCAGAGGGAGACCAAGAGACGCGTATAGTAAGCAGATTCAAGTGGATGTGGGTTGCCGTTCTTATGAGGAGATGAAAAGGCTTGCTCAGGATAGAGTAGGGTGGAGAGCTGCATCAAACCAGTCTCCGGACTGAAGACCATACAACAACATGCTTGGAATGACATGGGATTATATTAGAACCAAAAATAAATAAATAAATAAATAATTAAAATAAATAAATCAATCAAATAAAAAGTGTTTTTAAACTATCATTCTTTGTTTCGTTCTTCGAAGAGACAGTTTTACATGCACATTCAAAGTAATTGTATCGCGGCCGCTTGATATAGGAGGCAGTGGCCGAAGCGTCGCAGTTCGAATGCGCGGATGAGGTTCAAATTCTCTCCTGAACCCACTGGAGGCAGCATATGGGCTGGGCACTACCGCGGCAGGGAGGGGCGATGGGAAACGACACTTTTAACATTGACGTTACAGCTGTTAGAGCACCTACTTCCTGCCTACTGCAACTCTTTTGGTTACGCTCTAATGGTCCCAAAGCAAAGACAATGGAGCTACTGCGCACCTCGTCTTGCGCATTGGCGAATCCTCTATTAAGGCAACATCCACACTTCATATTTAAGATTCATCGAAACACGTCATATTTGGTAAATTATCGTATAACTGTAAATTAAAGACGCATCATCTGTAAAGGAATCGAAACACTTCATATTTGGTAAAATATCGTATAACTATAAATTAAAGACGCATCAACTGTAAAAGCCTCCAGGAGATCCGATAATGAATAATAATGAAGTCATTATGTAAGTTATGTTTGTTACGTGTGATTTTTTTATCAGCTGTCCTGTGTGTACCTTCAAACTGAGGTAGCACCTTTCAATATTCCCCACTGATATACTTTTTTCCTATAACAATTTAATTAATAAATCTGGGCCGCCACCATGTTTCACAAAACATGGAAATTAGAATTTTTTTAATGATATAGCCTTCATGCTTATGATATGACCATAGGTGTCTTTAAAAACAAATAAACGGAATATCAATTCCTACTCTTGGTAGCGCAGTGGTGGAGTGCCAAACTGCAAATCCAAAGGTTGCGAGTGCTATCCCTACCTGCTCCTAGGATTTTTCTGTGTCACTTTCCACTTCTTTCAACTCTGGCAGTGTTGCTGATGTGAGAAATATTGAATAGCGCCGTGGTTCGGAGCCCACGTTAAACTTTATGTCCCCGTATAACTGGCTGGGTAAGCGGTTCCAGCAAAGCAAAGGCCGTACCAGCAAAACAGTAAACATACCCAGAAAAATATTAAAAATAACAGTACTGCAATTCCATGAACCTATCTCCCCTAGGTTCCCAAATGCACAGAAATCTGAATAAACTCATAACATTGAGAGAAAAATAGTAAAAAGTCAACAATCCGAAGATTGGTTTGAACACCACAGTGCTTTACTAGGCATGGTCCTGTTTGGAGGTGGTATGCTGTTGCCTTCCTCCGACCTTCAAATTGACTTACCCAGCCAGTTATAGGGGACCTACAGCTTAACGTGGGCTCCGAACCACGGTGCTACTCGGTATTTTTCACATGAGCAATACTGCCAGAGGTGAAAGAAGTGGAAAGTGACAGATAAAAATCCTAGAACCTTGCGGGGATCGAACCCGCGACCTCTGGATTTTTAGTCTGGCACTCTACCACTGTGCAACCGAGGCGCACAGAAAAATAGTAAATAAACTAAATGTTCAAATGTTTGTATAGTCTATGGGACTTAACTACGGGGTCATCAGTCCCTAAACTTACAAACTACTTATGAACTACTTACGAACTAGGACGGCACAAATATCCATGCCCGAGGGGGGATTCGAACCCCCGACCGTAGTGGCCGTGCAGACCGTGACTGGAGCGCCTTAGTCTCCTCGGCCACCGCGGCCGGCCAATAAACTAATAAATAGCCCATAGAGAAAGGTAGAGTACGTAAGGGTCAGAATAAAATAGTCTAACTACGTACCCCATCTTACAAGTTCTCCCCTTGTAGCAAGACTAGCTATGTGGTTAGCGCCATTGCGTTGCGCCGTCGAAGGTGGTGGGTTCGAGACCAACTAAAGCATTTTTTTAAACTCAATCTCCTGTTTAACGGATACTGTAGTAAGAATGACTTTTGTATTGTTATTTGCTACATACATTTGGACGTATTTGCAAATGAGTCGTGATTTGAGGGTAAATGACATTTATACTCTTCCTTGTAACAAATATCTCACTGTTAGAAAAAACAGCGTCCAGCGCAGTATAAAATATTCAAAAATTACTTGAATTTGTAGCAATACTACGTACTGAGGAACCTATATGGGCCTCACTGATGATAACATGATGCTTAATAAATAATTTAATGTACGATAAATTGGTAATTTGAACTGGAACTCAGGCAAACAGCAAACATTAAACAAATATGTAACGATTTCGCATGTTAATATTTATACAACTGTGATACAAAGACAAGCGTGGACTCACATTATTCATTCTGTCTATGTGTATCTGCTAATATGAATGTATTTTACGAGGGGTGTTGATATGATGCAGAAAACGCATTTTAATTATGAGAAAAATAACATACCAGTCGCTACCATATTTATATCCAAGACAATTACACAGATAGCATGGCAATGTTTGCATATAAAGTTATTTCAATAATTATTTCATATGATATCCCTGTAAATAGTATGTAATTTTTATGTTAAATGTTCATTTCAATAGAATAATAATTGTATGTGCAGGTATACAATTTAAATAACTTATGCAAGTATGTGTATGTTCATGTAAGTGTATAAGCAAATATTATTTCATGTATTTCATAACTATTGCAATTTTAAAACAAATGTTAGAAATGTATGTGGCTGAACTCTGTGCGTCTTGGCTAGGCTTTGGGCAGTTCAGGCTGGGAATTTGATGACGTAGGGGTAAAACCAGTTAGCGCGCATAAAAGGGCGCACGCGGCCTTTGTACGGGGCAGTCGGAGGGTAGCTTACATGCGTGGGGGCTGCGTCGGTCTGTGCACTGTGTTTGTTTATGCAGAGGAGTCAGTGTTCCGAGCACTTGGCCGGAGACTCTGTTACTCGCCGCTACGACAGCAGTATTTATGTTGATTCAGTTGTCTGTGTATGTGTGTCCGAGGCGGGCCACATCAGTCAGTTCAACGATTTCAACGTGTGTAAGTTTATCAAGGTGGAAGATTTTTTGTAGCTGCAATAAGAAGGAGTGCGTGTGTTTACTTGGAGGTAGCTTGCTGAAGAGCGTATTGAAGTGATATTAGTTCAGCAGAAAGTTACAGTGTGAATTTGTGTCTTGAAACAGTGCTAATTGTGGAGAGACGAAGTGAATAGTAGAAGTACTTTGGTTTTGATAGCGTCAAGACACTAAAAAAAGTCAGTGACAAATAACATTTTATTTATGGGGGCTCACGAGCTATGAACAGTGTTAAATTAAATTTGCCAGAGGCATCAGCCATCAGGGATTAAGGAATTAGAAATAAACCGAACTACATCATTTGAACTGAAATAGTGTTGATGTTTTGATTTACACACCCTCATCTTTCAGAACTTTGAATATTTTATTTATTTGTTGTATATGCAGGGAAAAGGCAGGAACTGTGCACAATCATACCCCCTAGCCTAAATTACAGACAGTACAGCAGTTCCTGTTTATGTTTTAACGTGTGCAGTTTTCGAAGACGAGATTTTATTGTGCAGTTGTGCTGCAGTTCTGGTTCGTTTGTCGTTCTGTCTCTAATCTTTTTGCGCTTTTCCCTCGCGATATTCAAATGTTCTTGGTGTTTATTATCAAATAAAAATGAAAAACTTTCAGTATCTTTTAGAAAGAAATTACTCAGATCTAAGCTTGGAACGAAAGTATTGGTCGACCCCTCATCTCGAGTTGAAGCAAGTGCAAACAAGTCGAAGTAAGACATTCTGCAGATCTTTTAACGTAAATATATTTAAAGAGAGGGGGGGGGGGGTGAGGAAAACTGGGGCGCTTGCCTCCTGTATCACTCGCAGTAGTGTGTCAAATTTTCTCTTTGGACGCCGAGCGGTGGGGGGGGGGGGGGGCTCCACTATCAGCAAGATGCGGCACTCAAAGAAGTTAAACCACAGTCGCCTGAAGCACCTGTCGCCACTGAGCACGACACATTCTTAAAGATATTCAGTTTGATACTTGTTAAGTGGCAAAAAAAAAAAAAAAAAAAAAAAAATCAAAGAAGCAAAGACAAAGGGAAAAAACCGTTTATAAAAAGGTGTACTACCTAGTGTCCAAGAAATCTAGGTTTGAAAAAAAAATACCTTGAATATCCGAAACCTGCTACATCAAAACTCAACAACGTGAAAGTACGCACTGACCGTGGGAATACAATCATGATCAGTTCTTTCTGTACTTGAGCACATCGTGCGGCGATTCCTGTCTGCTCTTAACACGTGTGCCACTGGCCAGACCTTCAGAACTCAGCGGTCGCCGGACGTGTGCCTCGCTGCCGGGTCTCGGCTCCATTCGGCTGTACACGGGACGGCCACAGCAGCGATAATGGCCGCCGTTATGGACGAACGCGCTGCGTGGAGCTTCAAAAACTAATCCCGTTGAAAGCGCCGCCCGCGGGGCGGAAAAACAGCGCCCTATTATTTATACTGCGAGTGCATTTAATTAAAATTTTTGTTGTACGAGTGTCCTCGATGGACGTGGCGGGCTGCACCTAATTAAATCTCGCTCCTGCGGGTTTTGCGAAATTCGGCTGGCCGGTGCGGACACGCAGTGCGTGGCAGCGATGGCTCCCAGGATGACGACTGCAACAGGCGCAGACGCCGTTACCCCGGAATGGACCCCTTACCCTAATGCAAAACGACATGCAACGCAATGGATTCTGCGACGGACGATACATTCGGTTTTTACGTTGGCTACGACAGATTCTGTAGAATTCCTGTCGTATCTTTGGACAGAATATGAAAAGGAGAAACAGACGACGAAATATATGGAAACATTTGGGATTTTTTAAAAGTTTCTTTGGAATATATATTTGCCAAGCACGGCATGTAATTTTTAGTGTTGAGTTAACTGTTTTTATTCTTTTTTCTTCATATCATGGCGCATTGTACGGAGTGGCTTTTCTTTTATCATTTTATGTCTCATGCGTTTTATTGACAGTGAATGGACGCTGGATACTTTGTGTTTC
The DNA here is from genome assembly GCA_026315105.1 of Locusta migratoria. Lineage (NCBI taxonomy): Eukaryota > Metazoa > Arthropoda > Insecta > Orthoptera > Acrididae > Locusta > Locusta migratoria. Next base: position 47,518,241 of record CM048751.1, on the reverse strand, counting down.
GTTTTATTTGCATATTGTGGCGTGCATTCGCCTGGTAATTTTTGGTGTTGAGTTTACTGTTTTTATTTTTCTTCATATGATGGTGCATTGTAGCGAGTGACTTTTCTTTTATCATTTTATGTCTCATGCCTTTTATTGACAGTGAATGGATACTGGATTGCTCGTGTTTGGTCTTATGTGCATACTGTGGCGTGCTATCGCCTGGAACGAATTATTTATCTGCTTTATATTTTCACGTCCGCTATGAAGATGCCGGATTCTTAATTGCCTCTGTCAAAATTTGAATTCTCCATAGAAGAGGACCATATCATTGATTTACATTACGACGGCAGGTAGTCTGCCTTGACTTCATTGTGAATGTAATCGTCGGGGGACGCTTTCGTTTTATACATAACCAAAAAAAAAAGATCCATCTGGGGACCTTTTTGTTATTAGCCGACGAAGGCTTTAATGGTGAGCGAAACGACGGGGTGTAGGGGAGTAGGGAGCCACCCCCACCCCCCAAAAAAAAGACGTAGCCTGGCTTCTCGTTAGCGCATGACTTACAGCTGGTGCTGTTTGTTCACACCAGCCACCAGACAGCAGGTACAGGCTCGCAGGTAGATGCCATTTTTCTTGACTTTTGGTTCCGCACTGCCGCCTAACGAATAAGACAGGAGAACTACGGAATATCAGACCGTCTGTGTGAGTTTGGACTGAAGAGTTCCCAGCTATAACAGTGCAGCATGTCATTCTCAACATAGAGAAGGTAATCCTTCACACGTCAAAACGATTTCCGCCGTGCCCCCAGGGGATGTTACGGCTCTCACAAATGAACTTCATTAACTCGAGTAGCGCAGGAATAGCCGAGCGGTTCTAGGCGCCTTGTCAGGGACTGCCTTGTCAGCCGCGGCTGAGCGGACGAGCGCATTGAGACGCTGTTCTATGATGCGCGAGGCCGTTCCCCATCGACGATTGGAATCCCTTCTCGGGCATGGATATTTGTGCCGTCTTTAGCATAAGCTAGTTCATAAGTGGTCACCTTCCGGTGAATTGCGGAGTATGTATGTAGATGTAGAATATGTTTGTCGAAACCGGTTAACTGAAAGTACTGCGTAAGTAGTTTGTAAGGCAAGGGACTAATTACCACAATAGTTCCTTCCCACAGATATATAAGCATTTCTATCATCAACACGCCCTCATATTTCAGATGAGCTAGATGTCAACCCTAGCAATCGGCAACACATGAAAATTTTTACCGGTATTCAGATACTCGGCAGCTATGGCCTTCTCAGCGCATAGCTTTGAAATATGCGCGCACCGGGGTTGTCTGCGACTCGCCTCGTTTCACTGTGGCCACGTGAGATGCTGTATGCAGAGTTCAGCGAGATGGTTTTGTTTGCGATGTTGTGTCATGCGACTCCTTCAGGATCGATATGGAATGATTGCTGAACTGTAACTGTAACATATCAAAAGACTATAAGTCTTGAAAGTTGTGAACCGTATGCATCGTCATAAGCGCTTACTAAACTACCTTTTCCTTATATCTTTCACTTCATTACAGATATCATACATAATTTCATTCACGAAGACGTGCGAGACTCAGAATAAAGTTGTCTTTTGACGTTCGGTGCATGTTTATAGTTGCATGACGACGACGATAATTAACTGACTTGCATTGTTTCAACATGGCTGTTGCGTGATACCGAAAACGCTAGTGATGGTGGAGGCTGTTTTGACGATTTGAAATTTTGTATCCATCGACCAAGGCTTGCAATAGTAAATTCGATCTGTTTAGATAAATTTAATAATGTATACAGTTATAAGTTGACGATCGACCAACAGCCGTGGGGCGTTCAAGCCGCAGTGGAGGTGGGCCTAAGAATCTTCGAGGCGTCTGCTTGGCAGGTTTAGGTTTCCAAGGAGACCTATGCTACTGTATGAGGAAAGATAACCCACCTTACAACATAGAAAATCTAAGTAACGAAACAGCCACAATTATACATTTTAAAATATTCGTCGCCGACACCAGAGCTGTTCGTCGGGAAATTGGCACACACAATATTTATAACTAGCTGCAAATAACCGGCTTTACCCGGGTTTAAAAGAAGGTTTTCTGTAGAACCGTAGAAAACCGTTTATTTGCATGTAATAAAAGGGTACATTTATGTTAAAGCAATGTGATAAACAACATTTTTGGCAGTTCCATTTGGAGTATGTACGAAAAGATTTTCTTCTTTGCCCACTCTGGAGCAGGCCACATACAACTGTCCATGAGAGAAGCATGGCGTCTGCAAGTCTATACCAGCAATCCCAAGAGAATGGCCCTGTGACTTGTTGATTGTCATGGCAAAGCACAGTTTGAAAGGGAACTGTATTCTCTTGAATTGTATGGTGTTGTCTGAGGGCCGGCCACAGTGGCCGAGGGGACTGAGGCGCTCCAGTCACGGTCTGCACTGCCACTACGGTCGGGGGTTCGAATCCCCCCTCGGGCATGGATATTTGTGCCGTCCTTAGGATTAGCTAGTTCATAAGTAGTTTGTAAGCTTAGGGACTGATGACTCCGTAGTTAAGTCCCATAAGTTCTACAAACATTTGAACATTTTTGTTGTCTGAGGAATCGATAGGTATTCTTCGGATGAAGACATCCTCATCTCATCATCACCACAAAAACATTCGAAATCACTCTCAATAACCAACTTGCATGATTTCCTTTTTTTTTGGGGGGGGGGGGGGGGGTTCATTATCACACGGCTTAGAACAGGCACTTGACCAGTGGGATGGAACGAAACCTATTTGAGAACCTTCCCCATGTAATTTTGTGTATGTGTACCAAATTTCACGTTATTTAGTTGTCTGGATCTTGAGTTATAAGGGAACAGATAAACAGACAACAAATGCGTCTTATATGTATGGAGATACGGATCACAGTGGGTTCAATTAAAAAATCACTTCGATGTCTTACGAAAAGAGACAAAAGATGTTGCAACGTTCATGCAGTCCGTCAGTGATACCACCTGTCTCTGCACAATGTTGGGGGGACTCGCTTTCTGTCACAGTAGTAGTCGCAGTGGGGCATTGCAGGCTTGTGGCTCCACGACTTTCACTGACAAAGAAAGTACAGTACATGGGCTCGAACAAACATATCTGTATGAACGTTTGCTTACAGGATCTCTACGTACACCTCAATGTGCTGGTGGGTGTCGTTTTTCTGCAAAGCTCTGCAATGATGCTCTAGATAGCACTGTAGATGTAATTGTAGACGCCATACGTAATGCAGATATCTTAACTATAACTTCTGCAATAATCATCGTACATGTTCTCTAGCGTATTGTCATCAAAAGCCGTGATGATAGTTACAACTTTAACCTTCTTCTCGGACGACTGTTGGTATTCACTGCCACTGCTTCCATCGCCTCTTCCCGCACTTACCGTAGCACTTGCAGTGAGTTGTTCGTCGTTATCATCCCTATTATCAATATTACGTGTTAGTGTTACAACAGTATCTAACTTATGCTCATATTTCTGTACCATAACAGATACGAGAAAGCATGCGAATGATTCATCTTCTACACTAGTACCATCTTCACGAAGAAGGGTTCTTCGTAACTTCATGTCAACCAATCGCAATATATTAGCAGGATTGATTACCAATCGCCACACCATCTGACGCTTCACCACACAAATAACGTCACAAAACGCAACTTCGGAGGCCACACTGCACCGTCCCTACTGGCGAACCGACAGGTCAAAGTGCAATGCAGCATGGCACACGGAGAGGCCTCTAACGAACGACTTCAGAGTTTTGCAGATGCGGGAGTATCACTAGTGCAATTTACAGTATCTCTCGTATGATTTTGGTGTATATGTGTTTGTTCGATCCCAAGTACTTTACTTGTTAGTGAAAGAGAAGTAGCAGTTTCCGAATGTCGCACCCTGCCTACGTCCCATCTGACAGGTAGCGTAGATACCTGAATAAGCTACCTCACTTTGGCAATGCCTTGACAAACAGTTACTTTATGCCCAGTTTCAGGTGCAGAGGTGACAAGATTTACACTTGATGTTTTTGTCCTCTGCGACCAGTTCCCATTTTATTTCTACATCTACATAGATACTCTGCAAATCACATTCAAGTGCCTGGCAGAGGATTCATTAACCACTTTTATAACTTTTCTCTACCGTTCCATTCTCTATTAGCGCGCGGGAAGAAAGAACACCTAAATCGTTCCGTTTTCGATCTGACTTCTCTTATTTTATTGCGATGGTCATGTCTCCCTAAGTAGGTGGGTGCTAGCAAAATATTTTCTCATTCAGAACTAAAAGTCGGTGACTGAAACTTCGCAAACAGATCACGCCGCAATGAATAACGTCCATCTTTTAATGATTTCCACCTCAAATCGTGCAACATTTACGTGACGTTCCCCCCTTGTAACGTTATAAAACAAAACAAGCTGCCCTTCTCTGAACCTTCTCAATGTCTTCCGTCAGTCCCACCTGGTGAGGATCCCACAAGGGGCAAAAGTACTCCAGGAGAGGACGCACAAGTGTGATGTAGGCAGTCTCTTTGGTGGAGTTGGTGCATCTTCGAAGCGTTCTGCCGATGAAACGTAACCTTTGGTTCGCCTTCCCCACAATATTTTCTGTGTGTTCTCTCCAGTCAAAGTTGTTCGTAATTGTAACTCCTAGGTATTTGGTAGAATCTACGACATTAAGGTTTGACTGATTTATCGCGTAATTAAAGTTCAGCGGATTTCTTTTAGTGGTCCTGTGTATTACTTCACAATTTTCTTTTTTTAGTGTCAATTGCCAATTTTCGCACCACGCAGACATTTTGTCTAAATCGCTTTTCGGTTGCTTTTGATCCACTGCTGATTTCACTAACTGATAAATGACAGCATATTCCGCGAACAATCTAAGGGAGCTATTAAGATTGTCTCCTAAATCGTTTATAAACACCTCTAACGCTTCCCTGTGGAACGCCAGATATTACTTCTGTTTTACTCGATGACTTACCGTCAATTACAACGAACTGTGTTCTTTCTGATAGGAAATCGTGAATCCAACCGCACAATTGGGGAGATATTCCATAAGCACGCAATTTCATAAGAAGCCGCTTGTGGGATACAGTGTCAAAAGCCTTCCTGAAATCCAGAAATATGGAATCGATTTGAGATCCCTTGTCGATGGCACTTAACACTTCATGTGAATAAAGGGCAAGCTGTGTTTCACAAGATTGATACTTTCTGAATCCGTGTTGACAACTGGTTAATAGGTCGTTCTCTTTGAGATAGTTCATAATATCCAAACAAAGTATATGTTCCAAAATCCTACTGCAAATCGACGTCAATGAGATAGGCCTGTAATTTTGGGGATCACTCCTATTGCCTTTCTTGAATACTGGAGTAACTTGGGCAACTTTCCAATCTTTGGGTACGGATCTTTCGCTGAGTGATCGGTTGTAAATTATTGCTAAGTACGGAGCTATTGCATCAGCATACTCTGAGAGGAATCTAGTTGGTATACAATCTGGCCCGGAAGATTTATTTTTGTTTAGTGTCTTAAGTTGTTTTACTACTCCAGGAACATCTACTTCTAAGTTTCGCATGCTGGCATCTGTTCTTGGATTGAATACTGGGGTGTTCACTTCGTCTTCTTTGGTGAAAGAATTTCGGAAAGCTGTGTTTAGTAATTCTGCCTTACCAGTACTATCATCGGTAGAATTACCATTGCTATCGCGTAGTGAAGGTATTGTTTGTGTTTTGCCGCTAGTGTACTTCACATATGACCAGAATTTCTTTGACTTTTCTGCAAGATTACGAGACAGGATTTCGTTGTGGTAACTACTATAGGCTTCTCGCATTAGAGTCCGCGCTAGGTTGCGAGTTTCAGTAAACGATTACCAGTCTTGTAGATTCTGTGTCTTTTTAAATTTTGCTTGCGTTTTTCTTTGTTTCTGCAATAGTGATCTGACCTGTTTTGTGTACCACGGGGGTCAGCCCCCTCTTTTATTAATTTATTTGGTATAAATCTCTCGATTGCTACTGATATTATGTCTTTGAAAGTAAACCACAACTGATCTACACTCGCATTTTAGTTTTAAAAGACTGGAGACTATCACTCAGGAAAGCGTGGAGCGAATTTTTATCTGCTTTATTGAATGGATATATTTTTTGTTTATTTTTGGTGCATTTGGGCATTTCGACATTCAGTCTCGCTACTACAACTCGATGTACGCTAATCCCTGTATCTGTTTTGATGCTTTTTACTAGATCAGGATTATTTGTTGCTAGGAGATCAAGGGTATTTTCCCAACCACTTACTATTCTAGTGGGTTCATGGACTAATGTTCGAAGTAGTTTTCAGAAAAAGCATTCAGAACTAGTTCGGACGATGTTTTATATTTGCCGCCTGTTTTGAATACGTAATTATGCCAACATATCGAGGGTAAATTAAAGTCGCCACCGATTATAACAGTCTGCTTCGGATACCTATTTGAAATGTGATTCAAGCTTTCTTTGAACATTTCGGCTACCGTATGGTCTGAGTCAGGGGGCAATAAAAAGATCCAATTATTTATTTATTCCGGTTGTCAGGTATAACCTCTGCCCAGACCAACTCACAGGAAGTATCTGTCTCAATTTCGCTGCAGGATAAACCGTTAGTAACAGCAATAAACACGCCACCCCCTGTTTTATTTATTCTATCCTTTCTGAAGACCATTTGGCCCTTTGAAAAAATTTCGGCTGAACTTATCTCAGGCGTCAGCCAGCTTTCAGAACCTATAACGATTTGTGCCTCAGTACTTTCTATCAGCACTTGGAGCTCTGGAACTTTCCCAATACAGCTACGACAATTTACAACTGTTATACCAATTGTTTCTAGATCTGCTTTCTTGCTGTGTCTGACCTGCCCCCTTTGAGACTGAAACCCATTTTGTTTATTCCCGAGGCCCTCTAACCTAAAAAACCGCCCAGTCCACGCCACACAGCCCCCGCTACCCGTGTAGCCGCTTCCTGAGTATAGTGGACTCCTGACCTATTTAGCGGAACCCGAAAACCCACCACCCTTTGACGCAAGTCGAGGAATCTGCAGCCCACCCGGTCGCAGAACCGTCTGAGCCTCTGATTCAGGGCCTCCACTCGGCTCTGAACCAAAGGTCCGCAGTCAGTCCTGTCGACAATGCTGCAGATGGTGAGCTCCGCTTTCATCCTGCAAGCAAGACTGGCAGTCTTTACCACTTCTGATAGCCGCTCAAAACCAGAGAGGATCTCCTCCGATCCAAAGCGACACACATCGTTGGTCCCGACATGAGCCACCACCTGCAGCTGGCTACACCCTGTGCTCTTCATGGCATCCGGAAGGAGCCGTTCCACATCCAGAATGACTCTCCCCGGTATGCACACGGAGTGCACATTGGATTTCTTCCCCCTCTTTAGCAGCCATTTTCCTAAGGGGCTCCATCACCCGCCTAACGTGGGAGCTCCCAATTACTAGCAAACCCACCCTCTGTGAATGCCCGGATCTTGAAGGCAGGGGGGCGAGTACAGGACAAGCGACACCATCTGCGTCAGGAACATCCTTTGACACAGACAGCGCCTCGAATCTGTTGGCAAGATTAACCGGGGAGGCCTCCAATTCGGTCCCCCGGGAAGTCTTACGCCGCCTGACACGCGCTGAGGAGACCTCCCAATCCGCCACGGATTGGGGGGCTACCTCCTCGCGGGCAGTGAGCGGGCTGGCCACAGCCGGAGGCCGATCGGAGGGCACAACAGACGCACAGGGCGTCTGCTGCACCCCCGCGAGCGGCCCACAACAGCGGCGCCCACCCACCGCAGTCTCAAGCGTTGCCAGCGAAGCCAACGCCGCCTGAAGCTGCGAGCGAAGAGTCACCAACTCTGCCTCCATCCGTTCGCAGCAGTCACAGTTCCTAGCCATTCTAAAAACCTATTTAACTTCCAAGTAAGTACGTCTGGGGACACACAAGTTTGATAAACAGTGAGCTTCGAAACATATGAATCTAACAATAAACTGTTTATTAACGGCAGATGTGAAAAATATACACGCGAGCTAATAAATCAAAATAACAACTGAACTGACAACTAAACGCGATTCTTAGTAAATAAACACGCGAGCACACTAAAGACTTAAGAACTGTAAAAGAAAGCATACACGAAATGAAAATAAGTTGCTTCTATTAAGAAGCCGGTTATCTTACAATGTAGAGGAGCTGTTGCTGCTGCTGCTGCCGCGTGTGTTTACTGAGCAACTTTCAAAACAAAGACAGACGACTGTCGCGACGAGATTCACATGTAGGAATAATACACTAACCAGATATTTAACGCGAATATGAATCAAATAAAAACGCGAGCACACAATAACTTTAATGAAGTGAAAGCGCACTGAAAAGTCAAAATATGTTTTTGTGTCCCAGCCTCGTCGCCGCTTTTGTATCCCATCCTCGTCGCCACTTTTGTATCCCATCCTCGTCGCCACTTTTGTGTCCCAGCCTCGTCGCCGCTTTTGTGTCTCGTTTCCGTCGTAGGTGTCGGTGGCCGAGTAGGAAGACCGACACAGGAATAAAGGTAGCACGCTTGTGCAGGTACGGAGGTGAGCAGCCAGTGGGACAGCAGAAACTAGAAACACTAGAGTAAATTAGAACGAGATATATATTGCACAGAATTTATACAATACTTAACTTTTACATAGTTCAGTACGGCAGAATGCTGATACATAGTTGAGCTAGAGGCCTGCCTAGTGCCTGTCCGATAGCCTAGTCTTCACCGGTGCCTATCTGAATACGAAGAGTTAGCTGGTTCCTATCTCAGTCCCAAGTGAACGATGTCGTTCAGTGGTGGCCACGAGCAGGATCGCAGCAGAGGGCGCTCGTGGCTGACGTCGCAAGAACGCCGCGCCGTGCGTGCATGGCGGCGCGCGGCGAAAGTAGGTGGCGCGCACTTTATACTTGTGCGACACCACATATGTAGCTTCTAGAGAAGCCGGTTTCACTTACAACTGAAAATGTGCTGGCTCTGGAGAGGTGCGCTCCGGACGACGACCACTCGGCAACTGCTCCCAATGCTTGTCGCGAGCCCCACTGCCCGACTCTCACATGAAACGGAATATTATGAGCTTCGTACGGAGGTTTCAAAAATGTTTTAATGACATTACATTGCACAATTATTGATTTTTAGAAAACCTGTGGATGATGTTATGTTTTTAGCACCATGAAGTATACAGAGAACGAGTAAATTTTAGAATAAAATCTCACTGACGTGTTTTACGGCCCACTTTGGATTTGTAGTTTTATAAGCTTTTGCAAACATTTTGGACCAAAATAATAATGTAAACAATAAAAATAAGACTGTGTGAAACCCTTTCAGGAAAAAAAAAATTAGGTAGTGGCGAATTCGGTGGTCTCTGTCGGCCTACAATTATGTCTGGTGTTGATCGGTTGAACGGTTCGTTTTAAAAACGGGGTACACGTTACGGACAGACAGACAAACATACATTCATTCAAAAATCGCCGTTATTTTTGCAAATATCTCTGAAACGATACAAGGTATGAAAAAAAAACATAAGAGAGCAAAGTTGTAGAGAATTTTTGCTCTAAAAATTCGGTTATTCAATTTTCGTGTCAGGTGAATGGTTAAGCCGTTATTTTTTTTATAAATTTCGATCTGTCAAAAGACGATCGCAAAGACCCACTTTTAGTGTTACTACCGTAACATAAAGTGGGCCAAAAGCTGTTTGCAATATCGTTCCTGCGCACGGGTCTGGCAGTTCCCTCAGATGAGTGGCGGGAGCGGAGAAGCTCCCTCGATACGCCCCGTGACAATCCTAGCCGGGACTTCAGTGCCGTTAGTTCTAACATAGTCCTCATTACAAGTGGCACGAACAGAAACACACCGCGCAGCACTGGTGTAGAGTGGCGACACGATATGTTTCAACTCGAAGATCACATTTTCATACAAGTGACCACTGCCGGTGAGGATCTCTGCACACGTCTCTCTTCGCCGTGTGTGAAGCTCGCCGCTCCGGGATCTTTTCCGCGCTTCGTGCGTACATCGCTTCCGCCTGCCCCGCAGTAGTTGCGTGTTCCATTACGCGTCAGAATCTGCACACACACACACCCGTAGCGACTAAGCTGAGCGTCACGTAACAAACGTATGCACGAATGGGAAAGAATGTTTATGCAGAGTACGTAAGCGATGACCTGTAATCTTTCCAAACGGAATGAAATGACGAAAGTCGGCAGGCAGGACTGAAGGACAACAGGGCACGCGGTAACATAATAACTGCAAACTACTGACATATGGAGATGAGCAGGGAACGACGAATGGTTGAACGTGACGGTGACAGCTGTCTGATAAGCATGCTGTTGTGTTGAATACTTAATGTTAAGAGTAGGTAAGTGATATTCGTTGTACATACGATGCTCTTCAATATCGACTTATAGCTTGTTGTGGAGAGGACGGGTGTAATTACCACACCAGCTTTTTCAGGCAAGCGCCAACATTGATTTTACCAACGTAAGGTAAGCTATTACTTCATAAACTGGTGCTACCCGGGGATGGTCGTGTTGTCTGGAGCGTGAGGCGGTCATGGGTGTGTGTGTTGTGCTTAGTTCAAGTAGTTTGTAAGTAAAGGGTTTGGTGAGCATAGTAGTTTCGTACCAAAGAATGACAAACATTTGAATTTTTTAAAAATAAATTGCATCAAATTTTTACACAGATTGAAAGGAAACTTATGTCGTCGAACGTGTTTAATCTGTAAACACAAATTTGAAAGCTACGCATTACCGCGTACCTACCCCTTCCCCCTCCGCCTTCTCTCCAATTCCCCTCTCTCCACACACAAATATAATTCAAAACAAGTGTAACTAAAACTAAATTACACAACAAACGTAGGAGGTGGGGGCTGCTACGTCAGTCTTCGCAGCGGTCCCGGAAGTTTCAAGTTTCTTGAAGCGGTCCAGACTGCACTGTATTGCAGACACCATGGCTGGCGACACCAGCTTGCTCAAACCACAACACCTGATTGTCCCTTAGATTGAAGTTAGGACACCAAACCACCTTCAACATCGCACGATAGTAATTTTTGTTACTGATTGTCCTGCCTCATCTTCAAAAAATCAGGACCAAAGATGCCACCAGACAAAAATCTACATCAAACTGTTACTTGTTATGAATGCATGTCCTTTTCTTTAATTATCTAACAGTTTTCTGCCCCCTCCCCTCACCTACCAACGGAACTTCTTATGGTTAATAAATCCATTTAGGTGGAAGCGTGCCTCGCCTTTGAAGATGATTTTGCACGTGAAGTCACCTAGTCCTGCCGTCTTATCAGTCACCAAAATTTCTCCTCTTAGCGTGATCGGCGTCTTTAACCTGCTGAGTCAGATGAATTTGGTAAGGGTGGTATTGGATATCATGCTAGGGAAGTCTCTGTGCTGTAGAAAATAACGGCGAAGAACCGATGTCAGTGGACTGACAGCCACAGTGTGAAGGGCATCGGAATGTTCCGCTTAGATCACTATGACCACTGCCACGCCGCCCAGAGATTTTAGTCTTCACTCTTTAACCTGTTCAATTAAACATTTCCTAAGTCTACGATTTGTTGATCCAACCAACTTTTGAATGTGTAATACAATTTCAACAAACTCTGGTTTAGATGATAGCTTATTTTGTCTAGCTAACATCTTATGAGAGTCGCACTTGAATATATTTATTTAATCAGTGATTTGAGCTGGCATAAATTGATAATGGAAATATTAACAGAACATCATATTCTCCACAGTAACTCTGAAAATGCAAGCAGCGTCATTCCCCTCTCGTATATTTTAGTTTGTGGAAATTGCCAGTAATTTACGTAAATATTGTGCGGCATGAAAGGTCAAGCTCTTGATGCTGGTGTTATTTATTTATTTAAGACTTTATTCAGTACTAATTAACAGTCCTTGTACTTAAATAATGTTATATTAGAAAGGAAGTGGTTTGAGATAGTCATCTCTTGTTAAGACGTATACGATTTTGGAAGGAGTGGCGATCAGCCACGAGGAAGCGGCAATATAAATTTCCGCCTGTTTATCAGAAACATGTCTTCTTGGTAATATTTTGAAGTCTTTTCTGGTGAGGGGTGTGAGTGAGAGGGCGATGAGCTAAGGGATGCACTAAAAAGACAACTCTATGTCCGGCCTTGGCAGAACGAGGACCAAAATATTCAGATGTTTGTAAATCTATGGGACTTAACTACTGGGTTATTAGTCCCTAGCTTACATACTACTTACACTAAGTTACACTAACCTAAGGACAACACACATATCCATGCCCGAGGGAGGATCCGAACCTCCGACGCGGGAGGCTGCGCGATCCGTTACGTGGCGCTCCAGACCGCTCGGCTACTTCCGCGCTGCAAAGGAGCACCCTCATGGATTACAGGAGTGATCCGATCGCCCAGTGTTAACATCTGCGAAGCGATTGGTCGCGTCTCGGGACTCTAAATTTGACGAGAACAAGTGTACGGCAGTGCAGCTGTTACGTGTTTATGTTTTTACACAAGAACTAAAGTATATAAATGGTGTTCGGTAGACTTAAACTATTTTGAACTGTTGAGACTTCCTTAATTTCTCCTGGCGATTAACATATCGTGTGGCAAAACATCTCGCTGGTTTGTTGAGCCCACTGGTATGCCGCTATTAACACCACATTAACAACTCGGTGGATTTCCTACGTCGATTGGAAGGATTGCACTTGGATGACTCGGATATTTTCGTTAGTTTTGATGTGGTTTCTCTTTTCACTCGCGTTCCTCTGATCGCGTTGCTCTGTCTGATTCGTTGCAAGTAATTGAGTCGAAGTTTGGTACTGATTTAAGGAATTTATTTCGACATGTTTTGACTTCCACCTATTTTTTATTCAATGACGAGTACTATGACCAGACAGGGAGTTCCGATGGAAAGCCCTTTGTCACCCATCATTGCTAATTTACTCATGGAGGACTTTGGAGATCGTGCACTGGAGTCAGCGTCGTTGAAACCTGCTTGTCTTTTTTTTTTTTTTTTTTTTTTTTTTTTTTTTTTTTTTTTAAGATATGTAGACGACACGTTTGATGTTTGGCCTCATGGTAGTGAGAACTTGAATTATTGTTTGGAACATGTAAATTCAATCCACCCCTACATCAGTTTCACAATGGAAGTGGAAAAGAATGGTTGCCTTTCCTTCCTTGACGTGTTGATCAGGAGAAAGTCAGATGGTACGTTGGGACATGCCGTTTATAGGAAGCCAACTAATACTGATTTGTATCTGCTGGCTGATATTTGTCAACACCCAGATCAACGTGATGGGGTTCTTCGAACCTTAGTGCATAGGGCTCACTCATTTCTGACCCGGAAAGTTTGCCCACTGAGTTGTACCATCTGGAGGCAACTTTACGACAGAATGGCTATAGTGAAAGGGCAAATTAAAAGAGCGTTGCGCTATTAACCACAAGTGCAACGGGCTAGAGATGGTAGCGCAGAGTCGGCACCCACGTCAGTGGTCTTTCTGCCAAACGTTGGCAGCACTTCCAACAAGATTGTCCACATTTTGCGTAAAAACAATGTGAAATGTGTGTTTCGTCCACCTTCTACAATTAAGGCACTGTTGGGATCTGTTAAGGATGATCTCGGTTTGCGCAAGGCGGGTGTCTACCGTATGCCATGTAGCTGAGGCATGTCGTATGTTGGTGAAACTATTAGGACTGTTGAGGACCGTTGTATTGAGCATAAACGCCACACATGTTTACAACAGCCAAAAAAATCTGCTGTTGCCGAACACTGTCTTGACCCAGGTCAGCCTATGGAATAAAACAAAACGGAAATTCTGGCATGCACTTCCAACTACTGGGACTGTGTTATCAAGGAAGCGACAGAAATAAAACTAGGTGACAACCTTATGAATGGGGATGGAGGCTTCAGCTTAAAATCCGCTTGGGATCCTGCTCTCTCACTTTGCAAAAAGCAGAGGGACAAAACTAATCCCACCTCATCTGTCGATAACTGTTGTTTATTATCGATGTTCTGACCGGTTTCATCTTTGCTCGTGTCGGCGCTGTGTGCTTGCTTGCTCGGTGTGTGTTGTCTTTCCTGTTTAGTCATTTAAAACCGAGGTTTTAAAGATCGTTGCACATTGCTTTCCCACTGCAGTTTCGTCTTGAAAATGGCAGGGTCGTCGATTTTGATACCTGGCTGCATACCCGTAAGTTTTTCGAAATATTGACAATTTCATGTCGAATGCTCGCGAAATATGCAGAATTTCCGTGTTTCTTAAATTTATGAGTACTTAGTTCAAATGTTTGTTAAGCTTAAGGGACTTAACTGCGGGGTCATCAGTCCCTAAAGAAACTACTTATGAACTAGCTTATACTAAAGACGGCACAATCATCCATGCCCGAGGGGGGATTCGAACCCCCGACCGTAGCGGCCGTATAGACTGTGACTGGCGCGCAGCAGACCGCTCGGCCACTGCGGCCGGCGATTACTTAGTTAAGGATAAGTGCAACCAGTGGCTTATCGCAGACTGTTAAACTGTTTAACCATTTTAAGATTACCTGACATAGTAGTCGGGTTTGGAGACGATCTGATCGTTTTATAGTTTTCAAAATGAAATGCCAAGATCATACATTAATAATTTATTCAATGACGACCGGTTTCGGTGAACTGTGTCACAATCATTCTGGACACATATATATTACAAGCTGGTCATCTTGTTGAATAAAAATTGGGTATAAAATAACAGTGCAACTTAGTCACTATTTATACACAAGTTAAAAACATGACAGCTTACAAAAAAATTTGCCAACTGTTACGCTTTTTTAATGATCGTCGATTACGATTCGTCCTTGTTGGATGAGTAGTAGGAGATAGCGTAAGTGACCATGGGCTTAAGCCGTCGGCACACGGAGCGTTTGTCTGAACGAGTGTGGTCAACATGCTGAACGCTCAGAGACGGCGCGACTTGTGCATACGAGGCGTGAGACTCAACGAGCTACACGCGACCGCAGCGCGCTCCAGCGACAGTTATCGGCGGCATCAGGTTCAGGAATTACACTGTTTACAAAATCAAAAGAGTGTAATCCCTGCTTTACCTGTATTAAAACGCTTATTTCTGCGCTTGTGCATATGTGATATACACCCACTTAAGTAACAACACGATATCTTTGAACATAAGACTCTTATAAAAGTTGCATGTTACGTCAAAAAGTGCAGCAAATTATAAAAGTTTCGTGTCAAACTGTGCGATATAAAATTAAAGGGGCCATCAGATGAGGCTTTCACTAAAACTTAAAGGTCATTCTTACACGGTCAATGTTACTATTAAGTAGAAGAATGTTAATAACATGTAAAATGCAATACGTGACACAATAAGATTCATATTCCACTCTAATTAAGGTGCAAACTGTTCATAGAGCGAATCCAAGAAACTCACTTCTCAGAGAATGAGCACTTATGTTTATACAGCATCGAATATTATGCAGTATACTTCCATGAAATATATAGGAAAGTCTTCGAGTCAATCAGATAACCCGAATTTAAGAACAAGAAATATTTGCTTCCGAGGAGCCTTGAATCAGCGCCATGGGAACACTTTGATTCCATAATCCACGACTTTGTTGCCTACACTACGACCACAGACTTTTCTGGGTATCATTGACGAAGATATTTGAGTTATTGTATACGCTACTGTTAGATATGTCAGTTGCTGACATGTAATTACAACAAATGATGTAAAGAACAATTCGGGCTTGATAGACCTTAAGTCCGCCTTGCCTTGAAACGGCAGATTACTGTAATACGGAAATTTTTCAACACATATAAGTCGTTTCCCGTCATTTATTCCAACAAATAGTACATCTAATGACCGGTTTTCGAGAGATTCTCAGTTTACTCAGTTACTTTTACTTGCTTTGAAATGACATACATTCATAAGACCTACGTTTTATACATAAAAAAGTAAAGCAGTCAACAATCCGAAGATTGGTTTGAACACCACAGTGCTTTACTAGGCATGGTCCTGTTTGGAGGTGGTATGCCGTTGCCTTCCTCCGACCTTCGAACTGACTTACCCAGCCAGTTATGGGGGGACCTACAGTTTAACGTGGGTTCCGAACCACGGTGCTACTCGGTATTTTTCACATGAGCAGTACTGCCAGAGGTGAAATAAGTGGAAAGTGACAGATAAAAATCCTAGGACCTGGCGGGGATCGAACCCGCGACCTTTCGATTTGTAGTCTGGCACTCTTCCACTGTGCAACCGAAGCGCACGTTTTAAAACCCATGAAATACGACGGCCAATGTGGCGTCTTAATCTCTCTACCTAAAACAGCTGCCCCCACCCCGGATAGTCACATGTGTGACGTCGGTGGCATTCTCCCACCGTATTGGTGATCGTTCAGACGCACGTTGAGAATATGTGGCACGCTCGATACTGCCCCACACGTTGGGAAACCCTCGCCAACGTGCGGTTCTCTCGGTGTGAAGTGAGGTCTTGTTCAAAGCGGTTGGTGAATCAAAGGAAAAGTCCAGACACTCTATGACGAAAATGGTTTTGAAGCAGATGATGACACTGTAAAGGCTGAATTACTAAATGTCTTTTTCCAAAGCTGTTTCACAGAGGAGGATTAAACTGTAATCCTTCTTTGGATGACAAAATGGCAGATATCGAAATAATTGACAGAGGGATAGAAAAACAAAATCGCTCAAAAGAGGAAAGGCCGCGGGATCAGATGGGATACCAGTTCGATTTTCCACAGAGCACGCGAAGGAACTTGCCCCCCCCCCTCCCTTCTTTAAGTGGTGTACCGTAGGTCTCTATAAAAGCGTAGCGTATCGAAAGATTGGAAAATGGCGCAGATCATCCCCATTTTCAAGAAGGGACGTCCAACAGATATGCTCAAGTATAGGCCTATATCTCCAACGTCGGTCAGTTGTACAATTTTGGCACACTTATTGTGTTCGAGTATAATGACATTTTTGAAGACTAGAAATCCGTTGCCGGCCGCTGTGGCCGAAGGGACTGAGGCGCGTCAGTCACAGTCTGCACGGCCACCACGATCGGGGTGTTCGAATCCCCCCTCGGGCATGGATATTTGTGCCGTCTTTAGTATAAGGTAGTTCATAAGTAGTTTGTAAGTTTAGGGACTGATGACCCCGTCGTTAAGTCCCATAAGCTATACAAACATATGAACATTTATTAAAAATCTGTTCTCTAGGAATCAGTATGGGTTTCGAAAAAGGCGATCGTGTGAAACCCAGCTCGCGCTATTCGTCCACGAGATACGATTTCTTAGGTAGATGCCACATTTCTTGACTTCCGCAAGGCTTTTGATGCAGTTCCGCACATACGTTTAATGAACAAAGTAAGAGTATATGATCTGACCAATTGTTTGAGGAGTTCCTAAATAAAAGAAAGGTGCATGTCATTCTCAATGGAGAGAAGTCTTCTGATGTAAGAGTGATGTCAGGTATGCCACAGGGGAGTGTCGTAGGTCCGTTGCTGTTCACAATGTACTGGGTGATCAAAAAGTCAGTATAAATTTGAAAACTTAATAAATCACGGAATAATGTAGATAAAAATTGACACACGTGCTTGGAATGAAATAGGATTTTATTAGAACAATAAATAAATAAGTAAATAAAAAAATTAAAAAAAAATTAAAAAAAGTCTGACAGATGGCGCTTCATCTGATCAGAAAAGCAATAACTGGCACAAAAAATTAAGACAACGCAAAGATTATGTTCTGTACAGGAAATGTTCCATATGTTCACCATCATTCCTCAACAATAGCTCTAGTCGAGGAATAATGTGAACAGCACTGTAAAGCATGCCCGGAGTTATGGTGAAGCATTGGCGTCGGATGTTGTCTTTCAACATCCCTAGAGAGGTCGGTCGATCACGATACACTTGCGACTTCAGGTAACTCCAAAGCCAATAATCGCACGTTCTTAGGTCTGGGGACCTGGGAAGCCAAGCATGACGAAAGTGGCGGCTGAGCAAACGATCATCACCAAATGACGCGCGCAAGAGATCTTTTACGCGTCTAGCAATATGGGGTGGAGCGCCATCCTGCATAAACATCGTACGTTCCAGCAGGTGTTTATCAGTCAAGCTGGGGATGATGCGATTCTGTAACATATCGGCGTACCTCTCACCCGTCACGGTGGCAGTCAGTGACTTTTTACTGTCCAGCGCCAACTTTCGGACATTTTTTGAACATTTTTTAGGTTCTAATAAAACCCCATATCATTCCAAGCATGTGTGTATTTTTTACCTCTCTATCGGCATTATTCCGTTATTTATTAAGGTTTCAAATTTATACTGACTTTTTGATCACCCGGTATATAAATGACGTTGTGGTTGACATCGGAAGTTCACTGAGGGTTTTTGCGGATGATGCTGTAGTATATAGAGAGGTTGTAACAATGGAAAATTGTAATCAAATGCAGGAGGATCTGCATAGAATTGCCGCATGGTGGAGGGAATGGCAATTGAATCTCAATGTAGACACGTGTTATGTGCTACGAATACACAGAAAGAAAGATCCTTTATCATTTTACTATATAGCAAGTCAGCAACTGGAAGCAGTTAATTACATAAATTATCTGGGAGTAGGCATTAGGAGTGATTTAAAATGGAACAACAATATAAAATTTATCGTCATGCCAGAGATTCATTATGAAGAATCCTAGGGAAATGAAGGGCAAAAACAAAGGAAGTGGCTTACAGTACACTTGTTCGCCTACAGCTTGAATACTGCTCACCGGTTTGGGATACGTGACAGGTGGGGTTGATAGAGGAGATAGAGAAGATCCAACGGAGAGCAGCGCGCTTCGTTACAGGATCATTTGGAAATCGTGAAAGCGTTACGGAGATGATCGCTAAACTCCAGTAGAAGACTCTGCAAGAGAAACGCTCTGTCGCTCGGTACGGGCTTTTGTCTACGTTTCGAGAATATACCTTTACCGAGGAGTCTAGCAGTATATTGCTCCGTCCTACGTATATCTCGCGAAGAGATCATGAGAATAAAATGAAAGAGATTAGAGCCCACACAGAGGCATACCGACCGTCTTTCTTTCCGTACAGTACGAGACTGGAATAGGAGAGAGAACCGATAGTGGTACTCAACGGAAAAGCTTCTTTCCATGAATCAGCACGGGTTTAGGAAACATCGTTCATTTGAAACTCAGCTTGCCCTTTTCTCACATGACATCTTGCGAACCATAGATGATGGGCAACAGACAGATTATTTTTTTCTCTATTTCAAAAAGTAATTTGACGCGGTGCTACACTGCAGACTGCTAACGAAGATACGATCACATGGAACTGAGTCACAGATTTGTGACTGGCTGGAAAACTTCCTAAGTAATGGAACGCAGTACGTTGTTCTTGAAGGCGAGTGTTCATCAGAGACGAGTGTATCGTCAGGCGTGCCCCAGGGGAGTGTGATAGGACCGCTATTATTTTCTATCTATATAAATAATCTGATGGACAGCTGTTTGCTGATGATGCTGCGGTGTATGGGAGGGTGTCGTCTGTAACTGACTGTAATAGCATACAGGATGACTTAGACAAAATTTCTAGTTGGTGCGCAGATTGGCAGCTAGCTCTCAATGTGGAAAAATGTAAGGTGATGCGCATGAGTAGAAAAAACAATCCCATAATGTTCGAATACAGCATTAGTAGTGAGCTTCTTGATGCTGTCGCGTCGTTCAAATATCTAGGCGTAACATTGCAGAGCGATATGAAATGGAACGAGCATGTAAAGACAGTTGTGAGTAGGGCGGACAGCCGACTTCGGTTTATTGGGAGAATTTTGGGAAGATGTACTTCACCTGTAAAGGAGACCGCGTATAAGACGCTTGTACGACCACGTCTTGAGTATTGCTCAAGTGTTTTGGACCCGCAGCAGATCGGTTTGAAGGAAGACATAGAGGCGGTTCAGAGGCGAGCAGCTAGATTTGTTACCGGTAGGTTCGACCAATGCGCGAGTGTCACGGAAATGCTCCGGCAACTCAATTGGGGATCGCTGGAAGAAAGACGACGTTCTTTTCGTGAATTTCTGTTGAGTAAATTTAGAGCGGCGGAATTTGAAGCTGAGTGTAGTACGATCTTGCTACCGCCTACTTACATTTCGCGTAGTGATCACAAAGACAAGATAAGAGAAATTAGGGCTCGTACAGAGGCATATAGGCATTCTTTTTTTCGTCATTCCATTTGGGAGTGGAATAGGTCGGGAAATGCCTATTAGTGATACAGTGTACCCTCCGCCACGTACCTTACGGTGAATTGCGGAGTATGTATGTAGATGTAGATTAGAGCCCACACAGAGGCATACCGACAGTCTTTCTTTCCGTGCAGTACGAGGCTGGAATAGGAGAGGGAACCGATAGTGGTACTCAAGGTACCCTCCGCCACACCGGCGGCAACGCAACGAGGCACAAAATGAGTGACTTTTCGTAAAAAAAAAACCAGCCTTCACGAGTTATAAGCCGAAACCAGAGAAAAGTCCTAAACTTTCGAGGTTTTTTAGCTCTTAAAACTTAAGCTAAAGGACTTCGAAGCTGCAGACTTGTTTTAATACTACTCTAATATGTCCTAACAACATACCAAAAATACAGTTTCCTGCAATTTTTCTTGGGCCTAAGGCCATTTTTTTTGTCTACGACGACTGGCCTATAATCGTCCCTTATCCAAGGGACGCCCTTTCCCGTACTCCTGCTGTTTGCTTCCAAACCTCCGTCTCCGTATCTTACTCGATATAGCCAATACGCCGCCGTCAGGTGGCTTGCGGAGTATGGATGCAGATGTATATTTAGAAACTCGGTACGCTGGCCACACTCGATCAGATACACGGTCAGTGTGCCCGGCTTTAGTGCCACGTGCTGCAGAGTTGTGTGCTACTGGACGCCTGACACACGCGGCTAGAATACCACCTCCTACCAACACTCGGTAATTGGTGTGAGCGGCGGGAGGAAGCTGTGGCGCCGTCTGTGCCTGGCTGTGTCTGTCCTCGAGACGGGCTTTTGGGAGGCAGGCGGCGTGTTAGTGGCCGGATGCGGCGCAGGAGGCTGAGGCGGCGGCGGCGGTGCTACCTGCGGAAGCGACGGCCACCCGCTGCCTGACAAGCAGGGCCGCGAGCTGAGTCACCAGCGAGACCTCTGCTACCTGCCACTGAAACAGCCGCGCCTGCTGTAACTGTACGGCGTCTGGCTATGTACAACAGCTGAAGTGAGGCACACAGAAGGACTAATTTTATTATGTGACTGAAAACATCGCCCCCTGTGATGCTACTACCGTTACGACAGCCACTCGTGAAAAAATTGTTCCACCTGGTATGCAAGACGTGTGAGACAGAGGAAATACCATCAGACTTCAAGAAGAATATAGTGAGTCCAATCCCTAAGAAAGCGAGTGTAGACAAATGTGGAAACTACACACCCATTACTTTAATAAGTCATGGATGTAAAATATTAACATCAACTATTTACAGGCGAATGGAAAAACCAGTTTAATCCGACGAATATATGACATCAACTGCTATTGGGCAAAGCTGAAAATGTGTACCCACCCGGGATTCGAACCCGGATCTCCTGCTTTCTAGGCAGTTGCGCTGACCCCTATACCACTGGGGACACAGTGATCACCGCACCTGCAAGGACTACCTAAGCACGCCTCCCGTCAGATACAAATTCCCATCTTCGCCCTGGTGTAGGGGTCAGCGCAACTGCCTAGAAAGCAGGAGATCCGGGTTTGAATCGCGGCTGGGTACACATTTTCAGCTTTCCCCAATCGCAGCTGATGTCATACATTCTGTTGTTGTTGTTGTGGTCTTCAGTCCGGAGACTGGTTCGATGCAGCTCTCCACAATACCCTATCCTGAGCAAGTCTCTTCATCTCCACATAAGAGCGACAACCTACATCTGTCTGAATCTGCTTACTGTATCCATCTGTTGGTCTTCCTCTGCGATTTTTTCCCCATACACTTCCCTCCAACGCTAAATTCACAATTCCTTGATGTCTAAGAATGTGTCCTACCAATCTATCCCTTCTTTTAGTCAAGGTATGCCAGAAATTCCTTTTCTCCCCAATTCTGTTCAGTACCTCCTCATTAGTTACGCGATCCACCCACCTAATCTTCAGCATTCTTCTGTAGCACCATATTTCAAAAGCCTCAATCCTCTTCCTGTCCGCACTGTTTATCGTCCATGTCTCACTCCCATACAAGGCAACACTCCATACAAATGCCTTCAGAAAGGACTTCCTTAGGTTTAAATCAATATTCGATGTTAGCAAATTTCTCTTTTTCAAAAACGCATTTCTACCCATTGCCATTCTGCATTTTATATCCTCTGTACTGCGACCATCATTTGTTATTTTACTGCCCAAGTAACAAAACTCATCTACCTCCTTTATTGCTTCGATTCCCAATCTAATTCTTTCAGCATCACCTGATTTTCTTACACTGCACTCCATTACCCTAGTTTTGCTCTTGTTAATGTTAATCTTATATGCACCTTTCAGCACACTGTCCATTCCGTTCAATTGCTCTTCCAGGTCCTTTGCTGTATCTGACAGAATTACAATGTCGTCGGCAAAACGCAATGTTTGTAATTTTTCACCCTGAACTTTAATTCCTTCTCCAAATTTCTCCTTGCTTTCCATTATAGCTTGCTCAATGTACAAATTGAATAACAATGGAGAAAGACTACAACCCTGTCTTACTCCCTTTCCAACCACTGCATACCTTACATGCCTTTCAACTCTGACAACTGCTGTCTGGTTTCTGTACAAGTTGGAAATAACCTTACGTTCCCTATATTTTACTCCTGCTTGCTTCAGAACTTGAAAGAATTTATTCCAATCAACATTGTCAAAAGCCTTCTCCAAATCTACAAAAGCTAGAAATGTAGGTTTGCCTTTTCTTAATCTATCTTCTAGGATAAGCCGTAAAGTGAGTATTGTCTCCCGTGTTCCTACATTTCTCCTGAACCCAAACTGATCTTCCCCGAGGTCGGCTTCTACCAGCTTTTCCATCCTTCTGTCTATAATTCGCGTCAATATTTTGAAACCATGACTTATTAAACTGATGGTTCTGTAGTTTTCACACCTGTCTGCACCTGCTTTCTTTGGATTGGGGATTATAACATTTTTCTTAAAGTCTGAGGGTATTTCACCTGTCTCATACATCTTACGGACCAGGTGAAACAATTTTGTCATGGCTGGTTCTCCCAGAGACTTCAGTAGCTCTGAGGGAATATCATCTACTCCAGGAGCCTTGTTTCGACTTAGGTCTTTCAGGGCTCTGTCAAATTCTTCGTTCAGTACAGTATCTCCTATTTCATCTTCATCTACATCCTCTTCCCTTGCTACAATATTGTCTCCAAGTTCATTTCCTTTGTAGAGCCCCTCTATATACTCTTTCCACCTTTCAGCTTTCCCTTCTTTGCTGAGAACTGGTTTTCCATCAGTGTCCTTGATATTCATAGAGCTGTTTTTCTTATCTCCAAATGTTTCTTTTATTTTCCTGTAGGCTGTATCTATTTTTCCCCTATTTATACATTCTTCTACATCCTTGCATTTGCCTTCTAGCCACTCCTGCTTAGCTATTTTGCACTTCCTGTCAATCTCATTTTTTAGTCGTCTGTACTCCATTTTGTCTGTTTCATTTACTGCATTTTTATATTTTCTCCTTTCATCGATTAAATTTAGTATCTCCTGTGATATCCAAGGATTTTTTGTAAGTCTTTCCTTCCTACCTATTTTGTCCTCTGATATCTTCACTATTTCATCTCTCAATTTTACCCATTCCTCCTCAACTGTTTTATTTCCCCCTGTTTCTGTCAATTGTTGCCTAAAGCTCCCTCTGAAATTCTTAAGAACCTCAGGTTCCTTCAATTTATCCAGGTCCCATCTCCTTATTTTCCTACCTTTTTGTAGTTTCTTTAGTTTCAGCCAACAGTTCATAACCAACAAGTTATGGTCAGAGTCTATATCTGCCCCTGGGTATGTCTTACACTGTAGAACCTGGTTCCGAAATCTATGTCTTACCATTATAAAATCTATCTGGTATCTTCCAATGTCTCCTGGTCTTTTCCACGTATACAACCTTCTTTTGTGATTCTTGAACCAGGTGTTTGTTATAACTAAATTATGTTCCGTGCAAAATTCTACCAGGCGGCTTCCTCTTTCATTCCTTTTGCCCAGACCATATTCACCTACTATCCTCCCTTCCCTTCCTTGTCCTACTATCGAATTCCAGTCTCCCATAACAATTAAGTTTTCCTCTCCCTTAATTGTTTGAATAATTTCCTTTAGCTCCTCATATATTTCTTCGATTTCCTCATCATCGGCAGAGCTAGTTGGCATATAAACCTGTACTACTGTTGTCGGTGTTGGCTTCGTATCTATCTTGACAATGATAATGCGATCACTGTGCTGGTCATAGTAGTTTACCCGCATTCCTATTTTCTTATTCATTATCAATCCTACTCCTGTGATACCCCCAATTGATTTTGTATTCATAATCCTGTACTCACCTGACCAGAAATCCTTTTCATCCTGCCACCGAACTTCACTAATCCCCATTATATCTAACTTCAACCTATCCATTTCCCTTTTTAAATTTTCCTACTCGATTAAGGGATCTAACATTCCTCGCTCCGACCTGTAGAATGGCAGTATTGTCTTTCCTGATGATCACATCCTCCTGAGTAGTCCCCGCCCGGAGATCCGAATGGGGGACTATTTTACCTCCGGAATATTTTACCCGAGAGGATGCCATCATCACATGTTCATACAGTAGAGCTGCATGTCCTTGGGAAAAATAACGGCTGTAGTTTCCCCTTGCTTTCAGCCGTTCGCAGTAGCTGTGTGGCAAAGCCACATTAGCTGATGTTACAAGGCCAGCTCAGTCAATCATCCAGACTGTTGCCCCTGTAACTACTGAAAAGGCTGCTGCCCCTCTTCAGGAACCACACGTTTGTCTGGCCTCTCCACAGATACCCCTCCGCTGTGGTTGCAACTACGGTACGGCTATCTGTATCGTTGAGGCACGCAAGCCACCCCACCTCGGCAATGTCTGTGGTTCATGGGAGTGGTCATACATTCTATGAATATTAAATATTATAAATATCATAAATATTAAATATATATACCTAAAAATATTATATATTTATTATATTTTTATTATATTTATTATATTTTATTTTATTATATTTTTATAATATTTTATAATATTTTATTATATTTTATTTTATTATATTTTATTATATTATTTATTATATATATACCTAAAATATTAAATATATATACCTAAATATCATTAAATATCATAAATATCATACATTCTATGAATATTAAATAATAACAACTGCAGGATCAGAAGTGACGTCTGTTCTCTCGCAACAGACGCCAAATATACATTACGACTTATCTTACAAGATGGATTAAGAAAAGGGAAACCTACGTTTTTAGCATTTGTGGATCTGTAGGAAACATTTAACAATTTTGTCTGGAATACTGTCAGATTCTGCAGGAAGCAGGGGTAAAATATAGGGAGCGAAGAGTTATATTCATTTTGTACACTTACTACACGGCAATTATTAGAATCGAACGTCATGAAAAGGTCGCAGCGGGATCGTAGCCTTTCCCCAATGTTTTTCAATCTATAGATTGATCAAGCCGGCGCAGTCTGATGATTGAGGTATCATTTTCAACGTTTCGTTCTCCTCTAATGACCAAAGATACACAGATGGTTTAAAGTTATTGTTTTGACAAGAAAACACTATTAAAAAAATAGTACAGTTCAAGTTGATATCTGGCAAACGAGCATAAATGTATTTACGATTGCTCCCATCTGCCACCGGGCTGAGCATCACATTAGTTTGCGCTGCCGATATAAAAGCGATTTAGAAGGTGCCATCTACTGACAATCTGTTTTACTAACATGAACGACAGCTCTTACGGTGGTTTAGATTCTTTATTATTTATGCAAGACAAAGACCTTCTTTGATGCAAGCATAGTTGATCACACGATTTCGGTTATACCCGTCGATGTATCGTCGAAAATACACAAATAATTTAATTTAACTAACAGGCACGAGAGCTCTTGCAGATTTTTAGATTTTTTACGCCAGCGCAGTTTATCACGAGATTTCTGTTTCACATATCGATGAACAACAGCTGTCGGAATTGTTCCTTTGTTCAAGCAGGCAGTGATGGGCTAATTCGTGCATTTCCGCCAGACCCCGACTAGCATAGCATCTTGGTCTCTTCGCCAACCCAAACCAGGGTGTTCCTTGCGACGTTTCCTCCCTGCACGGGAGGTTCAGAACTGAATCCAACCCCAGCAGTGACTGCTGCCACGTATTCCTGCTACCTGCACAACCTAAATATTTCTTGAAAATGCAGATGAAATAATCTGATACGAAAATGAAACGAAGAGGTAGTTTAAATATACAATACGTTTATTTATTTTTTTACAACGCCAAATTTTTCTCCAGGGTTTGCAACGATTATGTGTATACATACGAATCGCCGCCACTGATCGAACTCTTTCACCCTTTTCAAGTTTATCGACGACAACTCTCGAGGAGGAAGGCATCGTCAACGATTTCATCAGTGAAGCTGGTGTGGCACGTTTCGATTGATCTACATGCTCCCCCGTAACAATGCTTGGGAAAAAATCGCACTGCCTTTTTTTACGGCCCACTTTAGATTTGTAGTTTTATAAGTTTTTTGCAAATATTTTCGACCAAAATAATAATCTAAATAATAAAAAATTAATTAATAAGAATGTCTGAAACCCTTTTAGGAAAAAAATAGATAGTGGCGGGTTTCGAAACAGTGATCTTCAGCGCCACAGGCCAACGCATTGCCCACTATGCTACAGGTGACCCTTAGAAATTGTAGTCTCTAATTTCATACTATTTATGGTCGTTGTTAACTGATGATAATATGGTATTTGTAGACGCTAGATTATCATATATCGTACGAATGACGACGTCTTTTGTTAATTCTTCAGTGTGCCATTGTTTTGAAATGACAACGTGTAAGCTACAATAAGAAAATCATCAAATACGCAACGCAAGATGGCGTATGCCACAGAGTTCTGGGCGAGGAATGTCACATGACATCTGCGAACGGCTGGTTTTCGTTAATTCAATGGAGGGTGTCAAAACTCCGTTATTTTTGCAAATATCTCTCAAACGATATGCGACATTTAAAAAAACATAAGGGAACAAAGTTGTAGAGAATTTTCTCCTCTACAAGTTCATTTATTCAATTTTCGCGTCAGATGAACGGTTTATTTGCAGTTAACATTAAATTAGAAACGGCTTTTATTGGCATTACTAAGGAATTTCTTGTCCGAAATATTTCAGAAAGCGAGGTTCTGGTCTTTGGTAGCCAACAATTATGTCTGTAAAATTTGGTGTCGATCGGTTGAACGGTTCGACCTAAAAAGTGGGAACACGTTACAGCCAGACAGACATCCCAAAATCGCCGTTATTTTTCCAAATATCTCTGAAACTATACGAGCTATGAAAAAACATAAGAGAGCAAAGTTGTAGAGAAATTTCTCCTTCTCAAATTCGGTTATTCAGTTTTCGTGTCAGAAGAATGGTTAATCCGTTATTTTCATTTAAATTTTGAGCTGTCAAAAGACGATTGCAAAGGCCCACTTTTAGTGTTACTACCGTAAACTAAAGAGGGCCAAAACTGAAAAGAGCTGTGCAATCAAGGAACCTACGAGAATTACGCAGTATTGCCCTTAAAGAATAGGATGAAATAGACCAGCGGTGGTTAAATGAAGCCATGGACAGCTTGCCGCGTAGGGTGTAGGCCTCAATTCATGCGATGGGTCATGCGACTCTTGAGTGAATGAAGTTACTACACAACTTGGTTACCTCAAGAAAAGTGATTTTTAGATTGTGTTACAATAAAAATGAAGTTATTTTAGTGGTTTTGTTTGCCATAAACCGAAAGATGTATTACTTCATACCGTAGTTTAGAATCCCATACAACGTTCGTTTGGTCGGCGATGCACAACTGTTTTGATGCATGTAGCTTCTTCTTCTCAGTGATCATGTTATGTAGCTGTTTGGCGAATCTTTGCATTATTAAAACCTGCTTGTTATTAGCCGATAAGGTTTTCACTTCCTTTTTTTTTTTTTGTATGACAGTTTGGGTAGGAACTTACAGGTAACCTGCTGCATCGATATCCCTGTGTGGTAGGTGTAATCTCCTTTATCTGATCACTTCATTCCGAGACCCCTGGAGCATTTTATGAGATGTAGTGCACGTGTCGGGAGAAGATTATTATCAGCTTGGTACTGTTCGTGGTCTCCTTTGGATTCTACATTTTCAACAAGACAACATAAAATGCAGCCATATAGCAGTTGGCAGTAGTTGCGACATGAGGAAACGACTTTACTGATAAGAAAAATACAAAAACGGTGTGTAGTATCCGTGTTTAACAATGTAATACTTAAGTGTCCTTCAGATAAGCATGCAAATCTCAAGGACCGGACCCTGCGGCGAACATGGCTGTCAAACGAAATATAAGAAATGTTTCCACTATTACGAATGTGAATCATCATTAGAAGTACAGTCAGTACAGAAGTACAGTGCAGCAACTAAAATCACTTAACAAGAACAAGTCTTCTGGTCCGGATTGTATACCCATTAGATTTCTATCTGATTATGCTGAAGCGATAGCTCCTTACTTAACAGTCATATACAACCGCTCTCTCATAGAAGGATCTGTACCAAAAGGTTGGAAAGTTGCACAGGGCACACCCATATTCAAGAAAGGCAGTAGGAGTAACCCACTAAACTACAGGCCTATTTCATTGACGTCAATTTGCAGAAGAGTTTTGGAACATATCCTGTATGCAAATATTATGAATTATCTCGAACAGAACGATCTATTGACCCAAGGTCAACACGGATTTAGAAAATATCGTTCATGCGAAACACAACTAGCTCTTTATTCACACGAAGTGATGGGTGCTATCGACAAAGGTTCGCAAATCGATTCCGTATTTCTTGATTTCCAGAAAGCTTTTGACACCGTACCTCACAAACGGCTTTTAATCAAATTGCGTGGTTATGGTATATCGCCCCAAATTTGCGATTGGATAGGGGATTTCTTGTCAGAGAGGACACAGTTCGTAGTAATCGATGGTAAGGCATCGACTAAAACAAAGGTGATATCGGGCGTTCCACAGGGTAGTGTTATTGGTCCTCTGCTGTTCCTTATTTACATAAACGATTTAGGGGAAAATCTAAGTAGCTCTCTTAGGTTGTTTGCAGATGACGCCGTCATTTACCGACTAGTAAAATCATCTGAAGATCAAAACCAACTGCAGAACGATCTGAATAAGATATCAGTATGGTGTAAAAATTGGCAATTGACTCTAAATAATGAGAAGTGTGAAGTCGTCCACATGAGTACGAAAAGAAATCCGTTAAACTTTGTTTACAACATAAATCAATCAAATGTGAAGGCCGTAAACTCCACAAAATATCTATGAATTACTATTACTTCAGACCTAAACTGGAAAGAACACGTAGATAATATCGTGGGAAAGGCGAACCAGAGATTGCGTTTTATTGGCAGAACCCTTAAAAGATGCAACAGAACTACTAAAGAAACTGCATACACTGCGCTTGTCCGTCCGTTTTTGGAGTATTGCAGCCCAGTGTGGGATGCTTATCAGGTGGGTTTGACGGAGGACATCGAAAGAGTCCAAAAAAGGGCGGCTCGTTTCGTATTGTCACGATACAGAGGAGACAGCGTTACGGAAATGATACAGGCTCTGGGATGGGAATCATTACAAAAACGGCGCTTATCGTTGAGGCGTGGGCTACTTGAGAAACTCCAATCGCCAACATTCTCCTCCGAATGCGAAAATATATTGTTGACTCCCACTTACATAGGTAGAAATGATCATCAGAATAAAATAAGAGAAATCAGAGCTCGAACAGAGAGATTCAGGTGTTCTTTCTTCCCGCGCGCTATTCGAGAATGGAATGGGAGATAAATAGTATAATTGTGGTTCGATGAACCCTCTGCCTGGCACTTAAATGTGATTTGCAGAGTATCCCATGTAGATGTAGATGTAGATGTAGATGTAGATGTAGATGTCTACTAGCTGCATACCAAAGTCTGCACCGGACCAGCAGTTTAAGCCGGATTTCCTGCTTTTCACGAGCACCCGCGTTGACTACCATTACGTTATTGTTATATAAGTGACCCAAACATATCCCATACATTGTATATTAGCTATGAGTGCTTGTGTATGCCAGCATATAATTACCGCACATTGGATAGACTTTTGTTACAAAGTAGCTGCAAACCTGGTGTTGCCAGGGTATATTTTTTATTCGAATTTTCTGTGAGTTGTCTCTGTGTCTATTTCGTCCTGCATCCGACATCTCCTCACCCCGGCACGTCTAACTGTCCATCGCCCCCCCCTCTCTCTCCCCCTCTTCCACCCCTCTGTCCATCGGGCAAAGTATTCTATATTCCTTCACTACCTTATTTCAAATATTTTATAATTGTATGTCGACTTTATGTGAAAAAATGTTCAAATGTTTGTAAAGCTTATGGGACTTAACTACGGGGTCATCAGTCGCTAAACTTAAAACCTGCTTATGAACTAACTTATTCTAAAGACAGCACAAACATCCATGCCAGAGGGGGGGTGGGATTTGAGCCCCCGATGGGGAACGGCCTCGCGCATCGGAACAAAATGTTCAAATGTTTGTAAATCTATCGGACCAAACTGCGTGGTCATCAGTCCGTAGCTTACAAACTATTTAAACCTAGGTAAACTAACCTAAGGACAACACACACACCCATGCCCCAGGGAGGACTCGAACCTCCACGGCGAGCAACCGCGCGCTCCGCAGCGAGACGCTTTAGACCGCTCGGCTACTCCACCGCGGCGCATCGGAACATAGCGCCTCAATTCGCTCGGCCGCTCCGCCGCGACGACTTTAGGTGATCTGTCAAACATAGGCACTCTTATCTCTGTTATGAAAACGTATTTTCTGTCATTGTTTTGAACATTGTCCCAATACTCTTTATTAACTAATGTTTCGCCGCAAGAGAGTAAATTTATGAAATGTATCGTTCTTCTTCCCTGTCTTTTTTATGCAATTGTAGCAATTTAATATATGTATGCACAAATGCAGTGATCAAATTTGAATGACTAGCGAACATTCGAATTATCTTTATATCGTTCCTTTCGTGTTCCTTCCATGGCGATGAACTGTTTCTATCGCTATCAGTAAGTGTGGAAGAAAGCTACCGTACAGACGGAGGCAGAATGGAGCCATATTTGTGGTTGGTAGAACTAATTATACACTGAAGATGGCATTGCTGTAGTTTCCCAATAGTTATAAATATTTCGATTTTGAGGTATTGAAAAGAAGTTGTACATTTCGGCGAGATTTCGAAGAAAAAGATCTCTTCCGTATTGGCTATATCGAGTAAGATACGGAGACGGAGGTTTGGAATCAAACAGCAGGAGTACGGGGAAGGGCGTCTCTTGGCTAAGGGACGGCTAATAGGCCAGTCGTTGTAGACAAAAAAAAAATGGCCTTAGGCCCAAGAAAAATTGCAGGAAACTGTATTTATGGTATGTAGTTAGGACATATTAGAGTAGCATTAAAACAAGCCTGCAGCTTCGAAATCCTTTAGCTTAAGTTTTAAGAGCTGAAAAACCTCGAAAGAAGTTTCGGCTTATAACTCGTGAAGACTGTGGTTGTTTTTTTTCTATTTTTTTTTTTTTTTTTTTTTTTTTTTTTTTTTTTTTTTTACGAAATGTCACACTCATTTTGGGTCTCGTTGCCGCCGGTTGTCCTACGTGTCGGTGGCCGAGTAGACAGAAACCGACATAGGGAAATAGGATGCACGCGTGTGCGGGTACAGAGTCTGAGGTGACCAGCCAGTGGGACAGCAGAAACTAGAAACACTAAGCTAGATTAGGTCCTAACTGGTTGCTATCTCAGTCCCAAGTGACCGATGTCTTTCCGTGGTGGCCACGAGCGGAGTTGCAGCAGAGGGCGATCGTGGCTGACGTCGTAAGAACGCCGCGCCGTGCTTGCATGGCAGAGCGCGGCGTAAGTACGTGACTCGCACTTCAGACTTGAGCGACACCACACCCCTCCCCCCCCCAAAAAAAAACCAAATCGCCGTTGTGGCGTAGAGCTGAGGGCCACGGCGACAGCACTGGGAGGAGGGCCTGGGCGGGGGCGTTACTGGTGAGGCGGGCGTCGTAGCAGAGGCTGGGATCGAGACGCCGTCCGCGCCCCGGTATCCACCATGCGATCCCCCGGAAAACCCACCAAACGAGGGGAAGGGCGCACACCTCCGCTCAGAGGGAGCAGTTCAACTTCTTCTGAGGTGCGTGGCCCAGAGTTCCACTCGGTGACGCAGGCAGCTGCGGCGGCAACAGCGGCGGCGGGGACGACTGAATCGGAGGCGTGTCAACCTCCATGGGGACGATATCGTAGTCCGGGGAAGCTGGGCCCGTCGGCGAGCGATGTGGTTGTGCTTTCTGGAATCAAGAAACCAGAGACAGGATAGCGCGGCCTATGCAGGCGCAACTGGTTTGCGTGGCGCCGCAGCTCCGACCCTTTGGAAGAACGTACAACATACATATTGCGACCGAGCATGCGCTGAATGGTGCCCGGAAACCATCTCTTCTTTCCCGCAAACACACTGTACAGCACCAGCGTATAAACCTGAAAACGCGAAGCGCCATACGAACCGACTCGGTGTGTGGGAGGCTGCAGCAGGTGAAGGGGAGTGCGGTGACGGCGGCCGTGTAGCAGCTCGGCAGGAGACGGGCCTCACGTGGCATGCACCGATACGTAGTCAGGAAAAATTGAAGAGTTTGCTATCTGGAGTGCTGACCTTTCATCTTTTCCATGTGAGACTTGAATGTTCGAACGAAACGTTGTGCTTCACCATTGGACTGAGGGTGAAAAGGTGCGGTTGTAATATGCTGAATGCCATTCACACGAAAAACTGTTGAAATTCCGCACTAACAAACTGAGGTCTATTGTCACTGACGATAGTTTCAGGCAAACCTTCGATGCAAAACACAGATGTTAAGGCATTGATTGTACTAGGCGCCGTCGTTGAGTTCACGGCAATCACAAAAGGAAACTTGCTGAAAGCATCTACAACGATTAACCAGCGCGTATTCCAGAAAGGTCCGGCAAAGTCAATGTGTAAACGTTGCCATGGTCCCGTGGGGCGTGGCCAGTCTGAGAAACTTTGCGGAAGAGGTGCCTGATGCTCCGCACAAACCGTACACTGTGACGTCATGTTCTCTATCTGGGCGTCCATACCAACATATGTACAATGACGTCTGGCCAGTTGCTTTGTCCTAACAATACCCCAATGTCCTTGATGCAGGAGGCGTAGCAATTCTCGTTGCAGGGAACGAGGAACAATCACTCTTGCTTAGTCGTTGTCGGTATGTAACGACAGAATACCCTGACTTAAAGACAATGCCTGACGTTGTGCAAAATAAAGTCGAACCAGAGGCCGCTCAATGACTTTGGCTCTGGCAGGCCACCCAGAGCGAACAAAACGTGCTACCACACATAGGTCTGCATCCGCAGCTGTTTCCTGTGCATCCCGACGAGAGTTCAAAGGGAAGTCTGCGACAGCAGAAGTATCTCTAGAGTCTGACAACATGCCATTTCCGAAGAATCAAATGACACATCCTGGCCAACCGGAAGTCGGGAAAGTGTGTACGCGTTGGCGTGTGTAGTGGTAGGTCGGTACAAAATCTCATACTGATAATTAGACAGTATCAAGGACCATCTCTGAAGCTTTTGTGCCGTCCGTGGCGGAATTGGCTTTGTGGGTGAGAACAATGACGTGAGAGGCTTGTGGTCTGTCAACAAATAGAATTTTCTGCCATAGAGATAATGATGAAACTTTGTGACGCCATAAATGATTGCTAAGGCCTCCTTTTCTATCTGACTGTAATTCTGTTGCGTTGGCGTCAGTAGTTTGGATGCAAAGGCAATAGGACGATCGTGAGATCCAATACGTTGTGACAATACTGCGCTCAGACCGTAAGGTGAGGCATCCACTGATAAGACAACAGGCTTCTGTGGATCAAAGGGAATCAAACAAGCATCACTGAGCAGTGCAGAATTTAACTTGTCAATGGCAACTTGGCAATCTTTAGGCCATACAAAAGGAACATTGTTCCTACGTAAGTGATGCAGTGGAGCTGCAATCTGAGAAGCATTGGGAATAAACCTGAAATAATAGTTAAACTTTCCCATTACTGCTTGCAATTCGTGCACATTCTTAGGAGGCGGCAAGTCTTCGATTGCTTGAAGATGTGACTGTAAGAGATGGATTCCTTGGGCATTAATCACATAGCCTAGGTACTCTATTTCAGTCTGGAAAAACGAACACTTTGCTTTATTGCAACGTAGACCTGCTGCAGTCAACAGTTTGAAAAGGCACTCCAGGTTTTATAAATGTCCTTCAACTGTGCTTCCTCAGTCCACAATATCATCTAAATAGTTCGAGCAGCATGGTACAGAAACTGTCAGCTGTTTATATATATATATATATATATATATATATATAAACCTGAAAAATAGCGGGAGCGGAAGAACTGCCAAAGGGTAGGTGTTGAAATTGAAAACAGATCCATGTGAGTATTCATGACGAAAAACTTTTTTGACTCGTTATCAAGCGGAATTTGTAAGTATGCCTCTGCTAAATCACTCTTAGAAAAGAAGCGAGACTGTCCTAATTTGTCCATTAGTTCCTCAGGTCGGGGCAGGGGGTAAATGTCTACAATTGTTTGACTGTTGATTTGAAGTCCGCACAGAGACGAAGTTTTCCTGTCGGCTTGGTTATAAGTACTAAGGCGAGGCCCACTGACTCGCAGAAACAGGAGAAATCACCCCACTATCCTGCCAACGTTTAAGTTCTTCAGCAACTATACCCCGAAGGGCGAAAGGCACTGGTCTAGCTTTACGAAATTTTGGTACTGCAGATTCTTTTAAAGTTACATGTGCCATGTAGTCTTTTGTGCAACCTAGTTCCGGCGAAAACAAGTCATTATATTTTTCACACAATGCATTGATTTTGTCCTGAGGCACTACTGACGAAATTTGAAGCATATCTCTTTGAATTGATAAGGCAAACAAGTCAAACGTATCTAGTCCAAAAATGTTCTGTGTAGATTTGGGCTGAAGAACAACAAAAGCAACTGTTTTTGTAACACCTGGAAAAGAGGCCGGCTGACTACACGTTCTCAGCACGGGAATATTTTGATATGTATAAGCTGTGAGCACTTGTTTAGACGGCGACAATTTTGGCGAACCCAGAAGTTCATACGTCTCTTTATTCATTATGGTGAGAGCGGAATCAGTATCAAGCTGAAATTGCAAAGCCTTGTTTCCTATGGAAAGTGTCACCAAAAGTTTTTGCTTGTGGTGCTTGACAGGTACGCGAATGTGGGCAACGTCTGCTACAGTTTGTTTGCTGTACTTGTGCATGCGCAGGCTGCGTACGGTAGGAGGCAGCGCAGAATCGGCACACAGCAGATTAATATCACTGTCCCTAGATGGCACTACCGCCGGATTGGGTTCCATGCAAGCATGCAAAGCTACGCCAGATTCACCAGCTACTGGACTAAAATTACTTTGAGTAGCTACACCAAGTCTACTGTCACTAGCTACACAGTACTGGGCAGTATTACAATGAGAAGATGCAGAAGGCACTAGGTTCACTACAGAATTGCACTGTACAAAGTCATTTTGCTTGTCCCGAACCCTTTTCCGTTGCACAGTTTTACGTGCTCGACGATGCTTGCTACGTGGCTCACTACATAGTTTTGCAGTAGGTGCAGAAAAAATGTCTTGCATTTGAGATGCAAGAGAAACACTGTCCAAATCCACAGCATGTATGACATTGACAGCATGAACTCTGCGAAGCACTGTTCCTAACGGCACTGTTCTTAGGATTTTTAGTCTGCATACACACTGTTTGTACATGTCCTGATTTGCCACATTAATAACAGATGGCGTTACACCTTCGGCATTGCGCACGCTTGTGGCGAGATACACACTGGGGGCTAGATTTACGAACATTTTTCTGGAAAGAGTATTGGCGCCCATTATTCCCATTACGTTGTATAACACAATGGGGCGACCTTTGTGTCGCACTTTTACACTGGCTACTGTTCACTGTCTGTCCAGCACGGCCAGTAGAATTATAATAATCACTTGAGCTAGACTGAGAACTGTGACAAGGAAAGGGTCCATTGCGGCACACTGCGTTAACACTGTGGTTTTGCATTTCTACATCTGCTAAGTCATGCGCTTCTATAAGCTGCAATACATTGTCTAATGAAGGGTCAGACTGTTTTAGAATCACTGCCCTAATTCTGGGGTCCTGAATGTTCTGCATAATCGCATCTCTCAACATAATGTCACTATAAGAAAGTTCACAAGAGCAAGTAAATTTTCATTTGCGGATTAAGCCCTTCAGTCCTGTGATCCATTCTTGATGGGACTGGTCCGGTGATCTTTTTAGTCTGAAAAATCGGTACCGTGCTGCAGCTACGACAAGTTTCCTCTCATAATGACCATTCAGTGCATCTACTAGGACATCAAATTCTAGATCGTTAGGAGATGCGTGGGGGAAAAGTTTCTGCAGTAACACGACGGTCTTGGTGCCCACTACTGAGAGGAACAAATGCTAGACTGACTGACCTGTAAGTTGATGAGCCCCAGCGAGTTCTTGAAAACTGCGCCAAGTAATTGCTCCATTCGTCGTACTGGCGAAACGTAGGAAGCGGTGCGGCGTCAGATGTGGGCGGCTGAGGTGCTGAGGTGCCTGTGCCATCAACTTGGAAACCGCTTGGAGTAGTTGCGTGATTTGCGCCGTCTGTAACTGAATAATTTCCATGAAGTTTAGGTTCAGGGTAGTGGCCATACTGACCGATTAGGCGCCGCGCATTCAAGAAAATTAAAACAGAACACAGATGCAAGGTAAATGAGGACACACTGCAACAAAAAAGTTCACAAAACACGTAACAGAATATGTTCCCCCAAAAATCTTATAATAAGGGTGGGTGGGCAATTTTTGCGTGCTCCGACTGCTGCTGTCTGGCTGCTGCAAGCGGGCTGATCCACGGTTCTTCTATCGCTCTCGCGTCGCCACTTTTGCATCCCATCCTCGTCGCCACTTTTGTGTCTCGTTGCCTCCGGTTGTCCTAGGTGTCGGTGGCCGAGTAGAGAGAGACCGACACAGGGAAATAGGATGCACACGTGTGCGGGTACAGAGTCTGAGGTGATCAGCCAGTGGGACAGCAGAAACTAGAAACACTAAGCTAGATTAGAACAAGGTAAAAATTTCGTAGAGGTAGTACAATACTTAACTTCGTTATCTGAAGACCAGTGCAATGCAGATACATAGTACTGCTAAGAGACTTTCCTAGCCACTATCTATTCAGTGGTAGCCACGAGCATAGTTGCAGCAGAGGGTGCTCGTGGCTGACGTCGTAAGAACGCCACGCTGTGCTTGGATGGCGGCGCGCAGCGAAAGTACGTGGCGCGCACTTCAGACTTGTGTGACACCACAACTCACACCTCTATTGATGTACATAAAATATTCTAAAGTTTAAGCCCAACCACAGCACTGTAAGTCCAATAGTTCTCAAGATACTGGACTTCAAAATTTACTTATTTCTCCAAAAAATTCAAATTTTCGATTTTAGTCATCTATTGCCAAGAATATTGGCTCTAATGATCATACTACGGGGAAACTCATGCAAAAAAGTTACAGAGAATTTATTTAGCTTTAATATAAGTACAGAACGAAGTCCATAGATCCAATAGATTTCTAGTTTTCATTAAAAAACGAAAAGTTGGGAAAAATTGGAGGATTCAATAAACTGACTCAGACGAATTGCAGTCCTCTTATCCTGTATATGTTAAAGAAAAAGGAGGAATTACTCATTGACGATGATTAGTAATGCATTGTATAAAACGTAGTTTGAATCTCACACACTATTTCCTTGGAAAGAGAAACTCAGCAGCGGAATTGTTGGAGGGCCGGAGGTCAATTGCCACATGGTACGTGAAATGGGAATCAATGGAGTCAAAGAAATCACAGGCAAGACATTTGGCAATGTTACTTTCGAAAGGAAAGACAAGCTACGAACACTGGCTACAGCTACAGTTAAAGCGTGGAACAAGGTGGTCGCTATTGACCCTCTCACAATCTTCCAAAGGCTGTGCATTACGAAAAAGTCAGATCAAGACTTAGAGAGCACATTGCCTTCACGTTAGTCCCCTATCCCATGGCACTATTTTCGGAGGAAGGTATGCGGAAGGGCACAAAATCTATCTTCTTCAGCTTCTTCAGTGCTTTCACTCCTCTCACTGAAAACATCTCCATCACAGAAAGTACGATTGTTGTGGTTGATGGAAGGCACAGTTATCTGAAAACGCAAAAACAGCATCGGTGAAATAGTAGTAGCCTAC
The DNA here is from genome assembly GCA_026315105.1 of Locusta migratoria. NCBI lineage: Eukaryota > Metazoa > Arthropoda > Insecta > Orthoptera > Acrididae > Locusta > Locusta migratoria. The sequence goes on along the minus strand of CM048751.1, from coordinate 47,479,680 downwards.
ATTTACTGTACTGTCCATCGCTATGGGAGGAATGTGGCTGTGGTCTTCGATGGCTACTCAGAGGAGGGGGCTGGCAGTAGCACAAAAGCAGCTCAGCATCTACGCCGTTATGCAGTACCTGCATGCAGCTAAATAATATTCCAAGATTGTACTGCGATCAAAGTGGCTCAGAAAAAATTTCTTTCCAACGGAAAGAACAAGCAGCGCTTGATCAACTTTATTCGCGCTGGAATGGAGAGCGAAGAACTACTGACGACGCTGACTGCCTTATCGTCAGGACAGCGCTGGAGAAGAGCCGACTACATGAACACGTCCGAATAGCTGGAGAGGATGTCGATTTGTTGCTCCTTCTCAATGGGTTGGGCTCCAATACAAGGAACATATTCCTCCAAAAAGGTGGATGGGGTAGAGCTAGTTGTGAACAGTTCTCGTCAACATCCTTCAATCGAGGACAAATCTCGCTCCCTCCTGCATTAGAGCAGTTCCTCCACGCTCCACGCGTTCACTTGTTGCGATACGGTATCTGCCATTTTCGGGCAGGGAGAAACAAAAATGATAGGCATAATTGAGAAGAATCCCCAGCTGCTTGGCGTGCCTGTCACATTCCTTAAGCAACATGCCACTAAAGAAGAGATAGCCTCTGCAGGTTGCAAGTGCTTGGTCGCCCTGTATGGTGGTGGGTAGGACGACCTTCAAACTCTCCGCTACGAACTTTTCCTCAGGTCTGCTGCGAGTGCAGAAGTTCAGCTTGCTCGTCTACCCCCAACCCAAGAAGCAGCGGCCCAGCACTGCTACAGGACATATCACCGGGTTCAGATGTGGTTGGGCGTCGAGAAAGAGCCGTCTGACTAGGGTTGGACAAGAAGCCAGCAAGGGCTAACTCCTATTACCACAATCCAAGACCCAGCGCTCTCATCACTACTGAAGATGATGTAGTGCAACTGTAGGAAAGGGTGTGGTGACGGGAACTGCTCATGCCAAAGATCAGTGCTCAAGTGCTCTGTTCTTTGCCGAGTCTGCGAGGGCAAGACATACCGCAACACCTCGAACGTCTCGGCAGATTCGGAAGAGAAAGACGAAGATGTGGACGAACCAACTACGGTTACAGAGCTCCAACAGACAAAAGAAACAACGGAGCCCGAGCCAGGAAGGAAGAAACCCCGGCATTCTCGTTAAAACGAATGCTAAGAGACATTTTGAGTAAGTACCTACTGAAACTTCCTGGCAGATTAAAATTGTGTGCCGGAACTGGGACTCGAACCTGGGACCTTTGCCTTTCGCGGGCAAGCGCTCTACCGACTGAGCTATCCCGACACGACTCACGATGCCGCCTTACAACTTTACTTCCGCCAGTACCTGGCCTCCTACTTTCCAATCTTCACAGAAGCTCTCCTTCGAAACATGCAAGACTAGCACTCCTGGAAGAAAGGATATGGTGGAGACATGGCTTAGCCACAGCCTAATGGATGTTTCTAGAATGAAAGTTTAGAAAGTAGGAGGCGAGGTACTGGCGGAAGTAAAGTTGTGAGGCGGCATCGTGAGTCGTGTCGGGATAGTTAAAAAAAAAAATAAATAAATAAATAAATCAAATGCTTGTACAGTCTATGGGACTTAACTACGGGGTCATCAGTCCCTAAACTTACAAACTACTTATGAACTACTTACGAACTAGGACGGCACAAATATCCATGCCCGAGGGGGGATTCGATCCCCCGACCGTAGTGGCCGTGCAGACCTAACTGGAGCGCCTTAGTCCCCGCGGCCACCGCGGCCGGCTCGGGATAGCTCAGTCAGTTCGCCGGTGGCAGTGATCGTGAGCGGTTGTGTGCTGAGCGCTGCGGCCGATTGCGCTTTCGCTTGGTGAGTGTTTCGCTATTGCAGCTTGTAGCTGTAACGTATACGTGGATTGAAGTCTCTGAAAGATGAGTCCGTGATGTCTGAACCGTTTCGTATGGATACGATGAAGTTCACGTTGGATCGTAGCCGTCCGAGACCGAATTCTTTTGAATTTGAAACTTTCCTTGAAGAAACAGTGACGTTGAATTTTGATGACATTATAGGAATCTCTATGTCTATTATAAACAGTGTCGTTTTTGTAAAGTGCAAAAGTGCGGAACTATGTGAAAAGGTAGTTCAGTCCTGTGGAGGAACTTTAAAGTTCAAACATCGCGATGGACACATTGGCGATGTCGAAGTTACCCATGCAGGATCTCGAATCAGGACTGTACGAATATTCGAACTGCCTTTCGAGGTTTCAGCTGAGGGAATAAATGCAGTGGTGTCTATGTATGGGAAAGTACTTAGCAATGTAGCTGAAAAATGGTCAACTTCTCATAAATTTCCCGTACTGAATGGTATCCGCCAACTTAAAGTCGACCTTCACAAGCATATTCCATCGTACATTAATGTTTGCGGGTACCGTCATACGATGGGCAGCCTCGCATCTGCGCCGCTTGCGGTAAACATGGACACGTGCGCGCCGAGTGCCTACAGCGGCGCGTGGCTCAGCTGCCGGCCGGCGAGCCCGCCAGGCCAGCCTTGATGACGTCGCTGCCTGTGACGTATGCGTCCGCTGCCAGCGGGAGACAGCTCGACACGCCCGCCACGGAACTGAACCAGTCACCCGCCGTCATTGACAAAGACGTCCCGATGCAAACCCCCGACATTGCCGAAGTTGTTTCTGCTACATCGCAGTTAACCGATTTGCCGACACTACTACCACCAGAACAGACCAGCACCAACGTAGAGGACACACCCACTGATGACACAAATACGGAAACTGAACTTACAAGTTCTGTAGAAGCTACTAAATCCCCAAAGAAAAAACGCACCTCTCGGATACATAAAAAGCGAAGGGTTGCACATGAAGGTGCAGCAGAAACTGCCCCCAAACTGCGATAAAAAGCCAGACAAATCGCTAGTACGTTACCTGACAACGAGGGGAACACCTTCACCGCTTCCCTCCCAGCCCTTGTACCAACTGCTACCAAATCCGAGGTCCCACCGGAAGCCAGTCAGCGCGGCAGTGATGGAAAACCGCAAACGACTGCTGTCGATAATAATACAAGATTTTCGTCCAACGACTGATCACAGGATCAAATAGAAGATGTCGATATGAGCGAACCAGGTATCGTTCAAGGTGAAGCATCGCCGAATGCCACTGACGATCTCCGGAATCATGACAAGGCCAGCGGCTACGAAACTGACACGTATTGAAATGTTTGATAGTGACGTCTTTTCCCGATACCGGTTATCTACCTAATTATGAACACTCTTCAGGCCTATCGAATTGCTACCTTAAACATAACTAGTATACGAAGTTCAGTAAAGTTGGATTGTTTAAAAGACTTTTTATATGCTGCAGATGTAGACATTGCTATGCTCCAAGAAGTGACTGACATTGCCTTAGACAATATACGTGGGTATAACGCTCACAGCAATGCCGGTAACGGCAACGTATTGGGGACTGCAATTTTAGTGTAAGAGGGCATAATTGTACACAGTATCGAGAGATTGACCAATGGTAGAGGAATAGCTTGTACCTTTCATAACGTTAGGCTAATTAACGTGTATGCCCCATCAGGAAGCACAAATAGACGCAATAGAGCAGTGTTTTACAAACACGAAATCGTACCTCTGTTTGGACACCGTCAAGACAACATTCTTTTAGCGGGTGATTTTAACTGTGTCCTGAGTCCAAAGGACCAGGTCCCTAATTTCAACACCTCTCCTAAATTGGACTATCTTTTTAAAGAACTGCACCTGACCGATACGTGGGAATACACACACGGTGATGCACCAGATTTCACATTCACTACATTGCGAGTAGATTGGATCGGATGTACGTATCGAATACAATGAACGACCGCATTTTGCACGCCGAAATATGGCCAACCAGCTTCACCGACCACGCTGCTTATATAAGTACAATCAAAATGGAGCGACAAGGGACCTACCGTGCACGAGGGTATTGAAAATTAAACGTCACCCATCTGCACGATCCGGAATGTCGTGAAAGATTTAACCAAACATGGGAGGCATGCAAACGACGTCTCCCGTCGTACAATTCCGCTCTTAGCTGGTGGATGTCTTGTGCCAAACCTCAGTTGAGGAGAATGCTGATGGACTACTCCAAGGAGAAAGTTTATTGGTACAAGAGGACATCTGAATTTTATTTCCAATGTTTGCGGGAATTATACACTCTTGATGGATCAGTCATTGACAATTATGTCCAATTAAAGAAAATTAAGTGCAAAATTTTGTCCCTGAAACGAAAGCAATTAAACGGCTATCAAGTTAGGGCACGTATACAGAATGCTCTCAAAGGTGAAGAATCGTCGATTTTCCATGTTATCCGAGAACAAAAGAGAGGTCAAGAAAAAATAATCACCGAAATCAAGAGACCCGATGGAACTAGCATTACTACACAAAATGAAATTAAAACCGAAATTTATGAATATTTCACGACCCTCATGTCCGGCGGTGCGGTTAGCGCTGAGGCGCAAGGAGATTTGTTCTGGCACCTGTAGATAATGTAGATGTCATAGTCAGCAACAATGAAGACATAGAACGGACATTGGAGATTATCAACAAGTACGAACTGGCATCAGGTGCAACATTAAACAGAACTAAATCCAATATAATGAATTTAGGCCAAGGACTATTGGTACGGAACGTACACCTTCCAGTGGTCGACCAACGGACAATTTTGGGAATTACTTAGCGGCGCCACATAAAAGAAACAGGAACATTCTTAACAGCGTGAGGGCCAGAGTCAGGCAGCACAGTATGCGACACATTGACGAAATCCAGAAGACAGCCCTTGTCAATATCTACATAGCTTGCAAGATCAATTATGTCGCACAAGTCCTACCCATGCCAGGTGCCACTGCTGCAAGGATAATGTCGGCTTTCGGCCACTTCATCAGTCGTGGGAATCTCTTTAAAGTCAGATTCGTCACGTTAACTCTGTCAGCTGAAAATGGAGGGCTCAACCTTACTGATATCTTCATGAAATCCAAAGCTTTATTTATAAGCAATATGCTCAAGCTCTGGAAGATGACACCTAACTCATTCACAGCCAACTTTCTAACGGAAATTGCTCCTACAGATTTCACCCCACCCATTGACGTTCGGCACGTTCCCATAGGACTTTATCATTTTCAACAATTTCTAGTTGAACTTAGTTATCTTCCCACAACGATCACAGTCCAGCAGACTGCCAAAGCGAAAACGATATATGAAACGTTGATGAAAACGAAAACCGGAAATGTTGTGGAACAGAAATACCCTGTTTATGACTGGAAGGCCATCTGGAGCAACATCAGTAGCCGATTTCTACCGACCACTGTCGGGGCTACATGGTATAAAGCCGTCAACAGAAAATTAGCGACCAATTCTAAGTTGCACCGCATCTACCTCGCAGATTCACCCAACTGTCCGACCTGCAATCTAGTTGACACTGAAGAACATCGATTGGTTTGTGCTGAAGTAGAGGAAATCTGGCAAATCACACGAAAACTCATAGCCAAACGGCTCCACATACCGTTACACCGAAGGACCTTCTAAACCCCAGCGATGTGCCTTACCCAGTCACGAAAAGAAATGCCGTTAACTGGATAAAAGGGCACGCTTTACACTACATACTGACAGAAGAAGCGAAAAGCAATTATAGTTTCCACTTGTACCTCCATACACAGCACCAGACGATTATGAAGAGAAGGAACTACAAGAAACTCTTCGCTAACTTTCTGCGATACACAATCCAGTGATTTCTGGACAACTCGTACCACGTACATACACTACATGACGACGTTACTATGCCTCAATTACGAGGTTCCCAACGCATGTTTGCAGAAGAATTTATGTTTCATATTTCGAGTCAAAGAGAAGATTAACTGTCAATGGATACAAGAAGAACATATTCTTTCATTTTTTTATCTGCTGTTGACGATTCAGCAAGAACAGATTATTTTCAGTGTAGCAGCTTTTTTTTCTAATGCTCCCTTTTCCAGGAAGATCGTTTCGTTTAAAATCATGTAATGGTGTGTTCATTTATTTTTATTTATTTCGAAGAAAGCAGCAGAAGCTCGCCGAAGAAGGCACAATTTGGAGAGCGTAAGGAAGGACCGTGAGGGGAGAAGGAATAAAAAAAGTCGGTAGAGCGCTTGCCCGCAGAAGGCAAAGGTACCAGGTTCAATCCCGGTTCCGACACACAATTTTAATCTGCCAGGAAGTTTCATATCAGCGCACACTCCGCTGCAGAGCGAATAGTTTCATCCAAGTACCTACTGCATTATATTTTAGTTCGTTGCAGCTTCAAAACTGAGAAGTAGCGCATTACATTACTACAAATTTATATTGTGGTGTAAATCTCTTGCAGGAGTCATCAGGCGTTTCCCTCGACCACACTCCCCCCTCCCCCCCCCCCCCCGCCTCGGCCAGCACAAATCTCACCTCGACGTACCATTTAAGTTTTTTCATGTACATTGTGTAATAAGAAGTACTACGTGTACATAAAAATTTGTTTTCTTAAAAATTAATCATTTGACCCAATTTATTGAACTATCCAATTTTCCCAATTCTTAGTTTTTTAACGATAACTTGAAACCTATTTGGCCTATAGACTTCGTTTTATACTTAAAGCTAAATAACTGCTCTATAACTTTTTTTGTATGACTTTCCCCGGGGGGTGATCATTAGAGCCAACATTCTAGCCGAAAGATGACTAAAATCGACAATTTGAACTTTTTGGAGAAATAAGTCAATTATTGAAGTCCAGTATCTCGTGAACTATTGGACTTACAGAGCTGCGATTGGACTTAAATTTTAGAATATTTTTTTGACATTAATAGAGGTGAGAGTGACTTCGTAAAAAAAAAAAAAAAAAAAAAAAAAAAAAAAAAAAAAAACAAAAAACAAAAACAACCTTCACGAGTTATAAGCCAAAACCAGAAAAAAGTCTGGAAATTTCGAGGTTTCTTCGCTCTTAAAAGTTGAGCTAAGCGATTTCGAAGCTGCAAACTTGGTTTAATACTACTCTAATATGTCCTAACAACATACGAAAAATTGAGCTTCCTGTAATTTTTTTGGACCTATACCTAGCGACTGGCCTAGAATCCTACAACCTGGCGAAGGGTCAGGTGTGCCAAATGTCCGGCGCGACAAGTGTCTAGCATTCTGTCCATCTCCTCCTCCCCTCCTTCTGATATAATGGTCCATTTAATTCACAATAAAATCCCTAAATTGTGTACACTGTGTCCAGTTTAAACAGGGACACAAAAGCAACGAAACAAGATAGGAACGTGAAACCTTTGCTAAATGGAAGAAAGATTCTCCAGTTTTGCATACCTGTTCAGAGAGGTTCGAAGTCGCTCTCTTTAGTCCCTCTGCTTACATGTTAACGATGTGTTATTTAATTCAACACCTGAAGGGCGTTACGTGGCCGGCCGCGGTGACCGAGGGGACTGAGGCGCTCCAGTCACGGTCTGCACGGCCACTGCGGTCGGGGTTTCGAATCCCCCCTCGGGCATGGATATTTGTGCCGTCCTTAGTCTTAGCTAGTTCATAAGTAGTTTGTAAGTTTAGGGACTGATGACTCCGTAGTTAAGTCCCATAAGTTCTACAAACTTTTTTTGGGCGTTACGTGTGACTGAGTGAATAGTGTGTGTGATACTCTTCGTTTAATTCATGATGTCGTTGATGTGAACACTGTACACTCGTTGCTTCACATAACGCTACAAGAAAAGGTCTAGAGGCATCAAGTCCAGGTCTCTTGGCCTATCCGTCACGGGGCGAAAGTTGCATCAAGAAACAGGCGAGCAGTTATGGTGTAGTGTGGAAGACACCTACGCCTTCATCTTGAATTTGTGGCTTGCATACAACAGAAACATGTCTGGGTGCTTGTTTGACGTCGGAGGTTGCAACGCAAACAAATATGGGCCTATAATTTAATCATGCTTGACGCGTTCACCTTCACTCTGGCGTTATAGCGGTGAACATGTGCCCACACATGGAATGTGGCGTCGTTACCAAAGATGTTCTCTTTCGGAATTCTTCATCGTGTTAATGTCATGACGCGTCTGTGAAGCACATTCAAATTGTCTGGGCCTATTAGATTGGAGGATACTGTGTAACAATTGAAGTCTGTAACCCGTAAAATGGAGTCGTTTGCATAAAATTTTATGCATTGCGGTCCTCTTTAAGTGTAGTTTTGGATAACATGTACGCATCGATTTGTGGGGCTTCTTCGGTCGCTTCTATAGCTTTGTCACTAACACGGGTCAAAGATTCACAGTCAGCAAGTCACAGAACACACAGAACTTTCCACTGCACTGTCCAGATCTTCAATGATACGGCTTGACCTGTTGCTGATACTTAATTCGCTTCATTTCATTGTTACGTCATTACTTGTACGCTCACAACAATGAAAATTACGTAATATAAACTTGGAGACTTTTTTTTTCTTTTTGTTTGATGATGGTTTCACATTTCTACATCTCTATATATACTCCGCAATCCACTGTAAAGTGCGTGGCGGAGGGTACACTGTACCACTACTAGGCATTTCCTTTCCTATTCCACTCCCAAATAGAACGAGAGAAAAATTTCCGGCTCTGCAGTGTTACGCAAAGATATTTGAACGACACGACTGCATCAAGAAGCTCACAACTAATGCTGTATTCGAACATTATGGATTTCTTTTTGCTACTCATGCGCATCACCTTACAGTTTTCTACATTCAGAGCTAGCTGCCATTCTTGACATCGTCCCATACACCACAGCATCATCAGCAAATTACAAGTTTCTCTGTTCGTCAGATCATTTGTATAGATATAAAGTAATAGCGGTTCTATCACACTCCCCTGGGGCACGCCTGACGATACACTCGTCTCTGATGATCACTCGCCGTCGAGAACAACGTACTGCGTTCTATTACTTAAGAAGTCTTCCAGCAAGTCACAAATCTTTGAACCTATTCCATAAGCTCGTATCTTCGTTAGCAGTCTGCAGTATGGCACCGCGTCAAACGCCTTTTTGAAATCGAGAAGAACACGATCTGCCTGTTGCCCTGCATCCATGGTTTGCAAGGTATTATGTGAGAAAAGGGCAAGTTGAGTTTCAAATGTTCAAATGTTTGTAAAGCTTATGGGACTTAACTACGGGGTCATCAGTCCCTAAACTTACAAACTACTTATGAACTACTTACGAACTAGGACGGCACAAATATCCATGCCCGAGGGGGGATTCGAACCCCCGACAGTGAGTTTAATGTGAACGATGTTTCCTAAACCCGTGGTGATTAATTGAAATAAGTTTTTACGTCTCAAGGAAATGTACTATTTTCGAACTAAGAATATGCTCCAAAATTCTACAGGAATATGATGTCAACGATGTTGGCCTGTAATTTTGTGGGTCTGTTCTTTTTCTTTTCTTATGAACGGGTGTTACCTGCGCTTTTCTGCAATCATTAGGAACTTTGCGATGAATTAAAGATTCGCGATTAATGGAACTAAGTAAGGGGCCAATGCCGCATAATACTGATAGTAAAACCGAACTGGTATTTCATCCGGACCAGAAGAATTTTTCGTATTTAGCTCTCTCTGCTGCTTCTCTACACTGGAAATACCCATTACTATGTCGTGCGTTTCGGAGTTAGTGCGATGCCGGCCGCGGTGGTCGAGCGGTCTGCGGCGTTCCAGTCACGGTTCGCATGGCCGCTGCGGTCGCGGGTTCGATTCCCCCGCCTCGGGTCTGGATGTTTGTGCCGTCTTTAGTGTAAGCTAGTTTGTAGGTTTCCGGACTGATGACCCTGTAGTTAAGTCCCATATGCTCTACAAATATTTGAACATTTTTAGTTAGTACGTTGATCAAATGATGGTACATTTGTGCGGTCCCTCGTCCGTTAATGCATGTTTTGCCTTTCCCTTTCTCTGTCCGTATGTTGCCCCTCCACTCTCTGCCTTGTCCCTCCCCCCTTCCGCTCTTCTGGACGCTCTCCCCCCCCCTCTCACCCCCCACCCCCCAGTGCCTCATCACCTCCTTCTCTCTTTATGTCCACAACTCCTACTTTCTTATTGCATCTCCTCCTCATACATTTGTCAACTTCCATAGTATAATACGGCAAATGTTATCGTGCTATACTCCTTCACGGATGCCTTTAATATCTATTTCAGGTTTAATATTTTTTCTATTAATTCAATAGTAATCTTCGAGGCAGCGGATTATGAAACTTTCCGGTTTTATTGAGAACTGGCGTTGTGGGTATTAGTTGTTATTTATGCTCCTGACTTGAGATTCTTAACAGTAGCAACCAGAACAGAAATTGGACTCCGCCTGCCACTGCATTATTCAGATCTCTTCCACCTTGAAACTTTCAAGTTTCCAACCTTGCGGGTCGTAAATTGTTATTTGACGTTTGTGTCGGCACTCTCTACGTTACACCTCCCGGTCACATACTTCGTACAAACTTCGCCTGTCTCAGAACACAGTGCCGGAATTGCCGAACTAAAGCCTCCGCGTAGCGCTAACAGTTAACGCCAAACCTTCCAAAGTACTGTCTCCATTACGCGGACAATCCAACTACGTAAAATGCATTGTTCCAAATGATCCAATCTAATAAATTTTTCCTAGCTGTACGCTGCAAAGAATGCTTTTTCTCGGTTTTGTATCCCTGATACGTTTATATCTGCCGGCCGCGGTGGCCGAGCGGTCTGCACGGCCACTACGGTCGGAGGTTCAAATCCCCCCTCGGGCATGAATATTTGTGCCGTCCTTAGTATAACCTAGTTCATAAGTAGTTTGTAAGTTTAGGGACTGATGACTCCGTAGTTTCCGGCCGCGGAGGGGACTGCGGCGCGCCAGTCACGGTCTGCACGGCCACTACGGTCGGGGGTCGAATCCCCCGTCGGGCATGGATATTTGTGCCGTCCTTAGTGTAAGCTAGTTCATAAGTAGTTTGTAAGTTTAGGGACTGATGACCCCGTAATTAAGTCCCATAAGCTCTACAAACATTTGAACATCTGTTAATATCTAAGATAGCTACTTGATCTCATGTCCGATAAATAAACCCATATTTTTCTCTGAATATGAAGAATTAGTATACTCAATTACTCATAATGATGATACGCGAAACGCTGTTGAATTTTATTGCAAATTGTCCTCCTTATGCTAGCGTGCAGAGTGTAAAAATCATCATCGCGAAAACATGCATACATGAGCCAACTTTCATGGTGATCTGTCAAATAAAAAAGGAAGGAAGACTGCGGTTGATGCTCCGTCGACAGCGTTATCATAGAAGGTGTGGAAGTCTATCCTGAGGTACATTCCGCCATGCACCGCATTTTCAAATGTTTGTTAAGTTTAAGGGACTTAACTACGGGGTCATCAGTCCCTAAATTTACAAACTACTTACGAACTAGCTAACACTAAGGACGGCACAAATATCCATGCCCGTGCATCTGATCTTCCTCTAGTTTTAAGACTAAATGTGCGAAGTTTCATTAAGATCGTAATAAAATTGTTGAAGTGTGATGTAAGGTACCATCAGTTACGCATCAACGCAAATGCCCTGTCAAACATGCCTGCATATTTAAAGGACATCTACATTGTCTACGTGTGCACATGGTATTTAAGGCAAAACAAGGCATGTGACATTTATAAAGTAAAAAGTCTATTCCTCTTCAGGATTATGTAATGGGAGCAGCCACGGAAAATAGACAATGTGTGGCATTTGGACGTCTGAGCTGGTCCGGCAGGCGTATACCGATGACGTAATGATTAACGCGACCGTTCGCGAGAAACGGAAAGTCCCAGTCAGGTAGGAATTTTCATCTGCAAGCCACACTTTTAGCTGCTGATGCTGACCGATGGGCGCTATCGAGAACGCGTTTATAAACACAAATATTGCCACCTGAGGTTGTTCGTCCAGCTCCCTCCATATTCCTCACGAACATCGGCGACGTACACTCACTCGACGATGCTTGCCTCTAGCGGCTGGTATAATAGCAGAGGACGGTTCATACGACGCCCGTGTTATGGGTTACCCTGCAACGGTGCCATTGTAGTCGGCGGTATACAGCACCGCCGACTGTCGCTATTTTTCATTCTCTTGCCGCCTCCAACGGCTAACAGCCACTTTGCTACCAATAATTACACTGCGACAGAGTTACAGCGCCATTCTATTAAAAACAAAGCTTTTACTTTTTCATTTTTTGAAAGGGCTACGTTGACTAGCCTGCCTCTAACCAAGCATAAATGGTAGCTCACAGGCTTCTGTCTCTCTCTCTCTCTCTCTCTCTCTCTCTATCTCTCTCTCTGTCCCCGACACACACGATAGGTGCACTTGTTGTCGCCGAAACGCACGCCTGGAAATTGTGTTGGCGAGCACATTTCGCTGTGAATTAGTGTACGCCACTTCTCTGGCGCAGTTTCCGATCCATCTATGTAATAAAGCTTACACGCAGATTTCAATACAGATTACCCATTAAACCGGATTGAATAGAAATAAGCTGCATTCTGATGCGGCTTTTATGCGGCGAGTGCGTGGTAAATGCACGCAATAAATCGTTGACAATCTGATCACCAAGGCAACCACAACAGCAGCCAGCAAACCACGGAGGTTTCCGGAAGCATTACGAACAATATCCGCTATATTGTGGGATCTAAAGATTAGAGTGGCAGACGAAAATGCGACTGATACAAATCGGCAGTCAGTATTCAATGTATGGCTAGCCCCTTAAATTCTATACTGAATCACGTATTTCTCGACAGAATATAGGAGCAGCATCGTGGAGAAGCACTGATCCAATCACTGATACAGATTTAGATTTCAGTTTTACACTAGCTGCTCCCCGCGGTGTTACCCGCGGTTCAATAGTTAGACATTAAAGTGCCAAGAAAGGGCATAAATAACTACATGACTGTTTGCGACATTGTTAGCACGGAATATATAATTGTCTTGGAACGGATGGAGAGCCAAAAATCTATTGCAATACGTCCCTATAAACGACGTTTCGAAACTTCTTGTTCTCCGAGTATATGTAGAGATTTCTAGCTCTCGATACACGGGAGCAGCCTGCGTAGAGCTGTCCGTGCGAGAAACATGGGGTGGCCAGATGAATACCTGCCACTTTTAACGTTTGTCCTTGACTCATGTTTATAGTAATCGAGAAGGCCACTTTCAATGGGAACTGTAACCGGTTAACCTGGAAAGGCAAGTTTGTTGGGATGATGGGAATTCGTGGTATTAATACAGTCTCTCTCTTGGCCCCACCGGTGATGATGGTGGCCTGCACGATATGCCTTCTCAGGTCCGTGATGCGTAACCTGGTGCCATTGCATAATCGTGGTGCATCCAAGTTACGCATCAATAAAACAGGCACACGCACCTTCAGCTCCAACTTGTGGGATGGCACCCCTGACAGTAAGTAACAACAATAACAACAATACAGTAATCGAAAACAAATACCAAGTAAAGGAACAAAATAAACAGCAAACCTAACGGAGAAATGTAACGAAATAAACAACAAACCTAACGGAGAAAAGTAAAGAGAGAAAAAAGACGTCTAACGGAGAAACGAACTGTTGAGTTCCTACAAATGCAAAGCGAACCAACAAAAGAACTTAATGCAAACGTTAGAATGCTATAAATAATCGAAATCGCCAAAGAAACTATTATTCATTGAAATCCAAAGAGAATACCATTTTAAAGAATTACGATAACATCACAATGTTCGAACATCTATAACGTTTCATACGTTAACTGCAGCGTACCGCCTGCCATCTGTTGAGTGCATTTGCTACTACTTTCGTTGCAGTTTACGTACGCTATTTATACGTAGCAGTTCGCGCTTTGTACACAAAATAGGGCTTGGTATCTAGATCCCATTCTACACAAACGTCAATGTTTTTTCTTGCCATGGTACTTAGAGCATATTTTATTTAAAGTCTTCAGTTTATATACATACTTCCTTCATTTGTAACAACAAATGAAACTGAATGCGGCATAAACGCCAACATTCAGATTTCTTGTGTATGTAATTATATATCAGTTAAGCCGTTTTGGCAGTATCCAAGAATCTTTTTGTATATTCGAAAGTAAAAAAGATAACAATAACAAAGAAAAAAAATTTCATTATAGCAGGACCCGAACCATTGCCCAAAACAACGGAAGACCTTTACATGACGCGTTAACCCTCGCGGCTAAACATGACATACCCAACATTGTTCTTCTGCTGTTGTATTAGAAGGCTCTTACAACCGTTAAGTATTTCTATGGATGTATTTCAAATAAATAACTTGTAATAAACATTTTGAAAAGTAGCCTATGTCCTAATCCAAGACATAAGAAACCTCTATATGAAATTTCATCTAAATCAGTGCTGTAGTTTTAGCGTGATGAGGTAACAAACATACAAACTTTCGCATTTATAATATGTATAGGATTGTTTCAATGAATTAATTAAGAGTAATAATAAGTGGCGTGTTGCCTGGAAACGGCCACGTCCAATATTCTTGCCTTCCCTAGAGCTATTCTAATATATAGGCCTACTCCAATAACATTGTCACTCGATAGATTACAGAAATTCTCCCCCCTTTGCCCATCATCTTAAATCAGCAGGCCATCATCAGCTCCCAAACCTAGAAAACAAAAGCCCTTCACGTGGCTAGCAAAGGCCACAAAATAAATGTTAGAGGAATTTTAAATATCCAAACAAATGTTTTTAAAATCCCCGAACCTTTTAAAAGACCAATCTATATCGAAACATCAAAACTTTTTCGACATAATGATGGGCATCTTCAGGTAACGGCTGTCACCCATGGTAAAATTGTTTACATCACACATGCAAATCTGTATCTGTTGTCGCACACAAGCGAGCTATCTACGAGACTTTTGCGCACCTTCGACGCGCGGTGTTGAACAGTTACTGTCAAGATACCGAGCGCGGAATTAAGACGCAGTTGTGACAGGCAGCCGCTCTTACATAAGTAAACAAACTTCGCGGGGTTGAGTTCGGTTTTACCACTTCAAAAAAATGTTCAAATGTTTGTAAATCTATCGGACCAAACTGCGTGGCCATCAGTCCGTAGCTTATAAACTATTTAAACCTAGGTAAACTAACCGAAGGACAAACACACACACCCATGCCCCAGGGAGGACTCGAACCTCCGACGGCGCGCAACCGCGCGCTCCGCAGCGAGGCGCCTTAGACCGCACGGCTACTCCACCACTTCGTTGCCCCCCAATCTTGAGCGACAGTTACAATATCTATTTTAAAAGTTCTGTTTTATTGGATTTAGTAATTTGACGCTCTGCTACCTCAGTGATAAGTAATTTTATTCGTTAAACCATGCTCTTCAGCGGTATTTATTAGTTCAGTCTTCATTTCCCCAACACCAAAACGTGAATGCGGTCATATGACCTACAGTTTTATCAGTCTGCAACTTCTCTATTACTAAAATCTCTTGCTTAGGAAAGATTAAACATATTTTTGTTAACTCCTGTTGTTTAAAGAAGTTTGTATATTTCCTTCGACTTCTGATGATGCCCAAAAGATGCAAAACGCTTCACGTATAAATAAGTGAAACAACGCTTTTGTGCAATCAAGACTGTTTTTTACAAAAATATCTATTACGGTTGCTGTCCCGCTGCCACAAAAATATGAAATGCAGTGATTTCACAATTTTTTTCATTAAACACCTGAATTCTACCAAAATTTCCAAAAAATAATTTCACCGAGTTCTTAGTATCTTCTAATCCCAAGCGAAAGTGAAGCATCTTCTATACTCACATCGCCGCGGTGAAGTAGCCGAGCGGTCTAAAGCACCTGGCTGCGGAGCGCGTGGTTGCTCGCTGTGGAGGTTCGAGTCCTCCCTGGGGCAAGGGGGTGTGTGTTTGTCCGTAGGTTAGTTTACCTAGGTTTAAGTAGTTTGTAAGCTACGGACTGAGAAATACATCGATTGGTATATGTGCAACCCCAGCAAAGTAATGAAGGATTCTCGAGCTGGTGGTGAACTCATGTCACATCGCTTCACAGAAATACGCTTGCTTCTATTCTATGATAAACAGAAAATATAAAATACCCTTGGACAAGAAAACATTGAAAAAGGAATCCAAACATTGTAATATATAGCACAAGAAAATGGCTTTAAGCCAGCCATAGTCAACAAAATCCGCAGAAAATACCAGAAAAATAAAAGGAATAATCCACTGCACCCACACTTACAACTAGATAAACAACGATCACACCAGACGAAGATCAAATGTATTCCTCCAACCTACATAGGCAATACCTGAAACAAAATCAACAAAATTTTCAGACACACAAATTAAACTCGCATTACAAACGACAAACAACCTTAACACAAAATTGCACAAAACATTTACTAATACATTAATATCAAGAAGCTCTAGAATATATAAAATCACGTGTGAAAATTGTAATAAATTCTACATCGATCAAACTGGAAGAAATTTAGCAATTTCGCAACACACCAGAACGTCTGAAAACAATCCCTCTACCCGCTCGCAGCATATCAGAAATGAAAATCACTTCACAATTAATATTGGCAAGGCACTACAAACATTACACATTATTCCTAAAGGTAATAATAATGAATTTTACGGAATAAATGGAACTGTGTACCCACATAAATACAACTCATGACGAAATTCTCAATGACCACACTGAATTTAAGCTTAAACTTTATTTAGAAAATTTTATCGAAATATACGACTAGATAATGGATAACTAAACCACATGCATATATTAATAGACTGGCAACGCCGTATACAGTATCATTGGTGTCATTGACGTATCGCCGCCATATTTGTATACTACAAATGTGTTGATCAGTTGTGTGTCTAATTACAGAAAACAGTAGTTAAAACTGGCGTAACTACGCCGTCTTTACAGTTTTGACATAATTGTCAATTGCTGTCTTGTATGTTGTTGTACGTTTTCGTACAGCAAACAGAATTCACATTAAGCAATGAGTAGCATTGATTTCAAGTTTTTATTCATTTGTTATCAGTTTCATACAACGTCGTCTTTTCTTCCAGTAGTATGGTTGTTATAAAAGTGCTATTTGTCGTGGATAACACGTATCTTTATTATTTGATTATTCTTACGTAATCTACATTAATGAGTCGCGTTACACGTTGTTTTTATTAATCTATTACCAGTTTCGATTAACTTCCCTTTTCTTTAAATAGAACATCGGATACACTGTTATAGTTGTCATGGATCACATGAATCTTAATTATTCTGAGTGTTTTACGATAACTACAGTTTGCTTCAACATTAGGTAACATGTTCTTCTCATTACACGATTTTACTATAAATGTGTTAAATACATCTACTACGGAAGTATTAGCTCACATGTAGAGCATGTTTAAACCGATTAGTAAAGCTTATAACATCATTTCGTGTTGCAAGATTGTAGGCAACTTACTATTACATAAGAGATTCATTGAGCCCTTTCAAACAAGAAACTCTTTTATTTTTGTTCACTGAAACAAAGCCAACAGTATAAGGCAAGACGAACATGAAAATCAACAAGCATAGAAAATTATATATGTCAGGACGGAAGAGCTCAGTAGTTCAAGTAATTCAGAGAAATCGCTCTCGCTCGTTTATCAAATCGCGCAAAAAAATTACGAAACATATTTTCGCCACAAGGTCATAGTAGTATACGGAAACTTTTTGACGATAGGTGATTCAAGCTGGCGGTATCAGGCTTCATTCAGAGGGGCCAATTTGCCAGTCCAGTCTAGTAATGTATGCATGTGATAACTTCTTAGTAACCAGAGACACACTATCGCATAACAAACGATTATATTTAATTCCCATTGAAACATCCATGTAAACACAAAGCATCAATACTATCAGAGATTAATATTACATCCAACTAAAATCTTTACGGAAACGTAAATATGGAATTAAGTAAACGTTTTCATAAGAAAAGATGCTATATGGAACATCTATCTACGTGATGTAAGTATCGCTGCCTCAAATTAAAAATAAATAAAATAAAAATAAAATTAAAAAAAGTCACACTCATAAAAGTTTACAAAATAACTAACATAGGTTATTTGCAGGCATCACTTGACATTGGCATAAGCCGAAACGTCCTTAGTGAAAGAATAAAAACATTAACAGCATATTGGAAAATTCTCATTAATAAAATGTCTTAATACGATATTAATATTGTTAAAGTAAAACGATGTACGATAAATATCGAAAGGAAAATATTGATGTCCAAAAACATTGATGTTTTATATTCAAAAAGAAATAATCCTACGCAAGGCAAAAGTTTAGATCATTGGTAGGGACGATCTGTAGTGTTCACTCGTGTGACTAGTTGCAGCTTTGTTGAAAGCGCTCCCTGTGCTGTAATCTGAGACGAAGTTGAGCAACCAGTTTGTCGATGGGCGTCAGGTACTGTAGCCGTGCTCCAATGAAAAACATGCGTATTAAATTTTCCATCACACTATCCATCACAAATCTTCAATGTTTTAGACGATTAGTATATTTTAAAATTAAAACGTGATATTCCATAGCTGGATGTGTGAACGTTAATATATCAGTTTGTACTGTAAGAAATAATGACGCGTTTTTAACAAAAAGGCAAATGATTTATGTTTCAAATGATTAGTGTCTTTAATTAAAATATGGAGCTCGGTAGGTAGATTGGTGAATGTCAGTGTATTGTAAATAGTAACAACATAAAATCTTATTATTCATTTCACTTAACTCCATCCATTCAATCGACTAGTCTGCCATGATGCTAAATTATAACAGACACTCGCAAATACAATAAACCAGACAGTCGTTTCATTTCGGTGTTATAAATTCATTCAATCTTTCCTCGCCCTTCACACTGGAGCGCCAGTGGCTGCGCGAAATGTGATGCGTTGCCAACCTTTGAGCGCTACGGAAGCATTCTGTCGCCTCAGCTTTGGCCCTTCGGCAGACCAACTGACATACGTTACTCAACTGGCAATACCTCATACAGTATCACTAGTGTCACCGTCACTTTAAAGGACAGGTAAATAACTACTTGTGTCTGGATAAAACAGCCGTAAGACATTGCGATAAGGTGATATAACTTCGACTGTTAGATTTTACTTGCGGCGTCGCCATAGTATGCTTACATTGTGCACAAAAGTATTGCTTCACGAGTAGCAAACAGTGTGTGTGTGTGTGTGTGTGTGGCTTTTGATCCTACACTGTACCAATTTTTTTTATTACATCATTGAGTTGAATCTTCATCATGGAAGTATCGATGGTCCGATGTTGTTTTCATACTATCGATTTTTCGATGTTTTAAAGAACGCAACATCGAAGTTTTGCCACTAAATATCGATATTTATTTAACATCGATCCTTACTCTGACTGGACACTTTCCTTAATTTATAACCAATAAAAAGTCATTGCTGAATGCGCTCAATTTCTATTACACAAAAACAAACTGTTCTCACATATAGTGACTGGTTCTCGATGTGTACCCACTTTCCCGATTCACTATCCGGTAGCAATTTTGCAGTATACTACTAAAAAAAAAAGTCCACAACACCAAATACTTTGAAAAGCGGAAAATGTTTGGTCGGCTTCTGTCCTAACGCCATTCGTAATAGGCTGCCTTTATTTCCCATCATTTTTCGCGCTCCTACCAACATACCTACATGTCAAGCAGCGGTCGCCGACATGTGAAGTGCACTTTAACCCTATTCAGAAATGTTCCGAAGAAACTTCTGTGAAACCACTATAATTACTAAAAGAGAAGTTGATCCAAGCAGAAGTAAAAATGTTTGTATCCTGTGTCACAATTTTTTAATAATATTTGTGAGGCCTTTTTGAGACTGACTGCTTTTACTATTATTTCAGAGTCATTATCGTAATCCATCCAACAATAATGCATTAATAAGATAGGTAAAACATCGTCACTAATGTGTTGCACAATACTTGGAACTTATGTATTGCTAACAGGTAATTTCAATATCAGTGTGATACAGACAACCTGATCCAATAAAAGGGGCTTGTGCAATGACATAAAACTGAATTGGCCACTAAAGATAAACCATATAGAAGTGACAATCTGAATTTATCACACTTAATCATAACCGATTTGTATTATTAGCAGCAATTGTTAATAATGGTAAAACTTTATGACCCTTCTCGCCGAGCTCCAGTGCTTATGTTGGCACAGATGAACAATGAAGTGTAGAACTGCGTTAATATTTTTCACCAGCTACAGGGTAAATGTTACTGCTGCTCGTTTCACTCGCAGCAAAATTAATACTGTGCCTGCTCTATGTTTGACATGTTCTTGTATGTATCCTTGTCCGTTCAGAAAAAAATAATTTTCGTTTCAATTGAAATTGTCAAGACAAAACAATTATTGGTCATCTGAGTTGCCGCCATCAAAACATTGGTACCAACATAACCACTGGAGTCCGGCGAGAAGCGTCGAACAATTTAACCGTTAAGAAGGAAACATAAGCCACGATAATGAAAAAAGCCTCTCCATGTTATTCAGTTATCAGATTTATAAAAATTTCTAATGATTGCGCAAGCAAATTTAAGAATTTAAATAATGTACACAAGCTAATATGTGAGGGAGCTCAGGCATGAAAAGAGAATTACAATAAACAGTAGGCCTACTCTTCGTAATTACAATTAAACTCTTTCATGGACGTAAACAAAAATCTCGCCCTGAAATTTGAATATGAAGTAAAGTTCTTCGTTATTCTTGTGGGTCATTCACGATCATTTCATGCTAATAGTTTCATTTTACAGTAACTTTACGCCCGCGTCGTAATTTCTACGGCAGTTTGACACAGGATTATGAAAATTGCATTTTATTGGTAAAACGAAGATTTAAAACATGCATATCTGATGCCTACGAAACAAGAAAACTAATTAAGCTTAAATCGCGAAGTAATTACGTTCATTAACGAACTCGGTCTGGATAAATAAAGAGTGGTGTGAATGTTTTACAAGTCAGTGTCTCCTTATTCGACACAGATACTAGTAGACCTGGAAAACATGACGTGGTTGCAAGATAGAACCAAGTGACTGTTGAGATGTATTAACTGTATATAAACAATCGCTAAAAAGTTGTAAAGAAATTCTGCTATTTTAAAGTAAAAAATACTTACTCGTAAAATTTAATGTTACTTCCTTTCACAGTCGTAAGCAGAGTTGGACACCATGATTGTTTTGTCAGTAGAGAGTTGGTACATTCAGAGTTTGTAACATACAGCGTCCTGAAACTCGCAGGTAATTTCACAACTGCAGCACTGACAAGCAGATGACTCGTATAAAATATACCGCGGAACGATTAATCTGTTGAGTGTTGCAACCATTGACCTGGTTAGAGCTCAAATCTAACATAATCAGAGATGTTAATTTAAAACCACAGATATCGACCAGCGATATCGATGGTACACAAGAATATCAGTACCAGTTCAGAGTCTAATCTGGGGTATTTTAAATCTCAATAAGGTATTTACAATCCACTGACACACTTACTGAAAATATTCCACTTTTTGAAATATTAATATCGACTTCAATTAAGTACTTCGACTATTCTCCCATTCTTTAAATTTACTTACGTTCTTCTGTAGCCTCAGACTGACATAAAGATAATGCTTAAAATGTGTCTGAGCCACTTATTAGTTGGAATAAAAAGTTTTCAGGAAAAAATAATTTTTAAGACGTACACAAGGCTAAAGATGACATGTATATTTCCATCACCCAATAGCAATCAACTAACAGTGACATTGATAATGAAGTCGCAATGTAATCACAATGTAACCATATCAATCGAATCGCAATCTAATGACTATATCGCAACGTTACTATGTACTATATGCAGTAATCTTTAGATACTGCAATGAGTGTTTTGACTGTTCTATTCAAATTACTTTTACGATAGTATATGAATTTTTAAAGTTATGTGGGAATCGCCGTCAGCACAGTGAATTTTATATTTATTATTGAGAAGAGCCCTACATACAATGGGAATAACAGAAGAGGACCCTAAATGTAGGATCTGTGATGACGGTGATGAAACTGCATCACATCTGATCTTCGAATGCATTGCACTGGAGAGTAAAAGGCACAGAACATTTGGGACAACCAGACCCGAAGAAATTGTGTCTAATAAAGAACTGGTAAAGGGACTCCTTGCACTGTTCAAGGGCATTGGTTGGCTTTACTACACATACAGGGAGCGATACCGCACAATAAACTTAGTTTCGGTGCGGGCAGTGGCGGGTTAGACCAAGACTGTTTTGGCTTCCCTGAAAGGATCAATTCAAATCAAATCAATTGAGAAGAGCAGACTTTACTTTTTATTTTCTTTACTCTTTGATTACTGACTCTCTGCTTTCCATAGTTACGTTATGTTTTTTTTCTCTTAAATAAGTAGTTTTTCGAGTGTCTCTCAACGAAGCTTTTTTATTAATTTAAAGTAATTGCTACGACGATAAGACGCTACAAAGTCGTGACCCCGAATTTTAAAGCAATTAATGAGAATATGAGCACGCAAAAACAGACGATATCGTCGAGCATTGGATCGGCGCGAACGTGCGACAGTAAAGCAACAAACCTTCGCCACGATTTAAAAAGGCAGCTGGAAGAATTACGGTTGGAAATAGATAGGCATGAGAGCTCGGCGGAAGATCTAAATTTCCCGGCTAGCAGCAGAGGTACATCAACTAATAAATTGCAAATGATGGTGCGTACGCCATAATTTCTACCGGATAAGCCAGACCTTTGGTTTGCAATGCTCGAGTTGGCTTTCCGACAAAACGAAATCACAGAAGAACACACGAAATTTGCAATAGCCGTTAATGTGCTAGACGCCAGAGCAGCTGCTCTCAGCGCTGATATTATATTGGAGGCATCTGAGAAGCATAGTTAGGAAAGACGAACTTTCAAATGACACACTAAGACAGCTTTGGCTGGCATAATTACCAGAGAATGTTAAGACGGTGGCAGTTTTGTATGAGACACAAGACATTTCAACATTGCTGTCAGTGACGGACAAAGTATATGCTGTATTGGAGAAGAGACATACAGCAGATATAACTGCTATTGCCAATAATTACGACTCACAAGAAAATGCAGCTATACAGAGAAACCAAGAAGCAACTGTCAAGGATCAGTTACGTGAACTACAAGAACAGGTTGAAGCCCTGCAAAAACGGGTAGCGACGCTGCTGGAGAGCGAGAAGAGCGTTCGTAAGCAAAGCACGAACAGTAACAGCGGAAACAACGGAATCCAATGGAAAGACCAAGTCTGCTGGTATCATCGACGGTTTGCAGAGAGAGCTACGAGGTGCACTACGCCATGCACGTACTCAAGCTGCATGATCAATCAAGTAAAAGGTGAGGCCGACGAGCAGCGCGTGAGTAACATGTCTCTTTTACCTTTGCTTTCGTGCCGGTTATATGTGCGTGACATAGAATCGAAACGTATTTACCTAATTGATTCAGGATCAGACACAAGTGCGCTACCGATCGGAAGTTGCAAAGCCGAAGTTCAAGCTTCACAGATAAGTCTTACTGCAGCAAATAGAGCACCAATAATGACTTACGGGAAGTGTCAGTTAGACGTTAAATTAGGATTCAAACGAAATTATACTTGGTCTTTTGTATTAGCTGAAGTTACAGATGCTATCCTAGGTGCGGATTTTTTGTATCACAATAGACTTGAGGGAAATATCAGTACAGCAAGCATAAGATGTGGTGAAGAAATAGTAAAAGGTACGTTAGGACGAAATACTTTTGGTACCATAGGCTACCAGGATAGTCAGATGTGTCACTTGC
This sequence comes from Locusta migratoria, assembly GCA_026315105.1. Classification (NCBI taxonomy): domain Eukaryota; kingdom Metazoa; phylum Arthropoda; class Insecta; order Orthoptera; family Acrididae; genus Locusta; species Locusta migratoria. Next base: position 47,455,840 of record CM048751.1, on the reverse strand, counting down.
ATAGTAATGATAAAAAGGTGCACACGCAAACAGTTTTGCACAACACAGTGCACCACATTAAAACGACAGCTGGGCAACCGGTATCACAGAGATCAAACTGTAAACTTTTATCGGCAGCATTTGCCAAAAGCAGCCGAAAAGCAGGCACCTTTAACTGCAGCTCTAGTGGGCAAGAATGCAACAGTCAGAGAACCATTAAAATGGACTCCAGAAGTGCAAATTGCATTCGAACAAATTAAAACAGACCTACAGAATGCAGTGCTATTAGCACACCCAGTTCCTCAGGCACCATTAGCCATAGTGGTCGATGCCAGTCAGCAAGCTTTAGGAGCAGCCTTGCACCAGCAAATAAATAGCCACTGGCAACCTGTAGGATTTTTCTCCTGTAAACTCACAGCGGCACAAGTCAACTGGTGTGCATATGATAGAGAACTACTAGCAATGTATGAAGCTGTAAAGTATTTTCGTCCGCAAGTGGAAGCCAGACCATTCATTATATATACCGATCACAAGCCTATCACTTTTGCTTTCAGCAAAAACAAAGACAGTTGCTCACCGCGACAATTTCGGCAGCTAGAATTTATAGCCCAGTTTACTACAGACGTGAGGCATATAAGAGGAGCGGAAAACGTGGTTGCAGATTGTTTGTCAAGAGTTGATGCAATTTCTCAGACCATCGACTATGAACAATTGGCAAATGCACAGAAAGTGGACCCGCAACTTGAAGCATATCGCAAGGGTGGTACCTCAGGGCTACGATTACAACAAGTACATCCAGCTGGAGAGAATGTTTATGTTTGGTGCGATGTATCTCAAGGTAGACCTAGACCATTTGTGCCTGAGACACTGAGAAAGAGTTTTTTCGATGCCATTCACAGCCTCGCTCATCCCGGAGCAAACGCAAGTGTCTAGCTTATGATAGATCGTTTTGTATGGCCAGGAATTAAGAGAGATTGCCGGAGTTGGGCGAAGTCATGCTTGCAGTGCCAGAGATGTAAAATCGGCCGACACGTCCACAAACAGATTGGAGATTTTCCACTTACAACGACTAGATTTACACATGTACATTTGGACATTGTAGGCCCGTTATTACCTTCAGAAGGCTACCGCTATCTCCTTACCATGATTGACCGTTATACAAGATGGGCAGAAGCAGTGCCACTAACGGATATTTCAGCAGAAACTGTGGCACGGGTATTCCTGGAAACTTGGATTGCACGTTTTGGCTGCCCATTACATGTGACCACTGACCAAGGCCGTCAATTCGAATCTTTACTGTTCTTAGAATTGGCTAATCTGTGTGGCTTCCGGCGTCATCGCACAACTGCTTACCATCCGGACAGTAATGGTATACTCGAACGCTTGCATAGAACCTTAAAGGCTGCATTAATGTGTCACTCACAATCGTGGACATCTGCTTTACCTCTGGTGTTACTGGGCTTGCGAACTGCAGTTAAAACAGATTTGGGAGCTTCCACAGCAGAGTTGGTCTACGGTGAGACCTTGCGGCTGCCGGCAGAATTCTTTAATGCTCAGGTGGAGACATCACAAGAGGACTTACCAGAGGTTTTGCAAGTGCTACGCAGACAAATAGCTACACTACGCCCATCACCTGTATCGCGACATGGAGAAAGAAAAACATTTATCCATAAGGACCTTCACAACTGCACCCATGTCATGCTCAGAACAGACTCAGTACTACCGCTACTGCAGCCTCCATATTCCGGGCCACATAAGGTGTTACTGAGAGGTGACCATACAATGCAGATCGACTGTCACGGAAAACGGCAGACAGTATCATTGGAACGAGTAAAGCCTGCACATATGTTGCTGACTGAAGAAGACGTGCAACAGGTACGTCATGAATCGGCAGTACCTGTACAACAACCACAGCAAGAAGATGAAGTGGCGGAAGAAGTAAACACCGAACCTTCCATACTAACAAGAGGAACCGAAGAGGAACACACAGTACCAACTGGACGTTCTATAGCTGCCCGACGTGTCAAGTACAAGTATCCATACATCCCTGGAGCTCCGCTCTACCGCGGGGGGTGGGGGGGGGGAGGGGGGGCTGTGTGGGAATCGCCGTCAGCACAGTGAATTTTTTATTTATTCTTGAGAAGAGCAGACTTTACTTTTTATTTTCTTTACTCTTTGATTACTAACTGACTCTCTGATTTCCATAGTTACGTTATGTTTTTTCTCTTAAATAAATAGTTTTTCGAGTGTCTCAACGAAGCTTAATTATTAATTTAAAGTAATTGCTACGACGATAAGACGCTACAGTTATAATTTAGAATAAAAAAATTAGACAACATAAAATAAAAATAAAATGTAATGACCACTGCAGATGAAATGACTGAGGCGAGCAGCTAGATTTGTTACTGGTAGGTTCGACCAATGCGCGAGTGTCACGGAAATGCTCGTTGTAGGAAAGACGACGTTTTTTTTTCGTGAAATTCTGCTGAGGAAATTTAGAGGGGCGGAATTTGAAGCTGAGTGTAGTACGATCTTGCTGGCACCTACTTACATTTCGCGTAGTGATCACAAAGACAAGATAAGAGTAAGAAACTTCCTGGCAGATTAAAATTGTGTGCCGGAACCGGGACTCGAACCTGAGACCTTTGCCTTTCGCGTGCAAGCTCACTACCGACTGAGCTATTTCGACACGACTCACGATACCGCCTCACAACTTTACTTCCGCCAGTACCTCGCCTCCTACCTTCCAAACTTCACAGAAGCTCTCCTGCGAACCATGCAAGACTAGCACTCCTGGAAGAAAGGATATGGTGGAGACATGGCTTAGCCACAGCCTAAGGGATGTTTCCAGAATGAAACTTTCACTTTCAAGATAAGAGTAATTAGGGCTCGTACGGAGGCATATATGCATTCTTTTTTTCCTCGTTCTATTTGGGAGTGGAATAGAAAAGGAAATGCCTAGTAGTGGTACAGTGTACCCTCGGCCACGCACCTTACGGTGGATTGCGGTGTATGTATGTTGATGTAGATATGTTATATTGTGAGAGTTCAGACGGAAAACAACTTTCAAAGACCTTGAGAAATTTGTTGAGGAAATTCTCTTACTTCTCGGCATCCTTTTAAAATGACAGATTTCCGGACTAAATTTTTAATAGCTGCCACAAGTTATAGCCCCATAAAAGCTCCTAAATCGGCAGCCTCCTCTTGTTTCGTCAGCCTAGATGCAATTGTAACCTGCCAGCTTCTACAGTGTCTCTTAGATTTCAGAGCTTGGAGTACCTTCATTGGGCTCCAAACAGCCTTAAGCCCTTTCTATACGAGACGTGCAACACGACAAGGAAGTCGTTGTCAGCTGCAGCGCCCCTTGCGATAGACCGTCGAACTACTTGCCTACGGGTCTACTTCGTTTGTGTCAACTTACAACAAATGCATCTCCACATTACTATTACTTTTCTAGAAAAGCGTTCTCGAAAAAGAGAAATTTGTTAACATCGAATATTGATTTAAGCCTAAGGAAGACCTTTCTGAAGGCATTTGTATGGAGTGTTGCCTTGTATGGGAGTGAAACATGGACGTTAAACAGTGCGGACAGGAAGAGGATTGAGGCTTTTGAAATATGGTGCTACAGAAGAATTCTGAAGATTATGTGGGTGGATCGCGTAACTAATGAGGAGGTACTGAACAGAATTGGGGAGAAAAGAAATTTCTGGCATACCTTGACTAAAAGAAGGGATAGATTGGTAGGGCACATTCTTAGACATCAAGGGATTGTGAATTTAGCGTTGGAGAGAAGTGTGTGTGGTAAAAACCGCAGAGGAAGACCAAGAGATGGATACAGTAAGCAGATTCAGACAGATGTAGGTTGCCGTTCTTATGTGGAGATGAAGAGGCTTGCTCAGGATAGGGTATTGTGGAGAGCTGCATCAAACCAGTCTCCGGACTGAAGACTACAACACACACAACATGATATATTGTGATGATTAAAACATTTATTTGTGTTTTAGACTGCCACTGTGAAACTGTATTTAACTGTTTTAGTGCAGTTCATGCGTAACTACGTTGCTCATATGTGTTAACGTCATCATTATAAAATGCGATTACATACTTCCAGCCCCTGCTGTTTGAGGCGTCTATGTATATGATGAACAAGCTCAGGTGTCTAGACGTAGACCTTTTACTTTGATAAAGCTTCAAATAATGCTTACCAAAAACAAATATTTCATCTGTTAACTACAGTTTGTTTCAGGAAAAATAGCAAATATTTTAGAAGATGGTAATAAAGACGATTTGCAGTTAAAATTTTATATAATGTGTGTCCACGTTTTATAGGGTACAGAGATACAGCTCTTGGTATGTACAACAAACTGATTTGGATATTTTGACTGATTCTTTTGTCGGTTCTTGGTAGATCACCATATTGACTTTTATTTAAATAACCGGTTTTCGACGTAGTTTAAAGTCTGAATATGTCCTAGTAAGACGAAAACCGGGTAACTAAGTGGAAATGAACATGTAAAAGATACACAAAATTCTGCTTTGAAGTAAGAACAGACGGATAAATCAGCGAAAATTTCTTGATTTACATTTGCTCTACGTTTGTTTGGATTTCATATTAAAAGCTGTATTCAATAAAAATTGTACAAAGGTTATATTAAATTTTTAATGCAATTCCTCTATAGTATCACCTCCTAGAATACTTAGGACTGAGTCGAAAAACTACGTTGCTCTGAGCAGGAGACAAGTACACATTCTCAAACAAATTCCCGATTTGGCTTCATTTGTCAGCTGAGTTCCCCATTCCGTCGTCTGCGCATGCGCGAAGCACTTCCATACGCGTGAGAATAGGATCCATCCTATACCGTCTACTAGCGATCGTATGCGTGCTTCTTGTGCAAGTGGACGCGTCTACACTGTACGCGGACGGCGTGATCGGTGCATCATGGGTAATCTCGCAAGCTTTCACTTCCCGTGTAGAAAGGGCTTTAGTTTACATAATGCATAGTCAGTAGATAGTCAATACTTGACAATTACCTCTCAAGCGTGAGCAGAAATGTATTAAAATCAGAATAAGGACCTATAAATACCAATAAATAAAAGATTAGTTCCTTTCAAATCAATAATTCCTGCAAAACGAATAAATAATCCGTACTGTGTTTTGAAACACCAGTTTTAGCATACATGACAACTCCCACCACACTGCAAATAACTACTGGAAAAAGAAGCAGCTAACTTTACCCTGGCAAATTAAGCCTCTGAATTGTGACATTATTTAAGAAGTGCTCTGGAACAGCAATAACGACAAAAATCTAAATCTCTTATTGAATCCATCATTGATGCTGGTAGGACTTCAGCTAATCAAGATTACGTAGGAAGTGGGATACGAACAGCCATAAGTTTAACAGAAACATTTATTTCTTTACTACCAGTTTCGGCATTTCATTGTGCCACCTTCAGGCCCCTGCGTTTGAAACACAAACTTACTCAAGTAACTATGTAAAAACATTAAAAAATGTAAAAGTATGGTTTGGTAACACTGAAAATACAATACAGGTATGAAAGTGCTATTCAACAACACATAAAAAGTATGTACAAACATAGTCAACATTAACATGCAATTTTTTATGTGTATATTAATCTTACATTAGAAATATTTTTTTTTCTTTAAATCCCAGTAGGATATGAATAATTTTGACAAGGATTTACTTTATTTCAGAGATAATTAATTTTAATGACATGGTCTTTTGCCTTATCACTATCATTATGATGACAGTATTATTCGTCCTCTTATATGTTTTTGTACGTTGTTACATTTATACCCTATTTGGAAGCCTTTACTCGTCTTTATAACTTTAGTTGGAATTATGAGTAAGCACTAACGTATTGATTCTAACATTTGAACAGTTTAGGTATATTTCTATACATGGTTCTAATTTTTGGGTCATTTGTGACATTTGGTGCTTTGTATTTCAGTTACATATTTTTGTTTGTTCTTTGTTGTCTTAATGTTGGAATCTTGTATTGTTTCAAAAATTAATCAGTTCATTATTACGAATCAGTCAGGCGGAGTATGTACCATGCATATGGTAATAAGATGCATGTTATATTTTTGCCTTGTTACCTTTTCTCGTCTTCATATTGTGATTGTAATTTTATTGAGATGGTTCATGCGACTTTTTTTAATATTTATTGTTTTTATATTTTTTTATTTTATGACACAGTAGTTCCATATTTGCTAAATGACCACTAACAATTATGTTGCATGTCTCCCTCCTTAGGTTATATGATTCATGTGTATACTTTGAGCTTGCCTAGCTTATTAGATTTTATGTGTCTCTCCCAACAAGCATAATAATGTCTTAATCAGCAAAATTGACTATCTTTATTCGTATACTAGAATTCTCTTTGTCAGTTTATTGAATCAAACTACCACTAGTGTAAGATTAACATACGCATTTTTATGTGTTATTGAATAGCGCTTTCAGACCTGTTTGTATTTTCAGTGTGTTACCGTACAATACTTTTATGGTTTTTTAAAATATTTTTTAATGTTTTTGCCATAGGTACTTGAGTAAGTCTGTGTTTAATACGAAGGGGCCTGACTCCTTTCGTTTATACGTTATATCTCCTTCACTGAGTCGCATATGTTTCTTACCTCTACAGCAATTGTAGCCTCACGGTAATGAATATGGTCATCAAAGTTGGTTGAAATTGTTCCAGTAGCTTAGATGGAGACATTGTCGCCTGATGTAGCAGTTTTTCGCGCATCTCATCGTTTATGACGTCATATCTACCCAACTATGTGTGCTACTTAATGTACGTAATGTACACCGATGGCGGTCGTCCTCTTGGTTTGAAGGTCGTGTGTGAAAAATTTCAAGATTGGACCAAAACTGTAGATTTGAAAAGAATACGTACACAACAACACACGGACACTCCACATATAATGATGAAGATGATGTCATTTTACTTGACTACATCTACATCTACATCTACATAGGTACTCTGAAAATCACATTTAATTGCTTGGCAGAGGGTTCATTAACCAATTTCATAACCTTTCTCTACCCTTCCATTCTTTAAAAGCGCACGGGAAGAAAGAACACCTAAATCGTTCCGTTTTCGATCTGATTCCCCTTATTTTATTGGGATGGTCATGTCTCCCCATGTAGGTGGGTGCTAGCAAAATATTTTCACATTCAGAAGTAAAAAACGGTGACTGAAATTTCGTAAATAGATCTCGCCGCAACGAATAACGTCTTTCTTTTAATGATTTCCACCTCAAATCGTGCAACATTTACGTGACGCTTCCCCCCCCCCCCCCTGCAACGTGATAAAACAAAACGAGCTGCCATTCTCTGAACCTTCTCAATGTCTTCCGTCAGTTCCACCTGGTGAGGGTCCCACAAGGGGCAACAGTACTCCAAGAGAGGACGCACAAGTGTGATGTAGGCAGTCTCTTTGGTTGAGCTGTTGCATCTTCGAAGCGTACTGCCAATGAAACGTAACCTTTGGTTCGCCTTCCCCACAATATTTTCTGTGTGTTCTCTCCAGTCTAAGTAGTTCGTAGCCGGCCGCGGTGGTCGAGGGGACTGAGGCGCTGCAGTCACGGTCTGCACGGCCACTACGGTCGGGGGTTCGAATCCCCCCTCGGGCATGGATATTTGTGCCGTTCTTAGTGTAAGCTAGTTCATAAGTAGTTTGTAAGCTTAGGGACTAATAACCCCGTAGTTAAGTCCCATAAGCTATACAAACATTTGAACATTTGAGTAGTTCGTAATTGTAACTCCTAGGTATTTAGTAGAATTTACGGCCTTAAGGTTTGACTGAATTATCGGGTAATTAAAGTTCAGAGGATTTTTTTAATGGTCATGTGTGTCACTTCACACTTTTCTTTAGTGTTAATTGCCAATTTTCACACTATGTAGAAATTTTGTCTAAATCGCTTTGCAGTTGCTTTGATCCTCTATTGCCTTCACTAACCTATAAACGACAGCATCATCCGCGAACAGTCTAAGGGAGCTATTGGTAGTTGTTCTTGGATTGAATTATGGAGTGTTCACTTCGTCTTCTTTGGTAAACGAATTTCGGAAAGCTGTGTTTAGCAATTCTGCTTTGTCGTACTGTCATAATTAGTATTACCATTGCTATCGCGTAGTGAAGATATTGTTTCTGTTTTGCCGCTAGTGTACTTTACATACGATCAGAATTTATAATCGATTTTCTGCAAGATTACGCGACATGATTTCGTTGTGGTAACTACTATAGGCTTCTCGCATTGAAGTCCGCGCTAGGTTGCGAGTTTCCGTAAAAGATTGCCAGTCTTGCGGATTCTGTGTCTTTTTAAACTTTGCATGCGTTTTTCTTTGTTTCTGCAACAGTGATCTGACCTGTTTTGTGTACCACGGGGGGTCAGCACCCTCATTTATTAATTTATTTGGTATAAATTTCTTGATTGCTACTGATATTGTCTTTGAAAGTAAGCCACAACTGATCTACACTCGCATTTTTAGTTTTGAAAGACTGGAGACTATCACTCAGGAAAGCGTGAAGCGAAATTTTATCTGCTCTATTGAATAGATATATTTTCCGTTGATTTTTGGTGCATTTGGTTCAAACGCAGATTGAGTGCCAAATAGGAGGAACAAAGTTAGAACAGGTAGACAGTTTCAAGTGCCTGGGATGTATTTTCTCACAGGATGGCAACATAGTGAAAGAATTGGAATCGAGGTGCAGCAAAGCTAAAGCAGTGAGTGCCCAGCTAAGATCTACTCTCTTCTGCAAGAAGGAAGTAAGTAACAAGACTAAGTTAGCAGTGCATCGCTCTATCTTTCGACCAACTTTGTTGTATGGGAGTGAAAGTTGGGTGGATACAGGTTATCTCCACAAGGTAGACAGGTTGAAAGTAGCAAGAATGATTGCAGGTACTAGTAGATGGGAGCAATGACAGGAGGGTGTCCATAATGAGGAAATCAAAGAAAAACTGGGAATGAACACCATAGACGAAGCAGTCAGAGCAAACAGACTGAGATGGTGGGGTCATGTTACACGTATGGGAGAAGCAAGGTTACCTAAGAGACTCCAGAGCTCGGCAGCGGAGGGTAAGAGGAGTCGAGGTAGACCAAGAAGAAAGTACTTAGATTCGGTGCAGAATGATTTTGCAGTAAAAGGCATAACATCAGACGAGGCATCAATGTTAGCACTGAATAGGGGATCATGGAGGAATTTTATTAGAAGTACTAAGCTCCAGACTGAACGCTGAAAGTCATAATCAGTCTCTAATGATGATGATGATGATGGGAATTTCGATATTCAGTCTGGCTGCTATAACTCTATGTTCGCTAATCCCTGTATCTATTTCGATGCTCTTATGTTGCTCCGGACTCCCGCCGTACATAGCATTTTATCCAGAATTACAGTTTTGCGGTAGTAGATTTCTGTTGATAAGCACGTGTATAATGTTACATTTATTTACGCCCACGGTCAAGTGCCAGTTCGCACAAGATTTATCTGCCATCGGCAGGTCTACGCGCAACTGCTATAACCTCTTGTGACGTTGCCACTTTACTGCAGACAATTTTTATCATGGCGCTTCTGGCGTTTTCTACTGGATCAGTTATATACCCAGTCATGAGTATCGCTCCTATCACACTTCCTTGGGGTACGCCTGAAGCTTCTACGAGTATTATATCTGCCGATATGGTTCCATTGGGCGCGACGTGTTGAGGTCTAGCTGCAAGATTAGATTAGATTAATACTTGTTCCATAGATCATATATACGACATTTCGTAATGATGTGGAACGTGTCAGTTTAGTAAATGTTGTCTATACTCGACAATCAATATTTTAAAATGATTTCCAATCCATGGTGTACAACAGCAATCAGTTAGAATAAATATTCCTTCAAACCGTCTTGATTGCAAATTTTTTATTAGTTAATGCCGCGTTTCGCCCTTTATCAGGGCATCTTCAGATTATCTGCGTGACAGAATTTACACAAAATTACAAGGCGGAATTGCAAACGGTTGTAATGGTACATGGGCTTATTTTGTGATAAGAAGATAGTATAAATGGTAAACAAAGCTTACAATGCGCTCTCCGTGGTGTGACACCGTAAGTTGATATTGCGGTGTTTCTATTTTCCTGGAATATTTTTTGGTTTTCGTTTTCGTTGTTACCCGAACATTTGTAGGGCCACAAGGAAAACCAAAAAACATTCCATGAAAATAGAAACACCGCAATATCAACTTATGGTGTCACACCACGGAGAGCGCATTGTAAGCTTTGTTTACCATTTATAGTATCTTCTTAACACAAAATAAGCCCATGTACCATTATAACCGTTTGTAATTCCGCCTTGTAATTTTGTGTAAGTTCTGTCACGCAGATAATCTGAAGATGCCCTGCTAAAGGGCGAAACGCGTCATTAACTAATAAAAAATTTGCAATCAAGACGGTTTGAAGGAATATCAATATTTTAAGGATTTTTTTTATTTTTTTTTTTTTTTATTTTTTTTTTTTTTTTTTTAAAGTTTTATCTAAAAATTCATCTACATTGTAGAAGGAGTTGCCATTCAGAAATTCCTTTAATTTCTTTTTAAATACTAGGTGGCTATCTGTCAGACTTTTGATGCTACTTGGCAAGTGACCAAAGACTTTTGTAGCAGCATAATTCACCCCTTTCTGAGCCAAAGTTATATTTAACCTTGAATAGTGAAGGACAACTTCAACTCTATCGTAATCTACCACGATACTTCCGGAGCTCGCTTATTATTCTTTTTCTTCTGAATGACAGTGCACGATAGTAAGCTAAGTATCTTAAGCACCTGGCCTATTACACGCAATTTTTATTTATGAGAACAGGTTTAATTTTTTCCAGGAAACTCATAATGGGTGTGTGTGTGCGAGGGTCTCCTTCGATACGTTTCCAACTGGCTGCCATCAGCGATAAAGGGCCACCTTGGCTGCTCCATCGACTCTAGATAAACCGCCGCTGTCCTGGCAGTTTAAGTGCCTCGTCCGTTTGCGGCGGTTTCGCCATCGTCGACTCGACAACTCGGTGAGCGGCGCACACGGCCAGCGAGCACGCGCGCCCACGAGCGCTCAGCTCGCGGTGCGCCTCACACGGCCCCGTGCCGTCTGCTCCGGCGGCTAAGGGCCGTATTACGAACGACCAAGTGGGCGTGTTGTCGGTATACCTCAATGTCAGTCCCACACCTCTTGAAAATTTCCTGGCGAATGAAATTAGTCGCAACATCGTGGTAAGAAGTCAACGTAATCCGGCTATTGACCCCTAAACTTCGCATAGTTCTAATACGAGCAATATTAGTACATCTACATCTACATGGGATACTCTGCAAATCACATTCAAGTGCCTGGCAGAGGGTTCATCGAACCACCGTTATACTATTTTACCTCCCATACCATTCTCGAATAGCGCGCGGGAAGAATGAACACCTGAATCTCTCCGTTCGGGCTCTGATTTCTCGTATTTTATTCTGATGGTCATTTCTACCAATCTAAGTGGGAGTCAACAAATATATTTTCGCACTCGGAGGAGAATGTTGGCGATTGTAGTTTCGTAAGTAGCCCACGCAGCAGCGATAAACGCCGTTGTTGTAATGATTCCCATGCCAGATCCTGTATCATTTCCGTAACGCTGTCTCCCCTGTATCGTGACAATACGAAACGAGCTGCCCTTCTTTGGACTCTTTCGATGTCCTCCGTCAAACCCACATGATAAGGATTCCACAATGGGCTGCAATACTCCATGAAAGGACGGACAAGCGTAGTGTATGCAGTTTCTTTAGTAGTTCCATTGCATCTTTTAAGGGTTCTGCCAATAAAACGCAGTCTCTGGTTCGTCTTTCCCACGACATTATTTACGTGTTCTTTCCAATTTTAGTCTGAAATAATAGTAATTCCTAGGTATTTTGTGGAGTTTACGGCCTTCACACTTGATTGATTTATCATGTAAACAAATTTTAACGGATTTCTTTTCGTATTCATGTGGACGACTTCACTCTTCTCGTTATTTAGAGTCAACTGACAATTCTTATACCATACTGATATCTTAGTCAAATCGTTCTGCAGTTGGTTTTGAACTTCAGATGATTTTACTAGACGGTAAATGACGGCGTCATCTGCAAACAACCTAAGAGTGCTACATAGATTTTCCCCTAAATCGTTTATGTCAATCAGGAACAGCAGAGGACCAATAACACTACCCTGTGGAACGCCCGAAATCACCTCCGTTTTAGTCGATGCCTTTCCACGATTAATACAAACTGTGTCCTCTCTGAGAGGAAATCCCCTATCCAGTCGCAAATTTTGGGCGATATACCGTAACCACCCTAATTGATTAAAAGCCGTTTGTGAGGTACGGTTTCAAAAGCTTTCAAGAATACGGAATCAATTTGTGAACCCTTGTCGATAGCACACATCACTTCGTGTGAATAAAGAGCTAGTTGTGTTTCGCATGAACGATATTTTCTAAATTCATGTTGACCTTGGGCCGATAGATCGTTCTGTTCGAGGTAATTCATAATATTTGAATACAGGATGTGTTCCAAAACCCTGCTGCAAATTGAAGTCAATGAAATAGGCCTGTAGTTTAGTGGGTTACTCCTACTGCCTTTCTTGAATACAGGTGTGACCTGTGCAACTTTCCAATCTTTTGGTACAGATCCTTCTTTGAGAGAGCGGTTGTATATGGCTGTTAAGTAAGGAGCTATCGCTTTAGCATAATCAGATACAAATCTAATGGGTATACAATCCGGACCAGAAGACTTGTTCTTGTTAAATGATTTTAGTTGCTTCACTACTCCGATAATATCTACTTCTACGTGACTCATTACGTCCTCTGTTTGTAATTCGAAATAAGGGATATTGGTTTCGTCTTCTTTGGTGAATGAGTTTCTAAAAGCTATGTTTAGTAACTCTGCTTTAGTAGTTGTTCTAGTAATAGTTACAGTACAGTTGTTCGCCCACTGCTTCAATACTGCTCACCCGTGTGGGATTCGTACCGAGTGGAGTTGATAGAGGAAGTAGAGATCATATGTTCAAATGTTTGTAAAACTTATGGGACTTAACTGCGGGGTCATCAGTCCCTAAACTTACAAACTACATATGAGCTACCTTATACTAAAGACGACACAAATAGCCATGCCCGATGGGGGATTCGAACCCCGGACCGCAGCGGTCTTGCAGACTGTGACTGGCGCGACGCAGACCGCTCGGCCACTGCGGCTGGTTGGAAGTAGAGAAGAGCCAACGGAGAGCAGCGCGCTTCGTTACAAGATTATTTGGTAATCATGAAAGCGTTACGGAGATGATCGATAAACTCCAGTGGAAGACTATGCAGGAGAGACGCTCTGTCGCTCGGAACGGGCTTTTGTCGAAGTATCGAGAACTTACCTTTACCGAAGATTCTAGCAGTATATTGCTCCCTAGTACGCATATCTCACGAAGAGATTATGAAGATAAAATCAGAGAGATGAGAGCCCACACAGAGGCATACCCACAATCTTTCTTTCCGCGAACAATACGAGACTGGAATAGGAGGGAGAACCGATAGTGGTACTCAAGGTATCCTCCGCCACACACCTCTGGCATGGAGGTTGTGTCGTCTTTAGTATAAGGTAGTTAATAAGTAGTTTGTAAGTTCAGGGACTGATGACCCTGCAGTTAAGTCCCTTAAGCTTAACAAAAACTTGAACATTAATATGGAAGTAAATGTAGTTGTAGGTATAATTTAAAATATAAAATTTGTCGATAATGTCGTGTGAGCTCTATTGCAATCGTGGAAACAGATTAGTAATGATTTTGTATGTGCTTCTTCTTTCTTCATTAGCGTATGTCTTACTACAGCTTTCAAATCCACGCTCTCCATAGTATCTTGTCGTCATTATTTTGCTTCATCTGTACATTCGTCCTTTTCAAGTGTTGCCAACCTGCGTACTTATCCCTGTCATTCCTTTCATTTTTCCCTTTTATTTCTTGCATACTGTTATCTCGCAATGTGTGCCCTAGACAGATCATTTCCTTCACTGTCATTTCTTCTAATCATGTTATTTCACTCATCCTTTCTTTATCACTTATTCATTCCTAAGTCAGTTCAATTTACTTTAAAACAATCTTCTCCTCCATCACATTTTAATCTTTATAAATATACAGACTGTTCTTAAAAGTTTGTATTGATAAAGCCGTAGAGGATTAGCTGTGCGTACTAGGGCACTGTTCTGCGGTTCGCGCGGCCGTTCCCCGTTGGGGATTCGATTTTTTTCCTCGGGCATGAGTGTTTGTGTTGTCCTTAGGTTAGTTTACCTTAGTTGTAAGCTACGGACTAATAACCTCGCAGTTGAGTCCGATAGATTTACAAACATTTAAACTGATAACAAAAAATCTAACGCTTTACTGTATACAATAAATAAGACATGCTATTATACCACGTTATGCCTCTATTAATTACATTTTGATACCAACAAACGCATTTAATCAAGTGCAATTCGACATTTAAATCACTTCAAGATGTGCACGCGCGGTAGCATGCAAAATATCACGCTACACATTTTGTAAAATGCCTATTGTGTTTGTGCTAATGCCATCTCAGATGCGTTCTTACTATGACACTATATTCCGGAACGCTCTTTTGTACACAATATATTTCACACACCACCGTAGAAAGAAAGCTAAACGACCTCTGTACATCTCAGGGAAAGCCTCATCTAGCTGAAAGTTAAGATAGTGTTGCATATCGTGTAGTTGGGGAACGCCATCATTCACTAGCGTTTTGAGGTAAAAAAACATCGACTAATCACTCTGTCACACATAACATGCGTCTACATGTGCATATCAACTCTGCAAATTACGTTTAAATGCTTGTCAGATGGAAGAGACTACACATAAAACTTTCTACTCCCTATATCCGAACATTACGGCGTTTAAGTGAAATGAAATGTTGCCTTATCGGAAAGCACTGGCCTCACCCAAACAGTTCATCATGTCTACTGCAAATTGTTCACGTTTTGAGCGATCAGCTGATCGTATTTCCGGAACAGTTTGGACCAGTTTACGAATAGAGTTCAAGACGTTTGCAAACCGCGTTATGCAGTGTACTGTTCGGGAACTGAAGCTTTCTCGAAACTTGTCTGATCGATTTCTGTGGGGAACCCGTGAATAATGCTGCTAGTCTGCTGCTAGTCTGTTTCTGAAACGACCACGATGCCAAAAACGTTTCCATCTATGATCTCAATAACAGGCGAGCAGGTGCGTTCTTCTCATAATGGGATACAGTTGTTGGTGATTTGTTTCCTTCTAGTCAAAAAACACAACGAGCTTTCTCCAGCGGGATGCCACTTTCGCGATATATCTCTCACTTAGCTCCTTGTGGCGAAAGTGTTGACTGAGACACAGCTGTCCAGCTCCGCAGTACACCTATGACACAAAACGTTTCTATCTTAAATATAATTAATGTTTAATCTTAAAGACAGACTAAACACTTTGTGTTTCTTCTTTATATTTAACTGTTCATGATTCACCGCTTTATAAAAAAGCACTATTTCTATAACAATTTATCGTTAGCTCCTTGCTATTCTTCTAGCTGTTGGTAACTGCTCCACCATTTTGAATGCTGTCATCCCAATTCACTTCATACCCTTTGTTTCTTCAACAGAATTTTTCAGTCAACAGCTGAGTTCATGTGTCTGTTCTTTCGGACATGTCCGTAATGTATATAACCTGTACTGTATAATTAGCCGATGACGGGCATTGGTGCTTTCTTCACTTGGAGGCACACCTAAACCCATATTCTTACGGGAATAGATTTCAAATAGCAGGAATTTGAGTAATAGTGGGCAGGGAAAATTTGGTGACCTGTAGTTGACGGGAGGCGTTCTAGAGTTTTCCTAGCAGTTGTCATGATCGCTGTGTGATCAGCGCAACTGCCTAGAAAGCAGGAGACACAGTTCGAATCCTGGCTGGGTACACATTTTCAATTTTTCCCATTGTCAGTTAACGTCGTAAATTCCTTGAATATGAAATGTATTTATTATTATTCGCCGCAACACTCAGTGGCATCTCACTTTCTGTCAAAAGCGAGGCTCAATACGTGACAAAATCGTCAAAACTTTTAAAAGATAGATCAATTCTGGGAGTTTGAGATGAGTTCAGTTTTACATGAAGCCGATTTCCTCCGCACCTCTTTCCATACACAGAATGGCAAGATTTTCAACAGGGTTCTATTTCGTAACTACCCCGTCTGTCTATCTGCTCCATGCAAATTCTGCAGTTGATTTTAAACTAACTTCCCCATGAGTTAAAGACCTGACACTTTCATCTGGAGCAGAATTCGAATTGGCATACAGGATCGCGCCCCGAATAAGCGTTTGGGCGTTACTGCATTCCACTATAGCACCCTCCTAGTACGATTTGCCGGTGCACTAACCTGTTAGCGTTTCATTTCTGAAGTACTGGATGCTCTTGTCCTTCCGTACCTTAGAAGCTTGCAGAGAACCATACCGCAACAGAATAATGCCGCGACCACAAATCGCACGCAATATTCTTCAACGTCGCCCGGCGACTTACATTGCCGTGAGGGAATCATTATGATAAAATTCCCTTGTATTTTCTTACGTTTATACCTAAGGAAATGGTCGACACGGATGGGAATTAGAAATTCTAAACCGTGTTGAGTTGTATTTTGAGAGATGGCATGCTTAGATATGGTAGGAACACAATATGCTTCGTTCGGTGTATGGTGCTCCTGCCTTGTGATGGTCGGAAGTGATCAGATGGAGTTTTACTGACAAGGAAAGTACTTGGGCTCGAACAAACACATATACACCAAAATAGTATGAGAGATAATGTAAAGGTCCCTTATTGCACTAGTGATACTCCCACATCTGCAAAACTATGCAGTTGTTCGTTAGAGGCCTCTGCGTGTGCCTTGCCACATTGCACTTTGACCTGTCGGTTCGCCAGTAGGGACGGTGCAGTGTGTCTCCGAAGTTGCGTTTTGTGACGTTATTTGTGTTTTGAAGCGTCAGATGGGGCGCCGATTGGTAATCAATCCTGCTAAAGTATTGCGAGTGATTGAGATGAAGTTACAAAGAACCCTTCTTCCTGTAGATGGTATTAGTGTAGAAGATGAATCATTCGCATGCTTTCTCGTTTCTGTTATAGTACAGAAATATGAACATAAGTTAGATACTGTTGTAACACTAACACATAATGATGATAATAGGGATGATAATGACGAAGAACTCATTGCTAGCGGTAGTGCTACGGTAAGTGCAGGAAGAGGCGATGGAAGCAGTGGCAGTGAATACCAACAGTCTTCCGAGATGAAGGTTAAAGTTCCAACTATGATCACGGCTTTTGATGACAATACGCTAGAGAACATGTACGATGATTATTACATAAGTTATAGTTAAGATATCTGCATTACGTATGGCGTCTACAATTACATCTATAGTGCATGATTGCAGAGTTTTGCATAAAACCAACACCCACCAGCACATTGAGGTGTACGTAGAGATCCTGTAAGCAAACGTTCATACAGATATGTCTGTTCGAGTCCATGTACTTTGCTTGTGAGTGACTTGCCACAGTGGCTAGTGCAGCCAACTCGCCTTCGAGAGAACAAGGACTCAGGAACAGTCTTTCTTGTAACAACTGCACTGCTGTTATCACAAAAATGTTTTCTTTTCTAAATATTTTTCAATTAAAGAAAACTTACAGACCCTTTCAAAATACATGGTCAGACACTCCATTTTGTCGAGTAGTACCATCAAGGATCCAATGAGACTTGAAAATTTTTAATATATAAGAACTTTGTGAAGGAAAAAAAGAATCCATCAATCTCGTTATTCGGTTTTACTGGAATTAAAAACTAATTAAAAAATAAGATTCCTTCAAAGTATTGTTTATTTGTAACAGAATCTCTCTTATTATCATTTATGTGTCTCGTGAAACTGTGGGTATTAGAACGCTGTTGCCTGTTCTGAAAGATTTGAAAGCTCCACTTTATTACAAAGTGGAATGATTCTCTTTCGTTGGTGTTGTCGTCAACGTTAACGTTAAGCGCCGCTATTGAAATTTAACAAACTCTGAAATACTGCAATGAATAATAATTTCGAAGATAGCTACTCTAAAAAAAACTTGAAAGCTACCGCCATCAGGATTTAGCGGTAGTAGTATTGGATTTCGTTTATCGAAAACATGGATTACCGCAGGATTGGAAATGAAAGTCAATACAAATTGTGCGTATGTGAAGGTCGCATCTGGAATGTTCTTACCCCATAACTAAGCGATTGGTAACAATGGCCAAGCATCATCTTACGAATTATGCATCTTGCTGAAAACAAAGAGTACGAAATTAGTGAGTATGGGGAAAGTCATTTTGAACGAAATAATTACTTTAGATGAACTAAAGTCTCTTTTAAAACAAATTAATCAGAGATATACTGGCAGAGAGAACGGAGCTAGCGAGAAGCGTCGCAGTTATAATTTTAATAAAAAAATGTATTAAATGTAATGATACAAACGATCCACAACTCTGTGACTAGCCTCCCAGATTCGGGTTTACCATGAATTTCCAAATCGCTCCATACAAATGTGGTATAGTGCGTTTCAGCTCGGCACTGCCGATGTACTTCCCCACCAGCCACAAAGTCAGTGGTTGTGCCCTGTCTGTAAGACAGCGTGTCTTTCTACTTACTGATTGACGATGAGTAAGCCTGCTGTCATTTCCCCACACGGCAACATTCGCCTACTGTCACATCAGAGACCACGACAAGTCTGTATATTCCACGAGTCACGCAGCCATTGAATTAAGGTTATGACTGAAAACGATTAGTAGCAGAATGAGCTTCTCGCCTGTCACGCATCATACGGTGACCTGCGGTGTTGTTGGGAGGCAAGCTCGCAACATTTGAGTTGGTAGGTCTTAGGTGACAATTTATACCTACGGCATTTCTCTTGGGGGCTACGAATGACAATGTGATATAACTTACTAGTCTATAGTGGCTGATAAACTAATCTTGACATAAAGTTTAATTGAGTCCATCATTGCTGGTGGAACCGGGACTACTGCTAGTTAAGAGTATGAAGGAAGCGGTATACCACAGCCGTAAGTTTAATAGAAACATTTATTCTTTCACTACCAGTTTCGGCATTCCATTATGCCATCTTCAGGTCCCTACATCGGAGTATAATACCCATTAAGTAGGGATATCGAAAATGGTTTCGTGGATTTCTATCTCTCAGTGGGAAACAACAACAACTTCCCACTGACAGGTCTGGTGGTCTTCGGGTAAAGTGCTCGGCTGGAAACCGAAGGGTTGCGATTTCGAAACCCGATCGGACCTCGGATTTTTTCAGTCTGCACTTAAACTCATCCTTCACCTCTCAACGATGTGAGGAGTCGCCAGAAAAGACACGTGGTGCGGATTCCACGTTAAGCTGTAGGTCCCCTTTCCTTTTCCCGGTTGGATAACTGGGGTAGGCTAGGGACATGCAACTTGCTGAAGTGGCGTCCAATTGAAAGACTTGCACCAAGCCAATTATTATAACTTCCACTGAGAGATATAAATCCACGAAACCAGTTTCGATATCCCTACTCAATGGATATTATACTCCGATGTAGGGCAAAATTATGGCAAAATGGAATGCAGAAACTGGTAGTGAAATAATAAATGTTTTATTAAACTTACGGCTGTTGGTATCCCACTTCCTACATAATCCTGATATATGTCTACAAGGTCATTTTTTTCCACCGTGCAAAACTCTACGAACAAGAGAGGTGTAATGAACTTGTGACAGGAAATGCATGGTTTCCACGCTAGAGACCATTTATTCAGTTCTACTATGTTACAGAGAGTGCTGTCTATTACGCTCTGTACGACGAACCCACAGTTAGAGAATGTGATGAAAGCGGTTTCCATGTGCCTCAACGTACAGTGTACGCGCCATATGCTGAGGCTTGTCCTGTGTCACGAGTTCACATCAGCCAGGCTGCATGACAACAGTGTCAAATGCTGCTCCAGAATTCCTCATCTGGAATAGTCTCTGCATACACGATACTTTTGAGACGACCCTGTAACAATACATCGATCGGTTGGTGATCAGGAACTGTGCAGACCGTGCAACTGGAACTCCTCGTCCGAGCCATCGACCAAGGAAGATGTGATAGAGAGGCGTTCAGAAGCTCACGGCGTCATCATGTAGAAGCCAAGTAAACCTCTGAAGCAGCAATGGAACTTTTTCCAGCAGGGGAGGCAAAGTCACCCACAAGAAACGCCGATACTTCCGGCCTGTTAGACGACGCAGAAGGAAGAATGGCCCCAAAACACGGCCTCCGATTATCCCGACCTTCACATTCCAGCTGCAACTTTTCTGCGCCGTCACCATAATATGGGTCTTTTGCACGCTATCCGAGAAATGAAGTATTCATAATTCCCTCTCCTCATTTCTTGAGCATATACTTAATGGACCTTCTCGGACACCATTTCTAAGCACTACTGTAAGGAGTCAAGATTCCCTTAGATTGTTTTCCGACATATTTCACCCTCAGAAGCGTTTTCTACTCTTTGAGACGAACAATTTGAGTATAAACTCGACAGTATTCAATTAATTAATAAAGACTTCCTGGCAGATTAAAATTGTGTGCCGGAACCGGGACTCGAACCTGGGACCTTTGCCTTTCGCGGGCAAGCGCACTACCGACTGTGCTATCCCGACACGACTCACGATGCCGCGAGGTACTGGCGGAAGTAAAGTTGTGGGGCGGCATCGTGAGTCGTGTCGGGATAGCACAGTCGGTAGTGCGCTTGCCCGCGAAAGGCAAAGGTCCCAGGTTCGAGTCCCGGTTCCGGCACACAATTTTAATCTGCCAGGAAGTTTCATATCAGCGCACACTCCGCTGCAGAGTGAAGTTTCATTCTGGTAATTAATAAAGAAGTTATCATCATATTGCTTATAGTATCTATGGTCATGTCGCAGTGCTACGAGGAAAGGAATAATTAACCGCGAGGTTGTCACGCACACACACGCTTTTATACACTGGAAGTATTTTTAAAGAATGCGGAGCGCCCGGCGTAAACACCAGGTGGTGGGAGCCCCCCCCCCCCCACACCCCAGCGAGCAGCGAGTGACAGATGGCACTCGACGATAAGCCAGCCCTCGACAGCACATGTAACAGAGAACAGAATGGCGGAAGACAGCACAGGTAACAGAGATAGTTGTGAGACAGTTCACTGTTAATTGTGCACTGTGCATTAGCAGTCCCAGTTAAATTTGTGACAGCAGTCTTGTAGTCACGGCTGACGCAACCCAGAACTTCATGGTGCAATAATCGGCAAGATTTCGAGCTGATGCAAGGCCAAGCCTAGTGACGAAATGGCGCACGCCGGTGGCGGGATATTTAAAGGGAGAGACGCGATTGGCTGTTCCCCCAGCATAACCCTCTCAGAGAAACGTTTTGATTCGTAGATGAAGCGACACATGCGCCACATGTAGGAAAAGACAAGAACTAGGGACAAGGAAGCTCCTGAACGCAGCGAGAAATCACTTCTTTTTGGTGGGCGGCCATAGGAGGTGGCAGTCGTGTGTGCTGACGTCATCCTCTTTGTGGGCGAAGTCTTTTCACGGACTTTCACGTGAAGAGCAGCTCTGTTGGCGAGCGAACACAGTATCTTCTAGTGAAGTACGTGTGATTACGCGTTTGTTCGAGTGTTGAGTTGCGATACTTCATATCTGGCTGTGATCGAGCGACATAGTGGCGATAGTGTAACGCTTGCCAGCGCATATTGAGTAGCATCGCGGTGGGTTGGCAAAGGCTTGTAGCTATCTTGACTTCATCAAGATTCAGGGACAGTGCGATCGGCGGTGGTCGATCAAGGCAGTAAAGAGAGTAGTATGTGACACAGTGACATTGCCCAGCGGCAGCCATCTTATCGTCGGCGCAGCAACAAGGTACAGTGAGCAATTTGCGATAGGTGACCCCTGACAGCATTTACAGATTTCTCACCATAGTTCACGGCATCACGACAACCTCGTTTGCCAAACTGAGAGTGCGGTAAATTGTATAAAATCTAATTGGTGCGATTTTGAGCCATTCTATCAGCCTACTACAGTTATTATTTACTATCCAGTCTATACCTATCCTATGATTTTTAAATGAACTGGGAGCAGTAGAGAAACTATTTATATAAATTTGCTTTTTATCTCACTTGTTAAAGTAAAATAAACCAGTCATCTTTTAGTAAAACAACTTATTTTTCTTGTAGCTAGAGGCATCATAACGTACCCTTATTGAGCCCCACTAGTTACTAGCTTGTAAGCTTTGTTTGAGGAGTTGCCAGCGACAGTGACAGCGAGTGACAGTGGCACACCAGTATTGGCATCATTAGATAAGTGTTAGGGCAGCTCTCTGATTTCAACATGTTCTTGCTGTAGATGTTTTCCTTGTAGGAGCCAAGGGTACATCACAAGTCAGATATCTGACGCATTTAATATTAGTTGGAAGCATAATTTAATATCACAGCAACGACTCACACATTAGACTGCTACTCGGCGATCAGCTAATGCTTAACTCAGCTACTTACCTGCACACAGCAGGAATACCACGACAATCAAAGAGCAACTCAGACAGGCATGCCATTGTTACCTAACCATCAAGTACATAATATTCCATGATAATCCGAAATTGACCTATTTAAGTTCAAAATGTTCAAATGTTTGTATAGTCTATGGGACGTAACTACGGGGTCATCAGTCCCTAAACTTACAAACTACTTATCAACTAGCTTATCCTAAGGACGGCACAAATATCCATGCCCGAGGGGGGATTCGAACCCCCGACCGTAGTGGCCGTGCAGACCGTGACTGAAGCGCCTCAGTCCCCTCGGCCACCGCGGCCGGCACCTATTTAACCCTCCGTCGGGTGCAGTCGGCCTCACAGGCCAGCAAAACACTCTTTTGATTCCCGTGCTTAACACTGGTGGCCCAGCGGCCCACCTCTCCGTTTACTCGCGTAACTTTGGGAACCTCACACAGTGCCGACCCACAGGCTGCCATCGATTTCCACGCGGATCACGGGCAACTCCTTGGGCCTCACAGGCCGTCTGCGCCCGATTACGTTATAGTTTTTAAGGTGAGATTTTTCAAGATATTTCTATTTTATTACTTCTTTCCAATCAAAATAAGTCTGTCCTCTGTGATTTTCACCGTTACCTCCGGAAAAAAAGAAGACTTTGACGACCCTGGCCCTTCAGACTGAGTGCGCCTGACCGAGTTCTAATTTCAGTTTTCCTTTCTTTTCCTACGTTATCACATCCATATTTTCTGCTGAAATGTCCAGAAAAGTATATTATGCCTCTAAGCCAATGATCTTGTGGAAATAATGCGCCTCCTGGAGGACAAAACTGCTGAAGATCCAGCCGCGCTCGAAGATTTAGCTGATGAGAGAGACACCCACTCTCAGGATGAGGTAGGAGGAGGCAAGGAGTACTCAGCAGCTGAACAGGAAGTTTAGGGAACAGCTCGGGAATATGAAGAAGAGAAGAAAATATCTGAGGAGTTTTTATTTTCGAAACGATAAGACGACGAAGTAGTCTAAGTAGATACCTTCTACTATTCATAGTGTGAAGAGTCACATCATTATTAAACAACATCCAGTGTAAAAGATATTGCTACAAAAACCTTGTGTCATCAACTTCTAACTGGACAATTTAGCCTGTGTATGCTATGAATATATGTGGAATGTCGATTCGGCTGCAAACTCGACTTAAAAAATTTTTACCCCACAAGGAACGGGAAAGTTCTCCCACATTACCTCCCAAATGGCTAAAACGTCGACCATGCGTGGCTGAAACAAGAGTTAGGAGGATGAAGAATCACGAATGTTCAGCTTGACATCAACCAATCTGCTTGAGCGACGTATACGTTCTGTGCCATACCTGTGTTTCAGCTGTTGATTTGGGAGCTATAGCATCGGTTTTTGGCTGCAAATGTGGTGAGAAAAGTTGATTCCATGTCAGAATAGACTGCCTAATGTCCTTTAAAAATAACTTCATTGCTTTTATGGATGTCTGTTCGACCAACTTTTAATGCTCTTTGTGGGAAATTGGTAATTTTGGTCACTTTAGTTTAAGGTGTATTGTGTTCAATAAACCCATTATTATGCTTTAAGTTTGCTGTAATTCCTTCCTTTAGATTCTCTTCAAGACTAGCCAACACGCATTTTGAATTTGATTTAACATGGCGGAGCTAGTCCAAAAAATATGTGGGTGGCCTCTCAGGCCAGGTGCGCCTGATTTTGTTTCATCTGGAGGTGCGCCCGACGGAGGGTTAAGTACGTCTCCAAAATGCCCGACAGGCCACGTGTAAAAGTAACTTCACACCTCTGCTCGCCAGGTGTGGAGGGTGAGAGGCATGTGGCTGGTGCCGGTCAGCTGGCTGGTGTTCGCGGCCGTGGCGTTGGCCGGCCTGGTCTACTGGCTGTTGACGCGGCAGCTCGGCCTGTGGCGGCGGTTGGGCGTGCCCTACCTGCGGCCGCTGCCGCTGGTGGGCAGCCTGGGCGGCGTGCTGCTGGGCCACCAGCACCTGGGGGACCCCGCGCTGCGCTGCTACCATGCGGCGGGCGCCGCGCCCTTCGCCGGAATGTTCGCCTTCCACCGGCCGCTGCTCGTCGTCAGGGACCCTCAGCTCGTGGGCCGCATCGTCACCACCGACTTCCACGTCTTCCACGCCACCAACGCCAAGATAGACCCGGTCGCCGACCCGGTGCTTCACATGTCCCTGTTTGGACAGCACGGGCCGAGGTGGGTACTTACAGTCGTAAATTTCAAACCGACGCACTCACGGCGGCACCGCGCAGATTTCAATCAGTACAGCAATTGCAATTCAACAACTGCCCTCACTAGGAGCAGAAGTTACACCAGGCCGGCACGACTCCGTATTGACAACCCTTGCCCATCCACACGGCCACCTGCCTGCCGAGGGATGGCGTCACTTGTCAACAGCCCCGAGCTACGTACTGGGCCCGTTTTCCACCGGCGCAACTGATGCCAAAGTCCATACAGAGTCCGAACAAAGATAAACAGCCGATCAGCCGATCGCTGACAGTCGAGCAGCGATCCGGTTCAAATGTTCAAATGTTTGTAAAGCTTATGGGACTTAACTACGGGGTCATCAGTCCCTAAACTTACAAACTACTTATGAACTACTTTCGAACTAGGACGGCACAAATATCCATGCCCGAGGGGGGGAATTCGAACCCCCGACCGTAGTGGCCGTGCAGACCGTGACTGAAGCGCCTTAGTCTCCTCGGCCACCGCGGCCGGCCCAGCGATCCGGCTCAATAACCAAACCAATGTCAATTGAGTATTCTCCAAACGCGCCATAAAGAGAAATGAGACGACACGTGCATGATAAAACCAGTTGCAAGCACTTGCAGCGAGGGGGCACGGGGCTGCGATGATTGTGTTCTGCCTCTCCCCACAATACAGCATTATCAACTGCTGACGTACTTTGGTATAGACTCCGTGACAACTCTTCTGGAAAGGATCACGTGTTTCGGAATGCATGAAGTATTCCCAAGCAATGGCCTACAAAACATTCATATTATGGGAATGAAATAATGGTTGTCACAGTGCTATAGACGTCTTACGTCGCAAGTGGCGTAAGTTTTGTTTCCCCCTGATGATTCCCTCAAAGTGATGCGAAAAAAATTGTCTTCGGTTTTCACAGTTCTCCGAGAGACCTTATATATTTGTAACAGATTATTAAGATAAATTTTTCACTGAATGTATCACCTCTAGGTTCTTCATAATTCAATTGTCCGAAAACGGGTTTCTTCACTGGTAAAAGGAAATGAGCCATACCGAACAGTTATCGATCATCGTCGGCTTTTATCTTTGCCACGTCGTCTTGCTGGGCAGTCTCAGAAGGTTTGGAGAGAGTTGACTACAGGGTGTCCTGGATGGCCGACTGGCGTCTTTCTGTGGCGAGGCGCTGCAGCGTCGACAGTGGTGGCCGCACGAAGTCTGCATTGGGCCGAAACACGATGACCCCTGGCTCCGTCTACTGGGGTGGGAGACCTCCCCAGCCGCAGACACTGAATGCAACCGTGTTGCCAAATAGTTAGATCTCTGGCGGACAGTATAGCTAACGTTCGCTGTTGGCTGACAGAACTGGCAACAGTGCACAGCGCAGCCAGACGCGCGCATACGCAGAGCAACGTTCGCGTTTGACTTCCTCCAATCATCTGCTGCCGCAGCCGAGCTCGAATCCGATTGGCACAAGTACCGGGGATCATTTCGGCTCGACTTTAGTAACGGCCAAGGCAGCGCGAGCAGGTGACTCCGTAAACCTTGTTGCTCAGACGACTATCAAGGGGTGTTGGCTGATTTGTTGATCAGATGCCATTGTAAACGGAGTCGGCGGTCGTGTGTGAAGTGACCAGCCACACCGCAGATGAACAAGACAATAACAGATGTATATCCAGCATCCCATATATATAAGCAATGTTTCACAAAAGCTGGCAAACATCTTCAAAAATCACAAAACCAAAATTGGCTTTTCTACAAACAACAAATTACAACAAAAGCTACTACATAACATTAGGTGCAAGCATGATCCATATTCTGACTCCAGAATATATAACATAACATGCCAAGAATGCTCCAATTTCTACATAGGACAAACACGCCGAATTATAAACACCCTATACACCGAACACATCAAAATCCACACAAATAAGAAACACACATCATCAATAGCAGCACACATAAAAAACACAGGACACCCATTTACAGAAATTGAGCAGAATGTCAAAGTACTCCACCGACTAGACAAATGGCATAAAATGGACCTATATGAAGAACTGGAAGCGTACACACGTTATAGAAAATAGGAAGACAAAACATTAAATGAATAATTGGAAAGTGAATCGGTAATTTTTTTCCGATGTTTCGATAGCATACTCAAATAAAAATGTTAATAGACGTAAATGTAGCACCATTGTAAGTATGCATAAATTAGGACAATGAGCAAAAGTAAAATATCATCTATAAAAACGCAGCATACTCTTTGGAAATATTGTTTTTGATAAAATCCAGCTAAGGACTCCTTTGTAGCATATTCTGTGAAAATGTGTCTTTCGTAAACTTAAGCTTAGAGCATCTCTGTAACTGTTTATTTATATGTATGTTTGTGACAACTGATGTACTTGTGTGCAAGAATATTATATTTGATGTTTAACATGTGTGAGAGCTGCCACAGATGGACCAGACGAAAACTGTAAGTAAAAAAGTTAAAAAAAAAATTCCGCCATTAACTCCGTATAAAGATATCCATAAAGTAAAATCGGGCTTATTTATATATTACAGCAACGACAGCAGAATGAAGCAGGCACTCACACACTCAAAACATCATAAATAATATGAAACAGCGCAAAAAAAGAATTGAAGATGGGAATTATTTCCCGAAACGCGTCGTGCTAAATAAATAAAAAAATCGTGACTGGTAGCAGTATTGTTATTTATAAACAAATCTGTAAAATTATTTATTCAACAGTAAAGGTAAATTGCGACCCTTCTCTCAAAGTGGTGTATTCAAAATCATATTTAAAAAATATGGAAACGTATACATAGGCCAGTTAAGGTGAACAGTGGCAGTTAGATTATCAGAAGGTGGGAAGAGCTAGAAATTAAACAAAACAGACACAACCTTTGACGACCTTATCAGAAAATCACCACAATGATATAGATTGTGAAGTATTACATTCCATAAAGGAAAGTAAAAAGATGACCCTGCCGGAGATAGTGGAAATTACGAAAATATGTCGCAGAATCAAACCCACTTATCATTTTCCCTTCTCTTAAATTACGATTGCCAAAATAATACCTGATCTATTTCATCAAAGTTAAATGACTTCTGGGTAAACAAAGTTAATTCTCTTTTATTTTACATTTTTAGTTAATAATATTATTTCTGTAAGCATTTAATAAAATACACATTCCACTGTCAAAATTTATATATTCTGTCTTAAAATCTTAATCAGTCGCATATTTTATGTGCGTCTGCCACATTCAGTTGTCTGTCACCTGAAGATGGCCTAAGAAGCCGAAAACCGGTTATTGATCGAGTACAAAATAATTGTTATTTGCAGACCATTAAGAAGTGTTTTCCTCTTGCCTTGTGAAGCACTGACAGAAAAGTCAACAAATTACATGGAATGTTGTTTGTTACAGGTGGAAGAAATTGCGCTCATTGCTTTCTCCTGCTTTCACGTCTGGAAAAATTAAACTCATGTTTCACCTCGTCAACGAAGTCGGGCAGAATCTGGCACGTCAAGTTGAAGAAGCCGTTTCTAAAGGTACTCGTCGATTCCGAAGACAGAAAAATGTGAGACAAACAAAAATCTAAGAAGGAGCTAAGGTATTATAGCCAAATAACTTAAGACATTACAGACAAATTTGCAGAAGTCGTATGACTGAATATACAGCTGCATATGAAGTATGGAAGATGATAAGTAATGAGTTTTGCCACAATTTCTCGCCATAACCGCTGGTACACGCTTCCTTGATGGGCCGTTTAGGTACACCAGACAGTATTTCCTCCACATATTGCCGACGCCCCTGTTCCTGAGTCATCGATTAGAGGTTTTAGATCGGCGAGAGGTCAGGGCAACAATGCTGCCGATGGATGACAGAGAAGTCTTGAACATTGCAGGTCGCATGTGGTCGGGCAACGACTCCAAAAATATGGGAGGAGGAGAGGGTGGCGCACGCCAGGGATGTAACGTAATCTGGTCAGTGTGTTGGCGACGTTTACCGCTTCGTGTGGACGTGCAAGCCAGTACCGCCTTAAGACAAAGTCACGGCGATGGGTAACAGTGTGGCCGTGGCAAAGTGGCCGAGCGCATTAAGGCGCTATGACAAGGCTGCTCCCTGTAGGAGGTACGAATCCTCCCTTAGGCATGGATGTTTGTTCGTCTTTAGTCTACATGTCTCACGAAAGACGCCTGCCAGGCGTCCCCGGATCGCGAGGTACGGCTCCCGGCCGCCACCACCGTATCCGCCGACCACGGCAGCGCCTGATTCTCGGACTCTATTGTGCCGCGGGCGCATACACTGAGTTAAAGTCTAAAAAACATTGTCATCTGAGTAACCCAAGCTTGCCTTTATTTACAGTAGATGTTCAAAATGGTGTCCCTCTATGGAAAGAGCGGCCTGACATCTCTTGAACACATTTGCGAACACTCGACGAATTTCGGGAAATTTCTGGGAAATGACTAGTCGAATCTTTTTGCACGAAACAATAAATTCTGATAGGTATGTGAACAATATCCTGCATACATTTTTTCAAGAACTAACACCCAGCGAATAGCTGGATGGTGATTTCATGCAACGCAATACAACACCACACATTGCCAATGCTTCTATGGCAGCAATACGAAGAGTTTTTGATGATAGGATAGTTGACTGGCCTCCTCGTTATCCAGATCTAAATCCCTGAGACTTTTATCTTTTGGGAACGTTAAAATACAAGGTATATGCAAGCAATCCTTGTACACCCAAAGATGTGGAAGACAGGATTCGACTAGTGATTTCCCAGATTTCGGCAGCTGAAATTAGTCGAATGTTCGCAAATGTGTTCAAGAGATGTCAGGCCGCTCTTTCCACAGAGGGACATCGACCGCAGTTGGAGCCTAACGGTCATAAATGCCACACGATCATCATCATCATCACAGAGGGACATCATTTTGAACATCTACATCTACTGTTAATAAAGGTAAGTTTAGGTTACTCAGATGACAATGTTTCTTAGACTTAGTGTATGCACCCGCGGCACAATTTAGTCCGAGAATCGGGCGCTGCCGTGGCCGGCGGATGCGGTGGCGGCGGGCGGGAGCCGTACTGTGCGATCCGTGGACGCCAGGCAGGCGTCTTTCGTGAGACACCCTGTAGTTTGTAAGTCAAGTCGCATGAGCTTACCAAACATTTGATTTGAACATAGGCACTTCCGGTTGCCGAGAAACGGTTATAGCCACCAGTGTTGTAAAATCTTGATCCTGATCTAGTCATGATCCTCACTTCATATTTTCAGTATGATGTGTTACTCCCAAATACGCCTGTCAGTGATACCTCCGGCGCTTCCTTGTGTTATGATTTGAACGTTTTGAAAGACCAGTCGTGTAGATTTAATTTCTCAGGCTTTTATGAAATTATTTCTTGTAATTTATTTTATGTCGTTGCCGTTGTGTGTCTTGGCAGATGTTGCCTCACAAAGTGCTATGAAAACAAATTGAATGAGAATGATAGTGACACTTGGAAATACTGTTACAGACTGCCATATTTATAACACCCTCACTAAACTTATTTAAACACACTTTTGACTAATAGGACAACTGAATCATTTACCCTGAATGAAGGATAATTCCAAGCACAGAGTTTATAAATTCTCTAGGACTTCTTGAGATTGACTTATTCAGTAACTTCCGATATATTGGTAATAAATAATTTTGAAATATGTATCAATTTCCAATCTCACGCTGCCATGAAGATGGGGATCCTGAATTGGAATTCTGTTACTGACAAAATTCGGGGTGAATCAATTGCTTACCATCTTGCAGAAATTACGGGTATTGATCACTTACGTCTCTCTGAATCATGCTGGTTTTTCTTTCCCTGCAGCTGCAGCTGTCAAGCACATTTACATAGAAAGGCCACATATTAAAACTTCCTCATGATACGGAAGGAGGTTTACGTCTCCCAGATATCTAACGCAAAGCATCGGCGTTACATTTCAGACGTATGTAATCGATTGTCAACCGTGAACTGACAATTACCATATCACAGCTGTTCACTCTAGTACGGCTAGCGTACTTTGACTAGCCTGTTGACATACGTCATATCATTTTCAAATTAACCACATTCGAGAATTTTATATTGCTGTCAGCTGTATGGGGGACGACGTATTTATGTGATAAGTGGTCACGACACATTTTCCCCTTGATCGCGGTGACTGGGTGCATCCTTCCAACCCTCTTGAATTCCTGTCACTAAACACTCAGTGATATGGTGTACGGACCAATATCTGTCTCGCTGTTCACCCTATGCAAATAGCATCCCCTTGGTACAAAGTGATTAACAAGAACGCCTACGCCAGACTGGCCTTTGTGGACACAGTCATGTGTAGTCGATGTGATTGTTCGGACACGCTCCTGCATAGGTTTACATACGGTAGTCATCTATCGAACTGTCTTTGGCTGTGAAATCAACTGGCTTTTCTGACCAGAGCTTCTGCTGCCTCTGATTATATTGATATCCTCCTGAGCAGATTCCGCTTACTTTCCACAATCTACAACCAATACCGCGATGTGGTTGAGTGGTTATTTTGAGCACTTCGATGTTGCTGGGGTGAGGGAGATATTTCAGCATTACGTACGCCCATTGCTTACTGTGAATCCTTCCATTTGCCTCATTGCTGGATAGTTTTACAAACATGCTGAATCTAACGTCACTAGACTGGGTGTTGGTTACAGGAGTAAACTGATGTGGACTTACCTGACAACAAAACGACGAGTCACCTATTCAATTCTTTTTTGTATAATTGTACCATACTTGTTTTTCCCGAAATAATGTAACACTATAAAACCAAATACTAAATTAATAAAAATAATATAATTAAATGAAACAGAACGTAACCTGACCCTTGTGAGGGAGCGGTTCGGTGACGGGAAGCGAGATGAATCGTGGTCAGGCCTCGGGGATTCGACCCTCTCTCTCTTTACCTTCACCAGCTTCAAGCTGGTTGTTTCCATTCCTGCTGCCTGATTTCCAGTCTCCGTAATCCCAAGAAAGGAAAAAAAAATGAGAAAAATAAGAGTAATAAAAGTGGCGTAGCGGTCAGTGTGACTGCCTAGTAAGCTGGCGGACTCGGGTTCGAATCCGGATTGGGGCACCGATTTTAGACTTTGTCTATTGAATTTTTCAGCGGCCACTAGCAGTTAACGAAGCAAATTCCTTTTTGTCTGCGTTAGACATTTACTGATATGAAGGCATGTAGTTCCTTTTACCAATATTAAGGGCTATGTACGCACCTAATTTTTGTTCTGCGCACATCTATGGCAAAGCACCATCTGGATTACAGCAGCTGAGTTGGGTTCCTTGTATGGACTAACACAAGATGCGTTTGAAAAGTTCCATAAATGGTCCCGTATTTTGCAAACCGCGCTGGCGAGGTTGAGGTGCCCGCGTGTACACATTGAGGGCATGTCAACAAGCGCCCCCTATCGTGGAAAGCACTGCAGTGCATGATTGGAAAACGCCGCGACCCAGCTAACAGGGGCAGTGCGACAACTCGTGTCATTGCACCATAGAGCGGAAAATGGAGCGACGCATTAACATCTAGTTTTGTTTGAAATTAAGCGGAAAGACAAATGTTCAAATCCAAATGTTTGTAGAACTAATGGGATTTAACTACGGGGTCATCAGTCCCTAAACTCACGAACTGCGTATCAACTAGCTTATACTGAAGACGGAAGAAACATCCATGCCCGAGGGGGGATTCGAACTCCCGACCGCAGCGGCCGTGCAGACTGTGAGTGGCATGCTTAAGACCACTCGGTCACTGCGGCTGGCTCGAAAAGGCAACGGAGACCCATGTGATGTTAGTGTTGAAGCAGTGAAAAGTGTGTTTGTTTGGTTTAAACGCTTTAGAGACGGAAAAAAAAGTTGTCGAGGGTGAGCGACGTCCGAGTCGAACGTCCGCAATGTGTGTACCAAACTTGGTTGAAATCGGTCCAATGGTTTAGGAGAAAATGAGCACCATTGTCGCAAAATGCAGCAGTTTTTCGGGCATCTCATTGTTTATGACGTCATATCTCGTGAACTATATATCGTATGTGATTCTTACACTTACGGCGACCGTCCTCATGGACTGAAGCTTACGTGTACAAAATTTCATAAAGATTCGAACAAAACTGTAGATTTGTATGCAACACATACTCTGCTTTATGTATTAGATGTCTTGGACATATTCGAGACGAAAACCCATCTTAGGGTTTATATATATTCTTCGTAAGCCACCTTATTGATAGCAAAAGAAGCCCACTTGGGCACTGTAACCCCAGCAGAGACGAACCGCTCGCCGCCCCTGTCGCAGGCGAGCGCGTGGAGCTGAAGGACGTGGCGTCGCGCTACACGACGGACGCGGTGTGCTCGGTGTTCCTGGGCGTGGACGCGGGCACGCTGCAGCAGCCGCGCCACCCAGTCCGCCGCCACCTGCAGAACGTGCTGAGGGAGGGCGCGCTCGCCAGGCTGGCCACCGCCGCAGCCTTCTTCGCGCCCAGCCTGCTGGCGTTCTGTCCCGTCCGGCTGGGGGACCAACGCGCAGACGACTTCTTCCTCCAAAACACCGCCAAGGTAACGTAACGGCACCGCCATGCACTCCTACAGCTGACGTCGTGGGGCAGCACCCGAGGCCGGCAAGAAATACAGGCCTCAGCGCACACATCATGCCACGTAAGCAAGGCAGTTCCGAGCCGGCGCGGTCGCTAGCTCAGGGGCTGCCCGCTATGACGCAGTGGATAGTGCCCCAACGGCCGGCCAGTCGGCTAGCGATCGCGCCGGCTCCAAACTGCCTTGCTTACGCAGCATGACGACTGCTCTGGGGCCTGTCTTTCTCGCCGGCCACGGCACTGACTCAGCTGACGTCACGGGGCAACACCCGCGGCCGACGAGAAAGACAGGCCTCAGCCACAGACAAATATATACAGACGGGAAACCTCCGTAAGGGCCCGGTACTACGCTCAGGGGTGCGGGAAGGGAGGGTTTCCAGCAGTTCCGTAAGATGTCCCATGATGGCGCTGCGGTCAGAAGCAGCTCTTTAAACTGGCCAGAGCAGGCGACAGGTAGCGTCTGTCCCCACCACCACCTCCCCTGAAACGCCAGCAAGCTGGACACAGCCGTGGCCTCGTGGCAGGCGGCACAAGCTCTCCCCTCAGCCTCCCCTCCACGCTACCCTCTGACGTGCGAGGGGCACCCTAAGCCAGCCGTCAGCATGACACCTGCTAGCATGTTACGGAACTATGATGGGAGCGTAGGACAGTGGTTTAGAGGGGGCTTCTCCTCTGTATATGTTACTCTGTGCCTCAGCGCACACATCATGCCACGTAAGCAATGTAGTTCCGAGCCAGTGCGATTGCTAGCCGATTGGCTGGCCGCTGGGGCACAGCCCACTGCGTCATAGCGGGCAGCCACTGAGCTAGCGATCGCGCCAGCTCGGAACTGCCTTGCTTACGTGGCACGACGGCTGCGCTGGGGCCTGTCTTTCCCGTTGGCCGCGGCAGCAGTCGATATCTTGTGGGGCCTGACTGGCGCTGCAGACTGCCATGAGCCGTGGCAGTGAGTCTACCAGTCCCTGGCCCGAGGCCGCCACGTTCCAGTACAGGCCCTTTTTTTAGATTAGCGCGCCACATTACACTTTCGTGACTGTCGAAACAACTTACGGGTATGATGCCGGGTGACGCCCTCGACAACCGCCGACATTTCGGGAGGAGGACACCCTGCCATTCTCAAGGCACAACTGCACTTAAGGAAGCAATGTGCAAGCGAATTTAATACCTCGGTTTGCAAAGTGTAGACAAGGAAGATAACACACACAGTACAGGTCCCTGCAGAGTCAACACAACCAAAGATGACCAAACATCAAAATTATCGATAGTGACTGTTAATCAACAACTGAGGCGGCATCAATTTTGTCCTCTGTTTTTTGACGAGAGACAGTGCCGGATTTCAAGCAGAATTTAAACAAAAAAAACACCATCTCTATTTATAAGGTCGCTTGCTAGTTTAATTTGAACAGCTTCCTGATAACACTATCCCTATAGGTGGAAGTGCATGCCAGAATCTCCGTGTTCTTGTATTGCATACGATGACCGGTCCCAAGACAGTGTTCTGCAACAGCAGATGATCTTGGTTTGCGTAAGGCAGGTGTATATCGTATTCCTCGCAGCTGTGGCCTGTCATATATTGGTCAATCAGGACTGTGGAAGACCGGTGTATTGAACATAAACGCTACATGCGCTTACAACATCCAAACAAATCCGCTGTTCCAGAACACTTTCTTGGCACCAGTCATCCTATGGAATACAACAACACGGAGATCCTGTCATGAACTTCCACCTATTGGGATAGTGTTATTAAGGAAGCTGTTCAAATTAAACTAGGAAGCGACCTTATAAACAGAGATGGTGGTTTTTGTTTAAATTCTGCTTGGAATCCGGCACTGTCTCTCGTCAAAAAACAGAGGACAAAATTAATGCCGCCTCAGTTGTTGATTAACAGTCACTATCGATATTTTTGATATTTGGTCATCTTTGGTTGTGTTGACTCTGCGGTGACTTGTACTGTGTGTGTTATCTTCCTTGTTTACCCTTTGCAAACCGAGGTATTAAATACGCTTGCATATTGCTTTCTAAAGTGCAGTTGTGCCTTGAGAATGTCAGGGTGTCCTCCTGCCGAAATATCGGCGGTTGTCGACGACGTCACCCGGCAGCATACCCGTAAGTTGTTTGAACATTAATTACGTCGGAAAAAATTAAGGTTTCACAAATTTCGTGATTATTTGTTACCCACACTGTTCAATTGTTTGGTAATCTTATTTATTTATTTATTTGGTTATTTAACCTGACCAGATTAGGGCCATAGGGCCCTCTCTTACATCTGATCAGTGCGGGATCATCAGTCCCTAAACTCACAAAATACTTATAAACCAGATTATACTAAAGACGGCACAAACATCCATGCCCGAGGGGGTATTCGAACCTCCGACATGGAACGGACTCGCTCATCGTAGCATAGCGCCTCAATGAGCTCGGCCGCTTCGCCGTGGCTACCTACACTGTGTTTACAATGTAATTTAGCTAGGTAATACGCGGTATAGTTACAGTAACTGTAATGAAGAGACAAAGAAACTACAGCGGTATTTCATTGACGTCAATGTGCAGCAGGGTTTTGGAACATATCCCGTATTCAAATGTTACGAAGTATCTGGAACAGAATGATCTATTGACCCAAGGTCAACACAGCTTTATAAAATATCGTTCATGTGAAACACAACTAGCTTTTTACTCAGACGACGCTTTGAGTAACTATCGACAAAGGATCTCACACTGATTCCGTATTTCTTGATTTCCCGATGGCTTCTGACACCGTATCTCACAAACGACTTCTAAAGTAATTACGTGGTTATGGCATATCGCCCCGGATTTGTGACTTCATAGGAATTTTCCTGTCAGAGAGGACACAGTTTGCAGTAATTGATGGTGAGGCATCGACTAAGGTGATATCTGGCGTTCCACAGGTCCTCTGCTGTTCCTTATCTACATAAACGATCTGGGAGAAAATCTAAGCAGCTCTTTTACGCTGTTTGCAGATGACGCCGTCGTTTACCGTCTAGCAAAACCATCTGAAGATCAAAACCAACTGCAGAACAATCTAATTACGATTGGCAATTGACTCTAAATAATGAGAAGTGTGAAGTCGGCCACATGACTACGAAAAGAAATCCGTTAAACTTCGTTTATACGCATCAATGAAATGTGAAGGCTGTAAACTCAGCTAAATGTCTAGGAATTACTATTACATCGGACGTAAACTGGAAAGAACACGTAGGTAATGTCGTAGGATAGGCGAACCAGAGACTACGTTTTATTGGCAGAATACTTAAAAGATGCAACAGAACTACTAAAGAGACTGTATAAACCACGCTTGTGCGTCCTTTTTTGGAGTATTGCTGCCCAGTGTGGGATCCTTATCAAGTGGGTTTGACAGAAGCCATCAAAAGAGTCCAAAGAAGGGCATCTCGTTTTGCAGTGTGACGATGCAGGGGAGACAGCGTTACGGAAATGATACAGGATCTGGGATGGGAATCATTACAACAACGGCGCTTATCGCTGCGGCGTGGCCTACTTGCGAAACTCCAGTCGCCACCATTCTCCTCTCAATCAAAGATATATTGTTGCCTCCCACCTACATAGGTAGAAATGATCATCAGAATGAAATACGATAAATCAGAGCTCGAACGGAGATTGAGATCTTTCTTCTTCCCGCTCGCTACCCGACAATGGGAGATGAATAGTATAAAGGTGGTTCGATGAACCCTCTGCTACGCACTTAAACGTGATCTGCAGAGTATTTCATATAGATGTACTTGTAGACCTAAGCAAACGCAGAGGTATGTAAACACTGCGAAGTAGCGCTGAGGTGGGGACTTCCCCGTACAACCATTTCACGACTGCACTGTGAATATCTGGAATCCAGGAAAATACCAAACCTCGGACATCACTGCGGCCGGAGAAACATGCGCAAGAACGGGACGAAAGACGACGTAAGAGAATCGTTCAACGAGATAGAAATGCTACGCTTCCGTAAACTGCTGTGGATGTCAATGTTCGGCATCCCCTCGGGCATGGATATTTGTGCCGTCTTTAGTATAAGTAGTTTGTAAGTTTAGGGACTGATCACCCTGTAGGTGGGTCCCATAAGCTGTACAAACATTTGAACTACTAAAGTTGCCAAGTTTTTAAACAGTTTGCCAATTTACTAAAAGTTTATTCAGCCATAGACACAATTACAGAAGTGACATCAGGGCTGAGTAAAATAAGAGAAGTATTTAGGAGTTCCTTTACACTGTGCACTGTTACAGAATGTAACAGCAGGGAAGTATAATAAAGGTGGTTGGCTAAACTCTCCACCATGCATTCAAATGTGATTTGAATAGTAAATGTCTATATGAACGTGTTTCGGGAATTCATATGTAAATGTTGTTGTTATGTTCTTCAGTCCGCAGAATGGTTTGATACAGCTCTCCAAGCTACCCTGTCCTGTGCAAGCCTCTTCATCTGAGAATACGTTCTGCAACCTACATCCTTCTGAATCTGCTTACTGTATTCGTCCCAAGGTCTCCTTCTACGATTTTTACCCCACACACTTCCTTCTAATGCTACGTTGACGATTCCTTGATGTCTCAGAATGTGTCCCACCAACCTATCACTTCTCTTAGTCAGGATATGCCATAAATCCTTTCTCCACAATTCTGTTGAGCACCTCCTCATTAGTTACGTGACACACCTATTTAATCTTCATCATTCGTCTGTAGCACCATATTTCAAAAGCTTCTATCATCTTTTTGTCTGAACTCTTTATTGTCCACGTTTCACTCTCATAGGCATTCTGCATTTTATATCTTCTTTACTTCGACCATCAGAAGTTATCTTGCTACCGAAATACCAAAACTCATCTACTACTTTTACTGTCTCATTACCTAATCTAATTCCTTCAGCATCGTCTCATTTTCTGAGACTACATTCCATTACCATTGTTTTATTCTTGTTAAAGTTCATCTTATAATTTCATTTCAAGACACTGTACATTCCGTTTAATTCCTTTCCCAGGTCTTTTGCTGTCTCTGACGGAATTACTCTGTCACCGGAAAACCGCGAGGTTTTTATTCCCTCTCCCTGGACTTTAATTTCCTCTCCAAATTTTGCTCGAATTCTTTCAAAGCTTATTGTATGTACAGATTGAACAACATTGGGGAAAGGCTACTGCCCTTCACAACCACTGCGACACTTTCATGACCTTTCACTCTAATAATTGGTGTCTGATTTTTGAACAAGTTGAATTTAAAACTCTTCGCTCTCTATTTTTTATCCCTGCTAACTTCATAAGCTGAAAAATTGTATTCCAGTCAACGTTGTCAAAAGCTTTCTCCAGATCCACAAATGCTAGAAACGTAGGTTTCCCTTTCCTTAATCTATCTTCTAAAATAAGTCGTAATGTGAGTATTGTCTCGCGTGTTCCTACATTTCTATTAAATCCAAACCGATCTTCTCCAGTGTCGGATTCCACCAGTTTTTCCATTCGTCTGTAAATAATCCGTGTTAGTATTTTGCAACCATGATTTATTAAACTGATTGTTTTGTAATTTTCACATTTATCCTCACTTGTTATTTGTAATTGGAATCACTATATTCTTCTCGGCCGCGGTGGCCGAGGTGACTGAGGCACTGCAGTCACGGTCAGCACGGCCACTACGGTCGGGGGTTCGAATCCCCCCTCGGGCATGGATATTTGTGCCGTCCTAGTTCGTAAGTAGTTCATAAGTAGTTTGTAAGTTTAGGGACTGATGACCCCGTAGTCAAGTCCCATAGACTATACAAACATTTGAACATTTTTGTATCTCCCCCGTCTCATATATATTAATTTCAATGAAATGTTTCCGCCTTATCCACTATATTAGATTATGTTGAGTTTTATGTATCCAGATATCATACTAATTATTTACTTTAAATTGAAACGCTGCATACTTTTCTCGTAGAATTCGAATCCGAAATGAAAATGGCGGTTGCTATTCGGGATTTCAGTTTGGATTTCGCGCCCCCTCCCCTCCCCAACTCTTCCCCGAAAGTGTGGCGAGATGTTCAGTTTTGATGTCAATAGATGTCCCACGTCAGGACGAAATCTTTTATTACAGCTTTAGTTTTATACGATCCGTAGTTATTTCTGAACACCGCCGCCGTGGAATGGCAGAGCGCTGTAAGGCGCCTTGCTGTGGAGCGCGCGGTTGCTCTCCGTCGGAATTTCGAGTCCACATTGAGGCCTGAGTGTGTGTGCGGTTAGTAGTTTGTAAGCCTAGGAACTGATAACCAAAGTAGTTAAGTCCCATAGATTTACAAACATTCCAAGTTTTTATTTTTTCCAAATACCCTTCTAATGACCGGTTTCTGGAAAACTACAGTTACCGTGCCGTTAGCTACCGTCATGTTATAATTTAACATGCCAGATAACTTCCTTCGGTTTCCTGTAGCTGATTTCAACGACCGTTAGTTAACTATCGGGTAACTCCGCCTTCTGTCGAAGCAAATAGTACGTCTCAACAGGTAACAGATGGCACTACTAACGAAAATCGCAATTACTCGAATTTCATCGATTATTAAGTGAAATCGAAGGGGCGTCTTAGTTTGTGTATAGCTGTTACGAGTTTTCTGTTTCTGTTTTCAAAGACAATGGGCGACAAGCGAGGAAAAAAATTGACTCTATTTGAGAAAAATCTTTTGACCGACTTGATTTTAGAAAGGAAAGTAGTTCGTTAAACAGACAGGAGAGAAAACAGTAAGGCAACTCAGAGAGCTTTATTCTTTTTCAAAAAGAAAAACAGGGTTAACAACAAAATCATACGTATTATTTCTGTTGTCAACATATATTTTTATGAATTTAAGTTCCTCTCATTGTTCTGTGAATGCGAAATTACTTTTTACAACGCAGACTGGTCAAATTACGTCCACCCATCCACGTACCCGAGCCCCACGTCGTAATAATAATAATAAAAAAACACTAATCACTTGAAACATAGACTGCTCGTAATGGCAATTGCATGGCAGAACACTATTGCAAAGGGAAGTATCTTTATGCTTAATTGAAAGTGTTGTTATGAGAGCATGGCTTTGTGATTCGGATGTGATAAAATTTTACATCCATATCGGCGATCGCTAGAGATAACGTTGGCAAATGTTGCTCAGTGTCGAGATGTCACCTGACCAATCGCGAGGGAGATGCAGCTAATGTATAAGTCACCCGTTGCCAACATTATCTCTCGCGATCGCCGAGCGCGATGTAAAATTTCACTCGGAATGTTGTTTTCCGCGTTTTTCCCCGTTTGACCGTGGCATTGTCATTGGTCAGCAATATTTTTATTTTTCTGAAACGCATATGAAATTCGCTTTCATTACACAGATCAAATGGTTGTCATCTAACACGAAAAACACGTCGTGGTGTTTCAACAGAGCCGAGTACAGCTAAGTTTTCTTCTTCTGAACAACTGTCCGAAGCACCAGAAGAAAAAG
The DNA here is from genome assembly GCA_026315105.1 of Locusta migratoria. Taxonomy (NCBI): domain Eukaryota; kingdom Metazoa; phylum Arthropoda; class Insecta; order Orthoptera; family Acrididae; genus Locusta; species Locusta migratoria. The sequence continues at coordinate 47,414,949 of CM048751.1, read as the reverse complement.
AAGACGGCGGTGACGACGATGATGAAAAAATTTCCATTCTTCAGCTTCAAAAATTTTAAAATTGTATGACAATTATACGGGAACCAGTCATAAAAACAAAAACAAATTACTACTGTTAAATAACTTCTGGATTTGCGTTTGGAAGCCCACTAGCGCTACGTAGCGGATATAGTTAAAACTAAAGTTAACGTGTAGGTAACTCCAGGGGAACGCGCATTTATCTTTAACAGACAGGTAACGACGGCTGTGACGGTAACTGTTGTTTCGGAAACACATTGTGTACTTAACGTCCAGGTAACCCACAGATAACTATAACGGGACAGGTAACTACTGTTTCGGAAACCGGCCATAAATGTCTTATCCGTGTAATTCAAGCCTTGTTCAGTTTCAGAATGTGTGTCACGTTTTCTTTCCTTGATTCACGTTGTCGCTCGCTATGAATAGCCACAGAAGCAGGTTGGGTGAGTCTTTTCACATCTTTTTTACTAGAGTTTTCTGGTAAACACTGTATACTAAATCCACAAATTACAGAAATTTTTTTCGGGACCATCTTGCCTCCAAAAGAACTTCAAAGTTTTGATTGATAAAAAATCCCTCCTCTCTTTGTCTCTGTATTACAAATATTTTTGTTTTTCTTTCTTACAGGTCATTGAACATCGCAGAGAGAATGGTATCACGCGAAACGACTTGATAGACATGCTGTTGAAAATCCAAGATAAACAGCTGTCGGAAAAGGACGATAAACAAGAAGCTACGAGTGAACTTCGGAACCCAGACGACAATGGATTCAGTGAGTGACGCAACTCTTTATCGCCTACAGTAATGACTCTTTTGTACATTTCAAAGATTAAGGACTCTTATATAATGTGAGGATAGCATTGTTCGACATGAGTCTGCTATATGTTGCTCTCTTTGGAAATAAATGACTGACAGTATGATTTCAAACACCGAGATTGATTTCAAAGAAAGAGAAGTTGAATCTACATAATTTAAACTGAAAAATGCCTGGAACAAGAAAGATGTAAGTTTCAGAATTTTCAGATGAACACACTATCATCTATAATAAAATCTGAAATTTCGGAAACAGTAGGAGGAAAGTGGCACGGTGAACAAAATACTGAAAAGGAGTACCATCGACTCGATAGTAGTCGTCAGTAAAACATGAATGACTTGGGTTATCTCTTTTATTAGGCCAGACCAGGTAATGCAAGACAAGACAGTCTAATAACGAAAATGTGGCTGACAAGCGGCAGCAGTTGGTAAATAGAGATATCTCTCGACTATGAAGAGAGTAAGACGCGCATTAACGAGTAACATAGAATCAAAACCTGTAATGAGCACCTTCTCCGTCTACTGCTCAGTGAGCAAGCACAACAGTACCTCGCCTCAGAAGTTAGCCATCTTTACTGCTATAATAATATTAACACAAGATCTCACTTATCTAGTACCATAGCTGTACCAGCTCAGAAAACGAAAACATTTGCAAACTCCTTCGCCGTCTCTGCTGTTCGCCTCTGGAAAAAGCTGTTCTTTTCGCACGATTAAGTGTGTTGCTACGTTTAAGAAAAAGTTGATACACCTCCTTATGTCACCCTCTTAAAACTCTCGCCAACGCTCACGTAAACAGACAAGTTTCTCTCATAGTAAACTCAATACTGTTCTCTCCATTGTTTATCTTCCTCCTCTTTCTTTCACCAGAAGCTGCTCTTCCATCTCCTTATGTGAGCTTTATTGCACTTATTTTTCTCCCCCTTTTCCACCCCATTCTCTATGCCCATTGCTGCTTCCAACCATAATTAAAACCTTTCCGTATTGTAATACTTGCCATGTTTCTTATTTACCTGTACTGATGGAAAATTTTAATCTTTGTAGATGTAGTGTAACTTCTTAATAGTGGAAATGTAACACATGTAGACCGTCTGGTCAGGTGTAAGAGAGGGCCTGAAGTCCCTAAACTTGCCAGGTTAAATAAATGAGTAAATAAATAAACAAAAGTAGTTGAAGTATTAATCGCGCGAGAGAAGCTGGAGTTTTCCACATGGAGTTTGAGCCTGGCAGTGATGAGGTATGTGGACCTCGTGCTGCATAAGGGCAGTCAGGAGTTTAACAAACCTACGTTCATTTCAATTCAAATCAAATGTTTGTAAATCTATCGGACCAAACTGCGTGGTCATCAGTCCGTAACTTACAAACTACTTAAACCTAGGTAAACTAACCTAAGGACAAACACACACACCCATGCCCCAGGGAGGACTCGAACCTCCACGGCGAGCAACCGCGCGCTCTGCAGCGAGACGCTTTAGACCGCTCAGCTATCCACCGCGGCTCATTTCAATTGTTTATTCAATAAGGAGTCTGGTGATTAAGGATCTAGCGTTTCGGCGACACTATTGTTGAACAGTCATGCTTGACAGTTATAATTTTTGTGAGGGACACTGTGATGTGGTTTCTCAAGAGGTTAGTAAAGCTGACCATGCTGGAATGGAACCTGTAGTAACTGAATTTTGAGTCGGATCTACAATAATTCTTGTGTGTCCAGACAATTACTCTATTCAGCGACATAACCTTATTGTAATTTCTGATACAGACGCAATGAGTGCCATGTTGGAATCTGATCGATGTGTAAGGAAATTAAATATTGTACCTTTCTGGAATGAAAGAAGAAAGTTTATTGTTGATAATCATGAGCAACGAATCTCTGTCATTGGTTGACTGGCTGATTGCTCAGTAAAGAAATGTGCGAGTATGAATCGAATCTTTATTTTGCAAAGGTAAAAATAATTATTAATGTTGTGTACTAGTTGCCAACCAATCTCTTCATTTAGTCCTAATGATCTGATAACCTACCAGGGAAAACAGGCCAAACAATTTTATGTAAGAAGCAATAAAAGAATGTAACACTTTACTTTACTTTTGCATAATTGTTTATGTAGGTGCAGAAGAACAAAAAGGTGTCTTCCTAGCCAAAAATCAAATCCTGCTTTATTTAGCGTTATAACAGTATTATAGTTTAACACGAAAAGTAGTCTACTTAATTCAATTCAGTAATGACATAATACTATTATTTGTAACAAAAATGGTATTCATTGCGCAGAAATGGGCGGTTTGACCAACATGTGGGGTCAGCACACGAACATCTAGTCGATCCACAGCCAATAACTTGGGACTTCTGACACTGACGCCGGCCGCGGTGGCCGAGGTGACTGTGGCGCTCCAGTCACGGTCAGCACGGCCACTACGGTCGGGGGTTCGAATCCCCCCTCGGGCATGGATATTTGTGCCGTCCTAGTTCGTAAGTAGTTCATAAGTAGTTTGTAAGTTTAGGGACTGATAACCCCGCAGTTAAGTCCCATAAGCTTAACAAACATTTGAACATTTTTTGACACTGACCTCTCAACACATATTTTCTGTGAGGTCATTTGTTTATTCCCAAGTGTTAGCAGCTATCACTCAGTTAATCGAATTTAGATTTGAATCACACCTCCTTGACTCTTGTGTAAACAGTCGTGCAGTATTATGGTGCTTCTACTCGTATTTTCAGTAAGCTGCCATAGCAATTCAAATATCGTAGTCGTAATCTCCACACTTTCAAGTATAAATTGAAAAATTTCCTCCTCGCTCACTCGTTCTGTTCTGTCAGGGATTTCTGGGAAATTAAAATAAGTTCTGCTTTACACTGTTGATTTTAGTTACTTGTACACATAGGATTGGTATACGTTTCATTTGATCTGTTCCTACTTTTTTGTTACCATCCCATGTGCTGACTCCTTCCATGAGCATGGAGACGTGATCTTCATTTGGACCACGTCGACCGTTATAAAATCTATACAAATATAAGTAGATGTCTAATAAGTAAATGAAGCTGGATCGGGAACTACCGTAAAGCAATGTCTCTGGATGTGTCCAGAAAGTCCAAGAGCGTCATCTAACAGTATCAGACCGACGATAGTTAGCAGTGCCCGCATAACTGAAGTTGGGGTCTAGAAGGACAATCTAAAACAGTCGCGAAACTCTGTAGGGGAAAGTGTTCAACCTAACGTTGGGGTACCAGCCCTCCAAACGCCCCGTGAGTAGCAACTAAAAATGGCAGAATACTAACGGACAACGTGCTGTTTTTAAAAACAAGTAGTTTCATATTTTCTAGTCACTAAATGTTTTCGTGAATTTTATGGCAAAACATATGAAAATATAATTAAACTTAAAACCCATGTACTGATTGTTCGGACAAACAGAAAATTCTGACTCATCTGTGAACAGAACGTGGCGCCATTCGTTTCGACTCCAATCCTAATGTTCCTCCGCCGTTTTCTGAGTAGTAAGCGTCATCGTGGTTTTAGTGGGACACACACCATAGGTCTCCCTGCGTAGAGGCCACATCCCCAAAGGCAATTTCAGGCGCGTCGTGCTGCTGCATGGACGGTATGTAGCAGCTGAGTTCAATTCGGCCTCCTGTCTCGACGGGATGTTAAACGGAGACAACGGCCATCTGTAGCTGAAATTAGCCGTGGACGACCTTGCCCTTGCCTTTTCTTGTTTCTGCTGTCGCGTTATAACCTGCAAATCAGTCTTTGGGACACTCCAACAGCTGCAGCCACCTTCTTATGTCCCGCTTACAAAGTTGGTATTGCTCTCCATGCCATAGCGTCGGCTAAGTCACGTTGCTGTTCCGATACACTACCTGCTCACTACATTACCTGAAACCTACTGCTTGTGTAATTTGTTTGGTATAGTAAACACAAGTCATCTCTAATCCCCACAGCAGCATCATTCTGTTATTACCACTATCTCGGTTTCCGTAATGTTGTCTCCACTCTGTGGAACGTACAGAAAGATGTCGAACCATTTCAGTTTCTTCTGCCGAAGACAATATTTCAGAGCCCAGATATCTCAAATGGTCCTCTAATTGTTTTAGCCAGTGTTGTTCTCGCACCTCAACTTGTGCATGTGCAAAGCATCTGTGCAGGTAAGAGTGAGCTAAGAGTGGTGTCAGGGGTGCCACAGGGAAGTGTCGTGTGTCCGTTCCTGTTCACAATATATATAAATGACCACTTGGATAACATGGGAAGTTCACTGAGGTTTTCTGCGGATGATGCTGTAGTATATCGAGAGGCTGTAACAACGGAAAACTGTATTGAAATGCAGGAGGATCTGCAACGAATTGACGCATGGTGCAGAGAATGGCAATTGTATCTCAATGTAGACAAGTGTAATGTGTTACGTATACATAGAAATGAAGATCCTTTATGATTTAGCTACACTACAGCAGGTCAGCAACTAGAAGCAGTTAATTTCATAAATTATCAGGGAGTAGGCATTAGGAGTGATTTAAAATGGAAGGACCATATAAAATCAGTCGCCAATAAAGCAGATGCCAGACAGAGATTCATTGGAAGAATCGTAAGGAAATGCAGTCCGGAAACAAAGGAAGTAGGTTACAGTACACTTGTTCGCCCATAGCTTGAATACTGCTCGCCGGTGTTGGATCCGTACCAGGTGGGGTTGATAGAGGAAGTAGAGAAGATCCAACGGAGAGTAGCGCACTTCGTTACAGGATCATTTGGTAATCGTGAAAGCGTTACGGAGATGATCGATAAACTCCAATGGAAGACTCTGCAGGAGAGACGCTCTGTCGCTCTGTACGGGCTTTTGTCGAAGTTTCAAGAACGTACCTTTAGCGAGGAGTCTAGCCCCCCACGTGTACCTCGTGAAGAGATCATGGGGATTGAATCAGAGAATGCTTTGGTGAGGCGAGTGTCAACAGCCGTAATATATTTCATAAAATGCATTTTTAAAACCGTCGGCCGTTTATTAAAAAAACCTTATATATCTTACTTTTTATGTTGTGTTGACCGATAGGTTTTATCTAAGATGACTACTGCATTTTTAATATTATTAGTTATACTGACTCCTGTTTGTCTCAACTAGATGTATTTTATTTGATGCATTTTACCATTCAGTTTTAACACATTTTTATCCATGAAGATGGTCTGTTGACCGAAACTGATTTATATATAAGGTTTTTTTTAATAAACAGCCGACGGTTTTAAAAATGCATTTTATGAAATTAGAGAGATTAGAGCCCACACAGAGGCATACCGACAATCTTTCTTTCCGCAAACAATAAGAGACTGGAATAGGAGGGAGAACCGATAGTGGTACTCAAGGTACACTCCGCCACACACCATCAGCTGACTTGCGGTGTATGGATGTAGATGTAGAAGGCAACAAAGGCGTCTCACTAAATGCTCGCTGAAAGCGCGCCTAATGTCGTATTGGGACAGGAGGAGACGGCAGTCGGTCGGGACACATCGGTGACCGGTGGTCCCATTTTCTGCATCACTCTAATGCTAGGTCTCGTTTGTCCCCAGAGATGACGAACGAGCGCATCGCGGGCCAGCTGATGTCGTTCCTGCGCGCCGGCTTCGACACGTCGGGCTCGACGCTGGTGTTCGCGCTGTGGGAGCTGGCGCGCCACCCCGCCCTGCAGGAGAGGCTGCGCCACGCAGTCAGGGGAGTGCTGCGCAGGTACCACGGTGACGTCACATGGGAGGCGCTCGCCGACATGGCCGACCTCACGCACGTCACCAATGGTGAGTCCGGCGGCGGCCGAGGGCGGCGCTGGTAGCCGCGACTGGTCCCATAAATTAAGGCAACAAAACAAGTTCTCCAAGGAGAGTGTGTGCCCACTTCAAGTTAGTAACACTACAGGTGGACAGCTTTAAATCTAACTGCAAGTAACGCCTTGGCTCACCTTGACTGTCCGATGCTACCCGTCGGCTTTGACCAATTGCGTAATGTATTACCCCATTTTTTCGTAGATGTATTTCAATCTGTTCATTGCTAGTGGATGATTTTATTGTAAACTAGCTTAAACCCGCGGCTCTGCTCGCGTGTTGGTTAATTATGATAGGTAATGCGCGAAACGTCAAATCTATTTCTTATAAAGAGATATATTAAAAGAAATTTCTTTTTTACTGCTTTATTTATTTATTCTTATATTTCGTTATTCGTTTGCTTATCTTTACAGAGACACAGCTAAAGACATTGTAGCACGCATAGACCAAAGATATGGTCTTTGGCATCACGTTTCGCTGTATGTAATCTCCTTACTATAGAGTCGCAAACGTCATAGCTAGCCTTTAGTCCAGTTTTTTTTTATAATTTAACGACTTTCAACCACCATATCTTCCATCCCCTTATAGCTATCGGCTTGGAACTGCTACGGTGTACAGTGGGAGACTTCGGACAACAATTACACACAGACCATACGTTTACGTTTTGTAGTTTTCGCTGCAGAGCGAAATATTAGCACACACACACATATAGAATTTTATATACACCTATAACTTTCCCTCCCAATATATTCCACCCTTTTATCATTATCAACCCTCAAGCAACAATGCAACCAATAAAACCATTTTCAAAGAGTAAATATAATTTTCAAAGAGTAACTATTGTTCCACATTTCGCGTTATATTCTTCAAATTGCAAAATATCTATCAGGTCGCTATAAAACCGCGCCTGAACCCTTCGTCAGGTATAAATTAGTAACTGTACAAATATTTAAGTCTCTGCGTCTTGTCGTTCTGATGTGATAAGCGTACTCCGAACAGACATTTACATTAATATATATAGATAAATAGCTACCCGAGCGCCATAAAACCGTTCCTAAAGCCTTCCCCGTGTAGACATTAGTAACTGTACCGTACTGTACCGAACAGACATTCACATTTATAGATATAGAAGATAGATAGATGTGGCAGAGGTAATATTTATTAGAATGTGTTTGTTTATCTACTTTCGCGTTTTGTGTTCAACAAATACTACAGCGATAATAAATACTTTAAAATATTTAAAAATGACCCGAGTTGTATTTATAAGGGCTGAAGTGCAATTTATGAGTCCGCGAGTGGTGTTTCATGAGTAGACGTTGCCAATAACGCCGCAGCGCATCGTTCTTAATAAAGTTACAGTTCGTATCTGTGAGCTTATTAAACATCGATCTGTCCACTTCACGCGGATTTTTTCCTCATTTCTTTCTTTAATTTTACACAGCACATTAATCTGGGAATTCCTGTGACTGCAGTAAAATATAGTTTTGTCTGCATCCAGTAACTGGTTAGTGTTCATCACGAACTTGGTTTTGCAGTCAGTGCAATGTTTACAAATGCAGAGTTGGCAGATGCCCATTTGATGTATGGATTGCTTCGAACGTCTTCCTGTCGGGACACATTCGTTCTGTAAATCTGTCTAGATGAAAACGTACCGTGCCACGGCTATTGCCCCGTGCTAATCCATACGTCAAATGGGCATCTGCCAACTCCGCATTTCTAAACATTGCACTGACTGCAAAACCACGTTGGTGATGAACACGAACCAGTTGATGCTACCTACTGATGTACTGTAGAACAATGAGTCGCATGTCATAGCGGAGGTACCTATACTTTAGTAGAAACTGTTCTAGCTCTTGCAACTGTACCCATTGCTCTAGTGAAACATATGTATCTACTAGTGCTAATAGTCTGTTGGGCGCTGTCACACTTTTCACATTCACGCATGTGTCAATCTTTGAACAAATGGAAGTCACAGTTTGTGTTAATAATGTACCACACATGTCCACAAACAAGAATCAACAGCCTATGAGATTCCGAGAAAAGAACACTAAAAAGTTCCCACCCCCAGTTTTTCGTGTTTTATGATGATGATTCTTTCTCCGTGTGTAGCTGGGAGTTGACAGGAACGCATTTTTTTCCTTGGAGTTAAAATACTGTTGCTGAAACAGGCCATGGAATGGAAGGACGTGTACAACATATTTTCGCATCCAGGGCAGAAAGTTGTCGATAGAAATTTCGTAAGTAGATCTCCCCACAACGAAGAACGGTGTCGTTGTATTGCTTTCAGGTCCAGTAACATTCACGTGTCACTCTAACCCTTGTATGGCTATAATACTCTTTCCATGTCCTTCGCTAATCATACCTGACCATGTAAAAATACAGACAACCGTAGTGTAGGCAGTCTGTTTAGTGGGTATGTTGCATCCTCTACGTTTTCTGACAATAAAACGTAGTTACATATTTGTTGTAATAGTAATTCCTAGGTATTTAGTTGAATTTTCGGCACGTACGTCTGATTGGTTTATCCTGTAGACAAAGTTTAACGGACTTCTTTTAGTAATCGTGTAAATGACTTTACAGTCTTCATTCTTCACTACAGGACCCGTGCAAATACTTCGCACCTTTAGTGGAACGACAAAAAAGTTGGCAGAACAATTATGTAAAGTTGAATTTTCACCCATAGCTTTCTTCAGAATCAAGCAATGCAAGTGTTTAAAAGAGCTGATGAAAGAACTTGATCCGCTGAATTGTTGAATTTGTTAAGTCCAAAAGAACTAAATACCTTAATTAGAACCGAAGATATCGTAAAACAAAACGATTAAAATATCCAATGCAAGGACAGAAGGATACTGCGTTTGAATAAAAATAAAGGATGGACAGACTTAAGTTAATTCTGATACTGGATGCATCCTCTCCGTTCAAAACAAAATTGAAGGAAATTGGCCGGGACTTTGGTGTGGCCGACAGACTTTAGTTTTCGTAGATTCTTTTAATGTATAATATGACGATTTTTTACTATTCGCGTTATGCTGGTACCTGACCTAAATCTTTGTGCAGTTGGTTTTTATCTTTAAATGTTGCTAGACGATAATTGACAGCATGATCTTCGTACAAACAAATAGAACTGCTCATATTTTGTCTCAGATAATTTATATAGATTAGGAACTGCAGGGGACCTTAGACTGCTATAAACCCGAACTGAACTGTCCGCCACGTTTTCCCAAAGCTGTAGGAGTTGGCACGTTTCGGACGAGCTCTCGCGTATCGTTCAACTCGCTCACACTCGCAAATTACTCACTGTATCAACGTGGAATTTTCATCAATGTCTTCATTTTAGTTTTATTTATGGCAATAATTTATGATCAGCGTATACTGATAGTTTACAAAACTTGCACTTTCTGATGACGTTACGGAATTTTCGACATGCGAGGAACTTTTTTCTGTTGAAGTTAGGTGAACACATTAAGCGAATGAAATGTTCAAAATACATGATATTTTCATCCTCTCCAAACAGCAACTGTGTGAAAAATGTATAACTTGAGATAATGTCAGTTAAATGAGACGCACTAGTAAAAGTTGGAACATTATGGAATACGGGGAGTAGCTCAAAACTGGTTCACCTCTTACTTTAATAATAGACAACAGAAGGTAATTCTCCACAGTGTAGAAAATGGCTATGACGTACAATCCCAATGGGGCACAATTAAGTGTGGGGTGCCCCAGGGGTCTGTTTTGGGACCGTTGCTGTTTCTTATTTATATAAATAATATGCCTTGAAGCATGAAGGATGTTGCTCATAATATTGACACAGTATTAAATAATACAGTTCAAGAAATAAGTTCATGGCTTGTAGAAAACAAGTTGATGTTGAATCACAGTAAAACTCAGTTTTTACAATTTCTAACACATAATTTGACGAAAGCTGACATTTTGATTACACATAATGGGCATATGATAAGTAAGATTGAATAGTTCAAATTTCTAGGTATTCATATAGACAGTAAGCTGTAATGGAAAGCCCATGTTCAGGATCTTGTTCCAAAACTAAATTCTGCTATATTCACCATTAGAACAATATCAGAAATAAGTGGTTTTTCAACACGACAAGTAGTCTATTAGGCTTACTTTCAGTCACTTATGACGTACGGCATTGTTTTTTGAGGTAACTCGACTGATGCAAAAAGGATATTTCTGGCTCAAAAACGTGCGGTTCGAGCAATATGTGGTGTAAGTTCACGAACGTCATGTCGACCCCTTTTCAGTAGTCTGGAAATTTTGAGTCTGGCGTCACAATACGTTTTTTCTTTAATGTCGTTTGTTGTTAATAATATCAGCTTATTCCCACGAGTTAGTAGGTTTCACTCGGTGAATACTAGACAGAAGTCGGATCTACATTTGCGTCACATCACCTTGACACTTGTGCAGAAAGGTGTACAGTATTCTGCGGACCCATTTTCAATAAGCTGCCACAAGAACTAAAGAATCTTAGCACTAACCCACACGCTTTCAAATCTAAATTGAAGAGTTACGTCATGGCTCACTCCTTTTATTCTGTCGAGGAACTCCTAGAAAAGTTAAACAATTAAGCTAATTATTTTTTTCTTAATTGTTTATTTTCACTTTATCTTAACATTGTTGTGTGCAAAGGACTACTTAAAAATTTTCTGTCACCATTCTTGTGTAACAATTAATGTATTAACTTGTTCCATGACCATGGAGTCTCATTCCTCAATTGGGTCCTATTGAACAGAAAAACCAATAAATAAATAAATAAATCCGCCCGCCCGTCTAGTAGTAAAACGTCCTCAATATTTGGCACCTAATAATTAGGCACATGTTGTTACTGCATAACATCCACACTTGAAGATACTGGTACTGACTTCTTTTAACCCATTAAATTTAATAGTTGCAAACTACAAAAGTACTGCGTCTCTATGTAACATTCAATTTCAATTTTTCAGTTATATGAAAAGGATATTTCAAAAATATCTCAATACAGCTTTATGATGTGAGGAAATGAGAAAAAGTCAGTTCGTTAGCTAGTGAAGAGATCCTTTCTATCTCTCATTTTTAAGTATTCTCACATAAAATCCTCATTAGCTCTAGGAACTTCCGTTCTCTTACTGCTAGGCGTTAAACTGAAGGAAGTGTAATTCCTATTAGGTTTTGGGAACGGAATAGTGGCTCTGAATCAGATTGGACAAGATGCAAAGAAATAAACATTTATGAGTGACGAATGAATATCTGCTAATCGAATAATAAATCACTAACTTTTTTTCATTCTACGACTATGTATTTCCTTGAATAACGCGACAATCGATGAAGTTTTGCGTAGTAACCATGTGGCAAAATACTCCCCTCTTTACATGTTATTATTTGTCAAAATATCATTTTGATACCTCCAACCGTGTATGAGACACGCAATGGTTCATTCTGGCCTTATCACCATCGAAAATGAATGCGCTAAGTAAAGTTTAGCGGGATGAGTGAAAGGTAAAGATCTCCTCCTAAGTCGAAAATAAAATTCAATCCATTATGGAAGTTTCATCCGCAGCAACATATGGTGCAACACGCAGCAAACGGAATATCATAGCAGTTTTAGTGCAAACTTCTACTAATGTAGCGCAGTCTCTTATTTCGAAGGCAGTATCTTATTAACTTTGACTATTAACGAAATGACGTGCATTTCGTCACAATGGTGACATATAAAGATTTAAGTTGCGGAAAAATTAAAGATTTCTACCAATTAGTTTTTGCGAAATCGTTTTTGAAAGATGGCAGGGCATGCACCTCTAGGCTGTTAGTGCAGCACCATTCCAACCATGTTGGGGAAAACATGGCGGACGATTCAGTCTGGGTATTTAGGAGCTCTAAGGGGAGCAATGACGTCACCCTGGGGAACGCTAGACGTCACCTGTGTATTCGCTGGACCAGGAACCGCTGTGCTTCAGTCTCTCCCAGTCACAGCGGATATACGGCGCGTATCGCGCCAGTGTCTAGAGCACGGAGACAGCGCCGCTGCTGCCCTGTTCCAGAGGCGCTCCGGATGTATCCGCCGGCCAACTTCGTGGACCGCGAGGCGTCTCGCGACTACCAGATCCCGGGCACCGACGTCGTCCTCCCCAGAGGCACCGGCGTCGTCATCTCGGTGGCCGGCCTCCACCACGACCCGCGCTACTGGAGGGAGCCGCACCGCTTCGACCCCGACCGCTTCAGGGAGGAGGAGTCGAGGGACCGGCCCAGCTACACCTTCCTGCCGTTCAGCGCGGGCCCCAGGGCGTGCATCGGTGGGTGCGCACTGCGGCCTGGCCGTGGAGCTCATGACTGCGACAACCACCGTTCTTGCTCTCTCTGGTCATCCCCCTATCTGTCCATCTACTGCTTCCCACCTCTCTTCGTCAATTTCCTCTCCCTCCCCCATCTCAACCTTTTCTAACTCTGGTGTTGTTGTTATGGTCTTCAGTCTGGAGACTGTTTGAGGCTCTCCACCATAATCCTCCTGAGCAAGCCTCTTCATCTCCTCATAACAATATCAATCCACATCCATTTGAATCTGCTTACTATATGCGTCTCTTGGTTGCCCTCTGCTCCCCACCTCTCTTCGTCAATTTCCTCCCCCTCCCCCATCTCAACCTTTTCTAACTCTGGTATTGTTGTTATGGTCTTCAGTCTGGAAACAGGTTTGATGCAGCTCTCCACCATACTCCTCCTGAGCAAGCCTCTTCATCTCCTCATAACAATAGCAACCCACATCCATTTGAATCTGTTTACTATATGCGTTTCTTGGTCGCCCCCTGCGAGTTTTACCCCAAAACCTTCCGACCAATGATAAATTTACGATTCCTCAATGTCTAACAATGTGTCCTAACAAGCCATCCCTTCTTTTAGTCAAGGCATGCCAAAAATTCCGTTCCTCGCCAATTCTGTTCAGTACCTCTTCATTGCTTTAAACGAAAACATTTTGGTAAGGCTTTACCGTCACTGTTGTTTGCAATAGATAGATACACAGGGTGATACTGTTCCCAGTCACTTAGTTTATTGTACCCACAACGCGTTTCGAGGGTTTAAAGCCGGCCGCGGTGGCAGAGGAGACTGAGGCGCTCCAGTCACGGTCTGCACGGCCACTACGGTCGGGGGTTCGAATCCCCCCTCGAGCATGGATATTTGTGCCGTCCTTAGTTGTAAGTAGTTCATAAGTAGTTTGTAAGTTTAGGGACTGATGACCCCGTAGTTAAATCCCATAGACTCTACAAACATTTGATTTTTGAGGGTTTAAACCCCCATCATCAGGTGGAATGACATTAAGCAGAGTACATATAGGTTATGTTGACCTGTTGCACTGTCTCCAGTGCCCACAGGTCTCTTGTACTGTCACTGTGGCCATTGGAGACAATGCAACAGGTCAACCTATCCTATATGTACTCTGCTTGAAGTCATTCCACCCTATGGTGGGGGTTTAAACCCACGAAACGCGTTGTCGGTACAATAAACTAAGTGACTTGTAACAGTAACACCCTGTGTATCAATCTACCTCTTCATTAGTTACGCAATCCACCTACCTAATCTTCTGTAGCACCACATTTGAAAAGCCTCTATTCTCTTCCTATCCGCACTGTTTATCGTCCATGTTTCACTCCCGTACAAGGCAACATTACACACAAATGCCTTCAGAAAAGACTTTCTTACATTTAAATTAATATTCGATGTTACCAAATTTCTCTTTTTCAAGAACGCTTTTCTTGCCGTTGCCATTCTGCATTTTATATCCTCTGTACTGCGACCGTCATATGTTATTTTACTACCCAAGTAACAAAACTCATCGCTTCGTTACCTAATCTAATTCCTTCAGCATCGCCTGATTTTCTAAGACCGCATTCCATTATCTTTGGCCAGCCGCGGTGGCCGAGTGGTCTGCGGCTTGCCAGTCACGGTCTGCACGGCCGCTGCGGTCGGGAGTTCGAATCCCCCTTGGGCATGGACGATTGTGCCGTCTTTAGTATAAGCTAGTTCGTAAGTAGTTTGTAATTTTAGGGACCGATGATCCCGTAATTAAGTCCCATAAGCTCTACAAACATCTGAACATCATTATCTTTGTTTTTCTCTTGTTGATGTTCATTTCGTACACTCTCTTCAACACACTGTCCATTCCATTCAACTGCTCTTCCAGGTCCTTTGCTGCCTCTGACAGAATCACAATGTCATCAGCAAAACGTAATGTTTTTATTTCTTCATCATGAACTTTAATCCCTATTCCATATTTTTCTTTGCTTTCCTTCACTGCCTGCTCGATGTACAAATTGAATAACATCGGAGAAAGGCTACAACCCTGTCTTACTCCCTTCCCAACTGATGCTTCCCTTTCATGCGCTTCGAGTCTAATAACTGCGGTAACTCTGGTAACACACTTGAATCACATTTGATAGAACGGCATTTCAATCACGTCTCCAGCCTCCGACATTTCTCTAAATCAGTCCAGACAAGTTCCGTGATGGATCCTTTCAATGGACACGTCTGACATCCTTCCCAGCCGGCCGCGGTGACCGAGGGGATTGAGGCGCTTCAGTCACGGTCTGCACGGCCACTACGATCGGGGGTTCGAATCCCCCCTCGGGCATGGATATTTGTGCCGTCCTAGTTCGTAAGTAGTTCATAAGTAGTTTGTAAGTTTAGGGACTGATGACCCCGTAGTTAAGTCCCATAAGCTTAACAAACAACAACAACAACATCCTTCCCAATCTCTAACCATAAGACCATATGCTCGATGTCCACGCTGTCGTCGACAAACTAATCTTTCTTTCATTTCATATTTTTTGAAACATTTTGTTTCCCTTTGTGGGATTTACATTAGTCTCATTTAAATTTATATATAACAGACAATCTAGAGAACAATGAATTATTTATTTGTTTCAACTAGTTTCGGTCCTGCATTGACGCTCTAGAAGACTCCGAAACACCTGCCCAGCTCCACGACATCAATGGACTTACAGTCCCGAAAGTGGACCAAAATCATGGCCGAAACTAGTTGACTAAATAAATAATTCATTGCACTGTAGACTGTTTTTTTACATATAAATTTATTTCATTTTTTCTGTCTAAGCTAGAGCCTCATTTACTGCTCTGAGCGAAATAACTTCTTTGAATGCTCTGAAGTTTCAACACAACTTTCCTCTGTTATTCGCGCATCTTTATTTAATCCTATTTTTTAAATATGTATGTTACATGAATTTACATAAGTTTTATAATGGGTATACATTTTTGTAAAAGTATCCAGAAGATACATATATCCGTGTTATATACTATATTATATAGTATTAAAAATTAGCCACATGAAGCACCTCCTGTATTAGAATGCAACGCCGTGTCAAAATTAATCTATCAACCTTTGGAGATTAACGGTTTTGCGCAAATGAACAGTTACATTTCTGAAACTTCCTGGCAGATTAAAATTGTGTGCCGGAACCGGGACTCGAACCGGGGACCTTTGCCTTTCGCGGGCAAGCGCTCTACCGACTGAGCTACCCCGACACGACTCACGATGCCGCCTCACAACTTTACTTCCGCCAGTACCTCGCCTCCTACTTTCCAAACTTCACAGAAGCTCTCTTGCAAACACGCAAGACCAGCACTCCTGGAAGAAAGGATATGGTGGAGACATGGCTTAACCACAGCCTAAGGGATGTTTCCAGAATGAAACTTTCACTCTGCAGCGGAGTGTGCGCTGGTATGAAACTTCCTGGCAGATTAAAATTGTGTGCCGGAACCGGGACTCGAACCGGGGACCTTTGCCTTTCGCGGGCAAGCGCTCTACCGACTGAGCTACCCCGACACGACTCACGATGCCGCCTCACAACTTTACTTCCGCCAGTACCTCGCCTCCTACTTTCCAAACTTCACAGAAGCTCTCTTGCAAACACGCAAGACCAGCACTCCTGGAAGAAAGGATATGGTGGAGACATGGCTTAACCACAGCCTAAGGGATGTTTCCAGAATGAAACTTTCACTCTGCAGCGGAGTGTGCGCTGATATGAAACTTCCTGGCAGATTAAAATTGTGTGCCGGAACCGGGACTCGAACCGGGGACCTTTGCCTTTCGCGGGCAAGCGCTCTACCGACTGAGCTACCCCGACACGACTCACGATGCCGCCTCACAACTTTACTTCCGCCAGTACCTCGCCTCCTACTTTCCAAACTTCACAGAAGCTCTCTTGCAAACACGCAAGACCAGCACTCCTGGAAGAAAGGATATGGTGGAGACATGGCTTAACCACAGCCTAAGGGATGTTTCCAGAATGAAACTTTCACTCTGCAGCGGAGTGTGCGCTGATATGAAACTTCCTGGCAGATTAAAATTGTGTGCCGGAACCGGGACTCGAACCGGGGACCTTTGCCTTTCGCGGGCAAGCGCTCTACCGACTGAGCTACCCCGACACGACTCACGATGCCGCCTCACAACTTTACTTCCGCCAGTACCTCGCCTCCTACTTTCCAAACTTCACAGAAGCTCTCTTGCAAACACGCAAGACCAGCACTCCTGGAAGAAAGGATATGGTGGAGACATGGATTAACCACAGCCTAAGGGATGTTTCCAGAATGAAACTTTCACTCTGCAGCGGAGTGTGCGCTGATATGAAACTTCCTGGCAGATTAAAATTGTGTGCCGGAACCGGGACTCGAACCCGGGACCTTTGCCTTTCGCGGGCAAGCGCTCTACCGACTGAGCTACCCCGACACGACTCACGATGCCGCCTCACAACTTTACTTCCGCCAGTACCTCGCCTCCTACTTTCCAAACTTCACAGAAGCTCTCTTGCAAACACGCAAGACCAGCACTCCTGGAAGAAAGGATATGGTGGAGACATGGCTTAACCACAGCCTAAGGGATGTTTCCAGAATGAAACTTTCACTCTGCAGCGGAGTGTGCGCTGGTATGAAACTTCCTGGCAGATTAAAATTGTGTGCCGGAACCGGGACTCGAACCGGGGACCTTTGCCTTTCGCGGGCAAGCGCTCTACCGACTGAGCTACCCCGACACGACTCACGATGCCGCCTCACAACTTTACTTCCGCCAGTACCTCGCCTCCTACTTTCCAAACTTCACAGAAGCTCTCTTGCAAACACGCAAGACCAGCACTCCTGGAAGAAAGGATATGGTGGAGACATGGCTTAACCACAGCCTAAGGGATGTTTCCAGAATGAAACTTTCACTCTGCAGCGGAGTGTGCGCTGATATGAAACTTCCTGGCAGATTAAAATTGTGTGCCGGAACCGGGACTCGAACCGGGGACCTTTGCCTTTCGCGGGCAAGCGCTCTACCGACTGAGCTACCCCGACACGACTCACGATGCCGCCTCACAACTTTACTTCCGCCAGTACCTCGCCTCCTACTTTCCAAACTTCACAGAAGCTCTCTTGCAAACACGCAAGACCAGCACTCCTGGAAGAAAGGATATGGTGGAGACATGGCTTAACCACAGCCTAAGGGATGTTTCCAGAATGAAACTTTCACTCTGCAGCGGAGTGTGCGCTGATATGAAACTTCCTGGCAGATTAAAATTGTGTGCCGGAACCGGGACTCGAACCGGGGACCTTTGCCTTTCGCGGGCAAGCGCTCTACCGACTGAGCTACCCCGACACGACTCACGATGCCGCCTCACAACTTTACTTCCGCCAGTACCTCGCCTCCTACTTTCCAAACTTCACAGAAGCTCTCTTGCAAACACGCAAGACCAGCACTCCTGGAAGAAAGGATATGGTGGAGACATGGATTAACCACAGCCTAAGGGATGTTTCCAGAATGAAACTTTCACTCTGCAGCGGAGTGTGCGCTGATATGAAACTTCCTGGCAGATTAAAATTGTGTGCCGGAACCGGGACTCGAACCCGGGACCTTTGCCTTTCGCGGGCAAGCGCTCTACCGACTGAGCTACCCCGACACGACTCACGATGCCGCCTCACAACTTTACTTCCGCCAGTACCTCGCCTCCTACTTTCCAAACTTCACAGAAGCTCTCTTGCAAACACGCAAGACCAGCACTCCTGGAAGAAAGGATATGGTGGAGACATGGCTTAACCACAGCCTAAGGGATGTTTCCAGAATGAAACTTTCACTCTGCAGCGGAGTGTGCGCTGATATGAAACTTCCTGGCAGATTAAAATTGTGTGCCGGAACCGGGACTCGAACCGGGGACCTTTGCCTTTCGCGGGCAAGCGCTCTACCGACTGAGCTACCCCGACACGACTCACGATGCCGCCTCACAACTTTACTTCCGCCAGTACCTCGCCTCCTACTTTCCAAACTTCACAGAAGCTCTCTTGCAAACACGCAAGACCAGTTACATTTCTATAACGTACCGCATTTGTTATACACATTTACGAGATTGCTTTCTAAAGGCTACTTAAAAATGTGCAGCATTGTGGAAAGAATCTGGAAAGAACCTTCGGAGGTTTCAGATTTTGAACTAACGGACATTTTTACTTTATATGAATTGTAGATATCCCTAATGGCAAATCTCCAAATATTCTTGACCGAATGTTGAAAATTTTGACACAACTATGCATTTATGTAGCTAATTCCCATAACCGACTCATATGTAACTTTTGGAGATATATATGTTATATATATATGTTGTTGCTGTGGTCTTCAGTCCGCAGACTGGTTTGATGCAGCTCTCCGCGCTACCCTATTCTGTGAAAGCCTCTTCATCTGAGACTAAGAACGTCAACCTAAATCCTTTTGAACCTGCTTAGTGTATTCTCCTCTTGGTCTCCCTCTACGATTTTTACACACTTCCTTCTGATGCTAAATTGACGATTCCTTAATGTCTCAGAATGTGTGCCACCAACCTATCCCTTCTCTTCGCCGAGATATGCCACAAACTCCTTTCCTCCCCAATTCAGTATCAAACTGTATTGTATTAAATCAAAGGTACCTGACAGTTTTTATTAGTAATTTTGTAAGAAACGGAATCATTTATATTAAAATCGGGCTGTCACTGTAGGATCTGTCTATGTCGGTTTGCATCTTACCGCTTGTATTACAAAATCTTTAGGTGAAGAAATAAAAAGTCCGATACTTTTGTCTGTAAGGATTTTATCGCAGTCAATTCTAAATTCTCTCACAAGAGCACATTTTAGCAACTGCACGCTAGCTTACATTGGGTGTATATGAACCGCGTCTAACCATATCGCATTCTGTTGTAAAATAGTATCCGCCAAGCATGGCACGAAATTTTATGTAACCGGACAACGTCCGCTTGTTTTGTAAGTCAAGTGTGCAAAATTACACGACGATCTCATAAAACAGTAGATTGGTATGAATTAAAAACAAACATACTGACACCGCTCTTGATTATGAAGATTAGTGAGTAATTAAGAACGTGTTCAGCCTAAGTTCGCAATTAAATAAGATACAGCGATGTATATATAATGAACATCTAGCCCACGTATCTTCAGTGCAATGACTCGTTTTGGCAGTCATTCACAGCAGTTGAATATGAAAGGGTATTGCAATTTCGAAAACGTGACTCCACTGTCCTTTGTTCATAAAGTTAAAAAATAACATCGCTGTTTCCTCTCCCGGCTTCATTCATCTTCATGTGTTCAACCTGTGTTTGTTTTCCGTTTTCCAGGGATGAGACTTGCATACCTGATAGTGAAAATCGGTCTGCTACACATCCTGGACAACTTCGAAGTGTATGAAGTGCCGGAAACGCCAAAAACTATGCGTTTCGACCCATCCAAGCTGATCGTCACCCCAGCCGATGACGTCATCGTCGGGTTCAGAAAAATCCCTGCGGCAGAAAAGGAAGTCTTACATTCAAGGACCGAAGACCACATGTCTCCAAGCTGATGATGCCTTCTGTGACATAATTTCCGAACTGAATCAATGAATCTCATTGCAGTTGAAATGTGGTAGTCATTTCTAGCTGTTTGGGTGTTACACCCGCTTCTAAGAAAATATAACCCAATTATTAAGTAAACATTAATCAATTCCATCTACGAGCTGTATAATGCTGCAGATCAGTTTCACTAAAACCGCCTTTGTAAGCCTGATGCTCTGTTAAAGGTTGATGCAAGGTAAACCGAATGTGACTTGCTTTGGAAATAAAAATACCCTGTCATAAATACCTGATGAGGAGTAAATCAAAAACGTGACCATTGTCTCAAATTGCAGCAACAAGAGAACGAAAAATGACTAGTAAAATGTCTACTCTACAGCATCTGTGGTAACATGTTAACTTTTGGTGATCTTGAACTGGTAAACTTTAATTGATTTCTTTTAGGATTTTTTTTTTTCAGAAATATTTAGTTATCTGTTCTTAACAAGAAATCTATTAAATACATCAGATATCTAACCTTTATCTGATTATCATACCTTTTCTTGTTCCTATGTCTCTTTACCCTTACATGTCTAAAATGACATATCATGCAGTTTTACAAGACAGTTTAAAACTGAGGCTTACATTTCTTTAAAAAACATGAAAACGGGACAGCAGACCTTACTATGGTAAGAGCCGAAGTCCTTATACAAATTTCACGTGACATTGTGATCTATAGAGGAAAAATAGTCAAAAAACAAAATGGTACTATGAGCCATATTAGCTTGACTTTCCCCACAGAACATGACGAACGGAGGAAAGGTGAACAGTTATGAAAAATAGGGAAAGCTACAAGTCACGAGTCTTTGTATGAAGACGTGATAGTTCATTGTGTCAGAGAACAGTAAGCTACAGAACTTGCTCTTGCGGAGAGGTTGTGGTTACAACAAATAGTTTTATTTGTCCTCAGGATTTTGGGTACAACGTACACCTTTTACCACGAACACTCAGAGGCATGCGTACGACAATGGTCGATAATAAAACGGCGTTGGCCTTAGTCTTTTCCATGCAGACCATTGCCTTCGACCATAAATGACACATTGATAGGGAGAAAGAAAGTAACAAGATATCCGAATCCCAGGAGGATATTAAAATTTAAATAAAAATGTCAAAACCCTTGGCTTAATCCTACAGACCCGATAATTCGTATACTAGTCGCCAAAGTGCAGATGTGGCGTTTCGATTAAATTGCTAAAACCAAGTGGGCGATATACGTAGTCCTTGTTTGATCATCAAACTTCACGCAGTGATATACAGTCAGATTTATTTGCCTAAGTAGAAGCCTGAGTTAGAAAAAGTTGTACAGACATTATGATAGACGAGACGCGAATCCATGGAGAGGAAGATAGGCATCATTTGGTGTGTAGGTTATGTTTGCTGGATGAAGTGGTTATTCCTGCAGACAGTTACGGACTCTGTTGAAAACACACCACCATGTGAAGTCAGGAACATGTTTATATCGCTATTCCGAGTTGCTGCCAATGTTGGCTATAACCAAAGCATTGAATAAACGAGCCTCCGGATGAGCTGTTGCGGTATAGCAGTTGTAAGATACCTGCTATGGGAAGGTATACATTTCATATTCAAATGTACTGCGAATTTGAGACCAGTGTCAAGATAGTCAGGTATGGGTTGTTTATCTTTGGTTGCAAGCTTATTTTTCGATGGCAGTACTATCGATATTGGAGACGGTGATAGTATTGTTGCCGGGAAGTAGGGTTGTGATTATTGAGAGTGCAGACTTTGCTAGGCACGCGGATGAGATTGCAAAAGCGTGGGGACCGTGGTTGTGTGCAGTTGTCGTTCCGGCGGGATAGCCGAGAAGATGAGATTTTGAGACTTGAATGCAGAGTCAAGCTGTTTGTTTAAGATATGGAGACGAAAGGAATAGATGACGTTGGAGCAACGATCTTTTGAAGTTTTTATAAGGTAAAGTTTTTCATGAAATACTGGGCATGTTTATATGGCACACCTTCGCATTGTTAGGCTGAACTGATGGTAATAGTAACGGTCGGGAAAGATCTTGCTGTTAGCTTGTGGTCTCATGATTAATCCTAGAGATCCCTTTCTGTGTTAGGAAAAGTATTTATTGTAATAGTTTAAATTTGTGATTGAAATAGGAATTTCATGGGTAGTGTTTTTGAAATATGGTATTGTTCTAACATTGTGTAAATCAAGTTAAATTTATTAACAGTAAAGAAATGTTTATATTTGTTTAGAAATAATTTTGTAGGCTGATTAAATATCTGAGTTATATTTTTTCGTGAAAGATTTTAATATCCAAAAGATGACATTGTTAGTAATTTTCAATAAGTTACATCAGTTAGAAAATAAACCAGATATCTCATTTTTAATTATTAGTTCGAGTTTCTTAAACAGAATATCAGTTTATTCCTCCTCACTTTTTTATTACAAAATGTTCAAATGTTTGTTAAGCTTATGGGACTATGAAGCGCCTCAGTCCCCTGGGCTACCGCGGCCAGGACACTCATTTATTATTATTAAAAGTGCCATAGATGTTTTCTATAGTTATTTTTCCGGTAGTTAGTACAGCAGGAAGCAGTTTGGTGTTGCGCAAATTTATGCAGTGTGTCTAAAATAAAAATAAAAAAAATCCAGGTTAGTAAGTGAAGGTAATCAAAAAGTGAAAGTGAGAAAGAATCAGTTTTTGTCATGCTTACAGATCAGTATGATTTACAGATTTCAGGGTAGGACAATTCATACAGTGTTCAGGTTAAAATGTTTCAAATGTTTGTATAGTCTATGGGACTTAACTACGGGTCATCAGTCCCTAAACTTACAAACTACTTATGAACTACTTACGAACTAGGACGGCACAAATATCCATGCCCGAGGGGGCATTCGAACCCCCGACCGTAGACCGTGACTGGAGCGCTTTAGTCTCCTCGGCCACCGCGGCCGGCAGTGTTCAGGTTAACAAGTGTTTGTACTGAGATCAGATTGCATTAATAAATATTGTGTTCGTTATGTTCAGTTAAAGATTGTTAGTTCAGGCAGAAACAAGTTTGTAGGGCCAGATTTATTAACAAAGTGACTTTTAGTATCAGTAATTTTCAGGCATTTAACTTTGTTACGACATTTTCATACAGAAACAATTAGCAGTTTGTGTCTCATTATAATAAACATTACGAAGTCAGATAGGTTTTGCGATACCTTTACATTCATCTAGAATACAGTTAAAAAATACGCAATCAGATTAACATAACGTTGTGCGAAGGCATTTAGGTAGAACAAGTTCAAACACATTCAGTTACATTTCATTCAAGTAGAGAAAGGCATTTACATTTCTTAGATCATACGGTAAAAAACACAACTTTCGCAGCAGACGTAAATTTCGTAAGAGAGAAGGACAAGCAAGAAACTTTCACAGTCCGCGTAGTGCCAAAGTTGGACGGTGTAGCAACTGGTGGTGTATCCCGCGCCACTCGATCCGCAGTCATCGACCAGGCGTTTGCGATAGCCGAGAGATCGGGAGAACACGGGGGCCGAGGCTGTACGGCAGTCCGATGAGCACCATGAAGCTGTGAACATGGCGCGCCACGGTACGGCCGAGCGGTATCCTGTTACAACGGGCCGATCGGCAAGGAGGTATTGTATAACAACAGGTTCCAACACTTCAGAGATGTAGATAAAAAAAAGTTAAAATGTTTGTTAAGCTTATGGGACTTAACTGTGTGGTCATCAGTCCCTAAACTTAGAAACTACTTGTATACTAACACAAACATCCATGCCTGCGAGAGGATTCGAGCCCCCGACCTGGAACGGCCCACGCATCGGAGCAAAGCGCCTCATTGCGCTCGGCTACTCCGCCGCGGCAGAAATGTAGCCCCAGGCTCGTTAGTGTACCAGCAATGCGTACGTGAGCGATGTGGGACCGAAATCCACTTTCATCGCAAGTCATAATATGGGGTGGAGGATCAGTATGACGATGCAAAAGTTCAATGGTCTCTCACCAGAGAGTGTACGGACTCTAATCCAAATATCTTGGTGGTGCAAATCAGGATTCATAGATAAAAAAAGTATCGTCCCATTCAGTACCACTGCTGGCACAAATTCCTCAGGTCTTGACAGCAATGGCCGCCTAGCGAAGTCCACTCTGACGCAAAAGACCTAGAGTGGTACAAGTGGGGGGGGGGGGGGATCGCACTGACGTGTTTTACGGCCCACTTTAGATTTGCAGTTTTATAACTTTTTGCTAGCATTTTGGACAAAAATAGTAATCTAAATAATAAAAAATAAATTAATAAGAGTATCTGAAACCCTTTTAGGAAAAAAAAAGGACATTTAGGTAGTGGCGGGTTCCGAACCACTGAACTTCAGCGTCACAGACTAACGCATTGCCCACTACGCTATGGCTAACAATTAGAAATTACGTTCGTTAATCTCATACTATTGATGGTCGTTGTTAACTGTTGCTAATATGGCATTTTGTAGACACTAAATCATTTATCGTACGAAGAACGACGTGTTTTCGTTAATTCTTCAGTGCGCTATTCCTTTGAAATGACAACGTGTAAGTTAAAATAAGAAATCATCAAATACGCAACGCAAGATGGCGTATGCCATACAGCAGAGACAGTTCTGAGCGAGGAATGTCACGTGACATCTGCGAACGGCTGGTTTCCGTTAATTCAGTGGAGGGTGTCAAAACTCTGTTATTTTTGCAAATATCGCTCAAACGATATATATATATATATATATATATATATATATATATATATATATATATATATATATATATATATATATATATATATATCTGCAACGATGCAAGATATGAAAAAAATAAATAAATAAAAAAAATAGAGCGACGTTGTAGAGAATTTTCCCCTCTACCAATTAGGTTATTTTTCAATTTTCGTGTCAGATGAATGGTTCGTTTGCAATTACAATTATATTAAATACGGCTTTTTTTGGCATTACTATCAAAGTAGCGTGTGTTTGTTTGTTTGGAATGAAAAGTAGTATGTGTTTGTGGGGCGAGCGTGTCACTGGTTTTGTTAAGAGACCGTTCCCGCTAAAATTCCCGAATAAATGTTCTGTTGTGGTTTTGGTAACAAAATAATTTGACTAAGCAATGAGACTTAGTACCTTCCTTTGCCCTGTTAGAATAAATTGCAACTGACATGGGATGCAATGATCTTACGTAATGTGGTTTAGTTTGATGCGCAACGGATAACACCTTAAATTGTACAGTTGTTAATAAGTCAACAGTAATTAAACTCGTAATTGGTCTACACATTAATCTCGTGTGTGAAAAACAATGTGAGCAAAAGAAATGTTCAGATCTGTTAGCGTGCACTATATATTAGTAGCCAGACTATACATGTACAATTCGACTCCGAGAGCGAACTGAAAGAGCTACTACAGCGATAATTTTGTTACTTGAATTAACAGGATGCCAAACAAAGATATTTGATATTAATTGGATATCAACATTACTGCACTTGATAATGTGCCTATTTGTACAACAATTACCATACAGATTCAATGTAATAAAAAATGTTCTACAAATCTGATAAAGACTTCAAGTATCACACACTGCAAATATGTCTCATCTCTTTACGTGATCTACTTCTCTTCTAATCAAACAAATCACTTTAACTGTTACTAACATTAACTACCTTAACAATCTGAACTTTCATTGAGACTGAGAAAATCTTTAACTATGATCTTTACTGCAATTATGAACAAACTACTTCCTGCTCTCATTAATAGACCAACTGATCATCACAAAATGCCTACACTGAACTGTTCTAATGAGCATACAAATTTGCAAACACAATAATTATGCAACTCTATCATAAGAAACAATGATCAGAACAGATAGCAATTCAAATTGGTGAAAGGAACGAGGAACTGGTAAAATGACACAGGGATAAATGATAAATGCGAGCTGAATTAAACAGTATTCATTACCCAAAAGACAAACCAACTACAATATAGGCTACATACAGGCTACCATACATAACAATAGGAAAGTACAAGTTTACCTTATTTGAGACATAAATTTCCACACAAAATTTTCAATCTGCAGACTTGGCTGCGACTCTTCAAAACTGAATTTTTACTCTTCGAGTCTAACATACAGACAGAATAGCCTGACAGTTTCACGACTACAACTCAGACGTCAACTATCCTGCACGAAGGTCACACACCGACTCCTCTCTACACGAAGGTCACACCTCGACTCCTCTCTACACGAAGGTCAGAAATCGACTCTTTAAACGCAACAACTGTGAGTGCAAGACTCACTCCAAAGATAAAACAAAGTCTTTGGTTTACAGCAAAGATATGAAAATGAATACAGTATATTATATCGATTAGTGAAATGGTACAAAATATACATAAATTTGTTTTCTGCAGAATTATAGTTTTGGTTTTTATAACAAAACATACTCAATGCTCTATGACAGGCAAAAATTATGTGAAAATTATATTGCGTACTCCTTTCATCACCCCTCCCCTACGGGAAAAGAATTTTGCGGGGTGGATGATGCTGACAAGATAGCATCAGCTAGCCAAGAAATTCTTAAACAGGACAAAACACAGCATCATACCATTTGTACAATCATTAGGTTCGCAAAGTTTGTACATTATTCTTTAAAATGATTAATTAGAGAGTTCAATTAACATTCAATATGAAACGAAAGTCATCTGTATAGGTACATAAACATATTTAGTGGACACAGCCGAAAGAATCTCAGTTCTCATTGGTCTTTACATGTGAATACTAGTGTGACATAAAGCTTACAAAGTTCATACATTACACCAAAGATTAGTATATCAGTGCTCAACATACATCAGTGGTAAATCAATTTACATAAGTAAACCAACTGAGTGTTTAGCTCAAGTTTTTTAAGATCATAAGTGAGTTGATGCCGTACATCTTGAGTATCAAATTCAATAGAAATGGGTTACATTTACGTACAATTATATTAAGATTACATTTATGTACATCATTATTCAAAGTTTGATCACCTGTAAACAAAAAAAAAAAAAAAAAAAAAAAAAAAAAAAAAAAAAAAACATCCTAACAGTTACATAGTGCTTACAAAAGAATTAAAAGATTTGCCTACAAGGTTGGCAGATACTTCATATATGGTTACATAGTCTGTTCATGAACGGTTAGAGGATCAATGACAATTTACATGGCTGTCCTTCCAGCATATGGTGATTAAATGAAAAATGAAAATTTATATGGCTGTGCTACCAGCACAACACATAAATGTTTTTGGTTGTTTGAAAGGAAAGAACCTATCAGAACACTTTATTATGGACAACGTTTGCAATGGGAGAAATTACGTGAATGGCGGCACTTAACTGTCACACGCATCACCAATTTTACACACGCACACTAATCACATTTGTTACGACATGATGGATAGAATGCTCATCTGCGGTCAAAGGTCCGGGAATGGGATGTCTTGACCTCCAGCTTCTCCCGTGTTGACCCACAGATTCTCAAGATTGTGGCTGAGCAGGTACCGGGAATGTGGAATGTTTTTGCCACAGGCTTCCCCTCAGACTCAGCTCTCCAAGTTCCATCAGCATAACCAGTATGGCAACTGGTCAACTTTTTGTCAGATTACGTGCGTGTAGTGCCAGCTCCCATGCGTGTCCAGAAACATGAAACAAATATATCAAGGCCAAAATTAGAAATTTTATAGTGGTATCTCCTCGTCAGCTGGAAGAGACACGTCCATTATATTTTACATATATCCTCAAAATATGAAAAATATAATTTTTGTTTAGGCAAGCAGAAATGGCTCACATGCTATTTGCACTTAAATTTATCACATGCTTTCTTTACAGTCTGTTAATCAACAACAACTTAGTAAGGTACATGTTACTTTACCGAATATAAAGTATGTAATCACAATCAGAGGAAATAGTTCTTATATACTCAGATAGTTTCTAGGAATGCTATTCTAAAGTTACATATGAAAAGATTATCTTACAAGTATGTGTACAGTGTTGTGGAACCTCACTTGTTCCAAAGATATCGTTAGACATTGGAATATACTAGTAAACCATTATAAAGTCTCATGGTACATAAGTAAGACAATGTTTTATAATCCATATAATACAACATATTAGAGGAAATAGATACGTATGTACACGCATACAGAATTACTGTGGGATTACCACATTTTTGTTAATATAAGTTACAATAGTGATCCACCTTTTCATTTCGTCAAATTTTCATACATTTTTAAATTCAATTGGCCAGACCTTCATAACGTATTATAAATAGGCTTAACACTATTATAAACAATTGTACTAATGTTAATCACATAGTGGAATCTACCAAGCTGTACCAGATACTGTCAAGAGTCAATGGGGCAAGGGATTCAGTCTTTGTCATGGGGAATATGAAGGAATGAACATATTAATAGTGCTAGCACTTCATAGACTGCTTATTTACTATGACAACAGAACAGCAAAGGAAATATTGTATCAGTAAGTATAAAGTAGCAAATATCCTAAGTACATATTCCTGAAAAAGGGTAATGCAAAATCAAGCACATTAATTAAGACAGATGCCTATGGCATACAATTTAATAAATGAAATATTTTTATCGTTGCTATAACTGCTGCTACCCTGTACAGCAAAGGCAATTTTGATTAAACGCTATTGGTAGCTCATTATGTTGCTACATAAAATACCTGCAAAGTTGTCAAAATTTACACACAAACATGTTAGAAAATATCAGTTGTTGTGGAGATATACCTGCAAAGATACTTCATTAAATTGGTATAATAATTATTACATAATGTAATTACTGAAACAAACATCCACATCTTGGTTCCTACATGCGCACAGCATTACTGAGACAAAATGACAATAAAATTCAATCTCCTCTAGATTCCTTTAATCACCTGAAAATATCTCATCCTTCAATAAAACTTCATTAGTACATACACTTTCTATTAATTATTAAACATATTTATTAGCTTCTTTATATTAATTCACTTCTTCTATGCTCCTTCATCAACATAACAATAACATACTTCACCTGTGGCTTCCTTGTCGTTCCTTTACCTCAGTTTTGTAGTTGTGGATGTATCTTACCCTTCATTTTACTATATACATATCTTTCCCTTATTTTCCGTGGTTTTGCTTGTATTGTATACCTTCATACAATTTATGCTGTAAGTTGTTCTCCTTTTTGTACCGTTGGAATTTTATTTGCCTTGTGTTTACCTTCTCTACAGTGCTTAATGTAATACAATTGACATTACAACAAAAAAAGGTTTGGTATCTGAAAAATTGGCAAAATTAAAGAAATATTTAGTGCCATCTGGTCATAGTAATTATAATTAGTACCAAGAGGTTGTGCTTAAACTAGGATAAAAAAAAAAAAAAAAAAAAAAAAAAAAAAAAAAAAAAAAAAAAAACAACTTATTCTTTTCATTCTCCACTCCGAGGAGTAGAGCGGGCTGTTTGAGATCCGGCCCATAAAGAGTCGCGGTTCTATTCAGCCAATTATCAGACAAGCTGATAGTGGGGCAAAGGGGGAATCCCAATTGGGAATAAGTGGGAGGGGCTTACCAGTTCCGGCATACGCCTTACAACCAAGGAAAACCTCCCGAAAACCTTGGTCGGAACCGGGGATTGGGACCAATTAAATTTATCTCCGGGACTTGCCCGGACTAAAAATGGATTATCGAGAGAACACGAATGCACTTACGACAATCAAAGACCGGACGCCCGAGTTACTCTCGTAATCTCGTAGAGATCAGCTCGACCAACAGTGGACAAGCATCCCCCTGCAGGAACCGCACCCGTGGGCACGTTGTCCTGTGCGTCCAAAAAATATATACTTACATACTAAACAGAATAGCTGCGAGAGAGAGTGCACTACGGAAATTAGAAGAAATAGTAGCACCCAGCTCGAGAAAGGGCACCAATCGCCAGTTGGTGTATCCATCATAGATTGGTGGATTCTCTACCCCCATAAGTTCATTCCTTAAAGGGTTTGATGTTAGAGACATGATGTATACCTTTTGACTTGTGTGTCCTCAGAGTCTCGACTTCCACGACGTTGTCGTGAATAATGGGTCTTATGCGATATGGTCCATTGTACAGCAGAAAAAAATTATGTATGTGATTCACCTTTGTGAGAAAGGTGGTGGGATTTAATTAACACCTTTTGACCTACATATAGATGTTTGATATTGACATACCGTTGTAAACTTTTTCTCTTGTCGGCTGCTCTTTTGATGTTGGCCAGAGCCAGATCAATTATCTCATTATGACGTAAACGCCTACGTTTGGGAAAAGCTACAAGTTCTTTAATACGATCATGCGGTTGCTTATTCTTTAGCACCAAAATCGGTGGAAGAGATGTGGAGTCATTTGGCAGCTCATTTAGTATATTTTGGAATAAGTGAAGATATCTGTCCCAGGAATTATGTCGGCGATAGCAATACAATCTGCACAGCTTTCCAAGTTCTTTCATAATACGCTCACAGGGATTGGAAGAAGCGTGATACAACGAGATAAATACAGGTTTAATCTTTCGACGTCGCAACATGCGTACCCAATGCTGCGATCGGAATTGTGGTCCGTTATCGGATATGACCTTATCCACATGACCAACTTCTTTTAGGAAATATTTCACAAATGCTGTCGAAACAGATCTTGCCGTGGCACGGCGAAGAGGAACAAAAGATACAAATTTTGACGTTAGTTCGACTCCGACAAATACAAAGGAATGTCCATTATCAGTTCTTGGCAATGGGCCAAATAAATCGACGGCAGCAAGTTGTTTCAATTTAGTGGGGATTATCGGAAACAATGGAGCCGAATGTGAAACAGTTGGAGGTTTTGCCTTTTGACAAAGTTTGCATCTCGAAAGAACATTGCGAATCCGCTTTTCCATGTTAATGAAATAACACGTGTCCCGTAATTTAGCAAAGCATTTCTTGGCGCCATAGTGGCCAAAACTTAAATGTGTGTACCAAATTAATTTATTCACAGATTATTCCGGGATGCACACCGTCCACAACTCACTATCACGAGATCTGCGTTTGAAAAGGATACCATTACGAACGGTGTAAAATTGCCTAATTGATACATAATCTTTGTTGTGCCACTTAGTTTTCACATCTTTCCAAGCGGGATCTCTATCTTGCTCCTTCGCTATGTCAGTGAGCGTAGCAGAGATGTAATTTTCAAAAGCCACCTTTTGAATGTAGAAGATACTAAAATTGTTTTCCAGGTAGGATTCTTCCGTTGCCTTCACAAGTCCAACGAGCGAACGGGACAGAGCGTCGGCTACAATGTTTTTCTTACCAGGGATATGAATGACAGTGAAATTAATTTCCTGCAAGGTTAAAGCCCAACGTCTAAGTCGATCGTGATTCAATCTTGCAGTCATTAAGAATTGGAGGGCACGATGGTCGGTATACACTTTTGTGTGTCTGCCATACAAAAGAAAACGAAATTTGTCAAAGGCCCATACCACAGCTAACGCTTCCATCTCAGTGACTGAGTAGTTGCGTTCTGATTTTGATAAAACGCGGCTGGCAAATGCTATTGTTTTTTGTCCTACAACGCCGTTTTCTTCACATTCTTGGAAAACATGAACACCTAGACCAAATTTGGAACTGTCTGTGGAGATACAAAAATCTTTTGTTAAATCGGGATGGTGTAGTATTGGCGCAGCAAGAAGCGCCTATTTTAAACTTACAAATTCATCTTGTGCAGTTTTATCCCAACACCAGATAATATTTTTACTTGTTAATTGATACAACCTAGGAGTTGTCAGATCCTTTAATCTTATGAAACGTTTGTAAAAATTTATTACGCCTAAAAAACCTCTTAGCTGTCGTTTTGTAGTAGGGACAGGCATTTTCGCTATTGCTTCCAATTTATCAGGATCGGGATGGATTCCTTCATTTGAGATGATGTGTCCGAGAAATTTGGTTTGTGAACGCCCAAACTGTGATTTTTCCAAATTAACAGTGATGCCGGACTGGGCAAAGACTTCCAACAAAGAATTTAAAAGACAGTTGTGCTCAGACCAAGAGTTTTCAGCAATAAGAATGTCGTCTACATAACTAGTAATTCTTTGCTTCAGTTGTTCCGGTAACGTGGCATTCAGTGCACGAATGAAAGCTGATGAAGATACGTTAAGACCAAAAGGTAATTTACAAAACTGATAGCAAACGCCAAAGCAAAGGAATGCTGTATACTTCCTGCAATTTGGATGCAGTTCGACCTGCCAAAAACTGGATCTC
Source organism: Locusta migratoria (assembly GCA_026315105.1). NCBI lineage: Eukaryota > Metazoa > Arthropoda > Insecta > Orthoptera > Acrididae > Locusta > Locusta migratoria. The sequence goes on along the minus strand of CM048751.1, from coordinate 47,382,188 downwards.
AAATCTAAGGTAGACAAAACCTTTACTCCATGAAATTTTTGCAACACTTCTTCTAAAGTTTGTGGACGATCTGTTTCTGGTAATATAATGGTATTAAGTTGCCTGGAGTCTAATACTAATCGAATGGACTTATCTTTCTTCTCCACAACATGGAGTGGGTTATTGTAAGAGCTAACAGCAGGCTCGATGACGCCCTGATCTAACATGGATTGAATTTCTTTCCTGACACGATCCCTGTAGACCAAAGGAATAAGATAAGGTGGGACAAAAAATTTGTTGTGATCTTTGACCTTGAATTCATATAGGAAATTTTTGATAGTGCCAGGTTTGTTGACGAAAACATCAGAATGCGTGTGCAGAATGTGAAGTAACTCCTGTTTGTCCTGCTCAGACGCATCTACAACATTAATTATTTTGTCCTGAATGGTTTCAGCGATATTCTTAGTTTGTGTCGTCTCCTGAAAGTTGTTTATTACATTACATAAAGGTTCTTTGTCACAACTGAAATTAGATGAAGACAGAAATTTTAAACAGTTGACTTCCTCCTCTTCTCTTGTGATCCGATCTTCGAACTTTAAATAGATTAATTGACCATCGACTACAGCTGTTGCTTTGGCAACGTTGAAATTTAAGATGACCTTATATTCTGTCAGGAAATCAACACCTAGTATAAGTTCAGTGGTAAGAAGAGGTACGATCAATAAATTAACCGAAAAGTGGTGTCCTTGGCAAATAAAATCAAGACGTGTCTGACGTCTGACCTCTACAGCTTTTCCTAAAATAACACCTTTCATTCTTGTACGCAGAAGAGGTAACGTAGGACAATTGATTAGTTCCTGGTATCGTTTGAATGTGGTTTCACTAATTACAGAGATTGGACTGCCAGAATCTAGAACAGCGGATAATGATACCTGACCAACTTGGACAGTAACAACAGGATGAATGGGAATGTTCTGAGATTCAGTTTTCTCTTCTAGTAAAGCTTCCCTAACATCATCAAAATGTACAAAATTTAACTGCCGTTCAGCTGAATCATTCAAGGAAATTTTACTACCAACGGAAGTATCACAAAAATTACCCGAAATTTGTCTCCCAATAAAAGTGTCACAAAAATCATCCATAATTTCATCAACTGGTTGATTATTGATGCGTACAGGTATCTCTTCCTCGCACACACTATCGTTGTCCGACCAGGGCATATAATTGTTGACCCAATCGGCAACACTAATTTCATCTAGATTTAAATGCTTAAATTCATCACTTTGTGTACTGTGCTCGTTTTCACTGATTACTTGTGTTACGTTTAGGTGGTGGTGGTGTTACGCGGTTTACCATACACCAGTAAAGATTCGTGATCCATAAAATTTACTTTGTGTGTAGTACATTGTTCAGTGTCACTGAAGGAATCCTCTGTTTCCCATTCACAATCATTGTCTGTTTCAACGGAAACCGGAACTGTTTCACTTACAATGCGTTGTGGTTCTGTTTCAGCAGATTGTTCGAGCACAATCCGCGCGTCCACCAAATCAACGTTATTTTTATTTAAAGCCGATGTTACGCTTTCACTATTTTTGCTTTCGCAACAGTTAACTGTTCGCAATGTGCAATTATTATATCGCTTTCCGGGGTTATAGTGTGTCCTTGATTAGATTTTGTTTGGTTGTTAGAATTCTTTTGCTGTGTCTGTTGGGATGTTCGCACTCCATAAACTTGACTGTGTAATCAGTGTGACGCGAACTTCTGGCGGGCAAATTATTTGCCGCGGCCATTACGAGTCATCCTTGTGACGGCCCTGGTTTGTGACGTGGATTAGGTGGTCGAATTTCGACGATTTCGACCCGTCGCTCCGAACTATGGTCGACATTACCGCGCCAATTTTGGTTTCCTGAATGTTGTGTAACGTTTCTGTCACGAGAACTATCCCGTGAACGATAATTACATACACCTTCATTTGATTCTTCTGCGCCGGAATCTGCGCCAGAATTGCGTCTTTCGCGCCAGTTTGTATCATTTGAGCTGTTGTGATTGTTAAAGTTATGGTAATTACCAAAGCGTTTCTGATAACCAAACCCACGTCCACGGCCTCGAAAGTTACCACGATTAAATGACTGATTACGTGGGTGTGCGTCATTTATACTGTTGTCATTATTATTTGCACGGGGCTGTTGGTAGCTTACACCCGTTTGACTGTTAGTATTCGGTCTATCGTTTTGTTCCCCGGACTGTCTTTCGCGTGGCGTGTTTTGCTGTGGTTGAGAATTATGCCTATTGTTGTCTTTACGCTTGTAACGTCCTTGATCTTCTTCATTATCCTCCTCAAAGTCTTGTAATAAATTTTGAAACGCCTCAATGTCATTTTTGCAACCTGCTGCCAAAGCAATGTTGCGCAAACTTCTAGGTAATGTATTTAAACAAAGTCTAATTAGTTCTGGTGGACTGTATGGATTAGTCAAAAAACTGTTTTTCCAAACCATATGTTGGAAGTAATCGGCAGGACTGGTAAAGTCTGAATTTGCAAAGTTTCTAAGCATTACTAAGCTATTCTTTGCTCTGTCTTGAGCTGCTTCTGACCAGTAAGCTGCCAACGATGCACGTCGAAATTCGTTTTCACTACGACATTCTCGCGCATGCATTCGCATTCTTGTGGCGGGCTCGCCTTCTAAGTATCCACACATGAATTCCAAGTTATTGCCAATTGGCCAATTTGGTGGAAGGCAGTATTCGAATTGTTGCAACCATTCAACAGGATGTATGCCGTTTGGCGAGTTTCGAAAATCTTAAATTTCCGCACCGTAAGAAAATGTTTGTAATCAAATGACTGATTAGCTGAGGGTGGTGTGTGTGATCGCGTCTTGCGTGAGGTGCTTTCACTATCTTGTCTACGCACCAGACTACGTTCGCGTGTCAAAGTGCCTAGTTCATACGAATCAGAAAAATCATTTTCAATATCATGTCGCGGGGTTTGATTGGACGTATCATCGGCCGCGGGATTAATTTTTCTTTCATTACGTGCCAGGCGGTCATCGAATTTCTTTACTTCGGATTTATGTTGTTTATTGATAGTCATTTGTCCCTGTTTGAAACGGTAAAGAGAAAGAAACTGTTCAGTTTTCACAAATGGTGTTGGTTGTGTAACATCAGAATTCTTGTCATAATTATTGTTTAATTGATTTACCGTCACGGAAAGTTCATCTATCTGTTTCACAACAGTGCTTAATTGTTCGTTCGTGGCAGTTTGAAAGTTTTGCACTTGCGATTGAAGTTGATTGTTTTGTTGTTTTAATTGTACTATTTCTGTAGTCTCAATTTGTTCAATACGGGAGGTGATGTTTTCTACCACAGGATTGAGCTCATTACGGATGTCTTGTTTGGCTTGTTGGAGATCTATATTAACGCGACCGACAATTTCCTTCTTAATATTTTCAATGCTCTCTCTGATATTTTTGTTGTCCTTAATACTCTCAAAACGAGAATTGCAATTTTCCTCAATGCGTTTGTTACTTTCTTCGATCTGATCAAGACGTGAATTATTGTTTTCTTCAATCCTGTCAAAACGTAAATTGACACTCTGAAACTGTGAGCTAATTAGCTGATACATGTGGTCCATTGTCATAACTCCAAGAGGTTCGCTACCCGTGTTCTGAATTATGGATCCTGCTTGTGTTGGCGAATTATTTCCAGTGAGCTCACTGCCCACAGCAGAATCGCCAGTTGTGTCATGTTCATTACTTTCAGTTGATTCCGTGCAGCGAGAAGACCTCATTTTATTATTATCTTCTCTGTCTGCACGCTCGACAGAATTTACGTCAGACATTTCCCTGGTTTCAGATCGGGTTCTAATTGTTCTAGGCATTGTAGTTATTGAGCTACAGCGATGTGAATAATAACAATTTTGCATAGACTGCAGCCTTTAACAGTGACAATAATGAAAATATGTGAGCAGTCACGCGAGCTAATAATTGAGACAATGTTCACTACAGGTTTCACACGTTCTCAATAAAACTGTCAAAAGACAATACTCAAAAATTCACGAAAAAAAAGGCCAAAATTACAAAATTAAATGTACACTCAAAATTCACCATATAAAATGCTACAGATGCAAACTACAACAAAGCTAGTTCAACATACAACTACAAAATCACTGTTGTTACTACGTGTCTACAATCAAGCCAATGTATATAACTGTACAACTTAATCTAACTTCAAAAATCAGCAAATCCTATATATGTGGACGAATCCTGGCAGACAGGTCGACAGATAAAAGTAGTGTGTGTTTGTTTGTTTGAAATGAAAAGTAGTATGTGTTTGTGGGGCGAGCGTGTCACTGGTTTTGTTAAGAGACCGTCCCCGCTAAAATTCCCGAATAAATGTTCTGTTGTGGTTTTGGTAACAAAATAATTTGACTAAGCAATGAGACTTAGTATCTTCCTTTGCCCTGTTAGAATAAATTGCAACTGACATGGGATGCAATGATCTTACGTAATGTGGTTTAGTTTGATGCGCAACGGATAACACTTTAAATTGTACAGTTGTTAATAAGTCAACAGTAATTAAACTCGTAATTGGTCTACACATTAATCTCGTGTGTGAAAAACAATGTGAGCAAAAGAAATGTTCAGATAAAAAAAAAAAAAAAAAAAAAAAAAAAAAAAAAGGATGGGGCCCCTCCACGCCCACACCAACGTGGTGACCATCACAAAAGTTCTACTGTCACCTCCGTAATTAAGTTAGTTTGCTAAGGTGGATCACGGGATGTGGGAACCGCGATGTTATCCGTACGTGTGGGCGCGATCACCCATTAATACGGTGCATCTGGAGATAGAATTGGTCGAAAGGTATACGAAGGGTAAAGGTATGTAAGGGCAGAGGAAAAAAAGTGCCAAGGCAAGAGCCAAGGGAAAAAAACCTCTGCGACAGTGGGGTAGGTATGAAGGGCAGTAGCGGTATGCTATCTGCGACAGATCATGCAAGGGTTGGTAATGTTAGTAATGGGTATTTTCTCAGTACCATTAACTTTGCTAGGTTCGTCATAAAGAATCAGTCCGTTTTGATGCGAGGTTCTGCTGCAGCTGAGCTCCAATGATGCCTCCTGGGTCGGCTGCGGCAGTTTACCCGTTAACATCGGCTGTGGCAGAATACCTGTAACATAGCCAAGTCTGTCAAGGTAGTTAGGCAGTTCGGTCATAGAACTGGCTAAGTGTGCGGGACTGTTTAGGTTTGTTTGTGTTTAGTGCGATGAATATGGTTTCCCTGCTTTGCCTGTAGGTCGGCTGTGGGCTCAGCTGGCATTGCCAGTCAGATTGCTGTTTTGCAGGGGTTTGCCATGTTCATCGTGTTTGTGAGTTGGTGTTCCCTACGGCCGTAGGTGGTTAGTCTCTGAGGAGAAGTGTTTTGGGCGATTATGTTTCCACCTATGGTTGTGATCGTAGTTCCCCAAGCGTAGGATGAAGGGGTTGTTCGAGTGTCTCGAGTTTCTGTACAGTCGTGTGGCGAGTTTCTTGAATACCACCGAGAGGCGCTCTAGGCGGTATTCATTGTGAAGGTCCACGGTGCGTGTGTATCGTGGAGCGTTGCTAATGATGCGTAGTACTTTGTTCTGTATGAGCTGCAGGCGGCGCAGCCGTGTTGGCGCCGCGTATGCCCAGCACGGAGCACCGTACGTCATCAGAGGTCTAATATGTGTCATGTAGAGGTTCCTCGACACCCGGCTATTCAGTTTGCTTTCCCTGTTGAGCATCGGGTAGAGTTGTTTGAGCCTCGCGTTTGCTCTGTTGGTCATGTGTTGTATGTGGTCCCCCCATATTAGTTTCCGGTCCAGCCAGACACCAAGGTATTTGACTTTCTCACGGAAGCGGATTGGGCGTGTATGTAGAGTAATTGGTCTACAGTGTTGGTGTTTGCGCAGGTGTTTCGGTCTGCGTGTGAACAGAACTGCCTCACACTTGTCGACGTTGACTTTAACACGCCATTTCTCCAACCAAGGTTCGGCAGTTCTGAGTGCTGTCTGTAGGCGTGAGTTAATGTTTGATGGCTTCCAATCTCGCGCCATGATGGCGGTGTCATCTGCGTAGATTGCAGTCATCGTGTTATGTGTGGATGGAAAATCATTAATGTACAGGTTAAACAAGAGGGGCCCCAGGATGCTGCCTTGGGGTACTCCGGCTTGAATACCATGTCGTGTAGACTGTTTGCCCTGCACGTCAGTGTTGAAGCTTCTGTTGGTGAGATATGAGTGTATGAGATGCACGAGTCCGTCGGGAAACGCGGCGTCGTTAAGTTTGCGTATAAGGCCGTTGTGCCAGAGACGATCGAAAGCTTTTTCGATGTCCAGGAACACCGCCCCAGTGGCTTTGTTTTTGTTGTAGCCGTCTGTTATGTGTTCAACTACGCGGAGGAGTTGTTGTGTTGTGGAGTGGTGATTCCTAAATCCGAATTGCTCCGGTCTTAGGGTGTCATTGGTGATGCAGTGCCGAGTGAGACGTTTAAGTATTACCTTCTCAACTATCTTACTGAGCGAGCTCAGCAGACTGATGGATCGGTAATTTTGTGGGAGGGAGTTGTCTTTCCCTGGCTTCCTGAACATCAGGACCTTGGCCGCCTTCCAAAAGGCAGGGAAGTGTTGGTGTTGCAGGATGGCATTTGTGATGTGTGTCAGGTACTCTACTGCTCTATCCCTGAACTCCTGGAGAACCCGGTTTTGAATGCCATCATGGCCAGGCGCTTTTCTGGCTGTGGTGTGCTTGATGGCCCATGTGATTTCATGTGTGCTAGTACGTCTAATTTCGTTGCGCGGAGGCTGGGCCATGAAGCGTGTGATCGCCTGGTCCGTCTCTAATGTGAACACTGGGTCGGAAGGAGCCAGGTTCGGTGTGAATGACGCTGCTAGTGTTTGGGCCATTAGCTCAGCTTTCTCTTCCGCTGAGTATGCTGGGCCGTTTGGTCCCTGTAAGGTAGGCGTGTAGAGTTTCTCCCTGGTGAAGTGTCTGGCCAGAGCCCACACTCCAGGACGTGTGGTATCAAGTCCAGCGAGTTTCTGGTCCCATTGTGTCGTTTTGAATGTTGTTATTTTACCCCGTATGATACCCTGTAGCCTGTTGACGTGATGTTTATACCCGGACGCCTGGTATGCTGCCAGTATCTCCTGAGTCGGTTTCTCATTGAGATAAGGCCCAGGATTTCCTGGGGCAGGGCCGCTGAGTGTTGTTGTGTGGCACGTAATGGTATGGATTCGGCTATTGCGTCTTAGACAGCAGTTGTGAGGACTTCAACAGCTTCATCAATTTGTTCTGTTTGTGTAATCTCGTGAGTATCAGGAATACGATTATCAAGCGTTTCCTTGAACAGAGCCCAATTTGCGCGCTTGTAATTTAGTATCCTGCGTGGTTCATTGTACTGCAGTGTTTCTTCCGTGTGAAGTATAACGGGGGTGTGGTTGGAAGGCAGATAGTTTACAACCTCAAGGTTGAGGGTAACTGTTATGCCCTTGATGAGAGCCATGTCTATCACGTCTGGCCTTTGATTCCTTTGGTAAGGAATATAAGTCGGTTCAACCGGTGCAAGTGTGATGTAGTTTCTGCCTAGTGAGTGTTCGTACAGTTTTTTGCCGTTGCGATTTTGTCTGATTGAGTTCCAGTCGCGGTGTTTTGCGTTCAGATCTCCAGCAGCGATGACTCGCGGTGCAATGTTGAGTACTATGCTGATGTCGCATGTTACAATGTTACCAGGAGCGTTGTAGAGCGACACCAGTGCAGTGTATGCTCCGTTGAACTTGACCCTGACGGCCGTGGACTCTAATCTTTCAAGTGCAGGGAGCTGGATATTTGTGTGTTCAATGTCTTTGTGTATGATGATTGCTGTTCCGCCTCCTTCTCTGCCGTCCGCTCGGTCGGTACGATAGACGCAGTAGCCAGTAAAGTTTAGTCTGTTGTGAGGTTTGAGTTTAGTCTCGTTCACAAGGGCAATCAGTATCCCCTTTGCCTCAAGGGGCGCGGCAAATTCTGCCCTTTTGTTGGTGATCCCGTCTGCATTCCAGAACAGGATCTGTGATAGTGTTACATTGTTTATGTGGGGGGGGGGGGGGGGGGGCGGGTGTGGCGTGTTATCCATGTATGGGAGTAAACAGGTTTGTGATCGCTGTTTGTATGACAGTCCAGTACTGGCCGGTTTCGGCAGTAATGAGCTTTGTGAATAGTGTGGTGACGGCTCCCCAGATCTTCGAAAAGATCTGCTGAGTCGTGTGTTGGGGGAATAGTGCCTGCATCACTGCCTGCAATATTCCTCCCGGTGTTGTTGGGATGTTGGGTATGTCGGCCTGTGTTGGCGAGTTGGCGGCCGTTTGTGCTTGTGTTAGCGTTGTGTTTGGGCTGGCTTGTGTTTCAGCTGTACGTATAGCTTCTGTTGGCGCCTGTGTTTCCGGTGTGGTGAGGGGTTGTGTAATGTGTGTTCTCGTTTCCTTTGCTACGTTTTGTGCCGGAGAGTTGGTGTTCCGCTGTTGTTGATTATTTTGTTGTGGTGTGGCAGTGTTCCCTCTCTGTTTTCTGGGTCCCCTTCTCCTACGCTGGGGTTTTGGTTTCCCTTGTGTAGGTGCGTTTATCTTGTCGTGCGTGTAACAGCTCGACGTGGAGGGGGTAGGTTCCGTGTTGTTTGGGGCGAGTAGCGTTGTTTGCAGTGTTTGGATAGTTTGTTGTGTTGTCTGTGTTGGTTGTTTTTCTGTTGCTGGGGATGTGTTTTGTGCGTTTGTCGGGCCCTGTGCGTCCGCTGCCCTCCCCTGCCCGCTTGCCATTGCGGCGAATGAAATCCCATTCATCACGGGTCGCGGGGAGGGGGGGGGTCTTGGAGCTGTTTTGGTTTGTACTACTGTGTTTTGCTGCTGAGTCTTTCGCATCAGGGCCGCGATGTAGGCGGAGCACCTTCTGTAGGTAGACGCGTGCGCCTGCCCACAGTTAGCGCATTTCCGTGCGTCTGTCTGTCTCAGTGTACAGTGTTGGGCTGAGTGGCTGCCTCCGCATTTGCGGCACCGATATGCCAGGCTGCAGCGAGCAGCCGAATGACCAAAGCGTTGGCAGCGTTTGCATTGTTGGGGGGCGCGAGGTGGTTCGAAGAGTTCAACCTTGACTCCCATATGAAGGAAATATTTCACCTTCAAGATCTCGCGGGAGTGAGCTGTGTCGGCCAGCTCTACAAGGTAGTTTGGTAATGGTGCGTGTGTTCGTTGACCTGTCATCCGGCTTGCTCTGAGACAGTCAAAGCCCAGGTCACGAATGTCTTCTTTCAAGGTGTCGCCAGGTGTGTTTGGGTCCACCCCCTTCACAACGTACAGCTGCGTGCGTTCGTCCGCGGTTCTGTACGTTTGGTGTTCTATCTCCTTAGCTTTGAGGAAGCTCAGGAGATTGGTGTAATCTGGTTTGGAATCCACGTACAGTGCAGCGTGTTCCCTCGTGAGTTTTGTGTGGTATGTGGTAGGCTTATGTAAGTCTACGAACTCTTTGTTTAGGCGACTGAGGTCGCCATAGTTTTGAATGATGACTGGTGGGAATCCAGTCCGTGTTGTTGTGACCTGCGTGGCTGTTTGCTGAGCGTTTCCCAGCAAAGGTGCGGTTCTGTTGTTCCCAGTGTTTTGTGTGCTAATTGGTAGGGTGGTGGGTGTTGGCAAGAGCGCGCGGCGCTTGCCTTTTGAGTCTGTGAGCTCATATGTCTGTGTGGCGAGTGGGAGACTATTGCTCCGTTTGCGTCCGACGACCTGCCACGGGCCGTCCCCATCGTCTGTGTGTTCGTGTTGTTGGTCCTCGTCGATCACAAGTTGACCGATTTCGGGGGAGTCAAGGTTAATTGTGGCAGTTGTGTGTGTGTTCGGTATAGGTGTGCTGTTTCTTGTGCCCGCCATCTCGGCCCTCACCTCGGCAGCGGATTCGGCCCTTGCTTGCGCAATAGCCTTTGCCATCTGTTCTTGGTGAGTTGCGAGCGGGATTGTGATGCCGTGGGGTGAACTCGGCATCACCGTCCCTTCTGGCGCTTGCGTCTGGCTTCTGGTGCGGTATGGGATTTTGCTGGGCAGACTAGCCATCTTTACAGCAGAAGGATATTTATTAAGGAAGGGGAAACGACAACTTTTGCTTCTTTGTGATAGGCAAGATGTGTTTAAGAAGAGGGGAGTCCCTACTGTCTATCGGCGCAAGAGAGCGCGGAGAGAAGAGAAAGGCCTACTGTGCGCGGGGTGATCCGACGTGAACGGGCCCCTGGCACAGTAATACCCTACCAAAGAACGGGTGAGTCCCGCTAGGGAATTGTAACCTTGGTCACAAGGAGCTACGAGCCGGAGCTCTTTGTCTCGCTATGCGCACTAGGCGACAGCGAGATCGGCGCTCTCCGACGTCGTCCGCTCTTCAGCTTGTTCGCAACCACTCTTTCGAGCTATTGACTGCCAGCCACGGCGAGGTTGTCCGCGAGCGCTGCGTCCGCACAGGTCGGCCGCTCCGCTTTTGTTTGATCTTCGTGCTCTGGGTGACGTTTAGAAGGCAAATGTTCAGATCTGTTAGCGTGCACTATATATTAGTAGCCAGACTATACATGTACAATTCGACTGCGAGAGCGAACTGAAAGAGCTACTACAGCGATAATTTTGTTACTTGAATTAACAGGATGCCAAACAAAGATATTTGATATTAATTGGATATCAACATTACTGCACTTGATAATGTGCCTATTTGTACAACAATTACCATACAGATTCAATGTAATAAAAAATGTTCTACAAATCTGATAAAGACTTCAAGTATCACACACTGCAAATATGTCTCATCTCTTTACGTGATCTACTTCTCTTCTAATCAAACAAATCACTTTAACTATTACTAACATTAACTACCTTAACAATCTGAACTTTCATTGAGACTGAGAAAATCTTTAACTATGATCTTTACTGCAATTATGAACAAACTACTTCCTGCTCTCATTAATAGACCAACTGATCATCACAAAATGCCTACACTGAACTGTTCTAATGAGCATACAAATTTGCAAACACAATAATTATGCAACTCTATCATAAGAAACAATGATCAGAACAGATAGCAATTCAAATTGGTGAAAGGAACGAGGAACTGGTAAAATGACACAGGGATAAATGATAAATGCGAGCTGAATTAAACAGTATTCATTACCCAAAAGACAAACCAACTACAATATAGGCTACATACAGGCTACCATACATAACAATAGGAAAGTACAAGTTTACCTTATTTGAGACATAAATTTCCACACAAAATTTTCAATCTGCAGACTTGGCTGCGACTCTTCAAAACTGAATTTTTACTCTTCGAGTCTAACACACAGACAGAATAGCCCGACAGTTTCACGACTACAACTCAGACGTCAACTATCCTGCACGAAGGTCACACACCGACTCCTCTCTACACGAAGGTCAGAAATCGACTCTTTAAACGCAACAACTGTGAGTGCAAGACTCACTCCAAAGATAAAACAAAGTCTTTGGTTTACAGCAAAGATATGAAAATGAATACAGTATATTATATCGATTAGTGAAATGGTACAAAATATACATAAATTTGTTTTCTGCAGAATTATAGTTTTGGTTTTTATAACAAAACATGCTCAATGCTCTATGACAGGCAAAAATTATGTGAAAATTATATTGCGTACTCCTTTCAACTAACTTATTTTTGGTCCGAAAAATTTGAATAAGTGAGGTTCTGCTTTCTGGCGCCCTACAATTATGTCTATAAAATATGGTGCTAATCGGTTAAACGGTTCGTCTTAAAAACAGGGAACACGTTACGGACAGTCAGACGGACGCACAGACAGACATCCCAAAATCGCCGTTGTTTTTGCAAATATCTCTAAAACGATACGAGATACGAAAAAAACATGAGAGAGCAAGGTTGTAGAGAATTTTCTCCTCTACAAATTCCTTTATTCAATTTTCGTGTCAGATGAATGGGTAAGCCGTTATTTTTATTTAAATTTCGAGCTGTCAAAAGACGATCGGAAAAGCCCACATCTAGTGTTACTACCGTAAGCTAAAGTGGGCCAAAATGTTCAAATGTTGTAAATCTATCGGACCAAACTGCGTGATCATCATTCCGTAGCTTACAAACTACTTAAACTAAGGTAAACTAACCTAAGGACTACGTACACACCCATGCCGCAGGGAAGATACGAACCTCTGACGGCGAGCAACCACGCGCTCGCAGCGAGGCGCCTTAGACCGCTCGGCTACTCCACCGCGGCGTACCAGCGTACACTGTTTGTTGCACAAAAGACTTACCTTTTGTGATACAGTTCGAGATCTAGGGCAGACCAGGGGAGTGGCGCCACCTTAAAGGAAAACAGTTTCTTTTTTTACCTTATTAAACGTGTGTCTTTTTCGTAAAGAATAATACTATAACTTCGCCAGCTAATACTACTTTATTATATTTTTTTCAGACATGCTTTTTGTTAAGTTTTATTGTAAAAAATATATTGCGAAAGTATACGCAGTGGCGCCATTACCCTGGGTTGTGGGGTAATGACGCCGTACATTTGAAAATCAAGGATAAAGCTGCACGATGAGTGAGTAGTAGTAAGTGTTACAGCCGTTGTAATTTAAACTTATCACTCTTCTGTATTAGACGTTTAGAAGGCTTCAAGTACTTGTCGATGTAAAATTGTAATAAAAATACATTTTATAATTTAGGCTTGATGAAGACACCGCAAGTCAGAAATACCGCTATAGTTTTAGGCACATCAAACCTACTACATTCTCTATATTCTGTAACGTCCCACATCACAAAATGTATACATCTGTATTACACGTCATTTAGCCTAAATTCTCCACCATGGCGTCATTGCCCCAGTTGAAAAATATGGCTAATAACGTCAATTTAAAGCCAAAGCTTTTACGAAACAATTAGGTTAGAGACACGAAATCGAAGCTAAATATCTACAGATTACGTTAGTACGAGTATTAAAAAGAACTGACAGCCTATAGAGGTGTTTATTTCAGTAAAATACAGGCTCGAAAATTAGATCCAAAACTTCGAAACTAACAATTTATTTCACACGATTAATACCTGTCAACAATCACGGACGGCGACCACAGGAATTAATTAGTTCCGCGGTAGGTAGCGGAAGTAGGACGCCGACAAGCGTACTCATACTGCCAACCGTTCGTCATAAAACTGGGGTGGCGCGATTACCCAGGGTAGCGCCATTACCCTGGTCTCCACTAGTACAGCGAATCATCAGTGTCGTATGAACAATAAGTCAGTCTTCGTGTTTGTGGCGCAGTGAGATGGGTGTCGTCGTTCTCGTCGACCCGTCGACCCGTCGTTCCCTCCTGCATCCAGGAGTTAAGATACTCATCACAATTGCTTGGTTACATCCGACACGATCATCCTTTTCCTGTTAGGAGAATGCACAACGGGCATCTTTTCTTCCTGAGTCAAACTCCGAAGCCTGCTTGATAGACTGTCTTCTAAGACACACACTGCAGCCGCTTGCGTAAAGCAACCGCCCTTATTAAAAAATCCCATCACGTACTTGCGGCTGTCTGTTTCCAATTTATAGCCCGAAGTGGGGCTAGTGGCTCCCGTGATGTGCGCATGCGCTGGAGTGCTGCTCATTTGCATTCTCTTTGCCTTATTCGGATGCTCCCTTCAGGGTAGCCAGCGGTGGACGTGACTTCTCTGCTAATCACACTTTTCGCCTTTGGCGGGGTGTTCACGGAACCCATTTAAAGTTATTTCTCGGTCGTTCCAATCTAGATCGAAAGGGAGAAAACAAACATTTAAATCTTTACGTGTTAGCTTTGATTTCCTCACTTTATTAAGATAGTTACTTTCTCCTTTTCCGCAGTAACAGGACAAGGTAGATGACTGAAATTTCGTGAAAGATCTCGCTGTATTGATAACCGTCCATGTTTCACTGTGACCAGAACTCGAGTATTATAACTGTGAGCTGACTCTTTTATCTCACTATAACATGTAACGAACTTCCCTTCATAGAAAATATTCGATCCCCTCTGTCAATAGAAACCTGATGACCATTGTACACTGTGTGACGAAAGGTGACGAACAAGGTTGGTGCAGCCAGTAGATAAAAATATATACAAGACTCTTCTGTTGCTAGGTATTCATTGCAACGTTCCTATCGGTACTCACCAATAAGAATTGGGCAATAAATAGGACAGTAAAAGGTTTATGCCTCGCAGTCTCTGTTCATAAGGGTAAGTTATGTATGTCAGCTTCTATGCCCTAAACAGCTACCCAATCTGTTCAAACAAGATCAATAATTAATCTGTAGTTTAGCCAGTCTATCAAACTGCATATGATGATATGAAAATATATTTAAACAAACATAAATTAAACCTCTGAATAACCATAAAGTGGATACTAAGATAACGAAGTGATTCACTCACGAAATAATTCTTTATAAATGAAGTATATTACTAATTTTGGCCATGAAAAGGAGGAGATGGTCCTGCTTTATACATCGGTAAATAACTGAATATTTCCTCAATTATTGTTCACGAGAGGCATAATAAGTATCACACGAACTCGAGAGTAAAAGTTCCAACTTATCACTTGTAAATTCGTAAAGTCCATCGAACATTGCAGATCCAAATTAACCCGCGATTAATTACAGTATTCCTGAATGAAACTTTCACTCTGCAGCGGAGTGTGCGCTGATACGAAACTTCCTGGCAGATTAAAGTTGTGTGCCGGAACCGGGACTCGAATCCGGGACCTTTGCCTTGCGCGGACAAGCGCTCTACCGACTGAGCTATCCCGAGACCCCTCACGCTGCCGCCTCACAACTGGTACTGGCGGAAGTAAAGTTGTGAGGCGGCATCGTGAGGCGTGTAGGGATAGCTCAGTCGGTAGAGCACTTTCCCACGAAAGGCAAAGGTCCCAGGATCGATTCCCGATTCCGGCACACAATTTTAATCTGCCAGGAAGTTTCAATTACAGTATTTGATATAAAACACAGTTTGCTGCCACACGAGTACACGATTGCTGAATTATCGCAGTTCCACAGCTCTGGTACTGACCATAGTTTACCAGTTTTCACCATATAAGCTCTGCAGTCACAGTCCCGTATACTTTCTAAGTCCAGACATGCCTATCTCTTCGAATCACCAGTTCGTAACGTGGCTTCAGACCGCCCAGCGTCACAACCCTTCACCACCACGTGCAAGTTACGAGTCCCTTCCCAAGCGTTCGAAAGCATGCTCTCCCTGCTCCCAAAATTGTATCCTTTCGCGCATCCTAATACCTTATCTTTAAAATACAATTTCCCTTCCAAAATATTGTATATTTGAATATCACAGAATTAAATGCTTTGATCACCTCCCTACAAATATTGTTTACATTTAACAAACAAATATATATTCAACAATACTAAAAACGTTTGAGACTGAAGCTCTTTGCTCGGGTAGCTATTAAGCGTGGCATCTCACTGTTCAAATATACTGCCGCTGTCGAAATATATTTACAGAATTAAGACTTAATTTATCATGGTCTTTTTTTTTTTGCAAATATATTCAGTTCTTGTCCACAAATACATATAATTGTTTATATACAAATTATCTGCTGCATATCTACTATTTTTAGTTGGTCATGAAATATTTAAGTGGCAGTCTACAACATAAAACGAACGTTACTAAGAATAATATTAAATATAATAAAATATAAATGTAATGCGCTTTGCTGGGTTCATGTTTTGTGTTTCTGTGGTGGAATCTATCTTACCAAACTGCGTGGTCATCAGTCCGTAGCTTACAAACTACTTAAACCTAGGTGAACTAACCTACGAACAAACACACACACACACACACACACACACACACACATGCCCCAGCACAGAATAGGGAGCATACAGAAGGGAAAGCTGGGGGCGGCGCCTTTAATCTGTATGTGGCCAAGCGTTGCGCTCGACGCCATATTGAAAAGCAGTAAACGCGGAACTATAGCCACTTAGCACTTTGGCTGGAAATGGACTTTTTACGAACTGCAGCTGATCTCACCAACTTTTAAGAAAGGAAACGGCTTTTCATTATGCTCTCATCTATTTTGCGCCCTGTTCTTGCACTTAATTGTAATCCAACGAAAAAAAAGTAAGCCTAAATTTTAAAACAACTACAAAAATGTACGATGGAATCAATGGTCGTTTTGTTTGGTGTTTATCTATAGAAAAATCCCAAGTAACGCAAAGTTATGTTTGGGAAATTAGTTATAAACAAGAAAGTGACTGTACAACTGCCAGGTTTTATTTGACACAAATAAATTTGCACAAAATATTGAGTCAGACTTAACAGTACAACTTGATTACACAGAACTGATGACGTTCGGGCATATATAAAACTGTTAAATTACACAGGTTTTTAAACTGTAAGACATACCCAGGGGAAGATATAGACTCTGACCATATCTTACTGCTCTTGAATTGCAGGCTGGAAAAAAAAAAAAAAAAAAAAAAAAAAAAAAAAAAAAAAAAAAAAACTGCAGAAGTTAGGAGAAAAAGGAGATGGGACCTGGATAAATTTAAGGAACCTGACGTTCTAGAGAATTTCAAAGGGAACTATAGGTAACAATTGACGGAATCGTGGGGAAATAGAGAAGAGAAATGGGTAACATAGAGAGACGAAATAATGTAGGTAGCAGAGAACAAAATAGGCAAGAAGGCAAGACCTACAAAAAATACTTGGATATAACAAGGAACACAATCGATGAAAGTAGAAAATAAAACATACAGTAAATGAAACAGGCAAAATGGAGTACAGACGACTAAGAAATGAGATTGACAGGAAGTGCAAAATGACTAAGCAGGAGTGGCTAGAGCGAAAAATGAAAGTCTGTAGAAGAATCTATAAATAAGGGAAAAATAGATACTGCCTACAGGAAAATAGAAGAGACATTTGGAGACAAGAAAAACAGCTTCATGAATATCAAGAACTCAGATGGAAAACCAGTTCTCAGAAAAGAAGGGAAATCTGCATGGTGGAAAGAATATATAGAGGGGCTCTATAACGGATGTGAACTTTGGATACAATATTGTAGGAAGAAGTAGATGAAATAGGAGATACTACACTGAGAGATGAATTTGACAGAGCACTGAAAGACATAAGTCGAAACAAGGCCTTGGGAGTAAATGTCATTCCCTTATACCTGCTGAAGGGTTTGGGAGAACCAGCCATGACAATACTATTTCACCTGGTGTGTAAGATGTATGAGACAGGCGAAATACCCTCAGACTTTAAGAAAAAATTAATAATCCCCATTTCAAAGAAAGCAGGCGCAGACAGGTGTGAAAATTACAGAACCATCAGTTTAATAACTCATGATGGCTAAATCTTAACAGGAATTTTACAGAAGAATGGAAAAGCTGGTAGAAGCCGACGTCGGGGAAGATCGGTTCGTATTCAAGAGAAATGTAGGAACACGGAAGGCAATACTCACCCCATGTCATTCCAAGCATGTGTGTCAGTTTTTAGCTGTCTATCTACATTATTTCGTGATTTATTAAGTTTTCAAATTTATACTGACATTTTGATCACCCGGTATATTGTACACCATCAAATATTGCATCATATTTTAGAGACGAATAGGAACAAGATTCCGTCCATCAACTTTGAATGACGAAAAGGAGCGAATTACCCGAAGAAGAAAAAGGAAAAACAAAATAAGATAAATAAATAAAGGATTAGGGTGACCGATGTCCCGAAGCGAAGAATCCGGTTTCGAATCCCGCACCAGCACAATTTTTTTAAATATCTACAGTTTCCACAACTGATAAGTTTGTAGAATAGTTTGTAACATCGAAAGAGGTTAATTTTGCCGCTTATGAAATACTTACGTCTTTGATGTTATGAGTGCGAGGGTGAAGGTCGGGGTGAGAGTTTAAAATTAGAGAAAGTTTAATTTTTGAAACTCACAACCACCAGCTGCGAACCAAATTCCTAAACATGCAAAAACACTGGAACTGTTATTGCGACTGTTTGACTCGTTTTCTAGGGGATGATATCACACGTTCGCAGCTTTCCTTCCCTGCATATGATTAACAAAACAAATTCATAATAAGTTCAAGTTCATGAGAGAAAAGGGTGTACTAACTACTATTTTAGAAAACACGTGAAAGTTCACTTTATGTTGTTTATTTCACAATACTTGAACCCTGTGGCTGTCGCGTCTGTACGTCGGTAAATGTACCAAATAAAGTTATAGCTCGTGAGCCCCCAGACAAAATGAATATTTGTCGCGAATTGATTTCACACCACGTGGCTGTCTCAAACAGCGTTTATGTTCATGCCTATGCGACGACACGTGTTACATTAACAAATCACAGTCACTTTAATTTAATGCGATGCACACCTTATTGCACCGGCTAATTATTCACAAACACACAGTAGCACTCGATTTAACTTGGTGCAGTCTACGACGAGCAACCACACGTGGCGATTGCCACACACAAAACTCAAGTCACCACCTCGAGATCCACATGCCGACTGAGGCAGAGCGACGCCGCCCGGCCAGCTACACCACGTGGTCTCTGGAGTCCTCACTTCCTGCCCTCGCGCGCGCGCGTGCCAAAACTCAACTGCCGGGGTTTTTTCCCCTACGTCATCAACTTCCCCATGTAAGCTGTTGTAACCGATTTGCCAACGTACAGCGCTCAGCCAATACATTTCTAAAACTTTACTTAAAATCAAAATAATTACACTACACATTAAACAAATATTTTCTTACGTTTTTATATTAATATAAACATCCTTTGTACTGTTTATCATAATTGTGCGATTTCTTATACCACAGATAACTGGTTTAACTGAATATTTCAAGGTAAAATACAAAAGATTGATTGAAAATAAAATGAAAAATAGTTAATATATTATTTTTATAAACAAAGATTGCCATGCTAGTTGTGTAACTGTCTTGTCTTCGTTGGTAATTTATTACTTTTCATTGTCAATTAAACATATTACGTTAGATGTGACTATATCAGCTAATGTATTGTTTATTTATCAACAGGCTATTTTGTAATGAGGGCCTTAAAGGTTCCTAACTGTATCGTATTACTTCAAATGCCAGTAGTATTACAATATTTGTGCACTGCACTGTGCCTGGCACTCGCCATTGTCCCTCTCTCTCCTCACCGGAAACGAACTGTAAAATCCTAAGTTGGAACAAGCCACCAACATCGGCCTGCTCGCTGGCCTCCCGTCAGCTACAAGCACACAGCAAATCTCAACGTGGAGAATTTCTACCTATGGCCTAACTATAAATGTTGTCACCCAACTGTGTACATACATTGCTACCATAATTAATAAGATTAAAATTGTGTAACATTTAGTGCATTGGCATGGTCAATGTTTGCAGTGAACTTCATACTGTTTAATTATCAAATGCTAATAATTACCAGTATTTCTATTGGGCGGTAATCTCACATGAGCTAAGGCTCATGAGATTTTTGTGGTGTGTATTTTGTTATACCTACAATTTCTGACAATAAATTTACCTGAATGAACTCGGTACGGTCGATGGGGCAGTCCCCACAGTAGTTCAGCTGAGCGTCGTGGTGTTCCCTGTTAGACCTGTTGGACAAAGTGCTTGTTTAGTGTGTTGCTTCTGAGCTGAGAACAGGACAATCCATGAGATAAGGATCAATTCAGAGAAATGCATCCGATGCTGGTAGCCGTCTATGGGGATCAAACACTGTCCATAAAGCGTGTGTACGAGCGGTTTGCCAGTTATGGAGGAGGCCGCAGTGTATGTGCAAAAAATGACGTGGGCCACGTTACACATAAAGCGAAAAAAACATTCCAAAAAACAAATGTAAAATTAGCATTCTGCACGACTAATAATTTATAAACACGAATTAGGTCAGGAAAAACCAAAATTCCACTATTTTCGAAAACCAGACACCTAACACCTACTAGATTTCTTGTAGTAACTTTAAGAAATTCTAATTAGATAAACGGAAGAGAACATCATCAGATTTTAAGGACAATGCGGAACAAATAGAAATTCAGTTTTGGAGGAAATACAAATATACACACACAGAAAATTTCCCAAAAAACGTCCTAAATGAATAAACTGAACTTAAACACAAGCCCTACTTCGAAAATTTTATTCACAGTTTCAAAAAGGACCTACAGGTAACACATACAAAAAATAGTATGCCACGTGTACCACCCCTGACTTCGAAAGATAAACACTTAGCACCTGCCAACCAAAACCTAAGTTACGAACATTTACTAAAAACAACTGATGTCGCACTTTCATTTGACGTAACAGTACAGAGTCCCTGTTGATCCTGTGTACTGTCAGGTCCCATGAAAGTGCGACACCAGTTGTTTTTGTTGTTTTTCTAAGGCAGCAGAATACAGTCTGCCCTCTTTTAAGGGCCTGATGACAATGACGTGGTCCATCGAAACTGGTTGCCAATAAATGAGAGTATGAAAACACAGCTGGCGGTGGTTTTCTTCATTGTTTTAATTACAATGCATATTAACTACTGATACAAGGGGTTACTAGATGTGTTTAGGACACTAAATATGTGTACGCTGTTAGTAAATGCACTAAAAATTGCGGTATGATGCTAAATCTGCGCACTCGCGAATTTGGCCTATGAATATACACAAACAACTATTCGCGATTACTGAGACAATACGCAAAAGAAATAAAGAAAAAAACATTAATGGTGAACTTGAAGAGCACTAATAAATGTATTCAATTAGATAACTGTGTTAAATGTGTGGTGTCGCACAAGTCCAAAGTGCGCGCCACCTACTTTCGCCGCGCGCCGCCATGCACGCACGGCGCGGCGTTCTTAACGTCGTCAGCCACGAGCGCCCTCTGCTACAACTCCGCTCGTGGCCACGACTGAACGACATCGTTCACTTGGGACTGAGATAGGAACCAGTTAACACTTCGGACTCAGATAGGCACCAGTGAAGACTTGGCTATCGGACAGGCACTAGGCAGGCCTCTAGCTCAACTATGTATCAGCATTCTGCAGTACTGAGCTATGTAAAAGTTAAGTATTGTATAAATTCTGTGCAATATATATCTCGTTCTAATTTAGTGTTTATAGTTTCTGCTGTCCCACTGGCTGCTCACCTTCGTACCTGCACAAGCGTGCGTCCTTTATTCCTGTGTCGGTCTGTCTACTCGGCCACCGACACCTACGACGGAAACGAGACGCAAAAGCGGCGACGAGGCTGGGACACAAAAAAATGCACTTACCATTACGCAGAAACGCGAAATCTGCATACTCGAAATTTGGGCCTAACAAGGACGTATGTAAACAATCCAAACTTTTCATGATTACTGGATCAATAAGTGAATAAAAGAAGAACCTTTAATGGTAAACTTGAACAGCACACTAATAAATCTTCTTAGGTACTTAACTGTGTTAAACTACGTTTTATTTATTTATTTTTTATTTATTTATGGGACTTAACTACGGGGTCATCAGTACCTAAACTTACAAACTACTTATGAACTACTTACGAACTAGGACGGCACAAATATCCATGCCCGAGGGGGGATTCGAACCCCCGACCGTAGTAGCCGTGCAGACCGCGATTGAAGCGCCTCAGTCTCCTCGGCCACCGCGGCCGGCTACGTTTTATTTCTACCTACCTAAATTACTTATCTTTTCCGATCGCACTGACACCGCACGTGTGGCCTTGTGCAGACAGTGGTCGAAAACTTTTTCTGTTAATCCGTCAGTGCACTGCGCCCCGCGACCAGCAGGCAACGATTGAAAGTGCAGCGAACGTCGATAAACAAATACGAAATGAAAGCAGGAGATCCGGATTTGAGTCTCTGCCCGGCAAAAATTTTCATATGTTACGATATGAATTTTATCATTTGAACGTATTGAATGAACTGACATACAAGACGGCTTAAGGTTAGCATTAATAAAAAACTGAACACTGCGAACCAACTCGTTATGAATACATGCAATTTTCTGAATACTTTTAAATTACACGACTACTGTCCATCGAAAGTATTATGTGCGACAAGGAACCCAACAGTTTCATGTCATCGGTTGAAGATCGTTGGTTTCATTCGAGAAGGCTTGTCATTACGAGTAACGATATACTGTCACGGTGAACATGTTGTCGTCCTCTGTGTACTGTAGGAACTGCTAATGGCGTGCACTGTGAAGATAAACGGTGACGGTGACGGCGACTAGTTCTAAACTGCTCTCTTCAGCACCAGCGTGATAACGGCTGTATCACTACAACCGCACAGTACGTAAAATATCAAACATGTACCCAGGTGCACTCGGCGACATAAATTACACTATCCTGAAGGTCTTTCTGCCAGGCACTTAAAAGTGATTTGCAGGGTATCCCATGCAGATGTAGATGAAGTCAAGAAGTAACACGAACGATGCTGGCCACCTGTGAAACCTAAAGCCCGGTATACTGAATCTAGCACAAACTCAGCGGCGGTCGCCATTTTTGGGCAACGCGGCTGGCGTTCGCTCATTGCGTACCAAAGGTCCGCTGCATTACAACTACTTTATAATCACTTTACGACATCAATTAAAGTGCAAATGGCAGCGTAGTAACGAAACTCCCAACCTCAGTTTTGCATCAATAAGTGTTACAAATAGAGACATAAGCAGTTAACATGATGGCATTTGCATTCTGCCTGCTATACCAAGTCTTTGGGCACAACTTTTATTTTTTATGTAAGTAGGAATCAAATCATAATAATTATCTGTACAAATGAATATTTACTAGATATCATGAGATACTCTGTAAATCACATTTAAGTGCCTGGCAGAGGGTTCATCGAACCACCGTTGTCCTATTTATCTCCCATTCCATACTCGAATAGCGCGCGGGAAGAAAGAACAACTGAATCTCTCTATTCGAGCTCTGATTTCTCGTATTTTATTCTGATGATGATTTCTACCTATGTAAGTGGGAGACAACAATATATTTTCGCATTCGGAGGAGAATGTTGGCGATTGGAGTTTCGTAAGAAGCCCACGCCGCAGCGATAAGCGTCGTTGTTGTAATGATTCCCATCCCAGATCCTGTATCATTTACGTGACGCTGTCGCCCCTGTATCGTGACAATACGAAACGAGCTGCCTTTCTTTGGACTCTTTCGATGTCCTCCATCAAAACCCACCTGATAAGGATCCCACAATGGGCAGCAATACTCCATAAAAGGACGGACAAGCGTTGTGTATGCAGTTTCTTTGGTAGTTCTATTGCATCTTTTAAGGGTTCTGCCAATAAAACGCAGTCTCTGGTTCGCCTTTCCCACGACATTATCTACGTGTTCTCCGGCCGCGGTGGCCGAGGGGACTGAGGCGTTTCAGTCACGATCTGCACGGCCACTACGTTTCGGGGTTCCAATCCCCCCTCGGGCATGAATATTTGTGCCGTCCTTAGTTATAGCTAGTTCATAAGTAGTTTGTAAG
Source organism: Locusta migratoria (assembly GCA_026315105.1). Classification (NCBI taxonomy): domain Eukaryota; kingdom Metazoa; phylum Arthropoda; class Insecta; order Orthoptera; family Acrididae; genus Locusta; species Locusta migratoria. Next base: position 47,358,744 of record CM048751.1, on the reverse strand, counting down.
TTTAGGGACTGATGACCCCGTAGTAAAGTCCCTTAAGCTTAACAAACATTTGAACTTATCTACGTGTTCTTTCCAGTTTAAGTCTGAAGTAATAATAATTCCTAGGTATTTAGTGCAGTTTACGGCCTTCACTTATGTTGATTTATCTTGTATACAAAGTTTAACGGATTTCTTTTCGTACTCATATGGACGACTTCACACTTCTCATTATTTAGAGTCGATTGCCCATTTTTACACCATAGTGATATCTTATTCAGATCGTACTGCAGTTGTTTTTTATCTTGATTTTACTAGACGGTAAATGACCGCGTTATCTTCAAACAACCTAAGAGAGCTACTTAGATTTTCTCCCAAATGTTTTATGTAAATAAGGAATAGCTGAGGACCAAAACACTACCCTGTAGAACGCTCGATATAACCTATGTTTTGGCCGATGCCTTACCATCGATTACTACGAACTGTGTCCTTTCTGTCAGGAAATCCCCTATCCAATCGCAAATTTGGGGCGATATACCATAACCATGCAATTTTATTAATAGTCGTTTGTGAGGTACGGTGTCAAAAGCCTATTGGAAATCAAGAAATACGGAATTAATTTGCGAACACTTGTCGATAACACCCATCACTTCGTGTGAGTAAAGAGAAGCTGGGTCCAGTTCACGTACATTTCTGGTACTCTGTGGTGTCGTAGAGCTCGCTAGATCAGATTATGAGGGACCTTTCAAAGGCATTTTCCAAGTCCAAGAATGCAAAGTGTGCTGTCGTTCTCTTCTGTGAGTGCTTCTCCAGCATCAAACGAGCAGCGTGGATGGCATCTGTAGTGCCACAGCCCACAGTGGTCAGGAGATAGAGAACTATTGCTCCCACCTTTTGTCCAGTACCCGGTCAAATATCTTCATGGTGTGACAAAGGTGGGGTATCGGTCTGTAGTTATTACACTTAGTGACATCTCCTTTCCATGCTAGTGGTCCATGCGACCATGCGACCTTCCTATCGGCACTCACCAATAAGAATTGGGAAATACATAACTCAGTCAAGTAAAAGGTCTATGACTCGTTGTCTATGTTCACAGGGTTGAGTTATGTATGTCAACTTCTATGTCGTAAACAGCTACCCAATCTGTTTAAACAAGATCATTAATTACTTTAGCCATTCTATCAATCTTCATATGATGACATGAAAATATAAACAAACATAAATTAAACCTCTGAATGACCAACAAAATGGATTCTAAGATAAGGAAGTGATTCACTCAAAAAGTAATTCTTTATAAATGGAGTTTATTACTCTTATTACACATGAAACGCGGAGGTGGTCTTACTTTATACATCAAAAACTGAATATGTCCTCAACTATTGTTAATGAGAGGCACAATAAATATCACACGCATGCGAGAGTAAACATTCCATATCATCACTCGTAAATTAGTGTAGTCCATCGAACATCCGCAATTAAAGTATTTGTTAAATAACACAATTTGTCATCACACGAGCACACGATTGCTGAATTATCACCGTTCCACAGCTCTGCTACTGACCATAGTTTACCACTTTTCACCAGAGACTAAGTTCTGCAGCCACAGTCCCGTAAACTTTCTGAGTTCACACATGCCTATCATTTCAAATCACAAGTTTGTAACGCGGCTTCAGACCGCCCAGCGTCACAACATTTCACCACCGCATCCAAGTTACGAGTTCCTTCCCAAGCGCTCGAAAGCGTGCTCTACCTGCTCCCAACTTTGTATTCTTCCGTGCATGCAACGCCTGATCTATAAAATACAGTTTCCCTTCCAAAATATTATACATTTGAATATCACAGAACTAAATGCTTTGACTACCTTCCTACAAATGTGGTTTACATTTAACAAACAAATATATATTCAACAATACTAAAAACGGTTGAGACTGAAGCTCTTTGCTCAGGTAGCCATTAAGCGTGGCGTCTCACTGTTAAAATATACTGCCGCTGTCGAAATATATTTACAGAATTAAGACTTAATTTATCATGGTCTTTTTTTTGCAAATATATTCAGTTCTTGTCCACAAATACATAGAATTGTTTATATATAAACTATCTGCTGCATATCTACTATTTTTAGTTGGTCATGAAATATTTAAGTGTCAGTCTACAACATAAAACGAACGTTACTAAGAATAATATTAAATGTAATAAAATACATATATAAATGTAATGCGCTTTGCTGTGTTCATGTTTTGTGTTTCTGTGGTGGAATCAAGAGTATTACTACCTCAACGAAAAGGAGAATAAGAGTAAAACAAAGTTTATTGAAAGAATACAGAAATAACATGGGACGTCTTTTAAGATAGGTGGCGTTGTATAAGGCTGCCCATTTACTTCTTAAATTGTTACTGATAAACACTAAAGGTAAAGCAGTCAACAATCCGAAGATTGGTTTGAACACCACAGTGCTTTACTAGGCATGCTAGGTGGTATGCCGTTGCCTTCCTCCGACCTTCGAACTGACTTACCCAGCCAGTTATAGGGGGACCTACAGTTTAACGTGGGTTCCGAACCACGGTGCTACTCGGTATTTTTCACCTGAGCAATACTGCCAGAGGTGAAAGAAGTGGAAAGTTACAGATAAAAATCCTAGGACCTGGCGGGGATCGAACCCGGGACCTTTCGATTTGTAGTCTGGCACTCTACCACTGTGCAACCGAGGAGATAAACACTATGTATCAATAATTGTAATAATTAATATTATTAGTATGGAACTGAAATTTATCTGCTTTCTATCTGTAAGGGATATTGAAATTGTAATTACGATGTTTGATTCTCACAAGTCTCCTGATTCCATTCATGTAATTATATTTGCCGTATAACCATTCCCTGATTTTATATGGATTTTTACAATAATGTGTGTGGCATATTGTATTTCAGTTGCATTCTGGGTTAGCCGCCCTCGCTCATCAAAGACAGTCGCTCCCTGTACCGAGCATATTTGCGAAACCCTGACTACCTGCTGTATCCCATTCACTAGGTTCAAACTGGTAACCGGCCGCCTGGGAAACCCAACATCCTGGCAAAACCCGCCTTTTACATGAAAACAATCAGCTCCTCCCTGTATCTGTACTATCACAGGCTCACTGGTGGTAACAATTTTGTTGAACAGGGAAGCGAGAAATTCTGCTGCCTGATCTCCCAGTAATTTCCAGATTTGTCTGGGGATATCATCTGGACCGGTTCCTACGTATGATGGTAAGTGTAAACATTCCCTCGTCCTCATGTGGATTTAGAGTGTATTATTCCGCCGTGTGAATCGCGTCGCGACAGTCGTCTGTCTTTTATTTTCTGATTAGAAGCAACATATAGTATTTTGACTTTCATCTACGCGTTTTCGTTTCAATTTGTAAATTTATACTGTGCTCTCGTGCATATTAGATTCAAATCCGCGTTTCCACAAACAGTATGGTCTTCCTTTGAACGCATCACGACTGTAGTTTTGTTTTTGTCGGCACTGTAATCATGAATAGGGACTGTGACTGCTGTGTGCGGATGCAGTCTGAGCTGGTGACACTTCGATCCCAGCTTCAAGCTGTGTTAACCTCGGTTGCACAGTTGGAAGCTGCGATCAAGGGGCGTCGTTGTTGTTCGCCGGTAGTGGGGATCGAACGGACTCCCGTCGTCTCCACCGATCGACCTGCGGCAGCGACATGCCCTGAAACTGCTAGCAGTGAGGCAGACATCTCACCCGTGGTTGCGTGGGAGGTTGCTCCAGTGCGTGGCAGGAGGCGCAAGACATTCCGGGGGACCGATCGTGAGGCCTCCCCGGTTCGTCTTGCGAACAGGTTTGCGGCGCTATCTGCTCAGGACAACGTTCCTGAGTCGGATGGTGTCATTCATCCTGAGGTCACCACCCAGCCTGCGAGATCCGGGCTTTCACAGACGGTGGGTTTGCTTGTAGCTGGGAGCTCCAACGTTAGACGGGTGATGGAGCCCCTTAGAGAGATGGCTGCCAAGGAGGGGAAGAAGTCCAACGTGCACTCCGTGCGCATACCGGGTGGAGTCATTCCAGATGTGGAACGGGACCTCCCGGATGCCATGAAGGGTACGGGGTGCAGCCAACTGCAGGTGGTGGCGCACGTCGGTACCAATGATGTGTGTTGCTTCAGATCTGAAGAGATCTTCTCAGGTTTTGAGCGGCTATCTGAAGTGGTAAAGACTGCTAGTCATGCTTGCAAGATGAAAGCAGAGCTCACCATCTGCATCATAGTTGACAGGACGGTCTGTGAACCTCTGGAACAGAGCCGAGTGGAGGGTCTGAATCAGAGGCTCAGGCGGTTCTGCGACCGTGTAGGCTGCAGATTCCTTAACTTGCGCCATCGGGTGGTGGGTTTCCGGGTTCCGCTGAATAGGTCAGGAGTCCACTATACGCCACTATAAAGGGCTTCGGGGAAAAACAAAATAGGCAGCGTTACGGAAATGATACAGGATCTGGGACGGGAATCATTACAACAACGGCGATTATCGCTGCGGCGTGGGCTACTTGCGAAATTCCAATCGCCAACATTTTCCTCCGAATGCGAAAATACATTGTTGAATCCCACTTACATAGGTAGAAATGATCATCAGAATAAAATACGAGAAATCAGAGCTCCAACAGAGACATTCAGATGTTCTTTCTTCCCGCGCGCTTTTAGAGAATGGGAGATGGTGGTCCGATGAATCCTCTGCCATGCACTTAAATGTGATTTGCAGAGTATCCCATGTAGATGTAGATGAAGAGCATCCAGCGGTAGTCTGAACACCGTGTCTCGTTCCTAGTTCCACACCAGCCGGCTGCAGTGTCTACTTACTGCTGGACAGGGCAGCTCTTTACTCAGGGCTGCACATTACTCTCTCTACTGGAGCCTACGGCCCCCGTCTCCCGTGTAGTTCAACTTCCCGCGCCTAGGTGGCACTTTGTTCTGAGAGAGACGTCGCACCGGGCAGCAGGGTGTTTTTTACGCGTCGCGTTATGAAGACACATCTGGGCTGACTTTACGGCCGCCTGCTGGCTGCATTAGAATATACGGCGGGCCCCGCAAGACCCACAAAAGTCACTTTGCGCCGGCTCGTACGTCCCCGGTCCCTGTGGTCCACACACTTTCATACGTGCAGCGCTATCTGGAAAACTGAAGGCGCCGTGGCTGCCAGTAATGTGTTGCAACTAGGGCTTCTAAAATCTGCTTCAGTACCTGAAAGCATAGTGTAAAGAGTGTAAAATACTTATGTATTAAATATTCATATTCATTACGTCTGACATAATTATTCTGTATATACATGTGGCGTCTGTTCCGAAAGAACAGACGCCACTTCTGATCCTGCAGTTAATATTATTTAATATTCACAGAATATATGACATCAACTGCGATTGGGCAAAGATGAAAATGTGCACGCAGGCGGGATTCGAACCCGGGTCTCCTGCTTTCTAGGCAGTTGTGCTGACCCCTACACCACTGGGGACACAGTGATCACAGTGATCTGACGGGAGGCGTGCTTAGGTAGTCCTTGCAGGTGCGGTGATCACTGTGTCCCCAGTGGTGTAGGGGTCAGCGCAACTGCCTAGAAAGCAGGAGACCCGGGTTCGAATCACGGCTGGGTACACATTTTCAGCTTTTCCCAATCGCAGTTGATGTCATATATGCTGTGAATATAATTATTCTGATTTAAAAGTCTCTTTAAAAGTCTCTGGTCAGTTTCTGATAGGATGCTGCGAAATTCCTGAAAAGGAACAATTTTATTTATTTCTTACCACCGCAGGCTAGACTTTGTGGTGTCGATGCCGCTCGTAGTTCCTTGCTTAATGGTCTGCAATGATGTGTGAACCTGTAAACGGTTTAATTTAATTTCTTGGATAACGGGTCTCTATGTACCAAATGTAAAATTCACTACCCAATCTGGAATTGCCAGGAGTATCTGTGTCTAATATAACAGTTAGTTTTATAATTAGCTTGAAATAAAGTCCCGTGTCTAAAATCTGCAGGTTCGTAATTCCCGGTGAGGTAGGTCATGTAGACTCTCTTTCTACTACACCAAAATTACATGTTGAAGAGATCAAATAATTGTAGACAAAAGCAGAACTTACTTTAAGTTGAAATATATGTAATGAGTGCTCGTAATACATCGATTCACTTTCCATAACATTCCAATAATAATGACATACTCCTATAGAATACTCTAAACTCTATCAGCAAAGAACAACCACCTTTTCTCTTCCTAGCAGTTACATGGAGATTCTATATGTTCTGAAAAATACTTTACGGTAAATTTTGATATATATTAAATACAGCAAAACATTCTAATTAACCTTGAAATTAATTTATAACATAACAAAATCTTTTATCTATAATTACATCGTTAACAAATATGTGAGACATAATACTAACAGGTATCTTACAACAGTTGGTTCACCTAAATTTCAGCCGTAACAAGAATAGCCTTGTCTGTAACGGAAGGCAGCAGTTTTGTTTCTTGCAGTTACAGCGTGGAAAGGGAACACACACATGAGTGATATGAGAAGAATTGAAATGCTGCAAGATACCTGTGAATCTAAAGATTGATAACACCGAGGAGGCGGCCAGATTAATAACCGGACAGTTGGTAGGCCTACTTCATAGGCACTCTAAGTGGACCTTACTTTAAGCTGAGTACGAACGTTGCTGTTGGTATATTTTTAATGGAAACTGTTGTTTAGATTTTTCTCTTTAATCTGATGTGTGTTTCGTTAAGTTTCTTAGTTAGTATTATAAAATGACTAGCTGAAAACCCGGCGTTGCCCGGGTATTTATTTATTTATTCCTGCCTGGGGTTAGTACTTCTCCCACCCTTCTCTCTCCGTCCATCTTATTTTAAAAATATATGTTATCTTTATCGGAGAACATATAAGAAATATCCCTGTCTTGGATAATGTACAAAATTATAAGCGCATTATTCAAACAAAGAAAGATAGAAGTCAAAACACAAATGACATATAAAATTCGCACGATCTCATATTTATTCAGTTATATGTGGTACAATTGTACATTTTTTCAGGTATGTATTCAATTGTATAAGTGCTGCATGTCTGTAAAATTTCTTGGGAATATAATTGGTGTTAAAGAAGTAATAGATTACTACTTTGTGCGTGATAGGGTGGTTTTCTATGAACGTTACAGTTTTATGTGCTCATACGTCATGAACTACAGGTCTAACTTTGCTACAATTTCGGAGGCACATTCAACGATATGTGTGTACATTGCCTATAAAATTTCCTGCGGCTACAATTTGTAGTGTAGAAATTAAAAATTTCTAACGTCATGCCGAATGCCGTAGTTTTACTCCATAAACAGCGGAAAAGTAGTAAGCGAGAAACGTTTTTCCATTCATCGTTTTACTATGGTTGCCAGCGAGAAAAAGTTTAATAAAGGTTTGAAATTATGTTTGAAGTTTGTTGCAAGTCGCTAAGTACTCTCATTCTAAAATATAGTGTATTTGTAAAGTCTCATCGCATGATGGCAGTTTCTTGCAACTCCTTTCGTTTATGGAGTTATATCTCTTGAACCATGTGTCGTATGTGGTTCGTACTCCTACAGAAGATATTATCTCACGTAAGGAATATGTGTACCAAATTTGGTTGAAATCGGTCCAGTGGTTTAGGAGAAAATGAGCAGCATTGTCGCTTATGGCAGCATTTTTCCGCGCATCTCATTGTTTATGACGTCATATCTCGTGAACTATATATCGTATGTGATTCTTACACTTACGGCAATCGTCCTTGTGGATTGAAGTTTACGTGTAGAAAATTTCATAAAGATTGGAACAAAACTGTAGATTTGTACAAATATACGGACACACTGCTTTATATATTAGATTAATAAATAATTCACTGCACAAGTAATTTATACCGGTTCAAAAAGCACTTGTTCAGTTACGACGAGATATCTCGTGACCTATTTTATTTCGAAGTCGGTTTTTTGTGTTGACTTACAATAAAATTTGCTGCATAGATTGGCTACATTGGTTACTACAACATCACTTCTTGTTAGTGATATAAAGCACACTCCCTCGATCCGTAAGGCGCATTACTTATGTGGTTATGTATATCTGAATTTGTTTCACATTGAGGTGTCCTTCTCTCTTTAATATGACTCCACCAAATGGTATATTTAAGTAGAGAAGAAATAAGGGAAATACTGTAGATCAGGGGTCTCCCCCAAAGGGATATATTCCGGCCCTTGAAGGGATATGATCCGGCCCGCATTAAGCTTTTTGTAACTAAGCGCACGATATTCACTAGATTAACTCAAAGTGGTTTCTAGGAGCATTGCAGGGTTCAATGCACGTACAAAATCGCTTCCACTTGTTCACAAATGAGAAACCCAGTAAGAGCGCTGTTTCTGTAGGTGATTCTCGTTCCGGGCCGTGTTTTGTTGCGTTCGTCTTGTTTGCATTGTTATGGTAGGCATTTTGTAATTTCATGATTTCTTTGTTGGAAATAAATGTACATTCCTTGTTCGGATTACTTTTGTAATATGTCAGCTGAAGCTGAAAAGAGAACACTCGATACTGATAGTCGTACATCATTTAAACATGGAGCGTAATATGCCTCGCTATAGAGAAAGGCAGCAAAATAACGTGTCGACTGTGTAATGAAGGTATCTCTGTGCTCGATGAATGTAACAAACGACGTAATTAAGTAAATAGCATCTAGGATGAATTCAATGACAATGTACATGAACATAAATTCGGAACTTTAAAACGTGGACCGTGTTTTCAAAAGGTATATTACCTACCTAAAATACTATACAGTAATATAAGTATATTGACGTTTTCACCGGATATTGTGCCTGTGTTAAAAAACATTAAAATTCGTTGATTTTTTCCTATGACAAAATGTGCTCAAATAAAAGTTGGGATTCTACGGTGAGTGTTTCTAGATATGTTGAAGAATTTGGTGGAGTTAAATAATTCGTATGTTTTTTTATGTAATAAGATATATCGTAGTAGTCATATTGTATACGATTGAATTAAGGGTGTCCAACATCTTGATGACGTCAAAGGACAAATTATATGTTTTTCATCTACATCTAGATAGATAGTCTGCAAATCACATTCAAGTGCCTGGCAGAGGGTTTACAACCACTTTCATAACTTTTCTCTACCGTTCCATTCTCTAATAGCGCGCGGGAAGAAAGAACACCTAAATCGTTCCGTTTTCGATCTGATTTCTCTTATTTTATTGGGATGGTCATGTCTCCCTAAGTAGGTGGGTGCTAGCAAAATATTTTCACATTCAGAACTAAAAGTCGGTGATTTAAACTTAACAAACAGATCACGCCGCAATGAATAACGTCTTTCTTTTAATGATTTCCACCCCCATTCGTGCAACATTTCCGTGACGCTCCCCCCCCCCCCCCTGTAACGTGATAGAACAAAACGAGCTGCCCTTCTCTGAACCTTCTCAACGTCTTCCGTCAATCCCACATGGTGAGGGTCCCACAAGGGGCAACAGTACTCCAGGAGAGGACGCACAAGTGTGATGTAGGCAGTATCTTTGGTGGAGCTGGTGCATCTTCGAAGCGTTCTGCCGATGAAACGTAACCTTTGGTTTGCCTTTCCCACAATATTTTCTGTGTGTTCTCTCCAGTCAAAGTTGTTAAGTTGTTCGTAATTGTAACTCCTAGGTATTTGGTAGAATCTACGACCTTAAGGTTTGACTGATTTATCGCGTAATTGAAGTTCAGCGGATTTCTTTTAGTGGTCATGTGTATTACTTCACACATTTCTTTATTTAGTGTCAATTGCCAATTTTCGCACCTTGCAGAAATGTTGTCTAAATCGCTTTGCAGTTGCTTTTGATCCTCTGTTGACTTCACTAACCGATAAACGACAGCATCATCCGCGAACAATTTAAGGGAACTATTCAGATTGGCTCCTAAATCGTTTATAAACACGAGGAAGAGTAGGGGACCTATAACGCTTCCCTGTGCAACGCCAGATATCACTTCAGTTTTACTCGATGACTTACTGTCAGTTACAACGAACTGTGTTCTTTCTGATAGGAAATCGTGAATCCAACCGCACATTTCGGGAGATATTCCATAAGCACGCAATTTCATAAGAAGCCGCTTGTGGGGTACAGTGAAATCCAGAAATATGGAATCGATTTGAGATCCCTTGTCGATGGCACTTAACACTTCATGTGAATAAAGGGCAAGCTGTGTTTCGCAAGAGTGATACTTTCTAAATCCGTGTTGTCTACTGGTTAATAGGTCGTTCTCTTCGAGGTAGTTCATAATATTCGAACAAAGTATATGTTCCAAAATCCTACTGCAAATCGACGTCAATGAGATAGGCCTGTAATTTTGGGGATCACTCCTATTGCCTTTCTTGAATATTGGAGTAACTTGGGCAACTTCCCAGTCTTTGGGTACGAATCTATCGCTGAGTGATCGGTTGTAAATTATAGCTAAGTACGGAGCTATTGCATCAGCATACTCCGAGAGGAATCTAGTTGGTATACAATCAGGCCCGGAAGATTTATTTTTGTTTAGTGACTTAAGTTGTTTTACTACTCCAGGAACATCTACTTCTAAGTTTCGCATGCTGGCAGCAGTTTTTCGACTGAATACTGGAGTGTTCACTTCGTCTTATTTGGTGAACGAATTTCGGAAAGCTGTGTTTATTAATTCTGCCTTAGCAGTACTGTCATCGGTAGTATTACCACTGCTATCGCGTAGTGAAAGTATTGTTTGTGTTTTGCCGCTAGTGTACTTTACATATGACCATAATGTCTTTGGATTTTCTGCGAGATTACGGGACAGGATTTCGTTGTGGTAACTACTATAGGCTTCTCGCATTGAAGTCCGCGCTAGGTTGCGAGTTTCAGTAAAAGATTTCCAGTCTTGTGGATTCTGTATCTTTTTAAATTTTGCATGCGTTTTTCTTTGTTTCTGCAACAGTGATCTGACCTGTTTTTTGTACCACGGGGGATCAACCCCCTCTTTTATTAATTTATTTGGTATAAATCTCTCGATTGCTACTGATATTATGTCTTTGAAAGTAAGCCACAACTGATCTACACTCGCATTTTTAGTTTTGAAAGACTGGAGACTGGAGAGACTGGAGAGACTGTTTTCGGTACAAAACAGTTTTGGTTAAACGATAGCGATGTTTTACTTATTTATACATGACGGGCTTCTCCTCTTCTGGGCATCATCAGACGTTGAAAAGGGGGAACGACTTACAAACTTGTTTAAAAAACGGGGTTAACTAAAAATATATAAAATTGGTGGAGGTGTATTACCGTCTTTAGCAACTAAATGAAAGGCGTTTTTTTCTGTGCCATACGCGTTTCGCTTCTTTATTTGTGAAGCATCATCAGTGACCTGTAATACATGTCATTTTTGTATAATATTGTAGTACAGTCATAATATTATATGTATTTTTCACAGTATGGCAGTTAACAGTCTTGTTACAATTTCTAAAGTTCGGATCTACTAGATTAGAAACAACTTCTGTAGCACAAACTTTTGCAAAGTTAATTTAATTATCCAGTTTTTGGCCCTACTTACGGTTTTCTGTGTTATTCCATGTGTGTCTTCATGGAGATGTTTGTAAGGTCTTCAGTTGGATACGGTATTTTCGTTCTTGATGAAAACCCTTGCATCACCACTTCACTGTGTACTCGTTTTTGAACTTTATTTACAATGTTTAGTGTTGTCGCCCCCCTCCCCCTACTCCCATATTCACAAAAAACTAACACAAATAACAACAGACACACACACAGTCTACACAGACACCAACACAAACAAAAAACAGCTGATACACTCAGAGATACAAGGAATACAAACAAGAGACAGACGAAAAGTGACAGTTGGCAACACTAAACATTGTAAACAAACGTCCAAAAACGAGTACACAGTGAAGTGGTGATGCAAGGGTTTTCATCAAGAACGAAAATACCGTATCCAACTGAAGACCTCACAAACATCTCCATGAAGACACACATGGAATAACACAGAAAACCGTAAGTAGGGCCAAAAACTGGATAATTAAATTAACTTTGCAAAAGTTAGTGCTACAGAAGTTGTTTCTACCCTAGTAGATCCGAACTTTAGTAATTGTAATAAGACTGTTAACTGTCATACTGTGAAAAATACCTATAATATTATGACTGTACTACAATATTATACAAAAATAACATGTATTACAGGCCACTGATGATGCTTCATAAATAAAGAAGCGAAATGCGTATGGCACACAAAAAAACGCCTTCCATTTAGTTGCTAAAGACGGTAACACACCTCCACCAATTTCATATGCAACTAAGGACGACAGAAATCGAAAAAAATAATTATCTAGAAAATCTTCCCTAAGCAAAGAATATTAGAAATAGGTAAGGTGCAGACTGATAAAACTGCAGGCCACATGAGCACATTCAAGTTTTGGCATGGAGAGAACGCAGATTAAATTAATAAATACCGCTAAATAACATAGTTTAACCAATAAAATGACTTATCACAGAGATAGCAGAGCGTTAAATTATTAAATTCAATAAAACAGAACCTTTGCAACAGATCTAGTAACTGCTGCTGAAGAATGGGGGCCAACGAAGTCAATGGTAAAACCTAATTCAGCCGGGCGAAGCTTCTTTGTTTACTCGTGCGGCTGAATTAGGTTTTACCATTGACTTCGTTGGCCCCCATTCTTCAGCAGCAGTTACTAGATCTGTTGCAAAGGTTCTGTTTTATTGAATTTAATAATTTAACGCTCTGCTATCTCTGTGATAAGTCATTTTATTGGTTAAACTATGCTCTTCAGCGCTATTTATTAATTTGCAAATGTATTAAATTACAAAAGCCTTTGTCGTCTTCCTGTGTGAACTATTTATAATCCATGTTTCACTGCGGTACAAATACTTTCAGAAAAGACTTCCTAACACTTAAATTTATTATTAAATGTTAACAAATTTCTCTTTTTTCAAAAACGCTTTTATTCCCATTGCCATTCTGCATTATATGTCCTCTGTACTACGAGTGTCATATGTAATTTCACTGCCCACGCAATAACTCTCATTTGCCACCATTATTGTTTCTTTAGCTAATATAATTCCTTCAGCATCGCCTGATTTTCTTAGACTGCAATTCGTGAAATTAAAAAAAAAATAATAATAATAAAAATAAAAATAAAATAAAATATTCAAATATTGAGAGTAATGTAATACTATGTATAGACACATTTCATTTAACTGACACGTTCCACATCATTACGAAGTGTCGTATTCATGATCTATGGAACGAGGATTAATGTAATCTAATCTCTAATCTTGTTAGTGTTCATCTCATACGCCCAGCCTTGCCGCTGCTCGTGCCGCCTGGCTCTGCCTGGTGGTTTGTTCGAAGGGGGCGGTTGTCGCCCTGATGTTTTATGAGGAGTGTTCTGACAGCCGGGGTTTCCGTTGTTTGTATTTGGGAGCCCCTGGTTTTATGTTTTAACCGTATTTGACCCGAAGATGCGACTTAAAGTCGCGAAACCGGTCTTTTATTTATTTATTTATTTATTTTTAAGTAAACAGCTGAAGCGGACTCTTTTATTAAAGATGTATCATCTCAGCTGTGGATGTCCGTCAACAAAGGTTTTATGTTTGTCGATGTCATTGACATTCAGTCAGCAATGGACTTGGGACGGACAGTTAGAAGGAAATTAGATGATCGTAACAAGATTAAAACAAGAGTAATGGAATGTAGTTGAATAAAATCAGGCGATGCTAAGAGAATTAGGAAACTAGTGATTAAAGGTGGTTCATGATTTTTGTAACTTGGACAGTACAGTACCTTCTGATGGGTAGAGTGGTGAATATATAAAAAGCAGAAGAGCAATGGAAATGAAAGCCTTTCTGAAGACAAGAAATTCATTAACTCCAAATATTAATTGAAGTGTCTGGAGTGTAGCCATGTACAGAAGTGAAACGTGGGCAACAAACTGTTCAGCCAGGAATACGATAGAATTGAAATTTGGTGCTGTAGAAATATCCCGAAAATTAAATGTGTAGTCTGAGTAGCTAATGTAACAAATGAGAAGGTACGGAACAGAAGAGGGGGTGGATATAATTTCTGATATGTCTTTACTAGAAGAATGTACCGATTGGTAGGACACATTCTGAGTCTGCAAGAGATCACCAATGAGGTATGGGGGGGGGGGCAGAATGTAGTTTCCAATGGATGGGTTGCATAGGAGGGATCAGTCTTTGAACTGGAGATTACAATAACAACAACACATTGTAAACAACTATTGTACTGAAACTGCCTGGCAGATTAAAATTGTATGCCGGAACCGAGACTCGAACATGGGACCTTTGCCTTTCGCGGGCAAGCGCTCTACCGACTGAATTATCGCGACACGACTCATGATGCCGCCTCAGAACTTTACTTCCGCCAGTTGTAAGGCGGCATTATGAGTCGTGTCGGGTAGCTCAGTAGGTAGAGCGCTTGCCCGCGAAAGGCAAAGGTCCCAGGTTCGAGTCCCGGTTCCGGCACACAATTTTAATCTGCCAGGCAGTTTCATATCAGTACACACTCCGCTGCAGAGTGACAGTTTCATTCTGCAAACATCCCTTAGGCTGTGGCTAAGCCATGTCTCCACCATACCCTTACTTCCAGAAGTGCTAGTCTTGCATGTTTCGCAGGAGAGCTTCTGTGAAGTTTGGAAAGTAGGAAGCGAGGTACTGGCGGAAGTGAAGTTGTGAGGCGGTTTCGTGAGTCATGTCCGGATAGCTCAGTCGGTAGAGCGCTTGCCCGCGAAAGGCAAAGGTCCCAGGTTCGAGTCCCGGTTCCGGCACGCAATTTTAATCTGGCACGAAGTTTCATATCAGCGCACTCTCCGCTGCAGAGTGAAAAGTTTCACCCAGAAGAAGTATTTTGGACTGCAAATGATTTTCCTAATTCTGGGTGTCCCGTTCTTGAAGGACTAGTTTCTCATTTTACTTGTTTTTCACTGCGCAATTTTCCATGCGATGGATCCACCTGCAGTGAGCGAGTGTTTGTGCCCTGTATATGTGTGTGAGATTATGCATATGTGCATATGTGCCTGGAATGTGAGTGTGTCGTGAAGGAGTGCCCACCCAAAAGTTCGTCGCTGTAGAAGTCACCGCACTGCATACCATCAACTTCTACGAGCTGTCATGTACGGGCCACGGCGTGATTCACAGTCCGTATTAAACCGGACAGCAGGTAGCTCCAGGACAATGAAGCTCTATCAAACCGGGCTCGTTTGTTACCGAAGCCCGCCATGCTCATCCCCGCCTCGATTGCCCGATAGCGGCGCAAATGACTGCGCCCTAAATAAAGTGACCGAATAAATGCCGTGGCAATCGACAGCCCCCGGTGGGGGCGCCCACACAATAGGAGCGCCCGTAAACAATGTTTTTAACGTATCTGAATTATGGCTGATTACATTTCAGTCTGTAAAGCAAAAAGCGGACAGAATCCGCTGATTTACTTCGCTCCACAAATATCGCTAATATTAAAGCTTTTCTTTCGCAGCACATATGCTGTGGGCGAGTGGGTTCATGTAACACACACACGAGGGCAGGCTTCTCGCTTCCCTGGGGTGTGACATCAGGTGCCACGTTTTTAAAACTGGGTTTGTGTTAATACGAAACAATACAGCGGGAGAACGGCGTTATTGTTCCTCTGCTGTTCCTTACTTATATAAACGATTTACGAGAAAATCTAAGTAGCTCTCTTAGGTTGTTTGCAGATGACGCCGTTATTTGACGTCTAGTAAAATCATCTGAAGATCAAAACCAACTCTAGAACGATCTGAATAAGATATCACTATGGTGTAAAGATTGGTAGTTGAATCTAAATAATAAGGAAGTGCTAAGTCGTCCACATGAGTACGAAAAGAAATCCGTTAAACTTTGTTTACAAGATAAATCAATCAAAAGTGAAGGCCGTAAACTCCACTAAATACCTAGGAATTACTATTACATCAGACTTAAACTGGAAAGAACACGTAGATAATGTCGTGGGAAAGGAGAACCAGAGACTGTGTTTTATTGGTAGAACCCTTAAAAGATGCAACAGAACTACTAAAGAAACTGCATACACTACGCTTGTCCGTCCATTTTTGGAGTATTGCAGCCCAGTGTGGGATCCTTATCAGGTGGGTTTGACGGAGGATAGAGTCCAAAGAAGGATAGCTCGTTTCGTATTGTCACCGATACAGGGGAGACAGCGTTACGGAAATGATACAGGACCTGGGATGGGAATCATTACCCAACGGTGCTTATCGCTGCGGCGTGGGCTACTTCCGAAACTCCAATCGCCAATATTCTCCTCAGAATGCGAAAATATATTGTTGACTCCCACATACATAGGTAGAAATGATCATCAGAATAAAATACGAGAAATCAGAGCTCGAACGGAGAGATTCAGGTGTTCTTTTTTCCCGCGACCTATTCGACAATGGAAGGGGAGATAAATAGTATAACGGTGGTTCGATGAACCCTCTGCCAGTTACTTAAACGTGATTTGCAGAGTATCCCATGTAGATGTAGAAGGGCGTTCCGTATGAGCTTACCCAATGTGAATATTCAACCACCTGTAAAGTTGCAAGGTTGATGGTCGGTTTTTGGGTGGTTTGCGAGGTGCAGATATGTGGGAAATGGAAAGAACAGGGAAGGGGATGAATTGGCCATGGTTTCCATAGACACTGTGTGCTTACCGTGGCCACAGAGACTGAGAGTAGGTCATTCACGCTTCTGTCTTCTTGACAAGGTTCTTTATTTTTTCGGACCGTGATTTCCAGCACTCCAACGCACAACCCAGTTCCAGCGACGCCGGCTTCAGCAGCATTTGGTTGAGTATTGCCTGCAGCTGCTTATCTGGGTGAGAATTAGGATTCTTCCTTTTAACGGTTTTTTTAAACATCATTTTTATGAGGAAAACACTCGTAATTATAGGAAGCTCCCTTGGCCTCCTTCGGTTGGGAGTTATTTGCCACTGCACTGTCCGAAATTACCGTTATAGTAGGAACATGCCAGTCATTTATTAGTGCATTTTTTATATTTGTTCATGTATTCTGATCTGAGAGTGTTTGGCATTTTTAAAGTTTTGAGAACTGTTCTTATTTTCGTCAGTTGATGGATCTGATTGTTTTTGTGAAATAAATTAAGTACATTCTTAACCTGCGCCCCGGTGGAGTAGCCGAGCGGTCTAAGGAGCCTCGCTGCGGAACGCGCGGTTGTTCGCCGTCGGAGGTCCGAGTCCACCCTAGGATAAGGGTGTGTGTGTTGTCCTTAGGTTAGTTTACCTTAGTTTAAGTAATTTGTAAGCTACGGACTGATGACCATGCAGTTTGGTCCGATATATTTACAAACATTTGAACATTCTTTTATCCTGCATCTGCTTCAGTACTTAGATTCCTCAGTTTTCATTACATTTTTGTGGGTATTTTTTGTCAAGAGTCCAGATCTCTTTTAGAGCACATTTCAGTAATTGTTAGGAGGGGTCTGACAATCCACTCCGTTGCCTGTGCTTCCCGTTTCCCAAATATCTGCACCTTGCAAACCACCCAAAAACCGACCATCAACATCGTAACTTTACACACTCTTCCCATTACTTAAACGTCATTTAAATGTAAAAGTTTCAAAATGATTTCTATTTATTTATTATTATTATGTTGAAACCTATTACTTAAATACGAGCGAAACTTTCTCGGATAACTGCATTAGAGAAAGCTGTTTTTTCTATGCTTTTCATAATGAAAAATTTTTTACTTACTTTGCAACTCGTGGTAAGGCCATAACGTCTTTGAGTACCAAACGAGGTGTTTAGCATCTGCCTAGAAACTAGCAACTCATAAGAAACTGAAACTAAAAGTCATCAACAATGGCGACCGAAGACGTCCGCCATAAAAATGTTATCTTCGTTCAAACAACGGCCTAGTCAAAGAGTACGACGAAGCATGCGGCTGTTTAGGGATTTCTCAACCACTAAGGGTGAAAAACTGTCCAAAACAGGTGGAGTAATCAGCAATTATCAACTGCACGAAGGTGCAGAAGACAATGGAAACAACATCATCGAAAAGACTTAATGTGCATCCACTGGACATTTCCAAAGCTAAAAAATATGATTACTGGAAGTAAACTACGCTGCTGGCTATAAACAATGAGTGGTTTATGGAGACTGGAGCTCTCCACCCTACTGTATCCTGAACAAGTGTCATAGTTTGCTCATAAGAACGGCAATCAACATTTATTTTGACCTGCTTCCTATATTTGTCCCTTGACCTCTGTCTGCAATTTTTAGCCTATACATTTCCTTCCGTATCTAAATTCATAATTCCTTGATGTCTAAAAATGTGCCCTTCGAATCGATCCCTACTTTTAGTCAAGATATGCCATAAATTCCTCTTATCCCCAATTCTATTCAATACCTCCTCATTAGTTACGCGATCTACCTACTTAATTTTCAACATCCGTCTGTAGCACTACGTTTCTAAAGACTCTGTGCTCTTGCTGTGGAACTGTTTATCGTCCTTGTTTCTCCACACAAATACTTTCAAAAGACTTCTAACAAATAGTCAATGTTAAAAAAATTTCTATTTCAGGAATTCTTTTCTTCCCATTGCCATCGTGCATTTTATATCATGTAACTGCCACCATCGTATGTCATTTTATTGTCCAAGTAACAAAACTCATCTACCACCTTTATCGTTTCGTTACCTAAAACAATTCCTTCAGCATCACCTGATTTTCTTAGACTACATTCCATGCCCTTCTTTTGCTCTTTTTAATGGTTATCTTATACGCTCGTTTCAGGATTCTGTCCATTCCGTTCAGCTGCTGCAAACCGCAAAGTTTTAATTTCTTCGCCCTGAACTTTAATTCCTTCTACAAGTTTCTCTTCGCTTTCCTAAAGCTCTTGCTCGATGTACACATTGACAGGCTACAAACCTGTTTCCAATCAATGCATTCCTTTGATGCCCTTCGACTGGTTTCTGTATAAGTTGTAAACAAGCTATCGTTCCTCTTTAATTTATCCCTGCTGACTCTAGAATTGGAAAGTGTGTCTTCCATTCAATATTGTCAAAAGCTTTTTCCAAATCTACAAAAGCTGTACATATGATTCTGCCTTTCATTAATCTATATCTTAAGATAAGTTATGAGTCTTGCCTCTCGTGTTCCTACATATCTGCTACATCCATACTGATCTTCCCCAAGATGTCATAGCAGCTTTTCCATTCTTCTGTAAGTAATCTGTGACAGTATTTTGCTACCATGACTTATTAAAAGCAATGACCTTAATTATCACAGACAAATTTATTTGGTAACTCACATGATTGAAACTATAGCTTCATGTGAAGTGAGAGAGGTGATGAAATCAGTACTGAGTGTCATACTAGAGCAGGAAGTTCAGTGTAAGAGGAACTGCCTTCTGTGAAAACGTATATATTGAACAGATAAAGATAGTCACAAGAAAGGCAAATGCGAACAGAACAAACACCTGAACATATCGACTTAGGAGATATTCAGAGGAAACAGCGTGCGGAGAGGCAAAGACAAGACGGCTGTTTAAACATAAGGAATAAAATTGAATATAAATGACCATCGTTAGGACGGACTTACTGAGTCTACACAGAGAGGTCAAAACACACTGCAATGAAGACAAAACCAGTAATGAGGGGTGCAGAGCGAATTCCTTTACATTTTTTGTCGTGATATCATCCTACAATTGTCTGTTGAATCAATACTCTTAACTTCAAAAACCACTTGTCATACTCTGGTAACTTATCATAGCTTACTCGGAAATCCATTATCCCATTATTAACTGATTAAAAATTTCTGTTCATCAGGCATCGTCTTAAGTGGAAATTAATTGTACACTTGAATTGTTAATATTTAAACAGTTATTCATACCCATTCTTGCTAGCAGCAGTTACACAGCTGCCTTCAAAAACATTCAACTGGACAAGCTAAAGGTACCTGCCATCAGTTTAACACTTGGACCTTACATAAGTGCTATGTTCCAGAATGACTTATAGGAAATGATTTATGTTTGGTAGCGAGTATACGTGCCCCCTTCTTCTTTTTTTTATTTTATTTTATTTTTTATTTTTGACGCTACCGAATAGCACAAAAGGTCTTAAGCACTTGAGTAGGAGGCAGTCACAAAACTGTGATAAATTGTCACACATTTAACAACCGGTGTGAAACATTCCAGTACTAAACACGATATGACAATGGATTCGATAACGATGACATAGGAACTCAGTATTAGAATTCAAAAATCTTAGTTAAACTAAGACAGAAAGAACGAATAACAGTAGTAGGGCTGTGGGGGTATCACCCCACTGAGATTCGCGCGTCTTTTGTTTTTTGGCGGGAAATTTGAATTACCCCCCCACCCCTCCTCCCTCGGCCAATTGCCGGACCTCAGATCAAAGGATGCCGCCACAGGATGGTTGATAGGTCTTCCCGGAAGAACGAAAGATGATTGACAGTTTACATTTAGGTCCTTTTGATTCGCTACGTGTCCGACCGCTAATCAAAGGACGCCGCCATAACACACTTAAGGATTGACAGGTTGCAACACCTCCCTCGGCCACACACGTCGCCCCCCTCCACCCCTCGGCGCCGCCACCAGACAGGCGGCACCTCCGACAGGTCCAGACCTGTAGACCCCACGACATGTATGTGCTCGCACTCTCGACCACACACATGGATAACACGACGCCCGCCCCCCTCCACCCCTCGCGCCGCCGCCAGACAGGCAGCACCTCCGACAGGTCCAGACTTGTAGACCCCTCGACATGTCTGTACTCGTACTCTCTCCCACACACCTGACCGATACCGCCACCCCAACCCGCTCGGCCGATTGCCTGAACGCTTCACAAAAGACGCTGCCTCCGCCGCCGCCGCCGATAGATGCTACCCCCTCCTCCTCCCACGCTCGCCACCGCTTCTCAAAGGACGCCGCCATCCGCCCTACCCGCGAGAACAAACAATACCGCGACGATTGTCTTGACCGCATCGACACCGCCCCCACAGGCCGACCCCTGCTCTCTTTTTACGGCGACCGTGCCCCGCCAGGTCAGCAGCCAATTAAATTACATATTTATTATATAGCGCGCCGCAACGATCCGTACGCCAGATCTCGATTTATGTAACAACAATTTCCGCCGTTTATTATTATTAACAAGAATTTCGGTGTAATGCTAAAAAACAATTTAGAACAGAAATGCTTAGTTGGTCTCGTATACTACAGCATGTAGTAGTAATATATTAAAACTCGTATGCAAAATTTGCAAGTAAGAATTTACACTCCCATCTCTCTCCACGCTCTTCGCATAGACTACAACCGACAGACGTGTTTAATAATAATAATAGCGCAGGTTACGGTAACGAACGCCACAAACTTACGTATCCATCTCAACATATACTCTTTCGATATACAAAAACAATTCTAACGAAAAGAAAAGAGATGGTCCGTTTCGGACCTCGACCGCAAATGTCACATCTATAAATGTATCTTTTCGTTTAGACGATGCAAGCAACAGCCATCGAACGGAATGTAACTTGTATGCCAACCACTCTTTCGATAAAACAGCAGCAGCAGCAGCAAAAGACGACATATTGTTTATACAAAAAATTCCAAATAACGAAAATCGGCAATGACATCTAGCACAACGTCTCTAAACATACATCTGCAAGCACAGTCAACAATCGACCAGAACGCAGAGCGCTCTCTCGGCAGGCTACATAAAAGAAACATATGCTAAGTGTTTAAACAAAAACACTTAAGTTACATATCCAAATGATCAAAACCTTCTATGCAGACGCACCACTTTGACAAGGATAGCTCGCAATGCATTTATTTAATGGAGCTGAGCCATGCTGAAAGTTCCGAAGTTTAACACTCTCTCTCTCTTTAGCGATCTTGCCCTGTTACGTTTCCTTCTTCTTAGATCGAAGTATAGGTGCGCCTTCCAAGGATTCGGGTACTTTAATTTTACCTCTTATTTCCTTGCTATAGCAGTACACATCCCATCTAAGGAATCTCTATGTCCTGTTACGATGTAAACTACATTTATCTGACACCGATATTCCAGCGCCCCAGAAGACATTTAAACCCTATTGTGCAACGGAGAGTCGAAATAAAAGAAAAATACGTGAAATAATTTACCGATTCCGACCGTCTACACTAAAACTTTTCGAAAGTATTGGCCTAACAACACACTTATTCGACAATGCAGCAACCACAGAACCGAAGTTACCTGCCCAATGCAACACAGATTTCCAGCTCGACCCGCCCTTTACCCACAAAATTCCTACTCCAAGTTCCTTTCTGGTGCATTCCACTAATCCGAACTAAGATTTATTATTTTAATTACAAGTATATGCCTACCGCAATCGAAGATGCTAACCCACACACCGCAACACATGATCCTATACAGGACATGGAGTGTTTACATTTTTTTTTTTTGTTACAGTACAACTGAGTAAATGCAACGTAATGTTCGCAAACACTTATATCGCAACAAACTCCCGCACACATCGATCATAACCTGCTCTCTAAGGAATGGATGGGAGTCACACACAGTACAAACACGTTTGTCATGTGTTCCGCTAATTTCGGCCACTACAACGATTCGAGACTAATCCCCCCGCCTGTTTACTGTAAAAGCAAATATTTTTCCCCATACTTCGCCACATAACCCAGTTTTCGTTTACCCTTCTTTTTAGGACTTGTGGAATAAAGTAAACGCTATCTACGTCTGTGGAGAATAAAGTCCTGGAATGCTAAAAAAAAAATATAGTTCCTTGCTCGACTCTACAAGTAATTTACAGTCGAAACTAAAAAAACATAATGTCCGAGAGAGCGGTCAATTTTCGGGTACTCTTAATACCCAAGTAATCAAATCTAAAAGCGTTTGCACAGTACAACGGCGCACTTTGTAAATACCGTATCTTCTCTTTTAGAACACTTAAACAATCTTCTTGCACAATCCTCCATCCTGGTAATGCCATCTTCTCGACCCAGCGAAAAAATAAAAGTCCTAACAATCAACCGCCTGCACGCTTTATAAAATCGATAACTTTGCTTACACCAGGGCTCGTGATTTTTCGATAAAGTTATTTTGGTTCTACAATTCGACGCCAACCACGTTAAGCAGTCGTTTCCTCGCCCGCAACCACTTTGATATTGCTCCTTCCATCCGAATGTCATGCTCGGATACGAACGCCACTCGGTTAAAGTGTTGTCCAAAAATACAGAAGATAGAAGCCATCTACACGAAGCTGCTGCTGTAGTATAGATGGGAGCTCCTTCATTAAAAAGATCGATTCGCTGCAGTTTATAAGATATATACCCACAGGACGTACATATTTCCCCCATGTATTCCAGAAATAGTAACTTCGTCTTATCTTCAACGTTTGCAGTATAGAACTTGCTGAATTTACTACACACACACGCGCACTCCATTGACTACAACTAGCGCACTTTAAGTTACGAAACTATAGGAGTTTTATAAAACACGTTGAATTTCGACGAAAGAATTATGATTTACCGCAGCAGGCATATCCGCTACGTAACGTAATGCACACCAAAATGTTCAAATGTTTGTAGAACTTATGGGACTTAACTACGGGGTCATCAGTCCCTAAGCTTACAAACTACTTATGAACTAGCTAAGACTACGGACGGCACAAATATCCATGCCCGAGGGGGGATTCGAACCCCCGACCATAGCGGCCGTGCAGACCGTGACTGGAGCGCCTCAGTCTCCTCGGCCACAGCGGCCGGCAATGCACACCAACCGTAAAGTAGCCAACACTAGCATACGATTAAACAGACGATGCCTCGACGAAAGATCAATGCACCACCAAAGTCAGTTTTCTTTAGAGCTATATTTAGGGTATATCAACACTTTTTACTTACATTCCGTCCCATCTAGCCTAAAGCACTCTCTATAAGCGCCAAACATTTCCAACACAGTAACAGAACTACACCTTGCAGTCAACACGAACCTACAACAACAAACGACTCTAGCCATTCCAACTCGTTTTTTGTCCCAACTAGCATGCTGCAAGGTATGTATACGTTCGTAGCAACCCAGACAGAGCTATCCTTACATCCGTCACTAACCCAGTACCAACTCTAAACAAGTTACCACAGATGGTGTTATAACCGCGATCAGTAACAGACAAGATCTCCCAGACACACAGCGTTTTAATAATGTTTCGATCTCTCTCTCTCTCTCTCTCTCTCTCTACCCAATAACTACGTTGATTGCTTGACCCGTCCCTAACATCCAACCACAACTTTGTTTCCAATGCATAGCCCGGCAGACAATATTTCTGGAACGCTTCCTATCAGCCAATGCCCCGAGCATTCGTGCACAAACCACCATCGTATTCCACTCCTTGTTGTTGTTATGGTCTTCAGTCCGGAGACTGGTTTGATGCAGCTCTCCACCCTACTCTATCCTGAGCAAGCCTTTTCATCTCCTCATAAGAACGACAACCCACATCCACTTGAATCTGCTTACTATACGCGTCTCTTGGTCTCCCTCTGCGATTTTTACCCCACACACTTCCCTCCAACGCTAAATTCACAATTCCTTGATGTCTAAGAATGTGTCCTACCAATGTATCCCTTCTTTTAGTCAAGGTATGCCAGAAATTTCTTTTCTCCCCAATTCTGTTCAGTACCTCCTCATTAGTTACGCGATCCACCCACCTAATCTTCAGCATTCTTCTGTAGCACCACATTTCAAAAGCCTCTATCCTCTTTCTGTCCACACTGCTTATCGTCCATGTTTCACTCCCATACAAGGCAACACTCCATACAAATGCCTTCAGAAAGGACTTCCTTAGGCTTAAATCAATATTCGATGTTAACAAATTTCTCTTTTTCAAAAACGCCTTTCTACCCATTGCCATTCTGCATTTTATATCATCTGTACTGCGACCATCATTTG
Source organism: Locusta migratoria (assembly GCA_026315105.1). Classification (NCBI taxonomy): domain Eukaryota; kingdom Metazoa; phylum Arthropoda; class Insecta; order Orthoptera; family Acrididae; genus Locusta; species Locusta migratoria. Next base: position 47,333,775 of record CM048751.1, on the reverse strand, counting down.
TTATTTTACTGCCCAAGTAACAAAACTCATCTACCTCCTTTATTGTTTCGTTACCTAATCTAATTCCTTCAGCATCACCTGATTTTCTTACACTGCACTCCATTACCCTAGTTTTACTCTCGTTAATGTTCATCTTATATGCACCTTTCAGCACACTGTCCATTCCGTTCAGTTGCTCTTCCAGGTCCTTTGCTGTATCTGACAGAATCACTATGTCGTCGGCAAAACGCAATGTTTTTAATTCATAACAAATTATTACTCTCGATAAACATCTGTAACACAGTGTAAAAAATGATCGACGTACACACACAGAACAGCTAACAAGAAAAGATCTAGATCAAAGCCAAGTTCTTATAATCCTTACAAGCAGCAACACAAAATAGTCTACACCATTTCGAACTAATGCAACACCAGATTTTTTTTAACGATCTCCAAGAGCAATCCTTTAGAGATTAAACATACGATTAAATGCACCTCCAACGTAGGTAACTAATCCTCTAACTCGATGCTTATCGACCAAAGAACATTAATTTACCACTGCAATCATCTCCGATACGCTCCCGAGAGACTTCAATTCGTAAACACAGCTAAAAGAAGATATAAATGCCCCACATCCATCTATATGTATTTCCACGATTGTGGATCACATCTGCGTTGCATCGTTTCGCGCGACTAAACAGTTCGAAATAGATACTTCACGAAAGCTAGCATGCATACACACATTCCATGTTATTTCTGGCTGTAGGCGAGTGCGGACCTGTTGTCATTCTGCAAGTCCAGCGAAAAGAGTAGATGTATCACACAGGCTTAAGCTATCCCCCATTAAAGAAATTACATCGTTACGTGTGGTTAATGTCTTATGTGCACGAAAAGAAAACTGGAAATGGCGGATATCGAGACCAAGAGAAGGAAGCTAGAATATATGGCTAAAGCAACTGCCATAAAGGATGAGTACAAACTAATGCTGGAGAAAGACGAAGCTATGGCATATGTGTAAGCCCGGCTTAAACAGAGTCTGTGGAGAAATCTGGTTACGACTAGGTCTTATAAAATATTGCGAAGTATCTATTTCGAACTGTTTAGTCGCGCGAAACGATGCAACGCAGATGTGATCCACAATTGTGGAAATACATATAGATACTTAGTAGCATGGATGTGGGGCATTTATATCTTCTTTTAGCTGTGTTTACGAATTGACGTCTCTCGGTAGCGTATTGGAGATGATTGCAGTGGTAAATTAATGTTATTTGGTCGATAAGCATCGAGTTAGAGGATTAGTTACCTACGTTGGAGGTGCATTTAATCGTATGTTTAGTCTCTAAAGGATTGCTCTTGGAGATCGTTAAAAAAAATCTTGCGTTGCATTAGTTCGAAATGGTGTAGACTATTTTGCGTTGCAGCTTGTAAGGATTATAAGAACTTTGCTTTGATCTAGATCTTTTTTTGTTAGCTGTTCTGTGCATGTACGTCGATCATTTTTTACACTGTGTTACAGATGTTTATCGAGAGTAATAATTTGTTATAAGGAGTGGAATACGATGGTGGTATGTGCACGAATGCTCGGGGTATTGGCTGATAGAAAGCGTTCCTGAAATATTGTCTGCCGGGCTATGCATTAGAAACAAAGTTGTGGTTGGATGTTAGGGACGGGTCAAGCAATCAACGTAGTTATTGGGTAGAGAGAGAGAGAGAGAGAGAGAGATCGAAACATTATTAAAACGCTGTGTGTCTGGGAGATCTTGTCTGTTACTGATCGCGGTTATAACACCATCTGTGGTAACTTGTTTAGAGTTGGTACTGGGTTAGTGACGGATGTAAGGATAGCTCTGTCTGGGTTGTTACGAACGTATACATACCTTGCAGCATGCTAGTTGGGACAAAAAACGAGTTGGAATGGCTAGATTCGTTTGTAGTTGTAGGTTCGTGTTGACTGCAAGGTGTAGTTCTGTTACTGTGTTGGAAATGTTTGGCGCTTATAGAGAGTGCTTTAGACTAGATGGGACGGAATGTAAGTAAAAAGTGTTGATATACCCTAAATATAGCTCTAAAGAAAACTGACTTTGGTGGTGCATTGATCTTTCGTCGAAGCATCGTCTGTTTAATCGTATGCTAGTGTTGGCTACTTTACGGTTGGTGTGCATTGCCGGCCGCTGTGGCCGAGGAGACTGAGGCGCTCCAGTCACGGTCTGACGGCCGCTATGGTCGGGGGTTCGAATCTCCCTTCGGGCATGGATATTTGTGCCGTCCGTAGTCTTAGCTAGTTCATAAGTAGTTTGTAAGCTTAGGGACTGATGACCCCGTAGTTAAGTCCCATAAGTTCTACAAACATTTGAACATTTTGGTGTGCATTACGTTACGTAGCGGATATGCCTGCTGCGGTAAATCATAATTCTTTCGTCGAATTTCAACGTGTTTTATAAAACTCCTATAGTTTCGTAACTTAAAGTGCGCTAGTTGTAGTCAATGGAGTGCGCGTGTGTGTGTAGTAAATTCAGCAAGTTCGATACTGCAAACGTTGAAGATAAGACGAAGTTACTATTTCTGGAATACATGGGGGTATATCTTATAAACTGCAGCGAATCGATCTTTTTAATGAAGGAGCTCCCATCTATACTACAGCAGTAGCTTCGTGTAGATGGCTTCTATCTTCTGTATTTTTGGACAACACTTTAACCGAGTGGCGTTCGTATCCGAGCATGACATTCGGATGGAAGGAGCAATATCAAAGTGGTTGCGGGCGAGGAAACGACTGCTTAACGTGGTTGGCGTCGAATTGTAGAACCAAAATAACTTTATCGAAAAATCACGAGCCCTGGTGTAAGCAAAGTTATCGATTTTATAAAGCGTGCAGGCGGTTGATTGTTAGGACTTTTATTTTTTCGCTGGGTCGAGAAGATGGCATTACCAGGATGGAGGATTGTGCAAGAAGATTGTTTAAGTGTTCTAAAAGAGAAGATACGGTATTTACAAAGTGCGCCGTTGTACTGTGCAAACGCTTTTAGATTTGATTACTTGGGTATTAAGAGTACCCGAAAATTGACCGCTCTCTCGGACATTATGTTTTTTTAGTTTCGACTGTAAATTACTTGTAGAGTCGAGCAAGGAACTATATTTTTTTTAGCATTCCAGGACTTTATTCTCCACAGACGTAGATAGCGTCTACTTTATTCCACAAGTCCTAAAAAGAAGGGTAAACGAAAACTGGGTTATGTGGCGAAGTATGGGGAAAAATATTTGCTTTTACAGTAAACAGGCGGGGGGATTGGTCTCGAATCGTTGTAGTGGCCGAAATTAGCGGAACACATGACAAACGTGTTTGTACTGTGTGTGACTCCCATCCATTCCTTAGAGAGCAGGTTATGATCGATGTGTGCGGGAGTTTGTTGCGATATAAGTGTTTGCGAACATTACGTTGCATTTACTCAGTTGTACTGTAACAAAAAAAAAATGTAAACACTCCATGTCCTATATAGGATCATGTGTTGCGGTGTGTGGGTTAGCATCTTCGATTGCGGTAGGCATATACTTGTAATTAAAATAATAAATCTTAGTTCGGATTAGTGGAATGCACCAGAAAGGAACTTGGAGTAGGAATTTTGTGGGTAAAGGGCGGGTCGAGCTGGAAATCTGTGCTGCATTGGGCAGGTAACTTCGGTTCTGTGGTTGCTGCATTGTCGAATAAGTGTGTTGTTAGGCCAATACTTTCGAAAAGTTTTAGTGTAGACGGTCGGAATCGGTAAATTATTTCACGTATTTTTCTTTTATTTCGACTCTCCGTTGCACAATAGGGTTTAAATGTCTTCTGGGGCGCTGGAATATCGGTGTCAGATAAATGTAGTTTACATCGTAACAGGACATAGAGATTCCTTAGATGGGATGTGTACTGCTATAGCAAGGAAATAAGAGGTAAAATTAAAGTACCCGAATCCTTCGAAGGCGCACCTATACTTCGATCTAAGAAGAAGGAAACGTAACAGGGCAAGATCGCTAAAGAGAGAGAGTGTTAAACTTCGGAACTTTCGGCATGGCTCAGCTCCATTAAATAAATGCATTGCGAGCTATCCTTGTCAAAGTGGTGCGTCTGCATAGAAGGTTTTGATCATTTGGATATGTAACTTAAGTGTTTTTGTTTAAACACTTAGCATATGTTTCTTTTATGTAGCCTGCCGAGAGAGCGCTCTGCGTTCTGGTCGATTGTTGACTGTGCTTGCAGATGTATGTTTAGAGACGTTGTGCTAGATGTCATTGCCGATATTCGTTATTTGGAATTTTTTGTATAAGCAATATGTCATCTTTTACTGCTGCTGCTGTTTTATCGAAAGAGTGGTTGGCTTACAAGTTACATTCCGTTCGATGGCTGTTGCTTGCATCGTCTAAACGAAAAGATACATTTATAGATGTGACATTTGCGGTCGAGGTCCGAAACGGACCATCTCTTTTCTTTTCGTTAGAATTGTTTTTGTATATCGAAAGAGTATATGTTGAGATGGATACGTAAGTTTGTGGCGTTCGTTACCGTAACCTGCGCTATTATTATTATTAAACACGTCTGTCGGTTGTAGTCTATGCGAAGAGCGTGGAGAGAGATGGGAGTGTAAATTCTTACTTGCAAATTTTGCATACGAGTTTTAATATATTACTACTACATTCTGTAGTATACGAGACCAACTAAGCATTTCTGTTCTAAATTGTTTTTTAGCATTACACCGAAATTCTTGTTAATAATAATAAACGGCGGAAATTGTTGTTACATAAATCGAGATCTGGCGTACGGATCGTTGCAGCGCGCTATATAATAAATATGTAATTTAATTGGCTGCTGACCTGGCGGGGCACGGTCGCCGTAAAAAGAGAGCAGGGGTCGGCCTGTGGGGGCGGTGTCGATGCGGTCAAGACAATCGTCGCGGTATTGTTTGTTCTCGCGGGTAGGGCGGATGGCGGCGTCCTTTGAGAAGCGGTGGCGAGCGTGGGAGGAGGAGGGGGTAGCATCTATCGGCGGCGGCGGCGGAGGCAGCGTCTTTTGTGAAGCGTTCAGGCAATCGGCCGAGCGGGTTGGGGTGGCGGTATCGGTCAGGTGTGTGGGAGAGAGTACGAGTACAGACATGTCGAGGGGTCTACAAGTCTGGACCTGTCGGAGGTGCTGCCTGTCTGGCGGCGGCGCGAGGGGTGGAGGGGGGCGGGCGTCGTGTTATCCATGTGTGTGGTCGAGAGTGCGAGCACATACATGTCGTGGGGTCTACAGGTCTGGACCTGTCGGAGGTGCCGCCTGTCTGGTGGCGGCGCCGAGGGGTGGAGGGGGGCGACGTGTGTGGCCGAGGGAGGTGTTGCAACCTGTCAATCCTTAAGTGTGTTATGGCGGCGTCCTTTGATTAGCGGTCGGACATGTAGCGAATCAAAAGGACCTAAATGTAAACTGTCAATCATCTTTCGTTCTTCCGGGAAGACCTATCAACCATCCTGTGGCGGCATCCTTTGATCTGAGGTCCGGCAATTGGCCGAGGGAGGAGGGGTGGGGGTAATTCAAATTTCCCGCCAAAAAACAAAAGACGCGCGAATCTCAGTGGGGTGATACCCCCACAGCCCTACTACTAATAACAATCCATCGTAATTTCTAAAATCATTTGTGGAAGTGTCAACCAAACGACTATTCGAGTTGGTATTTTAGGTAATGCGCCTGGCATCTTACACAACATATTCGCAAAAAGTCATCCACACAATTCAGAAGATGGCATGAGCGTTTAAATGTGAGAAGTCGAATATTCATCGTAAATTATTATGCAACAAAGCTATGAACAAAAAATAGAGATCTATTAGATGACGGTCTGTTGGGCGTTAGGAAATGTTTTAAAAATAGAAAAGAGGAGCAAAAAGGAAATATCTGTCACTGCATTCGATAATGAAATACTGTGCATATTAGACATAAAAATAACTAATGATAACGGTACCCATAAATTTAATACATTTCGTAAACCAACCACAAGTGACTGTATAATACATAACGCATCATGCCACCCTATTTACATAAAACAGCATACTTTCACGCCATGAGAAATCTTGCAATTAGAATTCCCTTCACGAAACCAAACATGAAAACAAATTATCTAAATGTATCGCAACAAGTAATGGCTATAATCCGAATATAGTCGACAAGTCATATATAAGGAAAATTAGGATGAAATGTTCAAACGAAAATGAAGAAATAATGTTTACTAAAACCGAAAGATAGAAGAAAGAATACTACCTTACGCTACCGTAGCTGGAAAAAATATCACAAAAAGTGACCAGGACATTGCATAATAATAACGTTAAAATTAGTTTCCGCACAAAGAATAAATCAGGAATGAAGATGACAAACAAAACAGACACATACGACCAATTGGGCATATACAAAATTAAATGTAGTAAATTTACGGCAACATGCAATGAACATAAGAAGTGATAAAACCTTTCAAAATTTGGTATGCATCTTCGAAAAATCAGCATTCTGCAGTAGATATAAACAGAAATCTCTCCATTCTTCATAGGTCAGAAAAAAAGAATGTAAATCAGCATTTTGAAGGAAATCAAAATTTACACACATGTGGCAATATATCCACATGAAATCCTTAACGAACGTACAGAACTCACAAATAAAAAGTTGAAAGACGACCGTTTGTCGTCTTCCATATATTTTTGTATATTTCTGTAAATTTATAATTTATTTAATGTCGCTAGATTATCATTTTATTAAAACTTGAACCGCACTCTTTTCAAGGCTTGAGGAATAGCATTTTTATTTCATGTGTTAAAATATTAGTTAATATTGCTAGGTTTTTCTTATTTTGTTATCTTAATAATTTATTGTTATATTAATTAATGTGGCATAAATGTGACTTCTCCACTATGCCCCTGTCCCTGTGAGAATGTGTACTTGTCTTAATTTTAAGTGGATGTGCGAGAATCTATGGCTGTCTGAATGTGAGGGGTGACAGCTCGCTTTGCATCGTTCTCTCTGGCTCAGAGTCGATAGCTGCTGAGGCTACCAAAGAGGTTTCTACACCCTTTGGTTACAGTCCAGTCTTCGAGTCTACTCTAGGGCGAGTCTCTCCGTCACCACCACCGCTGATCTTGATTTTTCCAGTTTCCGGTGGCTTCCCGCGACTTGTGGCCACTCGGTCTGGTCATTCTATTCTGGGCGTCTGGCGAGGTAAGGTTGGTTCTTCTCTTGTATCCGTGAGATGGTAGCATTTCATTGTCTAGCATGTTTAACTTAGATTCATTTTTTGGAATATCTTCTCCGATCGTTTGCGGAAATGTTTTTCAATTCAGTGATTTCCAACAGATCAACGTGATATGTGTGATTCTAGTTGCAGTTCGATAACAGTGGTTACTCGCAGTAAAAATTTGAACGCTGTCTGAGGCAGTACTAGTACCCATACCGATGCAAGTTGTATTAAGGTAAAGGGTAATCATATAAGATATCTGAAGATGCGTCATTGTAATAAAAATATATTTGTAATCAAGACGTTCTGTTTATTCAAGGATATATCAATATAAAATAAGTTTTGAGATTTGGAAACCTCTCCGGTAGAGAGGCACGGGATAGTCTAACAAGAATAGCTTTCGAGATTTGTAGGTCCCAGGACGAAAAGGGCGTCCCCCCCTAAAAAAAGTGCTTTCCAGGGATTTGGAGGCCCCCCAAGACGAGACGCCCAGGGTGGTGCGCCCCCTTAGTCTGCCACTGCATCTAAGTCATGTGCATGTGCATGACTGCTTATTTTGTTTTGATCCATGAATAGTATGAACAACAGTGGAGACAGGTTGCAGCTTTGTCTTCCCCCTGAAACTACCATAAACCATGAACTTAATTTACCGTCTACTGTAACCCTGCTAGGTTTGTCGTAAAAATTCTGACCTATATTGATGCCAGATACTGTTGGAGCTGAACACCCGTGATGTCTCTTGATTAGGTTGTGGAAGCGCACTTGTAACATAGCTGAGTTGTTATAACAGTTAGTCACTTCTTTCATATACCTGTGTCAGTTTAAGCTTTTGTTTGTGATTAGTGCTCTGAATACGCTCCCTGCTCTGCCTGTTGTTCGGCTGTGTGAGCTCTACTGGCGTTGCCAGTCCATTAGTTGGCCAAATCCACCGTGTTTGCGAGTTGTGGGTCTCTCGAGCATCGGTGGTCAGTCGCCATTACGGACTGCAGCGCGCTGTTCGCTGTCTGGCCAGCGTGCCGGCGTGGCTGGAAGCACAGCCGCTGGCCGTCACGTGTCAGCGGATGACGGACTGGTCAGCGGATGACGGACTGGCCGTCGTAATGGCCTTCCCCGTCTCTACTGCCAGCCGCTCACACCCTAGAACAGCGGCGTGAGGAGCACCGCGTACCACACACCCAGGGGCAGCATAGGCGTGCGTCACCGACCAGTAGGATTGATGCCTCTGCGGCGGCACCGGCTGTCGGAGGCAGAGGGTGGAGAACACAGCGGGAGGAGGTAGGGTGCGACGGTCCGACATGTAACGAGGAGCCGAGGGCTGCGGGAACGTGTGTGACACACGCTGTCGTACAAAAGACCGATTCTTTCATAAGACGTTTTCATATAGAAAACCAACCACCACATCCAGTATCATCAACGAAAATTGTTGCCATCCAAATTTACATAAATATGCATTTTTTAAATCTATGATTAACACATATAAACTTACCTCTAGAACAATAAGTAACAGAACAAGAAATCATAGTTCATATATACGACATTTCGTAATGATGTGGAACGTGTCAGTTTAGTAATGTTGTCTATATATGACAATCAACATTTTAAGTATATTTTATTTACATTTTTATAGTTAAGTTTTATCTAAAAATTCATCTACATTGTAGAAGGAGTTGCCCTTCAGAAATTCCTTTAATTTCTTTTTAAATACTTGTTGGCTATCTGTCAGACTTTTGATGCTACTTGGTAAGTGCCCAAAGACTTTTAAGACACCATAATTCATTCGTTTCTGAGCCAAAGTTAGATTTAACCTTGAATAGTATATATCAACTTTCTCCTAGTGCTGTAGCTATGCACACTGCTATTAGTTTTGAATTGGGTCGGATTGTTAGTAACAAATTTCGTGACTGAATACATATATTGTGAAGCTACAGTGAAGATCTCTAGATCCCTAAATCTGCAGGATGCTCTTGGGTGGGCTCCAGAAATTATTCTAATTACATGCTTTTGTGCAATGAATACGTTTTTACTCAATTTTGAATGTCCCCAGTGAATGAAAATAGGCCTAGTAAGCTAATTTACTGAGATGTATATCACCAAATTTTGCAATGACCCTCATAGCATAAGTAGCTGAACTCAAACGTTTCAGGAGATATCCAATATGTTTCTTCCAATTCAATCCCCCATCAATACAAACACGTAAAATTTTGAATATTCTCCCTTAGCTACATATTTATGTTTAAAGTCTAAACTTATTAATGGTGCCATACCATTTACTGTATGGAACTGTATATACTAGATTTTATCAAAGTTTAATTAGAGTCCATTTGTAGCGAACCACTTAATAATTTTCTGAAAGATATCATTTAGAATTTCATCAGTTAATTCCTGTTTGTCGGGTGTCATAGCAATACTTGTATCACTAGCAAGAAAAAACTAGCTTAGCATCTTCGTGAATGTAGAATGGCAAGTCATTAATATATATTAAGAACATTACAGGACCCAAGACCGAACCTTGTGGAACCCCATTTTTTGATAACTCCCAAGTTAGAGAAATTAATTCTTTCTTCTGCATCATGTGAACTGCTTATTTTAACCTTCTGCACTCTTCCAGTTAAGTATGATTTAAACCATTTGTGCACTGCCCCACTCATACCAGAATACTTAAGCCCAAGAAAATAATTTCCACTCAAGTATAGTAAGTAAAATGTACCAAATTTACCGTTACCTGGTCGTCGATCGTTGATTCTCGATGTTGCTGATGATCGTTGCTCTCGGTAGCAGCTGGCTGAAATCTCTTGGGGCGAAAACTAATCCACTACAAATGTTGAAGACAATACACAGATTTTCTGTTCTTTGATACTTTTAATGATTCATAACGGCCCATTTGTCCTCCTTTATGGGCAGCTTACAAGTCTCATTAATTACAACCATTATGACCAGGTACGCACATTCCACACTCCAGTAATACTAATTTTCACTGTCCGTATGTGGAATACACAAATCTGAGGTGTACAGTGAGCCAAAAAATATGGATTAATCACAGTAGATGCACTTTCTGCACTAGTAACACAGAATAACTTTTACATAATCGTTCAAAATTAAAGTTCAAACTGGAGTGGCTTGTGCCTCAGATCGCGGCCGAAACAATAAATTTACTGGACGTATTACTGACCAGTATTTTAAAATATAAGATGTAACAAACAAGTTTTTAAACTAGAAACTCTCCATAAACATAAATATCAACAACCTTGTGTTATTTCATGTAAATGGTATGTATATAACTTTAGGCAAATAAGATTTTTTGCAAAAAAGTTTGTATGCAGTTGTTACATTCATCCTTGTATATTTGTAGAGCACCTGATGATGGCAGCTAGACTGCTGAAACTGGTTGTGCAAACATTAAAAAGTTGCAAAACAGCGTTATTTGGCATCAAAAATGTTCAAATGTTTGTTACGCTTAAGGGTCTTAACTGCGAGGTCATCAGTCCCTAAACTTACAAACTACTTATGAACTACCTTATACTTACGACACAAACATCCATGCCCGAGGGGGCATTTGAACCCCAGATCGTAGCGGTCTTGCAAACTGTGACTGGCGCGCCGCAGACCGCTCGGCCACTGCGGCCGGCTCTTTGGCATCATTTTTCTAATTAACAACACTGGGAACTGACACATTATGCTTCAGATGGACGATGAAACTATACTCTGAACTGACATAGGTGTATGCATCTGACAACTGACAAAACAATACTTTCAACTAGCGTGGGTTGTGCCACTGACAACGAATGAGACAATACTCTATTACATACCGCGAACGCGTGCTATTTATATCTTTCAAACAATGTCACTGAAAATTACGTATTGTTGAGTTTATTACATTAATTGTAATTGTTAACAATAACATGCAACTGGCTATAGTAAAAGATAGCATAAATAATACTGATTAAAAATCTCAGTCCAATCAATAGTATTTCATTTATGTAGTTTATACAGTAGTTTCATCACAATACTTTCGTAATTAATGGTAATTATACAGAAACTTAAGAGGGCAAAACGTTGATAACATTACTTGTGAAACATAGTAATACCTACTTTAATATTATGATAAAAAGAATTTACTTACTATCTGAAATTTAACAGTACGTCTCTGGCATTAAGTGATCAATATTCGGTAATTAAACAAACTTATCCGGTATCAAATTATAGAAAATGACTTCAACTAGTTACTTTACAACAAAGAATAACAAACGTTTTGTAAAAGAAAATGATAATGGGCTAATCACATTCATATCTACCTTATGCAACAGTGGTGTCGGGACGTTCCGTAATGCAAGTAGATGAGAATAAATCCCAACATGCTTACAAAACAAACAAGCCCTAAAAAAGAAACCATACGTAAAGACATAACACTGAAAGCAGAACCTATCAACAGATAAAAATTATGTAGGCTACATAACAGATAAAATGAAAGAAGTTTGCCGATTAGCATTCCGCACAACAAATAATATAAAAACCCGTATTCAATCAGGAAAAACAAAAATTCCAGATATTTCGAAACCTGTTATCTACAAAATTTCTTGTGATAATTGTACAAAATTCTACATTGGGCAGACAGGAAGGAACATCGCCATTAGATTTAAAGAACATACAAGATCTTGTGACAGCAACCAGTCGACATTCTATCTGCACCTTAAAACGGAAAATCTCCGAGCAGAACAGATAGAAAATTCAGTAAACGTTTTACATAAAATATCTAAAGGTCCGGATAAGACCATTTTAGAAGAATTGGAAATACACACACACCCACCACGTTCTTCTCCGATCCGAATACCGAATCCTATTCCTCTCCTAACTACGTATTACTTTTAAGGCACGGAAGTCCTGCTGTACTATATAGCTCTGAGCCCCCACACATCACTCAATATGCATTATACTTAACTTCTAAGTGAGTGTACTGCAAAATTTACAGTAACTATTCGAACGAAATTTTACTGAAAACGAACGAAAAAACTGTTGCTTCATTTCTCATCCCGGACGAGAAAACCCCATTTGTGACCTTCCTATCGGCACTCACCAATAAGACTTGGGCAATACATAACTCAGGGTAGTAAAAGTTTATGGCTCGTGTTTCTGCTCATAGGGGTGAGTTATGTATGTCAGCTTCCATGCCCTAAACTGCTACCCAATCTGTTTAAACAAGATCAATAATTAATCTGTAGTTTAGCCAGTCTGTCAATCTGCATATGATGATGTGAAAATATATTTAAACAAACGTAAGTTAAACCTCTGAATAACCAATAACACGGATTCTAAGATAAATAAGTGATTCACTCACGAAGTACTTGTTAATAAATTGAGTTTATTACTCTTTTTGGACAGGAAAATGCGGAGGTGGTCCTGCTTTATACACCGGTAAATAACTGAATATCTCCCCAACTATTGTTCATGAGAGGAACAACAAGTATCACACGCACTCGAGAGTAAAAGTTCCAAATTATTACTCGTAAATTACTGAAGTCCCTCGAACATTGCAGTTCCAAATCAATCCCCGATTAATTACAGTTATAAGGCACAGTTTGTCATCACACGAGTACACGATCGCTGAATTATCAGAGTTCCACAGCCGTACTACCCTGCATAGTTTACCATTTATCACCAGAGACTAAGTTCTCATTCACAGTCCCATAATTTTCAAAGCCCACGCATGCCTAACTCATCAAAACACAAGTTCGTAATGCGGCTTCTGACCGCCCAGCGTCACAACCTTTCATCACTACGTCCCAAGCGTTCGAAAGCGTGCTCTCTTTGCACCCAAAATTGTATCCTTCTGCGCATCCTAACACCTCATCTTTAGAACACAATTTCCCTTCCAAAATATTTTACATTTGAATATCACAGAATTAAATGCTTTGACCACCTCCCTACAAATATTATACACATTTAATAAACAAATACATATTTAAGAATACTAAGAAGGGTTGAGGCTGAAGGTAGCTCAGGTAGCTATTAATCGTGGCGTCTCACTGTTCAAATATACTGCAGCCATCGAAATATAGTTAAAAAATTAATATTTAATTTATCATGGCTTTTTATGAAAATATATTCAGTTCTTGTCCACAAATACATATAATTGTTTATGTATAAATTATCTGCTGTGTATCTACTATTTTTAGTCGGCCATGAAATATTTAGGTGGCAGCCTACAACATAAAAAATGGACGTTCTGAGATTAATATAAAATATAATAAAATACATATATAACTCCGCTGGCGACTCATCTGGCAAGTGATGAGGAAGTAGGAGGGGGAGGAGTAAGACCTCGTTAAACAACCAGGGTCCATCTGGCTCCGGATGGTAGCACCCTGTGAGGGCCCCTCCTAGGGTCAACGGTGAAGCCCGGTCATCTGTCTCGAAAGCAGACGAGGAGTCCCGATACCCAACGGCAGAGAGAGCGGAACAACCGGATGGAGAAAACCATGAAAAAACTATCACAGAAAAGGAGAAGTCCAACCCATGCCTGCTAGTGGTGGAAAATAGAGAACTTCCTAGTAAACAACGGGGGCAGAGACCGAGTGACTTCCAGGATAAGAAGTCAACCTCTAGCAAGTGCCAACGGATGAGCAGCTAGAGGCACAGGGCACTCTCTTGTCCTTGGGATGAGAAATCGTTCCTGAAGGCGGAGGAGCCAATGAAGGCTAACAGCATAATCTTTCAGGACTAACAATCTTGAAAGTATTTTGGAGTAGCTGAAACATTGCTATCCCCCAGTGAAATTAATTTTCAACTGGAAGGAATGATGGAAAGTCAAATACGGAAAACTATTCCAGGTTGTATGCAATCAATCCACTGTTGCCACTGGCAGCTCTACCAAGTCGTCTGATTCTGGATAACTTGCACCAACATGCTGGAAAGAGTCGGAGCTTTCTGGAAACAGGCAGAATGAAATCAAGTACAAGCAAAAGAATTTCTTTGCAACAGGTAACATAAATTCACTTCTGCAAACAGGAAAACTTAAACAAATGACAGACACCTTTACTAAACACAACATACTCTTTGCAACTGTACAAGAAAGAAGATTTACAGACGAGAATGCCTTTGAATCAGAAGGCTACAGAATTTTCAAAGAATAAGTGGGAAAAAGGGTTATGAAAGCTATTCCTCATTTTGGAACAGCTTTCATTGTCAACTGCAAAATTTTAGACTCCATAATAGATTTCCACTCGCCTAATGGCAGAATGCACAAATAAGATATACACACTTGTCAACGTCCATGTACCAATCAAACAGGCCAATTAAACAAATAGAGAAGAAACAGACTAATTTTGGGAAGAATTGGAACAAATGATCGTAAAAATTCCAAGGAAACATAATGTAATATTGCTGCAAGATTTTAATGCACAGTTGGGCAAAGAGGGAAATTTCAGGAACATTGTAGGAAATTATCCAGCTCACAAAAGAACAAATAAGAATGGCGAAAGACTGGTAGAAGTCTGCAGAGAGACTAACCTAGTAATGAAATCCACTGCCTTAAAACATCTTCCTAGAAAACAGAAAACGTGGTGCTTCCCAAATCCTTATTTAGGAGAGTTTCAGATAGATGATGTAGCAATATCCAGAGAATCATCCCAAGAAATCCAGAATGTTAAGGTAATAAGAAATTCTGAGTTACATTCTGACCGCTATCAATCTAAAATCAAAATTGAATTCCAACCAAGAAGTACCAAGAAACATACCAAACCAAAGAGTATGAAATTTGACGTACAAAAACTCAAGCATAGAAGTAACTTCACTGATATACTGCAAACCAAAAATCCAGAAAATTGGGAACAACTGAGGCAATCTCTTGTTCAAACAGCAAAAGAAACCATTCTAGTAACGGAAACAAAAAAGCATGCATGGTGGAATGTGAATTGTGATGTAGCAGTCAGAAAAAGACAATATGCATGACAAAAATGGAATAAAGGTAAGAATATGGAAAACAAGGTAAGATTTATTGAGAAGAGGAAGGAAACAGCTAAACTAATGAGAAACACTAAGAGAAATTATGATAGAAACCAATCAAAAGAAGTAGATCATGACTTCAAAATGAATAACACCAGAAATCGAAATATCCACGGATGTACTGCCAGTCTATAGCGTCCAACGGGCACAATATTTCGGCGATCATACATGTCGCTATCATCAGGTGAACTGACGGACTGAGCTCCTGGAAACCCGCCAGTACGGAGATCCGCACGCTACAGCGGCTTGAAGGGAACTGGGTTCTAGCCTGGTAGCAGGCGATTTAAATACCTTCGGCGCGCGGAGAATCACGCCATGGAGTATGAACGCACTAGGATTCTGGTACAGACGTCGAGATACTGGGACTGCGTCGTTAGAGAGTCCACTGAAATTCGCACAAGTGACGACCTCATAAACCGTGACTGTGGCTATAATCTTAGCAAAGCTTGGGAACCAGCGATTGGGTTAAATGAGAGTAAATCTAGCAAACGTAACGCAGTGACGACCAGAGTGACGAACAGAGCACTCACATCGACGTCATCGCAGACGCCGTCGCAATCGGTTCTACTGCGCGGCCGCGGCGCGGGGCGCGGACCACGGAGGGGTCGCTCCGCGGGCCGAGGGTATTTAAATCGCCCGCCGCCGGGCTAGAACCCAGTTCCCTTCGAGCAGCCGTAGCGTGCGGATCTCCGTGCCGGCGCTTTTCCAGGAGCTCAGTCCGTCAGTTCACCTGAAGATGGTGACATGTAAGATCGCCGAAATATTGTGCCCGTTTTACACTATAGACCGGCAGTAGACCCGTGGATATTTCGATTATCAAATACGCCGGGAGAAACTGAAGAATCACAACACCAAAAAGTTTCTATAAGACTTTCAAAAGAAACTTAAATAAATACTCTCCGCCAAACCTTTGCTTTAAAGATGAAAATGGGAAAATAGTACATAACAACCAAGAAAATTGTGACATTTTAGCAAACTATTTTGAAAATTTACTAAACTGTGAATGTCCAAAATCAAGATTTAACTTTACACAAAGAATCACATAGTGCCAGGCCTCACCGCCTCCAACGAAAGAGGAAATCAGGGACATCATCAAAAACAACAGAGCACCTGGAGAGGACTCCATAATTGCAGATCTTTGCAAATATTCAAACAACAAATTTCTTTCCAAGCTAACTGAAATTATGCAAAATATGTGGTGTACAGAAGAGATTCCTAAAGAATGGAAGACAGCGTTCCTCCACCCACTCCACAAATCTGGTGATAAAACTGACGAGAACAACTGCAGAGGCACATCTCTTCTACCAGTTACGTACAAAATCTTATCAAAAGTATTACTAGCTAGGGCTTGCTCAAAGAACAAGCTGAAGAAGCAGGCTTACAAATGTCCTTTGAGAAAAGCAAATTTATGAGAAGCATTAAGACAACTCCAAACATAATGGTAACTAAATATGGAAAAATTGAGAGAAGAAATACCTTCAGGTATCTAGGAGAAGTAATTGAACAAGATATTTCAGAGAAAGAAGCAATTAAAGCAAGTGTTAGTAAGATGAAAGCAGCATACTACCTCACTAAGGACGTATAAAATAAGAAGTCGATATCCATCAATGCTAAACTGTCTCTACAATAATTCGCCCAGAAGCACTCTATGCAGCAGAATGTTTGACTCTGAACAAAAAGGCAATGATGGAATCAATGCAAATTACTGAAAGAAAAATATCAAGGAAAATCTTGCGGCCAGTTAAAGAGCAGACACAATACAGAATGTGTCATGACAGTGAAATCTATACACGTATTGAAAAAATCACAGAAGTAATTAGGAAAGGAAGAATAGCTTTCTAAGCTCACATACAAAGGATGGATCCCCACAAAAAGACTGTTCTATTACTTCAGTAAATTAAAAATGGATAATACATGGTGCAAAGAAGTTGGAAGGGACCTGGACGAGCTCCAAATTAGCCGACGAGATATTGAGAAAAGGCTACCACTCAGAAATAAATTCCAGGAAAAACCGAAGAAAAAGACTGGATACACGTGGACTGAAGAGAGAAGAGAGAAACTTCGGAAAATGATGAGTGAAATATGGAGGAAAAGAAAGGAAAAACAGTTGAAATAATCGTAGTCCATAGTGGTTCATACGTAATAGAAGAAGAAGAAAATACATATATAAATGTAATGCACATTGCTGGTTTCATGGTTTGTGTTTCTGTGGTGGAATCTATGTTCTGCCGTATGATCATTCCCTGATTTTATATGAATTTTTAGGATAATGTGTGATGCTATATTGTATTTTAGTTGCAATGTGGGAGAGCCGCCCTCGCTCAGCCAAGACCACTGTTTCCTGTTTCCGAGCACATTAGGGAAATCCTGACTACCTGTATTCCATTCACTACATCCAAACTGTTAGCCGGTTGGCTCGGGAACCCAACAGCCTGACAAAGCCCGCCTTTCACATGGAAACGATCAGCTTACCCCGGTATCTGTAATATCACAAGTCAACGGATGTAGTACATTTGCAGTGGAGTGTCCGAGCTTTGGAAGTTGCCTTGCTGTGGAGCGTGCAGTTTCACGCCGTCAGAGGTTTGAGTCCTCCCTGAGGAATGGGTGTGTGTGTGTGTTCTTAGTTTAAGTAGTTTGTAAGCCTAGGGACTGATAACCACAGAAGCTCCCATGGATTAAAAAACTTTTTAACATTTTATGGGAGTACAATCTAAAGAAATCGCACTGGCGTGTTTTACAGCCCACTTTAAATATGTAGTTTTATAATTTGTTGCCAACCTTTCGGACAAAAATAATAATGTAAATAATAAAAAATTATAGTTATATGATTACGACTCTACTATTGTGATAATATCTATGCACCCAACACGTAACGCTTTTAGGAAAAAGAACAAAAAAACTTTTTTGGTAACGGCGGGTCATGAACCACGGACCATGTGCAGCACAATCCAACACGCTGCCTACTACACTACGGCTAACAATTACGAAATTCGCCCTTAATTTTCGTACTATTGATGGTAGTTGTTAACTGATGCTAATGTGGAATTTGTAGACACTAGATTATCATTTTTCTTACGAAGAACGACGTGTTTTTGTTAATACTTCAGTGCGCCGTTGCTTTGAAATAACAATGTGTAAGTTATAATAAGAAAATCATCAAATGCGCAACCCAAGATGTCGTATGCCAGAGAGAGTTCAGGACGTGGAATGTCACATGACATCTGCAAACGGCTGGTTTTCGTAAAATCAATGGAGGGTGTCAAATCTCCGTTATTATTGCAAATATCTTTGCAACGATGCAAAATATGAAAAACACATAATAGAGCGAAATTGTAGAGAATTTTCCCCTCTACCAATTAGATTATTCAATTTTTGTGTCAAATGAACGGTTCGTTTGAAATTACAATTATATTACAATTACTGCCGTATTTTTTGTCCGAAAAATTTGAAAAAGGGAGGTTCTGGTCTGTGGCAGCCTACAATCATGTCTGTAAAATTTGGTGCTGATCGGTTGAACGGTTCGTCTTAAAAAGTGGGAACATGTTACGGACAGACAGGGGGACAGACAGACATACACCCCAAAATCGTCGTCATTTTTGCAAATATCTCTGAAGCGATACGAGATATGAAAAAAACATAAGAGAGCAAAGTTGTAGAGAATTTTCTCCTCTACAAATTCGTTTCAAAAATGTTCAAATATTTGTAAATTTCTCGGACCAAACTGCGTGGTCACCAGTCCGTAGCTTACAAACTACTTACACTAAGGCTAAACTAAACTAAAGACAACAAACACACCCATGGCCCAGGGAGGACTCGAACCTCCGACGGCGAGCAGCCGCGCGCTCCGCAGCGAGGCGCCTTAGACCGCTCGGCTACTACACCGCGGCACAAATTCGTTTATTCAATTTTCGTGTCAGATGAATGGTCATGCCGTTATTTTCATTTAAATTTTGAGCTGTGAAAAAACGATCGCAAAGGCCCACTTTTAGTGTTACTACCGTAACCTAAAGTGGGCCAAAATGTGGGAAAGAGGAAATACTTAACGACGCGGGAAAATGTGGTATCGATGCTAGATGTAAATCGAAATTTATTATCAGCTGACTGAAGAGACGTAAAACTCGATAGAATGTAGCAGTTCTGCTGATTGCATAAAAAGAGGCGGCATCGCATCGCTACACGGTCGGTGAAAGTACCTCACTGCTGTTACGAACGCGAGCTGACATCAGGTGATTTGTCCGCCGCCTCTCGGTGACATCGTAAATCTCAATTTGTGTGACACTGAATGAGCAACTGCGTTAAAGGGCGATTTGCGGGATTAAATTCCGAGCGATCTGCGCCGATAAAATCATTTCCATGTCGCTGTCGCCGCGCGTCGCTGTCCATTAAACGCCCCGCGTTTAGGGGTTGATAGACGACGTCGCGTCGTGCGGGGAGCAGCGGCGTCACGTGACACAGGTGACGGCGGCGAGCGTTCTGAGGGGTGCAGCCGAGCGAGCTACAGTTCAGAGTCGCCGTGGGGAACGACCACATCATCAGCTCTGAAGTATTTAGCGAGGCATGAAATGTGTATCGGAAAGGCAGACACAGGGGACGAGTTGTTCCATCTACACCTACTACATCTACATAGATACTCTGCAAATCACATTTAAGTGCCTGGCAGAGGGTTCATTAAACACTTTCATAACTTTCCTCTACCGTTCCATTCTCTAATAGCGCGCGGGAAGAAAAAAATCGTTCCCTTTTCGATTTGATTTCTCTCATTTTATTGGGATGGTCATGTTTCCCTAGGTAGGTAGGTGCTAGCAAAATATTTTCACATTCAGCGGTAAAAGTCGGTGATTGAATCTTCGCAAACAGATCACGCCGCAATGAATAACGACTTTCTTTTCATGATTTCCACCCCAATTCGTGCAACGTTTACGTGATGCTTTCCCCCCGGTAACGTCATAAAACAAAACGAGCTGCCCTTCTCTGAACCTTCTCAATGTCTTCCGTCAGTCGCACCTGGTGAGGGTCCCACAAGGGGCAGCAGTACTCCAAGAGAGGACGCACAAGTGTGATGTAGGCAGTCTCTTTGGTGGAGCTGCGGCATCTTCGAAGCGTTCTGCCAATGAAACGTAATCTATGGTTCGCATTCCCCACAATATTTTCTACGTGTTCTCTACAGTCTAAGTTGTGTCTAATTGTAACTCCTAGGTATTTGGTAGAATTTACGACCTTAAGGTTTGACTGATTTATCGCGTAATTGAAGTTCAGCGGATTTCTTTTAATGGTCATGTGTATTACTTCACACTTTACTTTATTTAGTGTCAATTGCTAATTTTCGCACAATGTAGAAATTTTGTCTAAATCGCTTTGCAGTTGTTTTGATCTTCTGTTGACTTCATTAACCGATAAACAACAGGATCATCCGCGAACAGTCTAAGGGAGCTATTCAGATTGTCTCCTAAATCGTGTATAAACACAAGGAAGAGTATGGGACCTATAACGCTTCCCTGGGGAACGCGAGATATCAATTCTGTTTTACTCGATGACTTACCGATGCAGTCGACTCTGTAGAGAATGGTTCTGAGCCTCACTGCGAAGATATCTGGACGCGTATAACAGGTTCAAATGTTCAAATGTTTGTAAATTTAAGGGACTTAACTTTTGCGTTATCAGTCCCTGGGTTTACAAACTAATTAAATGCACCTAAATTAACTTACACTGAACACAACACACGCACCCACGCACGAGGGAGGACTCGAACCTCCGCCAGCGAGCTACCGCACACTCCGCAGCAAGGTGCCTTAGAACGTTCGGCTACTCCACCGTGGCGTATTACAGGTCAAGGAGGAATCAAGTAATAACTGATTTCACAGTTCTACAGCTATTCAAACTTTAAAATACCCAAAGGATGCAATAATAATTTGGGATGACTAACGTATCCAGTACAGACCGGGATTTCTATGGTTTCATTTAAGGCGATACAGACAAGCAATTTTGATAAATTTTGTTAAACATGTTTTCCGAAAACTATCTTGAACAGCTAAATCGACAGCCCATACGCATTCGTACTGTAGACGGTTTCAAGCAATTATTGCCCTTCTCTAGGTATATGTACAGGAAACAGTTGAGAATAATGTCAAATACAAATATTACATAAAATTCGCAGTAGAATGGCAGTATTAAAGGAGCAAGAAGTACGGCGTATATAAAGCTTTCTTGAAAAGTGACAAAATGTAAAATATTAATACGTTATTTTGCTGCATTTTGACAAAATAAGTAACTGTAGAAAGCCTTAACCGTTTCATTCCCACATTAAAATCCAATGTTTTCTGTATTAATACAATACACGTAACATCAAAATAGGTGTTTTAAATTTTTTGATGGAACTACTGTTGTTATATGTCATGTATTTCACACATAACACAGAAGTTTGAATCGAGGTATTTTATTACTTGGGGCGTTATTTTGTTGATAGTTAACACTATCAGATCAATAATGCTAGCGTAATCTTCGCCACAGCACCAAAGACAAGACAATTCCTGCTGGAACAAAATAACATCAACCACGCTCACGCACTCGTAAACAGCCACGTACAAACGGCAACACAACCTCCAAGACTGATAAATTAATGCCTGAGAAGTGGCTACACGCAGTACCAAGCTTCAAAATGTCGTACTGGAAGCGTGTTGTTGATAGGCAAGAATGCGACTTTAAGTACATACACAAAATACAGTATAAATCAGTTTTTAATACGTTATTGCCGAGGAACAACACTGGGAATCAATGGATTAAGTTCATATAAGTGAAACAGTTTTAGTTACAACTTTGAACATGGCTGGTTACCAGCAACCGTAATCCAATTATTTTTAACAATTTTGTATAACAGCCAACCGGTTGCGTAGTTTTAAGGTACTTGACCTAGGTTTCGTTGTCACTAGGGACAACTTCATCAGAAGAAATAAAAAAAACAGTTACATGAAACACATGACGTCAAAAATATTACGAGCAGAATTGCTCATGTCTGTTACAATAAAAGAATGCTAGTTTTTTATTGTAATAGTCTTGAGCAATTCTGCCCATAATATTTTTGACGTCATATGTTTCATGTAACTGCTTTTTATTCTACTGGTGCAGTTGTCCCTACCGACAACGAAACCTAGGTCAAGTACCTTAAAACTACGTAAAAGAATGCTAGTTTTTTATTGTAATAGTCTTGAACAATTCTGCCCGTAATATTTTCGACGTCATATGTTTCATGTAACAGCTTTTTATTCTACTGGTGAAGTTGTCCCTACCGACAACGAAACCTATGTCAAGTACCTTAAAAATACGCAATAGGTTGGCTGTTATATAAAAATGTAAAAAAAAAGGTTACATACATTTAGAAGGGCAATAATTGCTCGAAATCTGCAACCCAGAACTGGTGGCTGTTTCCTTTCTAACCTAAAAAACAGTTGCTGCCATGAAAAACAAATAAAAAAATAAAAATAAATAAATAACATTTATATATACATGTGGCGTCTGTTGCGAGAGAACAGACGTCACTTCTGATCTTGCAGTTGTTATTATTTAATATTCGTAGAATATATGACATCAACTGCGATTGGGCAAAGCAGAAACTGTGTACCCAGCCGGGATTCGAACCCGGGTCTCCTGCTTTCTAGGCAGTTGCGCTGACCCCTACACCACTGGTGACACAGTGATCACCGCACCTGCTAGGACTACCTAGGCACGCCTCCCGTCAGATACAAATTGCCAGCTTCGCCCTGCCCACAATACTCAAACTCGTAGCTATGAACTAATTCCCGAAAGAGTAAGGGCATCAAACTTTGCCCACCCCTCCCCACTAACGATAGGATCATTGCCCGTCACCGGCATATTATATATGTTCGGGTTCGAATCCCGGCTGGGTACACATATTCAGCTTTGCCCAATCGCAGTTGATGTCATATATTCTACGAATATTAAATCATCATCATCATCATCATCATCATTTATTGTACATAACAGGCCATTAAGACCCATGACAGAAAGCAAAAGAAATATTACAAAGATTAATTACTATATAAAGTTCACTGTCAAAATCAGTCACACAGGAAGGAGTACTGTCCCAATTACAGTCGCAGGTATCTATTGCAGATGTTGAGCCACTTTCTTCTGTCCATCGCATCTTCAAGGGATGCTGTTGGTTCTACCTGCTGCAACGTTCTCATCACCCTATCTTTCCATGTAGTCCTTGGACGACCTCTTGGACGTCTTCCGATCAGCTGAGAGTTAAACGCTCGGTTAGGAATAGATTCTCCAGCTCTTATGACATGTCCCAACCACTGAAGTCGTCGCCCTCTGATGTACCTACCAACGTCTACTTTTCCAAAACGTTGGTACAGGTCCTCTTTTTGTCTCCTTTCCCATCTTCCATTTTCTATATTAAATGTAGGCCCATAGATCTTTCTGAGCACTTTCCTCTCGAATGCACAAATGCGCTCTTCCAGTGTTTGTGAGGTTGCCCATGTCTCGCAACCATATAACAGAACAGGTCTTACAACTGCCATGTTTAGTTTGATCTTGCTGTTTTGTGAGACCAAGCGTGACTTGAATAAATTATTGAGTCCAAAATATGCACGATTGGCATTAACAATCCTCTGTTGAATATCTTTCTCTATCTCGCTTTTACTAGATAGTATCGACCCCAGGTACTTAAATTTCTCCACTCGTTCAAAATTATGTCCGTCAATATTGATGGTGTTATATACGAATATTAAATAACATTTAATTTCACAGATCTTTTATACTTGTTCCTGTTGCCATGCTTAATCTGAGTTCAGCTTTTGAAAGTCTAAGCAGGGGGCTACTGTACCACGAAACGTAAGTGGACAGCGAGCGACTAGTGGTTGCCCTGTGCGCGCTGACTTGCCAGACGGCGCCGCAGGCACCTCCCGCCACACACCCCGCGGCCGGCGCGGTGTTTGCAGCGCCGCCATATTGCAAACTTTCTCCACCCTCCCCTCCCCCCCCCCCCCGCTTTCTTCGCCGCCTTTCAGAAGGGCACCCCCGCATCAAAGCCGCCGCGGCGAGGCCCGCTCAAAAGAACCCCCCCCCCCCTTTCTCATCGCCCTTCCTTTCGCGGGTGCGGCCGCGCCCCTGCCCCCACGGTTCCCCCAGTAATGGGCCGACCCGCCAGCTCGCACATTTTCCGGATCGCCGGCCCACAAAGTCGGCACACACAACTTCGCCCATTAGCATCTCTGGCCGCCGCAGCTGTCTCCGCGCCGGCGGTGCTGCGCTCTCGCGGCGTGGCATGAAACCTCATCTCACCCAACTTTTCTTTTGGCAACACAATTTTTTTTTTTTTTTTTTTTTTTTATTTTTTTTTATTTTATTTTTTTTTTTTTGAGCTTCCGTCGGTGCTAGAGGAATTTACGGGATGCGGTTCATGACGCAGCGAGTAAAAATTTTCTTTCCAGAACTTGCTCACCGTTTTCGAGTTCTCCGTTTCGAGCTGCATGGGAAGACGTATCTCTTATCCTGTGGTGTAGCATTTCCGTAGCAGACTCGGCTTACTAGGAGCAGGCAGAGTTTTTCGTAGTCACCTAAACGGAACACTGAAACTAATGTACCCGACAGCACATTGACATTTAGGGGAAGGTCGGGTAGCCCCGGACGCCGGGTAACCGCGGACGTTTCAATTTCTAAGAAGCCAAGCACATTGCGCTGGCAAGACTGCGTTTTAAATGCGCGCCCTGTGGAGTAACAACACATGCAAGTCAGTTGTGGCATAGGCACCGAGCGAGCTACTCGCAACGGCGAATTTTGTTCGCGCAAAAATTTTTCGTCGTTCCTGTTTAACTTCGTTGGCGGTTTTCACCCATAAGAAGAGTTTCTGAAATTAGCATTTGATCTTGTAGAAGCTCTGAAAATCCCTCATAGATTTAATAAGGAGTCATCTCTATATAAAAAAGGCTTAGATGAGAGACAGAAAAGAAAATGCAATAAAAAGGACAAGCCGGAAAAAAAAACGTAAATGCACTAAAGAAATGTTCATGGCAAAGACAAATATTCAGTCTCTCCGAAGAGGATCAAGGAAAAGAGACAGAATGCATCATATGTGGAGAAATCTTCGAAGAAGACTGTATTCAGTGCTATGACTGCAAGGACTGGTTCCATGAAAACTGATTTTATGTAGATGCTTGAGATATTTATTACAATTGTATGTTTTCAAGGCCAAGAAACAAGTGGAGTACTACTGAATGCTGTGTCCAGGGCTACCCTCCAAATTTTTAGTGCCAATAAACTGATTCAAAAGTGTATTTAACATAGTTAATAAAAAAATATTATCTATGCTTAGTTCAAAGTGATATGACTAAGAAGATACTGGTTTCATTTTACGATGAAAGTTAACACAGAAAAATTGTTTATTGTTGTTTTATTAGCAATTCATTTTTGTGTCCGTGGCTCCCGACCTTCCCCTAACTGTTAGAAGTCATTTTTGTAGTTACAAGTTGTTTTTTTTTTTTTTTTTTTTTTTTTTTTTTTTTTTTTTTTTTTTTTTTTTTTTGTAAAAAAAGTGTGTCCTTAAACTTCTGATTTAAAATTACGTGTTGCCGAGTTACCAGAAGATACGCCGTTCCCCAAGATAACAAGGTAACGTCAAATAGAACTTTGTGGTGAACCGAACAAGGCAGTTAGGCTAGTTCCGTTACAATATATTGAAACGAGCTGGCAGGCTAGCCTGTTACGTCTCAGTCTCCACGTAAAACGTAATCCGAACGGTACACTTACAAATCATGCAACCTGCTAAACACCAAACTCAGTCTGGTCACACGTTTTCCAAAATGCAGTAATCGATTCGCCAACTTGTCTGGGCGCTAGCTGACGCTCGTCGTCCAACATCGACATGCCGACTTGACTGTGAGTCTAATGGGTAACGACTCATTCGATCAAATAAGTTCATTTTGACCTTATACAATTAACTATCTTCGTACAAAATTCATACGATTTTTGCAAGTGTAAAAGACACGTGCTTCAAAAAACGTTCCAGAAAATAACTTTTTTCATGTAGAATTCTAAAAATGCACGTACACGAGAAGCACTAATTTTAGCCGAGATGAAATGTTTGTAAAAGAAATAATCAAGTAGGATAATTTGCCGCTTGGCGTCATCTGTGGATACGCTTTCAAATTTTGCTTACGTGCTGTAACGTAGTACAGTAAGGCAGATGTAATGATGAGATAGAAACTGAGAGTGGTAAAACAACAAATTCTCATTCCATGATCTCAATAGCGACCGCGGACCAATATCTCAAAATACCAACTCTGTAGTAGGACTTTAGACACCAAAATCCTCGCAGTCATTGACAGGGCTGCTAGAAGCGCGTGGCTACTTCCGCTCGGCTTTCACGCACATTTATGCATTTCAGGACAGTGTGAAAGTGCTCTTCTTAAAACGTTCGTTAAGTTTAAATGTTCTAAACAACTGATTTCAATACAGTAATAATAATTTTTCAATAACACAGGTTTTGCAATGAAACATTCAGCCCTAAAGAGGACTGCTACAGAGTTCATGAAAGGTGGGTAGTTATTATGCTGTAGTGTTTCGTAACGTCGCGACCCAACGACAGCTGCAATTATTTCATCCAAAGTAACGCGTGGGTGTGATAGGCTACATGTAGTTTTCCCTTCTATTTTTAATCACCCTTAAAATTTCGGCGAAGCCCCTATACCATTAGCCTGAAAAATCTTCGACAAGAAATACTCTATTTCGTGAAAAAAAAAAAACCTCTCGTTTACATATATATTCAAATGTAATGTTTGTAAATCAATGGTACTTCTGTGGTTATCACTTCCTAGGCTTAAAAACTACTTAAACTAACCGAACGACAATACGCAAGCACACACACACACACACACACACACACACACACATACAGAGACACGCACAGACACACACACACACACACACACACACACACACACACACGCGCGCGCGCGCGCACACACGCACACGCACACACACACACACACACACACACACACACACACACACACACACAAACAAATTCCTGAAGGAAGACTCGAATCTCCGCCCGGGAGCAACCGCGCGCTCCGCAGCAAGGTGCCTTAGAGAGACTCGTTTACAGAAAAAATAAATTTTTATTGAGATTACCTGACATAGTCGGGTTTGGAGGCGATCTGAACCTTTTATAGTTTTCAAAATGAAAAGCCAAGATCGCACATTAATAATTTATTAAATGGCGACCGGTTTCGGTGCACTGTGTCACCATCATCTGGTCTCATGTGCGTTATAAGCTGGTCATCTTGTTTAAAAAAAAAAAAAAAAAAAAAAAAAAAAAAAAAAAAAAAAAAAAAAAAAAAAAAAAAAAATTGGGTATCAAATAACAAGTGCAACATAGCACTTACTCACTATATAAAAAATACACAAGTTAAAAACATTTACATTTTGTAAGCTGTCATGTTTTTGACTTGTGTGTTTATTATATAGTGACTAAGTGCAATGTTGCACTTGTTATTTGATACCCAAATTTTTTAACAAGATGACCAGCTTATAACACATATGTGACCAGATGATGGTGACACAGTGCACCGAAACCGGTCGTCATTTAATAAATTATTAATGTGCGATCTTGGCTTTTCATTTTGAAAACTATAAATTTTTTATTGTTTGTTGGAAAGGTTAAACAGCAAGTAATATTAAAGTGATGTAACATGCGAAAACAAAAAGTGTTAAAAACTGACGTACCTTTCAAGGGTGAATATGTAGAAGGCAATCTTCCTAAATAACACCGTGTGTTCTGTCCACAGCGTATGGTAAAAGACGTGCACTGATAGAAACGGTTTGAGCAGCGAGCAGCTATTCAGCAATTGACAGGGTTCGTCCGGTAGGGACTATGGTGAAGACTGTATAAATTGGTTGGAAACAAGACGTGTGCATCCGACACATACGTGTGGGAGGTGTTGATACGGCAAGGACTCTGGAGCAGTGGTGAGTGTAATCGCATCACCGTACAGCGAGAGGACGTTAGAGGGTGGTGCGGTCTGAAATTAGCGGCACGTCCCGCGCGGCTGGTGCTGGCGCTTAATCCGCCAGTGTGAGGCCTGCTGTCTGTTTGAGGTGACGCTCGGACGCTCGGACGCTCGGACGCTCCGCCTGTGGGATTAGGAGCGGTTGCCGCGCTCTGAAGCGGCGCCTCCACTGCCGCTAGAGAGCAGCAGAGCTGTGTGTGTAAGCAAAGCGAGCCATCTCCCCACCAGCGCTTCACCATCACACAGCCGCTTACCGCCGTCCACAGTTCGCGATTCGCTGCTATCGAGTCGTATGATGTTCCCGCCATGTTGGCCCTATACGTCCTGTAGGGGATGCTGCTGAGTTTTGTATGTTTCGCTCTGCATAAAGGTGCGGACACACATATCCGTGTCTGTCGTCACCTGGAGAACGAAATGTACCATTGAAATGGATGTAGGTGGCCAGTGGCGTAGCTACTAAACCAAGGGCCCCGGGGTGTTAATTTAGGACTATTTTAATCTCTGAAAGGAGAAAAGTATTTTTTAACATACAGTAAAGAAATTAACAGCCATTAATTTTAATTCCACGTTTCAAAACTACTGGGCGGCTTTTGCGACCATTTGAACCTGTTTTCCCGTTGTAGTAAATACAGAAATCATTTTCAGAGTTTTCGTCTTCTTAGACATGCATATCAGACAATGATGTGCCTGTATTGTGAATACTGTTTTCATTACCGCAAAACCTAACATCGGGTGGTCTTCCTGCCTTCTTTTTTCTGCAGATTTATTTTCTATACAGTATTACGAAAATAGTCCATAACCACTTCTGCTGTCATACCATGTCTGTCGATACCAATAGGTTTATAACCTATTGCTACATCACACACCAATTCAGTAAACAGGATTATAAGATTATAAATGAAACTTCCTGGCAGATTAAAATTGTGCGCCGGAACCGGGACTCGAACCTGGGACCTTTGCCTTTCGCGGGCAAGCGCTCTACCACTGAGCTACCCCGACACGACTCACGATGCCGCCTCACAACTTGTGAAAGTGAGGCGGCATCGTGAGAAAATACATCCCAGGTACTTGAAACTGTCTACCTGTTCTAACTTTGTTCCTCCTATTTGGCACTCAACCTGTTTGAATCTCTTTCCCATAGACATCACTTTCGTTTTTGAGATGCTAATCTGCATATCATAATCCTTGCACCTCTCATCGAGCTCTGAGATATTAGTTTGCAATCTTTCAATCGAATCGGCCATTACAACTAAGTCATCCGCATATGCGAGACTGCTTATTTTGTTTTCACCTACTTTAATCCCGCCCTGCCAGTCTACTGTTTTCAACATATGATCCATGAATAGTATGAACAACAGTGGTGACAGGTTACAGCCTTGTCTTACCCCTGAAACTACCCTGAACCATGAGCTTAATTTGCCATCTGCTCTAACTGCTGCCTGACAGTCTACGTAAAGCCCTTTAATTGCCTGCAGATGTTTGCCTCCTTTACCATAATCTTGAAGAACTAACAGTAGCTTCCTCCTAGAAACACGGTCATAAGCCTTTTCCAGATCTATGAAACACAGATACAATTCCCTGTTCCACTCATAGCACTTTTCCATTACCTGCCGTAAGCTAAAGATCTGGTCCTGACAGCCTCTAAGAGGCCTAAACCCACACTAAAAATAAAAAAAACGACGCTATACTGTAACTTTTTCCGAACTTTGCTCAGGGAGGCCATGGGGCCCCTTGATCTCGGGGGCCCCGGGGCACTGCCCCGCATAGCCCTATGGTAGCTACGCCACTGTAGGTGGCCACACGGGACCCGGACCGGGCACGGAACGTCAACGGACCGGGAGCGGGCCGGGCGGAATTCGCAGAGTTTAATTTTTCGCGTGACGGGCACGGACGCCAGGAGACGCGACGGTACTGTTTCTCAACAGTGGAGGACTGTTTGTTGTAAGAATTGGACGCGGAACGTTTAATAGAAGATGCTCGTAAGTTTCCGGTACTTTACGACCAGACAGACGTGAAGAACCGGAATATCGATTACAAGGACAAAGTGTGGAAGGCAATTGCAGCAGATTTGCAAGCCAAAGGAAAGATAAAAAATATTCAAGTTTCAATACCAGAAAAATATATATTTAGTAATGTAAAAATTCTACAAGTTTTAATACCAGACAAATGTTAATTTACTCTTTATTTCGCAAACAAATATGTTTTTGCTTAATGTCACTGGTATGTCGTCTTTAAAAGTTGACAGAAGATGTGCTGCGTCATCCTAAAATATTCATAAAACTTCGTCTCATCATCCTTGAGATGAGGAAATAATGTTCGAAACTCTCGCTGTACTTGTTTTCCAGGTGCTGTGGATCCATAGATTTCTTCGTTTTATTTGCCTTACTTCTGTTTCTTCTTCGTCTAAAGCAAGTGCTATGAGTCCTAATTCACTATTACTAAAATTAGTGAACATATTTACAACTTTCACAAACAGGAACACAGATCAGCGCGTCCGAGTCACTACAATGAACTGAGGCACGGACGAGGAACGGGCCGAAGCACGGACGTCACCCGTCCGACACTCCGTACGGACACGGCCCGGATATGTGTGTCCCGACCTAAAATATGATCCTGCTGTTCTTTTATAATCAAGAATGGATGGAAACGTATCACAAGGAGACCACATTGGTATCGGATTTTACAATTTCTTGATGTTTATGGTAAGTGCAGGTCATAAATCAATTTTTTTAAAAATAATTTATACTGCAGCAGTCACTTTTTACTAATATTTTATTAGCACGACGCGTTTCGGCAGCAAGCTGCCATCATCGGGTGCATTCCACAGTTACAGGTTCATTATTGTTTGGCTATGTTTTGTGTTGTGGGTGCCTGTGAGTTTATGGTTGGACGTTTTAACCTGTTCGGGAAGATATAGCTATTTTAGTATTATGTTTCGTGATTATAGCTTATGTATTTTGTAGTGTTGTATTTACTTACAGTTTTGTTGATAATCTTGTTGTCTGGCACACACAACACAAGAACGCAGTTACGTATACACCACGTGTAGACATTTTGTATTAGATGTTTACACTGTACAAAGATCCTTAGCAGCTAAGATAACCTACTTACGTAAGTATTTACAGTGAATTTGCCAAAAAGTGTGCATATGTAGATAGCATGTGTTGAAACAGATGTTGCTACATTTTAAAGAATTATTCAATAGATTTACATTATTAATTTTACATTTTAATGTAAAGTACATTCAGCACTGGGGAAATTTTTGAAGAAATTGGTATTGTTGCTTTCCAGTTTCTCATTCAGCAGAAGGTCACCATGTATTTTGTCATGGATGAAGATTTCTAGATCTTCATCACGAAACATATAATCACGAAACATAATAATAAAATAGCCGTATATTCCTGAACAGGTTAAAATGTCCAGCCATAACCTCACTGGCACCCACAACACAAAACATCACAAAACAATAATGAACCTGTAACTGTAAAATGCACCCGATGATGGCAGCTTGCTGATGATACGCGTCGTGCTAAGAAAAATATTAGCAAAACGTGACTGCTGCAGCATTAATTATTCCAAAAAAGTTTATAATACAGTCGCAGACCTCAAAACAATCCGCATAACACGGATAAATTTATGCAAAAATCAAATAACAATCAGCCGAAGGCATTCAACACAACTCTCAAAAATTCTTGAGGAAATCGCCTTTGAAGTTTTGCAAGTTCACGTAAGTACCAATAATGAAATCAGCCGCAGCGACAGTCGGTGTAGTTCAAAGAATCTTTTATCAACCTGAAATGATAATACAGTACGACAAACTACGTTATACGACGAAATGCGAAAATAAATTTTAAACTTACTATTATCCATAATTATTTATTATGTTTATATTCCACTTCAGTTTGGACCTTATAACTGGTATCAAATGAAGCAAGGAGAGTGTCACAATTTTCACAAACACGAGAGGAATCACAAAAATAATTACATTCAGTTTATCTTAATTTAAAGTCAATAACGCCAACGAGAGCGTATTTTAAAAAAAAAAAAAAAAAAAAAAAAAAAAAAAAAAAAAAAAAAAAAAAAAAACCGAGAAGCACTAGAAAAGAAAAAAAAAAATGGTGGTAGCGTTCTGGCCTCATGACCATAGAGCCGTTAGTTCGAATCGCACTGTGACAGATTTTTTTTTCTTTTTTCTGCTTTTCAAATTCAGCTGTATAGAACATTTTCGGATCTGTAATTCCACTGTTGTGTCAGTATTTGTTTATGTGTATGTAAACGAGCTGAACACCTTGTCACCTAAAACGATGGTTCAGTAGGTTAGCTGCTTGCAAAGCCATTAGTAGCTATGGTGACGACTTTCCCAAAACAATGTCGTAGCTATTCACAAACTGAACAATCAAAGACTACCGTCGTTAACTAATAGTGAAGTCAATACTGTAAAAAAATGTAACTTATGTTTCTTGGATGAAACCATCAGTATTGACTACCTTCTATAAAATGTAAAAAAATTATGAACAAACAAAAAAAGTGCATTTTTCGCAAAAATTACCATTAGGTATTAAAATTGTATAAGTATTCGAACACAATTAAAAAAAATTAAAAGAAAAACCCCGTCATGGTAGGACCTGAACCATCGACCCTATGGTTGCAAGACCAGAACGCTGCTTCCTGAACAACGCCGACAGATACCGCAAGTGTTTTAATTTTAGTATTTACGTGTATTTGCAAAATTTCAAAGTCGATTTTCTCGAGAACTTCTGAGAGTTGCGTCGAATGGCTTTGGCTGATTGTTATTTAACCCAGATAGCGCTGACGTCCTTCCAGAGGGACGAGAACGAAGCCTACTTTTTCATTCTTGTCTCTAATAATTCGTGTTCAGAGTCATATTTTATTTCTTTGGATCGTCTGCTCCCGTTGCAGATCAATTTTAGCTTGTATTGTCGATTGCAAAGTGATTGGATACAGCCGGAAAGTTGAGGGTCCTACAGAAGATACCGAAGACTTCCTCGTAGTTAGGTTTGTATTTCTTGAAGTTTCTTCAATTTTTGAGACATTTATATGTATATATTTCATCTTAAATGTTGTTTTAATAATGACTCATCAGATTAAAATTATAAAACATTCATTTTGACATCATTCCAGAAATAAGGACAGTATTCGGAAACTAATGGCGTGAATGTGAAAAAAAATCACTTATAACGATCTTGAGCAGTCATGTCATACCGATTAATAACTTCTGAAAAAAATAATTAAATTAAACCAAATATAATTCCGCGCTATCGGCGTTACGTTCTCAACTATACGTACCATAAATATAGAGAAATTCTGAGATCCGATACCCATGTGCTCTCCTTGTCAGACTGCAACGAGAAGAAGAGTCTGACGTTCAACGAAAACCAGTTATGAAAAAAAGGTTTTTAGTAACGTTTTACATCTGGTTTTTTGTTACTTAAAATTCGGAACATTCAAACTGTTGTTCTGTACGTGATCACCTAAGATCCATCCTGTAATAATTCAGAATACACAATTTTGCACTTAATTTGATGCTGCAGAGCAACCGTAGCGAATCTTTATTCAGTAAAGATAGCAAACAGTTGATGATAAAAAAATCGCATTGCTTCACCGAACAGGTATAATATGGAGCGATAAATATTTGAATAAACTCTAGTCTCCGATACCGCTTTGACCAATGACGTCACATCTGACGTCATACATAATCAAGACATACTACGAACACATGTTTACCACAACACGGTATCAGTAATTAGATATCACCTAAATAGGTCAAACCTACTTAATGATACCACGTCTTCAAAATACATTTAATAATTAGGTAATTTTAAAGAAAGCTTGCACTCGAAGTTGTACGGCCTGAAATGATATATTTATGTCGAATATACAACTGTAAATCGATTGAGTGTTACTGAACCTGAGATTCGGGCGCTACGCGCCCTCACGTACTAATAATAACATAAAAATTCTTGTTTAACCTATACCTAACCTTCTTAGGGCTACGCTACAGATAACTTTTTTTAAAGTGAAAGTTAGGGTTTCTTCAAAACTATCAGACACGTAAACAGTGAGTACCAGTATCGAAACCACGAGCGGGACGAAATGATGTACAACATGATGTCATTGGTCAAAGCGGTATCGGAGACTAGATTTGACCCAAATATTTTACAGTAGCTATCAAATCCGCCTATATATAGCTGCACACGCTTCACAGATATAAAACACTATGCAGGGTGTATCAAAAAGGATGGTGGAAACTTACACAGTTGACAGTACACGATAAGAGAAGCAAAAATGTCCCTGTAAACACGGGTCCACAAGCGAGCCTTTTGCGAGATAACCGCTAATGTCTGGTCCCAAGCCGCCACTGATGTCATTGTAAACACGGTCCTAGTTCGTACAAATTAATTTCAAATTTAGACTATACTACTAGGATTTACATTGCATTTAGTTCACATTTCACATATGGTTTTCCTGTTAAACGAGGTGTTCGAAATATTTTCCTTGCATCTGGATGCAATACTGTGCTCGTCTATGCCATGAATATCAATTTTTTTCGAAAACCCCTGGATTATTTCGAAATTGTTGACAAGCTTGTACAACTCTCCCTCCAGTTCTTCAGCCTTGTTATGAGTGTGCTGTACACTTACTTTCTGAGGTTACTCCGGACACAATTAATGAGTACTAACTGTTGTTGTTGTTGTGGTCTTCAGTCCGGGGACTGGTTTGATGCAGCTCTCCACAATACCCTATCCTGAGCAAGCCTCTTCATCTCCCCATAAGAACGGCAACCTACATTTCTCTGAATCTGCTTACTGTATCCATCTCTTGGTCTTCCTCTGCGATTTTTACCCCACAAACTTCCCTCCAACGCTAAATTCACAATTCCTTGATGTCTAAGAATGTGTCCTATAAATCTATCCCTTCTTTTAGTCAAGGTATGCCAGAAATTTCTTTTCTCCCCAATTCTGTTCAGTACCTCCTCATTAGTTACGCGATCCACCCACCTAATCTTCAGCATTCTTCTGTAGCACCATATTTCAAAAGCCTCTATCCTCTTTCTGTCCACACTGTTTATCGTCCATGTCTCACTCCCATACAAGGCAACACTCCATACAAATGCCTTCAGAAAGGACTTCCTTAGGCTTAAATCAATATTCGATGTTAACAAATTTCTCTTTTTCAAGAACGCTTTTCTACCCATTGCCATTCTGCATTTTATATCCTCTGTACTGCGACCATTATTTGTTATTTTACTGCCCAAGTAACAAAACTCATCTACCTCCTTTATTGCTTCGTTTCCCAATCTAATTCCTTCAGCATCACCTGATTTTCTTACACTGCACTCCATTACCCTAGTTTTGCTCTTGTTAATGTTCATCTTATATGCACCTTTCAGCACACTGTCCATTCCGTTCAATTGCTCTTTCAGGTCCTTTGCTGTATCTGACAGAATTACTATGTCGTCAGCAAAACGCAATGTTTTTAATTCTTCACCCTGAACTTTAATTCCTTCTCCAAATTTCTCCTTGCTCTCCTTTATAGCTTGCTCAATGTACAAATTGAATAACAATGGAGAAAGACTACAACCCTGTCTTACTCCCTTTCCAACCACTGCATGCCTTTCATGCCATTCAACTCTGACAACCGCAGTCTGGTTTTTGTACAAGTTGCAAATCACCTTACGCTCCCTATATTTTACTCCTGCTTGCTTCAGAACTTGAAAGAGTTTATTCCAATCAACATTGTCAAAAGCCTTCTCCAAATCTACAAAAGCTAGAAATGTAGGTTTGCCTTTTCTTAATCTATCTTCTAGGATAAGCCGTAAAGTGAGTATTGCCTCCCGTGTTCCTACATTTCTCCTGAACCCAAACTGATCTTCCCCGAGGTCAGCTTCTACCAGCTTTTCCATCCTTCTGTATATAATTCGTGTTAATATTTTGCAACCGTGACTTATTAAACTGATGGTTCTGTAGTTTTCACACCTGTCTGCACCTGCTTTCTTTGGAATGGGGATTATAACATTTTTCTTAAAGTCTGAGGGTACTTCACCTGTCTCATACATCTTACACACCAGGTGAAACAGTTTGGTCATGGCTGGTTCTCCCAGAGACTTCAGTAGCTCTGAGGGAATATCATCTACTCCAGGGGCCTTGTTTCGACTTAGGTCTTTCAGGGCTCTGTCAAATTCTTCTCTCAGTACAGTATCTCCTATTTCATCTTCATCTACATCCTCTTCCCTTCCTACAATATTGTCCCGAAGTTCATTTCCTTTGTAGAGCCCCTCTATATACTCTTTCCACCTTTCAGCTTTCCCTTCTTTGCTGAGAACTGGTTTTCCATCATTGTCCCTGATATTCATAGAGCTGTTTTTCTTATCTCCAAATGTTTCTTTTATTTTCCTGTAGGCTGTATCTATTTTTCCCCTATTTATACATTCTTCTATATCCTTGCATTTGCCTTCTAGCCACTCCTGCTTAGCCATCTTGCACTTCCTGTCAATCTCATTTCTTAGTCGTCTGTACTCCATTTTGCCTGTTTCATTTACAGCATTTTTATGTTTTCTCCTTTAATCGATTAAATTTAGTATCTCCTGTGATATGCAAGGTTTTTTGTAGGTCTTGCCTTCCTACCTATTTTGTCCTCTGCTACCTTCACTATTTCATCTCTCAATTTTACCCATTCCTCTTCTACTGTTTTATTTTCCCCTGTCTCTGTCAATTGTTGCCTAAAGCTCCCTCTGAAATTCTTAAGAACCTCAGGTTCCTTCAATTTATCCAGGTCCCACCTCCTAATTTTCCTACCTTTTTGTAGTTTCTTCAGTTTCAGCCTACAGTTCATAACCAACAAGTTATGGTCAGAGTCTATATCTGCCCCTGGGTATGTCTTACACCGTAAAACCTGGTTCCGAAATCTATGTCTTACCATTATAAAATCTATCTGGTATCTCCCGGTGTCTCCTGGCCTCTTCCACGTATACAACCTTCTTTTGTGATTCTTGAACCAGGTGTTTGTTACAACTAAATTATGTTCCGTGCAAAATTCTACCAGGCGGCTTCCTCTTTCATTCCTTTTACCCAGACCATATTCACCTACTATCTTCCCTTTCCTTCCTTGTCGTACTACCGAATTCCAGTCTCCCATCACAATTAAGTTTTCCTCTCCCTTAATTGTCTGAATAATTTCCTTTAGCTCCTCATATATTTTTTCGATTTCCTCATCATCGGCAGAGCTAGTTGGCATATAAACCTGTACTACTGTTGTCTGTGTTGGCTTCGTATCTATCTTCACAATGATAATGCGATCACTGTGTTGGTCATAGTAGTTTACCCGCATTCCTATTTTCTTATTCATTATCAATCCTACTCCTGTGATACCCCCAATTGATTTTGTATTTATAATCCTGTACTCACCTGACCAGAAATCCTGTTCATCCTGCCACCGAACTTCACTAATCCCCACTACATCTAACTTCAACCTACCCATTTCCCTTTTTAAATTATCTAATTTTCCTACTCGATTAAGGGATCTAACATTCCACGCTCCGACCCGTAGAATGCCAGTATTGTCTTTCCTGATGATCACATCCTCCTGAGTAGTCCCCGCCCGGAGATCCGAATGGGGGACTATTTTACCTCCGGAATATTTTACCCGAGAGGATGCCATCATCATATGTTCATACAGTAGAGCTGCATGTCCTCGGGAAAAATAACGGCTGTAGTTTCCCCTTGCTTTCAGCCGTTCGCAGTAACTGAATGGCAAAGCCATGTTAGCTGATGTTACAAGGCCAGCTCAGTCAATCATCCAGACTGTTGCCCCTGTAACTACTGAAAAGGCTGCTGCCCCTCTTCAGGAACCACACGTTTGTCTGGCCTCTCCACAGATACCCCTCCGCTGTGGTTGCACCTGCGGTACGGCTATCTGTATCGTTGAGGCACGCAAGCCACCCCACCTCGGCAATGTCTGTGGTTCATGGGAGTGGCTACTAACTAGGACGATGATATTGAAGAGTTAGCTGAAAAACTAAACAAAGTTCATCCCAAAATACAATTTACAGTGGAACATGAAACACAATCTGGGATCAACTTTCGTGACCTATACGTAACACATCAAGACAACAAACATAAATTTCAAATATACAGGACGCCTACCACGTCAGATGTCATAATAAATAATACATCAGGCCACACAAATCAGCATAAATTAGCCTTCTTCAAATCAAAACTTAACCGAATACATAAAATTCAACCTGATCCCACTACTAAAACTTAAGAAATAAATATTCTAAAATCAATAACATTGAACAATTCTAATCTTGTAGATAAATTGGGCGATAAAATAAAATCAGCCAAAAAGCAACAACAAACCAATCATCAGAAGCAGAGGAACCAATTTATCTGTATGCCATTTCTCGGCAACATCTCATACAATCTTGCTAAGCCGTTTAAACCATACAGTGTCAAAGTAAGCTTTCACACTAAAAACCAAATAAAAGACAAAATAGTTCATAACATTAAAATAACCATCACACCCTTTCACTAATCCGGTGTATATAAATTAACATGCGGTAGCTGCTCCTGCTACTACATAGGGCAAACACGAATAAGAAGTTTTAATATCCGATACAAAGAGCATACAGATGTAATCCGTTTAAACAACTTACAAAAATCCTCATTTGCTAGCCAACTTGCAGAAAACAAACATTCCATTACAGGCATAAATACCAACCTCCATATACTGCACTCTGTAGACAAGGGACTAAAAATGGACCTCCTTGGACAATTAGAGATTTTTAACCATGAACATAAATCACCACACACGATTCTAAATGTACAGACAGAATTAGCAAACACCTCATACTTCCAAAATTTTGAAGACTCTTTAGAATTGAAGAATTAGAAAATTATTCACAAATACCCGCGCCCCTCCACACACATACATAATATATTTCTACTCGCACTTACACTCTCTCTTTCGTCCTCTCCCACTTCAACCACTCTACCCCACCCCTCGAACCACCGCCTACACCACTCCCTACCTAAGCCCAAAATTATTTGTATAATTTTTGAATCAATGAATAACATACAAAATTCAAATGTCTTATATGCTACCTCAAACAACACATGTGACGCATGTAAACTGATGTTAAAGTAATCATAAAATCAATACTCCTAGTATTAATGTAAATATCAGTCTGAAATCATATTTTATACATATATTAATTTTGTAATACAACTTTTGTTCTTATTTAATCTAAACTGACATTATATTTATATCCTATAATAAGATAAGCTTTTGTCAGTGTTTGGTTTCACATGACATATCTTAGCCTTTGGAATAAACATACTCTTTGGTTTGTTTACAAGTTGAAAGACGTGGTAGTGGCTGTGCTGTGGTAATGTGTGTGCAGTGTTATTTAATTTTACTACTTGAAGGGCAGTGTTGTGATATTTACGAAATGCTATTCAAAAGCGGAACACACATGGACATACGAAATGTGAAACTCCTAACTGTAAGTTACCTCTTGAAGAAGAACTTATATTGTAATTAATCAGTGTAACATACAACAATTAGTGTTTACTTTTTCTCGTTTTCTGCCCTGCAACAGATACAAATTTATTGCACTAAATGTATATATAACATCTGATGACGAGCTGCTAGGCAGCTTGAAACCGGCAATGGTTTAAATAAATCATCATTGACAAGAAAAAATGCGACTGGTTTCAGTAATTTCTGAAACCAATTTTTAAAGAATTTAAGTAATTATATTCTTTACAGAAAAATGGTACTCCAGTGTTTCGAAATTCAAACATCATTTCACATTTATAAAGACTTTATCACAAACTCAGAGCATTCTCTTTTATAGATAGGCTGGTTCATTACTTTTGCATTTTGTTTCATTATGTCTTCAAAGAATTTCAACACTCAGTACACTAGCCATAACAGACAGTAATAGGTGATTATCGAGTAACAATTGTTTGATTTTTCTAATTAAGTTCAGAAGTAGTGTTCACTAAGTGTCTCATCTGCATTTTGATGGCATGCCCTTGTGGAATAAATGTGAAACTACAATGTTGCAAGGTTCCAACGCATTCTCTCGCCTACAACGTCTTACCCGAGGGGTTAAATCAACGAGAACTTTATAGTCGTTTGTACCAAGCAGGTCTCAATCAGTTAAAATTTGAGAGTAGAAAATAATTAACTCATTAAAATTCAAATGCAATTCTGCAAAATTATCTCTCGGATTGCTATTTATATTAAAACGAGGATACAGATTCCATAATTAAATATACAAAATAAGTTATTAAAATTCCAACAGTTATTATTGAGGGAGCTTATGAACGGGTCGGTTTGAAGAAACCAGTTATCTAAATTGAATTGGCTAGCATTCAATAATGTTAGGATTTCAGTTATTGTGTGAATTTTTATTTTTTTAATCAGCACCTTCAAGCAAGAATAATCGAAAGTAGGATTTATATCAAAAATCCCCAAGAAATTGGGAAAAATCATGAGCGCAAAAACTACACAGCAATAACTGTAGCTAACTTATATAGGGACTTTATGGAAGGATTATTAAATATATTTTGGAAACAGAATTTAAGGAAATAGATTCTGAGGAACAGGCTGGCTTCAGAGCAAGTAGGCCAACTACTGAAAATATATTTCGTTGACAATAAATAATTGAAAAGACAAAAGTTCGCAATCTAACTTCTCACTCAGTATTTGTAGACATAGGAAAAATCTAAGATAATATACCTTTATGTAAGTTGTGGAAAGATTTTAAAGCATTTAATATTATACCCACAATAGTTAAAGCAATTCAGAACCATTACAAAAACGCTATAGCCTAAAAGTGAGAAAAACATTACATCAAGGATGAGACTTTAACTTTTCCCGGCGTAAGGAATGTTCAAACAACTTACGGGTATGCTGCCGGGTGACGTCGTCGACAACCGCCGATATTTCGGCAGGAGAACACCC
Organism: Locusta migratoria; assembly: GCA_026315105.1. Classification (NCBI taxonomy): domain Eukaryota; kingdom Metazoa; phylum Arthropoda; class Insecta; order Orthoptera; family Acrididae; genus Locusta; species Locusta migratoria. The sequence continues at coordinate 47,292,554 of CM048751.1, read as the reverse complement.
TGCCATTCTCAAGGCACAACAGCACTTAAGGAAGCAATGTGCAAGCGTATTTAATACCTCGGTTTGCAAAGTGTAAACAAGGAAGATAACACACACAGTACAAGTCACAGCAGAGTCAACACAACCAGAGGTGACCAAACATCAAAAATATCGATAGTGACTTAATCAACAGGTGAGGCAACATTAATTTTATCCCTCTATTTTTTGACGAGAGACAGTGCCGGATTCCAAGCAGAATTTAAACAAAAACCACCATCTCTGTTTATAAGGTCGCTTGCTAGTTTAATTTCAACAGCTTCCTTAATAACACTATCCCAATAGGTGGAGGTGCATGCCAGGATCTCCGTGTTGTTGTATTCCATAGGATGACCGGTGTCAAGACAGTGTTCTGCAACAGCGGATTTGTTGGGCTGTTGTAAGCGTGTGTAACGTTTATGTTCAATACACCGGTCTTCCACAGTCCTGATTGTCTGACCAATATATGACATGCCACAACTGCAAGGAATACGATATACACCTGCCTTACGCAAACCAAGATCATCCTTTACGGACCCCAACAGGGCCTTTATCTTAGAAGGTGGTCGAAAAACACATTTCACATCATATTTCCGTAAAATACGACCAATCTTGTTGGAAATACTTCCTGCGTAAGGCAAAAAGGCCATAGATTTAGGTGCCACTTCATTACTATCGTCACTCACCCGTTGCACAGAAGGCTGATAGCGCAATGCACGTTTTATCTGTCTCTCACTATAACCGTTCTGACGAAAGGTCACCTCGAGATGGGACAACTCAGCTGACAAACTGTCAGGGTCTGAAATGACATGTGCCCTGTGAACCAAAGTACGAAGTACTCCTTCACGCTGAGCTGGATGGTGACAACTATCAGCTCGCAGATACAAATCTGTGTGAGTAGGCTTCCTATAAACAGAATGTCCCAATGTACCATCAACCTTCCTTCTGACCAACACATCAAGGAAAGGAAGGCAGCCATTCTGTTCCACCTCCATTGTGAACTGAATATTCGGGTGGATTGAATTTAGGTGTTCCAAAAAACCATTTAAATTCTCACTACCATGAGGCCAAACAACAAAAGTGTCGTCTACATATCTGAGAAAACACGCAGGTTTCAGAGTCGCTGACGCTAAAGCACGTTCCTCAAAATCCTCCATAAACAAATTGGCCACAATAGGTGACAAAGGGCTTCCCATTGCAACTCCATCAGTTTGTTCATAGTACTGACCATTGAATAAAAAGTAAGTGGAAGTCAGCACATGTCGAAAAAGGTTTGTTAACTCGACACCAAACTTAACCTCAATTAGCTGCAACGAATCTGACAGAGGAACGCGAGTGAAGAGAGACACAACATCAAAACTCACTAAAATATCAGAGTCATTCAAACGCAATCCCTGCAATCGACGTAAGAAATCCGCCGAGTTCTTAATGTGGTGTTCACACCTGCCCACCATTGGACTCAACAAACTAGCAAGATGTTTAGCTACACGATATGTCGGAGCACCAATGTTAGACACTATAGGCCTCAGAGGAATGTTCTGTTTGTGAACCTTAGGAAGGCCATACAATCTAGGTGGAACAGCACAGTAAGAATTAAGACTTTTGATGGTCTCAGGTGAGAAAGGACTTTTCTTCAGGAGGTTATTAGTCTTTCTCTCAACACTCTTTGTGGGGTCAGCACCGATCCTACGATATGTCGAGTCAGAAAGTAAACATTGCATCTTTTGAATGTAATCATCTTTATTCATCAAAACTGTGGCGTTTCCCTTGTCCGCAGGCAAGATAACAATATCAGGATCCATTCTGTTGTGGCTTGAGAATGGCAGGGTGTTCTCCTGCCGAAATATCGGCGGTTGTCGACGACGTCACCCGGCAGCATACCCGTAAGTTGTTTGTACATCAAGGATGTATGTCACTGACGTTTTATAAAATATATATAGGAAATAAGTGACATATCCATTATAATATGATGATGAAGAAAATGGACGTTACAAATTGGACTACAGTTTTTATAGAATAAAAGGTTCTTATGGAGTGGAGATACAAGAAGAATACCACAAGAGAGATTACCTCAAAGAATTATGGAATGGGAACTAACACAAAGAGAGAAGATATAGAGAGTTCTGACCACGCCGAATCATGGAGGGTAGACATCAATGAAATTAAGAAATATGGAAGAAACGTTATCTGGAAATTAAAATAGAAACTAGAAATCAAATTTGATGTTAATCTAGGGATACCGGAAAATGTAAATCGAATTATATTTCAATACTGATTCTTGTTACGACTTACCATACAGACATACGTAGGATGGAATAAGAACACGACTCACCAACGTTTTTCCCCGACCCAAGAGGAAGTCGAATTAATGCAGGCTCAGAAGTAATCCAGCCTCAAGGCTCAGGACAACACACGAAACATATGTGGATGGGATTACACAATCAATCATTTTACATTAAACACAGATCTCAGGTGATGGAATGGAAACACATGACAAAGGAAGAATTTTAGCACATCTTCATAGTTTAAAAGTTGGTTTCGAAATCTATGTATTGCCATTATAAAATCTATCTGATACCTTCGGGTGCCTCCTGGTCTCTTTATTGTAAATAGCCTTCTTAAACCACGTGTTTGTTATGATTAAATTATGTTCCGTGCAGAATTCTGCCAGGGGGCTTCCTCTTTCATTCATTTTCTACGTACTTCTGATATTTTAAAGTTTGAAGTTACTTCTTTCAGGATAGTCTTTCCTGTTAATGAACATAAGCTGTAACTTATCACAGTTAGATCTCTTCATAAAGGGTTTTCGGCTGAAGGCAAAAAGACTTATAACTGACTCATGATACTGAAAAGCTGTTTTAATTTAAAGTGCGTTACATAAATATCTGGAGAAGAATTAATCAGAAATCCTGATGCGTAGGAAGCTAATGATCAAAGTTCCACGAGTTTACGCAAGCGAGGAGCCTGCCTGCTTCATTAATTAACTCTGTGACGTCAGAGGTGGGTGGCGTCCCGCTAGGTGATTTGTTGCGTATGATTGCAAAATTACTCGACAGCCTTCTTGGGATCAAGAGACTAGAGAGACCTGGACGAACAGAATGTACGGTGTTATTCAAGGTGCTATACATGATAATAGCTCTATATTTTGAATTAACTTCCGTTCGAGAGGAAGTGGGTTGTCGAATATAAGCTCACCAGTTGATACATGCCCCTGTCCAAGCACAAGGCTGTAGATATGAAGGGCTTATATCAGTAGTGGTACATGCCAACTTTTGTTCATTCTGAGATACGGAGTCCTACAGTTAAATGAGCGCTGGAAATTCTGCGGTTGAGGTTCCAGAAATATTCAAGTATATGGCTTTGTTTCTATTTGTCTCGATCATTGTCAGCATTAATATCTTTATAGGTAGAAACATGGAGTAATGGAGCTGTGCCACTATTGAAGTAAAATAAATTGAACATTTTATATAAAACTGTCAATTCTTTTATTGCAAATAATTTTATTACACTTTTAATGTACACCTTCTCATTAAATTGACATGTATAATTGAACTACTCAGTCAGATATGTTTCCGGTCAATTGGTTTCTGTAAGACATACTTCTTCATGTTTCAGACCTCTGTCCTGTGTAGAGCAAGGAAATAACTGTGTTTGATACCTGGAATGTAAGGCAGCAAATCTAGCAGATCTTGCATTTTTCATCATTTTTCTCGTGTGTGGGTAAAGTTAGGAAACTGCAATAGTTCCACATGCGTGTGGTCTTCCTCTTCAACGTTTGGGAGCAAAGCTTAGGACCTGGAAGTTAATGTCATCGTTCAATGTTTCCTTTGTACGGCTTCTGCCTCTCAAAACGCATTCATTTTAGTTTCAGTCAATTACACTGAACGTTCTCTTAATTTTACTTCATTTTTACCACTGCATTTTGTAAATGTTTCAGTGCTAAAAGGTCAAAATGCTTCATTTCTGTGAATACAAATTTATTATTTCTGTGAATTTTTCTAATTGTTTCAAAAACACCATCTGGGTAAAAGAGAAACTCTTTCTTTTCATTTTTTTTTCTATTTGGCAAAATCCCTGGTCATTATGCAGGTTTGAGTGACCTGGGAGCAGGAACTTGAAATCAATAAAGTTGACTTGAAATTGAGGAGATTTCGTCACTTTCATTAGCGTTTTTCACACCACACGTGTCGCTGTATGCAACTGCATGTTTTTGAGAGGTGACATAGTTATCAATATGTTTCAATAACCAGGTAGCAATTTTCTGTTAGTCACAGATACAGATGGTTCACCCAAAAATACGTATAGATTTTGCCGTGAGTTAAATTGTGTCATCCAAAATTATAAACGTACATGTTTCTTTTGTAGTACGATTTCGATGTTGTCAGGTTAGGAAATACAAGTGCTTTTTGCGGGTAAAAGGTAAACACGAACGTCTGGGAATCTGCCTCTTTACCACATGCTGTGTCTGCAGCCATTGCTGTTCTTGCAACTTCAGCTCTCCTAAGGTGAAGCTCCCTTTCAGTTTGTTCTTTTTTATTCTTCCTCTTATCCTCTGAAACTTTATTGGAACATTTACGTGCTCACCTGCAGTCCACATTGCGACATGTTTTTGGAAGAACTGCTATACCAGTTGCTGTGAAGTACAGCTCTCCAGTGTTCCTTGTTTCGAATATGCTTTTCATAAATGTCTGTTTACCTTGTAGACTTCTTGCTTCGAGTACGCTTCCTTTTTGTCTCTATATTTGCGGCTGAACTGTTCGTACAGACATCAGTAACTGTGTCTCCTGTTTTGTCATTTTTTGCACTCTCATTGGAAGTTTCATCGTCATCGGTACTGGTACCTAGTTTGAAAGTTAAGATTTACACAGCACCAGATGATTGTAAACATATGTATATGTGAAATAAATTAAGATGGACACCACTATTTTCCATTTTTACTGTCAACATTGCCTTCTTTCTGGCATATTCCCTTTTTGTAACCAAATGTCTATGAAGCTGAGAGAAAAGTAAGTAAATTATTTTTACCTGCGATCGTTTGAGAATCTGGATGATCAATTGTATCACAGTCACTTGATAATGCTCCTTAATCCATCATCTTTGCGAGGAACAGCGACACGATACAATGCACAAAAGCACACGAACTTGTTGCACCACTCCTGATATAACTTCTTTCTTGCTTTCCCTAATACATCTGCTGTGAGGTGCTCTCTGTTGGCAGAAGGACGAAGCTGGATCTGTCCTACTGAGCACATAAAAACGACTTGAGTGAGTTCCTACGCGAGGATAGCTCCATTGTTTTGAATAGTGGACTTGTACCACCATCGAACTAAGCCCTTCATATGTTCCTCTGCCAGAACAGTGGCCAACACATTCCTCAGTCTTAGATCCACGCTCCTCACGAAAAATTTTGGCCTGCTATAATATTCGCGCTTTTTTGACACAGAACAGGCTAACTCATTTTATCTGGTCTCCACTTTGACACAGTAGCTGCCTCTCGCTGCCACCGGGATTGGGGGATTTTATTTTGCGGGTAATGAATAGGCGCCGGAAATGTTCAAGAAACAGGAGGAGGTGGGGGAACAGGATGAGGTCGTAGAGGATCCGCGTGGGGGGAGGGGAGGTGGATGTGTTATGCAAGGCGTGGCGTTCGAGGATCTGAAGTGTGCGATAGTAGGTAGGGGGAGTGATGGATATGCAGGCAGGATGGAAGCTGCATAGGATGGGGCGCATGATTGATTTATAGGTGTGGAGGAGATTGGGCGGGTTAGGGCCCCACGTCCGGGCGGCGAGGAGTTTTAGGAGGTTGAGGCGGGACATGACCTTCTGGTGAACTGTGCGGAGGTGAGGGGTCCATGAAAGGGATCTGTCAAGGGTGAGGCCAAGGTATTCGAGGGTGAGAGTGTGGCGGATAGGACGACTGTGGAGGGAGGGGTAGAAATCATGGAGGAGGAAGGAAGGGGTGATACGATCTAAGATGACTGCCTGTGATTTATTGGGATTGACATAAAGGAGCCACCCGTTGCACCATGAAGTGAACTCGGTGATATGAGACTGGAGCAAACGCTGGGATCGGTCAAGGGAGGGGGAAAGGGCAAGGAAAGCGGTGTCGTCAGCATATTGAAGGAGGTGGACGGGAGGCTGGGGTTGGGGCATATCAACGAAGTAGATGAGGTAGAAGAGGGGGGAGAGGACGGAGGCTTGAGGCACCCCAGCGGAGGGGTAGAACAAATGGGAATTGGAGTTGCAGACAGTGACGGAGGAGGGGCGGTCGGTGAGGAAGGAATCAATGAGGTGGACAGAATGCCATTCACGGTCGTAGGCTTTCTCGATATTGAGGGAGACAAAGATACCGGAGTGACAGGAGTTTAACTGGTTGGAGATGAGGTGAGTGAGGTGAAGGAGATGGTCGTCGGCAGAGAAGGAAGGTCAGGAGCCACATTGGGAGAGGAGAAGGGGCTGGTTTTGTCAGAGGTGGGAGTGATTACAGTGGGAGAGGATGGTTTCCAGAACCTTGTTGAACACGGAGGTGATGGGATGATAGGACGAGGCCTGGGATGGGGGCTTGTCAGGTTTGGGGAACATGCGAGTAAGGGAGGTTTTCTACAGGTTGAGGTAGATACCAGTGTAGAGGATAACGGTGTAGAGGGAGGCCAGAGCGGCATGGAAGGAGGGGGTGCGGTAGGTTAGCCGGTCGTGACTGGGGTTAGTGTTGCGTTAGTGTCAATAATGTCCTGGGCGGTGATAGGTGTGTTCAAGTCTGAGGGGGGATGTGGTCCAAGTACTGGAAGCCAGGGGCGAGTGGGGGATAGCAGGTGTCAGTGCACTTATGGACATCTGGGAAGAGAGACTAGTCAAAGTGAGAGTTGTCGGGAATGGAAAAGATGTGGGACAGGTGGGAGGCAAAGTGCTCTGCCTTACTGACATTGTCGTTCGACAGGGAGAAGTGGGTAGTGGGGTAAGGAATCACTGCCATTAAGGTGTTGGAAGGTACGCCAGTACTTGGGAGCACTGATGGGTGCATGTCTGGCGCCATTCCCGACGTTTTCGCGCGGAATAGAGGTTTCTAATGTGTCGTTGGAGTTACCTGTGGCATAAGAGTGTATCCCAGACATGGGTCCAGAGGTAGGAGCGATAGAGTCAGCGGGATTCACACAGGAGGAGGACAGCCTGTGGATGGAGGGTAGGACTATGGTGGTAGATGGCTTTCGTGGGAATGTCGGCTTGAACTGCATCAGCAACGGTCTGGTGAAGGAATGAGGAGGCAAGGTCGACACTGGCAGGTGTGTGGAAGAGGTGAGGGTGGCTGGCGACCGAAGTATCTATGGAGCGATGGTAGGCATCCCAGTCGGCATGGGAGTACTCGTGGACTCGTTTTAGAGGGGGCCAGGGATGGGGATTGCGGTCAGGGCGGGGGCGCTGGACAAGGGTGAGTAGGACTGGGGCATGGTCACTGCCTATGAGGTCAAGGATGTCCGCTGTGAGGCGCCAAGGAGGTTGGGAGATGCCAGAACGATACTGGGGGTACTGTTGCTTTCGGGACAGTTGAGAAGTGGGAGGGCAAGGACGTCGCCCCAGAGCGAGGTGGTGACGAACTGACACCACTACCGGTGTTCAGCAGGTCGATGAGAGGAAAGGTTGAGGTCATCGGCAACCAAATAGGTCGTGAAGGATCGATCAATGTCATAGGGAAGAGGGGCAGTGCTACAGATGTATATGGTGGCGATGGTGACGGAAAGGGGAGGTAGAATGAGACTGAAGGTCAGCTGCTCGGTGGGGTCGTTGCCTCTTGCAAGTTGGAGGAGGGGCGCATCGGCATGGTGAAGAGGTAAGGAGTGGTACTGATGAGACGACAAGGTTAGATGAAGGTTTCGTTTAGTAAGAAGGCATCCAAGCGGTGATGGGGGAGGGTGTGCATTAACAGGTGCTTGTTGGTTTTTAGGGAGCGGATGTTGTGCTAGCGGAAGGTATAGGAGGGGCTTCCCATAAGGGACTGCGGTGGAAGAGGGGAGGCCGGTATGAGATGGAAAAAGGGATAGGGTGTGGTTAGATGAGGGTAACTAACTGGGAGAAGGTGAAGTGGGAGTGGGCATGGGAGAAGGTAGCGTAGGTCTCTAGCTGGAACAAGGATCTGGTAGTGAGGGCAATCTGTTAAAAATGTGTGGGGACGTTGAAAGGGATGTATGTTTTGGAGTACTGTGGTGACAAACCGGATGACGTCCTTGGCGGTAGGAGTAGGGCACAAGGAGCTGTTGGAGTGCATCGGGGGATCGATGGGACGGACAGGGACCGTGTGCTCTGGGATGGTGGGGGAGGGGCGATTTATAGGATAGGTTAGGTGGGGGCCGTCACAGGTGTTGCAGACAGGAGAGGAGGCGAGATTGGGACAATTTTTGTGGAGGTGCTGGGATTTGCAGTGACGAGAGAGTTGTGGCAGTTTTGCGTTTGGTTGGGAGAGACACCTGGCGTAGCGGTAGGATTGGGGTAGGCCTCGGGAGGGTTCCACATTGTGGCGGCGGTCGTAGTTTAACGACCCATCGAGGAGGAGGCGGTCCATAAAGATCCGCATCCGGAAGGTGGGGCTGGTGGCCTTATGGATCCGCTTGGCAGAGCGGATGGTGAGATCAGGGTGGGAGTCGAGTTGCCCCAGCACCTCCGTGACCACTGGACTGACTTTAGTGATCACGCCGCCAGAGGGTAGCACTGAGCTATATTTCGGCTACTGTTTGCAACTGAATATCGAGAAAGACTGGGCTGAAAACGTTTCTATATTTTCACTTATAGTTTGTACACTCGTATTAAGATATAATTCCTCACATGCTGTAGCATCATACTCTTCTGCTGTAAATTACTAAACGGAGATTCGAAGAATGGTCGATATTTCATTTGGGGATGAATGTATGCAGGAAAATGCCTATACATAAAGGAATATAATGTTTATTAAAATAAACCTGGTGCGAAAGTTCAAAGAAAAATTTTAATAGAAATACAACAATAACAGAATTGAAAGATAATGAATAAATTACGACAAATATTGCGAATATGTGCTGAAGAAAGATTGAGATGCAAAAAATTATAAAAAAATATTATTCACAAGTAAGCTAAATGTCTACACCAACGAACCACGAACATAGCCGCGGTGTGGGTGGCTTGTGTGCCTCAACGATACAGATAGCCGCACCGTAGGTGCAACCACAGTGGAGGGGTATCTGTGGAGAGGCCAGACAAACGTGTGGTTCCTGGAGAGGGGCAGCAGCCTTTTCAGTAGTTACAGGGGCAACAGTCTGGATGATTGACTGAGCTGGCCTTGTAACATCAGCTTATGGGGCTTTGCCACACAGCTACTGCGAACGGGTGAAAGCAAGGGTAAACAACAGCCGTTAATTTTCCCGAGAACATGCAGCTATACTGTAGGAATATATGATCAAAGCGTTTTCTTGAGTTAAGTATTCCGGAGGTAAAATAGTCCCCCATTTGGATCTTCCGGCGGGGACTACTCAGGAAGATGTCTTATAAAAAAACAGTAGAAGCCTTCTAAGGATGTAGTTTAGAATATTGTAGGTCTAAATCGGGTAGATAAGTTAGAAAAATTGAAAACAGGATTCAGTTAGATATGGTGGGGATAAGTGAAGTTCGGTGGCAGGATGAACAGGATTCATGGTTAGGTGGGTACAGGGTTATTAACACCAAATCAGTGGATGGAAAGGCAGATGTAGCTCTAATAATTACTAAGGAAATAGGACTGCGGGTAAACTACTACGAACAGAACAGTGATCGCGTTATGGTAGTCAGAATAGATTCGAAGGCAATTGTGACTACAGTATTACAACTTTATATGCTAACTAACTTGGCCGTTTATGAAGAGATCGAAGAAATGTATAAGGAGATAAAATAAATTATTCAGACGATTAGTGGAGAGGAAAACTTTGACATGGGACTCAAACTCGGTAGTAGAAAAGGAAAGAGAAGGAAATGTAGTAAGTGAATATGGACTGAAAAAAGAAATACACTTGGTTTAATCATATCCAGTGGCAGTTATAGACTCTGACCATAATTTACTGCTTATGAATTGTAGACTAAATCTTAAGAGGCAACAGATAGGTAAAAAATTAAGGAGATGGAAATGGGACAAATTGAAGGAACCAGAGGTGGGTAAGGATTGTCTGAAATGGGGGAAAGTAATACAGCAGAAGAAGAATGGGTAGCTTTGAGTGTAGTGAAGATCGGATCATCTAAGCAGAAGGAAAAGGCCTAACAGAAATCCTTGGATAACGCATGAGATATTGATATGAAAGGAGAAAATATAAAAATGCATAAGTGAAGCAGACCAAAGGGAGTACAGACATCTTAAAAATGATGTTGACAGGAAGCACAGACTGGCTAGCCAGGAGTGGCTTGAGGAGAAATGCAAGACCGTAGAAGATGTATAAATAGAGTACAGATAGATACCACCTACAGGAGAATAAAAGGGACATTTGGAGACATGAAAATCAGCGGTATGAATATGAAGAACTTAAAAGGAAAACCAGTACTAAGCAAAGAAGGGAAAGCTGAAAGGTGGAACGAACATATAGAGGGCATGTAAAAGGAAATAAACTTGAAGGCAGAATTCTAAGAAATTAAATACGAAGTAGAGGAATATGAGATAGGAGATACTACACTGCGAGAAGAATTTGACACAGCACTAAAAGATTTGAGTAGAAACAAGGCCCGTGGAGTAGATTATATTCCGTATGGACTGTTATTATCGTTAGGAGAGCCAGTCACGAAGAAATGGTTCCACCAGGTACGAAAGATGTGTGAAACTGGGGAAATACCCCCAGACTTCCTAAGAAAGGAAGTGCAGACAAATCTAAAAATTACATAACTATCAGATTAATAAGTCATAGTTGCAAAATACTACCACGAATTATTTACAGAAGAATAGAAAAACTGGTGGATCCGACCTTGGGGAAGATCAATTTGAATTTAGGAGAGGTGTGAGAACACGCGAGGCAATACTCATACTGCGACTTATCTTAGAAGATAGATTAAGGAAAGGGAAACCTAGTTTTTAGCATTTATGGATCTAGAAAAATCTTTTGACAATGTTGATTGGAATACACTCTTTCAAATTCTGAAGGTAGCGTGGGCAAAATAAGGGAAGTGAAGAGCTACATACAGTTTGTAAAAAATCCAGACAGTAATTATTAGAGTCGAAGGTCATGAAAGGGTCGCAGTGGTTGGAAAGGCAGTAAGGCTTGTAGCCTTTCCCCAATGTTGTTGAATCTGTACATTGAGCAGGCAGTGAAGGAATGCAAGGAGAAATTTGGAGAGGCCATTAAAGTTCAGGGAGAAGAAACAGAAACCTTGCGGTCTGCTGATGACATAGTAACTCTGTCAGAGACAGCGAAGGACCTGGAAGAGCAGTTGAAAGGAATGGGTAGTATCTTGAAAGGAAGGTATAAGATTAACATTAACAAGAGTAAAACGACGGTAATGGAATGTAGTGTCAGAAGACCAGGCGATGCTGAAGGAATTAGATTAGGTAATGTGACAATAAAAGTAGTAGATGAGTTTTGTTATTTGGGTAGCAAGATAACTTCTGGTGGCCGAAGTGAAGAAGGCATAAAATGCAGAATGGATATTGGAAGAAAAGTGTTTCTGAAAAAGCGTAATTTGTTGACATCAAATATTAGTTTAAATGTTAGGAAGTCCTTTCTAAAAGCATTTTTTGTCTGGGAGTGAAACGTGGACGATAAGGAGTTCAAACAAAAAGAGGATAGAAGTTTCCTAAATGTGGTGCTACATACGAATGATGACGATTAGATGGGTTGATCACTTAACTAATGAGGAACTACTTAACAGAATTGGGGAGAAAAGGAGTTTCTGACATATTATGACTAACTGTAAGAGAAGGGGTAGGATGGTGGGACACATTCGCAGACAGGCATAATGGAATCATCAGTTTAGCGTTAGAAGGAAGCGTGTGGGGTAAAAATCGTAGAGGGAGACCAAGGGACGAATATAGTAAGCAGATCCAAAAGGATATATGTTGCCGAACGTACTCTCAGATGAAGAGATTTGCGCAGGACAGGATAGAGTGGAGAGCTGCATCAAACCAGACTGTTGACTGAAGACCACAACAACTACAACAATGTATAAACACAGAAATTGCTATTCGATGTACAAAATTAAGATAGCAGTTCCTTTAATAACACTCGCAAGTCCACTATCGTGGGAGTTAACACCACTGTATCAGCTGCGTCCTGCTATTATTCTGCAACTGTGGAAAAGAAACATCCTTTCCCATTCATACTGAAATATCTACAGTTGGTGCATATGTCTTTTCAAGAGTCTATGCAAAAGTTCGAGGTTCATCGTAGCAATACCTTTAGTTTAACCTTCTCAGTTTACCTGCTTTGTCCAACTTCGTCAAACTATTGTGCGGACAGCCAGTAGCTACAGGTGGAGGTGAACTACCAGACAGGCAGAGCTGACCCTCAATGAATCCCTCGGCTGGCTAAAGTGGACGTCGTATGCCTGAGGAGGTGCCATCTAAGAATCACATGTACTCCAAAGATTCTCACATAAATTTCGTTGTCACTCATTTACTTCAGTACACATTCAATAGTATCCGATCCACTCAGATGTTTTCTTCTTGTTTGAACTGTAAACCATTCACTATCATATCCACGCTAAGTTACGCTCCCAACGCATACCTGTAAAACAGAGTTCCTGACACTCAAATTTTATCATATGTAATTTTTCTTTTTCAAAAATAATTTTTATGTTACTACCGGTCTCCCAACACCTAGTTCCTGACACTCAAATTTCATCATATGTATTTTTTTTTTTTCAAAAATAATTTTTATTTTACTACTGGTCTCCCAACACCTGGACTCAGTTTATTGCTCCGATAGCAGTTTTTAAAGGTCATAATACTTTTATTCTTTGATACTAAACTTTCTTCTTATTGTGAGTTTCATCTATCTCTCATCATGAATGGCACAATGATTATTTAAATCATTCCCTCATTTATTTAAAAGGTACCTAGTCCTGATTGCCCACAAATATTAAATTTCTCTGCAACAGGCCTTTAGTACAAACAGATCGCTCTATTAAATTTCCATTGTCTCAGAATTTTCGTAAATATTAAAACTTAAATCCACTGTCAGGCTGTATATAACCGTCATTCACGAGTCTGCTTGCATTCTGGATGCAAAGAATATGTTCAGAAAGGAAGAGGTAGATCGATGGACTGGGTCTTGTTGGTAGTGATTAATCTGCGATGATAATGCCGATAGCTACTCCGTTGTGACCAATGTGCAAGTGAAACTGAGTTCTATTTCCGGTGTATTCCATTAAGAAAAACAGAAAACAATGTCTCCACGGATCAACAACTCCACCGCCGAAATATAACTCTACAATCTTTCCCGTATTACGTTTATCGTCTTTCGTCATCTTAGCACACAATTTTAATAACGTACTACTGAGCTAAGAATTGTTTACTGTGCGGTTTCATCTTGCAAAATGTTGTAATTTCAGTGGTGTTATTTAGAACCTAACCCTCAGTAGTTTTAACCGTGTGGAGTCGCACTCTTTGCAGAAAATTGCTGAGGAACTCTCTTATAAAGTCTTCCTGCGGTCGTCCAATCCAAAGTTTTTACGAGCCAGGAGTATAAAGTTTTCTCGCTGGCTTCTTCTTTCTAATTAGCTCCCCACACGTCCAGGTACTGAAGGCTTTTGGCGTCATGTTTACACAGAGTTTCCTTAGGTGTAGATTCATCGTTGACAGTTTTCACAAATGACGGCACTTTTATGACCTCTTATACTGAAATCATTACAGGAAATTGTCTGTACAGAATTCTTCTTATACAAGTGGAAAGGATGCATGCTACTCCATACTTTTGTGTCTTTGTTGTGTTTTAACATAAACTACAATGAAAATGTTGACGAGGAAAACAAAAGCTAGAGTATTTAATTCGGACATAGAAAAAGTATTCAGATGTGGTGGTTGTTTTGAGATTTTTACATGTAGTTTAGCAACCCAGCATGTTAGGGCATTTATGTCTGAAGGAACGGCTTTTAAAAACGTGTTTTCAGCAAAACTCTTAAAAATGTGTGTTTTCAGCAAAACTCTTAAAAATTTGGTTTAGTCTTTACAAATTCTATATGAACAGACGTCTTCGTTTTGACGCTGCCTTTTTCTTTGCCTTAAAGCTACCAGTCACATCTCGGCGTCAAAGAAAATACCTTATGGCGCACTAAAACGCGTCTCTAAATACAGATGCGGGTTTAAAAACGCACTCTACGTCATATCCGAGGCAGCTATCTTTGAATCTCAGTCCGTTAATGGGATAAAAGTTGATGGGTATAGAAATTAGAAGTAGGAACAATTGTGGTTTTCACGACACTAACGCGAATCAATAAAGAATAATTCTCAATGTATTTCAAAGAAATCTGGAATTCAAAGCTTAACAGTGTAATATCTCTGGTTAAAAATTGTATAGTTCCAGTAAAATATTTGCAATGTATTTGTTTCTTCGTGTTTAGAATTAAAAGAACATTTAAGAATATTACGCACTTCACAGCAAAGTAGTGAATTAATAATAGGTACTCTTTGATGCTTTAAATGCTTTAGGGAAAATATATACCAAAGACATTATATTGTCATTACATGGATAGTTTTGGCTGCTCTTGTTTGCATATTGAAAAGACTTACAAATGTTTAGATAGTTATGAGGTTTAAAAGTCCATAATTGTAATTACTAGAAGAAATAATAATCATACTGAAAAATAAAAAGTGAGTCCATCTTCTTCTTTCAAAATTCATTATGGTGTTTACTTAACTTGAAATTGAATGTTGTATAACGGAGGAATCTGTCAGACTGGAACGGTACCAACCTGCAAACATCGTCAATGCTTTTCAGAAACTTTAATTCAAAATCAATATTTCGACTACAAACACAGTTATGACTGCTACTTCCAGATTTGACAGTTTTCACTTACGATACTCTGAACTAGGTAGACTTCCCGAAGTATTGCCAATGTCGGGAACAGTTTGAGCTGTTAATTACAGATTACAGCAGTGACCTACTGCCGTCGTTTGCTCCGTGTATCAACCCACTCGTCGAGGAAGGGAGTAGCTGTAAGAAATTATAATCCCGTTCTCTTTCAGCTTGACAATGAAATGGCAATAACAAAATTAATAATTAATCAATATTCGTAAAAGGATGATTTTGTTATGTTTTTACTTTTAACACCCACGGATTGCATGTTTTCCAGGTCAGAAGTATATCTACATCTACATCTACATCTACATGGGATACTCTGCAAATCACATTTAAGTGCCTGGCAGAGGGTTCATCGAACCACCATTATACTATTTATCTCCCATTCCATTCTCGAATAGCGCGCGGGAAGAAAGAACACTTGCATCTCTCCGTTCGAGCTCTGATTTCTAGTATTTTATTCTGATGATCATTTCTACCTATGTAAGTGGGAGTCAACATTATATTTTCGCATTCGGAGGAGAATGTTGACGATTGGAGTTTCGTAAGAAGCCCACGCCGCAGCGATAAGCGCCGTTGTTGTAATGATTCCCATCCCAGATCCTGTATCATTTCCGTAATGCTGTCTTTCCTGTATCGTGAAAATACGAAACGAGCTGCCCTTCTTTGGTCTCTTTCGATGTCCTCCGTCAAACCACCTGATAAGGATCCCACACTGGGCAGAATTACTCCAAAAAAGGACGGACAAGCGTAGTGTATGCAGTTTCTTTTGTAGTTCTGTTGCATGTTTTAAGATTTCTGTCAATAAAACGCAGTCTCTGGTTCGCCTTTCCCACGACATTATCTACGTGTTCTTTCCAATTTAAGTCTGAAGTAATACTAATTCCTAGGTATTTTGTGGAATTTACGGCCTTCACGTTTGATTGATTTATCTTGTAAACAAATTTTAACGGATTTCTTTTCGTACTCAAGTGGACGACATCACACTTCTCATTATTTCGAGTCAATTGCCAATTTTACACCATACTGATATCTTATTCAGATCGTTCGCAGTTGGTTACGTTTCATGTTTAAATAATAATCGATTGTAACGTAACACCAAAAACTAAGTCAAATATTAAGAAAGTATGTTAAAATTCGCCATTGCACTGCTAGCCGAACGTTCAGTTACTATTGTTTGGTACCTTTTAAATGAAAATGTGGCAGTAAAATATTGACGGGTTTAAGGATATTCCAAACATTGTTAATTTTTTATAAACAGTCTCTAAATATCTCAATAATAATGTAATATAAGAAAAAATTTAAAAATAGAGATAGGTTGTGTATCTACACAGCCTGACTAAATAAGTAATGCTCCCTGAAAGAGTTGTCCAGTATTATCCCTTAGCCGTTAATTTCATACCAGTGATGTTTGAATACACTGTACAACAACCACCACGGTGCGTACCTGATGCATATAGCTTTTAAACAGCGGAAACTCTTCGCCGAAACGTGCGTTAGCGCACCGGAGCACCTCCTATCGGCGTGAGTTGTGAACTAAAACTGGGAGTGAACGGCCGATTAACACTGTGAGATTCAAAGAATGTTCAAATGTCTATAAATCTATCGGACCAAAATGCGTGGTCAACAGTCCGTAGCTTGCAAACTACTTAAACTAAGGTAAACTAACCTAAAGACAACACACACACACACACACACACACACACACACACACACACACGCCAATGCCCCAGAGATGACTCGAACCTCCGACGGCGAGCAACCACGCGCTCTGCAGCGAGGTGCCTTAGACCGCTCGGCTACTCCACCGCGGCACAATGTGAGACTCAGGACACTTACGTTATTCGTCGGCGTACTTTGTGGTAGTAGGAAATGGTTGGGAGGGGGAGTGTACGTGCTACATACGGCTGTAACAGCTAACTACAAACAGCGATGCTACTGGTAGATTCGTCCAATGCGCGAGTGTTACGGAAATGCTCCGGCAACTCAATTGGGGATCGCTGGAGGAAAGACGACGTTCTTTTCGTGAATTTCTGTTGAGGAAATTTAGAGGGCCGGAATTTGAAGCTGAGTGTAGTACGATCTTGCTGCCGCCTAGTTACATTTCGCGTACTCATCACAAAGACAAGATAACAGAAATTAGGGCTCGCACGGAGGCATATAGGTATTCTTTTTTTCCTCGTTCTATTTGGGAGTGGAATAGGAAAGAGAATGCCTAGTAGTGCTACAGTGTACCCTTCGCCACGCACCTTACATGTAGATGTAGATGTTGATGTAGATGCACTCAGAAATCTTTCGTCTGGTTCCCGAAAAATAGAGAATTCTAAATACGACAGTTTAAGGAAGCCACTATTAGACCTACTGAGATCTTTTGTTGTTAATTAACAGTGTCTTTAACGCTTTTGTTTACTCTTTTGATAAGTTCTTTATAGGCTCAAACAGTGGGTTATCCGTAAGTGGAGAACTGACTTAGATAAAATTTTGGGAAAGAAGGGCCCAAAGCATTGGAATAAAAGCTATCTAATATGCCCAGACTGCTCTTTGGAGACAGATTTCAGAAATACGATTTTGTAGAGCCAAGGGTAAATTTAATTTGTTCATTGCGTGTGGTTTGAAAAAAAAAAAAAAAGGTGTTTAAAGTAATATAACAATAAATGTATAACAGCAAGTTTTATTTTAATCGCTTCATTTAAAACACAGACGAGACCTAAGAAACATTAGAGCAATACCTTCACTGTCAGTTGTTTGTATTTAAGGAAAACCCAAGGCTGAAAAGAAATTTAAAATAATGTCTTACATTTTCGTTTTTATTTCCAATATTTCGCTTGATGACAAGCCTTTCTTTCTGAGCCTAACTACTAATGGAAAATGCGTTCATATATATGGTAAAAACTGTGTCCTTTTCAGTTCTAATTCCATGCATATAAACAGTATGCACTGAGAAAGGTATTATTTGTCCATCTACGTAACTACAATAAGTGCGATCGTTTATTACCAGACGAGTTTTGTTTTCACTGAAACTAAACCATTTTCAGTGGTCTGAGATAATAGCTATCTAAAATGTGAATTGTTTTATAGATCCAAAACATTTCGTTAAAAATTTATAAAATGTTTACGAAAAGTTTTTATTAGATTTTCACCTGACATCATAAGCGCTGCTGTGTTGCACAGTTCATGGCAGAGGCGATTGCTTCAGTTTCTTCCGCCCTACAGTTTAAGTTATCATCTAACGTAATATCCTAAATCACGTAACAAATGTAAACCTTGCAAAGAAAGTTTGGTACGCAGCGAAATAAAATGAGGGTCAAGCCAAGTAGGAGTATAGCCCACAACTCGAACCAACAGATGGCACTGCTAGCCGTGTCGCCTGAAAAGCGCATGTGAATGCCATGGAATTTCCGCTGTTATGTTTGTAATCTACTAGCTAATAACCTGGCGTTGTCCGGATATTTATTTATTTTTCCTGCGCTGACAAAGTACTTCTCATATGAAAGTACTTCCCATATCCCTTCTCTCTCTGTCCAGTTCCATTTCTCTAAAACATATTATATATTTATCGGAGAATATACACTTATGGCCATTAAAATTGTTACACCTCGACGATGACGTGCTACAGACGCGAAATTTAACCGACAGGAAGAAGATGCTGTGATATGCAAATGATTAGCTTTTCAGAGCATTCACACAAGTTTGGCGCCGGTGGCGACACCTGCAACGTGCTGAAATGAGGAGAATTTCCAACCGATTTCTCATACACAAACAGCAGTTGACCGGCGTTCCCTGGTGAAACGTTATTGCGATGCCTCGTGTAAGGAGGAGAGATGTGTACCATCACGTTTCCGACTTTGACAAAGGTCGGATTGTAGGCTATCGCGATTGCAGTTTATCGTATAGCGACATTGCTGCTCACGTTGGTCGCTATCCAATGACTGTTAGCAGAATATGGAATCGGTGAATTCAGGAGGGCAATACGGAACGCCGTGCTGGATCCCAACGGCCTCTTATCACCAGCAGTCGAGATGACAGGCATCTTATCCGCATGGCTGTAACGGGTAGTGCAGCCACATCTCGATCTCTGAGTCAACAGATGAGGACGTTTGCAAGACAACAACCATCTGCACGAACAGTTGGACGTCGTTTGCAGCAGCATGGACTATCAGCTCGGAGACCATAGCTGCGGTTACCCTTGACGCTACATCACACACAGGAGCGCCTGCGATGGTGTACGCAACGACGAACCTGGGTGCACTAATGGCAAAACGTCATTTTTGTGGATGAATCCGGGTTCTGTTTACAGCACCAAGATGGTCGCATCCGTGTTTGGCGACATCGCTTGTATTCGTCATCGCCATTAGTGGTATGTCGCCCGGCGTGATGATATGGGTGTGCCATTGGTTACAAGTCTCAGTCACTTCTTGTTCGCATCGACGGCACCTTGAACAGTGGCCCTTACATTTCAGATGCGTTACGACCCGTGGCTCTACCCTTCATTCGATCCCTTCAAAACTCTACATTTCAGCAGGATAAAGCACGACCGCATGTTGCAGGTCCTCTACGGGCCTTTCTGGATACGGAAAATGTTCGACTGCTGCCCTGGCCAGCACATTCTCCAGATCTCTAACCAAATGAAAACGTCTGGTCAATGGTGGCCGAGCAACTGGCTCGTCACAATACGCCAGTCACTACTCTTGATGAACTGTCGTATCGTGTTGAAGCTGCATTGGCATCTGTACCCGTACAACCCATCCAAGCTCTGTTTGACTCAATGCGCAGGCGTATTAAGGCCGTTATTACTGCCAGAGGTGGTTGTTCTGGGTACTGGTTTCTCAGGACCTATGCACCCAAATTGCGTGAAAATATAATCACATGTCACTTCCAATATATTTATCCAATGAATACTCGTTTATCATCTGCATTTCTTCTTGGTGTAGCAATTTTAATGACCAGTAGTGTATAAAACAAACGGGTACGGATACAGAAAAAAATATTTATTGTACAAAAATCTACAACTGTTAAACTGCTTTTCTACGTAGCTTCCGAAATATTGTAGGCACTTCTCATGGAGTAGCACAAGTTTTTGTATGTCTTCATCGTAGAACATTGCCGACTGTGTATTCAACCACGTGGAAACATGTTCTTTCAGCTCGTCATCACCGTTGAAGTGTTGACCACCAAGAGGTGAAAGTCGCTAGGAACGAGGTCCGGGCAGTATGGAGGATGATCAAACACGTCCCAGTGAAAATCCCGTAATACTTGTTTGGTCACATTCGCCTTGTTAAGGTCGGATATTGTCGTGGGAAAAAAAATACTATTGACTGACAGTAATCCTAGGCGCTTGTTCTGTACTGCGCGGCGCAGTTTCTTAATGGTCGCACAGTAACCATGTGCATTAATTATTTGCCCTCGTGGTAAGAAATGAATCAGCAAATGCCTTTTCTGTCCCAAAAAACGGTGCACAGGACTTTTCGACGTGTCAAGATTTGCTTAGGCTTAAGTTTCGTTGTGGATGAAGTGTGCCTCCATTCCATTGATTGCCGTTTTGTTTCACGGGTGTCGTACGATACCCAAGTTTCAGCACCCGTGACTATCCGAGAAAGAAAACCTTGGCCTTCTTCATTGTAGTATGTCAAAAACAGAATTTTGGGAGCAGGGAAAAAATTCGTTACCCTATTCACAACGTTGTGGGCAGTGCCAAATAGTTTGCAAAACATATGAAAGTGCAGGCACGCTACGATTCTATACAGTCGCGACACTGCCACTGAAGTTTGTTAAGGACGCAGACAAACGTCTGGCAAGCTAGTTTTCTGAATTTCATATCGGATGAGTGCGAATACTGTCTTTTATTTTGATTTTACCGTACTTTTTCAATAGGGAGAGTATGTAAGTGCCATAAAAACCGGAAATAACTACACAATAGCTCCACATTTTTGTTTTGTAGGTTTCATAAGATCCCTGGTAAGATGAGTAACGCTAAATTACATGACAGATTATTTACGATTCTCTATTAACTAGTACCTATTTACTGAAGAATTTCAATTTATTCTAACCACAAAAAGTGGCTAGTGAACACCAAAAGAGTTGGACTTTAGCAGAAAGACGTCGCTTTTCTATTCAAGAGCGTTAACGTTTCTGCACTACAATTCCAGTGAAATCAGTCAGTGTGGAACGTAGTAAACTTGATGGAATGCAATAGCTGTAGTGTTGTCCATAAAACGTTAAAAGCGGCACAACTGTTTCCCGACAAAGAAGAAACCAAGAATTATCTGACATAGAAACGGCAAAAATTTCCTGAAGTTCTCTATTGAAGCAAAATTAATTATATTTAAATATATGCGCATTTATAAGGAGTAAGAGGGAAGTATAATACTGTACAAATCGTTAGACTTCACAGCGAATTGTTACGCGTCAAACAAAGTGCCTAGCATAGTAAACACTGAACATAACAAAAAAATTTTCCCAGGTCCTCTTACTTTCAGCGGAGTAAGCTGCAAAACACACATATTCCTCAGCATTTCTTCATGACTAAGATGTAGCTTATACAACTAAATCAGTGATATTTGATTTTTTGCATTTCGTTACTGCTTGTAACCAAAAGATTAAAGTAGCTGCAAGTACCCGGCTTTGCCCGGGTTTAAAATAATGTTTTCTGTAGAAGCGTAAAAAACCGTTTATTTGCATGTAATAAAAGGGTACATTTATGTTACAGCAATCCCCTGTCCCATCCTACACATGTATGACCATCACTTTTACTTACATCCTCATCATCTCATCATCACCACAAAAACATTTAAAATCACTCTCAATAACAAACTTGCATGATTTCCACTCTCTCTCTCTCTCTCTTTTTTTTTTTTTTTTTTTTTTTTTTTTTTTTTTTTTTTTTTTTGGGGGGGGGGGGGGGTAGTTTCATTATCACACGTTTAGAACAGTCACATGGCAAGATTGAGTTTGAGATGGAACGAAATCTATTTAAGAACCTTCCCCATGTAATTTTGCGTACCTGTACCAAATTTCACGTTATTCGGTTGTCTGAATCTTGAGTTATAACAGATAAACAGGCGACAAATGCGTCTTATATGTATAGAGATTGCAATCGAAGTCTGTAAGTAAAGTACTCTCCCCCATGCACCGAACGAAATTTTATGTAGACATTAACCTTCATCTTGTTTTCAAGGTCAAGTGTTCAAAATTTCATCGCGATCGGAGCAAATGTGGGGATTTTGGCGAAATCCATAAGTACCCTCTACCATGCATTGAACGAAATTTTATGTAGACAGTCTCCTTCCTCTTGTTTTGAAGGTTAATTGTGCAAAATTTCATCAAGATCAGTGCGAAGATATAGATTTACACGGACACACTGAAAACGCACTTTCGCTTTTTCTCAAATTTTCCGGTTGGTTTTCCAAAAAATGAAACGAAACCTGTTTAAGAACCTTCCTCATGTAATTTTCTGTACGTGTACCAAATTTCATGTTATTTGGTGTCTGGATCTTGAGTTATAAGAGAACAGACAGACAACAAATGCGTCTTTATAAGTATAGAGATTCTATTCAATACGCAGAAAAAGATTGTGAACGAACGCGACTTTTACGGTGTCCTGCCGGCTGTTAGGCGGTATTCACACGAATGACAGACCCGACTGTGTATGTTGGACTAAGTTCACAGACTGGCGACACTCAAGGCGTGAAAGTTGTTACAGATTATGTTTGTTTATTATTATTTTTCTGTGTAATCATCCAAATAGTATCTGTAATTCTTGCGTTCCAATCATTAATAAAATATCTAAAGACATAAATAATCGTGAAGTAAATGTAAAAACAGCCGATTTCCTTGACTTAATGACATAACCAATAACTTATTCATGAGGAAATACTTACGAATATTTTTATTTCTTGCAGCCTACTCCGCTGAAAGTAAGAGAATATCAACAGACGGGAAACATTAATTCCTGTTGTGGTCTGTTTTTCTTTGATAGGCACTTTCTATGACGTATAAAAATTCGATGTGGAGTCTAATGATTCGATCATTTTTCCATTTTGATCGCTCTTTCTTATAAACGTTTCTACTGTTGAGTGTAATTGTTTTTGCTTATAAAACAAATGTCTTAAACATTCTTCCCGTTTGTGGTTCCGATGTAGCAGCAATTGCCAAATTGGTTTCTGCTTTCATGAGAAACTGTTTTGTTGCTTTTGACGCTTCATTACCACGTTTATGAAGATTTTCTTTCAGCTCAGTTGTAGTAGCTGATCTGTCACATTATATTATGTAGGTTTTGCATTTCATATATGTTTCATACGTTCAACAGTTACTAATGTGGGAATTGTAGTCAGTACCGGCGGAAGGGCCGGGCGAGTCGGGCGACCGCCCGGGGCGCCAAATTTTGGGGGAGTTTGGGGGGCGCCAAAATCCTTGCTAAATTTATATTATTGTAAACAGTGAACTAAAAATTAACTTTTTCATAAATGGTGTAACAACATTGGTTACTACCTCATGCCATAGGCTTCACTCTTTATAACAAACCCCGGTTTCTTCTTCAATCTCCTATAAAGGAAACCCCTTCACCTTATTCGTCAAAATAAAAAAAATAAAAAAAAAAATAAAAATAAAAAATTCTTCGCTGCTAAAGCTAAAGGCTATTGTTGAGTGTTGGGAGTTTTGAGCAACAATAACACGCTTTGACAATTACAACCGCGGTGCGGACAATTGCACTCCTTGCGACAAAGCTATGTCGTCCGCTTTAACAACGCACACAAACAATATTGTGTTATCGGCAATCAAAAAGAAATTAGTCCTGTTTGTACTGTCAAACGTCTCGTGAAAGAAAATTATAAATCAGAAGTCATGTACTACCATGCGCAAAAATATCCGAACGACCTGAATTGCGTTTCGCCTGATCTGCATGCAACCCAACTAACGTATGTGTCTTGCGGGTGCTCTGCTCTCTCCGCGGTATAGTCATTCGACTATTCAAAATGGAGCCACTACAGAGAACTGCTCTTTATGGCAATCATTCCAGAAGTAAATTAACACCATGATTTTGCAAATAAAAGGAAACACGTTATTAAGTACTTAACGTTTATTAAATCCAATTTATTACAATGACATATCTTAAGTATTGTCACACTCATTACAATCTGATATAACAAACACCGTCACATCAAGCATTAATTAATTCTTAAACAACATTTAATATTGTTACAAAACATATTTTACTATAGTATCGAAAATCCTAAAGTCCTGTAGAAATTCGAAGTACTTTTGTTCTGAAACTTTCTGGCAGATTAAAATTATGCGCCGGAACCGGGACTCGAAATAAGGACCTTTGCCTTTCGCGGGCAAGCGCACTACCTACTGTGCCATCTCGACATGACTATCGATGCCGCCCCACAACTCTACTTCCGCCAGTACCTCGCCTCCTACTTTCCAAACTTCACAGAAGCTCTCCTGCGAACCATGCAAGACTAGCAGTCCTGGAAGAAAGGATATGGTGGAGACATGGCTTAGCCACAGCCTAAGGGATGTTTCCAGAATGAAACTTTCACTTTGCAGCGGAGTATGCGCTGATATGAAACTTCCTGGCAGATTAAAATTGTGTGCCGGAACCGGGACTCGAACCTGAGACATTTGCATTTCACGGGAAAGCGGCAAGTTTCATATCATCGCACACTCCACTGCAGAGTGAAAGATTCATTCTGGAAACATCCCTTAGGCTGTGGCTAAGCCATATCTCCACTATATCCTTTCTTCCAGGAGTGCTAGTCTTGTGCTAGTGCTAGTCTGTGCTAGTCTGTGCTATCCCGACACGACTCACGATGCCGACCCACAACTTTACTTCCGCCAGTACCTTGCCTCCTACCTTCCAAAGTTTCAACTTAATAACGTGTTTCCTTTTATTTGCAATATCATGGCGTTAATTTACATCTGGAATGATTGCCATAAAGAGCAGTTGTCTGCAGTGGATCCATTTTGAATAGTCGAAAGACTATACAGTGTAGCAAGCAGAGCACCCGCAAGACACATACGTTAGTTGGGTTGCATGCACATCAGGCGAAACGCGATTCAGGTCGTTCGGATATTTTTGCGCATGGTAGTACATGTAGTGCAGGCTTCATGGTGTGCGTGTACTTCTTTTGTCTCCTGAATTTCGACTCTCAGTAGAAAAATCGTTGCGTTAATGTCTTCTTTATCAACATGTCGGAAAGAAAGAAGCCTTCTGCAAAAAAAAAAAAAAAAAAAAAAAAAAAAAAAAAAAAAAAAAAAAAAAAAGAACACAATTTGTGGCTGAAAATGAGAAACAGGCAGCAGCATTAAAGAAATTCTTTCGTACTCCTGAAACAGACAATAATGGAAATGAAAACGCAAAACCAGAGAATAAGGAAACCAGCAAGAAATCAACAAATATTCCAGAATATAACAACACAGTACAGGTAAGTGGGCCAACATTACGTAACGTATTTTCGTACTATTACGTTTAATAGAAAAGAGGTGTTTACACACGTAGCGTCTTAGCAGGCTGGGGTGGGTAGGGTGGCGTCCACTCAGATAGACGGCGAACTTCAGGCTCAAAGAAAGTTCTTTCCCCATTGATATAAGTAGCAATAATTACATTCTATACCAACACTGATGCTTGATACATGTACCAAAGCGATAAGACTTTTACTCGTTAGATGTGTATTAACCAACTTTAGGTGTGTTTCAAGCATTCATCTTTTAATTAAGTAGACGGCCTCCATAGTCTAGAGGTTAAAGCGTTGGACTCATGTCTACGTGCTCCTGGGTTCATTCCCCGGACTTTCCGCTTTTCAACGGCAGGAAAACTGGGGAATCACATAAATAAAGATATGACGGTCACTTGGCCTGCAAAGCTCCTAATACGCCTGTGGGCGGGTAGTTTCTTGAATCGTTCTGTAAATTCCTAATCAGTGACGTACAATATTATGCATGCTCATGTGTAAGTAATTGTTGCGTATATCGTTAACCAAAACTTACTCTGTGTATTTAAGTGACAAAAGTTATCTTACTTAGTTTGAAAATTGATTCTTATAGTTATAGAGTTCAAGGAGTTATCCTTTAAAAACAGCTATCTGTAACGTGGCATAACAAATTTACAGTCAGTAAAACCAATGGGTTGTAGGGGGCGCCAAATGGATTCTTTGCCCGGGTGATATTTCCCCTTCCGCCGGCCCTGATTGTAGTCAAGCAACCTTGAAGTGTGAGTAGAAAACCAGCGTCTTTCTGCAGAAGGTTGAATTTTCTGTTGTTCTTAATGAAAAAAATAAATACTTGATAGAAATAGTGGTAGATTTCAAGGTAATCTTATATAAATTGTCCTACAAAGTTCCATTTCATACCTTCCAATGTTTCTTAGCAAACATGATAGAGACAAACAAAAATGGATTTATATCCTAGTTTTATTAAGGCACTATGTACCATTCCTTGTCGGAAAAAGTATGTTAAAATCAGTTTAAACGTTACTATCTGTTCACACTCATCCGATACCACAGTCTAACACATACAGTCACGACAGTCCCCCAGATTTTTGTTATAATAAGCCAAGAGGTACGTTTCTGGATACGATATCCGATGAGTGTGAATAGTGAAGTTTAAATTGATTTTAACAAACTTTTTACAGCGGGGAAAGTATGTAGTGCTATAAAGATAGGTAATAACCAGAAATAACTCTACATTTTTCTTTATGAGGTTTCCTGAGATCTGTATAAAGATCTCCTGCCGCGGTGGAGTAGCCGAGCGGTCTAAAGCGTCTCGCTGCGGAGCGTGCGGTTGCTCGCCGTGGAGGTTCGAGTCCTCCCTGGGGCATGGGTGTGTGTGTTGTCCTTAGGTTAGTTTACCTAGGTTTAAGTAGTTTGTAAGCTACGGACTGATGACCACGCAGTTTGGTCCGATAGATTTACAAACATTTACCATTTTTAAAGATCTCCTGAGTCCTGAGATCTGGACTGTATAAAACGGTACTTTGCAGCACAGTTTATGTAAGATTATCTTGAAATCTACGACTTTTAAAGTAAGAATTTCAGTTTCTATTAAGAGCAAAAATTAATAATAAAGAACAGAAGGCCCAACCATATACAGAGACGTCTGTTTTCTTCTCAAAGCCGGTCGCGGTGGCCGAGGGGACTACAGCGCGCCCGTCACGGTCTGCACGGCCACTACGGTCGAGGGTTAGAATCCCCCCTCCGGCATGGACATTTGTGCCGTCCTTAATATTAGCTTGTTTGGAAAGTAGGAGGCGAGGTACTGGCGGAAGTAAAGTTGTGAGGCGGCAACGTGAGTCGTGTCGTGATAGCACAGTCCGTAGTGCGCTTGCCCGCGAAAGGCAAAGGTCCCAGGTTCGAGTCCCGGTTCCGGCACACAATTTTAATCTGCCAGGAAGTTTCATATCAGCGCACACTCCGCTGCAGAGTGAAAGATTCATACTGGAAACATCCCTTAGGCTGTGGCTAAGCCATGTCTCCACCATATCCTTTCTTCCAGGCGTGCTAGTCTTGCATGGTTCGCAGGAGAGCTTCTGTGAAGTTTGGAAACTAGGTGGCGAGGTACTGGCTTAAGTAAAGTTGTGAGGCGGCATCGTGAGTCGTGTCGGGATAGCACAGTCGCTAGTGCGCTTACCCGCGAAAGGCAAAGGTCCCAGGTTCGAGTCCCGGTTCCGCCACACAATTTTAATCTACCAGAAAGTTTCAGGTCATAAGTAGTTTGTAAGTTTAGGGACTGATGGCCCCGTAGTTAAGTCGCATAAGCTCTACAAACATATGAACATTTCATTCTACTCAAAAACATCAGTACTTCTTCACTACAATTCCAGCCAAATCAGTAAGTGTTGAACATTAGAAACTTTTATGGAATGCATTACCTATGTTATTAAATGTACCAGATCAGCAACTACAGCTGTAGCTGAAGGAAAAAACCTCACAAACGTGATAGTAAAACATCGAAGGAAAAAAAATGTTTCTTCACAAAGCAGAAACCAATTCCACAATTATTTCTACATCTGAAGCACAAACGTCAAGAATCTTCAAGACATTCGTTTTATAGTCAAAAGTAATTATATTCAAAAGTATATATGTTGATAACAAAGACAACTGAAGTGTAAAAATGTTCGAATCATTACGACTCCATGTAGAATTTTTACACGTCAAAGGAAGTTCCTGTCATACGGGAACAGACCACTACTGGAATTAAAGTTTCTCTCACTATCAGCGGAGTATGCTACAAAATATAAACATATTCATAAGTATTTCTTCATGAATAAGTTGTTGTTTGTATCACTGAATCAGGAAAATTCGACTATTTTTACATTTTTTCACTATTATTTAGGTGCCTCGATTTTTTACTAAAAAATTAAAGGAACTGTTTGGTTAACTACTTAGAAAAGAAATGACAAACAAACATTTCTTTCCCATCGCTAGGAGCGATAGTGTCGTTGCAACCAGCTGTCAGTTGGTAACAACTTTGACAGCAGTGACTGTCGTGACTGTGGTAATCATAGACCAAAGATAACAGACTGTGTGTGACGTCATTACACTGAAACCAACATCTAAGTCACGTGTCTCGGGGCAGGAAGCCGTTTTCATCATTACGAGTAATGCGAAATATAGCTGACTGTTGCAGTTCTTATCCTTTGTAATGAAAATTAAGCGTGTATTTGAATAATAAAACGTGTTAGCGTTTAACGGGAACCCAAAAGACTTTCTAGTGGCCAACTCCTTCTACTCCATTAGTGAATTTCTAAATTGGACCAAATGATGCATGTACTCATGCTATATTAGTATTTTTATATTATCAGCTAAAAAACAAAACAAAACAAAATCCTTAAAAATGTATGTATCTGTATTATTAGTATTATCTATTATTCAACTTGTAAATTTTATTTCTTGACATGTTCTATAACCACGAGGATCTTCTCAACATGGATCTTCGGAACAAAACACTAATCTAAATCTAAAAATCTCGTAACAAGATTCGACAGTGTACGCCTATGTGTTAAACTAAATTATTGTGGAAGTTTTAGCCGAAACGCAAATCATGTTCAAACCAATTAGTAAAGCTCACAACGTCACATCGTACCAGAAGATCATAGTAGTATCGTACGAAAGCTTTTTGACGTGAGGTGAGGCAAGATGGTGGCATCAAGCTTCACTCACAGAGGGACGTTTGCCAGCAAGCCCCTAGCACGCCGTAGCGGAGAAGCGACGCAACTGTCTCCGAACTGAAGCGGCCGATCGCCGCCATTTGCAGGGAAGAGTCCTAGTTATGGGGTGGTGATTTGAAGTGTGTGTGACGTAACAAGCACAAAATAAACACATGTTTGTTTAAAAACATTACTGATTATTACTGTCTGTTTAAAAAGTATTCTTAAATGAAGTTTTCTAATTTTCGAAATAACGTCTGTATAGAGACCCGAAATTTAAGAATGTAAGGCTCTTTTCTGATAAGGTGTGGCGACTCTTCACCGAGATATAGGCGTAAGATGATTCCATGAAAATTGTAAAGTAGCAGAGAGTGCGATTATTTTTTTAATTCACGTAATTGACTGTCAGGTCCTGTTTACTATTCGCCTACTACTCTGTACGTTTTGCACGCTTATTTTCATACCTCACATTTTTGTCTACATCCCTTTTCATATTACATAGAATTTTTCTTTTAACTTCCTCGAATTTGGGTATGAATAATTGTAATAACTCATATAATTTTAAATACGCATTTCATTCGCACATTACCTTTCAACAGAGATAGTACTTCTCAAAGTGGTTGAGTATACAACATTCAATCAGGTAATGATAGGGTTGCCAGATTGAACTCGAGGCAGGCCCGGAGACCAGACGTGTCCCCCTCCCCCTTGGCCAATGACTCCCCCCCTCCCCCCAACAGTGACCAACTCCCCTCTCCCAACCAGGATTACACGTGAATCCTAAAATCCCTCTTAGCAAGTAACCCCCCTCCCCCCCCCCACCCGGTGGCACATTGCTAGGGGTGGCCTTCACATGCCTCAGCTCAGGCCAGGCCGCAATTTGCAAGTGGATCAACAATCGGCACACTGCAGTAGGCGTGGCAGCAGAAGTGGCGGCAGCATCAAAGCTGCTCACATCAACAGCTGAGCCTTCCAAGAGTTGCCGCTTGCGGCTCCGCGCACTGTGAAGGATCGTGTGCCACCGAAAAGAACTTCTCACTGGCTCCATGTGAAGGGGCACAGTTACCGTCTGCTCCCTGTTACGACCACTTGCTGCCGCGTAAAGAAGTAAACTGGAGGACATAAAATGATTAAACGTAATAGTGCTGTCCTTTCTATGAGAGATAAATACGAGATTATTACTGTATTAAAAGAGATGCCTGTTGTTGTAAATGCATTTACTGTAAAGTACTTATTGGCAAATGAAACTGTACAGTTCGATTATTCCAATAAACCAGTTTTCCGAACACCCACGTTCCACAATTAGTTCGGATAATCGACGTTCTAATGTAATATCAATTAAACATTATACACCGAAGTACAGGATATCAACAACGATCGCGAATTGTATAGTGAATTGATCGACAGTGCTATACTACGTACGGCGAGAGTTGAGCTCTGACAGCTAGCAGCGCAGTTGCCAGGTTCGACAGGGAAGTGCAGTGGCTAGTGACTGGTGCTTCGTTCTCCATTATGTTGTACTTACGCGAAAATTACTTCACTGTCGTGACATAAGTAAATAACAGTGCACTGCGGGAGATTTGGACAATGACATGATATCTTATGAACCTGTCATTACTTTTTACAATACAAATTGATCCATTTACGTTCACGCATCCACCTACCGTGCCCAATGTGTAATTAAAAAAATACTTCATACATTTTGATGAGGCGATCCTCGGCAGCAATAAATTTTGAAAAATGTATATTTGTACACTTTGCTGACCAAATTTGTTCCGCTAACTAGTTTCGGTGAATACACCATTTTCAAAGCGTAAAATATGGGGCAAGTTACATTATATACATTTTCGTAGCTCCAGCTGCACAAAACATCTAATTTCTAGCGTAGTGCAGTGCAGTGTGTTTTAACTGTGCCTTAATTTTTATTAGGTATTTGAGTCAATTGGAGAATATTAGATGTTTTTTACAGCTTGAGTTATCAAAATGTACATAATGTAACTTGCCCCATATTTTATGCTTTGAAAATGGTGTAATCACCGAAACTAGTTAGCGGAACAAATTTGGTCAGTAAAGACGTGCCTGAATTCGGCCGCCTTCGTTCACCGCGGGCAGCATAGCCATCCACAAGACACTCAAACAGTTGATTTTTTTTTTCTGATTGTACATTTGACTAATTGGGGGTAGACTTCGTCAAACAGATCTTTGTCTATCATTACGGTCACAAGTTTTACAAACACAACAAAATTAACTTCTATTAATATATATGATCACCAATCACTTACTAATGCCGCCATTACTAGGTTACCACTAATCGAACATACACCGAAGCAAATAAAAATAACAGTAGTAAAATATTACAGTTATAGTCACATACCTTATTTTCTGCTTTTTCAAAAAACTCGCTCCACACTTTACAACAATTAGTTTCCTTCCTATCAAGATCTGATACTAAAGACTTCAAAACAGAAAACTCCTGATAGTTCGTTTCTATCAAAACTAATTTTCAATTTCTTTCCCACTTTGGCCAAGTCTTTAAATGAAAATAGTTTTGGTTGACATAAGTCTAGCACTGATACAACTTCATACACATTGTCATACCCACTAAAGCTGTACCATTTACCAAGATAGTTTAATGACCTGTCGTAAACAAGTGTGCACTCTTTTACTACAATATTCTTTTCTTCTTCTGCAAGGTGTTCTAAAGACATATTAACTTCAAATCCATAAAACTTATCCTCCTTACGACCCTCTAATTGTGTTTTCACTTCCAACATAATCTCGTGAACATCTGTGGAAAGTGTGTCCTCTTTTTCTAAAAGTCTGATTACATTACAAAAAAGGCAAAATTGCTTTTAAAAAATACAGAAAGCACTCTGGTAGTGTTAGCGAATACTCGTTTATTTCGTCTTGCTGTGAACTAATAAACTTCCAAATTAGGGGCTGTGTTTTTTCCTCACCCCGTGCTACATAATACATCATTAAAACAACCATCGCACTACAGTGTGTCGCAGTATTTCGCTGTAATCATGCTGAGCAAACTCGCAAAATGTTTTTAGTTCCTCGATTTTTTTATTTTTATTTTTATTTTTTTTATGATGAAGAAAAGTTTGAATATATTGTAAGGACTAGAGTTTCAACATCATATTTAGAAGCTTGAATCCAAACTTAGCACAGTTATGTAAAATATGACAACAACAATTGGCTTTATGTTTTCATTTTCGCCGCGGTGGAGTAGCCGAGCGGTCTAAAGCGTCTCGTCGCGGAGCGCGCGGTTGCTCGCCGTGGAGGTTCGAGTCCTCCCTGGGGCATGGGTGTGTGTGTTGTCCTTAGGTTAGTTTACCTAGGTTTAAGTAGCTACGGACTGATGACCACGCAGTTTGGTCCGATAGATTTACAAACATTTGAACATTTTCTTCTTTCAATTTAGTGAAGACAGAATTGTGTTTCCCGAAATTAACTGATACATTGTCAGCGGAATACGAAACTACATTATTTAGTGTCAAACCATTTTCCAATAAAATGGATTTTAGTTTGTTTGAGATGACTTCTGCAGATTCGTTAACATCATCGTAGAAATCAGGAACTTCATTACATTTTCCCTTATCTCTGGAGAAGTATGTTACAACTATCGGATAATGTTTTTATTGCCCTTGTATGAAGCGTCTGAACCTATTGAAAACGGAACATTTTGCTTTAATTCGCTTAGTAGCTTCTCTTTAGCATAAGTCACAAGCACATTTTTTACTAATGCCTCGCTTTTTGTTCGGCCGCATCTTACTTTCGGTGCCACTGAGGAATCTCTAAAAACATAAGGATATAACTTATTACCACAATCTTGAGAATTGTAAGAATGGTGGTGTTTCACACCATGGTAAGTCAAAGTTAATTCTGTTGCAATGACTTTGTCGTCTTCTGCAGAAAATTGTTTCGGCAAGAATTTAAGAAACGACTTATTCTTCTTTTGTGTGGTAATATTCCCTTTGTGTCTTTCTGATTGTAAATGTTTATTCACAGCTTTCACTCCGTCGTACTTAACAGTAAATGAGATATTGCATATTCTACACTTAACTCATACACTCATAGCGTTTTGTTGCAATAAGAAATTGACATTTATATAAAGTTAGTCATAATTACTAGAGAGGATCCGGCCTGGGATGGCCGAGTGCACTGAGGCGTCTTGCCACGGTGCGCGAGGCTGCTCCCGCCAGAGGTTCGAATCCCCCTCTAGGGCATAGATGTTGTGTTCGTCCTTAGTTAAAGTTACGTTAAGTTCGACGTAGATCGTCGCTACATGAGCATAGTACTTAAAAAGTGGAAAAAATTAAGATGAAGTTTACATTGAAGCCCGGAGATGAGAGTCATTGGCCTGTACACCCGGAGAATTAATTCCAAACCCGGGCACTCCGGGTGGCACCCGGAGATCTGGCAACCCTAGGTAATGACTATTTACGAAGTACAATCACCACCTGTTAAGTGTCTAAAACCAATTATTCGGCCTACTTCTGCATCATACTGATATGTGATAAATACCTCTTATAGGCCCAGTTATTCATTCAGCTCAAATTAGAATTTTTAGTAATTTATATGCCAATAAAGTACAAGTAGTTGACATGCACCAAAGTACGTTTCTCAGTTTTAGAGAATCATTTAAAAGAGGAAACCTAAACAAAGACAAACGCTCATGATTTATCATTTCTCCACGAAAATACTATACGGTATACAAATAATGACTGATCTGTGAAATGTAACACTCTTTCTGACTTCGGCTTTGCTACCATTATTACTGTTACAATTAAAAGCAGCACACGAAGGAGCAATGTTTACGCACTGTTTCCCTGCAAATGGCGTCTTCTGTCACGTTCAATGTGGAGACACGACACTAGCGCCAGCGAGCGGTCAAGCAAAGACCTACATAAACAACATAGACTGGCCACAGCGCCGCCATAGTTGAAGCCAATTGGAAAGGTTCTTTGAGAAAGTCAGTTTCACGCCAGGTGTTACTGGTCGTCTGCTAACGTTGAATCATAGGTTTTATATTAATCATTGCCAGTCTTGATTTTTTCCTTAACTTCTGGACGACGCATTTCGGAAAATTATCCCCACTACGAATAGCATTTGTCGTTTGCTACTGCATCCTAAGTGTAATGTTTACAATCGTCGAACTGATGCATTATTTGATGTTAATATAATGTCAATTATCGTTTGCCGACATATCTTCCCTATAAATACAGGCGAATATCTTTAGTCTTTAATTACCTTTATTCTGCCTGTGGTTCAAATGTTTCATGCTTTGAAGTACATTACGTATTTATCAAGCTCTCCACAATTTGACGTTTTTTTTGGTACTCTCCTTACAGCTTTTGGTTTATGTAGGTGCTCAGGAAACGAAAATAGTGTTGGAATGGCATTTGCAAGTAGCCGCTTTCGATTGGTGGTAGCATCCAAACTTCTTTTCAAAATGGCAAGAGCATATGTAGCTATACATTATAGGTTGCCACTTATCACGCCTCATACTGGTTACCCATTGGGTTAGCAACTCCTTGTTTTTCAAAGGAAATATGTATAAAGAATAGTTAAATTACAGTTCATATACCTAGGCTACTTACTCAATGGTTAATATGCTTTTGTACACTATATAAACAACTGTCATTACATTAAAACACACCAACTACATCCGTCCTCTTTTTGATGGTAGTGAAGTAAACATAATTTTCAAACTTTGTAAATGCGAAAATTAAGTATAATGAATGTTTATAGATAAATAAACGCTGATACACAACGACCCATATAATTACATATCTCTTTCTTTATGTATGATATTCCAACAGTTTTATCACTGCGGTTGTTACAGTTGTACGCCGAACAACACTGGGCTTGATTTACCACTAATAATAGCGCTTACACGTCAGTTTTGCTCACGCTGCTGCTTCAAACTGACGTTCTCAAATATGGCGCCCAATGTTGCTTAGTGCTGCCACCCAGAGCACTGTAGCTTGCCAGTAGCCTCTCTATGTTGTTTATATACCTCTTTGCGGTCAAGTTTAATGTATGTATGTCTGTGGTTATTTAAGATCGCTGGAGCTGCAGAGGCAGACGAGTTGGCAGCCCTGGCTCGCTCGCCGCTGGCGGCGTCTGCGCGTGCGCACAGCCCACCAGGCGGGCAGCCGCGGCAGGAGGTGGCGTGCAGCTCCGCCCGCGCCCCTCGCCACCCTGCCTGCAGCTCGGCTCGGCGCCACCTCCTGGCCGCCGCTGCTGGCCGGTACGCCGCCGATCGCTCCGTTCGCGCCGCCATCAATCAATTGGCTGCCGATCGGCGGCCGATCGGCCCCCTCCCACCGCCGATACTCCATCCACCTCCCCGCCCTTCTGCACGGCGCCACTTCCTGACACTCGTTTCGCCGCAGCGACCGACACTACTTCACACCGTGTCAGAAGAAGCAGCACATTATCCTCTCGCCTTCACCGCAACTATTTATATAAACTGTGCACCATTATTAGGTAACATTACGCAGAAATTCAGAGAAAATAACGAGGGCTAATCGAATTCCGATTACCTATAAGCAGCTCGTATGAGAATTGTTTTCTGATCCTCCACTGTTAACACTGCGGCCGTTTGCGGTTTGAGTAGGGGGTGAAAGGGCGGGACGAGGGGGGAGGGGTGGTTGCCTGGCTGTAGGGGAGGGGTGGGGGGCTGTGCCAGCCGCGGCCTTGTTAATTACTGGCGACCGCAAAGTGGCGCCAGTTACCCCAGTGGCAGTGGCAGCCCCACACTAATCTCAACCGCCGATCGCTTTCTCACCTACAGAGCCGAGCCGAGGGGGTGGCTTTATGAGGAGCATGAAAAGGAAAATATGCTATAAATAGCCATGTTTTCTATTCCAAAATTATTTACCACAGTTGTAAACATTACCTCGCGCATTCTTTTATCACTGAACATCTTTTTCACACTTCATTAATCTTGTACTGGTACCATTTGTTTCTGATAAATTTCATTCTGCTAAATTACAAAAAAATAATTAATATATATGTTATAATTATTCTCCATTCCTTCTATCTACTAAATGACCGTAGCAAGTTTGCTAACTAGTTAGTGCTATAATATTCTCAAGAAATCTTTTTAGGGGTTCCCTGACTATCCGTGTCTCAACAATTTATCATCTTTTCATTGCGGTCTTCATGCCTTTCAAATATTTCTTGGTAACATTCTTCTGTGTTCTAGTTGTACTACACACAGAAACAAAACTTTTTATTTTTTTCCTTTTCTTGTCGTTAACTGATTTCATGAAAGGTCATCCAAACAGCCTCCGCCGATTATCTTTTCATAACACTGCTTTCATACCTCTGAAATAATTGAATAACTTGTAGAAAGCGTTTCTTTTGTACCACACTCGTTTTATTTATTTATTTATTTAGTGTGTTATTTACCTCTGGAAGCTCTCCTCATCAAACGAGCGCTGTGAGACGTAATTAACTTTTGCGGTGTACCTCATAAAGCAACGAAACTTTAGAAAAAATGATAAAAGTGAAATTAACCATTTAATACTTACGGCAGGCAACACTATAACTTGTTGGCACTATAATGACATTTGGTTACAACTAATACCAGAAATAAGGGTAGTAACATTTGTCAATGAAATAAACGTATAAATTTGTAATTAAATAATCAGAACCTGATAAACACACATAAAATTTCGAGCTAAATAATTATTTCGGTTTTTGTTGTGAACTACCTTGTGGCTTTTACGCATTGAATTTCAACGGACATTCACTTAAAATCGGCGAGAGCTTCAACCCGAACAAAGACAGCAAGCTTAAAACATACGTCGCTTTTTACAGTGGTCCATCTATAAACCGCCCCCCCCCCCCCCCCCCCCCACACACACACAACGAAGCAAAGTAAGAAAGAAAAGTGCAGTATTTCAGTTTGACATGTGTACAAATCAATTTTGTTTTACTTAACATCCTAAAACATTCAGTATTGCAATACATAAATTTTCACATGAAAAGCAGTTACATTATGCTTCTTCCGTTAGGGGAGTCTAGTGCCTCGGAAAACTTTCCAGAATTCCGAGACTGGGAAAATTTCTAATCTTACGTCTTATAAAATAGGCTGTATGTGTGTATGTATGTATTTATGTATGTATGTACGTTCCACATCTCCTCCAAAACCACTGGACTGATTTCAACCAAACTTGGTACATATGTTCCTTAATACCAGGCAACAATCGCTGTCTGGGTAAGAATCACCTACGACACATACGTAAGGAGATATGACGTCATAAACAATAAGATGCGCGAAAAACTGCTGCGTCAAACGACAATGCTGCACATTTTCTCCTAAACCACTGGGCCGATTTCAACCAGATTTGGTACACATATTCCTTACGTAAGCTAATATTTGCTGTAGGAGTACGAACCACATACGGCATGGTTCAGGAGATATAACGTCATGAACAATAGGAATCGCAAAAAACTGCTACATAATGCGACGAGACTTTATAAATACACTGTATGAGAATGACAGTACATGGCGACTTGCAAAAACTTTAAACATAATTTCAAACCTTTATTAAAATTTTTCTCGCAGACAACTACATCAAAATAATGAAAGGAAAAAAGTTTCTCGCTTACTACTTTTTCGCTGTTTATGAAGGAAAACTATGGCATTTCTACACTATCAATTGTATTCGCAGGAAATTTTGCAGACAGAATACACACTTAAAGATGAATGTACGTTCGAAATTGTATCACAGTACGACACATAGTTCATGAGATATGAGGACGTAAAGAGTAACGTTCATGGAATACCGCCCCATCAAGCATCACGTTTCAATCTATTACTTCTTTACTACTAACCATATTCACAACAGATGTTACCGACATACAGCACTTATACAAATCAAAATATTCCTCCAAAATTTTACAATTGTACAACATATCTATACTAATAATAAATCTGTAAATGTAGGCCTGTCTCTGTTCGCTTCAATCTTCAAAACTACTGGACGATTTTCATGCGGTTTTCACAGGAAACATGAGCGAAGATTGGTTCATGATGTAGGCCTGATTTCATGAAAATAGAACCACGAAGTGTCTTCATAGACTGTCGTGTCTGTCTGTTCATCTGTTAGAAACCACTTCTCCAAAACTACTTCAGTAATTAGCATTGGGTTGTCACAGATATGGTAACTGCAGCGTACCTTGGGACAACATATAGACTTAGTTTCATAAAAATCGGATCACGAAAAGAAGAACATCACAAATTAACGTTTTTCATCGACAACCGTCATGTGTATTTTTTTCTTTCATCTCCAAAACTAATAGACGACTGTTCAGGCGTTTCTCACAGGAAACGTGAAGGTATCTTGCGGTTACAGAAACTCTTCATCTCACAAAATCGGATCAGAAAAAGTTAGATATCACTACTTAAACTCTTCTCTGAAAGCAATCGCATGTGTCTATTTGTAGAGAGTAATCTCCAAAGTACTAAATGAACATTCATGGGAGTATCACAGACAAATAGAGAATATCCTGTGGCAACATATAGGCTTCATTTTATCAAAATCAGATTAGGAAAGTAAAAGATATCGTAATTTGAAGTTTTAGGTGTATTTCATGCTTGGAATGAACGGCGTAATGCAGCAAAGAACTAATAGATAGCGCTGCGGGTGTTCGTGTGAAGTTCGGGGCAGCGATCGGATTATTAACCAATGAAAATACTACTTACTCTTTGACTTTTCAAATTTACCATATTTCTGAAAATCGTATTCTTGGCTGCTAGGTTCTACGAAATATGATTCAACGCAATGAATATAAAACTAATACAATCCTCGCCGTCTTTAATCCATGTTAGTTACATACTGGTATCACAGTCTAACGTATATGTGCAACTGCTATGGAAACTTAAGTTTCACACTTGGAGCGACACGAGTGCATCTAACTGTGTTTATCCCAGATATGCCCACAAGGTTTTCAACTGCAAGACATATCGCGGGGCATATGTAGACTCGCACCATATTTTAATGGTTATGAACTACAGATCGAAATTAAATGTACGGCAGGAAGATAAAATAACAAGGAAATAGGATCTGGATAAATTGAAGGTACTTGAAATTCTTGACAGTTTCTGAATGGTTTTTTTCGTAATGATTGGCGGGAACTAACACAGTGGAAGACGAATGGCTAGCTTGAGTAAGTGAATAGTGAAGGCAAATGAGGAATATGTAGGAAGAAAGACAGGACCTAGAAATAATCCTTGGATATCAAGGGACAAAAGGAGAAAATAGAAAGAAATGTAGTAAATGACGCAAATAAAATAGGGTACAGATGACTAAAAATGAGGATGATACATGGTAAAAAATGGCTAAACAGAAGAAGAATGTATAGCTAGGGGAAATATAGATACTACAGAAAAATTTAAGAGACGTTGGGAAGAAATACGTAGTTGTATCACAAACAAGAACTCAGATGGAAATAGTACTGAAGAAAGAAAGGCAAGATAAAATTGGAAAATTGACTTTCAGAAAGTGTTGAGAAAAGGGAAGAGAAAGAGGACGAAGACGAGATTGTATACTGAGAGAAGAACTTGCCAGAGCTATGAAAGTCCTGGGTGCTGCGCAGGATGAATGAGACAGACGAAATATTCTCGGGATTCAACAAGAATGTATTAGAAGGTGGCGAAGACTGGTATAAAAACTATAGGACAAGTCACTGCCGCAAATTTCTGACACGAACTATTTACAGAAGAATGGAAAAGCTGATAGAAGCCGACCTCGGGGAAGAACACGGAAGGCAATACTAACCATAAGACCTATATTTGAAGATGAGGAAAGGAAAAACAAAATTTCTACCTTTGGTTGATTTGGAGAGGGGTTTTGACAATGTTGTCTGCAACACATAGTATCAAATTCTGATGTCAGCTGGCGTAAAATATGGGAACGGAAAGCTATACGCAGCTTGTGTAAAAACCAGACAGGAGTCGAAGAGCATTGAGGGTAAGGATTGGTTGGGAATGAAGTAAAATAATATTGTAGCATTTATCCAATGTTATTCAATCTGTACGTAGAGCAAGCTGTGAAAGACAGAACGGAAAATGTGGAGAAAGTATTAAAGTTCAGCGAGAAGAAATAAAATTATTGCGGTTTGGTGATGACATGTAATTCTATCAGATACAGCAAAGGACATGGGAGAGCTACTGAACAGAATGGACAGTACCTAGAGAACAGGGTATTACTTAAACACTAACAAGTGTAATAGAAAGTCAATAAAATCAGGTGTAGCTGAAGCAAGGAAATGAAAGAGATAAATTTTGTTATTTTGGTAGGAAAATAACTTACTATGGGCGCAGTACAGATGACATAAAATGCACAATGTCAATGGGAAGAAAGGCGTTTCTGAAGAAGGTCATTAAAACTGCTACACCACGAAGATGACGTGCTACAAAAAATGTTCAAATGTTTGTAAATCTATCGGACCAAACTGCGTGGTCATCAGTCCGTAGCTTACAAACTACTTAAACCTAGGTAAACTAACTTAAGGACAAACACACACACACACCCATGCCCCAGGGAGGACTCTAACCTCCATAGCAAGCAACCGCGCGCTCCGCAGCGAGACGCTTTAGACCGCTCGGCTACTCCACCGCAGCTGACGTGCTACAGACAAAAATTTAACCGACAGGAAGAAGATGCTGTGATATACAAAGGATTAGCTTTTAAGAGCATCCACACAAAGTTGGCGCCGGTGCCGACACCTACAACATGCTGACATGAGGAAAGTATCCAACCGATTTCTCATACACAAACAGCAGTTGACTGGCGTTGCCTGGTGAACACGTTGTTGTGATGCCTCGTGTAAGGAGGATCAATGCGTACCATCACGTTTCCGACTTTGATAAAGGTCCTATTGTACTCTGTCGCTATTGCGGTTTATCATATCGCAACACTGCTGCTCACGTTGGTCGCGATCCAATGCCTGTTTCCAGAATATGGAATCGGTGGGTTCAGGAGGGCAATGCGGAAAGCCGTGCTGGATGCCAACGGCCTCGTATCACTAGCAGTCGAGATGATAGGTATCTTATCAGCATGGCTGTAACGAATCGTTCAGCCACGTCTCGATCCCTGAGTCAACAGATGGGGACGTTTGCAAGACAACAACCATCTGCACGAACAGTTCGACGACGTTTACAGCAGCATGGACAATCAGCTCAGAGACCGTGGCTGCGGTTACCCTCGACGATGCATCACAAGACTGGAGCGCCTGCGATGGTGTACGCAATGCCGAACCTGGGTGCACGAATGGCAAAACGTCATGTTTTTGGATGAATCCAGGTTCTGTTTACAGCATCGTGATGGTCGCATCCGTGCTTGGTGACATCGCGGTGAACGCACATCGGAAGCGTGTATTCGTTATCGCCATGCTGGCGTATCACCAGGCGAGATGGTATGGAGTGCTATTGGTTACACGTCTCGGTCACCTCTTGTTCGCATCGACGGCACTTTGAAGAGTTGCCTTTACATTTCAGATGTGTTACGACCCATGGCTCTAACCTTCATCGATTCCTGCGAAACCCTACATTTCAGCTGGATAACGCACGCCGCATGTTGCAGGTCCTGTACGGGCCTTTCTGGATACGGAAAATGTTCGAATGCTGCCCTGCCCAGCACATTCTCTGGTCAATGGTGGCCGAGCAACTGGCTCGTCACAATACGCCAGTCACTACCCCTAATGAACTGTGGTATCGTGTTGAAGCTGCATGTACACGCCATCCAAGTTCTATTTGACTCAATTCCCAGGCGTATCAAGGCCAGAGGTGATTGTTCTGGGTCCTGCATTGCTTTTGGTGTAGCAATTTTAATGGCCAGTAGTGTATGAATATTAGATAGGAACGCTGTTCTGAAAGCATTTGCATGGAGTGAAGCCTTTCACCTAAGTGAAACCCGGACAATAAATAGTTATGATAAAAAGAGAATTGAAGCTTTCGAAACGTGGGGCTACAGACGAATGCAGAAGATTTAATGGACAGATCTAAAAAAAATCTGTTGGTAGTGTAAGAACTGGGGAAAAAGAAATTCCTGATAAACT
This sequence comes from Locusta migratoria, assembly GCA_026315105.1. Lineage (NCBI taxonomy): Eukaryota > Metazoa > Arthropoda > Insecta > Orthoptera > Acrididae > Locusta > Locusta migratoria. The sequence goes on along the minus strand of CM048751.1, from coordinate 47,250,320 downwards.
TTGACTGAAGGAAGGGATTGATTGGCGGGACACATCGTTACACATCAGTGAATCGTCAGTTGGGGAAATGTGTGGGGGGAGAGCAAGAGACGATTGCAGTAACGGGGTATAATTTGACGTTGGTGGCCGTTTCTATTCAGGGAAGAAGAGGTTTGAGCAGGACAATGAAGCGTCACCTGCACTCGGTGACCCGCACAACACACGTGCCAAGTGGGAAGCATCCGTCCAGGCGCAGTCTGACAAGGAAACGAGAGGAAAAACTCGTGGATACAGAGGCGTGTTTCTCCAGGTTACGCCCGCTTGCACGTTTAGGATCTACACCATGTGAAGAGCAACCATGATTGGATTACATCCCAATAAAAAATCACGCCCGTATTCAGACGTTAACATAGAAAACTGAATCAACATAACTTGTACATTGGTTCAACCGATTTATGGGTGAAGAAGAATCTCCTGCTGTTAGTGTAACATTGACATAAGAGAGCAAACTGGCACATTCCGATATTGATCGGACTGGTTGACTTTGCGATGAATGAGTATCCACTTCTTCGACTTATTGGGATTTCGCAGACGTTTTGCAAGGTCGTCACTCAAGAAATATGTTAATTTAATGAGTTTGGAAAACATTGTTTCCTATTAGGAAGACAGCGAACTGGTATATGATTGAAAAATGAAAATATCAGTCAAGTTAGCAAAACGTTTTTTTAGAAATTATTTTATGACAAGGTAACAAGTTTCGACCTACACTGCGATCATCATCAGACCGAATTCGTCTCAACGTTGGTGCCCAGGCGATGAGCGTGCCGCACTCAGAACATGAAGGTTAACGTATGCTGTCAGGAAAACAGAATTATTTAACTTGAAAAGACGACGTCGCATTTGATACGATGACGACGGATGACACCGGATTCACAGTGGATGTACTGACAGTGATCTCAGCGTCGTCCTCCAACAGACAGGTAGTGACATAGCTGCCACCTGCGCGTGCCTCTTTAATGGGGAACGTTTGCAGCCACGGAGGCGCTGTCGTGTTTCCTACAGGCAGAGGACGGAATCCGAAAGGCGGCCTTTCGAGTAGCGGTCTGATCCTTTCCGAGAATTGCCACGCAAGGCGGACGTGTTGTGTGACTTCTTGAACGACAACGCTGGTTGCAATGGTCTCCGTTTTTAGTGAAATTGTTTATTGCCCATTGCGTGATTACGTCTGGCGAGAACCACTAAATTCGTTAGACTCCGTCTGATGTGATTATCTCGAGCCCCCAATATGGCTAACAAAATGGCTATACGAATATTTAATCATTTCGATAATGTTCCTATACTGATTGCTATTGAACTTCATTGTCCTACCAAAAAAAAAAAAAAAAAAAAAAAAAAAAAAAAAAAAAAAAAAAAAAATGTTGGAAAAGAATGAATAATTTCTGAGTTCCGACTAGTGTTCCAAAGTCAAAGTGAACATACGTGAACATATATTATAATGCAAATACATACTTTAATTTCTAACACTAATAATATCACAAAAATATTAAGTTTAAACAAATGAGTACCTTTAGCATGACAAATAAGTCTTTCGGTCGTCGCACAATGAATATTTAAGTAATCACTTAGCTAAAACGTTTTTCAGGTACACTTTCCAGGTCTCTTTCCTATGCACTGTTCCGAATTACTGTGCTAATAAATTTAAAGAAATTAGGTTCGATAAATAAATTACTTTAATTTACACAAAGACAACATATTAAAATAAACAAAAACAATATATTCTAAACAGGTCACTGCCTCGCTGTTTGTGTATCTGTATTGTATTAATTGTTATTAACAAATCACTAGTGTTCCTCTTTGAAAGTGCTTTATTATGCGCAATATAAATGTTGTGTCTCTATGAGACTTTTCATTTGAGCCCTCGGTCGGTACTGTAGTTCAATTGCTTTAGCCTCTGGATTTTTCTAAGTGAATAAATATTAGATTTCTTAATAACTTTTGATATGAAATCATTATATAAATACGCTAACACGAAAATTGTGGTACAGATTACTAATTTATTCGTACAAGAAGGCCAATGAAACTTACATAATTCGAAAGTTTTCACGAATATAAATATTATCTGTGCATGTAGCCATTAAAAGTGGTAAAAGGAAGTAGAAATTTTCCTATCTACAGCTTGGATCGAGTTCTACATTCTCCATCAATCAGCTCACTGATTATCTATTCGCCTCCACGAAAGACGCTGTAATGCAGCGCATCTGCAGTATTAAAATAACGTATTAAAATAAGTGAATATCGAAACATGGAGTGCTCCCAACTCACTTTCTTGTGCCTTTCAAATGCTTCATTTTCGCGGTGATTAAGAGTGGTTAAAGGAAATGGATGTTTTCATACGAATGCCGAATATAAAGGATGATGCGCCGGGAGAGGCATCTAGCGGTGCTCGGGTGGAACTGCGAAGTCGAGAATGACGATATAAATGATGATGCGCCGCGAGAGGCATGTAGCGGTGGACGGATGGAACTACGAAGTCGACATGTCAGCTCTGGAATTCTGAATATCGCAGTATCGAGATAACATTATTTCTTGTCTTTGTATAAATATACATACAGCGAAATTGTAGTTCCATTTCAAATATTAGGCTAATGAAAGTTATATAATTCGAAAATGGCATGAGAAGTATATACTTCCGTTTTTATTTGTTGTTATTCTGTCAGGCATTTTCCTTAACACGTAAAAGATACCGATTCATACCTCCCAGTGCCGGTTAAATTTTACCAAATATCCCAGCGGCCTCCTATGATATGTTGGCAACAGATGCTGAATAGTGAGAATCCTGTGAGTCTTCATTTTAGCCAATCCCTTGATAACGTTGATGTTTTCTCATGGAATCTTCGCTTTACGAGGGCAATTATTTTTACTGAGCGGACGAGGGTACATACAAGAACCTGTCAACCATAAAGCGGGAACAGCATTATTTGTTTACTTCATGGTCTGTACGATACACTAATGGAGTCATTCTATGTAGTTCGAACAAATGGGCAAAGATTTTCTATCGTGTTGTTGATGGTGCCAACATAATCACGCGAGGCTGCCGACATGAAACGTAAAATTTTACCCCCAATGATCATTGTAAACATGATTGGTGGATTTTCGACCACAGGCAATACTAGTTAATATAAATGACATCAACCCATCATCTGAATCGTGTTGTTCTCCTCTTTCCTTTGCTACTACGTGCTAACCTGTAATTGTAATAGTGTCAGCCTAGTATCTGACATTAAGGACAATGCCGTTTTTCGGCGGTAAATTTGGCAGTTGGACCTGACGCCACGTTCACCAGCGTTCTGTCCACTTGCACGCGGCCCGCCAGAACGAAGCTGTGCGTCCCACCTCCTCCTACAATAGCAGCGGCTGATTTCCTGTTCACTGGTAAAGCGAAGATTCCATGAGAAAACATCAGCGTTGTCAAGCGATTGGCTTTGCGCTCCGGACGGTGTTGCACGTTGTTGTGTTGTTCCATGCGGAAATGGATGTTTTCATATGAATGCCGATATGAAGGATGATGCGCCGGGAGAGGCATGTAGCGGTGCACGGGTGGAACTACGAAGTCGACATGTTGTCAGCTCTGGAATTCTGAATATCGCAATAACATTATTTGTTGGCGTTGTATAAATATACGAACACCGAAATTGTAGTTCCATTTCAAATATTAGGCTAATGAAAGTTATATAATTTGAAAATGGCATGAGAAGTATATTCTTCCGTTTTTATTTGTTGTTATTGTGCCAGGCATTTTCCTTAACACGTAAAAGATACTGTTTCATACCTCCCACTGCCGGTTAAATTTTACCAAATATCCCAGCAGCCTCCTATGATAATGTTGGCAACAGATGCTGAATAGTTGTTGTATCGTGACACTTTCCATGCGGAAATCGTACTCCACGTTCCACCGTTATACGAATACTTCGAGGATGACTTTCCAGACGAATTTCGTAATTAAATAATGCTATAAGGGACGCTTTAAGAAAATGAAGACCGAAGCTGTTATTTACTGACGCGTTTCAACTTTGTCATCGGCAGAATCTGCAATTTTTATAACCATTAGCGTAGTGTCAGAAAGAGAAAATTATTACAAGAGATAGACACAATACACTTTAATGCAATGAAACAAGTACGTACCTAAAACATGGGGTAAAGTTTCGTACAATTGTACCACGTCATGGGTCTGCTGAACTGTACTAAAGCAAAGTAGCAGACATAACCGTCCAAGTAAACTAACGGTGTCGCTAGGTAACATTAGCGTACATAAGGAATGTAGAAGTGGGTATCATATAAAAACCATAAAAGTAACAAACCAACTTGCCATGAGCACTTAAGAATATTTTTTTTTCTTTTTTTTCAAGGTAAGATGGAGAAAATGTGGTATGAAATGTTATTAAAAGCAACTACCAAAACCAAAGGCATACATCTATAACGGTGACCAATGGCACGGCGAGGATGTAGGGGCAGGAGATAGGACGGCATTCAAATGGGCACAGACTAGTGAAGTACGTCAGTTAGGTAAAATGTGATGACCCTAAGGATGTCATGATAAAAATGCCTACTATTTAGTGACTTAATGTGAAATTTGAGATTTCCAGGCCAAATCATATGTGGAAACAACATTGACTTAATACCCAACACACCAGGTGACATCTTGACGTTCTCTACTATCAGGAGCGGGTCTCCGAGAAGAAAGGCCAGTCTGCCGAAGTTTTGGTAAAGTTAAAATTTTTTCTTAATTATTTCTGATGTTTTAGCAAAATGTGCAATGTAGTGGTAATACCACTATACTTTTATAGCCTTCGAAAGTGACGAAAAGTCGAAACGCTTAAGTCGTAATTAAAGTTCCAAGTGCGGTCAACACATTTATACTATTTCCAAATTCATCCAAATGGCCGCTACATGTCACCAAGGTCTAATGCGGACAGAGACGTCACTTCTGATCCTGTAGTTGTTATTGTTTCATATTCACAGAATATATTATGTCAACTGTGAATGGGCAAAGCTGAAAATGTGTACCAGCCGGGACTCGAATCCGGGTCTCCTACTTTCTAGGCAATTGCGCTGACCGCTACACCACTGGGGAAACAGTGATCACCGCACCTGGGCAGGGTGAATCTGGGAATTTGTATGACGGGAGGCGTACTTAGTTAGTCCTTGCAGGTGCGGTGATTACTGTTTCCCCAGTGGTGTAGGGGTCTACATCTACATCTACATGGGATACTCTGCAAATCACATTTAAGTGCCTAGCAGAGGGTTCATCGAACCACCGTTATACTATTTCATCTCCCATTCCATTCTCGAATAGCGCGCGGAAAGAAATAAAACCTGAATGTCTCCGTTCGAGGTCTGATTTCTCGTATTTTATTCTGATGATCATTTCTACCTATGTAACTGGGAGTCAACAATATATTTTCGCATTCGGAGGAGAATGTTGGCGATTGGCGTTTCGTAAGTAGCGCACGCCTCAGCGATAAGCGCCGTTGTTGTAATGATTCCCATCCCAGATCCTGTATCATTTCCGTAACGCTGTCTCCCCTGTATCGTGACAATACTAAACGAGCTGCCGTTCTTTGGACTCTTTCGATGTCCTCCGTCAAACCCACCTGATAAGGATCCCACACAGGGGAGCAATACTCCAAAAAAAAAAGGACGGACGAGCGTAGTGTATGCGCAACTGCCTAGAAAGCAGCAGACGCGGGTTCGAGTCCCGGCTGTGTACACATTTTCAGCTTTGCCCATTCGCAGTTGATGTCATGTATTCTGTGAATAGGAATAGAAAAGTCTCATTCCGTTACGAAAACAACCATTGACTACCGATATAAAATTTCCGTCTTGAGAATCTTATGAGTGAGAGGGTGCGGTGTTTCGATAGCGTCGCGGCGGTGCGAGCCGTTGAGCTGGTGGTGCGATCTAAGACTGATGCGTCCTCTTCACAGCCGGCGCCTGTCGGAATCGCTGATGGGGGATTCTTCTGAGAAGCCGCCCTCCGCTCAGAAGAGGCAACCAGTAGATTGCAGCATCTACTGCACAGCGGCGGTAGGATGGATCGGCAACGGACGCGTGTGAAGAACCTGTCTCTCGCTGTATTTTTCTAATTTTTTCCTTTTATTTTTTTTTTTATTTTTTCCCCGAGGAGGCGTCCGCCGGATGCTGGTCGGTTATTTCCGGGCCGCGGCAAGCACCCTCCGCCGCACACCGCGGCCACCGCCGCCTCCTGCAGAGCGTCCACTGCGCCTGCGCAGGCAAGTCCGCGCAGGCAAAACTGAGTCAATGGACTGCCCGGGCGCTAAGCCGGTTAGCGGCGCGGCCGGTCCAGCCGTGATGCCGTTAGCTGACATCGCCGCTGCTGGTGCTGCTGCTGCTGATGTCGGGTCAGACGACAACATCAGCAGGCGCAGGCAGCACATAGCGGTACTCCGTCATCCACACATCAACATCTATACGGGCATTCTGTAAATTAGACTGAAGTGCCTGACAGACGGTTCATAGAAGCCCTTTGATACTATTTATCTACCATTCCATTCCCTGATTGCGCAAGTGAAAGGAAAAAAAAAAAAAAAACAACCCTAAATCTCCAATTGATCTTAAAAAACTTTTTATTCATTTTGTTTAACAATTTTGTTGCCTATGTACATGGCTATCAATGATATACTCTCATGATGAAAAGTAAAGAAAAGAAAACATACAAAACATCTGGAAAAACTCGAGCTACTCAGTTCATCATGACATTGCGACATTTCAGATACACGGGAAAACTGATTGTTTCCACGTGAAAGGTGGGTTTTGCCATGCTGCTGGGTTTCCCAGCCGGCCAGCTAACAGTTGGACCTAGTGAATAGAATACAGGTAGTCAGGGTTTCCCTAATGTGCTCAGAAACAGAAAGCGACTGTCTTGGCTGAGCAACGGTGGCTAACCCAGATTGCAACTGAAATACAATATAGTCACACACATTATTCTAAAAATCCATATAAAATCAGGGAATGATCATACGGCAAATATAATTATGTGAATGGATTCAGGACAGTTGGGAGAATCAAACGCCATAATTACAATTTACAGATAAAAAGCCAATACGTTTCAGTACTATAATAATTATATTATATGACTTATATTTACAATTTTTGATACATAGTGTTTATCAGTAACAATTTATTAAGCAAATGGGCAGCATTGCACCAAACTACCTATCTTAAAAGACGCACCACGTTATTTCCGTATTCTTTCAATAAACTTTGTTTACTCTCTTTTTCTGCTTTTCGTTGAGGTAGTAATATTCTTTTCAGAACATAGATTCCGCAAAAGAAAAACAAAACATGAACCCAGCAAAGCGCATTACATTTATTTATGTATTTTATTATATTTAATATTGTAATTAGTAACGTTCGTTTTATGTTGTAGACAGTCACTTAAATATTTCATGGCCGACTAAAAATAGTAAATATGCTGCGCATAATTTATATATAAACAATTATATGTATTTATGGATAAGAGCTGAATATAATTGTATAAAAAGTCATGATATATTAAATATTAATTGTGTAACTATATTTCGACGGCGGCAATATATTTGAACAGTGAGACGCCACACTTACTAGCTACCTGAGCAAAGAGCTTCAGTCTCAACAGATTTAGTATCGTTAAATATGTATTTGTTTGTTAAATGTAAACAACATTTGTAGGGAGGTGATCAAAGCATTTAATTCTGTAATATTATAATGTATTCTGATGTATTTTATAGGTGTTAGGATGCGCGGAAGGATACAATTTTGGGAGCAGGGAGAGCACGCTTTCGAAGGCTTGGGAAGGGACTCGTAACTTGGACGTGGTGGTGAAAGGTTGTGACGCTGGGCGGTCTGAAGTCGCGTTACGATCTTGTGATTTGAAGAGATAGGCATGTGTAGACTTGGAAAACATACAGGACTGTGACTGCAGAACATAGTCTTTGGTGAAAAGTGGTAAACTATGCATTGTAATACGGCTGTGGAACTGTGATAATTCAGCTATCGTGTACTCGTGCGATGAGAAACTCTGTTTTATAACAAATACTGTAATTAATCGCAGATTAATTTGGAACTGCAATGTTCGATGGACTTCACTAATTTACTTGTGATAATTTGGAACTTTTACACTCGAGTGCGTGTGATACTTATTGTGGCTCTCATGAACAATAGTTGGGGAAATATTTAGTTCTTTACCGATGTATGAAGTAAGACCACCTCCGCATTTTCATGTTCAAAAAGAGTAATCAACTATATTTATAAAAAATACATCTTGAATGACTGTCTTCTAAACATTATCTTGGAAGTGATATTTTTTTTTTTAATTTTATTTATTTATTTATTTATTTTGCCCTAGCCTTACTGAAAGCACTCCTACGTGGGCACAGATTTTGGTCATCCGAACAAGACATGAGGGCCACAAGAGAAGCCATACGGAACATTCCTGCCAACTGCTGTCATCGGTGCTTCCAGCAGGTGTACTAACGTTGGCAGACATGCGCAACAGCCAACGGCGACCGTTTTGAGGGCGCCTGTTTATGTGTGTAGGCGTTATGAACGCCGAGTGATGCGGCAGCATGCGCGACACGCCGAGTCGAGGGGGGTGCCTACTCTCCAGGCGTCAAGTCTCACGAGGTGTGACTGTACCACGTGCACATGTCCGAAAGAACAGACATCATAAAAGCGGATGCATCTACGTACGGGTGTATGTTGCAAACTTCCTCCTAAGCTATCGGTAAGATTTCGACCAAACTTCGTACAGATGTTCCCTACTATCTGACAACACTGTGGGAGTGAAACTGCTAGACATAGTACATGAGATAACGCGTCGTAAACAGTTGTACTAACGAAAACCCGTCGCATCATGTGAGAGAGAGTAACGAGTCTTTATTGATACACTATTTGAGAACGAGAGCACTTGGCTAATTAGAAAAAAAACCTTAAACGTTATTTCATAACCTTTATGAAGCTTTTATTTCTCGCTGAAAAGCGAAAAAGAATTATAAAAGGGCACCACTTTATCGGTTAGTACCTACTTTTACCACTGTCTGCGACGAACCAAACTGCAGCCACCATTTTCAAACAAACCGATGCGGGTCTCGTCAGAAAACACTATATGAAGTCAGTGATGTCGTTCCATTCACCACGACCGTCTAGCACGTTTCTGTACAAAATTCACAGATAATCAGCGAAGTGGGCGACGAGCATAATAAGTGGAGACAGACGGTAACCCTTAAGGTGTAAGATGTGTTACTCTCGTTTAGAGGTGAGCCTGGCGCACATGTACCCTGCAATGCAATTCGGACGAGGTGTCGATCTTATAGGAAGTTGCGTCGGAGGTGTGAGCTGATGTCTCGTCGTGCTCTCCGTCCATCCGTGAATCATCCTGCACACAAGCGCTGAACTACCCGAAATTTTCATCCTTACGTGTAGCAAATCCCTACGAATGGATGCGTCACGACGTGTCTCACATCAGTAATGCTCCCTCTTTCAAACACCTTTACTGGGCGGTACGGTACGAGTACAAGTCTGCGAGGCATTGTGCCTGCCTACTCAAGTCTCAGTTACCTGTCTGTCACCTTCGGATTAGGCCGACAACGGGACTTGCACCGATATCCACTTTGATCCCGCTGGCCTTTATGTTCAAATGCTAGTTACCTCAACACACATTTACATGTACTTTAAGTACCAAATTCCCTTTTCTATTATTTCACTGTGTTCTTCTTGGATTATCAATAGAGAATTTATCAAAATCAATCCACAAGGGATTCAACTACAGGGCAGTAACACCACTAGACTTGCGTATGCAGATGATGTAGCATTAATAAGAAGTTCAAAAACAGAATTAATCAGAAAGATGCAAAATTGTCGAGAAAAAAGAATTACATGTTATTGAAGGAAAGACAGAATATCTGGTCATAGGTAAGAAAAACCAGTAAGGAGGCACCTATGACTGTAGACAGTTTCACTTTTAAGGCTGTTGAGCACTTCAAGTACTTAGGGAGGCTTTTCAGTAGAAACAATAGAGCAGATATTGAAATAGATGTCCGTTTAGACGCTTTTTAGTTTCCACAAAATTCTAAGGAAAAGCTCACTTAGCAGCAACTTCAATATCTACTTCTTTCAATCACCCATTATACCGGTGACGCTATATGCATGTCAAACATTAACATTTAGAAAGACATTTGAAAGAAATGTACTAAGGAAACTTTTTAGACCTGTGTATGATGAAAATAACATTGAGTGGAGAGTACGAAAATGTGAAGAACTAAGAGAAGTTGTACAAACAGCGTAACATCGCCGAAGTGCTCAAGGCTGAACTGGGCAGGCCATACAGCCAGAAAGACAGAAGACAGATTACGGTGAGTGGCATTCAGCAGAACAACAGCTGGAGCGAGAGGAACAGGAAGACCCAGAAACGTTCGAGAAGACGCAGCCAGGATAAACAGCGACATCGACATTCGACAGAAAACTGTGGAAGAGGATCGTAGAGCAGGCGTAAGGTCGATAAGGCCCTTGCCAGAAACAAAGTACATATATATATATATATATATATATATATATATTGAAACGTGTCCATAAAAATATTTTTGTAAGAAAATGTCTAATATTGTACCTCCTGTTTTGTGTCGAGTAACTTGCTTGCAAGAAAATGTATAATATCGCTTCTACTGTGTGTACTTAACTCTGTGAAGTTTCATCTTTGGCAAAGATCATGTATTGCATAGCATTGTAGCTCGCGCTGAGAGAGAGAAGCACTTTTGGTTCAGCTCGCTTAGAGAGCGGTTGAGTTGTGTGTATGGCTCCGATATAGAGCAGAGGCTGCTGTGCCAGCAAGTCAATTTCATTGTATTTGGAATATATATTGTATTGTATTGTAACACCGCTGGAATGAAGGTAATTGCATTTGATGTCATTAGGAAGAAGTTGTATTATGTAGGTAATGTAATGCTGATTATTAATAATAAGTAACAAAGTTGACCTTTCTTTCCTGTTTCATTTATGTAGTTAGAAGATTAACCTACTTCCTTCATTTGATAATTAGTTATTAGTGGATTTAAAGTGCAGTATTTATTTTGATAATATTGTTGAACAGATTTCGTTATTGGTGCCATAGTAAATGATAGTTAATTGACTATGATACTAAATTTCAATAATCAGAAACTGATCTGCATAAAATCCTCACAGTCAAACATTAAGAAAGTGGTTTGTGGGTTTTTTAATATCTTTCTCGCAGTCAAAATTTTTGAGTATAGCCAGTGTCTGTTTCAAATGGTGACTTGCCACAGTTGTTTTGTGTTTAAAATATCCGTTACGCACATAATCAGTTTAATGCACGGTTTCTTATTTAATAGTATATACATCAATATCAGGGCCATAATTAAACCAAATTTCTGTGTTAATGAACAATTTGTTGTCTGATTTAACGATAGGTTCAACATCCACAACACACACACAGCTTTATATATATATATATATATATATATATATATATATATATATATATATATATATATATATATATATATTACCAAGAACAACGCACACACCCTTGGCTGAGAGAAGACTTGTGCAGTCTCTGACATGGCGCCTGATATAGCGCGGCCATCCCCACGAGGCAGTTGTTTTAGAGTTTTTACTAACCTTGATTACCATTTTAGTTAATAATTGTCGATGTTTCAATGAATTAATGAACTGTACATATGAGTGATTTTTTGCATACACCAACTGCATAATCAGTTCTCTCCATAACTGATGCAGTGGGACTACAGCCGAGAAAATTGTCTAGACTGAAATAAAGTACCAACAGCCGTGGTTAGATGTTACAATAGTACTGTTCTAATTGTAGTTTTGTGTAATGTGTTGTCATAATGTACACAGACACATTAATAGAACCAGTTTTTTTTGCCAGCAGTCTGCACTTCTGTTATAGGCTGAAAGAAGAAAGAAAATTTATAGGATGACTTGTAAACAATTTTTGAAAGATATTCGTCGCCGTGTATAATGCAGGTTCGTGGATCTCTTCGTTCAGGGCCACACAGACACACTGCTGACGAGGTCTTCTGTAACTTGCTTCAATCTGATTAGTAAATAAGAGTATCCAGAACACTGGATTATATCTCACCTTCATCAAATTCTTGAAGTGGTCGTTTGAAGTTGTTTGTATACTTTATATAAAAAAAAAAATGACTTCGCAAACTCTCATTAATATTCTTTTATTGTTGCTTCGTAAATAATAATAATAGTTTTTGAATAACCGAACGTACATTCAGTTTTAGAACATGCCACAACATATCTTCGTAAACCACAACAAGAGAACAAACATAAAAAAAATCTCTGACAAAGAGTCTTAAGCTCCACAGTTCACAGCACTACAGAAATATGTTAAGGAACATTTCTGACACTATATATATTCGAAATCACTGTCACATGAATTACTAAATTTACTAAATGTACTACTATAATGTTCTAATTAATTGATCAACATGTTATGTGGTGTATATGCACCATCTTCAGGCCCCCCTTGCGTGTCACAAGTAATGGCGCATTGAAAAGGGGTGGCCATTCTGCACCTGTAACTACAAAATGGCATGACAGGTATCAAACGACAAGTGCAATCTACACAAATGCACAATTGTTCATTCAGTTGGATAAGGGCAGACGTAGTGCAAAATAGTGAAAAAAATCCGAATTTTATTTAATTACTTAATTTATTAGGTTGCTATTTTACGAACGACATTTCAAAGTTTCGTTATCGAAATATGCTTAGAAATAGTTTTAAGAACGACATTTCCTCGACCGTCTGCGCATCGCGCATCCTCTTTATCTGTTCTCTGTTCCACTCCTTGTATACACTAGATGTATTTTTCTGTTAATTTTTCAGTCATGCAGTCGAAACGAACTGCAGACGTATTTAGAAGTCTGTGAGGGAGATTATACCAGAAATGAACGGCAAAAAATTAGAAGCTGGAAAGCCACAGGGAGATGTAAACAGATTGACAGACAAAGAATTTCACACACTACATATATATTATGGGAAAGCAGTCAGTGACAATGTACACAGTGTGAAAGCAATGCAGCAAGTAGTGTGGGCAATATTCTTCCACAAACTTTCCACAGATGAGACTCCTAAACTCCCCCTCTGTGACATATCGTGGTGCAAATATCTTCAGGCAGAAGCCAGTGGAAAGCCACGTACCCATAAGCCACGGTTTGCCACTTGCTGTTTTAAATGTTATAAAGCCAATTTTTAGATATCTAGCCAACCCTGAACTTCTGAAAATGTGTGTATGGGAAAACACAAAATAGAAATGAGAGCTACAATGACCTTATGCGAATGCGTTGTCCCAGAACGGTGTTTGTGTCCTCAAATGTTGTGACGCCTGTCCAGTGTTTAACAGTAGAAATGTAGGTAGCATTAAGTGGTTGCAGGTGCACACTGAAGATACTCCGAAGCATTCACGAAGAGCACAGGCAGCAGAGGAAAATATCCAAAAAGTGTCTGGGCAAAGCAGACAGGGAAATAGAATACTTCAAGAAGACAACGAAGAGTATGAAGACTATGGGTATGGACAGCATTAGTGTGTAAAGGTATGGCAATATTGTTAAAAATTAAAATAAACTTTAAATGAGATTTCTCGTAAAGTATTTTTTTTTTTATATATAATGCAATTTCTCCTGAAATTTGGCACAGTTGTAATGTTTTGTTCGGTGTGAGACGAGACAATCCTGGCAGGTTTCGCCAAATGTAAGGTTTAGTGGGGATGGAATCCTCGTAGGGTTCCAAAATGTAAGGTTATGGAGGGGAAAGGAATGCAATTCACAAGGACCGCTGACCCGCCTGTAAACTGATTCCTGGTTCACTGTTGATTCTCGATCTAAATAGAGTCTATGTCCAAAAATTAATCTCAATTAACGCTATATGAAACACTTTAAAAACGTAGTAAAAAATAATGAATGTCGGGGATCTACTGTTATGAATGATGTTCTCGGAATGCAATTCTTTGATAATCAATTTAATATATCATTTGCTTCAAAAACAATTAGTCATATTAATATAAAATTAACATATCAGCTTGTCAAGAGCCTGAATGAGAAATATTTGAATAATGGACAAAATTCTACTTCAGTGTTACATGAATGTGTGCTACCATAAGAGGTCCAGCGTTTGACGACAGCACCGCGGACGCTTCTGAGCTCACGAAACGCCTAAATCTGCAGTTCGCTAAAAGTGCAGTAAATGTACGGCAGATGGTGCTTCATCTGATCACAAAAGCAATAATTAGCATAACAAGACAAAGCAAAGATGATGTTCTGTACAGATAATGCACAATATGTTCACCATCATTCCTCAACAATAGCTGTAGAGATCTTTCACGCGTCCAGCAATACCATTTTTTTAAAATGAAAAGTCCACATCATTTCAAACCTGAGTGTCAATTTTTACCTCTCTATCTGCATTATTCCGTGATTTATTAAGTTTTCAAAATTATACTGACTTTTTAATCACCGGGTACTACACAAAAATGCCAAGTTTTAAATTTCTAACTATAACACTGTAGGAGATATAACGTTTTTTATATGTCAGTATTCATTTTGGCCTACGTCTGCCCTTAATCCGTTGTGCAGGGAAATGATTATGTGCGTAGAGGCTTTGAGATGTTCAGATGTTTGTATAGTCTATGAGACTTAACTACGGGGTCATCAGTCCCTAAACTTACAAACTACTTATGAACTACTTACGAACTAGGACGGCACAAATATCCATGCCCGAGGGGGGATTCGAACCCCCGACCGTAGTGGCCGTGCTGACCGTGACTGGAGCGCCTCAGTCTCCTCGGCCACCGCGGCCGGCGTAGAGGCTTTTTTTTATTTATAAAATCATATCGGACACACAGTTTATAACACAACTACTTAAAGTTACGCTTAAAAATTAACCGGCAAGTAAACCGACCTGGACCCGCTATCAACAGAAGCGAAATAAAATGATATTTCAATCCATTATTTATAGAGCTGAAGCATTGAATTAAAATTTGTGGTGCGGCCGGGAATCGAACCCGGACCTCCATGCTTACTAGGCAGACGTCTTAACCGTTAGACTACCACACCACTAACGATTAAGGCGCCTCGGAATAGTCTATGTACGATTTCCCTCCACAACACAAACTTTAATTCAGCTTCTTTGTTCCAAAGATAATTGCCATTACTGCCAAGGCTCTCCATGCAGCGGAATAGCACCTCAGCAATGGACATGGTGGAACAATCCTGTTATGGTGATATAAATATCAATTAATATGAATAAATAATCCCTGAGACGGATTTTCGTCTCAAATATGTCAAAGACATTATTTATAGAGCTGAAGCATTGAATTAAAATTTGTGGTGCGGCCGGGAATCGAACCCGGACCTCCATGCTTACTAGGCAGACGTCTTAACCGTTAGACTACATGGAGGTCCGGGTTCGATTCCCGGCCGCACCACAAATTTTAATTCAATGCTTCAGCTCTATAAATAATGTCTTTGACATATTTGAGACGAAAATCCGTCTCAGGGATTATTTATTCATATTAATTGATATTTATATCACCATAACAGGATTGTTCCACCATGTCCATTGCTGAGGTGCTATTCCGCTGCATGGAGAGCCTTGGCAGTAATGGCAATTATCTTTGGAACAAAGAATCTGAATTAAAGTTTGTGTTGTGGAGGGAAATCGTACATAGACTATTCCGAGGCGCCTTAATCGTTAGTGGTGTGGTAGTCTAACGGTTAAGACGTCTGCCTAGTAAGCATGGAGGTCCGGGTTCGATTCCCGGCCGCACCACAAATTTTAATTCAATGCTTCAGCTCTATAAATAATGTCTTTGACATATTTGAGACGAAAATCCGTCTCAGGGATTATTTATTCATATTAATATTTCAATCCATTCAACGGCAGCGAACGAGGCAAAATGTTGCCACTGCAAGTCTCGTGTTCTTGTTCCTGAAGACTTCGCAAGGGCTCCGAAACGGGATGTCGATTCTGCCGAGAGTATTGAACGTCGATTCTGTTCCGTCAGTGTGAAGGGCCTTTCAGTTAAGTATTTTCGCGAGCCCTCCATTCTCGTCGTTGCGGCCCTCCAGAATGAGATGTCTACTTTTTCCGTCCGGGGCAGAAGCGGCCAAGTTGGCGGGGTGCAGCTGTCGGCGGCGGCCGCCAGCACTTAAACAAATTGCACCGCACCCCCTACCCACCCCCTAGCCAACCCCTCCAGCCTGCAGCTGAGCCGATCGACCATCCCTCCAGCGGCTGCCACGTGCGCCTTCTTCGCGGGTAGCGGCCTGTCAGTCCGCAGGGGCGGATACGGGGTGGTTGGCAGAGGGCTGGGGGTGAAAGTACAGTGGTAGGAGGGGAGGGGCGGCAGTCCATCAGGGCGGATGGGCGCCGGCGCTGCCATGAAAAAGATCGACAGCGGGGAGAGGAGAGAGTCTTAGACAGACAGCGCGGAGTTCATCAGTTCACGTAGGAGAAAGAAAACCCGAGCATCTGCGTGCCATTCTCTACAGACACTCAGATCTGCACTGCAGGGATGGACAAATCAGTTGGAGAACCGTGCGGTACACTAGACCTTGCTGCAGGTTCGTGAATGTGATATCACCGACAAGCGTCCACAGGGCACAATTCACGTGTTAAGTATTGGACATCACCTTGAATGGCATTATACCTTTTGTTAGTAAATGACGCAACCAGCCACATTTATTTCTAAAATGTCTCAGAATGGTTCTCACCAATCCATCTCTTCTCCTAGTCGACATAGGCCATTGAAGGGCATTATACCTTATGTTGGTAAATGACGCAACCAGCCACATTTATTTCTAAAATGTCTCAGAATGGCTCTCACCAATCCATCTCTTCTTCTAGTCAAGATAGGCCAGAAACTTGCTTTATCCCCCCCCCCCCTAATTCTGTTCAGCACCTGCTCATTAGCCACTCGACCTACACATCTAATCTTCAGCATTCGTCTGCAGCACCAAATGACAAAACCTCTATCACCTGTTTGTCTTAACTCCCTGTCACCAACGTTTCGATCCCGTACAGTGCTACACTCGAACCAAATGCCTTTACTAACTTCGTAACATTTAAATGAAATTTCGGTATCAACAAATTCCGCTTCTTTATAAATGCTTTCCTTCCCATAGCCATTCTGAAATTTATATCTTCTATACCTCCACCATCATAAGTTATTTTCCTACCCAAATAAAATTAACCTATTACTTTTATTGCATTCCTTCAGCATCGCCCGATTTTCTCGCTGCATTCCATTACTCTTGCTTTGCTCTTATTAATGCTATTCTATGCTATCTCCTCATAAATTTCTTTGATCTCCTCATCTGCAGAGTTGGTTGGCATATAAACTTGTGCTACTGTGGTCTCGTCTATCTTTGCTACAATAATGCGTTCACTATGCTCTTCATAGCAACTTACCCACCTTTCTATTTTCTTATTCATTATCAGACCTTCTCCTGCGTTACCACAACTAATTTTCTATTTATAAGCCTGTACTCACCGGATCAAAAACCAGTTCATCCTGCCACCGAATTCACTAATCCCGATATATCTAACTTTAACATAACTATTTGTCTTTTCAACTTTTCTACCTATCCGATTAGGGTTAGAATATTACACGCTCCGATCTGTAGAATACCTGTTTTGTTTTTCTTGATGACGACATCCTCCTAAGTAGTCCCCGTCCGGAGATCCGAATGGGGGACTATTTTACCTCCTGAATATTTTACCCAAGAAAACGCTATCATGACACATTCATATAGTAGAGCTGCATGTTCTCGGGAAAATTAGCGACTGTAGTTTCGCCTTGCTTTCAGCCGTTCACAGTAATTGCATAGCAAAGCCATGTTAGCTGATGTTACAAGGCCAGCTCAGTGAATCATCCAGACTGTTGCCCCTGTAACTACTGAAAAGGCTGCTGCTCCTCTTCAGGAAACACACGTTTGTCTGGCCTCTCCACTGTGGTTGCACCTATGGTACAGCTATCTGTATCGTTGAGGCATGCAAGCCACCCCACTTCAGCAATGTCTGTGGATTGCGAGGGTGGACATCTATGCAGAAATCAGGAAGTTAAAAAAATAATATACTGCTGCAAATCGAGTAGGATTACTAACATTTTACATCTAGAGTTCATTGGTCAGGTGACAAAACTCAGAAAAAAAAATACCTTTCGGAGGGAATTTTTTTAAGGCAGTCACACTTCGATTTCTTGCTACAGGAGATTCAAAATCCTTTATTTCCTTTTTACAATATCCAAGTAAATACCACTGACAGTGCTTGGTGTTTGCACGGAATAAGTGAGGCAACATTAAATTACATTTTATAATAGCATTTAGTAACCGAATGTGTCAAAAGCAGCGTTAAGTCTGAAAAGCTTATATATCTAATTTCTACTTCAGTGATGTCATTTAAGTTTGCAGTGTCATTTCGGTTATTGTGGTTGCTTACGCAAATGAATCTGTACCTCATACAACTCTGCTATTCACAAACACATTTGAAAACAATGGACAGTTTGCAGAGTGCAGAGACAGCAGATGGCAAAGATAGAAGGGCACAACGTTGGTGGCAATATGCGGGCGGCTTATCGATACTGGCCCAAAGTTTTGACGTTTGGTCAGAACGGCGAAAAGCGAAGTATCAACACTGGTGCCAACCTTGGTTCCAATGCTATTTCACAGATCTATACATCGGACGAACACTGTTGCGGAACATACACACACACACACACACACACACACACACACACACACACACATTTTTAAAAAATTGTACACACCAGCAGTAGCACCCTGAGCTGCCTGGGGTAAAATAAATCCATTGTTATGTTGGCCCATGTGGTTTTCCTCTCCTGTACAAAGCTTTCTTCCCCCCTTTATTTCAGTTTCGTCATTACGTCATATCTCTCCAACGATGTGACATAAAATGATATAATTTTCCCGGTGTCTAGGAGGGGAATATTAGAAAATGGTCGTGAATACACTAAGCAGTAAAAAAAATGTTCAAATGTTTGTACAACTTATGGGACTTAACTACGGGGTCATCAGTCCCTAAACTTACAAACTACTTATGAACTAACTAAGACTAAGGACGGCACAAATATCCATGCCCGAGGGGGGATTCGAACCCCCGACCGTAGTGGCCGTGCTGACCGTGACTGAAGTGTCTTAGTCACCTCGGCCACCGCGGCCGGCAAGCAGTAAAGATGTAGTAAATTGAAACATCATGCATGTTCTATTGGTTTTTAATGAACCGTATTGTTTATGATCTCATGCTACTATAAATACTATGATATTATTTCGAAGGTACATGCAATGTTATGTGGACATAGTGTCTGTGAAATGTCTCTCGAATACAACTAGTCAAGTGTTAGTAATAGACTGTACCGTCTTGTCGAACGCTATATTATTTTCTGCATGAACAACGGAAAAGTAGTAAACGATTTATTTCCTTTTCGTCATTTTGTTGTTACCAGCGAAAAGATTTAGCAAAGGTTTGCAATAATGTGTAAAGTTGGTTGTAAGACGCTGAGTAATAAAGTTTGGTTATTCGAGTGTCGCTCATGAAGCAGCTTGTATCTTTTTCTTCTTTCCTTTTTTTTCTATTGCGAATCTCAGTAATTTTGACGATATCCTCAGCTATGTATTATACACACAGCGATTACTGTCTCACCGTGAAGAATATGTGTACGAAGTTTGGTTGAAGTCAGTGCTTTAGTTCAGGAGCAGATGTGGAACATTAACCCATAATGTGGTTTTCTTTTGAAAAATGTAATTCTTTACTTGCCTCCAAAAGGAAAAACGTCGAACCCGCAGTATGATTAATTACTTTATTAACGACCGGTTTCTGTGTGGTATGCCATGATCGTCTTGTCGTATAATACTCTACAATGTGGTCAAGTTTTTAAAGAATTGAAGTTAAACAGAAGGTGCAATATTGCACTTAGTCAAAATATAAAATACACAGCTATATTATGGACTTCACCTAAGGGACCAAGTGTAACTTGTGTATTTTATATTTTGACAAAGTACAGTGTTGTAGTTTCGGTTTGACTGCCATTTTTTTTAAAAAACATTACCACATTGCGGAATTATACGATGAGAAAATGATGGTATAAGCCCACTGAAATGGGTCGTTAATAAATACATTAATCAACCTGCGATCTTGGCGTTGGTTTTGTGTGGCATAATAGTAAGGAATATGTGTACCAAATATGGTAGATAGAGAAACACACATACACACGACCGTTCTACTCAAAACAGGCGATCTTGTGAGATACCTTATAAATTATACATACAGTAGGGTATTTTATTCATATACTGGTTAAAACTGTAAAGTGTGTGTGATATAATACGATATTTGCTGTCTGAACTATTTTTACTTAGAGCGAGGCACCATTGGGATACCATAGCAGTGCAAATGTCATTCTGGCAGCTCTCTAATGTTGTCTATGATCGACATGGACGGCCAGTACAGTTACAAACAAGCAGGAGATCTACATCTACATGGGATACTCTGAAAATCACATTTAAATGCCTCGCAGAGGGTTCATCGAACCACCGTTATACTATTTATCTCCCATTCCATTCTCGAATAGCACGCGAGAAGAAAGAACACCTGAATGTCTCCGTTCGAGCTCTGATTTTATTCTGATGTTGATTTCTACCTATGTAAGTGGGAATCAACAATATATTTTCGCGTTCGGAGGAGAATTTTGGCGATTGGAGTTTCGTAAGTAGGCCACGCCGCAGCGATAAGCGCCGTTGTTGTAATGATTCCCATCCCAGAGCCTGTATCATTTCCGTAACGCTTCTTCCCTGTATCGTGACAATACGAACCGAGCTGCCCTTCTTTGGACTCTTTCGATGTCCTCCGTCAAACCCACCTGATAAGGATCCCACACTGGGCAGCAATACTCCATAAAAGGACGGACAAGCGTAGTGTATGCAGTTTCTTTAGTAGTTGTGTTGCATCTTTTAAGGGTTCTGCTAATAAAACGCAGTCTCTGGTTCGCCTTTCCCACGACATTATCTACGTGTTCTTTCCAATTTAAGTCAGATGTAATTGTAATTCCTAGGTATTTTGTGAAGTTTACGCCCTTTACTTTCGAGAGATTTATCTTGTAAACAAAGTTTAACGCATTTCTTTCCCTACTCTTGTGGATGACTTCACACTTCTCATTATTTAGAGTCAATTGCCAATTTTTACACCATACTGATATCTTTTACAGATCGTTCTGCAGTTTGTTTTGATCTCCAGATGATTTTACTAGACGGTAAATGACGGCGTCATCTGCAAACAACCTAAGAGAGCTACTTAGATTTTCCCCTAAATCGTTTATTTGAATAAGGAACAGCAGAGGAGCAATAACATTACCCTGTGGAACGTCCGATATCACCTCTTGTCAATCAGCTCCTGAGGGATGTTTGGCCATTCTTCCATGAGTGAAATTTCGAGTTCTGCAATGGTTGTGGGAGATGCTGGTCTGGCTGCAATGCGTCTGCCAAGATCATCCCAGACATGCTCATCCGCGTTTAAGAGCGGCGGACAAGTTGGGCATTGTGTTTGTTCAAGTCTCTCAACTTCAGGCATGTCGTTCACCAGTGCAGCCCTGTGAGATCGAGCGAAAAAATTCAAATGTTTGTTAATCTACGGGGTCATCAGTCCCTAAATTTACAAACTACTTATCAAGTACCTTATACTAAGGACGGCACAAATATCCATGCCCGAGGGGGGATTCGAACCCCCGACCGTAGTGGCCGTGCAGACCGTGACTGGAGTGCCTCAGTCCCCTCGGCCACCGCAGCCGGCAGATCGAGCGACATCATCCACCAGAAGAGCCCTTCTGCTGTGGCATCAGCGTAGATCGCAACAAAAGTGGGAAGGATCTCGTCTACATAAGCCTGAGCAGTAAAAGAGCCATTATGAAGGGTGCCAATGCTGGTTGCTGTCCACACCATTCGTTTATAACCCTGATATGGTGATGTTCCCTGGACATAAGCAGGAATGTTCCACGTTTCTTCCAGATGATGGAACGAGATTGTCCGGCCGAACATAACTCATCTGTGAGCAGATCCAGCCGCTATTCGTTAGGACTCCACTCCTGATGTTTTTGCGGCCTAAACCCTGTCGTGGTTTTAATGAGAGCCACACCATTAACCTCCTTGCGTAGAGGCCACATTGCTGCAGACCATTTCGGCCTGTTTGTGTTGATATTGCGCGTTCTGTTGCTGCCTAGACGGTGCGTTGCACTGAGTTGTATTTAGGCTCTTGTCTCGACGGTGTATTAACCGGTGATATCGCTCACCTCTAGCTGATGTTACCTATGGACGACCTCGTTTTTGCCTTTTTTTTAACGGTTCTCCTTGTCTGAAATCGCGTCCAGGTCCTGGAAATAACCCTCCAATAGCTACAGCCATTGTTTCTATCCCACTTCCAACCTTCCTACGGCTCTCCATGCCACAGCTTCGGGTAAGTCACGTTGCCGTTGCATTGCAATAGCTGCTCACTGCACTGTCTGAAACCAACTGCTTGTGTAATCCGTCAGTAGAGTGAACACAACCCTGTGCTATTACCTCTATCTCGGTTGCCATAATGCTGCTATCTGCTCTCCGTATAACACATTGGAAGATGACGAACCACTTAAGTTCTATCGGCCGTTGACAGTACTTCAGAACCCAAATATCTGAAATGATTTCCTAACTGTTTTGAGCAGTTTTCATTGTTGTACATTACTGGCCATTAAAACTGCTACACCGATGCAGATGATAAACGAATATTCATTGGACAAATATATTACACTAGAACTGACTTGTGATTACATTTTAGCGCACTTTGGGTTCATAGATCCTGAGAAATCAGTACCCAGAACAACCACCTTAGGCCTTAATAACGGTCTTGATACGCCTGCGCATTGAGTCAAACAGAGCTTGGACGGCGTGTACAGGTACAGATGCCCATGCAGCTTCAATGCGATACCACAGTTCATCGAGAGTAGTGACTGCCGTACTCTGACGAGCCAGTTGCTCGGCCACCATTGACCAGATGTTTTCAATTGGTGACAGATCTGGAAAATGTGCTGGCCAGGGCAGCAGTCGAACATATTCCGTATCCAGAAAGGCCCGTACAGGACCTGCAACGTACGGTCGTGCATTATCCTGCTGAAATGTAGCGTCTTGCAGAGATTGAATGAAGGGTAGAGCCACAGGTCATAACACATCTGAAATGTAACGGCCTATGTTGAAAGTGCCGTCGATGCGAACAAGAAGTGACCGAGAAGTGTAAACAATGGCATCCCATACCACTACGCCGGGTGATACGCCAGTATGGCGATGACGAATACACGCGATGACGCCAAACACGGATGCGACCATCATGATGCTGCAAACAGAACCCAGATTCATCCGAAAAAATGACGTTTTGTCATTCGTGCATGCAGGTTCGTCGTTGCGTACAGCATCGCAGGCGTTCCTGTCTGTAATGTAGCTTCAAGGGTAACCGCAAGCTATGATCGCCGAGCTGGCAGTCGTCTAACTGTTCGTGCAGATGGTTGTTGTCTTGCAAAGGTCCCAATCTGTTGACTCAGGGATCGAGACGTGGCTGCACGATCCATTACAGCCATACGGATAAGATACCTGTCGTCTCGACTGCTAGCGATACGATGCCATTGGGATGCAGCAAGGCGTTCCGTATTGCCCTCCTGAACCTACCGATTCCATATTGTGCTAACAGTAATTGGATCGTGACCAACGCGAGCAGCAATATTGCGATACGATAAACCGTAATCGCGATAAGCTACACTCCGGTCTTTATCAAAGTCGGAAATGTGATGGTACGCATTTCTCCCCCTTACACGAGGCATCACAACAACGTTTCAACAGGCAATGCCGGTCAACTGCTGTTTGTGTATGAGAAATCGGTTGGAAACTTTCGTCATGTCAGCACGTAGTAGGTGTCGCCACCGGCGCCAACCTTGTCTGAATGCTCTGTAAAGCTGATCATTTGCATATCACAGCATCTTCTTCCTGACGTTTAAATTTAGCGTCTGTAGCACGTCATTTTCGTGGTGTAGCAAATTTAATGGCCAGGAGTGTAAGATGTATAGGTTTGATGCATAATTAAAAAATGTCGAAATAATCTTTCTTTGCCGCATTTTGACAGAACGGGTTGATGCATTTTTAAATGTGAGCGAAGTATATTTTCTCCTGACGGATGCAGAACTGCGCTGCTTGTGAAAGGACACTGCATTTATAAAAGGCGCACAGTGTGGACACAATTTTCGTATCAAGCACCGACCGCATGAATAATGGCTGTGTGATGCAGATGACAGCAGTGGCTGCGAATATTAACGACACCGCAAACGAAGTGCAACAGATGGGTAAAGAGTAATGGCGGCTATTTTTCTCTGAAATGACTTCATTGACGGCGGTACTTTTATGCACCGTCCATATAATCGTCGCCGTTATTTAACGGAGGGCCACAGCGGCTGAATACGATGGCTGCTCCACGTTCCGTCAGTGCAGGTGGCCAAAGAGTTCCTGGACAGCAGCAGAGGTGTGGCGTTCTCCATCACACTGCTCGAACCTCCACTGTGAAGACCCGAATTCAGTCTATGATTTAGGCACTCTTTGCCACAGCTAGAGAGCCACTGAAAGGCATCCGATGCAGCACCACAGATGACATTATTCGTGCAATTGGAGGCCGATACCAAACGGCAAATGAAATATACTTGAAGATCATTCAGGAGACATTTTATATATTATCGTAAATAACAGAAGTGATTATAATTTTGTCTAACTGCATCCACTGAAAAAAAAAATAAAGAAGCACTCATAACTCCCACTAAACAGAAAATGAAACATTATTGTGAAACACTGTGTCACTTTATCTAACGGTTGAGTGACTATGTGAAGCTGAGCAACCGACCTGCAGTGATCATCATACTCTAGACTCACAAACTGCAAATGATTCTGGAAAATATTCTTTCCTTTCGCAAGGCAGCGATCTGGTATAAAGTTTTAATATGAAAATATCAGTGTAGTTCCCAAAAGACGTAAACACTTTATTTTATAACAAAGTGACTGGTTTCGAACTCATACTGAGATCATCCTCAGAGAGACTGCAATCGCCAAACGCTCATCGTCTCAGCAGACAAAGCGGTCTGACGATGGTCCTAGTATAAGATCGAAACCAGTCACCTTATTATAACATATTTTTGGAAACATTTTTGTTTCACTTTTTGGTCAACAGCACTCTTATTTAATTTTGTATATAAAGAACAGTCTAGAGTACAAAAAAATTTTTTCCGACTAGTTTCGGTCTTCTTTTAGACCATTTTCAGGAAATTTAGCTCCGTTGATGTTGTGGAGCTGGCAGGAAACTTGGAGCCTTCTGGTGTGTCACGCATTAGAAGGCTCTAGACTGTTCTTTATAAATAAACCTTATTATAAAGCAAAGTGTATAATTGTTAGCATACTTTGAGGAACTTATGCTAAGGACTACTCTCTCCCCCCCCCCCCTATCTCTCTCTCTCTCTCTCTCCACACACACACACACACATGCACACACACACAGACACACACACATGCACACACACACAGACACACACACACACATACACACACACACATACACACACACCAACCCACACACACACACACACACACACACACTCCCGAGGGATCCCTCCGCAGTAAGTTCCCTTAGAGTGCACGGCCACTCCCGCGCGGCTGTGACTGTATGTAACTTTACGTGATTTTATGTCGATCGAAATGGTTTCATACTGTATTCGGATCCCACCCTAAGTGATGCTGGTCCACAGTTGTTGCAGTCCTTCAGATGCGGCGTGTTGGTACTGGGATGAAGATCACTTCAAGCCGGACACAGCCGTGGCCTCGTAGCAGGCGGCACGAGCTCTCCCCTCAGCCTCCCCTCCACGCTACCCTCTGACGTGCGAGAGGCACTCTCAGAAGTGCCTCTAGTGTGGTCTACCGGTACTAAGCCGGGGAACCGTCTGCCATCTGGTGGCATCTTATGGAACTAAAAGAGGAGTGTAGGACAGAGGTTTCTTCTCTGTATCTGTCACTCTCAAATAAAAAAAGGTTAAAAGGTTTGTATAGCTTATGGGACTCAACTACGGGGTCATCAGTCCCTAAACTAACAAACTACTTATGAACTAACTAAGACTAAGGACGGCACAAATATCCATGCCCGAGGGGGGATTCGAACCCCCGACCGTAGTGGCCGTGCAGACTGTGACTGAAGCGCCTCAGTCCCCTCGGCCACCGCGGCCGGCATATGTCACCCTATGCTCCAGGGCAGGAAGATGAAGAACCAAGTGGGGGAGTGGAGAGGAGGGGGGGAGAGGGGGTGTTTTAATCCCTGGGATGGGATCAGGGTTGGTAGGATGGGTATATTTCAGGACGGAGACCGTCATATGGGAGGGGGAGGTGGTGGAAGTTACCCTGGGAAAGGATGTGGAGATATGGATGTGAAGGGAGGGAAGGATGCTGTCGTAAAGGCATGGCAGAGGTCTGCGCCTGGTGAGGATGGGGTATACCAGGGGGTTGTGGGAGTCTAGCTTGTGGTTGGTGCAAATGATCTGGATGTGTTTGAGGTATTGTAGGAGGATCCACATGGGGGAGGAGAGCCGGATACAAGTAGGTGAAGTGGAGGGCGTGGCATTGTAGGATTTGCAGGGTTTTATAGTAGGATGGGGCAGCGGAAATCCAGGTGGGGTGGACGGTGCGATCTTGCAGGCTACGGGAGTAAGTAAACATTCTGTAGGTAAGTCATACAAGATGGGTCTGAAAAGTTCGGTGAATGGTTCAGGAGATAAAGGAAACGAGAATTACAGACAAAATAGCTTTAATGGCCTTCAAAGCAATCGCCATTGGCTACATTACACTAGTAACATCGGTTGTGCAACTGTTGGAAACTGTCAGTAGACGCTTCTTGTGAAATCATTCGAAGCACTGAAGTGATGCGCTGTTGAATCTACGCCACCACTCCAACGGACGTATTTTACTCACTGCTTCACCAAGGGGTCTCCGTCGCCATATTGCCTGTTGTGAAGTAACAGCTGATGTTAACTCGTCAGTTTATTTTGCGCTCCACGTTGCAATGACATGAGTTCTGACACTGGCCCGGTTCGCTGGGTCGCAGCGTGTACCACGACTCCACTGCAGTGCTTTGAACGGTAGGGGGCGCTTTTTAACATGCCCCTAAACGTGTATGCACGGGCACCTCAACCTCGCCAGCGCAGTTCGAGAAATATGGAACCAAAAAAGTTTTCAGACACGTGCTGTGTATAGGTGAGCATTATCTTTTGGAATGCTGTTGTAGGACATCAGGGATAGGACATGCGTTTCAGAATGTCTGTGGCTTACCGCTGTGTGAAAAAACGTCTGCCAAAGCGTGACTGAAAACTGCCTGTTTCTGTGTAATAAATACCGTTCTTTAATGAGAGGAGCTACTCTAGAAACTCAGATGTTTCCAAATCGAAGTGACTTAAATGCTGTGGTGATCAGTCCCTAGGCTTACAAACTACTTAAACTAACTTATGCTAAGGACAACAAACACACACACACACACACACACACACACACACACACATATATATATATATATATATATATATATATATATATATGCCCACGGGAGGACTCGAACGTCTGACGGCGAGCAACCGCGTGCTCCATAGCAATTCGCCTTACAACGCTCGGCCACTCCACCGTGGCGAGCTGCTCAAGAAAATAGCAGTAGACAAAATAAGTGAAGGAAAAAAAGAAAGTAAAGTGAACTACGTTTCGTGTTGACCTGTCAGTTATTTCAGACACAGTTGTAACTGTAAATATGGCAGCATTAATTTTTTTGAACAATATCGTAAGCAATGGTATTTTTATATTTAGAATAAGTGCTATGTTGCACGAATTATTTAATCTTCATTTTAAAAAAAAGATGATCAAAATGCAAAATTTGATATGATCAGATGATGATGGTATAGCCCACTAAAACCAGACGTCATTAAGTAAATATTTTGTTATCTTGGCGTTTCACTTTTGAAGATATGTTGTTATTGTGGTCTTCAGTCCGGAGACTGGTTTGATGCAGCTCTCCACACTACCCTATCCTGAGCAAGCCTCCTGAACTCCACATAAGAACGGCAACCTACATCTGTCTGAATCTGCTTGCTGTATCCATCTCTTAATCTTCCTCTGCGGTTTTTACCCCCACACACTTCCCTCCAACGCTAAATTCACAATTCCTTGATATCTAGGAATGTGTCCTATCAGTCGATCCCTTCTTTTAGTCAAGGTATGCCAGAAATTCCTTTTATCCCCAGTTTTGATCAGTACCTCCTCATTAGTTACGCGATACACCCACCTAATCTTCAGTATTCTTCTGTAGCAGCACATTTCAAAAGCCTCTATCCTCTTTCTGTCTGCACTGTTTATCGTCCATGTTTCACTCCCATACAAGGCAACACTCCACACAAATCTCTTCAGAAAGGACTTACTTGGGCTTGAAAATAATTAATCTATAAATCGCCTCCAAAACCTATGATGTCAGGTAGTGTTAAACTTATAACTTTGGCCCTCATTTTCCTGTCTTCTGTCACGGCCCCAGAATGATGAACGAGCGATGGAGCTTTGATCTGCTTACCGATTTTTACACAGCTCCACATTAAACGAATCCTGAGCATGGCATTTTCACCGGAGCTTGCTATCTATCTGAAAGCGTAAAAATTAATTTGTTCACTGCGACTTATCATATGCCGATGTACGTAATCAAAATGTCAGTTTTGTGGAATTATGTGTGAGAAACGTTAAAAGCTGAGTCTTACTGTGATTTAGCAGCAATTTATTTTATAGGAGCCATTAACTTACTTCTTTAACCCTTTCATTCCCAGTATCGTTCCTCAACAACAACGTATTAAAAGCTTTTTTTATACTGTATTTTGTGTATCAATCCATAACGTCAAATTTTTGTTGATGAACAACATGCTTCTAGTAGGACATTTTGTCGCTTGGTACGGCGTATAGCCACTAGCTGAGGCGTTATCCTGTCCATCTTGGAGACTGTGTTGCAATGCCGCCTGTACCTGGCTGTGAGTGTGAGCGTGAGTGTGGTTCTTTTTATTTTATTCCAGCAGTGAATTGTCTTGTCTTTGGAGCTGCGGCGAAGATTATGCTAGCATTATTGCCCAGACAGTGGAAATGGAAATGAGCGCATGGCTTTCTTGGCTGGGAGAACCCTAGCGGGTTTGTTCGGCCGCCTTAGTGTAAGTCTTTTTAGTTGACGCCGCGTGGGTGACTTCCGTGCCAATGATTATGAGATGATGATGATTAGGACAACACAGAAGACCCAGCCCCGCGCCGGGCCTCCTGCGTGGTAGTCAGCGACGCTACCGCTGAGCTACGGAGGCGGACATTGCTCAGACAATGTTAAATATCAATAAAACAACGTCCCAAGTAATAAAATACCTCGATACAAACGTCTGTGTTGTGCATGAAATACATGACATAAAAACATAACAGTTCGATCAAAAATTCTGAAACACGTATTTTGATGTTTACTGCACTGTATTAATACAGAAAACACTGAATTTTAATTTTTCCAAAGCTGAAATCATAATTTGGGACTCTAAAGGTTAAGTGCATTATCTGATACTGCGTCAGTATAGCAAACAAAGTCCTTCACTCTTTATCGAACCGTTAAATGTTGTACATTTTTGTAGATTTCCGTAATAAGTAGATGCGAATAACGACGATTAATTTGGTTCCAGTTAGAGGGTTAAAACGATAAAATCGTGGCAGAATCAGTGAAAGTAACAACGCAAACAAAAAAGTAACACGTAATGAAAATAATACCATCGGCTGTGTACAATACATTTATTTAGCAATCAGTTTCGACGGTCAATGGCGTCATCTTCAGACCCTTAAAATGAGAAACCTGCATATTGCTAGATTAAAGTCAATATAACTGGTTTCGCACATTCGTACAATCTTGTTTACTTGACAGTAAAACTGTAATATGTATGACGCTCCTTGTTGCTGTAAGACTGGGCCAATGTGCGATCCAGCAATACGCAGGTTTATTATTATGTCCGTTCCAAGGGAACAGACGTTGGCGGTGATCCGCAGCAGAGATAAATATATCCATATATATTTCGCAATTAGAGAAATTTCCCGACGTATGCCGCACCTGTAAGATGGACAAACGATCTGCAACACATGAAGATTTGTGCCGGACCGGGACTCGAACCCGGGTCTCCCGCTTTTCGCGAGCGGTTGCCTTAACCAATCGGCCACACATGCACGCTTCCCGGCCAGACCCAAACTTCCATGTGTTGCACTTGCCTCTTTCCCTCACATGCTCGCAGCACATGTTATAGTGTGAGTCCCACGAGAGAGAGAGAGAGAGAGACACAATTCTACCACTGTAAGCTTGTTAGGCATTAATGTTTATTATTCGTTCCAAGGGAACAAACGTTGGTGGTGATCCACAGCAGAGATGAATGTATCCATATATACTTCGCAAAATTTCCGGACGTATGCCGCACCAGTAAGATGGACAAACGTTCTGCAACACATGAAAATTTGTGCCGGACCGGGACTCGAACCCAGGTCTCCCGCTTTTCGCGAGCGGTCACCTTAACCACTCGGCCACCCGTGCACGCTTTGCGGACAGACCCAAACTTCCATGTATTGCACCTGCCTCTTTCCCTCACATGCTCGCACACGGGTTTGAGTCCCGATCCTGCACAAATTTTTATGTGTTGCAGATCGTTTGTACATCTTAGAGGAGCAGCAGACGTCAGGAAATTTCACGAATTGAGAAGTATATATGGATATTTTCATTACAAGATATACAGCTGATGGACAAAGTTAAGCCGGCCGCGGTGGCCGAGGTGACTGAGGCGCTCCAGTCACGGTCTGCACGGCCACTACGGTCGGGGTTCGAATCCCCCCTCGGGCATGGATATTTGTGCCGTCCTAGTTCTTAAGTAGTTCATAAGTAGTTTGTAAGTTTAGGGACTGATAACCCCGTAGTTAAGTCCCATAAGCTTTACAAACATTTGAACATTTGACAAAGTTAAAAAAGTAACACGCACCGAGCACTTAGCAAACAGGCAATCCTCTGCACATCCAAAGGTTCCGTCGCAGCAGCTAACCTCATACGAAATGCGTCACATTTTTCCAAAGTGATTTCGTGAGAATCGCCTCAGCTTTGTCGGCCAAAACTTACTGCGATGTTTTCTTTTACTAGCAGGGTTTTCACGGCGCAGGCTCGACCGCCTGCCTCGTCGTAAGCCGGCGACAGCAGCCGAGCAGAGGCTCTGTAATCCGCTCCGCCCACCTACTACTGCTGTAATTACAGCGCCGCCGCCCGCGGCGCTGGCGTCGCCTCGCCAGACGGAAGCAATCTGCCGGCTACAGTTGCCTCGCCCGCCCTCACACCTCACACCTACCTGCCGCCTCTCGTGTTTCCTCGCGGCGTCGCTACAGCGGATGCCGGCTCGCGCTTCCCTACCCCACTGTGCGTTCACCTCGCTAGCGTGCCCTTTGTTCCGCCGGGAAGGCAAATAACAACAGGCTATTTCCCTACGTTGACACAATGGTTCGTTGGTATTCTCAGTGATTACGTCGTTCAAACAGCATTTTCTCTCATTACTAAAGAAATCTGTTATTTATCTGAAAGTGAAGCTTAAAATTATTAAATACACTCCTAGGCATAAAAAGAGCTACACCACGTCTTCCAAAATGTTCAAAGCATGTCCATTTGGACCTTTACGAAGGACTTTCATGTTGTCTCTTATTTTCCATAATTTGTGCTTGTATTTCATTAAGTACGCTTCCGTCGCAGGAGTGTTCCCAAAAGCACGTCTTAAATTTCTTTCCCACTTTGTCAGATATAAAATTTTTCACAGTCGTTGCATTTTATTTTGTACACTCCTGAGTCGCTTTATTGGTCTTTCCTACTTACTATTCTGTGGCGAAACCTATTTTTCAAGCTACCTTTGGTTTGAAAGCCTACCGTATACACTCCTGGCCATTGAAATTGCTACACCACGAAGATGACGTGCTACAGACGCGAAATTTAACCGATAGGAAGACAATGTTGTAATATGCAAATGATTATCTTTACAGTGCATTCACACAAGGTTGGCGCCGTTGGCGACAGCTAAAACGTGCTACCATGAGGAAAGTTTCCAACCGATTTCTCATACACAAACAGCAGTTGACCGGCGTTGCCTGGTGAAACGTTGTTGCGATGCCTCGTGTAAGGAGGAGAAATGCGTACCATCACGTGTACGACTTCGATAAAGGTCGGATTGAAGACTATCGCGATTGCGGTTTATTGTATCGCGACATTGCTGCTCGCGTTGGACGCTATTCAATGACTGTTAGCAGAATATGGAATCGGCGGCTTCAGGAGGGCAATACGGAATGCCGTGCTGGATCCCAACGGCCTCGTATCACTAGCAGTCAAGATGACAGACATCTTATCCGTATGGCTGTAACGAATCCTGCAGCCACGTCTCGAACCCTGAGGCAACAAATGGGGACGTTTGCAAGACAACAACCATCTTCACCAACAGTTCGACGCGCTGCATCACAGACAGGAGCGCCTGCAACGGTGTACACAACGACGAACCTGGTTGCACGAATGGCAAAACGTCATTTTTTCGGATGATTCCATGTTCTGTTTACATCATGATAGTCGCATTCGTGTTTGGAGACATGGCGGTGAACGCACATTGGAAGCGTGTTATACGTCATCGCCATACTGGCGTTTCACTCGGCGTGATGGTATGGGGTGCCATTTGTTACACGTCTCGGTGACCTTTTGTTCGCATCGACGGCACTTTGAACAGTGACCGTAACATTTCAGATGTGTTACGACCTGAGGCTCTACCCTTCATTCTATCCCTGTGAAACCCTACATTTCAGCAGGATAATGCATGATACTTCCCTCAAAAACCAACAACAGATAATGCACGACCGCATGTTGCAGGTCCTGTACGGGCCTTTCTGGATACGGAAAATGTTCGTCTGCTGCCCTGGCCAACACATTCTCCAATTCTCTCAGCAACTGAAAACGTCTACTCAATGGTGGCCGAGCAACTGGCTCGTCACATTACGCCAGTCACTACTATTGAACTGTGGTATCGTGTTGAAGCTGCATGGTCATCTGTGCCCGTACACACCATCCAAGCTCTGTTTGACTCAATGCCTAGGTGTATCAAGTCCGTTATTACGGGCAGAGGTGGTTTTTTCTCGGTTAGTGATTTGTCAGGATGTATGCACCCAAATTGCGTGAAAATGTAATCACATGTCAATTCTATTATAATATATTTGTCCAAAGAATACCCGTTTATCATCTGCATTTCTCGTTTGTGTAGCAATTTTAATGGCCAGTAGTGTAGTAAAATATTAGACCACAACTTGATCTTTTTATTGGAAACTGGTTTCGGTCCTAAAGGACCATCATCAGGTGTTTGCCCCTTGTTGATGGTGCTGTAGGACTGAAACCGGTTGCCAATAAAAAGATCAACTTGCGAACTAGAGTGTAATATTTCATTATTTAACATTTTAAGATCGCTGTTTCCTTAAAATACTTTCTAAAATTTGAAATTATTAAATTTAATGTTAGATCACGTG
The DNA here is from genome assembly GCA_026315105.1 of Locusta migratoria. Classification (NCBI taxonomy): domain Eukaryota; kingdom Metazoa; phylum Arthropoda; class Insecta; order Orthoptera; family Acrididae; genus Locusta; species Locusta migratoria. The sequence goes on along the minus strand of CM048751.1, from coordinate 47,216,585 downwards.
AAGGAAAACGTTCTGTTAGTGTCTGAAGCTGTGGTGACATCACATAACACGAGGAATACGAACGTGTAACAGGTATAGGCAAAATCAAGTTGATAGTTGAGTGGCTTTACTGGTCACCCAGTTCCACCGTCCACCGTCCACCGTCCACCGTCCACCGTCACTCAAAGAAATTTTACGATCGGCAGCGCGAAGGTACTGAGACCATGCTTCATTAGTTCGAGGCGACTTAAACCTGCCGAATATAGACTGGGACGCCTATGCTTTCCCTACAGGAGGTACAGACAAGCAGTCTTGTGTACTGTTGTTGAGAACGTTTCCCGAGTGCTCCTCTGAGCAGCTAAGTAGTCGGCCCACACGCAGTGGAAATATCTTGGACGTTATAGCTACAAACAGGCCAGACCTAGACGACGATGTCACTGTAGAGTAAGGAGTTTGTGATCATGCTGTCGTGATAGTGACAAAGGCCACCAAGATGCGTAGGGGACTATTTGTACTAGAAATAGCAGATAAGCAATCGTTAGCGTCGCACTTAAGGAATGAAAGGACATAGCTTAGTTCCGGTACGGTGGACGTAGAGGAATTACGGGCAACATTTAAATTAAATGCATTGTAAATAAAACGCATGAGACCTGATAAAACACATAAGTGCTTCGCTGGATGTCGTTCTGTAACTTTGATCATTTTTAAGTTGATTAACCGTTGGACTCTATTAATTTTGGTACGGTTGTATTGTCGCTCCAGTGCGTCTATCCACATCGGTGAGCCGTACGACAATATAGGCAGTATTGCTCCTTTATAAATAGTTTGCAGTGCTGTAGCCCGCAGACCCCAGTTGAGTCTAGCTGATCTGGAAAGTTTGTGGCACGAAGTCGTATATATATATATATATATATATAAAAAAAAAAAAAAAAAAAATTCTTCAAAAAATCAATTCATCCATCAATATTTTGCGTACAGTCCTGGCGCGGTGAAAGGATCGGATAACACAGAAGCTCGGATAACCGAAGATCAGATAATCGACACTCTACTGTATTTTAGATATGTCAACAGCCAAAGTTGAAAAACAGTTCATTATTGACGATTTGCTGGTGCTGGCCTGATCACACAGAAGACTTGAGAATGTTCTCTGGAAAGAACGTTAATCAAGAAAATGCATTTATCTGTAAGATGTTGAACGTGTTTGTTGAATGTAAACTTACTGTCGATTATAACGCCCAGATATTTTAGATGGTCTACTTGTTGAAGCACTTTGTTATTAAGGTATACTGCGATTGTCGATGAGGCAAACTTCCTTTTCCTGGTGATAAGTATAGCTTTTGATTTCTGTTCGTTGAATTGGAGTTTATTATTTATTACTGGCCCAAGTCGATATTAATTGCATGTCTGTGTTACAAATGTTCTCAGCGGCAAGAGGTCTCTCTCCTTTGGTTAGTTTATGTTCTCAGGCCATCCCGAAACTAGTCGTTAATAATAAAATAATAAAATGTGCTAAGAGCCTATTCGTTTATCGCAGTAACACTTCTGACGTAATTTTGAGAAAATTCGCAGAACGCAAATGTTGACTCCATAGAGATCTCTACTACGTGGTTTTGACTCCATAGAGGCATCGAAACAAATAAACAAAACAAAAAAGAAATTGATCAGACTAGACTTAGGAACCCTTATGTGAGTCCTATTGTTTAACTTCTCCTTCCGGGTGCGAAAAATTTCCGGTGAATATTACTTCTGTATACGCACGCTAGAGGGGGTCCTGTTGACCTCTTCGCACAGTGGTGATGCTCTCGAGACACGTCCGCCGTTCACATGAGCAGCTAATTTATTTGTGGCGCTGTGTCGCAGCTATGAATATGCGCCGGCCAATGAAATTGGTTATTGTCATTTAATGAGCTCTGTCGGGTATCAATTAAACTTCGGTCCATTATTTCGGATGAGATATATTGCGCGGCCGTATTTTGGTGCACTGCGCCTCGGTAATTGCATCAATCAGCAATGACGAAAGCTTTCGCTACTCTGTTCGGCCTGTGCACTTTCGGCGGACGTGTGTTCGATGCAGTCTGCACCCCACACGGCGAAAGATTGCTGGTTCACTGATCATTACTGAAGTACGCCTCCTGCTGAAACTGGTTTCCGAATACAAATGTTTTCCTCTCTTAAGAGAACCGTTTTAACAAAACTCAACAAACGCCATTTTATTTTTCAAAATGCGTTTTTAACCGATTCTGGTAATTTTATATGAGCTTCACGCGACGGCAACCAGAAAATATGACAAAAGCGAATATTTTCCACGTAAAAGAAGACTAAAAAAAGCGAATTTTCACGAAACTCAACATCTCCATTTTTCAAGATCCCAGCTTGGTTGAAAATTCAAACATGATAGCCGTTATACTTGCACGTATTTGTTGGATTACAAGTTAAAGTGTTTGCCATGCGATTGGCGAACAACAGTGCGTATTCTCCCGCGGAACTCTTTCATATTCAGTCATTGTTTCACTAGCATCAGGTTAATAGCTTTTTTTAGAACGCTCTCGCTGGAACAGCATTATTAAGATGTTCGAAGATTCAGAGTATTCTGAAACAGTTCATGAGGTAATACATGCAAAATATTTATGAGGAAAGTAATGAGTTCATTCAAAAGTTGTATAAGGGAATGTTAATGATATTGACGACAAATTACAGTTTTATGAAGAGCCTTTATATTAAAGATGACAGTGATACAAATCTAATCATTGTATTAAAATATTGACAATTGCTTTCTCATTCAAACATAAGACTATGTGGCTTATAAAAGATGTAAAGTATCAAAAACAGATTTTGTTACTGTTGAAACTTATAACAAACATGTAAATTTACTAACAGTGTTACCTCCTTATCCTGGTATTATCGGGAAAAATGAATCATATGTCAGCACCTTTTGAATTTAAATGCATAGACCTTATATTAATAATACCAAGCTCATCTAATAAGGCCGAAACAGGCATGAAAAAGTGAATAAGTTCCGTTTTGTTAATTTTTGTAATTTGCAACCATATTTTTCTCAATAAAAGAGTTCAGTGGTAAACATAAATTTTTTTCTGAATCTATCAATAGAAATTTTTTGAAGTGATGACACTGAGTGTAAATTAAAAAAATCCTCTCCTGTAAAATTTGAAAAATGGCGTTTGTTGAGTTTTCTTAAAACGGTCGTCATAATGATATTGGAAAATAAAGGAGAAGGTCTTTTCCCCTGGTTTATTTTCTTAAGTTGTGCTAAACTGTATTGTCGCATTTCTGCACAAGATATGCCGTTACGTTTGTATTCAGATATGTAGAAGGATAAACCCTGATCAGCATCACATTCAAAAAACTTTCAACGTCAATTATCGAAAGTTCGAGCACAGCGAAACTGCTCTGACACCATGAAACTCAGACTCTACCAAAATACCGTCAAATTCTCTCTCGAGAACTTGTGCTCGTTGCAGTTGTGGTGGTGCTGGTGGTCTTCAGTCCAAAAACTGGATGTGTGCAACTTTGCAAGCTACTCTCTCCTGTGCAAGCCTCTTCAGTCAATATGCTACAGCCGCATATTTGAACTTGTTTACTGTGTTCGTCTGTTGGTGTCTCTCTGTAAATTAAATTACACGATTCTGAGTGAATTAGGTTAGGAAAAGAGACAATAAAGTTAGTAGACGAGTTTTGTTATTCAAAGTAAAATAATCTAGTTGGTCGCAGTAGTGAAGATATAAAATGGAGAAGTAAATTGGGAAAAATAGTATTTGAAAGAAGGGAAAGTTTTTGACATAGAATTTTAATTTAACTGTTAGGTAATTTTATCTGAAGTCGTTTGTATGGTGTGTGGCGTTCAGTCCCTAAACTTACAAACTACTTATCAACTACCTTATACTAAGGACGGCACAAATATCCATGCCCGAGGGGGGATTCGAACCCCCGACCGTAGTGGCCGTGTAGACCGTGACTGAAGCGCCTCAGTCCCCTCGGCCACCGCGGCCGGCTCACCACTACCAACAACAGCAATAACAACAATACTAAACTGATGGTCCGGTGATGTGTCACAATGGTCCCCTTCAACTGATTCCCTGACACGTTACACTAAAAATTAATTTTGTACCTTTTTCTATTCAGAGCATTTGAACATCTATTTGGTAAAATGTAATGGTTATAAAAAGTAGTATTTGATATTAAAATTACGCACAAATAATGATCACAACACAGTACATTGTAAATAAAAATCTTTGCACTGAAATGTGGTATACTGTATTAAGTAATGTATAAGAGAAAATCACTCCGTATTTAAATTTGAATTTTGGTAGACATCTCAAACAACCAGCTAGGACTGAACTCTTTCTGCGCATTCAACATTTCAATCGGAGCCCTGTTTTTGTGTGTGAAAATCTCAATATCCTCCAAAATGTTCAAAGCATGTCCTTTTGGAGCTTTACGTAAGACTTTCATGTTGTCTGTTATTTGCCCTAATGTGTGCTTATCTTTCATTAAGTACGCTTGCGTCGTAGGAGTGTTCCCAAAACCTCGTCTTAAATTTCCTTCTTGTCTGTCAGATATACGTTATTTCACAGTCGTTTCATTTTATTTTGTACACTCCTGAGTCGCAATATTGGTCTTTGTTACTTCCTATTCTGTGGCGATACCAATTTTTCAAGCTACCCTTGGTTTCAAAGCCTACCGAACAATTAGCTGTGAGCAGTGCTTTCAGATTGGGCCGGCTTGAACGGTACGCTATTGCTGACTCGAACGGGAAGCTGCCTCGGCGAGCAACCGAAGTATGTATTTTAATTTTACCAGGATTTGGCACTATTTCACACATTGTTTGCCAACAAAGAGGAAAAACTGAGTCATTCGGAACCACTGGTATAATTTATGCAATACTATCAGTTGGATTAATAGGATACGTTACATGAACACGTCATATATTTACAGTAGGAATAGAGAAGCGCCGGTGTATCTGAAGCAAATAAAGCTGATACCGCTTTATCAGTGTATTAATCTCGCGGAAACGCGTGAACCTACCTGTGCCCCTGAACGTGTTATACGCTGGTTACCCTGACAACTTTCTAACTACGATCTCAACCGACCAATTGGGGCGCAGCAGCAGTTTCCCCGGATCTAACTGACGCACTGTGATGCAACCAACGCCATTCGTTTTGTGATTTATCACGGTATTGATTGCGTAAGAAATAGTATGGTATACCTATTTAAGATATTATAATTTTGTGTTAGAGCTAATATTTGTTTACGTTTTCGACTGAATCATAGTACATACTTTCATATGGCCATGCCGTACGTTCATGACCGATATCTCTTGTAGTTCTAGAGATATCTCGGGTCAAAACGTTGAGTGGTAAACCCAGTATATATATTACGACAGGAGTCATCGTCATTCTGAACAATCGCAATATCGCGTTCCCGACAGCTATCGAATGAAGCATAATAAGTTTAGTTAAAAAGAATAGGAGAACAAGATAGTACTTTCTTCAATACTGACATTTGCCTAAAACGCAGCAATTTTCGTTTCCGTCTGTCGGTCACCTCTCACCTTGCGCATGTCCACTTGCACTTGGCCAGATGTTTACATGAGGTGTCACGCTGTCGTTGCATAGAACGGGGGCTGCATTGTAGTCCAAGCATTCTGTGACGGCGTGATGTCAAATTAGCAAAAATTATTACCTGAAAACGAAAAATATGAGCGTATAGGGAATTCAGTTTTAAACAAAGTTTCTGTTTCATTAAACTCGAGTCTAGATGGCGAACATCGTCAAAGTCGGAAAAAACGTTTTTTTGTAAATGAGAAAAAAAAATCTATATCCCCATGGCTAAAATGTGAGACGAGCATATCGATTAATTTATTACGTTTCGAGATACATCTAAAACACTTAAAAACATTAAATTGATTATAACTCGTCAACATTCACGTCTCCGACTTAATATTTTCCATAAATATAGCATGCCATATGTCAAAGAGAACTAGTTCGAAAAATTAAAAAAAGGTATTCTCGAAAACTGGCAAGAGTTGCTCAGGAGATCGATGTAGAGTAACGGCTTTTGGTCTGTTTTCTTCATGAATAGCTGTATTATCAAGCCATTAAATATTTTATTTATTTATTTATTTACATTTTGTTAATTTTAAGTATCAAAAACGACTTCAAAGAACTTGCACATTTTGGGTCTGTTTCTCTTAACTGTCTACTTCAAACATTACATTAGGAAAGTAACTGTTAAAGAAATACATTGCTGTCATTCTTGTCACAAAAACAAATAATATTGTTATATTATCTTCTGAAACCGAGAGAAATATTTTTCTTAGAAAATATCTAGTGCGCAAATTTAACATTTTGTTGCGATGTGCTTAATGGAGATTTACTCTGAATACTTTCATTTGCAGGTAAAAATATTTCTATATGGTTCAGTATTTTCTAATATTAGTGAGTAGAAAAGTGAAGCGTGCAAGTTGGTAGTACCTTGAGCTAGAGCGAGCGAGCTGGCGAGAGGCGTTTCGGAATGGGGTACGGGGAGAGGGGAGGGGAGGGGGAAGAGACTGGCACGTGTTCTCTCTAAAACTGAAAACCTCGGGGGTAATTAATAATCACCCTCAACTTTTCTATTTTTAATCCATTTGGTGCAAACAATCATAACCGACAGAATGTTTTATTTTCTTCAAGTAGTACATTAATCTGCAGAGAGATGGAAAATATAAATATTAAAACATGCAATAGAAACTATTTTTCAAACATAAAAGTCGTCATATCTCAACACTTTATGAATGAGGGTCATCATTATTTTCCCCCGAGCTCTCCAATTATTCTAAACTGTCCATGCTTGTAAAATCTGTGATATCTCGACTACGGTTCCACATTAAACATCAAGTGACATGGCCAGAAAAGTAACTGACATGACCAGATGCAGTAACTATTTTTAAAGTCTTTTTTCTGACATATATTTCAGTATTAATCTCTATGAAGCACATCGCTGGAGAATGTTAATTTCGACAACTAGATTTTTTTTCTTAGAAAATATTTATCTCGGTTTCAGAAGGTCGTAGAACAATATCATTTGTTTTAAAGCCTGTGAAGAAATGTCATCAATGTATTTCTTCAACAATTACTTTCATAAAATAATAATTGAAGTAGTCAGTCATGACAAACAGGCATAAAAAAGTTTTTTTTTCGATTGTTTGATACTTATAATTAACACAATCTAAAATTGTTTAATACCATGTTATTACAAATCTTCACGAAGAGAACGAACCAAAAACCGATACTCTATGTCGATCCCTTGAGCATCTTAGCCAATTTTCGAGAAGACCTCTTTTTTAAAGAAAGTCGATATCTTCCGAAAAATTCTTAATATTTCGGAAAATTACTTGTTTCACTTATAGCGTGCTATATTAAGTTTGGAAATGTGAATGTTGACGAGTTATAATCGATTTAAATGTTTGAGGTATTTAAGCGCATCTTGACATATCTCGAAACGTAATGAATCAATCGATATGCCAAAAAAAGCAATCGATAGATAACCTTAAAGACTAGAGCTGTGAGAGTAAGGAAAAGATGAGTACCCGTATGCGTTCGTTGTTGAAAGAAACGGTACTCGTTACAAACGTGTCGTTACTCGCTACTCCCGTTACCATAGCGACCTAGAAATACTGCAGCTACACTGGCTCTGAAACCGTGAAAAAATTGCAACTAATACAGTTGATATTACTTTAAAATTTAAATCTGCCACGTAAATAATCTGCTTTTTGAGGAAATTATACTACTGAAGAAAGTATCAGTACAGTTCATTTTCGTCGTGATTAAAATACAATTGTCATACAGTCTGATCAAAATTTGCGAGACCCACCCGCGATCTCCATTTTTAGTACTTAGACGCTTGGAACGTCAGAATCAGTCGGAATATTTCGTGACGAACGCCACTGTGACCGACTATAGTAGTAGCGCTACATTTGCGAGCAGCGGGACTGTTGTACTACGAGGTGCATTCAAGATCTAAGGCCTCCGATTTGTTTTCTCCGGACTGGAAAGAGGTAGAAACATGCGCATTGTTTTAAAATGAGGCCGCGTTCATTGTCAACACTTCCCAGAGAAGGTATCACCGTACGGCAGATGGAATTTTACCGCCAGCGGCGAGAATGAGAACTGTTTTAGATACTTAAAATGGCGACGTTTTCCTTACTTGAACAGCATGCAATCATTCGATTTCTGAATTTGTGTGGTGTGACACCAATTGAAATTCATCGACAGTTGAAGGAGACATGTGGTGATGGAGTTATGGATGTGTCGAAAGTGCGTTCGTGGGTGCGACAGTTTGATGAAGGCAGAACATCGTGTGACAACAAACCGAAACAACCCTGGGCTCGCACAAGCCGGTCTGACGACATGATCGAGAAAGTGGAGAGACTGTTGAACAGATCGCCTCCAGAGTTGGCATTTATGTGGGTTCTGTGCACACAATCCTGCATGACGACCTGAAAATGCGAAAAGTGTCATCCAGGTGGGTGCCACGTATGCTGACGTACGACTACAAGGCTGCCCGTGTGGCATGTTGCCAAGCAATGTTGATGTGCAACGACAGCATAAATGGGACTTTCTTTTCGTCGGTTGTGACAATGGATGAGACGTGGATGCCATTTTTCAATCCAGAAATAAAGCGCCAGATTCACCGCCACCAAAAAACTTTCGGGTAACCACTAGTGCTGAAAAAATTATGGTGTTCATGTTCTGGGACAGCGAGGGCGTAATCCTTACCCATTGCGTTCCAAAGGGCACTACGGTAACAGGTACATCCTAAGAAAATGTTTTGAAGAACAAATTAATTCCTGCACTGCAACAAAAACGTCCGGGAAGGGCTGTTCGTGTGCTGTTTCACCAAGACAACGCACCCACACATCGAGCTAACGTTACGCAACAGTTTCTTCGTGATAACAACTTTCAAGTGATTCCTCAAGCTCGCTACTCACCTGACCTGGCTCCTAGTGACTTTTGGCTTTTTCCATCAATGAAAGACACTCTCCGTGGCCACACATTCACCAGCCGTGTTGCTATTGCCTCAGCGGTTTTCCAGTGGTCAAAACAGACTCCTAAAGAAGCCTTCGCCGCTGCCATGGAATCATGGCGTCAGCGTTGTGAAAAATGTGTACATCTGCAGGGCGATTACGTCGAGAAGTAACGCCAATTTCATCGATTTCGAGTGATTAGTTACTTATAAAAAAAAAAAAAAAAAAAAAAAAAAAAAAAAAAAAAAAAAAAATCGGTGGCCTTAGTACTTGAATGCACCTCGTATGTTATCTTACATTAACAGTTAAGATAAAACCGTCATGAATGAAAATGTGTAGATGATAACTTTTGAGTACTTATTACAAAACTTTTTGACAGTAGACAACTTCAAAAACAAACAATTAACCAATAAACTGAAACCTTTACAGATAAAAAACAATAAATCAAATGTTAATATTAAAAGTGGACGTCAGATCATCGAGGATTAACCTGCAAATGCTGCCGAAGAAAAAGATAATCATGTAAAATCGTAGAGGTAGGCAATATGCACTTAAAGTTCCTCGCACATGTCTACATAAATCACTCAGAATAAATAGTATCACGGTATACATGCAGTCTCCGTATTGCTTCTCGTTACAGAGGTCGCATTTATACGGTAGATGCGAGTAACGAAATGAATTCAATAACGATTCAGTATTTCGTATCAGCCAAAGCATTCGTTACTGTCTGCGGAATACATATGATTTCCTACATGTCTATTTAAGACTAAGTCTCATGTACAGGTGGTTCGCCTGACGTGCGGACAACCCGCAATGCAGGGTAGCAGCGCACGGATGCCTACCAGTGAGGCGTTCCACAGCGGCGGTACCGGAGTCACCAGAGGACGCGAAGAGCACCGCCAAAGAGCGCACTATTTTCCTCCGCACAGTCACGTGAGACCAGGTCGAGTCTGCCTCGTATCACTGCGCGCAGACTAATTAGGGGGACGCAGTGCATCACGATGGCAGTTCTCCGCCGGCCGCCTACGAGAGCCACAGCTGAGGGATCGCGACTGACGCCTCCGGGGAAGAGAAGAGAAGAGTCCCTGCCAGCGACGCCGCGCCTCCAGGACTTCCCGCAACGGAATACGGCGTCCGGCTCCGTCTGCCTGGCCGTTCTCTCAAGGCTGTCGTCATCTCCCTGGCTTGTACCTAATTGGTGATGAAGAAAACTTTTAGTTGCTTTTAAAAGTAGGCCACTGTACGAAATAAAAGCTTAATTTTGGTAGTTGGTACCCAGATAAGAGTTTACTTTTATAAAAAAGCTTAATTTTAGCAGTAAAACTACCGTTTAATCCCTGCTGAAAACTTGTTTCCGTGCCCCACATTGAGAACTGATTTGGTTCAAATTAAATAACAGGGAGTTAACGATACAGTGGCCAATATACGTAGCAGCTCAAACGAAATTACATACAGGCATTAATAAAAAAGCCACCATAATTAGAGTTATTTCATAAAGGTGGCTAAGAGAAACATTAATGGCGAAAACGGAGCTTGTTGTCACCACTGGTGAAAAACAATGTTAAATAAAAGGGGGAAGGTGCTCGAAAACTACAATTCATAGGCATGTCAAAATTATATTGAAATTAACTTGTTTATTCAGGTCGAACTCAATCAAAATGGGGAACCATTTTGTTAATACAATAAAAAGCATCCCATGTACATGTTGTAATACTGACGATGCCCAGCATTAAAATAAACTAAAATTACACAGAACGTAACGCTACTGGGGAGAAAATTTATATATATATATATATATATATATATATAAATCCGCGACAAACACGCAAACGGCATCACACGGCTACGTTACGTGCACTGAAGTGGTTAAAAATCGGATTCATTATACAAAATCACGGCGGACACTTAAGTTGCAATCTGAGAGTAAACTATCTACGCACTGGTTTTGTGAGAAGTGGCGTGAATTCAAGTGACAAGCTCCAAACCCCCGAAGTCGGAGCTCGGACCCAAGTGGTTCCAAAAGAAATATATAAATTCAATTTCCGAAAAATAAAGAAAATTAACTACGGCATGCAACCCTTAGAAATGTTTAGTATTACAAAACGAAGCGAATGAAATGCAGCTACACGCGATAGGGACCGATTACAGAAACGGATGAAGTCGAGACTAAAAAATAAATAAATAAATAATAAAAGGAAAACAACAGAAAAATGAAATAATTAAGACGGAAAAGTGAGAATGAAAACTACGGCATGCAACCCTTAGAAATATATAGAATTTCATAACCAAGCTATTGAAGGGGGTTGTACAAGGCTCGGAGAGAATTACTGACAAAGTGCATACTCCAAGTTCGGAGAAGAAACAGCAAAATTAAAATAGGCGGGGAAAGAAGATTGCGAAATGTTAATGGAAATCAGAAGGATACCCGCATAGTTACTTGCCTGATGGGCATGAAACAAACAAGAGTGGAAGCTGAAGGTTTTGTTCTATGAACCAACAACGTGGAACACATATCATTCATGGAAGGAAACGATAAGAAAGTTTTACAAGCACTTTACAAAAATGAACATATCGTCTGTTAGAAATCGGGCCCCACAAAGCTAGAAGAATTTACACCGCCACATAATCATAAAAGGTTTGAATATACCAGGTCGTTATCAAAGTGAAACTAGTAACACATACACCGCGTTTTTCTGATGGAAATCACTGGATTGAAAGACTAGAACACATTTTCGTGCACGATCGGAGGGAATATTCCAAAAAATGAATCTAAGTTCAAGAGTCTAAGTTAAACATGCTAAACAAGAATCGCTACCATCTCTGCAGACACAAGAGAAGAACCCAACTTTCCTCACCACGATCCCAGCACCAAGTGAAGATCGAGTGGCCAAGAGATGGGGACGCTACCGGAAACTGGGCAAAACCTATGATAAACACAGTGGTGGGGAGAGTAGATTCGGAGAATTGCCCTGGAGAAGGCTCGTCGACTAGCTTGTAACCAAACGGTGTAGAAACCTCTTTGGTCGCATCAGCAGCAGGGTTGGTAAAGACTAACTATCGACTCTGAGCCAGAGAGAACCATGCAAAGTTTGCTATCACTACCCACATTCAGACAGCCATTAGATTCCCAGACATGCACTTAAAAGTAAAACAAATACACATTATCACAGGGAAAATTATATATTATTAAAATAACAAATTCCTAGCAATATTTACTAACGTTTCAGAAACTAATATTTTAAAACATGAAATAAAAATGCTATTCATCATGCCTTGGAAAGACTGTGGTTCTAGTTTTAACAAAATGCTTATGTAGTGACATCAAATAAATTCCAATTTTATAAAAAATATATGGAAGACGACAGACGGTTGTCTTTCACTGTTTGTTGTTTTTGCCTTAGTTTCAGAAGTATGTTAGTTTGTTTTGTTTCCAGAAGTTTATTAGTTTATCTTGTCAATATACACAATTTCCGTATCAGACAGTGTTTTTCAGTTATTATCTCTGATGCAACATATAGCAATGAGTTTCTTATTACACGTTTTCCCCAAGGAGCTATAGTTTTTTATTTATTAAGAAAATGTTTCTGGAGACTTTGCGATTTTTTTGGCCATGTTCGCCATGAAGGCTCGAGTTTCATGAAACAGAAACTGTATAGAAAATTTAATTTCCTATGCGCTCATGTTTTTCGTTTTCAGGTAATAATACTCCCTAATGCTTTCCTACGGGTAGGGACGCAGCCAGCTGCGGGATATCGCCTTGGACAGCGTCGGCGCGTGCGATGATACTAGGGATCGCATTAGCGTTAGCGTTAGCAGCGGCGTCATTCACAGCGCAGGCGGCTGCTGATTGGCTGTACGGTCCCCCCTCCCCCCCTCCATCCCTCTGCTGCCTGGTAACATGCCCGGACAGCGCAGCACGGGACAGACAGACAGGCGAAGCGGAGCTGCCGCGCCAGCGCGCCACTAGCGCCAAACGAGGTTACTGGCGCCAGCAATTAGCCGCCAGCTTGACACCGGCGCTGTCGACGCGGAGTCAGCCGCCACCGAAACCAGCGGCCAATGAGAGCAGCAGGCGGCGCGAAACTGGTGCCGTGGTTCTCTGAGCCGCGCCTGTTGCTACCACTAATATAGGGTGGCGGTGTGCGGGACTTTTATCCGCCCTCCCTTTTAGCAGAGCTTTAAGAGCCAGAAAGCGATTGAGATCATATTGCTCTTACTTCAAAATTTTCTATTACCATTCTTGTGTTAAACTTCATGTATTGACTTGTCTCAGTCCTCAATTAGGTCCTGTGGAACAGAAAACCGTATTATTATCATAATGAAACTTTCACTCTGCAATGGAGTGTGCGCTGATATGAAACTTCCTGGCAGATTAAAATTGTGTGCCGGATCCGGGACTCGAACCTGCGACCTTTGCCTTTCGCGGGCAAGCGCACTACCGACTGTGCTATCCCGACACGACTCACCGTATCCTTTCTTCCAGGAGTGCTAGTCTTGCGTGTTTGCAGGAGAGTTCTGTGAAGTTTGGAAAGTAGGAGGCGAGGTACTTGCGGAAGTAAAGTTGTGAGGCGGCATCGACTCGTGTCGGGATAGCTCAGTCGGTAGAGCACTTGCCCGCGAAAGGCAAAGGTCCCAGGCTCGAGGCCCTGTTCCGGCACACAATTTTAATCTGCCAGGAAGTTTCCTATTATTATTATTATTATTATTAATTAAAGACGGACCGAACATTCGATTTCGGCTACGGCCAGTTTCGGCCAAAACATTGGTTTCAGTCGTAGTTTCGGTATGACCGAATTTAGCTTTCTTGAAGTTGCTGATGAAGTCTGGTCGCGTTCTGGGTGTATTCATAAAAAAAAAAAAAAAAAAAAAAAAAAAAAAGAATAAAATAAAATGAAAATTAAAAAAAAAAAATAACGCTTTAAACGCTAGGAGTCTCTGCTCTCAGTATTTTGTTATTAAACACAACATAAAACACTCGTACCTTATAGTGATATACTATGTTAGTAATGCAATGGATTATCATTTGTAATGTCGAGCCCGGTGGGCATTCGAATGACAGCTGCGGTGCTGGACGGACGTGTGGCGGCCTCGGACGAACGCCTCGCTGTCAACAGGGTTGTTTACGTGCGCTCCAGGCTAGTCGCTGCGGCAGGCGCGCTAACTGCTATTCTATTTACTGTTTGAATTAGAAGAACAACATGAGTGTAACACATTATCAGAGGAAAGACACGATAAAGTTTACGTTTGAACGAAATGTCACCTGTCCAAAGGTTAGAAGTTAGGTCATGGTTTTCGCAAAACGTTCAGATACCACAAGATGATATTGTCGGTGTTCACTTGTCCATAGTGAGTCCTGTAGTCTATATCAAACTTTCGAGTTATGATTTATGTGCTTCAATTGTAGAAAAATGTGGAGCCACACTAAAGTTTCACCATTCTAATGGTACAATTAGTGACGTGTTGGTTTCATTTGCTGGGATGGGAATAAGGACGGTGCGGGTGTTTGAACTTGGGAGGCAACCCGAATACATCCGTTGAGTTGTCTGTACAGACAGAACTCATGAGTGATCGGTCAGCAGAAACACACATTCCACCGATCGGAAATGACAATAACAGAGGAGGAGAAGCAGGTACTAAAGAAAATGTTGAAGTTACGCAGCACCACTTAATTATCGAAGTAGATGAAAACGAAAATGTGAATGGAAGAAGCGTTGACACACTGACAGAGGAAGGCATTGTTGGCAATTCATCCAGCGTTCAAGAGATCAGGACGTATTTTGAACGAGGTGAAACAAGAGAAAACAGCTTTTTCCCTGAACGAGAGGAAGATTCTCAGTTAATAACTTCTTCGCCGGATTCGTCTGAGAAGTCCTCCGATTCATCTCCTGAGCGGTCAAGATCGCCCAGGAAGTCTAAGTGACGAAATAAAGAGAGAAGGATAGCGCATCAGAATGCAGAAACCTTAGCTCCTCCCTTAAGAGAGAGGCTGCGAACAATAAGGGAAGAGGCCAAAGCGGACGGCGGACAACCGATAGAACGAAGTAATTAAAGGACGCGCCTGATTATAGATATGAATGAAGATGCCGGCACGGTCGTGAAAGAAACACCAGTTGTAAACGATGTGCCAAGGATTGCTGAAGACAGATTCCGTACAAGCACGCCTGCTTGGTCAGAAGATCAACAGGAAGAAGTAATACATATGGAAGAAACTAATGAAATTCAAAATTGAATCAGTCTAAGATGACGGTACACAAAAATCCCCAACAAGACGAGGGAAACCAGACTGGAGTTACAAATCGCGAAACATGTACCTGTAGAATAGCTCATTAAAGTGGACCGAACATATAACGTCACGACATTAAACGTTAACAGGATACAGAGCGACACCAAAATTGCTGCACTTAAAGACTTTGTCTATCAGTCAGATACGGACATCGCGCTATTGCAAGAAGTTCTTTTTACCAACTTAAATATAGCAGGATACAAAGAAATTTTAAACGTGGCCGTCGAAAGAGCATGTGGCACTGCCATACAGGTGAAAGAAGGAATAGAGGTCACTGATGTGTCTTTTTAAGACTCAGGGAGGGGCATTAAATGTAAGATTTTAAATGTCACGGTTATAAATGTATACTTACCCTCCGGAAGTACTGCTCGGCAGGACAGGGCAAATTTTTTAAGAAATGATTTAGTAACGTTATTAAAAGACAATCCTGCAGAAGTTATCATTGGTGGAGATTGGAATTGCGTAATAAACAGAAAAGATCAACAGCCAAATTTCAATGTATCCAATGACCTCATGAACCTAGTGAAGAATTTACAATGGAAGGATGTATGGGAAATGAAATACCCGACATCTGTTAAATTCACTTACATGAGCAAAAAAGCGCAAAGCAGGATCGATCGTGTATACGTAACTTCAAGTCTGGGCACTAAAATTAATGGAGTAGAGGTCATACCTACCACCTTTTCGAACCACCTTGCAGTAAGGTGTAGCAGAAGACGTATTGGGGCCGACCTTTATGGAAGCTGAATATCGATATGCTTCAAGACACTGCTTTAGCGGAGCAGATAGCAGAATCTTGGGAGATTGCCCTAAGAGAGAGTCACAAATATCGGTCCACTATTGATTGGTGGACATTTTGTGCAAAAAAGAAACTTCGGACAACACTGATGTCTTATGGCAGAGAAAGAGCGAGGTGGTTTAGAGACACAGTGGAATTCCATTATTCTTGTTTAAGGGAACTCTATGAGATGCCAATGTCCGAGGAAGTAAGGTTAAACATAAATAAGGTAAAAGCTACCCTTATAAGTCTTAAAAGAAGACAGTTGGAGGAACTCAAAATAAAATCGCATGCGCAAACTATTTTATAAGAAGAAAATGCATCACTCTATCATTTAATTCAACACGAAAAAAAACAGAAGACGAACATTTATACAGAAACTCCGCACCGAAGATAATAGAATTTTAGCCCAACAAAGAGAAATTTTAAATGAGGCCATGGAATTACTTCGAAACAGTGATATCGAGGATAATGTCACAGCAGAACAGAATAGGAGTCTAAAGATCGAAATACACCCTGAGGAAATTTTAGATATAATAAAACATTCCCCTGTAAAAATTCGCCAGGTCCAGATGGATTATCCGTCGAGTTTTATCAAACTTATTGGCACATAATAGGAACTAAATTTACAGACGTCATTAATGAAACATTAAATGGTGTGCACGTCCCTGGCGAAATGAAAGAGTGCGTATCTGTGCTGTTGCCTAAAGGAAGCAACAAAGAAATAAAACAACTCACACAATTGAGGCCAATATCTTTAATGAATTCCGATTATAAAATCATAGCTCGAGTAATGAAAGAAAGACTAAGACCTGTCTTAGATGAAGTAATAGGACCTCATCAAGCGTGTCTACCTGGTAGGAGTATTTTTAACGCTTTGAGTGAATACAGGGACATAATTGCGATATTTTCGACAACCTTGGCCAGGGCAGGATTAGGTTTTCTGGACTTCTCGAAAGCTTTTGACAGGGTAAACCATGAGTACTTGTTCCATGCAATGTCATATATGGGTTTTCATGAACATTTCCTGGTTGTTTTAAGAAATCTCTTAAAGGAAATAAAAACAAAAATTTTACTGAATGTACATTATACTCGACCCATAGAAATAAAAAATGGCGTCCCTCAAGGCAGTCCACTGTCGATGTTATTATACATCATAGCTCTAGAACCCTTACTGCGAAGGATTAATAATGAGCTAGAGGGCATAACGATACTGGGCAAAAGTCGAGC
This sequence comes from Locusta migratoria, assembly GCA_026315105.1. Taxonomy (NCBI): domain Eukaryota; kingdom Metazoa; phylum Arthropoda; class Insecta; order Orthoptera; family Acrididae; genus Locusta; species Locusta migratoria. Next base: position 47,199,290 of record CM048751.1, on the reverse strand, counting down.
AACCAACGCTTATGACGATGATGTAGGTGTGCTCATGAGGAGTTCTGACGATGTAGACAAACTGACAGCGCTTGTTCGGCTCTACTGCAGTGCAACAGGAGCAATAATAAATGAGACAAAAAGTTCGTTTTTGAATCTTAATGGATTTAGAAATGTAAGTTTAGATTGGGCGCAATCAGTGGAACTTCACACAGCTTTAGGTGTGACGTTCTACAAAGATATATAAAAAACGATGGCTTTCAACTGGAGGAAGGTCTCTACAAACATTAGAGGTGCCGTAATACTAAACCGTATCAGAAATTTAAATCTGATCCAGAAAATTAAAATTATAAACTGTGCTGTCCTATCAAAGGCAATATATGTGGGACAAATATTCCCGATACCCATCGAAATATCAAAAACTATCGTGACCACTATCTGCCAATACATCTGGCAAGGCGAGATTTTCAGGGTGGCTGCTAGCAGTATAACCTTGAAACCAAAGGACGGGGGCCTAGGACTCACCGACATCCGACGCAAGGTCACGGCACATTTTATTAAAAGAACGCTTCAGATTATAGACAATTCTCCAGATAGTGTCACATCCAGACTGTTCAAGATATTACAACCTGAAAGCTTGCAACCACCTACGAATATCAGTCGAATCAATTATAAGCTGAAGTATGTTAGACAGTTCTACTTAGAGGTAAGCTATCTGGGCGGTATTATGGAGGACAAACAAATAAGAACTTGCAACTACATCATGGACTGCTTATGACCAAAGACAACCGAAATAAAATGGAACAAACGTACCCAAACCAAAACTGGAAGTCCATTTGGAAAAATATACACTATAAAGTATCGCTTACGATGCCAAGGCAGCGTGGTACAAAGTCGTAAATAATATCGTTTGCACAAATGACAGGCTATGCTATATTGATCAGTTTGGAAAACATTGTTTCGTTGTTTGGAATAGACATCGAACTTATTATTTAATGATAAAAATAACAGTCCAGTTCGCAAATTATTTTTACAATTTATTAATATAGGTGACCGGTTTCGTCTAGGTTTAGATCATGATGCTAGATTTGCCTCATTGGATATTACAAATTTATATACCAACCTCCCAATCAAAGAAACCATTGACATAATCAAAAATAATCTACTGAAACACAAAACAATGAGTGTAGGAGAGATGGTAGAACTCTTAGAACTACTAGAGTGTTCTCTTGATTTTAACTATATTTCTTTTAATAACAAAATTTATTACCAGAAGGATGGATTGCCAATGGGCAATTCCTTAGCAGGAACCTTAGCAGATATATTTGTTAACTACATTGAGGTCAGATTTTTTAAAGAGAATCCTGAAATCGCCAGTAAAATTATCTATTATAGGAGATATGTGGACGACACCCTATTGCTTTACAGAGGTTCAAAAGAAGAAATTGATACTCTAGCTACCACTTTAGGCAACATGCATCCAAAATTACGCTTCACAGTAGAACATGAAACTGAAAGAACAATCAATTTCCTTGACCTTACCATTTCTAATAATAATGGCAAACATTACTTCGCCATATATAGGAAGCCAACGGCAACAGACACTATAATCAATGCCACTTCCTGTCACCCATGGAAATATAAAAGAGCCTTTTTTTGTTCTATGATCCATAGAATATTAAAACTCCCTTTAACTGATGATGAAATTCTAAAAGAAACTGGTCTGCTAAAACAAATAGCTAACGCCAACGATTATCATCCAAGGGACATTGATGTTTTGTTTCATAAACTTAAACAGAAATCTTCACAATATTCAACTACAGCTGACAAGAAATTTATCAAAATGACATACATGGGTAACTTATCTGACAAAATCAACAAATTATTCAAAAATGCTGATGTAACCCTAGCATTCACCACTAGCAATCTCCTTCAGAATAAGCTTAGGCATACTATTGCTAGTAATGACGACAAACTTCTTAATTCTGGTGTCTACAAGACCAAATGCAATGACTGTAATAAACAATACATCGGTCAGACAGGTCGCAATTTTCTCATTCGATTTAAAGAACACACAACTGGAGTATCAGCTACTAAACCTGTGTTTGGCCAACACCAACTGCAAAATAAACACTCTGAAGTTTCCATAGGAACGAATCTTAAAGTCTTACACAATGCACCTAAAGGTTGAAACGTGTCCATAAAAAATTATTTTGTAAGAAAATGTCTAATATTGTGCCTCCTGTTTTGTATCGAGTAACTTGCTTGCAAGAAAATGTATAATATCGCTTCTACTGTATGTATCGATATTCTGTGAAGTTTCATCTTTGGCAAAGATCATGTATTGTATAGCATTGTAGCTCGCGCTGAGAGAGAGTAGCACTTGTGGTTCAGCTCGCTTAGAGAGCGGTTCAGTTGTGTGTATGGCTCCGATGTAGAGCAGAGGCTGCTTTTCCAGCAAGTCAGAAGTTGTATTATGTAGGTAATGTAATGCTGATTATTAATAACAAGTAACAAAGTTGACCTTTCTTTCCTGTTTCATTTACGTAGTTAGAAAATTAACCTACTTCCTTCATTTGATAATTAGTTATTAGTGGATTTAAAGTGCAGTATTGATTTTAATAATATTGTTGAACAGATTTCGTTATTGGTGCCATAGTAAATGATAGTAAATTGCCTATGATACTAAATTTCAATAATCAGAAACTGATCTGCATAAAATTCTCACAGTCAAACATTAAGAAAGTGGTTTGTGTTTTTTTTTAATATCTTTCTCGCAGTCAAAATTTTTGAGTATAGTCAGTGTCTGTTTCAAATGGTGACTTGTCACAGTTGTTTTGTGTTTAAAATATCCGTTGCGCACATAATCAGTTTAATGCACTGTTTCTTATTTAATAGTATATACATTAATATCAGGGCCATAATTAAACCATATTGCTGTGTTAATGAACAATTTGTTGTCTGATTTAACGATAGGTTCAACATCCACAACACACACACAACTTTTAAGGTCTCTTATTAAATGCCCTTGAACAAATTGAAATTTTTTCGCATCATAAAAAACAACCATCGACTTTATTGAATGAGTAATTGGATTTTAGGGAGAAACATTTTTATGAGCTTTTTGACAACCTTTGGCTCTTGTGCTACCTTTCCTTTTACAGTTTTTACAGTTTTACAGTTTTTATGTGTTATTTTTTGGTTGACGTGTTGCTATTGTAACAAATCTTGACTGATTCTACATATAGCTGCTCTTTTGCTACACTTTGTCTTACACTTGTTAATAGTTATTTTATGTTTGACATATCCTTCGTCACATCTACATCTACATCTACATACATACTCCGCAATGCACCGTAAGGTGCGTGGCGGAGGGTACACCGTACCACTACTAGGCATTTCCTTTCCTATTCCACTCCCAAATTGAACGAGGAAAAAAAGAATGCCTATATGCCTCCGTACGAGCCCTAATTTCTCTTATCTTGTCTTTGTGATCTTTACGCGAAATGTAAGTAGGCGGCAGCAAGATCGTACTACACTCAGCTTCAAATTCCGGCCCTCTAAATTTACTTAACAGAAATTCACGAAAAGAACGTCGTCTTTCTTCCAGCGATCCCCAATTGAGTTGCCGGAGCATTTCCGAGACACTCGCGCATTGGTCGAACCTACCGGTAACAAATCTAGCTGCTCGCCTCTGAACCGCCTCTATGTCTTCCTTCAAACCGATCTGCTGCGGGTCCCAAATACTTGAGCAATACTCAAGACGTGGTCGTACAAGCGTTTTATACGCGGTCTCCTTTACAGGTGAAGTACATCTTCCCAAAATTCTCCCAATAAACCGAAGTCGGCTGTCTGCCTTACTCACAACTGTCCTTACATGGTCGTTCCATTTCATATCGCTCTGCAATGTTACGCCTAGATATTTAAACGACGCGACCGCATCAAGAAGCTCACTACTGATGCTGTATTCGAACATTATAGGATTGTTTTTTCTACTCATACGCATCACCTTACATTTTTCTACATTGAGAGCTAGCTGCCATTCTTCGCACCAACTAGAAATTTTGTCTAAGTCAACCTGTATGCTATTACAGTCAGTTACAGACGACACCCTCCCATACACCACAGTATCATCAGCAAACAGCCGCAAATTACAACTTACTCTGTCCATCAGATCATTTATATAGATAGAAAATAATAGCGGTCCTATCACACTCCCCTGGGGCACGCCTGACGATACACTCGTCTCTGATGAGCACTCGCCGTCGAGAACAACGTACTGCGTTCTATTACTTAGGAAGTCTTCCAGCCAGTCACAAATCTGTGAACCTATTCCATAAGCTCGTATCTTCGTTAGCAGTCTGCAGTGTGGCACCGTGTCGAACGCCTTTTTGAAGTCGAGAAAAACACAATCCGCCTGTTGCCCTTCGTCCATGGCTCGCAAGATGTCATGTGAGAAAAGGGCAAGCTGAGTTTCGCATGAACGATGTTTCCTAAACCCGTGCTGATTCATGGAAAGAAGCTTTTCCGTTTCAAGGAAATTTACTATATTCGAACTGAGAATATGCTCCAAAATTCTACATGAAACCGATGTCAACGATATTGGCCTGTAATTGTATGGGTCAGTTCTCTTTCCTTTCTTATACACTGGAGTCACCTGCGCTTTTTTCCAATCACTAGGAACTTTGCGCTGAATTAAAGATTCGCTATAAATGCAAGCCAAGTAGGGGGCCAATGCCGCAGAATAGTCTTTGTAAAACCGAACTGGTATTCCATCCGGACCAGCAGACTTTTTCGTATTTAGCTCTCTCAGCTGCTTCTCTACACCGGAAATACTTATTGCTATGTCCCCCATTTCGGAATTAGTACGTTGATCAAATGATGGTATATTTGTGCGGTCCTCCTGCGTGAAAGATTTCTTAAAGGTTAAATTTAGAACTTCAGCTTTCCGTTTGCTTTCTTCTATTACTGCCCCGGAATGATCAACTAGTGACTGGACAGTGGGCTTTGACCCGCTTATCGATTTTACATAGGACCAGAATTTTTTCGGGTTCTCGGAAAGATCTTTTGCTAAGGTATCGCTGTGATAATTATTGTATGTATTGCACAGTTCAATATATTAATTTGTTGTAAAGCACTTATATTTTAACACCTTGTTAATTTACTTTTTGATTGGTAACCATTCAGTTAAATTGAATACTATTAACACCTGCTACATATGGCATCGACGACCTTTGGGGTATTTTCCCGTTATACGTGCTAACACCGATGCTCGCCGCTATCATGGCCTGTCTCCACGGTGACGGACGGCGTCCACTGGCCGTTACATCTCTGACGCGCCGTCTGCTTTGCTGCTGTACGTGCTAACACCGGTCACCTCTGCTACCAAAAAAAATGTTCAAATGTTTGTTAAGCTTAAGGGACTTATCTACGGGGTCATCAGTCCCTAAACTTACAAACTACTTATGAACTACCTACAACTAAGGACGGCACAAATATCCATGCTCGAGGGGGGATTCGAACCCCCGACCGTAGTGGCAGTGCAGACCGTGACTGAAGCGCCTCAGTCTCCTCGACCACCGCGGCCGGCCGTCTGCTACCGCGGTCTGTTTCCATGCTGACCGACCGCGTCCCTGGCAGCTACATCTATGGCTCGTCGTCTGCTGCACCACTGGCACGACTACTTATCGATGTCTCCACGACGCCGTATCCACGGCAACCATCGGCGTCGCTGTAATTTATCTTTGACCCACACTGTCTTCGATTTGAAAGTTATTATTATCAACTGCCAATAGATGGTAGATATTTCCTAGACAGACAACTTCTTTTTATTGTCTAATGCCTTAATTATATTTTTATTACAGACACACCAACTACCTTTTATTGTTACCAAAATGCATTTTGTACCCATTATGGATTATATATATATATATATCTTATTTCTTACTGTATGACGTTCCTCATTGGTTTAAGATGTGCTGTTGCTTCAGGCGGTGGGCGGGGCTTTGCCTTTATAACGCACAGCAGTCTCTCGCTGGTTAGCAGTCGCCGCACACTCACCGCCTGAACATCTGTAGCGAGGTATACTGTTTTAAGTAATTTTAAACTTGTTTCCAAATTTATTTTAGTGGTTAATAGTGTACCTGTTTCCCTCTATAGCATATCTCTTTTATTCTATTTTATAGGTCTGAAGATGATCTAAACCTAGATCGAAACCGGTCACCTATATTAATAAATTGTAAAAATAATTTGCGAACTGGACTGTTATTTTTATCATATGCTATATTGGTTTAAGTAATACCAATGTCTGCCAGAAATGTTTTGCCGTAGATACCATAAGTCACCGGTTTGTCTGTAAAGGCCACAAAATTGTTTGGGATAATGTTAGGAAACAGACAGCCTTCATAAAGGGAAGTGATGGCAGAGACATAACTGTTAATAACATAATACTGCCACAACTTGTATCGTCCCCTGAACAGAAAAATAATGCAATGGTTTGGATACTTGGACATTATGTCAACTATGTCATTAATAACAAAGGTGCAGATAACATAATGGAATATGATCAATATATACACACCGAATACTACAGAGTGCAAAGGAAGAAGAGTTATCGAAAGCACTTTGGGAACAGACTACAGATGCTTTTCGAGAGTGAGGGAATCGGGTAACGACGTCTGGGAAAGGTACGAAGCATGCCGAAGTAGGGGATTGCTGCTGAGGGTGAAGTACGGTGGGGACTTCGTGAGCCCCGTGGCCGCTACGGTAGCCGTGAAGGCCTCAGTAGAACCCTGAAACAGCACTGCACTGTACCTAAAGGGGGTAAACAGCAACACAAATAAGACGTTATCAAAATATTAGCAAGTCGTTTACTCACGGAAAGTGAAAAAGTTATCAGTGATAAGCAGAAGACAACGATGGAAAACCTGAAGGAAATTTTGAATTATTTACTTCATAGGAAATTATTTTTTCTTTTATTATGAACTGATATAAATATTACTTTTAGCATTATAAATGTAGAGTAAGTACGAAAAGCCACAGAAGAGGCTCTCATTCATTTCTTTATCTTATTTACACACTTACATTATATGGTGCAACCTTTGCCCCAAATAACGGGACAAGAAGTACGGAGAAACCTAGTGCAGTACATACAGCAACAGACGACCACAAAGTCATGAGCAGACGCAAAAGAAAAAAATTATCGAAAGAATGAAATTAGACTATCGAATTCGATTGTGGAGTCCACTGCGTAAGCAGTACATTATATACGAGAAGACGAACTTTGAAGACGTCAGTTAGCAGTAATAGCACAAACAAACAAAAAATATATGAAAAAATAAAAGAAAAAAATAATAAAATAAAATAGAAATAACATAAATTTACAAAAAAAAAAAAAAAAAAAAAAAAAAAAAAAAAAAGCTTGGCAACATCGCAGAGTAAGTCTGTCAACGCTGGTACTGAGGTCTTACTTCCTGGTTGGCACAGACCTATGCTCATAAAAAAAAGTGGGTTTGGGATAAAGCGCTCGACTGGAAGCCGAAGAGTCACGGGTTCGAAACCCGGTCGGACTTCCGATTTTTTCAGTCCACGTTTTAACCCATCCTTCACCTCTCAGCGGTGTGAGGAGTCGCCAGAAACGATACGTAGGTCGGATTCCACGTTAAGCTGTAGGTCCCCTTTCTCCGGTTGGCCTGTGGTAGGCTAGGGACACGCAAGTCGCCGAGGTGGCGTCCAATTGAAAGACTTGCACCAGGCCAATGAGCCACACGAAATTATTGTTATTGTTCATATTGTTATGCTCTAAAGTTTTATTAATGAGTCTCCTTGAAAGGGAACAGTTTTTTTTCTAATATCGGTTTAGGAAACATTGATCATGTGGTACACATATTTTTCCGTTCACTTTGCGTAAATTTATACTGACAAGTCATACCGTTACTCCAAACTGTGACTTTATTTTCGCAATTCTTTCTGCAGCACTGATTGAAACTGCTATGTATTCACCAATGCCAAAAAGGGGATATGTAAAGTTGTTTATCGACTGCAAAAAAAAAAAAAAAAAAAAAAAAAAAAAAAAAAAAAAAAAAAAAAAAAAAAAAAACGGAAGTGAAGATTGGAATATGAAGCTACCGCTCTCAATCGTAAAGCTATTTATGGAAGCAAACAAATGATTACATTCTCCGTATTTTCTATTGTGTCAGTCATGTTGAGGCTTTGGCATTTCGTAGTGTACTATTTGGCATGTTTTTTGTATACCTAAAGGCTGAAAAAGAAAGTTCAAAAGTTCAAATGTTTGTATAGCTTATGGGACATAACGCGGGAGTCATCAGTCCCTAAACTTACAAACTACTTATGAACTAACTTACACTAAGGGCAGCACAAACATCCATGCCTGAAGGGGGATTCTAACCGCCGACGGGGAACGGCCTCGCGCATCGGAACATAGCGCTCGGCTGATACGCCGTGGCGACTGAAGACTATCTTCCTACAAGAAGGTATGTAGAACTGTAGAATTTGTGGTAGCTACACAATAGTGTAGTTAATTCAAATGTTCAAATGTTTGTAAATCTATCGGACCAAACTGCGTAGTCATCAGTCCGTAGCTTACAAACTACTTAAACCTAGGTAAACTAACCTAAGGACAACACACACACCCATGCCCCAGGGAGGACTCGAACCTCCACGGCGAGCAACCACGCGCTCCGTAGCGAGACGCTTTAGACCGCTCGGCTACTCCACCGCGGCTGTCGTTAATTCGAGGTGATCGGAATCACATCCAACTATCGAAATTTACATGTGAAAAAGAAGGAAATCGAGCTTGAAAAGACTACACGCATAAAAAAATGACTTTTTTTTACAACGAAGTTTTTAAATGATCATTTACATTGGCAGCCTAAATGTTTTATCTCGACTTCGTGACATGATGGTGGACTGCCTTTTTCTGTGAAGATAGAATGTACCCGCAGTTGCTGCTTTGTTTTATGAAGCTCGTATTCATGGCAAATTCGTAATTCTGAGACTCTAAGTATCGAGACTCGACTGTATGGAATTCAGTTTACTCATTGTCCAACCTCCTTCATCTTTTTCAGTTAGAAATTTTCACAACGAAGAGAAAAGAATCCAATTTGCAAGTACCGTAGTTAAGTCCCATAAGCTATACAAACATTTGAACATTTTGAACATCGATGAGGTGTGGGAAGTGGCCGAATCAACACTTTATTTTGCAACTGATTAAAGTTTTGTCTTAGAAAACATCAATGGTCGCTGCTGGACACCGCTCAAAAGTGTTTAATCCTTTCCTAATATGGGTATTCAATTGAAATAGGAATTTTAAATCGGTTTGTGAGTCTTTCAGAGGTTACAATTTCTAAAATTTTCCCGTCTTCTTAAAGTAAATGGCCGGGTGCAGTACCCTCAGTTGAATTAATTACGTTAAAGTACGTAATCTCTTACCATCGATGTTCAATTTTTCATAAGATTTGTGTTAATTGATAAGAGACTCTTCAAGTGCATTCACGTGGCAGATTTAGTATCATTGAGAATCTGGCTGTTGTTAAGTCCCTCTCTTAAGTGTTCAATTGGAAATCCCTTGAGATCGGGGAACATGTTACACTACGATAGCAGAGCTGCCTCTTATTGAACAACGAGTGGGACAAAACAGTTTACAATGGGTAAAGGAGTTCTGTTTCTGCAGTCATCTAAGTCAAGTTTTAATTTCTTCTTGCAACATGTTCCCTGATTTTAAGTAAGTATGAATTTGTTTGGACACTATAACACGAAGTCCCTCCCTTTCAGACGGTAGGTTTACATTTGCTGTTTCGTAAAATTGCATCCATGGGGAGAGAGTGGATTGGGTTTATTCCCTAATTTATTAGTTTAAATGCGACCGTCCGAACGTTATTGCTTCATACCGGAGCGAAACGGGAATTACAACGTTCGGATTCCCTGTGCCGGCCGGAAAACCAATTTGCAGTGTTTCAATATTGATAGGATGGCAAACATTAAGCGTAATGTCGATTTTTGCATTTCTAATCCCACCAAATGGGATGGCAACTGAGGCTGCAATATCGCGTGTCGCTTTTTACGGGGAGTATCAGTGACAGTCGCTGTCTCTACCTACTCTGACGATTCTCGGAACTGCCTGTTACGTCACTTGCACTATTCTGAAAGGTAGAAAAAGGAAGCGAACATGTACAACACCCAAATTTTCTATTCATATACTTACATCTTGTGTATAAAGGGGATAATTTTAATAATCTGCGGTGGAGTTGCCAAGCGGTCTAAAGCGCTTCGTTGCGGAGCGTTTGGTTGCTCTCCGTCGGAGGTTCGAGTCCTCCCTAGGGCATGGGTGTGTTTTGTCCTTAGGTTACTTTACTTTAGTTTAAGTAGTTTGTAAGCTACGGACTGATGACCACGCAGTTTGGTCCGATAGATTTGCAAACATTTGAACAAACAAGAAATTAGTGCTGTATTTAGAAACTTCCATCAACTTCGACCGACATCAGTGCTATCTTGACAACTAAAGAGGATTACTATAACTGCGTTGGCTTCAGAGACCAGAGTCAGTTGACATATTTTTGTGTGGGTTGTAGCGCGTCATGCAACATGACTATTTCGTTAGTAATCAACGTTTCGGTCAACGTTACAGTTGTCTTTTGGGTATAATGGTGTCACCTAGTTGTTTAGCGTCAATATATTTGATTTTTAGTGTTATTACTGTGACATTATGTCATAATTTTAAAATTAACAATGTTATTGGTTAATTTTTGGGGAATAGTGGAAAGTTTGCTAGGATACTGAGGAAGATCAGCGGTTGTCTTTTGCTCCTTGCTTAGCGAGCCATGATTTGCGGTCGTCGGCGAATGAGGTGAGGGCTTCCGTTTCTCTCCTGCTGGCCTCTGCTTGCTGGTGACGGCTGGTGCGGCCTATTTCGCTGTGATGGCTGCTAGCCAGGAGGGGCAAGCCTGAGTCCATCTTCTCTGTTCATGTTGTTAGGTTGTTTTAAAATTTCGGTGGCTTCCGTTAATTTTCGTTCAACCAGCCCTTGTTGATTAGCGAGTATTGTGCCTTAGTGAAATTGTATCTTTTTGCTGCAATCTTGTTGGTTTTCGGCTACTGCAGATTTGTGTTGACCTGAGGTGAGATATTGCACATCAATTACTTCATGTCATCGTTACTGGAAAATTTGGCAAACATGAAAATTCGCTTATAGTAATTGGTTTGCGACATCTTTTCAGTCTTCTGTTAATGGCAGTCAGTGTCGAAAGCGGTTGAGTGTGATAAAGAAAAATATTATACAGCTGTTGGTGCTCAAATGATTTTTTTCCCAAATACACTGCGGTTGTAGATTGCGCCTTGAAAACAATAGTAATAACAATCTTTATTGTATACTGGTACCTGTATTCCTGTCCTATTTATTATTACAAGTTTATAATCCGGACCGAAATGTGTAATTGCAGCTATAAGCAGGTAATATTGTTTTATTAATTTCTGATTATACCTTTAATTGTCATTGTAATTAATATTATTTTTGTATCGGTTAGAGAATATGGGAATGTACTATGTAAGTAATATACTCCACAGTAACACCTCGCCGTGCAGAAAAGCCTGTGCTTTAGTTAGGCCAGTACGGGGCGGTAGGGCGTATCGCATAGAATGGAAACTCGCTATTAGCGTCCCGGCTAAAATTCTTTCTCAAATATGTAAGAAATTGCTCAACGGTAAATTGTCAAATGGATTTCGGAAATAAAAATTGGAAAGTTTTAGGTTCGTTCAAGTTGGCATCATAATCGTCGAAGCGTTCGCACAACTCCAATGAATTCTAACTAGCGCTCAAATGTTCGAATTAGCCGATGGAGAGTTTGGACTAGTCTGAATCGAGACACAGGAGATGCTTCTTACCGACTCCAAAGCGTTTACGAACCTTTCTCCAAAGAGATAAGCCACTACATACACAAAGACTTTTGTATGCAATATCATCGCCTATTCGTTGAAGAAAGCAAGTACAAAAGTCTTGGCAATTCTTTTAAAAAATGAAGGGGCAGTACATCGCAACATTTGATTTAATTTGCATTGATTGAATCATGGATCACTGTACGAGTTACGTTTCTTTTCACGCTTAGCACGACACTTATGAGAACGAAATGTGTTTCAAACCTTTGTTAAGCTTAAGGAACTTACCTGCGGGCTTCATCAGTTCCTAAATTTATAAACTACTTATGAACTAAATTATACTAAAGACGGCACAAACATCTATTTCCGAGGGGGATTCGAACCCCCGACGGAGAACCGCCGCGTGTACCGCAACACGGCGCTCCAGTACGCACGGCTAATCTGCCGCGGCTTTGAGTACGATGCACTGTCAATATTTACCGTAAATATTATGTTTACTTAACCGTCTTTTACGCACTGTAGCTAGTTTAACATTACAAAATAGTGTATCGTAAGACTTGTAGCAAATAAAATAGAAGCGAATTTTAATGTATTTGACAACGCTTCTTTAACCGCCAGTTTTGCTTCTTACGGCAGTAAACACTTGATTCCGTCTTTAAAATTTCCCCGCAATTCCATTGACAGAATTTCGTAACGGTTATCGTGTGATATAAGTCTGCTTTGTCAGCTATTGTTTTTGTGACGTGTGTGTCTCAGCGTGTGCAAATATATACAAAATATTGTTAAGTAATAATGAGCTTTCTTCACTGGTTAAGTAATGGCAAGCGAAAACCTTCGCCTAAAATATTTTTTTCGCCGAGCAGAGTAGTGCCTATTTTTTTCCAACTAAAGCACTTAACAACGCGTAACCAGGAAACAGCTACATATTTTTAATCATCCTATCTTTGAGATCATTGAAATAGGTTTAAAACTGTACTGTGCCTATAACACTTTCCTGGAACACCCCAGATAATACGGTCTTTGACGTCGTCGAGGGCTACGTTCTGGGTTCTGTGGGGTTACGCTGGTTTAATCTAATCTGCGAATGAAACAGGACTGAGAAGAAAAGCCTCGCCAAACTCCATAGTGAAATTTCGTTCCGGGCAGCTAGAAATAGCAACGGAACACACACACACACACACTTAGGATTGGAGCAAAAGTTTCGGAGGACATGCATATGAATGGCTGAGCGCTGAGTCCACTCTCACAGGCCGAGGAGAGGGATTAGCAAGTGGACCACAGGGTGTGGCCAATACCACCGCGTATCCCTGCAGCGAACGGCGACCCCAATATCGGGGGCGGCAGTTCGTTGTTGTGCCGTACACGGCCCGTTTTATCGGCGACACCGCCACGCATACAGCGGGGCCATTGAAAATAATTTAATGAGCCCGGGAAATTGTGCAGTGTTAAAAAATGCCCTGCGAGGGAGGGAGGGGGTATAGGTGAGCCAGCGTAATATTGAAATACGCTGTGGAGGCGGTGCGTGTTTACACTGGCTGCGTGCAACGCCGGCGAAACAACGGAAAAAGGAGACGAGGAAAAATAAAAATCCCCCGCGTGTACTGCGACGATGGGAGCTCACGGAAGGCCAGTGAAATTAACAGTTGGTAAGGCCTGGGGAACGTACCCTCTGTCCGCCGTTACTGCTGTTGATTCCAGGGGACTTCTGTTTACTGCCATTCTCGCAGTACTTCCTGTTTTTTTTTTTTTTTTTTTTTTTTTTTTTTTTTTTTTTCCTCTGTTTTTCGCCAACCTACGAAATCAAGTTTTCGCTACACTCCTATGCGGTTCTACTTTTTGTATGTTTCGAAGTTTCAGAAAATGCATATTACAGGGTGTTCAGTTTACCTAAAGGCTTTCGTAAAAGTTTTCGTGCTTGCAATCTGTTCAATTAATTTTTTATGTAAATCAATCAAGATCGCTAATTATTCTTATAGGGGTGACCCGTATCGGCACTTTAAACTACCATGATCGGATCTTGCATTTTATCCCTTTATAAAAGGTTTGCTGTGTGATGTGACGGATGAAATGAAAAATAAAATGTTGAGTTTACTTAAACTAACTTACACTAACGTCATCTCAAATACCCATTCCTGAGGGAGGACTCGAACCTCCGACGGCGAGAAACCGCGCACTCCGCAGCAAGGCGCCTTAGAACGCTCGGCCACTGCACCGCTACTCGATAAATTCACAAGGTACAATTTGCCAAAGTTCAGCATTATAAACATTAGGCCCACGTTTTGACTAGAAAACACGTCCACATCGTTAGCAATAGCAGCCAGCAACCGATTTATCATCTACCTGAACAAATCGTCTGTTAATTATACAAAAATATTCAAAACCTGTCCTTAAAATTATTGGAAAGAGATAAATCACCTATTTCATTCTTGATAAGACGTGGGATCTTTTAGTCTTCTTTTTAGCCTAGTCTAGAGGTCTTAACGGCGGAATAAGTGGCAAGAATCGACAGGTGTGACCACTAAAAAATATATGTTAGGAAAGAAAACACTATTATTAGACAATGCTCTGAGTAAACATATATATCAGTAGTAATTAATCCAGTAATATTTACAGACTATATAAAACCACTCCCACCATTTCATAAATGATGTTAAATCACAGACAGACTCATTTTACTATGAATTCATTACATTCTCTGACCTTCTTCCAATAAATTTTGTGCAAGCAATAACCACAGCCGGCCGCGGTGGCCGAGGGCACTGAGGCGCTCCAGTCACGGTCTGCACGGCCACTACGGTCGGAGGTTCGAATCCACCCTCGGGCATCGATATTTGTGCCGTCCTTAGAATTAGTTAGTTCATAAGTGGTTTGTAAGTTTTAGGGACTGATGACCCCGTAGTTAAGTCCCATAAGCTATACAAACATTTTTATATATATAAAAAATTACCACAACAAATAAATTCAGATCGTTGATATAATCCTTTGGCCACAGAAAACAAATTTCACTGATAAACGTATTTTTAAAAGAAACCTACTACATAAAAAGAACGGTGCGCCAAATTATTTTGTTACTAATTCGAAAGAGTGAAATATTTCTAGCGTTTGAGGGCACTGATATAAATTCAACTGCTGGACGGAGCGTCCAAACCGAAACTCCCGCTTCGAGTCATCGGCCGCCTTAACCAGTTGGGCTATCCAACACGCTTCCCTTCCAACCCAAATTCAACTTTGGCCACACTATGATGGTGTTGCCCCCTGTCCTCTTGCTAGCATACATGTGGAACTGTTTGAAGAATATCGACCTTAAAATTTACCCATGTCTGTCTGGATACTACTCATATCTGTTCTCATCTCCCCAGTCATTCATTTCATAATTATCACCCATCCATCTTGTACTACTTGCAATAGTCCCTCCAGCTTCAGAGCTAACAGGGCTACTACCGTTCTCAGACCCGCACAGACTAAGTCGTTCAACCCTGCGACTTTACGAAGTAATGTCCGTAGATTCATGCAATTAGTGTAAGTAATGGTATTGTTTGGAAAGGTAAAGGACTGGTCGGCAGTGGACTTCGGCGAGCAGTTGAAGCAGCTGTGAAACACCTCAGGTAGAGAGGTATTGGGTTACGTCGAGCAGCCATAGCAGGTGTTGTGCAAAATCGACGGAAATATGGGAGAGACTCATGCTCTGTACTCAATAGAAATGAGGGCTGTTGACTGAGCGTTTCTAAAGTGCGCGTCTGCAGGTCATCTGCGAGTTCCATACTCCAGTAATTCAGAATGAAATAAAATAATATGTAAAATTATTTGCTCACAACATTAAAAAAAAAAGTTCAAATGTTTGTATAGCTTATGGGACTTACAAACTACTTATGAGCTAGCTACCACTAAGGACGGCACAAATATCCCTGCCCGAGGGGGGATTCGAACCCCCGACCGTAGTGGCCGTGCAGAACGTGACTGGGGCGCCGCACTCCCCTCGGCCGGCCATCCCAACATTTAAGACATCAACGATGTCGGAATAATAATGTACATCTCATGATTGTAAAAACAATTTCAATATCTCAAAACTTACTGATGTGTATCGGTACTGTAACAAAATATAGAACAATTATGCTTAAAATAACCTACTTTTCAATACGTCATGCAGTGTCAACAAACTCTGGTTACGATTATCGATTACTGTCTCTAGCTATCATCTTGAAAACGTATCAAATTTATAATGGAAATATATACATATCATCGTATTCTGCACAGTAACACAGAAAATGCAAACAGCATGCGTTATATCTGTTATATTTAATTTTATGTGTCGATTTATTGTACAATTTGTCAGTTATTGTGGCATGAGCGGTGAAGCTCATGAAAACTGATTTATTTATTGATTTCAGACTTCATGTAATATTACTTAATAGTCCTCTGGAGACTAAACATCAATATTTTGTTTATTTAAATAATGTGATATTAGTAAGGCACTGGTTTCCGAGTGTCAGTTGCACTTATGAAGCACCTCATGTTTAGATCTGTACTGTGTTGGAGGTGATGGCGATCAAGCAGTGAGGAAGCGGCCAAGGGGCTCAACTTGTGCGAAGTGTGCGTTTGAGACAGAGAGAAGGTTAACAAAGGTGTCCGCGGAAGGGAAGACTCTGTCGCTAGTACTGACAGAAGAAGGACCCTCCACGATGGGCGATTCGATCGGGGAGAGTGTTAACATATGTGTAGCGAACCGTCGCTTCTCGGGACTCTGAATTTGGCGAGAACGAGTGTACGCCAGTGCAGCTGATATGTGTTTATGTTTTTAAATAAGAGTATAGAAATGGAGTTGAACTGTTGAAAATTTTATATTGAGTGCTCTCTATATACAGAAAGTTTCTGTGTTTCCCAAAGTTATGATTATTTAGTTGGGGGATAGTGCTACCATTTTTTTTATCGCAGACTACGCAACTCATTAACCATTTTATTCAATTTATGATTGATAATTCATCTGACCACTTACAGTAAGAAACCAATTGTAATGGATAAACTTTATTCAACTAAATCTCTGACTTTGCGTACATAATTTGTAAATGTTAGAATAAAACCCTTTTTACTAATGAGGCAGCTTTTTATATATAATATTGCTTATTCGTTTCGCAAACTACAGCCTATCCAACGTGTGTTTTTAACAACAAGACAACAGGTAAAACATATCTGCAAGTAAGGTTGTTTTAACATCCTGGACGAGCCCATATTTGCGACTCCACATGCCTTCTTCGTGTCGACCAAGCAAAGGAGTAACAGTCAAACACAAAACATATCTATTAGGCTTTGCATGGCTCAGTAAATGAAATATACTCTATGTAGTATAAAAGCCAGCTGTACATGTTTGCTTTCATGTCCGACAACTACAGCATCTGCAAATGATGCATTTCATCTGTGATCTAGCAGTAAAACACTCTATGCA
The DNA here is from genome assembly GCA_026315105.1 of Locusta migratoria. Classification (NCBI taxonomy): domain Eukaryota; kingdom Metazoa; phylum Arthropoda; class Insecta; order Orthoptera; family Acrididae; genus Locusta; species Locusta migratoria. The sequence goes on along the minus strand of CM048751.1, from coordinate 47,181,982 downwards.
TAGGCTAACAACTGCGAAATAATAATGATAGATAAAGTACACATTATTAATAATAGAGGTTTTATTCTAACGTTTGCAAATGAAGTAGGGACCGTCAGCTAGTTAAGTTGAATAATGTTCGTTCAATTACAAGATTTATTTGTTGGAAGTGGTCCTACACAAATAAAAGTATTAAATAAGAAGTAAATCTTTTAAAGTTACTTGAACAGTTGCTTTAACTACATTATGAGAATGATAGCAAAACCCCTAACTAAGTAATCATTCATGATACTCAGTGACTAAGTACATTTTGCGATCAGGCAACACGAAATAATCATCACTTATATTAGTTCAAGTCGTAGTTCCACAAATAACATGTCAACAACTGTTAATTCTCGTGCAGAATCAGGTACACGGTTCAGTTACAATTCCTAACTAAAATCGGAAAAAGGTAAAAGTTCTTATACCGGCACTCAATATCCCTCGGCAAAGTTGGATTAGATTTGATTAGTTGTTCGATGCATAGATCCATTTTGAGGACATCCTCGTGGATGTGAAACATGTCAATATATACTATATTGCTAGCTGATATAATAATAACAATAGTATGAATAGAGATGCATACATCATTTGGTCCTATTTTTAAAAAATCGTCAGTGGAGTAGAAGGAATTGCCCACTAGTAAGTCTTTCGGCCTTCTCTTTATTTCTGGCTAAATTATTTATGGTTGCTGGTAAATTATTGCAACTGTGTGTTTCTGAGTTGTGGACCCGTTTTTGAACTAAAGTAAGCGCTTTTAAGTCCTTGAGTATATCGTATTAGTCCCTTGTGTTGTATGTATAAAGTGAGCTATTTGTTGGAAAAACGGATATATTTTTTATGATAAATTTCATTAAGGAATTATTGTACTGAGAGGCAGTAGTTAGTAAACCCAGTTCTTTGAAGAGGCTTTTACAGGACGTCTGAGAATTTACTCCGCAAATAATACGTATTACACGTTCTGGACTCTGAAAAACCTTTGCTTCAATTGAAGAGTTACACCAAACTATTATACCATATGACGTTATGGAATGAAACTAAGCAAATGTTCAAGCTTTTTAACTTTATGTCTCCTATGTTTGATAACACTGGAATTGCAAATACACATTTGTTGAGTCGTTTCTGCATTTCTGCAGTTTTATCTTCCCAATGGAATTTATCATCCATTTGTAATCCAAGGAATTTAATGCTGTCAACCTCTTTTATCTGCTCTTCTTCATACTCTATGAATATGCTGGAAACATCTTACATGTCCTGAACTGCATGTAGTGAGTCTTTTCAAAGTTTAATGCTCCTGAAGATATCATTAGCTGAAGTTTCTAGAACTCCATTCAATACGCTAGTTCTTGTAATAGCTGGATTTCTGGTCAGGTGAATACAGGATTATAAATACAAAATCAATTAGGGTTATTACAGGAGTAGGACTGAAAATGAATGAGAAAACTGGAATGCGGGTAAACTATTATGAGCAGCACAGTGATCGCATTATCGTAGTCAAGATAGATAGGAAGCCACAGTGGTACACGTTTACATGCCAAATAGCTTTGTAGACGATGAGGAGACCGGAACAATGTATGAGGTAAAGGATATTCAGACAATTAAGGGAGAGGAAAACTTAATTCTTGTGGGAGACTAGACTTCGGTAGTAGGAAAAGGAAGGGAAGATAGCAGGTGAATGTGGACTGAGAAAAAGGAACGGAAGAGGAAGCCGCCTGGTAGAATTTTGCACCAAACATAATTTAGATATAAGAAACACATGGTTTAAGAATCACGAAAGAAGGTTGTATACGTGGAAGAGACCAGGAGACATCGGGAGATACCATATAGATTTTATAATCGTAAGACATAGATTTCGGAACCAGGTTTTAAACTGTAAGACATACCCAGGGACAGATATAGAGTCTGACCATAACTTGTTGGTTATGAACTGTAGGCTGAAACTGAAAAAACTGCAGAAAAGTAGGAAATTAAGGAGGTGGGACTTGGATAAATAGAAGGAACGCGAAGTTCTTGAGGTATTTCAGAGGCAGCTTTAGGCAACAATTGACAGAAACGGGGGATAATAAAACAGTAGAGGAGGAATGGGTAGCATTGAGAGGTAATATAGTGAAGGCAGCAGGAGACAAAATAGGTACGAAGGCAAGACCTACAAAAAATACTTGTATATCACAGACAATACTAAGCTTAATGGATGAAAGGATAAAATATAAAAATGCAGTAAATGAAACGGGCACAATGCAATACAGACGATTAAGAAATGAGGTTGACAGGAAGTCCAAAATGGATAAGCAGAAGTGACTAGAAGGAAAAGTAAATCTGTAGAAGAATGTATAAATAGGCGAAAGATAGGAATATAAAAGAGACATTTGTAGACAAGAAAAACAGCTCTATGAATATAGGTAAAACCAGTTCAGTAAAGAAGGGAAACCTGAAAGGTGGAAAGAATATATAGAGGGACTCTATAAAGGAAATGAGCTTAGAGACAACATTGTAGGAAGGGAAGAAGAAGTAGATGAAGATGAAATAAGAGATACTATACAGAGAAAAAAATTTGACAGAGCACTGAAAGACCTAAGTCGAAACAAGGCTCCTGGAGTAGATGATATTCCCTCAGAGCAACTGAAGTCTCTGGGAGAGCCAGCCATGAGAAAACAATTTCACCTGGTGTGGAAGATGTAAGAGACAGGCGAAATACCCTCAGACTTAAAGAAAAATCTTATAATCCCCATTCCAAAGAGAGAAGGTCTAGTCAGGTGTGAAAATTTAATAAATCGTGGTTGCAAAATACTAACACGAATTATTTACAGAAGATTGGAAAATCTGGTAGAAGCCGACGTCGAGAAAGGTAACCTTGTATTCAGAAGAAATGTAGGAACACGTGATGCAATACTCACGACTTATTCTAGAAGATAGGTTAAGGAAAGGCAAACCCGCATTTCTAGCTTCGGTAGATTTGGAGAAAGCTTTTGACAACGTTGATTGCAATACACTGTTATAATTCTGAAGCAAGCAGGAGTAAAATATAGGAAACAGAAGGTTATTTACAACTTGTACAAAAGCCAGATGACATGAAAGGGATTCAGTGGTTGGGAAGGGAGTAAGACAGGATTGAAACCTTTCTCCAATGTTATTCAAGCTTTAAAGGGAAGTAAAGAGAAGTTTGGAGAAGGAATTAAAGTTCAGGGTGAGGAAATAAAAACATTGCGTTTTGCCGATGACATTGTAATTCTGTCAGAGGCTGCAAAGGTCCTGGAAGAGCAGTGGACAGTGTGTTGAAAGGTGCGTAAGATGTGAACATTAAATAGAGCAAAACAAGGTAATAGTGTCCAGTCTAAGAAAATAAGACGATGATGAAGGAATTAGATTAGGTAACGAAACAATAAAGGTGGTAGATGAGTTTGTTGCTTGGGCAGTAAAATAACACATGATGGTTTTTAAATTAAATGTGTTTTTGTATTAATAAAGTAATTCATGAATTGAATGTCAGTGCCTAATCGATAAATGAAAATTGCAGTTAAATGGAACGTGTCAACATTTGATGCTTCCCACGCTCATTTTTAATTTGTTTTTATTTGCAGTCAGTCTACGTTATATATTTTATTAAATGCGAATCTGGCATATTAATTTTTTTTATCAAATGGAAATCAGGTCAGAAATATTCATTTTAACAGTACATCAGTTCAGAGACGCACCGATTCATTAAAAAGCACAATAAACAGAAGCTTCTTTCACCCACTTTGCCATGATTGTCGTCATTGCCTATGCCACAGAATGCTTTATGTCCTTATTGTCGGCAGAGTGTCTTTGATGTCCTTATTGCTTCGTCTGTAGTAAGTAATAATAATATCGTCTACCTCAGTGGCCAGATGCAAGTCTTAATACTGGACGTGAGTTGGAAGAAATGCAAGTCTTTATGCTTTCCCTTGCATGAAACAGAGGAAAGGGGACATATATTGTAGTGTACAATCAGTAAGACCTGTCGATTCTGGCCCCTTCTCTCGTCGTTGAGAGGTGTAGACTAGATTAAAAGAAGACCATAAAATTACAGAAGAATGAATTTGGTGCATTTATGCTTGCAGGATTCAGTCTTACGAATAATTTTAAGAAGAGGATTGAAAGAAAGTGAACAATAGAAAACTCAAAAATTCTAAAAACGGATTTTAGTATGCGCTAAAGTGCATAATTCATGATTCTAAAGAAGGATACGAATAATTATTTTTGTTTTGTTCGTTGGAAAGAACAGGTAGATAATGTCGTGGGAAAGCCGAACCAGAGACTGCGTTTCATTGGTAGAACCCTTAAAAGATGCAACATACTACAAAAGAAACTGCATACACTACGCTTGTCCGTCCTTTTTTGGAGTATTGCTGTCCAGTGTGGGATTCTTATCAGGTGGGTTTGTCGGAGGACACCGAAAGAGTCCAAAGAAGTGCAGCTCGTTTCGTATTGTCGCGATACAGGGGAGACAGCGTTACGGAAATGATACAGAATCTGGGATGGGAATCATTACAACAACGGCGCTTATCCCTGCGGCGTGGACTCCAATCGCCAACATTCATCTCCGAATTCGAAAATATATTGTTGACTCCCACTTACATATGCAGAAATGATCATCAGAATAAAATACGAGAAATCAGGGCTCGAACGGAGAGATTCAGGTGTTCTTTCTTCCCGCGCACTATTCGAGAATGGAATGGGAGATAAAATGGTATAATGGTGGTTCGATGAACCCTCTGCCAGGCACTTAAATGTGACTTGCCGAGTATCCCATGTTATTATCCTATCAGAGTATTCAGGAAAAAAAACTTTGAGACCATTACAACTAAAAGACGTAAATTTGGGAGAAACTAGTAATATTATATGTTTTGAATGCAGTCTGCATCGTAAGGAAGAATCATATGTGGCATGTTTGACAAATAAATGAATTTTTTACCCTATATAAACTACCGAATGGACCGTGGTGAAGGGTATGTCACAACAGACTTTGATACCATTTGATCAATTACCACGGAAAGTGCCACATGTATATATGTTTTCATGAGGAAGGGATGTCTGTTTCAGAAGCCCCCAAATTGTGTGTGTCTGAGGATGTAAGTTGGAAAATATTTGTAATTTCTTGTATTTGGGAGAGGGTGCTGGAGAAGGGATGGACTGAGTGACGGGATGGAGGAAATGAACAGGAAAAGGGCTAGAAACAAACTGACAGAGAGGAGGCGGGATTTGTAGGCCATGAGAGGGGCGAGAAAGACTCAGCAGCATCATACGTGCTGTGTGATGTAATAGAAATAGCACTGTTGGTGAAACGGCTGACAGTGTTATCGATTTGCGTAAGTTTTATGGCATACGTTACTGAAAGTAAGATTATATGAACCAAAGTAAAAGTTTAAACAATATTAAAGATAAATGAGCCCCAGTGCCCAATATCTAGGTTGGCCTATACCTCGATTTTTACTCACAATAAAATGCAAATAGAAATAAGTTACATATGCACACTATCCTCCATAAGTTCGGAAACACCTAGTAATTATAGACAATGGAAAGGGAATACAGAAGAAAAATGCATTTTGTTGGTTTCCAAATGTTTATTAAGTTCAAATAATGCACAGGAAAATTCAATAATTAAATTTTCGATTCCTCAAAATATGCACCCTTTCCTTTCACCACTGCCTTGCACTCTCTCGGCATGCGCTGCGTCAGTTTTGCCAAGGTTCCAGTTGGAATCAATCTCCATTCTTGCTGCAGGATCTCCCATAATTGGGTCCCATTCATGATTTTTTTTGACACTGTACCCCACAAGCGGCTTCTTATGAAATTGCGTGCTTATGGAATATCTCCCCAATTGTGCGATTGGATTCACGATTTTCTATCAGAAAGAACACAGTTCGTTGTAATTGACGGTAAGTCATCGAGTAAAACTGAAGCGATATCTGGCGTTCCACAGGGAAGCGTTATAGGACCCCTACTCTTCCTCGTGTTTATAAACGATTTAGGAGACAATCTGAATAGCTCCCTGAGACTGTTTGCGGATGATGCTGTCTTTTATCGGTTAGTGAAGTCAATTGAGGATCAAAAGCAACTGCAAAGCGATTTAGACAAAATTTCTTCATGGTGCGAAAATTGGCAATTGACACTAAATAAAGAAAGGTGTGAAGTAATACACATGAGCGCTAAAAGAAATCCGCTGAACTTCAATTACGTGATAAATCAGTCAAACCTTAAGGTCGTAGATTCTACCAAATACCTAGGAGTTACTATTACGAACAACTTTGACTGGAGAGAACACATAGAAAATATTGTGGGGAAGGCGAACCAAAGGTTACGTTTCATTGGCAGAACGCTTCGAAGATGCACCAGCTCCACTAAAGAGAGTGCCTACATCACACTTGTGCGTCCTCTCCTGGAGTACTGTTGCCCCTTGTGGGACCCTCACCAGGTGGGACTGATGGAAGACATTGAGAAGGTTCAGAGAAGGGCAGCTCGTTTTGTTTTATCACGTTACGGGGAGGAAAGCGTCTCGGAAATGTTGCAAGAATTGGGGTGGAAATCATTAAAAGAAAGACGTTATTCATTGCGGCGTGATCTGTTTGCGAAGTTTCAATCACCGACTTTTAGTTCTGAATGTGAAAATATTTTGCTAGCACCCACCTACTTAGGGAGACATGACCATCCCAATAAAATAAGAGAAATCAGATCGAAAACGGAACGATTTAGGTGTTCTTTCTTCCCGCGCGCTCTTAGAGAATGGAACGGTAGAGAAAAGTTATGAAAGTGGTTAATGAACCCTCTGCCAGGCACTTGAATGTGATTTGCAGAGTATCTATGTAGATGTAGATGTAGATTTCCCGTTTTTGGATCCTCCTGTCCTATTCATCCCATAGCAGCTCGACTAGGTTACAATCAGAGGATTGAGGTGGTCGGGATTCGAACCCGGGTCTCCTGTTTTCTAGTTAGTTGCGCTGACCGCTACACCACTGGGGACACAGTGATCACCGCACCAGCAAGGACTACCTAAGCACGCCTCCCGTCAGATACAAATTCCCAGCTTCGCCCTGCCCACAGTACTCAAACTCGTAGTCGCTATGTACTAATTCCCGTAAGAGTAAGGGCCACAAACTTGCCCACCCCTCCCCACTGACTAAAGGATCATTGTCCGTCACCGTCGAGATGTGACGCCTGTTCCGAAAAAAAAAAGAGACGTCTCTTCTGATCCTGCAGTTGTTATTCTTTCATATTCACAGAATATATGACATCAACTGCGAAACCGGTGTTTTTTTTATATATATATATAAATATATATATAAATATATATATATATATATATATATATATATATATATATATATATATATATGTATATATATATAAAGTAAACAGTTCTTGGACCCTTTTATCAATTACGCATCATCTCAGCTGTGGCTGTCCGTCTACAAAAGTTTTATGTTTCTGATTGAAAATGGTTCTTTTTTTTGTATAAAATGGTGTACTTACAGCACTTGCTACTCCGTATCTGCCTCTTTCTGGCATCCAGGTCGAAAAGTTCCACTTAACTGTGTCTACTGTAGTTTGTTTTGTAACTGTTGCCAACTTTCTCGGCTTATTTGTAATTCACCTATTTCATTGAAAGTGTGTTGAAGCTTTCTTTGTGTGTGTTTTTTATTTGTTCATCCGCATTGTGTATTTGTGTGTATGTGTATGCGTTTGTGGGTGTGTGTGTGTGGGGGGGGGGGGGCGATTTTGGGTTTGTGATTTTGTGTTGGGATTTGTGCTTATCTATGGTCAATCAGTGAAATCAGTGATTGATTCGTCAAGTTTATGCTCCCATTTACAAACTTGCAGGACACATGTTGAAAGTATTATCAGATACCTATCAAATGAAAGATGACAGGAACCATTAAGAACACGTCATACAACTCATAAAATGTACAAGAATGCCAGACTCAGCTAACCTTCTTTCCTTTGGCAAGGAAAATATATACACTAACATACCGGTAGATGAAACAATATATATCATAGAACAAAATCTAAAAGAAAACAGCAAATACCAGATGAACGCGTCAAAGAGATTGCTAAAAAGGATAACAGAACAAAACTATTTTCAGAGCGTATAAAATGAACATTGACAAGAGCAAAACAAAAATAATGGAATGCGGTCTTAGAAAATCAGGCGATGCTGAAGGAATTAGATTAGGTAACGAAACAATGAAGGTGGTAGATGAGTTTTGTTACTTGGGTAGTGAAATAACATGCGATGGTCGCAGTACAGAGGGTATAAAATGCAGAATGGCAATGGGAAGAAAAGCATTTTTGAAAAAGAGAAATTTGCTAACATCGAATATTAATTTAAGTGTAAGGAAGTCTTTTCTGAAGGCATTTGTGTGGAGTGTTGCCTTGTACGGGAGTGAAACATGGACGATAAGCAGTGCGGACAGGAAGAGAATAGAGGCTTTTGAAATGTGGTGCTACAGAAGAATGCTGAAGATTATTTTTATTTTATTTATTTATTTATTTAGCCTGATCAGATTAGGGCCATCAGGCCCTCTCTTACATCGGACCAGGGTTTTACACATACAGTATTTCTTTACATGTGAGTTACCTATAACATAATAATGATTTTTACAGATGAACAGTTAATAACATTATTTATACAGGTTGATTACATGTAAAAGGATGTAAATAAAAGGTAATAACTTAACTCTACATATGTAATAACTTAACTCTAAATAGGATTAATACTAACAGTACCACTGAGACACCTTGGTGGGTAGATCACATAACTAATGAAGAGGTACTGAACAGAATTGGTGAGAAAAGGAATTTTTGGCATACCCTGACTAAAAGAAGGGATCGCTTGGTAGTTCACATTCTTAGACATAGGGGAATCGTAAATTTAGCATCGGAGGGAAGTGTGTGGGGTAAAAATAGCAGAGGGAGACCAAGAGACGCGTATAGTAAGCAGATTCAAATGGATTTGGGTTGCCGTTTTTATGAGGAAATGAAAAGGCTTGCTCAGGATAGAGTAGGGTGGAGAGCTGCATCAAACCAGTCTCTGGACTGAAGACCATAACAACAACAATGAATACTACCTGCAAGAAGATGGTTTATCTATGGGATCACAAGTGTCAGTTACTCTAGAAATTGTTTTCATGAACCATATAGAAAGGATGATTTTTAAGGAACTATAAAATACTATACTGGATCACATACATGGATGACATCCTCTGTCTAATCGTTGAACCTCCGGAAAGAATAGACCAGCTCCATGCAGATATACACCATACACAAAAAAATAACTTTCACAATAGAAAAAGAACATAACAACCAAATAAACTTCTTAGATTTAAACGTCAAAAAGGAGAATAACTAGCATACCTTTGACATTTACCATAAACCGACAACAACCGATACGATTATACACCAGACCTCCAATCACCCACATGCTCCATGGACAACACAGTACCACTCACCAACGAAAATTACATCGTCACACAAATAGCAAAACACATTGGATACCATTGTAATCTAGTAGAAAAATTAACAAAAAAATTAAAAAACAGATACTGGCAAAAACACCAAACATGCAGACCCACAGACAACAACACAGAAAGCAGCAAACCAACACAGTACAAACTACGGTACAAAGAAAACATGAAAGAAAAGAAAATTCACCATGGTACACAATGCCATACAAACACAAACTAACACATAAAAAACAAATATTTTCAAAAGATAAGGCATAAGAATAGCACTAAAAACAAGCAACCCAATCCAAAAATATATCCCAAAAATAAAAAGAGACGCGGATATCTAGCAAAGAACTGGAATAAACCGACTACATTCTAACACACGCGATGGAAGGTATGTAGGACAAACAAGCAGAACATGTTTTTGTGTCCGAGCCTCGTCGCCGCTCTTGTGTCTCGTTTCCGTCGTAGGTGTCGGTGGCCGAGTGGAATGAGACCGACACAGGAATAAAGGTAGCACGCTGGTGCAGGTACGGAGGTGAGCAGCCAGTGGGACAGCAGAAACTAGAAACACTAGAGTAAGTTAGAACGAGATATATATTGCACAGAATTTATACAATACTTAACTTTTACACAATTCAGTACTGCAGAGTGCTGATACATAGTTGAGTTAGAGGCCTGCCTAGTGCCTGTCCGATAGCCAAGTCTTCACTGGTGCCTATCTGATTCCGAAGTGTTAGCTGGTTCCTATCTCAGTCCCAAGAGAACGATGTCGTTCAGTGGTGGCCACGAGCGGAGTTGTAGCAGAGGGCGCTCGTGGCTGACGTCGTAAGAACGCCGCGCCGTGCGTGCATGGCGGCGCGCGGCGAAAGTAGGTGGCGCGCACTTTGTACTTGTGCGACACCACACATTTGATTCCCGATACAAAGAACATATCAGGGCATAGAAATATGGTGCAAGCCAATTTACTTTTGCAGAAGATTTGAAAGAATATAACCACAAACCTACCACATTAAAGACATGAAGATGATTAGAGTAAATAAAGAAAAACACCTCCTAACATAACATGAAAATTATCATATATTTATAAAGCAAAAGCCGAGAAAAAAGTGGCTACTAAAAGTCCAAATAAACTTGACGAATCAATGACTGTATTCACTGATTGACCATATGATAGAAAAATATCTCAACACATAAACACAAACCCAGAACTCTCCAAGCGCTCGCCCCCCCTCCCCCCCCCCCCCCCACTCACGTACATACACACATACGCATTTAAAGGGGATGAACAAATAAAACACACACACACACACTGATACCTTTGACACACTTTCAGTGAAATAGCTGAATTACAAATAAGCCGAGAAAGTTGGCAATACTTAAAAAAATACAGAGGACACGGTTATGGCAGTAGATGGCAGTGGAACTATGAAAATGCGAAGTTTTTCGGAAAATAGTGGGACTCTTCGTCCTGGTTGTCAGAAAGAGGGATATATGAAGTAGCTAGTGCTGTAAGTACACCGCTTTATACTAAAAAACAAACTATTTTGAATCAGAAGCGAAATGTTTTCTACATATGTTAAATCAGAAACATGTAAATATTTAAGGACACCCACTGATGATGCCTTGTGAAAAAGGCGAAACGCATATGGGTGAATTTTAAAAATAAAAATAAAAATCCTTCATTTGCAGAAGCAAAAAGCGTTTCCTAAAAAAAAAAAAAAAAAAAAAAAAAAACTGTGAAAATGCATAGTATTCAGCTTCTGCTCAAATGGCCACTACAAGCAACGTATACTCTCTAATGGCCGAAATACAGAAGACATAAAATGCATAATAGCTGTAGGAAAAAAATCGTTTATGACGAATCGAAATTTATTGACATCCAATATTAGTTTCAATGTTAGAGAGTCCTTTCTGAAAGCATTTTTCTGGAGTGTAGCATTGTGTGGGAGTGAAACGTGGACGATAAGGAGTTCGGACAAAAAGACGACAGAAGCTTTCGAAATGTTGTGCTACAGACGAATGACGAGGATTAGATGGTTAGACTACGGAACTAATGAGGAAGTGGTCAATAGAATTGTGGAGAAAACTAGTTTCTGGCAAATCCTAAGAGAAGGGATAGGTTGGTGGGCACATTCTGAGACATCTAGGAATCGTCAGCTTAGCATTAGAAGGAAGTGTGTTGGGTAAAAGTCGTAGAGGGAGACTGAAGGACGAATACAGAAGCAGATTCAAAAGGATGTAAGTTGCTGTGCCTATTCTCAGATGAAGAGGCTTAGACAAGACATTGTAGCGTGGAGAGGTGCACCAAATCAGTCTGCAGACTGAAGAGCAAATGTTCAAATGTTTGTAAATCTATCGGACCAAACTGCGTGGTCAGCAGTCCGTAGCTTACAAACTACTTAACCTAAGGACAAACACACACACACACACACACACACACACACACACACACACACATGCCCCAGGGAGGTCTCGAACCTCCGACGGTGAGCAACCGCGCGCTCCGCAGCGAGGCGCCTTAGACCGCTCGGCTACTCTACCGCGGCTGCACTGAAGACCACAACAACAGCAAAGAATTAATAATGGTACTGAAAACGATTTGTCTCAAATCACACAAGTCCTAAGGAAGATTCAGATGGATGTGTCCCTTCTAGAGACTGATTGGCCACGCAACGAGAAACTAAACTGGATATTTGGTACTGGGGCCTCTTATAATTTTATTAGTTAATTTCAATCGTAAGGCTCAAAAACGCATCGCTAGTTTGAAATGATTTTGTACAAGATTCGGAGCCGGGACCTACTTACTAGGTAGGCGCTTTAGACCACTCAGCTAACACAGCGTTGCGGCCAAAGCGACTACACGGACTGTCTTAAAGCACGTCTCCCTCCACATACTTTAATTCTGCCTCAATGTTCCCTGTGAAATGCGTATCAAATTGCCAGGGCTCTCCTATACTGGAATAGCACACCACCAAAGAACGCGAATGGGAACAATCCCGCCCTCTTCCTCAGGCCGAGGTGATATAAATATCAACAAATAAATATCAATTAATAGAAATAAAGAATCCCAGAGACGGATTTACGTCTCAAATATGTCTAAGAAATTATTGATAGATCTGAAGCATTGAATTAAAATTTGTGGTGCGGCCGGGAATCGAACCCGGACCTCCATGCATGGAGAGCCTTGGCAGTAGTGGCAATTATATTTGGAACAAAGAAGCTGAATTAAAGTTTGTGTTGTGGAGGGAAATCGTACATAGACTATTCCGAGGCGCCTTAATCGTTAGTGGTGTGGTAGTCTAACGGTTAAGTCGTCTGCCTAGTAAGCATGGAGGTCCGGGTTCGATTCCCGGCCGAACCACAAATTTTAATTCAATGCTTCAGATCTATCAATAATCAACAAATAACACAATTCCTTGAGACAACATTGTCTCATTATACCAGAGGTATTAAATATAAGGAGATCCCTGGAAATTTGATACACATTTCACAGGGAACATGGGGCAGAATTGAAGTATGTGGTGTGGAGGGAGACGTGCTTTAAGACAGTCCGTGTAGTCACTTTGGCTGCAAGGCTGTGTTAGCTAGTGGTCTAAAGCGCCTAACCAGTAAGTAGGAGGTCCCGGGTTCGAAACCTGGCCACAGTACAATGGCCTCTCAATGCCTCTCCTTATATTTAATACCTATGGTATAACGAGACAAAGTTGTCTCAAGGAATTGTGTTATTTGAATTTGAACTTGATACCTCTTCCCGTTTAGAGGAAAATGGAGCTTTGACAGCTGGACAGGTAGACACACAGAGTGCTGGTGTGGAGGTTGGCAGCCCTGCCCTGTACGCACAGTGTCGGCGCTGCTTCGACCGCCTGACAGGCCGTTTGTCGCCGCCTGGCCAGCCGTCCGCTTCGGCCACCAGGGCACGCGCCGCCACTGCGCTTCCTGCCGCTGCCAGAGACGATGAACGGCCGCCGACGCTGCAGCCACCGCGGCCACAATTCACAGGTCTGCAGGCGAACGTGTTCCCCTGTGTGCCCAGCACTGGCCGGAGATGGTATTCTCTCCACTCAGGCGTTTACATGAACTGGTGAAACGTCTCTGTGAAGTCGTTTCATGAAGGGCTAAATAATAATTCGTATTAAATTGAAGGAGATGCGTTGGAATTGAAAGTTATGTAACGGTAAGGATTCGAACCTGAAACACCTTGTTACTACGTAAGCATTATGACCTCTAACACCCAAACCTTCAGGTGTCAGATCGGTACCAAACGTTGTATATCGATAGAGTTTCAGACGAAACTTCCATAGAATTCGTGCTATGTGCTGCCGTCCAGGAGAACGTGCGTAAACTATAGTAATAAGTAACGCCTAACTTACGGAGTAGAGGAAAAGCATAACAGTGAGTGCTTATGACGTTGCTCTATCGGGGGCTAGTTGGCAGAGCGTTAGTTCGTCGAAAAGAGAATGTCTATAACGTTCCACGGATTAATTTCGCCAAACATCAGTGTCAGCTGCAGCAGTAGCAGTAGCGTGAGGACTGGACAGCAACGTCAGCCCCGCTTGATGGTGTGGGCGAACACACGGCACTCCAGCCACAACACGCACATCCGCTGAACGGTGGTGCTGCCTGTCTAGCAGTCATTCATTATTATTACTACTATTACTATTATTTATTGTATTGGCGTGTGTGGCCCGAGCGAGAGACCCGGGTTCGATTCCCGGTCCGGTTCACAGTTTCACTTGTCGCCATTGCTTAAGATCAATGCCCAAATGCGGTCACTGTCAAATTACTATTATTATTATTATAACTTTAATACTTCCGCACGTATCGTGCAATTGTTTCTTTCTTCTACGAACTTAATCTACAGGTATGCTACTTTCAAATAAAACGAAGCAGAAGCAAAATACTGATAACACAGAGCTATAAAATCCGAACAGTCCTTTTACTACGGTCGGGGATTCGAACCCCCCCTCGGGCATAGATATTTGTGCCGTCCTAGTTCGTAAGTAGTTCATAAGTAGTTGGTAAGTTTAGGGACTGATGACCCCGTAGTTAAGTCCCATAAGCTTAACAAACATTTGAACATTTGAACAGTCCTTTTACATTTTAGGAACATGTTGTCCCGTGTAACACTCGGTGTACGTTTGTCGACGTAAAAACCATTTGCAACGTCATACAGAAAAAAAATCGCGTCACCAGGGTTTGAAGCGAGGACCCTCGTCACGCCAAACATTCGCGCTATCACCTACCCCACTGGAGCTGAGCGCAGCAGATGCTCACTGATATGCTTTTCCTGTGATCCGTAGCACAGGTGTTACATATTACTTCCAGTTCATGCACGATCTCCTGGACGGCAGCACATAGCACAAATTATATACAAGTTTCGGTTCATGCTCTGTCGATATACAACGTCTAGTACCGATAGGAGTGTCTGCTATTTGAAGGTTTGGGTGTAACCCTCCGGCAACCTAATGAATACAATCATTGCACAGTCCGTGCAATAATCGTATCATTTAGGTTGCGTAGGACTAGTGGTTATAGTAGTTGTGCATTAAGAAGAAGACTTATGGTCCGAATCCCAGCAGCGGCACAAAATTTAATTCTATGCCTCTCCTTCAATTTCTCCATCGATAATTGGCGGTGTGTTCTTCAAATCTCTCCGAAAGTATTAAACAGTGGGACTGATAACATCTGATCAATATCGCAAGGTTGTTGATTTAGCCGCGGCGGATTGGGCAAGTGCATTGAGGTGCCATGTTCCGATGCTCGAGGCCGCTCCCTGTCGGGGGTTCGAATCCCCCCTTTGGGCATGGATTTTTGTGTCGTCTTTAGTATAAGGTAGTTCATAAGTAGTTTGTAAGTTTAGAGACCGATGACCCCACAGTTAAGTCCCGTACGCTTAAGAAACATTTGAACATTTTTATGAGTTATTTAATTACTTGTCCTGTGTATCCTATAATATCACATCCAGTGTTATGTTTTTCACGCGTTTT
This sequence comes from Locusta migratoria, assembly GCA_026315105.1. NCBI lineage: Eukaryota > Metazoa > Arthropoda > Insecta > Orthoptera > Acrididae > Locusta > Locusta migratoria. The sequence goes on along the minus strand of CM048751.1, from coordinate 47,166,513 downwards.
ATAACTTTTAGCGGTCTGGAGCCTCACGTTGCGGATCGCGTGGCCCCCCGCGTCGGAGGTTCGAATCCTCTTCGGGCATGGATGTGTGTGTGTTGTCCCTAACTTAGTTTAAGTAGTCTGTAAGACTAGGGACTGATGAAAAACGTAGTTTGGTGTCATAGGATTAAAAATATTTGAACATTTTATAACTTTTCCTCCGCTACCTTTTTTCTATATGCAATAATAATAAGGCGTTTTTGCGTGCATCTCTTTCGTTAACGAGGTTTATTTTGTCCGACTAAAATTTCTTGCTAGTTAATGTTTGTCACGTGGTCTTGCAAAGTTGCCGGTTACCACTTGTGCCGACCGCGGTGGCCGAGGGGTCTGAGGCGCTCCAGTCACGGTCTGCACGGCCACTACGGTCGGGGGTTCGAATCCCCCCTTGGGCATGGATATTTATGCCGTCTTTAGTGTTAGCTAATTCATAAGTAGTTTGTAAGTTTAGGGACTGATGACCCCGTAGTTAAGTCCCATAATCTATACAAACATTTGAACATTTTTTTACCACTCGGTCATAGACGTGCCATCATACTAACACTGCGGATAATTTTACAAACGAAATGTGCGGCACACAGCTATGTCCTAACTGACCGCTGCGAGTTATGTTACAAGACGAGGGCAGATTTTTAACTGACAAATAATTTAAATGTGGAAGACTTTTTTTCTGTCAATCCTGTATTCAAACTCATTTCCCAACGTAATCGCAAGCTTGTGATGTCCAATATATTCGAGAAAACTCCGGGCTAGCGTCTATGAGCTCCCTCCAGATAGAACTCATTTAGTTTTAGTGACGGCGAATTAGCCGTGCGTACTGGGGCGCCGTGCTGTAGTGCTCGCGGCCGTTTGCCGTCGGGGGTTAGTCCTCTATCGGGTATGGTTGTTTGTGTTATCCTTAGATCAGTGTACCTTAGTTTAAGTAGTTTGTAAGCTACAGACTAATTAAGCAAGCAGTTGAGTCCCGAAGATATACAAACATTTGAACATTTTTAGTGTTAAAAGCAAACTGTTATTTCTCGCGGCGTCTGGTTCCCAGAAAATATTCTCACTTTAGCTAGTGCTACTCACGAATCTATGATGTTCAGGTGTTTGTTAAGCTTAAGGGACTCAACTGCGGAGTCATCGATCCCTAGCCTTACAAATTACATATTAACTACCTTATACCAAAGTCCCTAAAGTTACAAACTACTTATGAACTACTTACGAACTAGGACGGCACAAACATCCATGCCCGAGGGGGGATTTGAACCGCCGACCGTAGCGGCCGTGCAGATTGTGACTGGAGCGCCGTAAACCGCTCGGCCACTGCGGCCGACACGAAGAAAAGTAAGACAAAAAAAATCAATACGAATATAAAAATGACGCCACAAAATATTACAAATAAAAGAATCATATAAAATAAATTAAGTTAGTAAAAAGAACATTTAAAGTAATTTGGATTAGATCTAGAAATTAAGGAAAATGCTGCTACGGATGACATTGGAACCAATAACCATTTAACACGTGGACCAACAACATAAATGTTCATGTAACGTGAGCCCACGTCTCTGGTTATTGCAACTCTGTGCGTTATGCTACACCGCAGCGCCTGTGAAAGGAACTAGCTCCGACAGAGTTTGGTTAGCGCTACATATTAAAGTCATGTACCTGGTCAGTATTGTAGTGCGCCTATTGAATTTGGTGTGGTTATCACGTGTGGTTGAATGCGAAATAAAAGGTAAAGACCTATCAGTCAAGATCGAAACACATCAAGAAAGAAAGCCAGACATGAGATTGGAAGCGAACTGACGGCCTGCTACACATGGCATCGGTGAGTTTTGGGGCATCCTGCCCTTGTACGCGCTGACACCGGTTGCCTCTGCAACCGCGGTCTGTCTCCACGGTGACCGACCGCGTCCCCTGGCCGCTACATCTCTGGCGCGTCGTCTGCTTCACCACTGGTGCCTCTCAAAGACGTTGTAAAAATAACTAGACTCCCTAACGGCGCTGCTGTCGCAAGATAATTTGAATCTTCTCCGGCCGCCATGGTAGTGGCAAGCGCCATATAAATACGAGTGTTGTTATCAGGTAAATCGTGTATTAAATAGCTACTGCGGGATATATACACAATTGATAGTCACGTCTGTATTGTTTGACTATTGCACTGTACATGAAGCACGATGGTGAAGAGCTGCTCAGAGTTTACATGCATAAATCAATTTAAGAAAGGAAGAAAAAGATCGAATACTAGAATGACACTTTCACTCTGCAGTGGAGTGTGCACTGATATGAAACTTCCTGGCAGATTAAAATTGTGTGCTGGAACCGGTACTCGAACCTGAGACCTTTGCCTTTCGCGGGAAAGCGCACTACCGACTGTGCTATCCCGATACGACTCACGATGCCGCCTCACAACTTTACATCTGCCAGTACCTCGCCTCCTACTTTCCAAACTTCACAGAAGCTCTCCTGCGAACCATGTAAAACTAGCACTCCTGGAGGAAAGGATATGGTGGAGACATGGCTTAGCCACAGCCTAAGGGATGTTTCCAGAATGAAACTTTCACTCTGCAGCGGAATGTGCGCTATTATGAAACTTCCTGGCAGATTAAAATTGTGTGCCGGAACCGGGACTCGAACCTGGGACCTTTGCCGTTCGCGGGCAAGTAGGAGGCGAGGTACTGGCGGAAGTAAAGTTGTGAGGCGGCAACGTGAGTCGTGTCGGGATAGCAAAGTCCGTCATTCGCAAGTTTTCCGCCGAGCGGGACGGACGTGTGGCGGCCCCGGACGTACACATCGCTGTCAACAAGGCTGTTTACCTGCGCTCCAGGTTAGTCGCTGCAGCTAGCGCGCTGCCTTACGCTTTGTGATACGAAGAACAACATGAGTACAACTACTTACCAGAGAAAAGACACGATAAAGTTTACATTTGATCGAAATGTCACCCGTCCAAAAGCTATTGAGGTTAGATCATGGTTTTCGGAAAAAGTTAAGATACGTCAAGAGGACATTGTAGGTGTTCATTTGTCAATAGTGAGTCCTTGCGCCTATGTAAAACTCTCGAGTTGTGACTTATGTACTTCAATCGTAGAAAAGTGTGGCGGCACGATGAAGTTCAACCACTCGAATGGTGAAATTAGTGACGTTCTAGTTTCTTTCGCTGGGATGGGAATAAGGACGGTACGTGTGTTTGAACTTCCCTTCGAAATACCTGCTGAAGAAATAAACAGTGTTCTTAAGGCGTACGGCAGAATTCTATCAAATGTCGCGGAAAAATGGTCTGAACCGCATATGTTCCCCGTTCTGAACGGCGTCCGTCAAGTTAAAATAGAGCTTCAGCGGCATATTCCGTCTTTTGTCAACATATGTGGGTATCGTGCTCTGATCATTTACGATGGTCAGCCTAGGACATGTGCTCTGTGCAATTCGACAGAGCATGTCCGTGCTGAATGTAGTAGAAGAAGGGTCCCACAGTTATCAACTGATGACGGTACAACTGCAGGACCGATGGTACAAATGAAACTGACATACGCTGCCGTCACCTCACCACGACGATCGATAGCGACGGAACGAGTGCAGCAGGTAGAACCATCCGTGAACCTGGAAGCTGTTCAAAATCACATGGATGTCCAAGATACTGTGGAAACCCAAACGGTTCCCGCACGGAACGAAACCGATCTTGTGAAAGGACAAATTAAAGAGAAGGACAACGATTTTGGTGCAGGTCCCTCTACACTTATGGAGGGTGAACCGCGTACATCCGCTGCGTTATCTGCACAGACGGCGCTCACTGAAACTCACGCTCGACCTACCGGACATGACAGTCAGGGACAAGAAGGATCAGCCACTAAGGACAACCTTGAAGTTACGGAGGAACGCTTGAATAGTGAAGCAGATGGAAACGAAGAATTCAGTAAAGGAGCTGTTGAAACACTGAAAGAGACAGGGAGGGATAGCATCACATCCAGCGCCCAGGAGATCAGAACACCTTTGGAAGAAGATGAAACAAGCGCCAACGCCACTTTTCCCGGACGAGAGGAAAGTTCTAAGTTAGTAACGTCTTCGCCGGATTCGTCTGAGAAGTCCCCTGATACATCCCCTGAGCGGTCAAGATCGCCCAGAAAGTCCAAGAGAAGTAACAAAAAGAGAAGGTTAGCGCATCAAAATGCGGAAACTTTGGCTCCTCCTTTACGAGAGAGGTTACGTACGATACGGGAAGAGGCAAAAGCGGGCGACCGCCAACCACAGGTCATAAGTAATGAAAGGCAGCACCGAATTGCAAGAAGCAACGAAGATACCGACGCGGCCAGAAAAGGAACACCAACAATCGACACTTCGCAAGGGTTTGCAGAAAACAAATTCTGCACGAGCACGTCTCCTTGGTCGGAAGATCAGCAGGAAGGAGATTTACATATGGAAGAGATAAATGCAATCCCAAACTAAGTCGTTACAGGATGAAAGAAAAATACAGTCTCCACAAAGTCGAAGGACTCCAGACTGGAACCACCAACCGAGTAACACTTTACCTGTAGAATAGCCCATTAGGCTGGACCAAACATACAACGTCACAACATTAAATGTTAACAGAATACAGAGCGACACTAAACTTGCTGCACTTAAAGATTTTGTCTATCAGTCCGATACGGACGTAGCGCTCTTACAAGAAGTCCTTTTTACCAACTTCCACATTGCAGGATACAAAGAAATTTTAAACGTGGCCTTAGAAAGGGCATGTGGCACTGCCATACTAGTAAAGGAAGGCATCGAGGTCACTGATGTCTGTTGATTCAGGAAGGGGCATTAGGTGTAAGATATTCAATGTCACGCTTGTAAATGTATACTTACCGTCTGGAAGTAATGCTCGACAGGACAGGAAATTTTTTTAAAAAATGATTTAGTCATCTTGTTGCAGGACAATCCCGCGGAAGTCATCATTGGCGGCGATTGGAACTGCGTAATAAATAAGAAAGACCAAAAACCAAATTTCAATGTATCCAAGGAACTACTGAGCATAGTGAACAATCTACAATGGAAGGACGTATGGGAAATCAAACACCCGACATCTGTTAAATTCACGTATGTAAGCAAAACATCGCAAAGTAGGATCGACCGCATTTACGTCACTTCAAATTTAAGTACTAAAATCAGTGGAGTTGAAGTAATACCTACCATTTTCTCTAACCACCTTGCAGTTAAGTGTAGTATCGGCCTTACAAAGCAAATGACGTACTGGGGCCGACCTTCATGGAAGATTAATATAGATATGCTTCACGACACTGCTTTAGCTGAGCACATCGAACGTTCTTGGGATATTTCCCTAAGACAGCGTCACAAATATAGGTCCACTATTGATTGGTGGACACTTTGTGCGAAAAAGAAACTTAGGTCAGCACTAATGTCTTATGGAAGGGAACGAGCGAGATGGTTTAGGGATACGGTGGAATTCCATTATTGTTGTTTGAGAGACCTCTATGAGCTGCCATTGTCCGAAGAAGTAAGAATAAACATAAATAAGGTAAAGGCTACCCTTTTAAGCCTCAAAAGAAGACAACTAGAGGGACTTAAAATTAAATCGTGTGTGCAAACCACACTTGCAGAAGAAAATACATCAATCTACCATTTAATTCAACATACAAAAAATAGACGACGAACGTTCATAACGAAACTTCGCACAGAAGACAATCGAATTATAGCACAACAGAAAGACATTTTACACGAGGCACATAGATTTTATAACTCTTTATACAGTGAGGTCCACTACACCTCGTCGACTGCAAGGGAATTACTTCACAACAGTGATATCGGGAATAGCGTAACTGAAGACCAGAACAGAAGTCTTACACGTGAAATAAATTGTGAAGACGTTTTAGATATAATAAAAACTTCCCCTCTCAAAAAATCGCCAGGACCCGATGGTTTACCTGTAGAATTCTATGTAACTTATTGGCACATAATAGGCGAGAAATTCACAGACGTAATAAATGAAACATTAAATGGTGCACATGTCCCTGAAGAAATGAAAGAATGTGTAACTGTGCTATTGCCTAAAGGGAGGAATAAAGAGGTGAAACAACTAGCACAAATGAGGCCAATTTCTTTAATGAACTCAGATTATAAAATCATTGCTAGAGTAATGAAAGAACGACTTAGACCTGTTCTGGATAAAGTAATTGGCTCTCATCAAACGTGTCTTCCTGGTAAGAGTATTTTCCAAACTGTGAGTGAATACAGGGACATAATAGCAATATTTTCCACAACCCTGGCCAAAGCTGGCATAGCTTTCATAGACTTCTAGAAAGCTTTTGACAGGGTAAATCATGAATATTTGTTCCAAACAATGACGTACATAGGTTTTAACGACAATTACCTGGTTGTTTTGCGTAATCTCTTGCAAGGAATTAAAACGAAAATTTTACTCAATGGCCACCATACTAAGCCAGTAGAGATTAAAAATGGTGTTCCTCAAGGCAGTCCACTGTCAATGCTGTTATACGTCATTGCTCTCGAACCTTTACTGAGACGGCTCAACAGTGAGCTCGAGGGCATAACAATACTAGGAGAAAGTCGAGCTACCAATGCTTATGCCGACGATGTCGGGGTACTCGTGAGAAGTTCCGACGACATAGACAAACTAACAGCATTAGTCCGGCTCTACTGTAATGCAACAGGGGCCAAAATCAACGAGACGAAAAGTTCGTTTTTAAATCTCAACGGGTTTAGAAATATTCGCCTAGGCTGGGCACAATCAGTGGAATATCACACAGCTTTAGGCGTGACGTTCTACAAGGATACTTTACAAACGATGACGTTCAACTGGAGGAAGGTTTTGGCAAATATAAGAGGTTCCCTAATACTAAATAAAATCAGACATTTAAACCTGATCCAAAAAACTCAAATAATTAACTGTGCAGTTCTCTCCAAAGCAATATATGTGGGGCAAATCTTCCCAATACCCATAGGAATATCAAAAACCATCATGGCCACCATCTGTAAATACATCTGGCAAGGCGAGACTTTCAGGGTAGCTGCTAGTAGTATTACACTGAAACCTGAAGAGGGAGGCCTAGGCCTCACCGACGTCCGCCGCAAGGCCACGGCACTCTTTATTAGGAGAACCCTTCATATTATAGAAAACTACCCCAACAGTGTCACATCCAGTCTATTCAGGATATTACAGCCTGCAAGCTTGCAACCACCTGTAAATATAAATGGAATAAATTATAAGCTAAAGTATGTTCGACACTTTTACCTAGAGATAAGTTATCTGGATAGTATTATGAGGGACAAACATAAAAGAACCTGCAGCTACATTGTGGACAGCATGAAAACCAGAGAAAATCGCAATAAAATGGAAGAAACAAACCCCAACCAAAACTGGAAATCTATTTGGAAAAATATACATAACAAAGTATTGCCAACGGATGTGAAGGCAGCGTGGTACCAAGTAGTAAATAATATCGTTTGTACAAATGACAGGCTATGTCATATTGGTGTAAGTAATACCAATGTCTGTCAGCGATGTCTTGCGGTAGACACCATCAGTCATAGGTTTGTCTGTAGAGGATACAAAAATATTTGGGAAACTGTCAGGAAACAGGTTGCCCTTATAAAGGGAAGTGATGGCAGAGAAATCACAATTAATAATATAATACTACCACAAACTGTTTCGTCTCCCGAACAGAAGAATAATGCGATAGTTTGGCTACTTGGACACTATGTCAATTATGTCGTTCACAACAAGGGCGCAGATAATATTATGGAATACGAACAATATATACACTGCGCATACTTCACGGAACATAGAAGGAAGAGTCACCATAAACACTTTGGAGAGAGATTAACGATGCTGTTCGAGAGACAGGGAATTGGATAACAGCGTCTGGGCGAAATACAGAAGCTTGCCAAAGTAGGGGACAGCTGCTGAGGGTGAAGTACGGTGGGGACTTCGTGGGCCCCGTGGCCGCTACGGTAGCCGTGAAGGCCTCAGCAGAACCCTGAAACAGCAATGCACTAACGAAGGAGAGTAGAAGGACGCACAACAGTTCGGAAAGTCAAAAAATTAAATTTCATCACGTATAAACGGAATAGTTATAGAAGGTTGTACCAAACGATAACAATGTTAAAAAATGAGTTAGAAATCGAAATTTCCTTATTTATATTCCAAGCACATATCATTTACTTTATTATGATTTGGAGAGAAAATTGTTTTGCACATAGTGCAGTACGACAAGTACAAAAGCCACAGGAGAGGCTTTTTTTTTTTTTTTTTTTTTTTTTTTTTTTTTTTTTTTTTTTTTTTTTTTAATCTAGTTACTTTAATTTTCTTTCATACACGCATTACATAGTAAAAAAAAAAAAAAAAAAAGAAAAAAAGTGTTGTGCTGTATTAAAAAAAAGGAAAAAAAAGGGGGAAAAAAAAGTCGGTAGTGCGCTTGCCCGCGAAAGCCAAAGGTGCCAGGTTCGAGTCCCGGTTCCGGCACAATATTTTAATCTGCGAGGAAGTTTCAGATCGAATACTATCTTCCCATGAATATTTCTCAGGAATACAAGTAGCCCTACTACTTGTGTTCAGAGATAGTTACTCTTGCTTCACAGACTGTTATTCAAGACAATATAGGATTGAATGAAATAAATAACAGCCTTTTACAATACTGTCAGCTCTTAGAAAGGAGCTACTTTAGGCAGTACTGCTGGACAGGAAGTTCAAAAAGTGTCATTTAATGATTGTGTAAAATAACTATTGGGGGACACGAAATTAGTTGCCTCACTGCATTTTTAATGCTGTAAGCCAAATACCTGACAGTAGCGTGAACTGCTCAAAAGTCAACAACTATTGTCATAGGGTTCAACTTCACAAAGTGCTTTCAGTGTGGCTATGTGTCATTCATACATGTAACTACACACACTTCTGCAAACCCCTTTCAGTTGTTATACCCATATGTAAAACAGATTACCTTTAAATTAACATTAGCAAATTGTAACGAAGAATTTAAAGGTAATCTATCTTACATATGGGTATAACAACTGAAAGGGGTTTGCAGAAGTGCGTGTAGTTCCATGTATGAATGACACACAGCCACACTGGAAGCACTTTATGAAGTTGAACCCTATGGCAATAGTTGTTGACTTTTGAGCAGTTCAAGCTCAAGGTATTTGGCTTACAGCATTAAAAATACTAATATTCTTACTAGATACCCCAATGATAATGATATATGCATTAGGTAAGAAAAAGTTATGGCATACGTTGTGTTCTTAAAAGAATTTGGTAGCGGCTGGTTGCTGTATACACAAGGTAAGAAGCTATTCTTCACTTATGTATGTGATGGCATGTTTCAATTCCACAATCTTTTTCAACATAAGCCGTTTTTAGGTAGCCCTGTTTGATTTTTTGATGCTAGGAATTACCTAAATATTGGAGAATACAGCATTAAAGCAAAGATGTAAAGTGTGAAACTCTTTCGAAATTAATGTTTGTACAGAAGTTTCACAATCGTAGAATATACTGAAAAAGTGCCAAAAACTCGTGTCTGACGATAAATTCCGTTCATATGCTGCACTTAGAACGCTAAAAACTACGTGTTACAGTTCGGTTTCCTTAGAAATAGGAAACGCTGTTGGCCAATTTCTGCACCGTATGTGTAATAAATTTACACACAACCGCTATTTGCTGTATATTTAAGGAGTCTGAAGCTGTTTTGTAGTTATAAATTTCAGTTAGACATAGTTGTCGCGACTTAACTAAATTGAATACTCCCTCTAATCAAAAGAATCTTAAGCACATTTAAAGTTGGCGCGGAAGTTTTCCACCACAATGGCTGCCGAGGTGCTCTTCAGTTTCTCCGCTGTTCGCAGTCGGCCGCTTACGCGATTGTGGGGGCTTGGTGCCACTTAACGATGTCTCCCCATCGCCGTATCCACGGCAACCATGGGCGTCGCTTATTTTATTTTTCAGTTACACTTTGTCTTCGATTTGAATTTTATCGTTATCAAATGTTAATAGATGGCATGTATTTCGTAGACAATTTCTTTTCACTGTTTAATACTGTGGTGTCGCACAAGTACAAAGTGCGCGCCACCTACTTTCGCCGCGCGCCGCCATGCACGCACGGCGCGGCGTTCTCACGACGACAGCCACGAGCGCCCTCTGCCGCAACCCCGCTCGTGGCCACCACGGAAAGACATCCGGTCACTTCGGACGGAGATAGCAACCAGTTAGGACCTTCGTAATCAGATAGGCACCATTGAAGACTTTGCTATCGTACAGGCACTAGGCAGGCCTCTAACAACTATGTATCAACATTCTGCAGTACTATGTAAAAGTTAAGTATTGTTACATTCTGTGCAATATATATATCTCTTTCTAATTTACTCGAGTGTTTATAGTTTTTGGCTGCTCCCCTCCGTACCTGCACCAGCGTGCTGTCTTTATTCCTGTGTCGGTCACATTCCACTCGGCCACCGACACCTACGACGAGGCTGGGACACAAAAGCGGCGACGAAGTTGGGACACAAAAAATACTTTCTATTTATCTGTGCTAATGACATGGCAACAAAGTTTTACAGTTAAGAAAATACCTTTTTTACAACCATTACGAATTATTTGTATTTGTTATACAATCTTCCACTGTATGACGCACTTCACTGGTTTATTATGTGCTGACGCTGCACGCTATGTGTGGGGCTTGTCCTTTATAACACACAGCGTTCTCTCGCTGGTTAGCGGTCGCCGCACGCTCATCGCCTTGGCATCAACGGCGAGGTATATATATATATATACTTAATTTTGTATTCGTACATATGGTAGGTATTATTTGGCGAACCAGTTTCCCTCTTCAGCATTTTGTCTATTATTTTACAGACTAATCGATCTGATGATGATCTCAGAGTAGATCGAAACTGATCACCATATCAAATAAATTATAAAGACATTTCGTGAACGTGACAATTATTCTGATTTTGAAATTAACAACTGCCGGTTCCATTCCACTAAACATAAAACAAGTGAAGCTGGTACTGTGAACAGCTGATACATTTTCACGTATGGGGTATGTACAGGGAGCGGCAGAAATACCTGACGGTTCTTAAATAAGAATAACTCCAATGTTTATAAACATTTTTGCATATTTATTATATATTAAGAACAGTAAAAGACGGCAATTAATAAAAAACACTGCGAACAACAATATGTAACAATGTATAGTCTCAAAAAACATTAAAAAACCTTAGGCCTATTAAAACCCAGATAGCACTGATGTACTTCCAGAAGGATGCGAACGGCAGCTCACTTTTTTATTCTTGTCTGTAAGAATTTCTGCACAGTGACATATTTTATTTTTTTTAATCGCCTGCTTCCATTGCAAATCCATTTTAGGTTGTATTGTCGATTGCAAAGTGGTTGGATACAACTTCAAAGTTGAGGCTCATACAGAAGTTAATGAAGACTTCCTCGTAGTTGAATTTATATTTCTTGAACTTTCTTCAATTTTTGAGACTTTTATATGTATATATTTCATCTTAAATGATGTTTTAATAATAATGATTCATCATATTAAAATTATAAAACATTCGCTTTTACGCCATTCCAAAAAGAAGGTCAGTATTACAAAACTAATGGCGTGAATGTGAAAAAAATAAATAAATAAACTTATAACGATGTTGTGCACTCATATAAAGGTAATTAATAGCTTTGGAGAAAGAAATTAAACCAAACATAATTCCGCGCTATCTGCTTTAAAGATAACGTCATGTAAATGGTGTCCATTCTTCAGCAGACATTCTTCAAGTCTCGCAGCAAAGCCGTCAAACACTTTACTCAGCACGTTCGTTGATATAGACGCAACCACTTGTCTTTCTAGTGTACAGGGTTTGTTTGCGTACACTTTCGATTTGAGGTAACACCAAAGGAAAAAGTCAAACACTCAGGTCGGGGGAACGAGCGAACCAAAGCAATGTTGCCGTTTGCGAGAGATGACGTGGCCTTGCAACTACCTCCTCAAATGACCCATTACAGCAGTTGCTCCGTCTTGTTGGAACAAGATCTTCTTCAAACCTAAACGTTTTCTTTTAAATTCAGGAATGAAGAAAGTGTCCAACATTCTCAAGCAACGTCCTCGGTTTACCGTAACTGTTCACCTTCCTTCCTCAAAAGTGTACGGCCCACACCATACTCTAACTTTGGAACTATGCAGGGGGCGTTTGTGTAACTCTTGTGCGTTTGTGTCTCACCAATAGCAAAAATTTTGTTTGTTGACATACGCATCAAGATGAAAATGAGCCTCATCACACATTACAACAATTGTTTCATCATCCATCAAATCAATTAATTGCTCACAAAATCTCTAGCGATTAGCGTAGTCATGAGGCTTCCGCTGTTGAACAAATGCAGTTTTACATGGGTGAAACTGTAAATCCCGGTGCAATATTCTTCTCACTGACCGGTCGGACAGTCCAAGAGCAGCAGCTTGTTTACGCATGGGTCGATGCGGGCTAGTCAACATGGCTTGCCTCACTCGATCAACGTTTTTCGGCGTTCTCACTGACCTTGGGCGTCCTGCAGTCTTTGGCTTTAACATTTAACCAGTTGACCTGACGTTCTTGACTCACAACTTGGTGTTATGGAATGTAACTTGTCCCCTATTACCCACATGAAAATGTCTGCGAAAGTGACATTGTGTGACAACAGGATCACCGCTTTTAAAATACGACTCAACGACGAGCGCACGATGCTCTCCCGACCACTGCTCCATGACAACTGAAACTCCCTCGAGCAGAGTTGCCAACTCTGCCACAAAGATTCCCTCTAAAATTTCTATAAAATCCCCCCTAAATTGGAGGAAATCCCTCTAAAAAAGCAAACGGGGGATGGGATGGATGGCGGTTAGGAGATTTAGGCGGACTACTTTCCAGAAAAAAACACGAAACTTCTTGTTTTTGATACCCCCCCCTCTCTCTCTTTCTGTCCCGCCATCTCTTTGACATATATTAAAAATTAAGAGCCATGCCCACAGGCACGAAATAAGGGTCCAATACCGAAGGATAGATCATAATAAGAAATAATTACAATCTTACCTTTCAGCAAAGGGTCCGTTTCCAGATCTTCACATACTTCTGTACATACTTTCTTTTATTTTTGGTAGCCATTTTGACCAATAAAACAATGCGTTTACATCACAACTTGAGCTGGTCACGAAAGTAAAAATAATGTTGGATCACCAATACAATACAATGAGTGCTAAAGACCTAAATTGCCGATCATAGCACGTGACTTAGCGGTATTTCAGTGCAGTGTCCTCGGAAAATACCAGTCCATATACAACCAACCCTAGAACTAGTATTTAGTATTGTTGAGCGACGGAATGGGGTTGGAGAGAGGGAAAATATGCGCTGTCTCCGTGCAGTAAACAGTGCAAGCAACATGAACACTAGAAATAATGAAAACAGCATGACAGAAGAGTGACAATGTAATCAACACAGTCGGCAATGAACATCTGCAATCAGTATGGCAACACGTCTTCCGATTGCTACACACACATTTGATGCAAAAATAAATAAATAAATTCTCTTCTTCCCCCTAAAAGTCCCCCGACACTTCCTTTTCCCCCTAAAAATCTCCCTAACGTTTCTTTCCCCCTAAATTCCTCACTGAAAAAAATTTTCCCCCTGAATATGGGGGAAAAACCCCCAAGTTGGCAACCCTGCCCTCGAGTGACCTTGAAAACGCCACCACCACCCCCCTTCACACGACTGCCGTACTGTGCACGAACAGAAAACGTCAGCTATTTCTGCAGCTCCCTGTATTATTGTTGGCCAGTGTTATGATTTTCGTTACCTCCGCATTCCAACTGCTGACGAAGCACAGGCAACGGAGGCGTCCTCGACGTAGCATTTGCCCACGCAGACTCTGCAGACGCTGCCGGCGTCTTCCCAGCTCTCTCACACCCCTCACCGGTCCTTCGCCCCCACCTCCCCTCCCCCACCACCCCTCGATTCCAGAGGAGGAACTTTTTAATTCGCAGGATAGACGGCCATCGATGGAGGCTGCCTGTTGCTCGTTTAAAAATAGCCCGCCGGCTGGGAAGCCTGCGGACTGAGGGAAAGGGGGGAAGTGGGGGGGGGGAGGGGGAGGGGGATGGAGTGGGAGCAGGGCCTTCCCCTCAGAAATGCGCTAACGAAGCAACTCCTCTGCCGGCTTAGCGGAGCGGGCGAATTTAACTGAGAGGCCGGCTCTGCTTCCGATAGGACACACAGGCTCCGAGGCTTGTGACGTCACCAGGGCCCGGGCAGAAGCTCAGGCCAAGACGTCTGGGACTGGCAGGAAGAGGAGTGGAGGCTGGCTTTCAAATTACGACCACATCTGCGCGGCTAATCAGGAAAGTGGCGTTACAAGAATTACATCATCATCATCACCATCATTAGAGACTGATCATGCCTTTCAGCGTTCAGTCTGGAGCATAGTACCCCTAATTCCTCCGTGATCCCCTGTTCAATGCTAACATTGATGCCTCGTCAACTGTTACACCTTTTATAATTTCGTAGGCTTCCACTGCCGGTGTCATTTTGAATAAAACAATTCTGGGTGTTAGGCCGCATCATTAAAAAAAAATTAGCAAATGAATTGCCGACGTTTCGACCACTCTGCAGTGGTCCTCTTAAGGGCGGTCGAAACGTCGGCAAATCATTTGCTAACTTTTTTATTTATGTATTTTTTTTTTATGATGCGGCCTAACACCCAGAATTGTTTTATTCAAAATGTTACACCTTTTACTTCAAAATCATTCTTCACCGAATCTAAGTACTTTCTTCTTGGTCTACCTTGACTCCTCTTATCCTCCGCTGCCGAGCCCATGAATTTCTTAAGTAACCTTGCTTCTGCCATGCGTGTAACGTCACCCCACCATCTCAGTCCGTTCTCTCTAACTGCTTCATCTATTTATTCTTTCCTTTTTTTCCCTCATTATCGACAACCTCCTGCCACTGTTCCCATATATTACTACCTGCAATCATTCTTGCTACTTTCATATCTGTAAGCTCAAACTGATGAATAAGTTAATCTGTATCCACCCAGCTTTCACTCCCATACAACAAAGTTCGTCGAAAGATAGAGCGGTGCAAAGCTAAATTAGTGTTGGTACTGACTTTCTTCTGCAAAATAGACTTCATCTTAGCTGAGCACTTACTGCATTAGCTTTGCTGGACCTCGATTCCAGTTCTTTCAGTACGTTGCCATCCTGTGAGAAAATACATCCCAGATACTTGAAACTGTCTACCTGTTCTAACTTTATTCCTCCTATTTGGCACTCACTCAGTTTAAATCTCTTTCCCACAGACATTACTTTCGTTTTGGAGATGCCGATCTTCATACCATATCACTAATAATAATAATGTCATGTGGCTCATTGGCCTGGTGCAAGTCTTTCAATTGGACGCCACTTCGGCGACTTGCGTGTCCCTAGCTTACCCCAGTTATCCAACTGGAGAAACGGTATCTACAGATTAACTTGGAATCCGAACGACGTGTCGTTTCTAGTGACTCCTCACATCGTTGAGAGGTGAGGGATGGGTTACAGACTGAAGAAATCCGAGGTCCGAACGGTTTCGAACCCGCGACCCTTCGGTTTCCAGTCGAGCACTTTACGTCAAGACCACCGGGACCGACATCATAACACTTCTACCTCTGATCAAGCGCTGAAATATTAGATTGCATCCTATCAATCGAATCTGCCATCACAACTAATTCATCTGAAACTACCCTAAACCATTAATTTAATTTGCTGTCTACTCTAACTCCTGCCTGACAGTCTACGTAAAGACCTTTATTTTCCTCCAGAAATTTGACTCCTATTCCAGAATCTTGTTGAACTGACAATAGCTTCCTCCTGGGAACACGATCATAAGCCTTTTCTAGATCTATAGAACATAGATACAATTCCCTGTTCCACTCATAGCACTTCTACATTATCTGCCGTAACCGAAAAATCTGGTCCTGACAGCCTCTAAGAGGCATAAACCCACACTGATTTTCATGAAACTTGTCTTCAACTAATAGTCGCACTCTCCTTGCAACAATACCGGTGAATATTTTCCCCACAACGCTGATTACAGAGATATCTCGATATTTGTTTCAATCTTTTCCGTTTCCATGTTTGAAAATTGGCGTGATTACCGTTCTTGTCCAGTCAGACGGAACCTGTCCTGACTCCCATGCATTTTCAATTATTCTGTGTAACCATTTGAGGCCTGACCTTCCTATGTATTTGACGAGTTCCGGCTTAATTTCATCCATCCTAGCCGCTTTATTTCATTGCACTCTACTGACCAATTTCTTTACATCCTCAAATGTGATCCTGTTTCCATCATCATTCCTATCCCATTTTGGTTAAGCTTAAGGGACTTAATTGCGGAGTCATCAGTCACTAAACTTACACACTACTTATGAACTACCTTATACTAAAGACGGCACAAACATCCATGCCCGAGGGGGGATTCGAACTCCGACGGGGAGCGGCTTCGCGCAACGGATTATTAGAGTCTCAATGCGCTTGGCCACTCCGCCGCGGCAGCTTGGATTGGTATATATTAGCCAACAATGTCGGCAAGGATTTTTTTTTTTTTTTTTTTTTTTTTTTTTTTGCATCAACTGACTGCAATGCATGTCGTCAGAAAATCTAGATCGCAATTTAAAGGTTACAGATGTATTTTGTAACTGTTTGCAGAAGTATTGAGGGTCTAAAATTTGTAAACAGTGTCGTCAATGCTATATTGACATTATCAAATATGCAGGATCTATTTTATCACTGAAGTATGAGAACCACGTATTTGATAATGGTAACATAGCACTGCTGATAATAGTCATAAATTTTCAAGCTTTATACTTGTGAAATTAGTCATAAAATAAATTTGTAACGTTCCATTTGCGATCCACGCGTTCTGACCACATATTTTACTGTGATCGATAAAAAGATGTCCCAAGTAATCTGAGCTATGAACTGCATCAAATATTTTGTAGACAGTTGAAATTCCTATTGCCTTGAACGTAAAGGGTGCAAAATTGCATCAAGCTCGGAACAAAACTTGAAATTGTTGTCAATATATGTTTTAAGGTGCTGTCCTTTCTGAACCGTATGTTACCTTACATAGGAAGTGATGTTGCTATTGTTTTGAAGGTGAAATGTTTGGTTCGTGGTTTGGGTCGGGTGGACGAAACTGCTTAGGTCATCAGTCCCCAAGTTACGAAGGGAAGGACTGAGGATAGGAAAGGAGGGGAATGGAAGGGAGATGCAGTCCAGGAAGGAAAAAAGGAAGAAAGACTGCATGAGCTCGGAGCCCCGTGCTCCCCTCACGCGTGCTCTCGAAAGAAAAGTGAGACTCCTGGTGAGGGTAGGGGGGGGGGGGTGGACTGTGGAAAATTTAATCAAGATCGGAGTAAAACTGTAGATGTTGTCAAAATCTGTCAGAAAAGTATGACCATACAAAATCTTTTGTACACAGGGAGCAATCTTCATCTTGAATGAAACTTTTCACTCTGCAGCGAAGTGTGCGCTGATATGAAACTTCTTAGCAGATTAAAATTGTGTGCCGGAACCGGGACTCGAACCTGGGACATTTGCCTTTCGCAGGCAAGCGCTCTACCGACTGAGCTATCCCGACACGAGGAAAGTAGGAAGCGAGGTACTGGCGGAAGTAAAGTTGTGAGGCGGCATCGTGAGTCGTGTCGGGAGAGCTCAGTCGGTAGAGCGCTTGCCCGCGAAAGGCGAACGTCCCAGGTTCGATCCCGGTTCCGGCACACAATTTTAATCTGCCAGGAAGTTTCATATCAGCGCACACTCCACTGCAGACTGAAAAGTTTCATTCTAGAAACATCCCTTAGGCTGTGGCTAAGCCATGTCTCCACCATATTCTTTCTTCCAGGAGTGCTAGTCTTGCGTGTTTCGCAGGAGAACTTGTGTGAAGTGTGGAAAGTAGGAGGCGAGGTACTGGCGGAAGTAAAGTTGTGAGGCGGCATCGTGAGTCATGTCGGGATAGCTCAGTCGGTAGAGCGCTTGCCCGCATAAGGCAAAGGTCCCAGGTTCGAGTTCCGGTTCCGGCACATAATTTTAATCTGCCAGGAAGTTTCATATGAGCGCACACCCCGCTGCAGAGTGAAAAGTTTCATTCTGGAAACATCCCTTAGGCTGTGGCTAAGCCATGTCTCCACCATATTCTTTCTTCCAGGAGTGCTAGTCTTGCATGTTTCACAGGAGAACTTCTGTGAAGTGTGGAAAGTAGGAGGCGAGGTACTGGCGGAAGTAAAGTTGTGAGGCGGCATCGTGAGTCATGTCGGGATAGCTCAGTCGGTAGAGCGCTTGCCCGCATAAGGCAAAGGTCCCAGGTTCGAGTTCCGGTTCTTGTACACAATTTTAATCTGCCAGGAAGTTTCAATCTTCATCTAGTTTTGACGGCCAAATTCGCAAAATTTTATCAATATAGGACTAAAAATATAGATTTTACCGAATTCCGCAAGTACATTACCCTGAACCATGCACCGTACTATTTTTTATGTAGACAATGAGTGACTTTTATCCTGCTTTAAATGTCAAGTGTAAAACATTTCATCGAGTTTGAAAGCAAACTGTATATTTATACGCAATTCAAACACGAACACTCTATCTGGAGATATACGTGCACCCAGCCCCAGAGACGAAGCGTCGCGCTTGCTCGGCCTCCGGACGCAGCCAGCCCTGTGATACGCCAGCCGTCTGCTCTCAGCACTTGCAGCTGCTCCGGTGCGGCTCCCGTCCCCTCTACCCGCCCTCTCAGCCCGGATCTCCTCAGCTCACCTCCGCGAGGCTGCTGCTGCACTTGGTGTTTACTTCCTCTGCGGAAAGACAAACACCGCCCGAAATCCAGAGTCCTCGGCGCTTACGGAGATCCCTGGCTCCCTCCCGCCACCTTCTCAGAGATCCCCTCCCATCGCACCGCGCCCTCGCAGTCTGGCAAATACCGGCTCACCCCGTAACCTCCCAGTAAATCTCGCCTTCATTCTTTCGTCACTGTATCCACGTAAACACTGAATATCACGGTTCATTGCCTGACAAAGGGTGCACTGATCCTCTTGGAGGCTAATAATATTTTAAATAAATTTTTTCCGTCTGTTAAATTAAATATTCATAGAATATATGACATCAACTGCGATTGGGCAAAGCTGAAAATGTGTACCCAGCTTTGCCCAATCGCAGTTGATGTCATATATTCTATGAATGTTGAACAATAACAACTGCAGGGTCAAAAGTGACGTCTGTTCTCTCGGAACAGACGCCACATGTATATATAATATGCCGGTGACGGGCAATGATCCTATCGTTAGTGGGGAGGGGTGGGCAAAGTTTGAAGCCCTTACTCTTACGGGAATTAGTTCATAACTACGAGTTTGAGTACTGTTGGCAGGGCGAAGCTGGGAATTTGTATCTGACGGGAGGCGTGCTTAGGTAGTCCTTGCAGGTGCGGTGATCACTGTGTCCCCAGTGGTGTGAGGGGTCAGCGCAACTGCCTAGAAAGCAGGAGACCCGGGTTCGAATCCCGGCTGGGTACACATTTTCAGCTTTGTCCAATCGCAGTTGATGTCATATATTCTATGAATGTTGAACAATAACAACTGCAGGATCAAAAGTGACGTCTGTTCTCTCGGAACAGACGCCATATGTATATTTAATTAAATAGCCTTAGTTGCATCAATTAGTGAACCTGGCAAGTCTTCGTAGTTGCTGAAACAAAGAAACGAAACGAAACACAAAACAAAAAAATAATAGATTATTAAAAAAATGCTCCGTCTCTGTTGCGATATTTTATTCTCCAATAACGCGTTTCGCGCTGTTAGCGCATCGTCAGATTGGGCGGAGATGGAGCCACAGAACTATCTATAGCTGTGGAGGAGGTATCTTAACAATTTACGTGGACCTGCCGCGACAGCGACTCCTCTGCTTCTATGGCGCCCAATGACAACACAAATTGTTAAGGTACCTCCTCCACAGCTATAGATCTGTGGCTCCATCTCCGCCCAATCTGACGATGCGCTAACAACGCGAAACGCGTTATTGGAGAATAAAATAATGCAACAGAGACTGAGCATTTTTAATTATTCAACACTGTTGCTGCACCAGTCGCCACCACCACCATGATGGAATGGATTGAAATGAAAACAAATAATAAATATACCACTTACTAATGAAAGTTCTGTGTTATTCTATTGCATGGTCAATTGGTATTTATAAAGATATTCATCTTTCGATCTGTTGACAAGCGAATACCAACAAATTACTTGGTTTGTATCCACACATAACCAGAAATAACATTACTCCAGAGGTAACCTTATTGTGTAGCAACCTCATTCAATAAGGTGTTGCATGACTTTCGTATGAATGCAAGCCAGCATCCCACAAAGTGGTTGCCCACGAGTTCATTTAACCAGTGTCGGCCTCTCTATCCTATTCCAAACTGGCAGCCTTATTCAACTCTAAACCTGATATTTCAGGCACCTGCCATTTCACCGGTTTTAATCTGTTTTTACTTTCATCCTGTCAGTCCCATGTATGACTGGCATTTTAGTGTGTGCAGAATTGCTGGCTCATCCTATATTATCTCTGTGATCAGCCAGCCACAATCTTCTGCTGTGCTCTCTTAGTGTTATTGTCTCTTTGGTCCACTGCTTTAGTGATTTTTACCTTTAAATGTTGTCGTAGCATGTATTCTCACCTTGAACGTCTCATGCATTAGACGTGGCATACTTCTTACGTGCTCACTAACAGATGCTCTCTCTTAGCTAGGAACAGGGGACTGATAACCTAGCCGTTTAGCCCCCTTTAAAAAAAACCAACAACAACAACAGGATGTAATATTTCCAGTTTATTTAGTTGGGTTGATATTGTGAGGTTAATCAAACAGTTCAGTGCCGGAACTATTGACGATATCGTTTACGATGACTGCACAATGTAATGGAGAGTTGACGTCCATAAACTTCAATTCCTACCTGAAAGACAGCTGAAGCAGTTCAGCGATGGGTTGGTGAATATTATTCCTGCATTATGGAGCCTTCAATCTTGAGCACGTTGAGGTGCAACAATGGTGTCCGATGCCTCCAAATGATTCCACCCAGAACATGACTGATCCGAAAGTTTACAGCACTTCATCGACGGTGTCCCTCTGGCGTGCGGCATTACCAGGTTTACTCCACTCCGCTGTCGAGGAGTGGTATCTGACATGCGCGGCATTCATCTCCGAAGTCAGCTTCGCGCCAGTATTACATAACTTTTCATGGTCACTTTGGGTCCTACTGCACTGTGCAGCATGATGACTAGGCTATAGGGTCGGGCCTTTCCACGGTCTTCTAGAATACAGAGACGTACTGTCAGACCTCATATTTCCTGCCGGTGATCTTCACAATGACATTGTTTATTTTGATGGCATTCTGATTAGGGTTCCATAGAGCCAGAAGCCGCAGATGCCAGTGGTCTGCCACAGATCTTCCCCCAGGGGGACGAGCATACGGCAAGTCGTTAACAATTCGTTTGCTATCAAACGTTGTATTCTTCTAGCCATCAGAAATTTGAACTTTTGATTTAAATAAGATGAAGGAAAAATGCAAAGAAAGAGAACTACCAGAAAACTGAAACTAATAAGTACCCGTTTTGAAAGATAAAAAGTATTCTTGATCAAGTGTTGCGGTGAACGCATTAAAATAGTAATAAATGAATAATTTCATTTCAATGAATTGCCGAGGTGGGGTGGCTTGAGTGCCTCAACGACACAGATAGACGCACCTATGTGCAATAACAGTGGGTGTGTATCTGTGGAGAGGCCAGACAAACGTGTGGTTCCTGAAGAGGGGCAGCAGCCTTTTCAGTAGTTACAGGGGCAACAGTCTGGATGATTGACTGAACTGGCCTTGTAACATCAGCTAACGTGGCCATTGCCACACAGTTACTGCGAACGGCTGAAAGCAAGGGAAAATTAGAGCTATTAATTTTCCTGAGGACATGCAGCACTACTGTATGAATATAAGATGACGGCATCCTGTCGGGTAAAATATTTCGGAGGTAAAATAGTCCCACATTTGGATCTTCGGGCGGGGACTACTCAGGAGGACAACACTGGCATTCTATGGAATATAATCTGGTAGGGAGATTAGAAAATTTAAAAAGGGAAATGGATAGGTTAATGTTAGCTATAGTGGGGATTAGTGAAGTTCGGTGGAAACAGGAACAGGATTTCTGGTTATGCGAGTACGATATTATAAATACAAAATTAGTTGGGGGTATTACAGTAGTAGGTCTGATAATGAAAAAGAAAATATCAAAGTTTTGATAAGGTGAGTTCTAACACCGTCATATATGTAATAAAATGCATCTTTAACCATCAGCTGTTTTATTAAATCCTTAAAATCGACTAGCACGTGTAAAATTTGAGCACGTATCCAGTGTCTAACAGAACCTATGTATTTCTTTAGTTGATATATCAAACTGGGGGACCGAGGGGGGGGGGGGCGCTATTCAAAATGGGTCCCAAAGGGTTTGGTCTTGTGTCATTCGCTGTTCTTGATGTGTATTAAGGATTTGCCATTCTTACTTCACGATGGTAGAAAGCTAGTTCTTTTTGCCGGTGATACACTAGTCGTAATCACTCATGACAAACAAGAATTAATTGATGAAACGAAACAGTAAATAATGTCTTTCAGAAAATTATTAAGTGGTTCTCTTCGAAGGGGCTCTTATTAAATTATTATCACACGCAATACATAGAGTTCCATATAGTAAACGGCATGATAGCATTAATAAATTAAGAGACAACGGTAAAAATGATGGATGTCGTTTGGATCATTTTTCAGCAGATGTAATTTAAAGTTGAAACGTTTTGTGATCAAAGCTTGGGTATGTAGTGGGAAACTATGTACACTAGTAGTCAAGGTATTTCTGTTGTCTCATCTCTGTTTTTGTTGAGCAGACACATTTTCAAAACATTTTAATCTCTTACACTTACACTCTGGTCCGGCCTCGTGAGATGATAAACGCAGTTTCTTCATAACGTCAAACATTCGGGCTGCTGTAGCTTTCTCTCTCCTTAGAAGACTTCTCTTGTTAGAAACATTTTGAAAGTCATCTGCTTCATCTTCCACGCCCTCCATAGTATCGTCTTGCAAATAAACAACACAGAAATACAACTGCAGCTACTACGACCTATAACGTACGAATTGCATCGATACAATAATAATTATGAAAACAAAAGACTGAGAAAAATAAAAGCAATGTTGCGAAATGAATTCACAAGAAATAGAGACTACATGCGATAATGACAGTCATCATTTTTCTCTATGCTACATACCTAGCATTGTTTCCGTTTAAAGGTCATTTTCAGATCATTACTACACGACGACTATCAGCGTTCTCGTCACATAACGCTGTATGTGCATTCTACTTGTCTTCAGCTATGCATTGCCGCTTCTAACTCATTTTCGATAAAAATATGACATCCATCATTTTTACCGTTGTCCCTTCAAATATAATACGTAAATATAAGGCTGTAGCTAAGGTAAAATATTCAAAGTTCCTAGGTGTGCACTGATGAGAAATTAAATTGGAAGCAACACATTGACGAACTACAGAAACGTTTCAGTTCAGCAACTTATGCTTAGAATTTTTGGTGACAAACATTTCAGTAAATTAGCTTGCTACGCCTGGTTTCATTCACTGCTTCCATATGGCATCATATTTTGGGGTAATTCATCATTGAACAAAACAGTATTCATTGGAATAAAAGAGAGCAATTAGACTAATTTCCGGAGACCACCCAATAAAATCTTGTACATAATTATTTAAGGATCTAGGGTTCCTCTCAATATACATTTTCTCTTATGAAATTTGTTGTTAATAACTGAACCAAATTCAAATATAATAGCATTGCGCATAGCTGCAACACTAGGAGAAACGTTGATGTACACCGCTTCTTTCCAAAGTGTGATCCGCGGACCCTTTAGCGGTCCTCCGATTCTTTCAAAGCCCCACTTTCTGGAAAAACCTAGCATTCCGATGACTTAAACGTGCAGTGGAATTGAGAGAGGTAGATGCAAATTTTACCACTGCTGTCATCCCAAGAATTTAGATGTTAAACAGCTCAGGCGCCTTCAACGTGAACGTGGACATTTATCTCCTTCGAACATATTTTCTTAACACCCACTTACATAGGGGTGCGACCTTCTTGTCGGTAATAACCAATAAGAATTGGGAAATACATAACTCGGGTACTAAAACTTTATGGCTCTTTGTCTCTGTACATAGGGGTGAGTTATGTATGTCAGCTTCTATGCCCTAAACAGCTACCCAATCTGTGTAAACGAGAACAATAATTAACCTGTAGTTTAGCTAGTCTATTAATCTGCATATGAGGACGTGAAAATATAGGTAAACCAACATAAATTAAAATTCTGAATAACCAACAAAATGGATTCTAAGATAATGAACAGATTCACTCGCAAAGTAATTCCTTATAAATAGGGTTTAATTCTCTTTCTAGACACGAAAATGCAGAGGTGGTCCTACTTTATACATCGGTATATAACTGAATATTTCTCCAATTATTGTTCATTAGAGGCACTTATAAGTACCACACGCACTCGATAGTAAAAGTTCCAAATTGCCACTCCAAATTAGTGTAGTCCATCGAACATTTCAGTTCCAAATTAATCCGCGATTAAAGTATTTGTTATAAAAAACAGTTTGTCATCACATGAGTACACGATTGCTGAATTATCACAGTTACACAGCCCTACTACCGTGCATAGTTTATCACTTATCAAGCAGAGACTAAGTTCTGCAGTCACAGTCCCGTAAATTTTCTAAGTGCACTCATGCCTATCTCTTCAAGTCACAAGTTCGTAACGCGGCTTCAGACCGCCCAGCGTCACAAACTTTCACCACCACGTCCAAGTTACGAGTCCCTTTCCAAGCGTTCGAAAGCGTGCTCTACCTGCTCCCAAATTTGTATCCTTCCGCGCTACCTAACGCCTCATCTTTAAAATAAAATTTCCCTTCCAAACTATTATACATTTGAGTATCACAGAATTAAATGCTTTGACCTCCTCCCTACAAATATTGTTCACATTTAACAAACAAATATATATTTAACAATAGTAAAAAACGATTTAGACTGAAGCTCTTTGCTCAGATAGCCATTAAGCGTGGCGTCTCACTGTTGAAACATAGTTACAAAATTAATATTAATCACGGCTTTTTAAACAAATATACTCAGTTATTGTCCACAAATACTTATAATTGTTTAAATTATATGCTGCATATCTACTACCTTTAGTCGGCCATGAAAGATTTTAGTGTCACTCTACAACATTAAAAATAAATAAATAAATAAAACCCTACCGTTACTAAGAATAATATTAAATATAATAAATACATAAATGTAATGCGCTTTACTGGGTGTGTTTCTGTGGTGGAATCTATGTTCTGACACAAGACTATTATTACCTCAACGAAAAGCAGAGCAAGAGAGTAAAACAAATTTTATTGAAAGAATACGGAAATAACGTGTTACATACTTTCAGATAGGTAGCGTGGTGCAATGCTGCCCATTTGCTTCTTAAACTGTTACTGATAAACACTACATATCAATAATTGTAAGTATAAGTCTTGTAATAATATTATTATAGTACTGAAATTTATCGGCTTTTTATCTGTATGGGATATTGAAATTGTAATTATAGCGTTTGATTCTCCCAATCCATTCATATAAATATATTTACCGTATCATCATTCCATGATTTTATATGGATTTTTAGAATAAGATGTGTGGCTATATTGTATTTCAGTTGCAATTTGGGTTAGCCACCTTCGCTCATTCAGAACAGTCGCTTCCTGTTTCCGAGGACATTAGGGAAACCTTGACTACCTTCCAATTCCTGGGGAACCCAACATCCTGGCAAAATCCGCCTTTCACATGCAAATAATCAGCTTCCCCTGGTATCTGTAATATCATAGGGGGACGTGATCATCATCTACATAGATACTCTGCAAATCACATTCAAGTACCTGGCAGAGGGTTTATTAACCACTTTCATAACTTTTCTCTACCGTTCCATTCTCTAATAGTGCGCGGGAAGAAAGAACATCTAAATTTTTCCGTTTTCGATCTGATTTCTCTTATTTTATTGGGATGGTCATGTCTCCCTAAGCGGGTGGGTGCTAGCAAAATATTTTCACATTCAGAACTAAAAGTCGGTGATTGAAACTTCGCAAACAGATCACGCCGCAATGTATAACGTCTTTCTTTTAATGATTTCCACCCCAATTTGTGCAACATTTCCGTGACGCTTCCCCCCCCCCCCCCGTAACGTGATAAAACAAAACGAGCTGCCCTTCTCTGGACCTTCTCAATGTCTTCCGTCAGTCCCACCTGGTGAGGGTTCCACACTGGGCAACAGTACTCCAGGAGAGGACGCATAAGTGTGATGTAGGCAGTCTCTTTGGTGGAGCTGGTGCATATTCGAAGCGTTCTGCCGATGAAACGTAACCTTTGGCTCGCCTTCCCCACAATATTTTCTATGTGTTCTCTCCAATAAAAATAAAAATAAGAGATATCAGATCATAAATAAAAAGAGAATGGAATTGTAGAGTAATATTACGCCTCTGTCGAGTAAACAAGACGTGCACATAACCTAGTTAATATGCGGTGAGTTCTAGCTGAGCAGTTAGGTCACTCTACGGATTAGCTCGGAGCTCTGAACATTAACGGCTTTCGGGCTTTAGAGGCACATACGTACTCCCAGAAGTGCAGACGGTAATTTCAGTGCGGGATTCGCAGTCAGACGTTCGACTCCCCGCGGGAATAGAGAGCAGGGCCAACGCGAACGGGCGGCCGTGCGGCGTATCAGGACTTCGGCTGGACGGAAATGGAGCGTGGAGTGTCGCAGTAGTTAGGTCACTGCTCGCCTAATGCGGGAAATTCTGGGATTAGAGTCTCCGCCCGGCATAAATTTTCATAAGCCTTCACTGGATTTAATTCAGCACCCGAAAGTAGCTGATGTCTGAATGTCTGTCTCGTCACCTAACTTTAAATTCGATGCTAATAAATTTCTATCCTTTGAGATGCTGCTCTTGTCATTGTGTAACTTTTCTGCTATGTTGCGCGCTCCTTAAAAATCTTTTACCAACATTACAAACTCGAACTAGCGGACACCTAAATAAAAGTTTACCATCGGACATGTAAAATATCACATTTTCGCCTTCAGTTTAACATACTATTAACAATATTAGTAGGACATGTATAAGAAATAGTATGTGGATTTAAACATAACTTTGGCTGTCCATTTTTCTTTTTTACGTAATTTTCAATTTTTCGTAAATAATAACTACAAACACTAAAACGCATTACGCATGGTTATGGAATGTGCTGTTCCCATAAACTTACAAAAACAACAATATTACATGATATAACTATTGCCCAACGTTATATGTGTGCACTTCAAAAACACAAATAATGTAAATAACTAGAACAAATTTAACATGAGTCAAAACACTACTTTTAATTTACGTATACTATTAAATACAAATTTCATAAAATACAAACATAGATTGAGATAAATAGTTAAAGCCTAAATGTAATATTTTAATTTATGTATTTTGGCATAAAGTAAAAGAATATTGTTGAATTTTGAATTGCAAAACAATGTCCTTAGTCTTACTAGGCGGTTGCGCAGAAAATGTTCGATTGGAACCCATGTTTTGTCACTCTGTTCATAGTTTCAAACCGGTAAGCTGCTCTGTTACCTGCTACTGGATTCTTAGACATTGTGCAACTATGTGTCTGGTTTAATCTTCATTTAAATGGAAGTAAAATGGTTTCCATATCCACTGACCTCATGTTTCTGATTTACGAAACTATCCTTAAACATCAATCTTTTAGTGAACACCGAAGACATCTCACAACCCAGTGGACTTTAGCCAGTATAGAAGATAATTTCTTTTTTTGTTATCTTCACCTACAGTGGAATGACTTTGTCATAGAGGTGGTAAACTGATAAAATTTTCCGTGATTTATGAAAAATTTGTGATCAGCTATAGTCATTCCGGTAAAGGGTAAGCAGATTAGAATTGTCATTCTAAATTTTGTATCCATTCTACTTGGAGCATCACAAGTTATTATGATACAGAATTAGGATAAGTAGTCGATTAGTTGTAGCATCTAATTTCGACGGAGGTGGCTGATATAATGCCACTAAAACGCAATACTCTTGTTTGTATTCTCCTTTCAGGAACTCTCCATTCCACTCAAAGAGAACTTCTAAGTCCTTAGTTGTCTCCAAATTTCAATGCCGTCGACAACATTTTATTTCGTTCCCGTGAACTTGAATTCTATTCCAAAAGTTATTGTGTTTTCTTTACACCCTGCTCCATGTTGACATATACTGATAATGTGCCTGCAGCGGCAGTGAGCTCAAGAATAATGTCATTCTTCTTCTCTTGTTTGCCGGACTGCACTCTGCTATTCATACGCTTGATCAAGTAGTGAAATGTAATCTACAATCCAGGTAAATCAATATAAAAATACCAAACATCTTTGTCATTTCATAGTTTACATAATTCCATTTTATTTCTAAAAGAGCAGTTCCATCCAATTAAAATTCCTTGAACTACAATAACCTCATAAATAAACAGTTACTTCATTAATAGTATCAATACTTTAAACATATGATTACAATAAAACAGTTAAGGAAGATTATGTTGAAATTCAATGTATAATAATGTAAGGAATCGGGCCTGGCACAACATACCCGCAATGCAACGCAATGAATCTTTAGAGAATCTAGTTTTTTTTATTTCTTTTTTTTTTTTTTTTCTTTGTTTTTAATTTACACACATGTGTACTTAATAACAATCCAGAATCAATATGTTAAGGTTGAGGTAGATTGACAGGAAAATATATCATGTCTAGAGATTATTACATAAACTTATTACAGAAATCACGTATTTTTTCCAGTGAGCAGTCAGCAAGCAATCATATTACAATCACATTCTTCTGCGCACAAGTTGTCTGATCACATAAACACCTCTTGATACCAACCTTATAATACGGGTATTCACCTTGTTTGAAGCAAGAAATAAAGTAGAAAGACCAACGTGATAGACGACTAGCTTACCAATTCTCTACATACCAATTTTTGCAAAAGCAGTGAAGGTTTTTTATCAATGGAGAAAAAAACGTTGTTGAAATAAAAGGTTGCTAATATATCATTTTGGAGGGCTTTAAGTAATCTGTACAACTTTTTACAAATTTCCCATTAGTCAATATTTCGTAACAGAAGAGTCTGGAGATAGCAGAAACTTCGTAAACAGAAAAAATGCCCCTTATGTCTTCCTGGAACCATACTACACTCAAAATAGAGGCCTGAAGTTGAATTTGTGTCGTAAATTAGAATGTGATGATAGTTATACGCAAGTAAGTAATTAAATAACGTATTCCATGTTTCCCTAAGTAAAGTCTTTTTTCTCCTTATCATGGGGACTTAATTTTAACAGCTTGATATGCAACTGAGTATTTAATATCCAAATTTTTCTTGATATTCATATTGCAATTTGATATGGAAATTAGTGTTGGATATGCAAATAGGGACTCATAGTAATCTGAACTTTTATTTAGTTCATTTGTCATGAAATCGGAGTAACCTGGTCGCCGCCATGTTTTCCTAGAAATAGAAAGATTAATCGTGCACTCCGTGAGCACAGTGGCGTCCAGAAGTGACTTAATCAAATATGTACGCAGTAACCTCAGTTCCCACACACAAAGTCAATGGGTGCAATCTTCTCTTTTAGAACATATTGTCGCGTTGAAATGGAAATAGGCGTGACTTCGAAGGCAACTAAACACAGCACTTATACTGAAAGCACGTTTATTACGAACTCAATATACACGCAGCACTGACTGCCTCTCAGGCAGAGTGCTCTGCTATTTATACACAGACAGAATTTACCAGAAATTAGAAGAACAGTTAACATAAAAAACAAGTAGAATTTACAAGTGAACATAAGAAAGATATAGAACCTTCTGGAATTGTTAATTACAAGGAAATAAATTTTTGCCGGTGGGCGGGATTGAACCGGCGACCTTCTGCAGTTCGTGACGCTATCCCCTGCGCCACACCGCCAGTCGGTATTCGTACTCTCTCGCGGCATTTCTCCCTCTCCTGGAGAAACAGCGACCCGCTGTTATGATCCCTGTGGAGCCAGCTGCAATGTCCTGGATCTTGACCGTGTCATGGGTCCTCTGTATGACAGTTCAAGAGAATCCTTCCCTTCTCCGCGATTATCGACGACAGACGTTCCAGTAGTGGCTTCATCAGGAACATTACCGTCCTTAAAGTCCTTGAACAAGAAGCCACTGTCGTCTACCTGCTCTTCAGGATCGTAGTAAGGCTTCATGCGCAGGACGTGAACAATGTCTCTTCGTTTTTGACGTTTCGACGACGGCTCATAATCCTCAACTTTGTATGTGACGTCTGACAGGCGGCGTATGACACGATAAGGACCAAAGTATCGCTTCAATAACTTCTCTGACAGTCCAACCTTCCGTACAGGGAAAAAATCCATACGAGATCTCCTGGGCTGTACACAACAGGTCGGTGCTTATCGTTATACCGCTGACGATCCTTCTCCTGGGAGTCCAGTGTTCGTATGCGAGCCAGCTGTCTAGCTTCTTCGACCCTGGTGATGAGCTGTTTAACATAGTCGTCCTGAGTGTCGTCCGGTTGGAACGGGAACAGCGTATCCATTGTCGTCTCAGCTTCACGGCCATGGAGCAGGAAAAACGGAGTGAAGCCTGTGGTGTCTTGTCTGGTGGTATTGTAAGCAAATGTCACGACTGGCAGAATTGTATCCCAATCCTTCTGCTCAACATCGATGTACATCGACAGTATGTCGGCTAATGTCTTGTTAAAACGTTCCGTAAGACCATTTGTTTGAGGATGGTATGCAGTTGTCAACCTGTGGGCAATGTTGCACCGTGACATTACCTCTGATACTAGTTTTGACTGAAATACTTTTCCACGATCAGAAATCATGACACGTGGTACTCCATGCTTCAAAATAATGTCTTCTACAAGGAATTTTGCGATCTCTGGAGCTTCTGCAGTCGGCACAGGTTTGGTGACAGCGTAGCGTGTGAGGTAGTCAGTGCAGACTATTATCCAAAGGTTACCGGTTGTCGACTTCGGGAACCTCCCTAAAAGATCGATCCCAACTCGGTGGAATGGAGCTGCTGCCGGTGGAATCGGTACGAGATGTCCTGGAGGTAATTGCGGCACTTGCTTCCGTCGCTGGCACTCTTTACAGTGACTCACATAGTGCTTGACAGATCTGTAGAGACCTTTCCAGTAATACCTGCGTCTGATTCTGTCTAGGGTCTTCACGAATCCCAGATGACCGGATATTGGAGCATCGTGGAAGTATTTGGGTATAGCTGGCTGGAGATGAGCTGGAACAACAAGTAGCCATTTGGGGCCCAGTGGATCGTAGTTGCTCTTATACAATGTTCCGTTTATAAGTTGGAACTCTCCATTGGTCGGTTCTCCTTTCTCCAAGGCCTCTATCGTTTTTAATAGTGCTGGATCTTTCCTCTGTTCAGCTGTAACGTCATCTGTCAGTGAGGGCTGAAATTTCATTAATGCTGTTGTGTTCCACTAATAGATTTCTCGAAAGGCAGTCGGCATCCTTGTGTTTGCGTCCGTTCTTGAATACCACTGTGACATCGTACTCTTTGAGTCTTAGTGCCCACTTTGCTAATCGGCCTGATGGATCCTTCAAGCTAGTCAGCCAACACAAAGAATGGTGGTCTGTCACGACGGTGAATGGTTTGCCGAATAAATACGGCCGGAACTTGTTGATAGCCCAGATAACCGCGAGACATTCTTTTTCAGTTGTTGAGTAGTTTATCTCGGACTTTGAGAGTACTCTTGAGGCATAGGCTATCACTTTTTCGGCACCTTCCTGAACTTGTACAAGCAATGCACCAATCCCATAACCACTGGCGTCTGTGTGAAGTTCCGTTTCTGCATTCTCGTCGTACAAGGCTAGCACTGGTGCGGAAGTTAGAGCCTCCTTAAGCGCTCGGAAAGCTCTTTCTTTTGTCTCATCTCCCTGCAGAAGTTCTTGTAATGGACGTGCCTTGTTACAAAATCTTTTTATGAAACGTCGGTAGTATGAGCACAGCCCGAGAAAACTTCTCATATCACGAATGTGCTGAGGAGTTGGAAATTCTGTGACTGCCCTTACTTTATCTGGATCAGGACGGACACCATCTCCGTTGACTAGGTGCCCCAGGATTTTTATCTCTTTGGCGACGAAGAGGCACTTCTTTGGACTGAGGCGGAGACCTGCAGCCTGAACACACTTCAACACAGTTGACAGGCGACTCAGATGTTCTTCAAATGTTTTCGAGAAAACTACAATGTCATCTAAATAGCAGAGACACGTCGTCCACTTAAGGTGTCGAAGCAAGTTGTCCATCATGCGTTAGAATGTGGCTGGAGCATTACATAATCCAAATGGCATTACTTTAAATTCATAGAGGCCGTCAGGTGTAATAAAAGCCGTCTTCTCCCTCTCAGCTTCGTCAACCTCGATTTGCCAGTAACCTGTCTGCATGTCCATAGTTGAGAAGTATGTAGCTCCTTTCAAGCAGTTTAACGTGTCGTCGATACGCGGCAATGGGTATACATCTTTCTTTGTGATTCTGTTCAGCCGCCGATAGTCGACACAGAATCGCCACGTGCCATCCTTCTTCTTTACGAGGACTACTGGAGACGACCAAGGACTCTCCGAAGGCTGAATTATGTCATCTCGCAACATCTTCTCCACTTCCTCTCGAATTATCCGTCTTTCAGCTGGCGACATTCTATACGAACGCTGGCTAATTGGCGGATGATCCCCCGTATTGATCCGGTGCTTTATCGTGGGCCGTTTCGTCTGACTTTTCCCCTGCTGAGGTGTGAATGCACCCGAAAATTGGCGTAGTATACCTAACACCCGCTGGCGTTGTTCCTTGGTCAGTCCAGGCCCTAGTGGCAGTTCCACGTTTGTTTCCTCCAGCGTGTTGTCTGTACTAACACCAGGGCATGGGTCTTCATTGATGACGTTGAGCTCACCGTCCTGGATTGGTTCAGCTGTCCTGATACACATTTCCTTGGGGATAAGTTGTGACTGCTAGTGACAATTTGTGATCCAAATCTCTCCTTGACCACCGGTAATGCTTATGATAGCCGCTGGTATGTAAATTTCTTTTGTAAGCCTGATAAACTTTTTACTATCAACAAGAACTTCACAGCTTAACAAGTCATCTGTGTTTGTGACTGCAATTCTTCTCATTGTCAACGGCGGTATCGTCACATTGTCAACGACGAATAACTTCCCAGAAAATTCTGTATTACGTGTATCCGGCGGAACAACTTCTTCAATTTGCAGCTCAGATCTTCCACAGTCAATGATAGCTTGGGATGCCTGAAGGAAGTCCCATCAGAGGATGACATTGTGACTACATTCTATTAACACGACAAATTCAAACGGCTGCGTCCTGTTGTTGATGGTTATTCCTGCGTCACAAGTTCCTGCTAGATGGACGTATTTCCATTCGCGACCTTCAGCACAGTTGCCCCCGTATCACAGAATATTGTCTTCTTTAGTGTGCGGCGGTAATTATCCGATAATACAGAAAAAGAGGCTCCTGAATCAACAAGTGCCCGGACAGGTTGGCCGTCGATTATGACGTCGATGAGATTTCCCGACATCTTCGCGACTGTCGTCCATGGAGGATTTTCATCTGCGGCGGCCTCACCTCCGTAGATGGTCGCCTCGCTTAGTTTTCCTGGGCGCGGCGGCTAGAGGAGCGGCTGGTACCTCTGTTCGGCGACGGTGAACGGCTGCGGCGCGTCGGGGAGCGACCTCGTCAAGGCTACGGCGATGGGCTTCTTCCCATAGGTCGACTGAACTCATCATCATCAGCAGGTGACTGCCTGGGATAGAACTGCTCCGACGGCTGACGTCTTGCGGCAAAATAATCATCGAATACTCGCCTCCTCTCTCTGCAGTAGCGTACGACATGTCCAGGGCATCCACAGTGGAAACACAGTGGTGTGTTGTCTTCTGTCCTCCAGACGTCTGTTCTTCTGCGGAGCGTCATAGTTACCGGGGGAGTTGGCTGTGGTCGCGTCGGCCGGTTCACGGGCTGCCGTTTGGCGGCTGCAGCAAGTCATAGCAGGGCGACGCCATTCTTCACGTCGGGTGCGATTGACGGGGCAGACAGGAGCTAATGTTTGAAATACCTCGTCCTCAGCGGCGTCGGCTACCTCGTGACTTACAGGGCTCGCATCCATGGCCATAATCTGATGCTCGCTCGGTCTAATAGTCCCGGCTGCCATGCACTGTTGTAATTCTTCTCTCACGATTTGTCGTATGAGAGAAGCGAAGTCATGATGGTCTTCCACAACGGCCATAGGGACTACATTTGGGAGTCTGTCATACTTCTTGCGTCCAACCCTCCTTTGTTGCATCTCTTCAATACGCTGGCACCACTTGATGAACTCTTCGGTCGTATCGACGTCTTTTATCAGAAGAGCTTGGTACATATCTTCTGCAATTCCCTTCATCAGGTGCGTGATTTTGTCCGCCTCAGTCATGTTCGGGTTGTATGTAAGACTGTGTCGGCTCACCATGTCGTTGGGCCAGGTTCTTCAGGTGTTCTTCCGCCGAGCGGATTTGTCACTGGCGGTCTCCAAACGTCTTCTTAAGTTCCTCCTGGGACGTCTCCCAGTCATTCAACTTGTCTTCGTTGTTCTCGAACCATTGCTGGGCTGTTCCATCCAGATAGAAGTAAACGTTGGCCAAGCACATCGTATGATCCCACCTGTTGTACTTGGCGACTCGGTCGAACCCTTTTAGCCATTTGTTAGGGTACTGTCCAGCATCTCTAGAAAACACGGACGGGTGTCTGATGTGCAGCTGGCTTATTGCTGGTTTCGTCTCCATCGTTCTTCTGATGATACGGACTTTTGGAAGGATGTACTCGGTGTATCCCTTGTATTCCGGTTCCAGTCCGTGTAAGCGACGGCTTTTACGTTGCCTAATCGGAGCCACGGTGATGCAGCTGTTGCACAGTGTACCCGGCGCTTCCACCAAACAATGTCGCGTTGAAATGGAAACAGGCGTGACTTCGAGGGCAACTAAACACAGCACTTATACTGAAAGCACGTTTATTACGAACTCAACATACATGCAGCACTGATTGCCTCTCAGGCAGAGTGCTCTGCTATTTATACACAGACAGAATTTACCAGAAATCAGAACAGTTAACATAAGAAACAAGTAGAATTTACAAGTGAACATAAGAAAGATGTAGAACCTTCTGGAATTGTTAATTACAAAAAAAAAAAAAATTTTGCCGGTGGGCGGGATTGAACCGGCGACCTTCTGCACCGCAGTTCGTGACACTACCCCTGCACCACGCCGCCAATCGGTGTTCGTCGTCTCTCGCGGCAATATATGCAGATCTTCAGTATCTATCTTTCAGAAAAAAGCCTAAGTCAGCACAAAAAGCTTTATGACATATTTTGTTCATTTAATTTCTGTTTTGCATCCGAAAATGGGAATTGCTGAACGACCTTAGTCGACACAGATATCTGGTAAAAGTTGGTTTTATAGCTAAACAGTTACGAGCTCCTTACCACTGGACGATACAAAATAAGAGATGTCACAATTACACAGAAAATAGAATTATGTTCCTATGTAACCAGACGTGTCATAAATGAATAGAAGTACAATCAATTCTTATATTCTTCAAAAAAAATGAAACGACAAGATCGCGAATTAATAACTTATTTAATAACGACCGGTTTCGGAGGACTGTGGCTTCATCATCTGGTCATATACATTTTATAAGCTAGTCACCTTATTTTGTAAAAAACATGGATTTAAAATAATAAGTGCAACATAGCACTTAGTCGTCATATAAAAATAAATAAGTTAAAACATGAAGCCTTGTAAGCTGCGGTGATAAAGAGGCTTGCACAGGATAGAGTAGGGTTAAATTTGGATCAGCATGTGGAACTGCTGCACCCCAGTAACACATACGAAGCTTGTATGAATGCACAGCTTCGCGACAAGTTATGCTGATAAAATTCTGTCGGGCTTCCAGCGTCAAGTGGTTTGATATCCACGAGCTTTCGACAGGAATCTCCTCGGCCATTGTCAAGTGGTGACTTATTATTATTATTATTTAGTACTTTTCATTCCCATCCCGGAGGGGGTTGGGCGGGCTAACATAGTGCATGTAATGCACTTTCTAGCCACGGGGTTTCCAATTTTTTTTTTTAAATTTCTTTATTACAATAGTTGGTTTGCAAAAGTGCTCTTCGATTTTGTAGAGCTGAGGTATATAATTCATTTTAATACATATTATAAATTTGTGGTCTGATGGTTAATGGACAATTTTGAATTACAATACAATAAAATAATAATAGAATAATAAAATAGATATAATACAATGGTTAACTGTTAATTATTGATACATGGTTGTTACATGTTTGTTGTGTCCCAGCTGCTGTTATGGTGGGTTACTGATGATTTTTTAATGTGCTATGTGACTTTGGGAGAGGCCGGCTTTTGGGTTGTGTGTAGCCTTTGTGTGTGTATGTGTTATACAAGTGTTATAGTGTTTTGTTGTGTAAGTGTGTCTAGTGTTGGGTGTAGCGGGGGTTGGTTTATTGTCTGGTGTCGAGGTGTAGCGGTATGACTGTACTGTGTAGCAGTGGTTCCATGGTGAGGGCTAAGTCAGGGAATATTTTGGCGGTGTTTTGGGCTACTGTACGCGCTGGGTTGGTATAGTTGTATTTTGGGTGTCGTATTGTCCGTGGTCCGGTCGTTATTAGGTGTTCCATATCTGATCTATTGGTCAGGATATGTTTGCCATGGTTTGCTCGAAGTTTCGTTAGTCTCTTTTGTAGTGGTTCGACGTTAACCATGTCGTAGAGTTCGTTGCTTGGCTTGAGTCGTTGTAGTCTAGCAAATTTGCGTAGTAGTGGTCTTTCTGTTTGGTAAAGTCTTTGGGCCACTGTGTTTGATATACCTCCTAGGGGGGCGCTGGCGTATACCAGTACCGGTCTGATAAATATCTTGTTTATCATCATTGCTGCCGCCGTTCTTATATACTTGCGCGGACCCCTGTTACGTCACTGGTGCTCAGCTGGTAGCACATCTTGGGACTCGGCCATCGGACGGTTGAAGCGGGCGCGGCAGGCACGCGGCCAAAACATTGCCATATATGGCGGTGCGGCTGAGTCCCAGTGACGTCACAGGAGGCCGCGCAGGTATATGAGAACGGCGGCAGCAATGATAAGATAGTCACCACTTGAGAATGGCCGAGGAGAATTCGGCCGAAAGCTCGTGATTATCAAACCACTTGACGTGGCTGGAAGCCCGAGAGAATTTTATCACCATACGAAGCATCTTTGAGTCAATGCCGAACGGTTTTAAGTTTATTTATTTAACGTGTCCAGGACTAAGACATATCTTTCTATCAATAAATATACAATTACAATACCATTATAATAAACAATTTACAATCTAGGGACACCAAGTTCACTAAATATATGTTTACAGTGTACAATTACATTCAGCGAGTTACAATCCAAGTATGCAAAATTCAGTAAATATACAATTAAAATACACAAATTACAAACTAGATACATAAAATATGGAAAGGGGTGACTAATTCTGTAGGACGCTGCTAGTTTCAGCTAGACGGACCGCAATCTCCAAAGTTCTGCTGTCATGATGGCCACATCATTTGCTGCGTGTAGGTCCTCTATGGTGCAGGGGTTGGGCAGGTTTCTGCAGACCAGGAGGTGTTGTGGGTCCTGCACATCGCCACACTCACAGAGCTCGTATTCGCTTGTGAAGCCCCACTGTCTGAGATTCGTCTTGCAGCGTGGCACTCCTGTCCTCAGTCTGTTTAGTGCCTTCCATGTTGCGTACGGCAGAGGGAATCCTTCGGCAGGTTCCTCTTTGACGTTCTCTCCGGCCCTTTCGTTTGACGAATTCTGCCATAACTCTGTTCTCCGAGTTCCAGGCCTCAATGCAGTTGATGTTGTTGTGCTCATAAAGCTCCTAAGGCCTGAAGCATAGGTTTTCTTGGCTCGTGTCCGAAGAGGGGGTGTCTGGGGTCGGTTTCCTGTTTCTTTTATTCTGTTTATGCAGCTGTTCTTCTGTGTATGTCTGTAGGCGCTATACCCATAATTTCGTAGATTTTTCTGACAGGAGTTGGTTGAAGGCAGCCAGTCACTATGCGTCCAGTCTCATCCACCTCTCTGGCATGTGTTGAGTTTCTCCAGACTGTTGCTGCATACTCCGCTGCAGAGAAGCACAGTGCCAGGGCAGACACTTGGCTGTGATCCCCAGGTGGAGCCAGTGAATTTACGTATGATGCTGTTCCGGGCAGATACTTTGCGGTTTTAAGTGGCGGTAATACGCTATACTCAGCCCATCATCCTGCTCACTTTACACGGACTTGTATTTTCTGTTAAGAAACCTATGTACAACAGGTTATGTCCCAAAATAATTTTGCTGCGATCCCTGCTACCCTCCGCTGTTGCAGTAGAAGGCCCCTCTGGTGCAGCTGTCAGTGCCCAGCAGTTGACAAGTGCCGGGCTGGTCGCGCCTCCAGAGCCACCCGCGCCTGTTTGCCGCCATAACGACGTGTCGGCCGTGCAGTTAGGGTTACTAGGCCCGTCGCGTGTTTTGCCAACACGGCGCGCGCTCTCGGCAGAGTTTAGCGTGCCGAGCGCTAACGAGCGCCTAGCGTGAGCCAATCTGTGGTAGTCGCCTCCCCTCCCCCTCTCACACACACACACCGCCAAGCCTACTAGGGCCAGAAAGGGATTCCCTTCCCCAACCACACGCCTCGCGCCCTTCCCGCTCCGACAACCACATGTCCCGGCGCGAGTTTACGGGATTCACAGTAACCTGTTCAAGCGCTGTTGAAACTTGCCGTATTAATGTGACAGACACTCCATGTAAAACATATGTTTTTGTCGTGGTCTCCAATTCGGAGACCGGTTTGATGCAGCTCTCCACAATACCCTATCCTGAGCAAGGCTCTTCAACTCCACATAAGAACAGCAACCTACATCTCTTTGAATCTACTAACTGTGTCCATCTCTTGGTCTTCAACTGCGGTTTTTACCCCATACACTTCTCTCCAACGCTAAATTAACAATTCCTTGATGTCTAAGAATGTGTTCTAACAATCGATTTCTTCTTTTAGTCAAGGTATGCCAAAATTTCCTTTTCTCCCTAATTTTGTTCGGTATCTCCTCATTAGTTACGCGATCTACCCACCTAATCTTCAGCATTCTTCTGTATCATCACATTTCAAAAGCCTCTACTCTCTTCCTGTCCGCACTGTTTATCGTCCATGTTTCACTTCTGTTCAAGGCAACACTCCACACAAATGCCTTCAGAAAGGCTTTCCTTAGGCTTAAATCAATATTCGATGTTAACAAATTTTTCTTTTTCAAGAACGCTTTTGTACCCATTGCCATTCTGCATTTTATATCCTCTGTAGTGCGACCATCATTTGTTAATTTACTGTCCAAGTAACAAAACTCATCTACCTCCTACATTCTTTCATTAACTAATCTAATTCCTTCAGCATCACCTCATTTTCTTAGACTGTACTCCATTACAGTTGTTTTACTCTTGTTAATCTTCATCTTATATGCACCTTTCAGCACACTGTCCATTCCGTTCAATTGCTCTTCCAGGTCCTCTGCTGTATCCGACAGAATTACTATGTTGTCGGCAAAACGCAATGTTTCTAATTCTTCCCCCTGAACTTTAATTCCTTCTCCAAATTTCTCCTTGCTTTCCTCTATAGCTTGCTCAATGTACAAATTGAATAACAATGGAGAAAGACTACAACCCTGTCTTACTCCCTTTCTAACAACTGTATCCCTTTCATGCCCTTCAACTCTGACAACCGCTGTCTGGTTTTTGTACAAGTTGTAAATAACCTTACGCTCTCTATATTTTACTCTTGCTTGCTTCAGAACTTCAAAGAGTTTATTCCAATCAACATTGTCAAAAGCCTTCTCCAAATCTACAGAAGCTAGATATGTTGGTTTGCCTTTTCTTAATCTATCTTCTAGGATAATCCGTAAAGTAAGTATTGCCTCCCGTGTTCCTACATTTCTCCTGAACCCAAACTGATCTTCCCCGAGGTCGGCTTCTACCAGTTTTTCCATCCTTCTGTATATAATTCGTGTTAATATTTTGCAACCGTGACTTATTAAACTGATGGTTCTGTAGTTTTCACACCTGTCAGCGCCTGCTTTCATTGGAATGGGGATTATAATGAGGGTACTTCACCTGTCTCATACATCTTACACACCAGGTGAAACAGTTTTGTCATGGCTGGTTCTCCCAGAAACTTCAGTAGCTCTGAGAGAATGTCATGTACTCCAGGGGACTTGTTTCGACTTAGATCTTTCAGTGCTCTGTTAAATTCATCTCTCAGTATAGTATGTCCCATTTCATCCTCATCCACTTCTTCTCTCCTTCCTACAATATTGCGTCTAAGTTCACTTCCTTCGTAGAAACTCTCCATATACTCTTTCCACCTTACAGCTTTCCCTTCTTTGCTGAGAACTGGTTTTCCATAAATGTCCTTGATATACATAGAGGTGTTTCTCTTATCTCCAAATGTTTCTTTTATTTTTCTGTAGGCTGTATCTATTTTTCCCCAATTTTTACATTCTTCTACATCCTTGCATTCGCCTTCTAGCCACTCCTGCGTAGCCATTTTGCACTTCCTGTCAATCTCATTTCTTAGTCGTCTGTACCCCATTTTGCCTGTTTCATTTACTGCATTTTTATATTTTCTCCTTTCATCGATTAAATTTAGTATCTCCTGTGATATCCAAGGATTTCTTGTACGTCTTGCCTTCCTACCTATTTTGTCCTCTGCTGCCTTCACTATTTCATCTCTCAATGCTACCCATTCCTACTCTACTGTTTTATTTTCCCCCGTTTCTGTCAATTGTTGTCTAAAGCTCCCTCTGAAATTCTCAAGGACTTCTAGTTCCGTCAGTTTATCCAGGTCCCATCTCCTTCTTTTCCTACCTTTCTGCAGTTTTTTTCAGTTTCAGCCTACAGTTCATACCAGGCGGCTTCCTCTTTCGTTCCTTTCATCCAGACCATATTCACCTACTATCTTCCCTTCCCTTCCTTTTCCTACTACCGAATTCCAGTCTCCCATAACAATGAAGTTTTCCTCTCCCTTAACTGTCTTCATAATTTCCTTTAGCTCCTCATAGATTTCTTCGATCTCCTCAGCATCGGCAGAGCTAGTTGGGATATCAACCTGTACTACTGTGGTCGGTGTTGGCTTCGTACATGACTACGATAATACGATCACCGTGTTGCTCAAAGTAGTTTACCCGCATTCCTATTTTCTTATTTATTATCAGACCTACTTCTGTAATACCCCAACTGATTTTGTATTTATAATCCTGTACTCACCTGACCAGAAATCCTGATCCTCTTTCCACCGAACTTCACAAAGCCCCACTATATCTAACTTCAACCTATCCATTTCTCTTTTTATATTTTCTAGCTCCCCTACTCGATTAAGGGATCTAACATTCCACGCTCCGGTCCGTAGAATGCCAGTGTTGTCTCTCCTGATGATCACATCCTCCTGAGTAGTCGCCGCCCGGAGATTCGAATGGGGGACTATTTCAGTCCAGATTAACGTTGGATGCAGTAATATCACTGGAGAATGGCCGTGCGCTCTAAGGCGTCTTGGATTGTGCAGCCGCCCCCCGTTGAAGGTTCGACTGCTCACGCAGGCAAGAGTGTGTATCTGTTGTTCCTAGAATAAATTAGTTCAAGTAGTTTGTAAGTCTAGGATCGGATGACCTTAACAGCTAGGTTCCTTAGCGTCACTTAAACTAAGATAAACTAATCTAAGAACAACACAAACACCCATGCCCGAGGGAACACTCGAACCCCGACGGCAAACGGCCGCGAGTACCGCAGCAGGGCGCCCCAGTACGCACGGCTAATCCGTGCAAATCCATGGCAAATCCACATTAGCTGTTGTTAAAAGGCCAGCTCAGTCAATCATCCAGACTGTTGCCCCTGTAACTACTGAAAAGGCTGCTGCCCCTCTTCAGGAACCACACGTTTGTCTGGCCTCTCCACAGATACCCCCCCGCTGTGGTTGCACCTACGTTACGGCTATCTGTATCGTTGAGGCACGCAAGCCATCCCGCCTCGGCAATGTCTGTGGTTCATGGGGGTGGGTAAAACAAGTATGACATACGTTATATCCAGTATAATTAGGTTTCGCTCTGGCTAAATCTGATGTGAAAGAAAGAGAAAATAAATTTGTTTAATGTGGAAGTAGCATCACCGAGATTTAAAACAACAACAATAATGTGATTCTTCAGTTTCTCCCGGCGTATTTCATAATCAAAATATCCACGGGTGTACTGCCGGTCTATAGTGTCCAACGGGCACAACATTTCGGCGATCAAACATGTCGCCATCATCAGGTGAACTGACGGACTGAGCTCCTGGAAACGCGCCGGCACGGAGATCCGCACGCTACGGCTGCTCGAAGGGAACTGGGTTCTAGCCCGGTAGCGGGCGATTTAAATACCCTCGGCCCGCGGAGCGACCCCTCCGTGGTCCGCGCCCCGCGCCGCGGCCACGCAGTGGAACCGATTGCGACGGCGTCTGAGATGATGTTGGTGTGAGGGATCTGTCCGCCGTGGTCGTCACTTCGTTTCGTTTGCTAGATTTAATCTTAATTAATCCAATCGCCGGTTTCCAAGCTTTGCTAAGATTATAG
Source organism: Locusta migratoria (assembly GCA_026315105.1). Classification (NCBI taxonomy): domain Eukaryota; kingdom Metazoa; phylum Arthropoda; class Insecta; order Orthoptera; family Acrididae; genus Locusta; species Locusta migratoria. Next base: position 47,123,571 of record CM048751.1, on the reverse strand, counting down.
CCACAGTCATGGTTTATGAGGTCGTCACTTGTGCGAATTTCAATGGCCTCTCTATCGACGCAGTCCCAGTATCTCGACGTCTGTGCCAGAATCCTAGTGCGTCCATACTCCATCGCATGATTCTCCGCCAAACAATGTTCAGCGACCGCCGACTTGCTCGGGTACATCAATCGTGTGTGTTCAACGCATCGATCCTCGACGGTACGCATCGTCTGTCCAATATATGACTTTCCACACTGACACGGAATCTGGTACACGCCGGCCTTCCTCAAACCGAGAGAGTGCGCCGGTATATGGAACGAACGCAATGCCTACATCCTCCCTCGTGTTTTCAACCGTTTCCACAGGTTGTGATGTAGTGGTTGGGCGGAGAGCCCGCTGAATCTGCCACTTTGAGTACTCATTTTTTCGAAATACAGTTTTCAGGTGTTTCAATTCCTTGGGTAGACTCTCTGCGTCGGATATAGTGCGTGCCCTATGTACTAGAGTTTTAAGTACCCCATTCCTCTGTGAAGGGTGGTGACAGCTGTCTGCGTGTAAATACAGATCAGTGTGCGTTGTCTTCCGATATACACTATGACCCAGGGTGCCATCAGCTCTTCTCTTGACCAAGACGTCAAGGAACGGCAATTTATCCTCCGTTTCAGTCTCCATAGTGAATTTGATGTTGGGGTGTATGGAGTTCAGATGTGTAAGGAAGTCGAGGAGTTTATCCATACCATGTGGCCAGATGACGAAAGTATCGTCCACATAACGGAAAAAGCAAGTAGGTTTCCATTCAGATGATGCCAGGGCTTCCTCCTCGAAATTCTCGATGTACAAATTTGCAACCACAGGGGAGAGTGGGCTACCCATGGCGACTCCCTCCGTTTGTTCGTAGTATTCGCCATTGAAAAGAAAATACGTGGAGGTCAAGACATGCGTAAAAAGTTCGGTGGTCTTCTCGTCAAACTTCTGACCAATCAAATCTAGTGACTCTTGAAGGGGCACCCTCGTAAACAACGAAACGACGTCAAAACTCACTATGATATCTGACTCATCCAGCCTGAAGCTGTTAAGCCGCTTAACAAAATCCACGGAATTACGGATGTGATGAGGGCATTTACCCACATAAGGACTTAATATTTCAAGCTTTTTTTTTTTTTTTAAAGTCAATTTTCCGCAAACTAAAATTTTCAGTACATATGACTCATTATATCAGAAACTATCATAGACAAATGAATGAAATTTTCAGAGACTCTGCATAACAGAAAAAGCCATCTCTGGTAGTACATTCATTAATATTCCCCATTAGGAAGTTCACAAAAAAGTATTTGCTGCAGAAAAAACTTGATATTTTTTGTTAATAAATTTAAAGAAGTACTTCTTAAAAACTATAAAATGGATAAAGTAGATTTTAGTACAGTTGACTATATTAGCATCACGTAACATACAGTAAAAATATTAAGGCCCCGCATGAAATAGTTCTTTTTTTAAAAAAAAAAAAAAAAAAAGGGTCAAATACTTGCCTAAATTAACATGGATTACATAGGCAGGGTGTGGCCCCCTTAATGGATTTGGGAAGAAGCATAGTTTTTAATAATTTTATTTTCTTATTTTATTTACTTCTTTTGCAGTCTATCTTCCTCTGCATCTCCTCTCTCTGAACACCTCCTGCTCTCTCTCTCTCATCGACTTCCTGCCTTCTCTCTCTATCCATCGCTTCTGACCATCTTGTCTTCCTAATTCCTTCCATCTCTTCCTCCTCTACCTGCTCCTTTCTTAAATCTCCTCCTTTGTCTCCATATTTCTCTTTTCCTGGTGGAAGGGGTTCAAAATTGGGAAATTGTTCTGTTCTTCAGTGAACTTCTGAACACACGGAATTTTTTTATAATAAAGTTCAATAATTCTGTCTTGTCGAAGCCGAACCACATCAAAATCATACAGTGAGGCTAGTATCCTTGGTTAAAGAAATTATTAATTCAACATTCGAACCAAAACTTACTTCTTCTCAGTAATGACGTCCTTCAGAGAATTTAAGATGCCAATGTTCGCTGTCTTCACTTCTAAATACATACTCCCCAATCCACCTAAAGGTGCGTGGTGGAGGGTACTCAGTACCACTACTAGTTACTTGCTTTCTGTTCCACTGCTACATAGATCGAGAGGAAAACAAGCACTTCTATGTATCCGTTCGAGCCCACCTCTTCGATCTTATCCTTGTGGTCTTTACGCGAAATGTAGGTTCGCGGCAGTAGAATCAAATTCCGGCCCTCTAAATTTCTTCAACAGTGTTTCTCGAAAAGAACTTCGCCTCTCCTCCAGCGACTCCCAGTTGAGTTTACGAAACATTTCAGTTCCACTGTGGCATCGATCGAATCTACCAGTTACAAACCTCACCGCCCGCCTCTGAACTGCCTCTATGTCCTGCTTTAAAGCGATCTGGTGCGCATCCCAAGCAGCGTCCTTTACAGACGAGTCACACCTTTCCGAATTTCTCCGAACAAACCGAAGTCGCCCATATGCCTTACCCACGACTGTACTTATATGGTCTTCCCATTTCATACCGCTGTGCAGTGTTTCGCCTAGGTATTTCATTGACGCTACTCTGTCAAGCAGCACACTACTAATGCTGTATTCTAACATTACGGGATTGTTTCTCCTACTGATCCGTATCACCTTACATTTTTGTACATTTAGCGCTAGTTCCCATTCCTCACAACACCTCGAAAATTGTTCCAAATCATCTTGGATCCTACTACAGTCAATTAATGGCGACACCTCCCCCCCCCCTCCATACACCGCAGCATCATCAGCGAACAGCCGCAGGATCTGCAATTCACTCTGTCCGTCAGATCATTTATGTAGATAGAAAATAACAGCGGTTCTACCCTGGGGCTTCCCTGACGATACCCTAGTCTCTGATGAACACTCGCCATCGAGGACAGCGTACTGGGTTTTATTACTTAAGCAGTCTTCGAACCACTCACATACAAACAGTATTCTGCGGCATTGACCCCTTACTTATCTTGCGTTTATCGCGAATCTTTATTTCAGCGGAAAGTTCTTAGAGATTGGAAAAAAGCGCAGGTGACCCCCGTTTATAAGAAAGGAAAAAGATCTGACACACATAATTAAAAGCCAATATCGTTGACATCAGTTTCCTGTAGAATTTTGGAGCATATTCTCAGTTCGAATATAGTAAATTTCCTAGAGACGGAAAGTCTTTGCCCCGGTCTAAGGCGCCTGGCTGCGGAGCGCGCAGTTGCTCGCCGTCGGGGGTTCGAGTCCTCCCTAGGGCATGGGTGTGTGTGTGTTGTCTTTAGGTTAGTTTACCTTAGTTTAAGTAGTTTGTAAGCTACGTACTGATGACCACGCAGTTTGGTCCAAAAGATTTACAAACATTTGAACATTTTTTGAAAATCTTCTTTCTGTGAATCAGCGCTGGAAACATCGTTCACGTGAAACTCAGCTTGCCCTTTTCTCACATGACATCTTGCGAGCCATGGATGAAGTCCAACAGGCGGATTGTGTTTTTCTCAACTTCAAAAAGACGTCTGACGCGGTTCCACGCTGCAAGCTGCTAACGAAGATACGAGCTTATGGAATAGGTTCTTGGATTTGTGACTGGCTGGAAGACTTCGTAATTAATACAACGCAGTACGTTATTCTCGACGCCGAGTGTTCATCAGAGACAAGTGTATCGTCAGGCGTGTCCCAGGGAAGTGTGATAGGACCGCTATTATTTTCTATCTACATAAATGATCGGCAGTTTGCTGTTGATGCTGTGTTGTATGGGAGGGTGTCGTCTTTAACTGACTGTAATAGGATGACTTAGACAAAATTTCTAGTTGGTGCAAAGAATGGCAGCTAGCTCTCAATGTAGAAAAAATGTAAAGTGATGCGCATGAGTAGGAAAAACAATCCCATAATGTTCGAATACAGCATTTGTAGTGAGCTTTTTGATGCAGTTGCGTTGTTCAAATATCTAGGCGTAACATTGCAGAGCGATATGACATGTAACGAACATGTAAGGACAGTTGTGAGTAAGGCGGACAGCCGACTTCGGTTTATTGGGAGAATTTTGGGAACATGTACTTCATCTGTAAAGGAGACCGCGTATAAAACGCTTGTACGACCACGTCTTGAGTATTGCTCAAGTGTTTGGGACCCGCAGCAGATCAGTTTAAAGGAAGACATAGAAGCAGTTCAGAGGCGAGCAACTATATTTGTTACTAGTAGGTTCGACCAATGCGCTAGTGTCACGGAAATGTATTTATTTATTACTTTTTTGTGCATTTATTTTACCTGGGAAGATTAGGGCCTTCGAGTCCTCTCTTACACCTAACCAGACTTGCTGAAGGTAAACAATTTCTTAAGTACATTATAAACAGACGATGTATAGCAAAATTATTAAAATAATAAAACACAGATTATTAATAGAATATAATTGTAATAATAATACTTAGATCATTTATAAGAATCAAAAATTATTAAAATGACAATAATAGTGACAATAATAGTAATAATGACTTTGCAAAGTACAGTAAGCATGTTTCATGTTTGAACATCAGCCCTATAGGAAATGCCTCGTTATGTTCTTACAGATTGTGAATAATTAACATAAGCAGAGACAAAAGGCGATGGAATGTGGGGAGATATATAGAAGAGGTAGATTGGTTAAAGGGAGCGAAATAGAAAGGTAAGATTCAGAGCTATGATGGAGAGAAAGAACTGAGAGCAGGGTAACAATGGAGGCTATGCGGTCGTTAGATTTAGTGTTATGTGAAGGTACAGCCAAGATGCTCGACGTATCCGATCTGGTATTGCGGTTGTGGAATGATGTGGAAATGCTCCGGGAACACAAATGGGGAACGCTGAAGGAAAGACGACATTCTTTTCTAGAAATTCTGTTGAAGAAATTTTGAGGGCCGGAATTTGAAGCTAAGTGTAGAACGATCTTCCTGCCGCCTACTTACATTTCGAGTAATGATCACCAAGACAAAAGAAATTATGGCTCGTACGGAGGAATACAGGCATTCTTTTTTTCCTCGTTCACTTTGGGAGTGGAATAGGAAAGGAAATGGCTTGTAGTGGTACAGTGTACCCTCCGCCACGCACTTTATTGTGGATTGCGGAGTATGTATGTAGATGTAGATCTGGGTACTGTGAGGGTGAAAGTTCGGGGTGAGAGTTTAAATAGGGAAAGTTTAATTTTTAAAACTCACAACCACCAACTGCGAACCAAATTCCTAAACATTCAAAAACCATGGAACTGTGATTGATACTGTTTGACTCGTTTTCTAGGGGATGATATCACACGTTTGCAGCTTTCCTTTCCTGCAAATGATTAACAAAAAAAAAAAAAAAAAAAAAAAAAAAAAAAAACATAATAAAGTAAGTTCATGTGAGAAAAGCGTGTACTAACTACTGTTTTCGAAATCACGTGAAAGTTCACTTTATGTTGTTTATTACACCATATTAAAACCCTGTGGCTGATACGTCTCTACGTCGACACATTTATCAATTAAAGTTATAGCTCGTAAGCCCCCAGACAAAGTGAATATTTGTCCCAAATTCTTTTCACACCATGTGCCTGTTCAAACACCGTTTATGTTCATGCCTATGCGACGACACGTGTTACATTAACAAAACACAGTCACTTTAATTCAGTGTGATGCACACCTTGTTCCACCGGCTAAATATTCACAACACACAGTAGCACTCGATTCAACTTGGTGCAGTCTACGACGAGCAATCACACCTGGCAATTGCCACACAAAAATCTATAGTCTCCACCTGGAGATCCACATGCCGACCGTGCAGAGCGACGCCGCGCCCGGCCAGCTACACCACTCGCTCCTGACTCACCGACTACCTGGGCCGCGCGCGCGCTCGCGCCAAAAGCCCAACTGCCGGGTTTTTTCCCTACGTCTTCAACTTCCCTATGTGAGCTGTTCTAACCGACTTGCCAACGTACAGCGCTCAGTTGTGTAACTGTCTTGTATTCATTGGGCAGGCCGTGGTGGCCGTGGGGACTGAGGCGCTCGAGTCACGGTCTGCAAGGCCACTACGGTCGGGGGTTCGAATCCCCCCTCGGGCATGGGTATTTGTGCTGTCCTTAGGATTAGCTAGTTCATAAGTAGTTTGTAAGTTTAGCGACTGATGACCCCGTAGTTAAGTCCCATAAGCTATACAAACATTTTTTGTATTCATTGGTAATTTATTACTTTTCATTGTCAATTAAACATATTACGCCAGATGTGACTATATCAGCTAATGTATTGTTTATTTGTCAACAGGCTATTTTGTAATGAGGGCCTTAAAGGTTCCTGACTGCATCGTTTTAGTTCAAATGCCAGTAGTATTAGAATATTTTATTTCACGCTGTGCACTGTACTGTGCCTGGCACTCGCCATTGTCCCTCTGTCCCCTCACCGGAAACGAACCTGGAAAATCCTACGCTGGAACAGGCCTGCTCGCTGGCCTCCCGTCAGCTACAAGCACACAGCAAATCTCAACGGGGAGAATTTCTACCTTTGGCCTAACTATAAATGTTGTCACCCCACTGCGTACATACATTGCTACCATAATTAATAAGATTAAAATTGTGTAACATTTAGTGCATTGGCATGGCCAATGTTTGCAGTGAACTTCATACTGTTTAATTATCAAATGTTATTAATTACCAATATTTCTATTGGGCGGTAATCTCACAGTACCTATTCCATAAGCTTGTACCTTCGATAGTAGTCTGCAGTGCGGTACCACGTCAAACGCCTTCAGAAAATCGTGAAATACGCACTCTGTCTGTTGCCCTTCATCCATAGCACGCAAGATGTCATGAGGGAAAATGGCATACTGGATTTCGCACGTTCTTTCCTGAGCCTGCTGTTGTAGTTGGTGATTTGGGAAGAGTGAATTTGCTGGGGCCGACCTCGGTTTATTGGGAGAATTTTGGGAAGATGTACTTTATCTGTAAAGGAGACCGCGTACAAAACGCTTGTACGACCACCTCTTGAGTATTGCTCAAGTGTTTGGGACCCACAGCATATCAGTTTAAAGGAAGACATGGAAGCAGTTCAGAGGCGAGCAGGTAGGTTTGTTACTGGTAGGTTCGATCAATGCGCAAGTGTCACTGAAATGCTCCGGTAACTCAATTGGGGATCGTTGGAGGAAAGACGACTTTCTTTTCGTGAATTTCTGTTGAGGAAATTTAGAGGGCCGGAATTTGAAGCTGAGTGTAGAACGATGTTCCTGCCTCTCACTTACATTTCCCGTAATGATCACAAAGACAAGATAAATTGGGGCTCGCACGGAGGCATATATCCGTTCTTTGTTTTCTCGTTGTATTTGGGAGTGGAACAGGAAAGGAAACGCCTAATAATAGTACAGTGCAACGTACGGAAGGCACTTTATGGTAGATTCCGGGGTATGTATGATGTAGATCTGGGTACCTATTCCATAAGCTCGTACCTTATGTAGTAGTATATTTAATAATTCATGTGACAGTGATATTTCGAATATATAGTGGCAAAGATATTACTTAATATATTTCGTGTAGTGCTGTGAACTGTGAAGCTTAAGACTCTTTGTCAGAGATTTATTTATGTTTGTTCTCTTGTTGTGGTTTACGAAGGAATAATAATAAAAAAGATAAGTGGTGGCATGTTCTTAAACTTAATGTACGTTTAGTCCCTAAACTTACAAACTACTTATGAACTACTTACGAACTAGGACGGCACAAATATCCATGCCCGAGGGGGGATTCGAACCCCCGACCGTGACTGGAGCGCCTTAGTCTCCTCGGCCACCGCGGCCGGGTAGAGTCAATTGCCCATTTTTTACTGCATACAGATATCTTATTGAGATCGTTCTGCAGTTGGTTTTGATCTTCAGATGATTTTACTAGAAGATAAATGACGGCGTCATTTGCAAACAACCTAAGAGAGCTGCTTAGATTGTGCCCTAAATCGTTTATGTAAATAAACAGAAGTGCAGACTGCTGGCAAAAAATAAACTGGATTTATTAATGTGTCTGTGTACTTTACGACAACACATTACACAAAATTACAATTAGAACAGTACTATTTTACTATTATAGCAGTCTGTAGTTAAAACACCTTTCGAAAATCGGGGAATATGCAGTCTGCCTGTTGCCCTTCATCCGTAGCACGCAAGATGTCATGTGAGAAAAGGGCAGACTGTATTTCGCGCGTCCTTCCCTCAGCCTGCTGTTGTAAACGGTGATTTGGGAAGTGCAGTGTCTCAGTGTGGATTGTATGCAACCCTCGTAGACTCGAGAACAGCCATCACCGCTTCAGTTGTAGCGACGCCCTGCGGCTCTAGAATGGAACTCTCTGCGTGGGAGGACAGGACAGGACAGGACAGGGTGTAATCACGTAAGAAGCGCCGCCCCACGGTAACGGTCTGCGGTGGTAGGGGAGGGAGGGAGGGGAGGGAGCCGAGCTTTTAGTGCGGCGTAAACCGCAGACAACGGCGGAGCCCGGCGTTAAAGTCTCGTAAAGCGACCGCTAGCGTCTGGCGTCTGCTGGGGTGTGCCTGCCTGCTTGCTACTTTGCCCTCTCGCCACTCCGTCTGTCCCACCGAGGTAACAATAAACGGAGGAAATCAGAAAATAACAGCAACCAGTCACCTTTTGTATGTATTTATTTCCACAACCGGTTTCGAACTGCCTGGCAGTTCATCATCAGGCGGTGTACATGCTTTAGGCTAGGGTCACGCAAGTCGCCGAAGTGGCGTTCAATTGAAAGACTTGCATCAGGCCAATGAGCCAGACGACATTATTGTTCTTACACGTGACCAGGCGAAAATTATTGTCAATTCCGTTTACAAGGAACATAACTACACATCCTCATTGTTTGTGTTGCACTAGGAATTATTTTTACATTTTTCCCAACTGATCAATGTGATTTTTGATGGGAAGATTATTTCAGCGTGTCTTGACTGAGTGTATATGTCAGCAGCTAAGTAATTTCTGGTGCAGATCTGCTATTAACAGCGTCACACAAGTAATACTAATTCTTAGGTATTTTGTGGAGTTTACGGCCTTCACTTTTGATTGATTTATCTTGTAAACTAAGTTTAACGGATTTCTTTTCGTACTCATGTTGACGACTTCACACTTCTCATTATTTAGACTGAATTGCCAATTTTTACACCATACTGATATCTTATTCAGATCGTTCTGCAGTTGGTTTTGATCTTCAGATGATTTTACTAGACGGTAAATGACGGCGTCATCTGCAAACAACCTAAGAGAGCTGCTTAGATTTTCCCCTAAATCGTGTATGTAAATAAGGAACACCAGAGGACCAATAACACTACCCTGTGGAACGCCCGATATCACCTCTGTTTTAGTCGATTCCTTACCATCGATTACTACGAACTGTGTCCTCTCTGACAAGAAATCCCCTATCCAAGCGCAAATTTGGGGCGATGTACCATAACCACGCAATTTGATTGAAAGCCGTTTATGAAGTACGGCGTCAAAAGCTTTCTGAAAATCAAGAAATACGAAATCGATTTGCTTGTCGATAGCACCCATCACTTCGTGTGAATAAAGAGCTAGTTGTATTTCGCATGAGCGATATTTTCTAAATCCGTGTTGACCTTTGCGATCGTCTTTTGACAGCTCGAAATTTAAATGAAAATAACGCCTTAACCCTTCATCTGACACGAAAACTGAATACATGAATCTGTAGATGAGGAATTCCTCTACAACTTTGCTGTCTTATGTTTTTTTCCATATCTCGCATCGTTTCAGAGATATTTCGAAAAATAACGGTGATTTGACGACGTCTGTCTGTCTGTAACGTGTTCCCACGTTTGAGGTCGAACCGTTCAATGGATCGGCACCAAATTTTACAGAAATAATTGTTAGTCCCCAGAGACCGGAACCAGCTTTTTCAAATATTTCGAACAAAAACTACGTTAGTAACACCAAGAAAAGCCGTTTGTAATATAATTTTAATTGAAAATAAACAGCTCATCTGACTTTGTAGAGGACTAAATTCTCTACAACTTTGCTCTCATATCTTTTTTTTCGTATTTCGTATGAGATATATTTGCAAAAATAACGGCGATTTGACACCGTCCATTGTTTATAGGAACACCAGCCGTTCGCAGATGTCACGTGACATTCCACTCCCAGAACTCTCTCTGGCATACGCCATCTTGCGTTGCGTATTTGATGATTTTCTTATTGTAACTTACACGTTGTTATTTCAAAGCAGCGGCGCACTGAAGAATTAACAAAAACACGTTGTTCATCGTACGATAAATGACAATCTAGTGTCTGAAATTGCCTTATTAGCATAAGTTTACAACTGCCATCAATAGTACGAAAATAAAGAACACTTTTCCTACCTGTTTGCCGTAGTGTAGCGGACAGCGCGTTGGATTGTAAAGCATATGGTCATTCGGAACCTGTCACTATCAATACTTTTCTCCTTTTTACCTAAAAGGGTTACGTTTTGGGTGCATAGATAGTCGTAATCACTATAATTTTTTATTATTTACATTATTATTGTTGTCCGATATGTTTGCAAAAATTATAATTTACAAATCAAAGTGCGATGTTTTTTCTCACAAGGCGTGTTTACTTGCAACTTGTTAAGGCGCAAGAGGAAAGTGAATTGCAGAAGGCGCTGTTTATTTTCAGAGGAATGCCTAAACGAGACATTAGCTGACTTACTATTGGCCGGTGAGCCATACAGTGTTTTAAAATGCACTATCCCATTGGCAGGCGGATCACTGGCGGGATAGCGCTAGCATCCCCAAAAGATAAACACAAGTGGGTAGTGCATTGCTCATAGTGCTGGCGAAGATACTTTATTTTTGGTGTAAACTCGAACAGACAAGCACTAGTTAACGCTTGCGAGCGCATTTTTGAGTGGCTACGCGGTAGTTTAGTCTGAGACTAACGTACCACACCCATTTATAGCCAGGCTAGCATTTATAGGTCGTTCATGACTTCATCAAGACGCAGGAAAAATGCTATCGGCAGTAGACGACCAAGACAGACAATATTTAAGGCTCAGCTAAACAGAGCGCTCGCAGACCGCACTGTTGTCTCAGAGAACTTCACTATGAGATTTCCCGATTGTAAGCAAACTTCCGCCACAGCTGATTTTTCAGTTTTTCCAAGTAATCAAAGACTTTTGTACTCCTTTAGTCGTGTATTTACACTTCTCTTAGTTGTTCCGTGTTGACTTTAGCAAAGGAACATGGAATCTTATAAACTCCAGGTACTGATAAAGGATTACGTTTGTCTTTTACAGATGTGAGGGCTTGGGATATCTCGTTTGTTGGTTTGAAAACCCGTCTGATGTTACGCTTTCGTAGAGTTTTCCCAGCCTGATCCGTTGTTACCTTATTAACAAAAGAGTGAGAAACAATAGTACTCCATCGTTGTGTTGTTTATTTCTCCTTCAGCGTACTGTTATTTGGTCGCAATATTCTATTTACTTCCTCCTCTGAAAGACCACTCTTCTTATAGGCCTCCTTCAGATGTTTTGGCCAGCAAATTCATCTGGCTCTGTTTACAAATGTTACAATAACACCAATCATTTGTCGTTGGTCTTATGACTAAAACATTCAAGAAGAAGAATCTCTGGTCATTTTCTATTTCCATGGGAAATTGGATTACTGGATTTACGCTATTCTGATAAGCAAATAATTATTCTACAGCTTTCTTACCATGGGTCAACATCAGAAACCCTCTAGATGGCATCGGTTTGCTGATTGTACATTTAGATGGTATCTATAAACCTCTCCGACACGTCAATCGGCAAGACTCAACAGACGGACAACCTCCGAAGACGTCTGTCGCAGCATCGGACGAAACGTACCGTAGCAGTAATGGAAATGAGCGTATGGCTTTCTTGGCCGGGAGAAATGTCTTAGAACACGGCCTTAGTACTCAGAATATTTATTAACAAATTACTTTAAAATAATGTATGAACCAAATCACTGGAGAATATAGCACGTGAAAATGGAAACAATGACAAAATTTACCGAATAAGGCGAAAATATAGCTCTTCCAAACAGAAGCATCAGAGAGGACGTTAACAGGCATTGGAATACGAAATTGGAGGAGTTCGCATTAAAAAGGGGAAGACCGTTCTATAGATGGCGTACGCCCCAGAAAGTGTTGTCGAGCCAATGATGGTGAAATGATGAATAACGACTCAAAGATGAGAAGAAAGAGTCGGAAGCCCGCAGGGAGAAAAACAGCCAGTAAGTGCAGAGTGAGCGTCGGAAAAGTGAATATCTCTAATTAACCCGGTCGGAAGGAAAAGGGGGGAAGAAAATATCGGAGGAAAAATATCTGGGAAGGTTTCTCAGCGACTGTTATTGAATCGGACGATTGATAATGGCCGTCCGCCGATTTCTCTTTTCGCCACTGCATCAGACGGCCGGTGAGCCGGAATGGAAGTGTGGCGGAAGGGGGAGGGGGGAGAAAAGTAGTGGGGGGAGGGGGAGGATAGAGGGGGAGGGTAGAGTGGGGGAAAGGGCAGGGCAGGGGGCGAGGGAGAGACGAATCGACTGGCTCGCTGTTCCCGAAGGGAGGAAATGAGTCGTCGCCCACGGCGGGTTCCGGGGATTTGCTCACCTCTGCCGGCGGACCGGAAGCGAGGCTTACCCAGCAGCCACCGCGGCGGAAGTGACGTTTACGGCTGAGCGGCGGGACCACCCCCTGATAGCCGGCAGAGGGCACCACTGCTGGGGTAGCTCCGCGATTAGCCGCTGCTCGTCTCCACTGCAGATCACGTCTTAACCACCCGCCAGTCAGCGGCGTTCGTCGTAACGAGGAATAAAAAGTTTACCTGTAATACTCCCCTCACTAACCGGTTGATTACTCCGATGACAGATTAATGTTAATATTGACCCGTGTGTTGCCTACAAAATAAAGTTGGACAAGGCTATCTTTACCGGAAAATTATTGTGGAAACGAAAACCAAGAACTACCACCCCACATAGCCCGATCCTCCTTCTCTACTAATTACTAATTGAACTGCTTTAATTATGGAACAATCTCACTCTCACACGTATGTATTGCAAATTATAGGAAGTAACAAACAATGAAACAGTAAAAAAAACATTAATAAATTAACACGATCGCCAGCCCAGTGGGGCACTCAGGGTGTGTTGTAATTAACCACAACAACTATGAAAGGGTAATTACACACGTTAGTGTTGCACAACAGGGTGGCAAACACTTTTGCAATCGAATAACATTTACGAAAAATGATGCTTTGGTTTATAAGTTTATAACAAGAAAGACAATAAACCAAGTAATTATTATTTGATTGAACTGGATTAGTTTGGAAAATTTAATTTTTAAAACTCACAACCACCAACTGCGAACCAAATTCCTAAGCATGCAAAAACACTGGAACTGTGATTGCTACTGTTTCACTCGATTTCTAGGGGATGATATCACACTTTCGCAGCTTTCCTTCCCTGCATATGATTAACAAAAAAATTCATAATAAAGTAAGTTCATGAGAGAAAAGGGTGTACTAACTACTATTTTTGAAGACACGTGAAAGTTCACTTTATGTTGTTTATTACACCATATTAAAACCCGGTGGCTGATACGTCTGTACATCGTCACATTTATCAAATAAAGTTATAGCTGGTGAGCCCCCAGACAAAATGAATATTTGTCGCAAATTGTTTTCGCACCATGTGCCTGTCTCAAACACCGTTTATGTTCATGCCTATGCGACGACACGTGTTACATTAACAAAACACAGTCACTTTACTTCAGTGCGATGCACACCTTGTTCCACCGGCTAAATATTCACAACACACAGTAGCACTCGATTCAACTTGGTGCAGTCTACGACGAGCAACCACATGTGGCAATTGCCACACAAACATCTATAGTCTCCACCTGGAGATCCACATGCCGACCGTGCAGAGCGACGCCGCCCGGCCAGCTACCCCACTCGCTCCCGACTCGTCAATTCCTGCCCAAGCGTGCGCGCGCGCCAAAAGCCCAACTGCCGGGTTTTTTCCCTGCGTCATCAACTTCCCCATGTGAGCTGTTCTAACCGACTTGCCAACGTACAGCGCTCAGCCAATACATTTCTAAAACTTTACTTAAAATCAAAATAATTACACTACACATTAAACAAATGTCTTCTTATTAGGTTTTTATATTGGTATAAACATCCTTTGTACTATTTACTATAATCGTGCAATTTCCTATATCACAGATAAGTGATTTAACTGAATATTTCAAGATAAAATACACAAGATTAATTGAAAATACAATGAGAAATAGTTAATATATTATTTTTATAAACAAACATTGCCATGCTGGTTGTGTAACTGTCTTGTATTCATTGGTAATTTATTACTTTTCATTGTCAATTAAACATATTACGCCAGATGTGACTATATCAGCTAATGTATTGTTTATTTATCAACAGGCTATTTTGTAATGAGGGCCTTAAAGGTTCCTAACTGCATCGTATTACTTCAAATGTAAGTAGTATTAGAATATTTTATTTCGCGCTGTGCACTGCACTGCACCTGGCACTCGCCATTGTCCCTCTCTCCCCTCACCGGAAACGAAACTGGAAAATCCTAAGCTGGAACAAGCCACGAACGTCAGCCTGTTCGCTGGCCTCCCGTCAGCTACAAGAACACAGCGAATCTCAACGTGGAGAATTTCTACCTATGGCCTAACTATAAATGTTGTCACCCAAATGCGTACATACATTGCTACCATAATTAATAAGATTAAAATTGTGTAACATTTAATGCATTGGCATGGTCAATGTTTGCATTGAACTTCATACTGTTTAATTATCAAATGCTATTAATTGCCAATATTTCTATTGGACGGTAATCTCACATCTTTCACTAACACTCACTTGCATGAGAATTACACAGTAGACAGCAAAACACTCGGTTGGCAGAATAATTAATGTTAAGATTACCAGGAAGAATTTACTCAAAATGACTTGCAACTACATCACAGATGGACAACGCCGAAATACGAACCAACATAGGAAATCAACTTGACACATAAATTTTACACCATGAAATATTAAATAGTAATGACCCAATTAATTTAGAATTAATATATAACTTTGTTTAGTTACTTAATTGTGCGAACTTTGTTTTAAACAAAGCAATTCCTTATTTCCAAAATTGTAATATGTTGAAATTAGCTTTAAAATTCAAACTTTAATTATTTAAATTTTATAGTTTAGCACTGAATTTGATATTCTTTTCACTTTCAATGACACTCGGGAAACTTCTGGAAAGGATAGGACCCTACTTGGTAACTATGTCTTAGGTCAATGATGTGGTAGACGTTCTTCAAATTGTAGGTTATTATTAGAAAAAATCGTTTCTCGAGCACAAAACTAGGAAACGCCTTACAAAACGTATAAACTCTGTGTGGTCTGAAATGATTGGAGCGGTATTACATTGCGTCCTCGTTGTTGAAGAGCAGGATGCACTGACTCTGACAATGCTGCAGGTTACAATACAGGCACGGATTCAATCCAGTGAGCAATTTGAGGGCAGAATCTTGACATATTCAAATGACCTGCCGTGTGCCCCCGTTCATATTGGAAACATGTGCGCTAATTATGGAACTCTGCCAACAAGGCTTGGTTGACTGCAAAGAGCGATGCTCTGCACGCTCCCGCGCACAGTATACATCAGTTATGGTAAAAGCTATAACATAAGCTACATACATTTAAAATGTAATACATATTTGAAATACACATCTGGATGCTAACGTCACATACCGCTATAATAATTCCTTTCAGTCAAACAATGGAAGGCTTTCAAAATAAGTTTTCTTCAAAAGTTCTCAATCACGCAAAATATTAATTACATTACTATTAAATCTATACTACTGTACAAAGACTAAGCCGAAACCCCGTGGTTGTTGAGAAGTGCTTTCCTGCTGCCCTTTCTGCCCCTGCTGGGAAACACCAGAGAGACCAACCACCTCTCAGAAGTGATGCATGTTCTAGATCTTGAGGACTGTCGGTTTACTTGTACTGGTGCCAGTTACCAGTCGCTCTCGTATCGACATCCTTTCTTACATCAACGCGGTTTGTATTCAGTAAATATCAACAATTCCTTTACATACGTAAATGTCTGCGGAACAGTTAGTGCGTGGTTGCTGCTCGGAGGACTACAATTTATTTTCGAGCTTGTACCATACCAAGGACGTAGCCGAAGGGGGTCTTGGGGGTCCGGACCCCCGCCCCCCATTACCTAAACGATAAAATACTACTCAAACTTATGCTACGGACAACACACACACGCATGCTCGATGGTGGACTCGAACCTCCGAAGGGACTAAGTGAAATAAGACGCGACCTAGCTACCGTGTAGTGAAACTAAATGATACTGTTATCAATCAAACGTCGAAAAAGTGGTATGCACTATCGACAGTCAACAAAGCCATCTATAGTTTTTAATTATCGATACATCTATGACAGCATCGGCTATTGCCCAATACTCCTTTAGCCGTTGTCCAGCGTTGGCCTTACTCCATTATTGCTATGTTAAGCACTACAGTAGAATGCTGCCGCTTCCGTTTATTTCTGTTGTGCTATTAAGATAAGTTTCCAATTATGAGTAAGTTCATAACAAGGAAAAAAAAATAAAAATAAAAACCGACTTTCATTTGTCCTCTAGCGTTATGGTGAGTTAAAATACGTGTACTACTATAACAGCTTATTTATCTATTTACAGCAGTTGAGTCGTTATTTTGAGTGACAACATTTCAGTGCATCACAAGGCACCTCACTCAGTATGTGTAATACATTTTAACGTTAGGTTTAAGAGTAATATTTTATCTAGAGGATAGATACGTTGCAATGCCAACAAGAGTAAATAGTCTTGGAAATAAAATTATACACTTACGATTCCTAAATCAATATGCAAGTTATTTATACTGATGCAAAAATTAATGCAGATTTTGCGAAACACCAAGCTACAGTCGTGGCTGACAGGCAGCGAGCTTGGTGACGTGCAACTGTGTCATTGCCAGTTTTGAAATACAAAGAAAAACTTCTCATTCTGGTAATCTGACTTCGTTTCGAATGACAACTGAAGGTTCTGCTGACTTGTATTGAAACAATTTTTAAGAAATGTTTTCCTCAATTTTTAATTTTTATTATTGAGCTTTTCCTCATTACAGAAGTTTACCTCCAACATAGTAATACGCCCAGAAATGAATACACCTAGTACATAAGGTTTTACACTAATTATTCAGTATATTTCTCCAGGTGTGTCTATCTTGTGCGTCCTCTTCTTCTGCGCCCAGTCTATTCATTGTGAGCTGCACATTTTGGATCCAGGTGGTCACAGGTCGTCCTCTTCTTCTTCTTCTCCCTCAGGTTGCCACCCCAGTACCAGCTTCGGTATTCTGGTGTCCTCCATTCCTCTTACATGCCCGTACCACCGTAATTTCTCACCTCACCGTAATTTCATCACCTCATCTATTCTTTCTATTATTTCCATCCTCTTTATTACTTCGGCGTTTCTTCTTTTTTCTTTCCTGGAAATTCTGGCCGATCTTCTCCAGAAATCCATCTCTAAAGCTTGTAGTTTCTTAGTGTGCTTCTAGTTAATGGTCCAGGTTTCCGCTCCGTACAGAACTGCACTCTCAAAAATAGATTTATATATGATTTTCTTTGTTCTGTTCATTACATTTATGCTCCATAGGACTGAGTTAAGCATTCCAATGACCTTTCGTCCACTGCTAGTTCTTTTATTAATCTCTGAGTCGGATTTTCCCTCAGTTTCTAAAATGGACCCCAAATAACAGAAAGTGTTAACTTTTTTGATTTTCTTTCCTTCTATGTATAGTACACTATACTATGTGTAAGTATAGTATACTTATTACAATTTTTATAAATTAAGAAATAAAGGGAACACAAATTTGTCAAAATAATCTACAACTAAACGGAAACTCTTAAATTACAAAGCCAAGAAATGGCAGTGTCTGTAAGTCTATGCAGATCCTCCAGCGAACCGTCCCCAAAACCGTGAATTTTACAATCAAATATGTGCTGCATCGTCTGTATTTCGCCGCAGTAACAGTGAGGATCGTCCACGTAGCCCCACTTGGCCATCAGCTCGTTGCACCGTCCGACACCGGTTCTCATACTGTTTAATGCCACCCAGGTTCTTCGAGGGAGGTTGAAACCAGAAACACGATCAGCCGGGTTCTTAATGAGCTGTCCATTGTGAACATTTGCTTGCTGCCATAGGTGGTTCCATTCTGTTACGGTGTTCCGATTGTTCGACGAGTGGTTCCAGAAGGGATTTCTAGACATTAATGGTGTCGGGCCATGTAGATCAGCGTGTATTGGAAGTGTGATGTCAGCAGCAATTTTTTCCATTTCTCTTTGGATTGTATGTTGTCTGCGGGAGTACAAAGAGCCATGGTGTAGGAGTAGATCTCAACGTTCCAGTTATTGTTCGCAAGGTGTCATTTAGGCGAACATCTACTTTGTTGACGTGCGGACTTTTAGCCCATACAGGTGCGCAGTATTCTGCAACGCTGTAGATTAGAGCCATGAAGGAAGTGCCAAGTGTCGTAGCGTTGCTTCCCCAGGTAGAGCCTGCGAATTTCTGAATGATATTGGCTCTGCCTCTCAGTTTTTGGCTGACGTCTTTCAGGTGTTCTTTGAACGTTACGCTGCGGTCCAGTTTAACACCCAGGTATTTCGGTGCTCTTTCGTGTCTTATGTTCTGGCCTGCTATATTTAAGCACAGCTTCCTTTCTGCTTATTTGTTGTTCAGGTGCATCACTCTGCTTACTGTTTGTGATGCATTAAGGTTCAGATGCCAGGTCCTGTAGTAGTTATGAAGCTGCACCAAATCAGAATTTAAGCCTGATTCTATTTGTTCGAATGACTCACCCTGCAGGGCAATGGCCAGATCGTCGGCACATGCGAACTTCCGTCATTTGAGTTCCGGCATATCAGAGATGTACAAATTAAACAGTAAAGGTGCTAGCACAGAGCCTTGTGGGAGTCCATTATTAAGTATGAGGGCTTTGTTTGTTTTTCCGTTAATATGTACTCTGTACTTCCTTGTGGATAGCATATTATAGAAGAGCTTTACTGACTTCTTACATTTGACTACTGTAGCAAAAGCCAGACCGTGTCATATGCAGCCGAGAGATCTATAAATACGACTTTGCATTAACGGTACACCTGAAACGACAGGAACAAAAGGTTTCAGTTTTGAGCATGTTGAAATGACGAAGTGCACATGTTATAACAAATGATAAATAATGAATATAATAACAATAGTATGCAGAATTGGTCATTTTGTATTAATGTTTTTGAAGATCGATTTCGATCACATATTGATCATCCTCAATGCACCTTCAATATAAGAAAAAATAAAATCAGCACAAAGTCCAAACATATAAA
Organism: Locusta migratoria; assembly: GCA_026315105.1. Taxonomy (NCBI): domain Eukaryota; kingdom Metazoa; phylum Arthropoda; class Insecta; order Orthoptera; family Acrididae; genus Locusta; species Locusta migratoria. The sequence goes on along the minus strand of CM048751.1, from coordinate 47,104,135 downwards.
AATAAAATAAACTCAAAGCCAGTTCAATTGCAGAGTATAGCAAATGTACATACCAGTCACCGTAAAATCAGCTATGCATTATCTTGTGCCAAATTAGGAGAATGTAACAGTTTTTTTATTTATTTTAACTTATCAATGTAGTGTCTAACCATGAAATGAGCGAGCTGTTCAAAAAAACAAAAACCAAAAAATCTTTTACATTCTACTAATTTGGCATATGATTATGCATAGCTGATATTACGATGACTGGTATGTACATTTGCTATACTCTGCAATTGGACTAGCTCTGAGTTTATTTTATTTTTATATGTTTGGACTTTGTACTGATTTTTATTTTTTCTTATATTGAAGGTGCACTGAGGATGATCATTATGTGATCGAAATCGATCTGCAAAAACATTAATAAAACCGACCAATGCTGCATACTAAAGTTATTATATTCATTGTTTCGTGGTCGCTGAGCACACCGTTCTAAAAAATGGAATCAAACCTCAAAAAAATGATAACGTTTCACCAAAAAAAGATATTTGAAAAAAGGACCACCATTGTGTATCTCATCCAAATCTAACCTTAAAACATGTATTACAATACACCCCCCCCTCTCGTTGAATAAATGTGAGTTGAATACAAGTTGGCGATAGGAAGGAAGCTTAGGGTTTTAACGTTCCGTCGACAGCTTGGTCACTGATACTAGCTGACGTTCAGATTTGTGGATGAGGATGGGAAAGAAAATCAGCCGTGCCCCTTCAAAGGAACCATCCCGACATTTGCCTGGAGTGATTTAGGAAAATCACGGAAAACTTTGTATGGCGGTAGGTGGCCGAGGTGGAGTAGCCGAGCGGCCTAAGGTATTTTGCTTCGGAGCGCGCGGTTGCTCGCCGTCGGAGTTCGAGGCCTTCCTTGGGCATGGGTGTGCGTGTTGCCTGGCAGAGGGTTCATCGAACCACTGTTATACTATTTTATCTCTCATTCCATTCTCGAATAGCACGCGGGAAGAAAGAACACCTGAATCTCTCCGTTCGAGCTCTGATTTCTCGTATTTTATTCTGATGATCATTTCTACCTATGAAAGTGGCAGTCAAACATATATTTTTGCATTCGGAGGAGAATGTTGGCGATTTGAGTTTCGTAAGTAGCCCACGCCGCAGCGATAAGCGCCGTTGTTGTAATGATTCCCATCCCTGATCTTGAATCATTTCCGTAAAGCTGTCTCTCCTGTATCGTTACAATACGAAACGAGCTGCCCTTCTCTGAACTCTTTCGATGTCCTACATCAAACCCACCTGATAAGGATCCCACAATGTGCAGCAATATTCCAAAAATGGACGGACAAGCGTAGTATATGCAGTTTCTTTAGTAGTTCTGTTGCATCTTTTAAGGGTTCCGCCAATAAAACGCAGTCTCTGGTTCGCCTTTCCTACGACATTATCTACGTGATCTTTCCAGTTTAAGTCTGAAGTAATAGTAATTCTTAGGTATTTTGTGGAGTTTACGGCCTCCACTTTTGATTGATTTATATTGTAAACAAAGTTTAACGGATTTCTTTTCGTACTCATGTGGACGACTTCACACTTCTCATTATTTAGAGTCAACTGCCAATTTTTACACCATATTGATATCTTATTCACATTGTTCTGCAGTTGGTTTTGATCTTCAGATGATTTTACTAGATGGTAAATGACGTCGTCATCTGCAAACAACCTAAGACAGCTGCTTAGATTTTCCCCTAAATCGTTTATATAAATAAGGAACAGCAGAGGACCAATAACACTACCCTGTGGAACGCCCGATATCACCTCTGTTTTAGTCGATGCCTTACCATCGATTACTACGAACTGTGTCCTCTCTGACAATAAATCCCTATCCATTCGCAAATTTGGGGCGTTATACCATAACCACGCAATTTGATTAAAAGCCGTTTGTGAGGTACGGTGTCAAAAGCTTTCTGGAAATCAAGAAATACGGACTCGATTAGCGAACCCTTGTCGATAGCACTCATCACTTCGTGTGAATAAAGAGCTAGTTGTGTTTCGCATGAACGATATTTTCTAAATCCGTGTTGACCTTGGGTCAATAGATAGTTCTGTTCGAGGTAATTCATAATATTTGAATAGAGGATATGTTCCAAAACCCTGAATCAAATTGACGTCAATGAAATAGGCCTGTAGTTTAGTGGGTTACTCCTACTGCCTTTCTTGAATAAAGGTGTGACCTGTGCAATTTTCCAATCTTTTGGTACAGATCCTTCTTTGAGAGAGCGGTTGTATATGGCTGTTAAGTAAGGGGCTATCGCTTCAGCATAATCAGATAGTAATCTAATGGTTATACAATCCGGACCAGAAGACTTGTTCTTGTTAAGTGATTTTAGTTGCTGCACTACTCCTATGATATCTACTTCTACGTTACTCATTACGGCATCTGTTCGTAATTCGAAATCTGGAATATTGGTTTCGTCTTCTTTGGTGAGTGAGTTTCTAAAAGCTATGTTTAGTAACTCTGCTTTAGTAGCGCTGTCATCGGCGGGATCGTCATTACTATCACGTATCATTTTGTTATGATGTACTTAAAATGCTGTATTGCTTGGTTTCTGTTTGCTTCATGTACGATCGAGGTGCTACAGTTCGGGGGATCAGCCTCTCCGCAGCTGAGCTCAACTCCTGGTCGACTTCATTCCGTACCGAAGGTACGAGGCGACGATGAGTGCTGTAACTTGCTGATTAAGCCGCTTCACAGATCCCTACGAGCTTAAAGTTCGCAGAGTAGCTAACACAAGAGACACAGCGCTCTTTGCCGCAACCTGTGGAAACTTGGCCGCCATGCTGTGGGGGAGTAGCCGAGCGGTCCTGAGCACCACGATACGGAACGCGTGGCCTCCCGCGTCGGAGGTTCGAATCCTCCCTCGGGCATGGATGTGTGTGTGTTGTTCTTAGGTTAGTTTGAACTAGTTTAAGTATGACTAGGGACTGATAACCAACAGGATTACAAACATTTGAACATTTGAATCGGTCGCCATAGTTTGGTGGTTAGTACACTTGAGAAGAGTCTATTGTATGTTGTTTTGTTGTTTGTTGTTTGTATAGTCTATGGGTCTTAACTACGGGGCCATCAATCCCTAAACTTACAAACTACTTATGAACTACTTACGGACTAGGACGGCACAAATATCCATGCCCGAGGGGGGATTCGAACCCCCGACCGCAGAGTAGCTAACACAAGAGACACAGCGCTCTTTGCCGCAACCTGTGGAAACTTGGCCGCCATGCTGTGGGGGAGTAGCCGAGCGGTCCTGAGCACCACGATACGGAACGCGTGGCCTCCCGCGTCGGAGGTTCGAATCCTCCCTCGGGCATGGATGTGTGTGTGTTGTTCTTAGGTTAGTTTGAACTAGTTTAAGTATGACTAGGGACTGATAACCAACAGGATTACAAACATTTGAACATTTGAATCGGTCGCCATAGTTTGGTGGTTAGTACACTTGAGAAGAGTCTATTGTATGTTGTTTTGTTGTTTGTTGTTTGTATAGTCTATGGGTCTTAACTACGGGGCCATCAATCCCTAAACTTACAAACTACTTATGAACTACTTACGGACTAGGACGGCACAAATATCCATGCCCGAGGGGGGATTCGAACCCCCGACCGTAGTGGCCGTGCAGACCGTGACTGGAGCGCCTTAGTCTCCTCGGCCTGTATGTTGTTGTTGGGCTTGAAGTATTGTATTTAGTGTATATTGTATACAGTGTGTATTGTCTGTACAATTTTTGCTGCTGAAATATGCCTAAAGTGGGTTAAGCATATTAATGCACAAATAAACGACAAGTACTCCGTGCAAGAACACCAATGTTTGCCTTATTTTGATCTCAGTCTGCCTATACTCAAACAAAATTCCTAACTAATGGCGCTTAGTTGTTCCAAGAGTGAAGCTTCAGATGAGATATCCTGCAATTCCCTTGAAGTAGACACCTTTAAAAAAATGTTCAATTTTTATACCTAGTGTTGTTGTGTTTTTATTTCCTCTTCTGTTGCTCCTGTGGTTAATGAAACCACATTTCTGAATGTCTACACCTTCATTAAAAATATTTCCATTTGTTGTGGACCATACTTGAATCGATCATGGTTGACATGTAACCAGCGTAAAGTGTGGAAGCACTAGTGATAGCAAAAATTTTTCAGTTGTATATTTCTGTGTTATTTGCATCAAATAGGTTCTTATTTCAGCCAGGCTACAACAAAAATTATTAATGATACGTTATTTCGCTGTAGAATGCTTTGTGACAGTCGATTCAGGCGCTTTTCTATTGCAGTATTCTGTTGTCGCCGGCCGCGGTGGCCGAGGGGACTGCGGCGCTACAGTCACGGTTTACACGGCCACTACGGTTGGGAGTTCGAATCCTCCCTCGGGCATGTATATTTGTGACGTCCTTAGTGTTAGCTAGTTCATAAGTAGTTTGTAAGTTTAGGGACTGATGGCCCGTAGTTAAGTCCCATAAGCTATACAAACATTTGATCATTTAAACATTCTGTTGTCACTTTCGTCTTTCTACTCAAATTTCACATACCAAACATTACTTGTTTCTTCATTGCAGCAAGGAAAGTTACTAACGAGACCTTACTTTGACGTGGAATGCTTTTGTGGCAGATGACCTACGCGTATTTGTAACTGCAGTATTTTGGTCTCAATTTCGTCTTTCTACTCAAATTTCTCCCACCAAAGTTGACAACCAAACCTTTTGACAGCATGTAGTTTTAATACGGTTAGTAAACGCAATATAAATGTGTACTAGACTTTATGAAACCATTTGTTTCAACACATTAGCAACAGATACAAATCCATGGTCATGATTGTTCGTCATTACAACTACTGTACAGTGTGTGTTGCACAGGTCTTTTAAACAATGTACTTGGATTAAGGTCAACATAAATAATTTCACAGCGGTACTTTCGTTCTTATTTGAAACCTCAGCTAACTGTTATACTTCGAACTGTAACTGTATTACGTACGGGTTCATGATATTTCATTACAGCGTTTTCACGAAATGTATTACCCGTCTCGTTAATTCGCAGCTTGGATAAAGTCTGACGGAACTTGATGCACATCCACATTCAATAGTCAATCTTTATTTAAAAAGTGGAACTGAAAATAGGAAAAATTCTCGAGTGGGTGTGCCATACCAGAAGTCTGCCGCTACCCCAAATAACATGACGAACGCTAGTTCATTTGCGTCAAACAAGGCGTACCTATCGTACCTATGAATTTCAAGCTCTTTGATCTATCCAGAGTGAAAAAGCAATTAATTTACATTATTGTAAACGCTCTAATTTGACTGCCTGTTACTTTCTTGTCTTGGAGTAAGACGTATGATCATGCAATTTAGTGATAAGATAAATCGACGGTTGTCTATCACGAACTTAATATGTGTGTCTGTATATGAGATGAAACATTGTTAATCTCTGCAGATTGCAATTTACAAATGTGAAGGAAATAAGATGGTTAAAATTTTAAACATATCTGCAAATTGCCAGCGACAGTTATCACGTCAAAGGCTAAAAGGGCAACCATAGGTCGCGAAGATAAAATTATATAACCTGGTTTCGGCAATAACTATGATTTCTGATGAAGACAATCACAGTTATTGCCGAAACCTGGTTAAATAATTTTATCTTCGCGACCTAGGGCTGCACTTTTAGCCTTTGATAGAAGATTTTTTTTTCATTGGAGAGATTTGATTTGAAATTGACTTTTATATGACGAACAGACATCTACTCAAATACTGACTGAATTTTTTCTGATACGTAGAGACAAGAATTATCGATTATGTCATCTACGATCGATAAATAGCTAATAAAAACTTGTTGCGACAGTTATGTGCAGAGTATTGTATGAAGTGAATAAAATTAAAGACAATTGTTAGATTTTATGGCACTAATTAATGCTTCCTACAAGGACCTCTGACTGTTATTGGAAAGAATTTAATTGACTTGTGTGTGTGTGTGTGTGTGTGTGTGTGTGCTATGCGGGCGTTATGAGGCGATGTTGGATTGTGGTCAACTTAAGGTGACGTTCTATAGATAAGTAAACTCTTTGGGATACATCGCTTAGTAACATATAACCTCCCACGATCTGTCAAACCAATATTTAATAAACGTGATTGAGTTTTCCAGAATGAATGTGGTACTGTTATTTGAAAAGCTATGTGTGATTGAGACCTTTATAATCGCCCACGATCCACAACACAGCATGCCATGGATGCGGATTTGCTTTCGTAACGTGGGCCATGCAGAGATTTATTGAATGAGGTTGCTACACAATCGGATTACGTCAAGAAAAGTTGCACTGCTTGGATTTCGTTTAAATACGTACGAAGTGATTTGTTGCGGCGGTATGTTACGGCACAGATTGACATCGCAGTTCGTTCCATAGCTACAGTGATGTGTCGATATGTCGAATGAAAGGTGAGCAGGGTTTCCAATTCCTGGTTATGTTGTACTCTCCTGTCCTACCTTCAAAACTTAATATTGGATCCCATGTGCCTTTGATTGTTCAACAGATATTTAGTACAATGTTATAAATTACGATTTCTGTTTCTCTGATTACAGTTATTAGTGTAGAATCGTTATCTGCAATAAAAACTGGGATTCAGTCTTGAAGGTTTTTAAGTTGTCCCCCTCGGAGACAAATATGAACTTTTTTTTTTTTTAATCTGGAGTACCGGTACAGTTATTGTGGTATTGCATTGTATTTAGTAAATATGAACACTTTTGTACATACATAAATGTCTGCGGAACGGTTAGTGCGTGGTTCCTACTCGGAGGACCTCAATTAATTTTCGAGCTTGGACCCAACCTGGTCGTAGTTCGTTCATACTTGATGTTCTCACTGATCGTCGTTCTCGCTAGCGGCTGGCTGAAATTTCATGGAACAAAACTAATTCACTACAATTGGTGTAGGCGATACGTAGGACTGCAGTTCATCGACATTTTAATTCATTATTAGTGCCCAATTATCCCCATTTATGGGCAGCGTACAAAATTCATTAATAACAATTAATAGGACCTGGTATGTACATTCCACACATCAATAATTCAAATTTACACAGTTCGTGTGTGGAATATAAAAGTTCGAGGTTTACGGTGTGGCACAGAAGAATTGAGCTTTTAATCATAACGGTAGAAACACTTTCCACACGACTAACACTGATGAACTTTTACACAACTGTTCAAAATTAAAGGTCAATATTACGTGGGATGTGCCTCAGATACGTCACAAGACTCAAATCAAAACTCGGAACTGTCATGGATTGTGCCTCAGAACACGGACGAATCAATACTCAATTCATGGCGCGAACGCATTATATTTATATAATTCAAACAATCTCACTGCAAATTACGTATTGTTAATTGAATTCATTACTTTCATTAAATGGAAAAGTAAACAATTGCTTGCAACTGGTATAGTAAAAGATAGCATAAATAGTACTGTGTAAATTGATATACAGATTTCTGTTAATTTAATATTGCCTCACTTTCAAATACATCAACCTAGATTTTCGACCAATTACTTCGTAATAAACGGTAATTATACGGAACCTGATGACGGTAAAACTTTCCCAACATTACTTGTGAAATACAATAATATCTATTTTAATACTATGAGGAAAGAATTTACTTAGTTTTATCAGAAATACTAATTAGCACACTATCTGAAATATAACAATACGCCTTTGGCATTAACTAATTAATATTTGCTAATTAAAGGGAGTAAGACAGGGTTGTAGCCTTTCTCCAATGTTATTCAATTTGTACATTGAGCAAACTATAAAGAAAAAGCAAGGAGAAATTTGGTGAAGGAATTATAGTTCAGGATGAAGAAATAAAAGCATTGCGTTTTACCGATGACGTTCTAATTCTGGCAGACACAGCAAAGGACCTGGAAGAGCAGTTGAGCGGAATCGACAGTGTGCTGAAAGGTGCAGTCTAAGAAAATCAGGCGATGCTGAAGGAATTAGATTAGGTCACGAAACAAAATAGGTGGTAGATAAGTTTTGTTACTTGGGCAGTAAAATAACACATGATAGTCGCAGTGCAGAGGATATAAAATGCAGAATGGCAATGGGAAGAAAAGCGTTTTTGAAAAAGAGAAATATGTTAACATGGAATATTAATTTAAGTGTTAAAAATTCTTATCTGAAGGCATTTGTGCAGAATGTTGCCTTGTACGGGAGTGAAAGTTGGACGATAAACATTGCGGACAGGAAGAGTATAGAGGATTTTAATATGTGGTGCTACAGAAGAATAGGTGGGTTGAACATGTAACTAATGAGTAGGTACTGAACAAAATTGGGGAAAAAAGGAATTTCTGGCACACCTTGACTAAAAGAAGGGATCGATTCTTAGGACACATTCTTAGACCTCAAGGAATGGTAAATTTATCATTGGAGGGAAGTGTTTGGGGCAAAAAGCGCAGAGGGAGGCCAAGAGATGAATACAGTAAGCAGATTCAAACGGATGTGGGTTGTCATTCTTATGATGAGATAAAGAGGCTTGCTCAGGATAGAGTAGGGTGGAGAGCTGCATCAAACCAGTCACCGGACTGAAGACCACAACAACAACAACAACAGCAACAATTAATGACACTTCTTCGATACAAAAAAAAAAAAAAAAAAAAAAAAAAATACGCATCCAGACGAACTGTGTCTGTATTGCAGGACAAAGTTGTATTAACAGCACGCTGAGGGATGGTGAGGTAAAAAAAAAAAAAAAAAACACTTAAAACTTAGTTTGTATTCTGATGTTCGATGAGATGGCCGGTCTGCGTTGTGGTTGAAGTCCGTTGATCCAGGTTTACTTCGGAACTGCATTCACTTACATGAAATAGTGGTCGACGTTAAATGATGAAAATGACGAACTCACTTATTTCAACTTTTCTGAATAAATGTTTTATTGCCTTGTTGCATTTTTTAATGTTGCACAATATCATTTTTGGACAAACAGAGAAAATAAACCTTGTCTGGAACGCAGCCCGATATAATCTAATAAAATATGGCCTCTCTCCAAACATTTGAGAGAGTACCGCATAAACATGAAAATAACTATATTCCGTAAATTTTATATATATTTTAAACAAAGATAAAAAATAAGTTATGAATTTTGTCTGAAATTACTTTTCATAATAACAATATATTTTGTTAACTTGGTTGTACAGAGTTACTGTAATTCTATTTAAACTAGGCATACAAATAACAAGTTTGAACTTGACTTTATAAATTTACTTATTAGGCCTACTCAAATTAAGGGTTTTATATATTATTTTTTACGTAGGTAAGTCAATAGTTTGTAATTAGCGTATTGGCGTTTTGGTTTTTAGACTTGAAATTTTAATGCATTTCAATTTCTGGTTTAAATTTTTATAAACACGGATTTGTATAAAGTTGTCATAGTTTTGTCTATTTCGAAGCTAGTTCCTTAGTACCAAAGAATTATTAAATTTAGTATGTAAAAAATGTTCAGTTTTTAATTTAGGATGCAGTGACATATATGAAACATGGTCGACCCTAATTTATTTAAACAAAAGTTACATATGTAATCATGTCGTGCAATAGTTAGAATATGTAATATTGTTGTTTTTATACAAATTAGTATCTAACTAAGCGTAATGCATTTTTATGTTTTCAGCTATTTTTTGCGAAAGTATCAGAAATTGATAATTGCGAAAAAGGACAGCCAAAGTTACGTTTAAATCAGTATACTATTTCTTAAAGATGTTCTACTAATAGTGTTAATAGTATGTTAAATTGAACGCGAAAATGTGATACTTTACATGTCTGCTGGTAAAATTTCATTTGAGGTTTTTCAGGTTTTTGTCTGTAATGTTGGCAACGAATGTGTAGGGAGTGCGCAACATAGCAGAAACGTTACAAATGGTATCGGGAAGTTCCGTAATGTAAACAGATGGGAACAAATCCTAACATCCTTCGTTACAAGCTGTACAGATAAAAGGTTTTCATTTGGGGCCTTGTCGATTTCTAAGGTATGCGCAGGCCCGCCAAACGTTTTCACCTCGAGGGCAGACTTCAGTCCCCGGAGCAGTGTAGTCTACAGGACTCTGCCACCACCAGCCTTTCTAGCCAGCTCGTTCGGTGTCAATTAACGCGCTCAAAGTGGGCCCCGGCTCCATCAAGCACGGCGCAAATGGAAAATTTTCACTCCGGCCGCTGAACGATGCGTTTCCCCCACCAAAGAGAGGCGAGCGGCGAGCGACCGCTAGGCGCCGGCTTTTGTTCCAGGGATTACTCTGCGACCCAAGTTCTTTGTACGCGGAAATACAGCTCTGCGTCTTGGCTCTGGAATAAGATTGTTAAAATTCAAACACACACGAGAATATAGTTGAGCATCGCGATTCCTTTTTAGGAATAGTTTCTTGGAAATTGGGATTCGATATCACACTCCGAATCGATTCTCACGATCCGTTCTCGATTTCTTATAGTCTGAATTGGCACGATTCTTACATAATGCCGAAAAGTTATACATCTTGCTCATAGGTGGCAATACATGTCTGTGTCATGGATGTTGGAATCTAGCCTCGTGAATCTTTTCCTACGATTCGTTCACGATTCTTTCTGGTCTGCGACGGCACGATTCTTACAGAATGCCAAAAATGAGACAATATGGGTATCGGATTTCTTAACGTTTATGGCGAGTAAAGTTCAGACTTAAAACAATAATCAGCTAAAGTCATTCTATTCAACTCTCAAAATTCTGGAGAACATACAGTCTCTGAAGTTTTGCAAGCGAATATAAATAGATATCCATTACCGATTACTTTTGCTAACCGTGTAGCTTATTTGATAGCGTTGTAGGGTGTCAAAATAATGAACGTAGGTTACTGAGTTCTAATCTTGCTGAAACGATACAATTTTTTTTTTTTTTCTTTTTTAGTTCTGTTCGAATACTTCGGCCATTTATATATAGATTTCGATTAATGATGGAAAATCTCCTCAGTGATGATAAATTATTTTTCAAAAGAGTACTTAACTTTCTGCTGTACCATCGATAGTGACACAAATGAAGAAAAAGAAAAAAAGAGAAAGGACGCAAAAGGACAAGCTTTCGGTACACAATTCCTTCTTCAGGTGGGAGAGAAGGGAAGAAAAAAGGATGGGAACGGAAGGGAAAGGTAATTCACGATCTAGGTCATGAGGATAATGTTTGAGTGAGAAATACAAATTTCATCAAATGAATGGTAATTAACACACTATAATAGTTATAAAATACTTACTATGTAAAGTCTCTTAGTTTCAGCAAACACGTCTTTAGAAATGAACTTTAAAAATCAAAATCCCTCTCAAAATACTCAATTTTATCCGAGAGACGAGAAATTCGCGTTTTATATAAAAATGTTTCTTTGTGTAAAATCGGTTTCTTTCAGGAAAAATAAACATAAAAACCTAAATAGTAAAACAGATTTTCGAGATAGTGTTCAAAACATTTCTGATGGCATTTTTATATAAAATGAATATTTTTGTAAAATTGAGTTTTTACAAAAAGTACAACTATATAGATGAACTCAAAAAGGATAAACCTGTATAAATACAAAATATAATACAAATCGTCAGAACCGTTTCTGGGATATGCGAAATATAAATGTGCAAGAATTGCTCTTTCAAATAAATTACATGAACTGTATAAACGACGTTTGTGTGTTGCACTGCATCTGCAACGCTTAAAAAGTACGTAATTATTCATCATACTTTCATTTATTGCAGTTAATAGTTAACGGCTCACGATCTTCGTTATGCGCTTCCATTGTTCATACGCGTTCTCTCCCCGACTGCTTTCTGGCTTTCGTATCATTCGGCGCGATTCGGCTTGATTTGGCAGTCGCCTTCGAATCACGAATCGTTGGAACTTGGAAGCAGTGGCGTAACTATGGGGGGGGGGGATGAGGGGGATAGAACCCCCAACCCCAGAACCCGAAAGGGAAAAGAGAGAGAGAGAGAGGAAAAAAAAACTCGTTTTGCAGCGATCTGGTAAAGGTAAAGATTTGAAACTTGGGGTGTTTTACCGTAAGCTTTCATTGGAAGGGAGTTAATTAGTTTCTTCAACATGAGTGGTAGATGGTAGTCTGTCTGGAAACTGACTAAAATTTTGCTCGTCAAGCAGATCTATCCCCCCCCCCCCCCCCCCCCCAAAGCCAAGTCCTGGTTACGCCACTGCTTGGAAGCGTCACGATTGTTCTGAACAAGGATTCGCCCGGATTACGTTTCGATTTTTACGATTCTTTATTTGTATTCGTTCAAATGAACGACTCATTTACGAGTCGCCACAGCTCTACATAGGAAAAGTGTCATGGCGCGTACCGACATATGGTCGGACAAAGTGATAAATTCTGCAATGCGATTTAAAAGCTGTACCCTTTGTCATTTTGCCGAGATAGAAACTTTTGGGAAGAATGCGCGAAATTCGATCTGTTCTTCTTTTTTGGGGGGAGGGAGGGATGGGGGGGAGGGGTCGAGAAGCTTATCAGCAACATAACTCATTTTTTCATTATTTCTCAAAACTGATCAACATTTTATCACAAATTCATTTCTAGCTGCTTGTATACATAGTGTAGCTCGTACTAGAAACAATTACCTGCATAGAGTTACTCCTAACATGTTCGTTTGTTTACATAAGTATTCCTCCTCTGCCATGTAAAAGTAGTCAATCACATACTAATGTTGCATTATGAGTTAGTTTCTGGAAATATGAGAGGTGCAATAGTGACATTTACTGCATCGGGTGCATTATGGAAGCACTATACAGGTGACCAGCTATGAACTTTTTGTTGTTAGTAGTCGATAATAATTTTAAGGATTTTTTTCTAATATTTTTCTCAGTATAAACGCACTATACATTAATCGTAGCAGCTTTAATAGCTTCAAATAAAATGCCATGCTTTAAAAGGATATTTTAATACTCACTGGTCAAAAGAACTAGGTGTCAGTAGGTCCTGAAGAATTGTCATCGGCGGAATGAACCAAAATGGTTCGAAGTCTTTTTGTTAGTTCTACGGAGTAGATTAGATTAGTACTTGTTCCATAGATCGTAGTGTAGAAGGAGTTGCCATTCAGAAATTCTTTTAATTTATTTTTGAATGCTAGTTGGCTATCTGTCAGGCTTTTGATGCTGTTTGGTAGGTGGCCAAAGACTTTTGTAAAAGCATAATTCACCCCTTTCTGTGCCAAAACTAGATTTAACCTTGAACAGTGAAGATCATTCTTTCTCCTAGTGTTGTAGTTATCTACAGTGTTATTGCCTTTGAATTCGGAGTGATTGGTAATAAAAAAATTTCATAAATGAATATATATACTGTGAAGCTACTGTGAAGATCCCTAGCTCTTTAAATAAGTGTCTGCAGCATGATCTTGGATGGACTCCGGCAATTATACTGATTACACGCTTTTGTGCAGTGAATACTTTTTTACTCAATGATGAATTACCCCAAAAAATGATGCCATACGAAAGCAGAGAATGAAAATAGGGATAGTAAGCTAATTTACTGAGATGTATATCACCAAAATTTGCAATTACCCTTATAGCATAAGTTGCTGAACTTAAACGTTTCAGATCTTCAATGTGTTTTTCTCCAGTTCAACCCCTCAGTAATGGAGACATCAACATTACGACAACAAATATGGAGGTAATAACAAAGTTGTTGCAGAGGGGGTTGGTGTTGACTTGTGTTTGCTCTACCACACGAATTACACAGGGAGTTGGGTTCAGACATCATAGTGAGAAGGTAGTGCAATGCAACAGCAACGTGGCTTACCTGAAGATATGGCATGTGGAGCCGTATTAGTGTTGCAGCTACTGAAGTGACGCAAAGTGTAACTTCTAGATCCTGGACGCGATTTCAGACAATAGGGACCGTTAAACAAGGCAACGCCAAGGACGTCCACGGCGAACATCAGCAAGAGATGACCTTCATCTCCGGTTAACAGCCCGTCGAGACAGGAGGCTGACTGAAACTTCTTAGTCTCCATCCAGCAACATGACGCGCAATATCATCACATACAGTCTGAAATCACCTTCGGTAATGTGGCCTATGGTGACACCGTTTACGTCACAGAAACAGGTCGGAGGAACATCTGGATTGGAGGGGTCACGACTGGCGCTGATTCTGTCCACTGATGAGTCAAGATTTTGTGTTCAGCCGGACTATTAGGAACGACACATGGAACGGGTAACAAACCTGATTATGTGCTGGAAATATCTCGACATCATGGTGGTGGACGAATGATGTCGACAGGCGTCAGTACTGGCGGACGTACAGATCTCTATGTTGTTCAGAATGGCGCTTTGACTGCTCAGATATATGGAGACGAGATCCTTCGACCTTTTGTTGTGTCCTATGCTGGTACCATAGGAGATGGGTGCCTTCTGGTGGACGATAAAGCTCGTCTCCACAGAGCTGCTCTGGTGGACAACATTGTTGCAGCTAGAGGAATTAAACGAATATTATTCACCAGACTTGAAAACGATTGAGCATATCTAGAATGCACTTAAGAGACGTACTGTAGGCAACCCAACGCCTCCCACAACTGTTTCAGACCTGGATACTGCACTTACGGAAGAATGGCGAAACATTACTCAAGAGCTGGTTGACATATTTTCCATCCCATCAAGGTGTGCAATTGTACTGCCGTCCGAGGTGATCACACGCCATATTAGAGGGCAACGAGATTGACTTTTTCACTATTATGGTGCCTCTGTGTATGTAAACGTTATATAAACTTCAAGTTTATTTATTTTTATTCGTGTCAATAGCGTTGCATACAAAGGCCAAAGACAAGAGTACAACTATGATACAAAGCAAAAGAGATTATATATAAACTAATTGCAAAACCACTAAATATAATCAGACCAAAAATTAGCAAGCTCGACGGCATTCTCCTTGGCGTGCAATAGCTCCTCGAGGGTGCAGGGTACTGGGCACTGAGGACAGCTGTACAGGTGCTTGGCGTTTTTTCGGATCCACATTCACAGAGATTTGATTCATCCCCGAGGTAGTTCCATCTAGCCATGTTGTCCCCAATTTATAGTCTGTTGAGGGACTGCCATGTTTCCAACGGAAGATTTTCGCGTGGGGGAGGGCCTACAGAGGTGGATATCAGCATTTCTGGCCGTCCACAGGTTTAGTCGTGCCGTTGAGGGTGATGTACTACAGTTGAAGTAGTTTTCATAAAACTCTTCCTGGATTTCAGCCTGCTTGGTGGAGTTACTGACCTGTGTACATTATTAGTAATGTCTCTAGAGCAATTGTGTCCACAAAGTAATGGAACTCTTTTTTTAAATGTGATTGGGCTTTATTGTTATGCATATTTTTAGTTCGTATCTGACCCCTGTAGTTTCACGTAATAAAGTAGGTAGGAATTCGCAGTTACTGAAAAATTAAATAATTAAAAAATAGGGACTTAACTCTAATTATCTGCTAGCAGCAGCAAATGACCACGAAGGTATTCTTTCAGGATAATAGACGGAATAACGATGCCAAGCAACGGCGTTAATCCGTTACCACTAAATTTTGATTTGCAGTGCTGACACCGTGGTCGACCCCGCACTTCCACCCATTCTCCCGCAAGATGGCAGACGTGCTGCACACCGTTTCGCTGTGTGTCTTCGTCTGGTACCTCCTTCGGATATGTAAATATCTACTTCCCCTAACCTCTGTCTGTTCAAAATGTTCAAAGGTCTGTAAATCTATCGGACCAAACTGCGTGGTCATCAGTCCGTAGCTGACTAACTACTTAAACCTAGGCAAACTAACCTACGGACAAACACACACACACCCATGCCCCAGGGAGGGGACTCGAACCGCCACGGCGAGCAACCGCGCGCTCCGCAGCGAGGTACTTTAGACCGCTCGGCTACTCCACCGCGGCTCTAACCTCTCTTACCGGTTATATACACCCGTGATTTTAATTTTGTGTACAATTATGGCAAAGTTTCATTGGCCTCACTATATAGTTAATCATCAGTGTTCAATTTTCGGTTTCATGTCTTTATATATGCAAAAAATAACGTTATTCCGTTACTTGGTATTTTGATTACCACTGTCGGCGACATACCGCCTCTCGCTCTACCGCTAGACCAGTATCTCTCGCAGCGCATATCCGTTTTTACCCACGAAAATTTCTGCTTCCTTTTCCGCTCTTAACGGCTATATACACACAGGTATTTTGTTATGTGCACATCTGTTGCAAAGCCCCTTTCGAATAATATATATCTTTCATTGGCCTCCCTGTGCAATTAATATTACAAATCGATACTTCAGTTTTTATGTTGGCATATTTATGTAAGGATTGTTAACTGTACTTGGCCATGCTTTGGTGTAGCTTGTTGCAGATTAAATACAAAAGAAAGAAAATAGAAAACACACATTTCTAATACGTGTAATTTCCTAATGCTTTGTGAACGAGAACTGGTTATACACCCTACACCCCCTGCCTTTCCCCTCTTCTCTGTCTGTCCTTATCCTCGTTCCCCTTTGTCCTTATCCTTTTCTGTCCTTCTCTCTACACCTCCTTCTCTCTCCTCCTCTCCCTGTCCATCTATCCCTTTCCCACAATTCCATCCAGTTTAATTCAACCATCCGATCGTCCTTCCTACTCTTTCTGGCATCTGCCCCGCCCCTCACAATCTCCTCCTCATCATCATGCTCTCCTGTTTATCTCCTCGTTCTCCCTCTGTACGTCAATTCCTCTCTCTCTCTTCTATCTTCTAGAGCCATGCATAATGTTCTAAATCTTGTAACCCTGAAAGTACTGCATTGAATGCTTTGAAATTTTGTCTCAACGTTGCACTATTATAAGTGCGTTTTCGTATATATATATATATATATATATATATATATATATATATATATATATATATATATATACACCTTGGGCGACGGGGCGGTCTCCCAGCCTTCCTCACATTGACTAGAGCCGGCCCTGTCTTTAATATAAACAACGTTTCTCCATAATATATATATATATATATATATATATATATATATATATATATATATATATATATATTCTCCATAATTTATACAAATTTTATTATGGAGAAACGTTGTTTATATTAAAGACAGGGCCGGCTCTAGTCGATGTGAGGAAGGGTGGGAGACCGCCCCGTCGCCCAAAGTGACAGATTTTTTTTTCTTGATTTTTTTTTGGGGGGGGGGGGAGGGGTATAAGATTTTTAAATTATTATATAGTTCCAAAGGTTAAATTAAACAAGACCATGAAAAGTGGATATACCTTGGCTGATTGAAGAAAAGTGAGAATACATTGGCAAGACAAGTATTCTTAAAATCCAAAGTTTCTAGTAATGAAATTTATCTGCGGTACAGAAACACTCAGCTATGATTTCAAGATATCCATTCCGGACACGAACTGCAGCTGTAGCATAAATTGACGGATTATAAAAGAATTGCAACCAGCTGCTTTTTTGGATGTTATTTATTTAACCCAGAACTAGTTTTCGAGCCACTGCAGGCTCGTCTTCTATGGATACTTTACAGGAACATTTATCTTCCGGTAAGTGTAGGTATATGCTGTCATGGTGTTCTGCTAACATAACTGAACTTTAGTAAGCGAGAACAGAATAAACCCCACAAAATCCTGAATGAACAAACAGAGTCAGCACATAACTTTTTCTTTGAAAACTTTCAACAGATTCTAGCACCTAAATAGTAAAATACATCTGCCCATATCCATTCATAGGTAATGCACTATTATTAATGTCAATCATCAAAATAATAAATGTCCTGTTATTGTTTAATCTGTTTATATTATCATAGCCACATTAGATATGGTCCAACCACTCTGTAAATATTTCAACCTTTCATATTTATTTTATATTTGTTAATGTATCTCACTTAT
Source organism: Locusta migratoria (assembly GCA_026315105.1). Taxonomy (NCBI): domain Eukaryota; kingdom Metazoa; phylum Arthropoda; class Insecta; order Orthoptera; family Acrididae; genus Locusta; species Locusta migratoria. The sequence goes on along the minus strand of CM048751.1, from coordinate 47,086,227 downwards.
TTCATTATGAATGTAACTAGATACTAGCAAAGTTCAATATACTGTGTAAAATATAATTTTAATCTGTTACATACTCTTTATACATTCACGATGTCTCAAAGCAAAGAACATAAATTACTGAAGTGCATTATCTACCACAGCCATCCTCTTTGCACCACATTCAATGTTTATATTTTGTTAATGTGAAACGCTAAGTGTAGCAAAAATGCTCTCAGGTGTAATAAACGTCAGTTCCCAATGCATAACTTGGTTACACGTACACCTACAATAAGAACACAGTAAGTACATAAAATTATAATACGTTTAATTCCGGTTTATTCTGTTCTCGCTTACTAAAGTTCAGTTATGTTACCAGAACACCATGACAGCATATACCTACACTTAGCGGAAGATAAATCTTCCTGTAAAGTTTCCACTGAAGATAAGCCTGCAGTGGCTCGAAAACTAGTTCTGGGTTAAATAAATAACATCCAGAAAAGCAGCTGGATGCAATTCTTTTATAATCCGTCATTTTATGCTACAGCTGCAGTTCGTGTCCGACATGGATATCTTGAAATCATAGCAGAGTGTTTCCGTACCGCAGATAAATTTCATTACTAGTAACTTTAGATTTTATGAATTTTATTCTCATATTTCGTCGTTCATCCAAGGTATATCCACTTTTCACGGTCTTGTTTAATTTAACCTAGTTCCACTAGTTCTGGATTAAATAAATAATGTCCAAAAAAGCAGCTGGTGGCAATTCCTTTATAATCCGTCAACTGTGCTATGACTTAAGAAGTAACCGTTGACTCCCACGAAAAATTAGAGACATTCATACTAATACACACATCCGTTATTCGCGATATCCTACAATCAAGATAAACACGATGCAAGGTTATTCCACAGAATGCTCAGTCAATGTGTTCGGCAGCGATCGGACGCTTCCACGTGACGTCACGTTGGTATCGATATTGACAGTAGCAACAGTGGTTTGTATTGAATATAAATGTTTATCTTTCGATGTCGCGGCCCTAGTCCAGTGCACAATGAACAGGCCCGCTGGCGTTTCTTTCTGTTAAACGGGCTGCAACAAAACAGTGCTGCGTGTGAAGTAGACGCCTCAGTTCAGAGTGCTTTCACGGAAGCTGTCATTAACACAAGAATTAATTAATGAGACTGCCCCTCTCTGCTCGCTAAGTACTAGGAAAAAATGAGCAGAGTTTAGAATTACGCTCTGCCGATGACATAAATTAATCTTGGTTGACATATTAATTTTGGAGTTATGGCTTAAAATTTACTGCACTGCAAACGTAACACTGACGCTCCTTTGATGTTAGCGACATATTCGTGACAAAGAGACGCCTGAGTGTGACATATGAAAATAAGATGTCATATATGAACTATATTGTGAGAAATGTTGACTACGTCGAAACATGCTGGAGTGGGGGGGGGGGGGGGTGGAGGCGGCTCTTGCAATTTTCACACTGGGTGCTGGGTGGTAAGATCTCTGGAGCTGGCTGTGATTAAGGAAAGCGATAAACAGAAAAACCTCCTTAGTTAAAATACAAAGTTGTGTCAAAATTTCAAATCAATCTCTCAAGAACTAAGGAAGATTAGGCGTATTGTAGGAACATACTCTTACATTTGATTGAATTTAAAAAGATATGAAAACTAAAGTCAGTTCGTCAGGCCGCGTTCGATCTGACCATATTCTTTCAGTTTTGTTTGAAACGAAAATTATTCATTCACAAATTGACTATCAACTACCTGTATAAGAATTCACTTAATTCTCGCTTACTTTGATTTATCCTTCAGTACTCGCTGTGAATATTTCAATTGTTTTATTTTACGATATCTTCTATTCTATTTGAGGTACGCTGTTCTTTCTGTCCTAAGAACGCTTAGCGGATTAAGGTCTTCCATTTTTACTTCTAAACACTTGTGTTAATTGATTCTGTACAATTTCAAACACAGACATCGTCACTGGAATGTGTGGCAAATATCTATCTTTATTCACTTATGAGAGTTTGAATCTTTCCCACGACTGCCGTTCTTGCACCCAAAAAAATGATAATTACTATTAAATCAATAGTTTTGGATCTACTATCAGTAAGTTGAAGATGTTTGAATACATTGATAACGGAAGAAGAAAGAGAAATTTGCTTTCCCACATAATTTTCTAACAGCTTCATGCGCCGACTTTGATGGAAGGTGCTGTTTTAATGCTTCTCAGGAATTTGAATGCAGCTAAGAGATTACTGAAGGGGACAAGGGTAATAGAAAAATGTATAACAGTACCATAGGTGTAGAAGTTGCAACTGGTGTGAATATTTGGGAACGAATACGTGGGTTCAACGCCATCTGACAATACAAAACCATTGTCGTTTAAACGACGGCAATTTCAAATTAGATTAGGATTTTGTGTTACGATTTGCAAATTGTAGTTTCAAACGCTTGATCCAGTCGCTATCTACTTCCGTGATACAGTTTTTATTCATGGAAGGTTGTGTGTTGTCTTACTCCGCGACGAAGCATTCAAGGATGTAAAAGTAGAAATTAAAAACAATGATCAGCGGACGGCTTAACATTGTCTGGTACGAAATACTGTAAAAATAATACTCCATTTAGGTCCTACTGTTAAAATCTATAATAAAATACTATGAGTTGATAAATATGTAAATTTATTTATTTTCACTTTAGGTCACTCACCAATAACGGTGCCAGTATTCAAACGGGACACCTAGTTATTATTATTATTATTATTATTATTATTAGTCGTAAATCTCCCATGTGGAAGACGCTAAGTAAAGCTGGTTCATTTTCCGTTCTTCTTGGTCTTCTGGTTCTTTTTATTTGCCCACCAGTTTTTCATTGTTTGAGAAAATTTAGTTCTTCTTTCTTCACTCTATTTTGTTCCAGTTCTCGGTGCTTTTGTCTCTGGTTTAACCTCCCACTTTTCAACTTTTATTCTAAAATTGTTTCTTGCAGCTATTTCTTTTTTAGTAATTATGGCTAATTCCAAATCTTTTTTAACTTTTTGGATCCATTCTCCTTCATTAACAAGAGAATCTACGTATTTTACAATTCTTTTTGTTAATCTGTATTCAGGGAGTCTCATTATGTGGCCATAGAATTTGAGGCTTCTTTTCCTCATGTCTATCTCTATGTTAGAATATTCTTCAATTTTTGATGTTTTCTGTAATCTATATCCATTCTCGGTCCACCTTGGTCCCAAAATTTTTCTAATTACTTTTCTTTCTTCTTTCTTTAGATTTTTTAGATCAGTTTTCCTGTTTAGTGCCAAGGTTTCACTGGAATATAACATTGATGGTTTAATGACTGTATTGTAATGCCTAATTTTGGCATTTAAAGATAAGCATCTTTTATTATAGAGGTTTTGCACCTAGTTATTATTATTATTATTATTATTATCATTGTCACGTGCCAAGCCATGTTCTTAGTATCCGTTACTCTTTGCCAGCCATTTCTACAGTACTTTGTCTTATGGTGGAGATTCAGGAATAATCAATACTAAGTTTTTCTGAGATAGCAATAATACATATCATGTCGTCTTCAAACACATGTCAGATGCGGTCCGCAGCTTTCAGATTTTTATAACAGAAATAAAAAATAAAGAGACTGATTCTCTGTAGGAAAAAAATTGTTTCTGATCGTTATGTTGTAATTTACTTTTACAAATGGTCTTGTTTACGTTTTTATATACAGAGATCACGAATACTGAGTTTCCGAAAATTATGTTTCTTTTGAACACTTCTTTTTTAAATGTTTATGTGGAATCGGATTTGCACACAAAACCCAACTTTGCAAGGGCCGAAGCTTTCTGTCTCGTTGAAGTGACGGAATTCTGTACATTATGTATTCTTCTCAGTCTGGGAACTGTCGGACAAATAATATTACAGTTCTCGCTGAGACGCAACGAACGTAATATTACGGTCGCGTGTTTCTTCTCACCGTCGACAGCAACGTAACATTACGGGCATGGCACTCTTATATTCTTCTAATTCATATACGTTTAAGAGGATGAATAGAAGCAGCTTAATCCTACACACATGAAACTAGTAAATATATTTCAAATTACTAAACGTTCATATCCTGTATCAAGTATCGACTTATAAGGTCAGGTATAACTTAGTTTTGTGTTACAGTACCTTCAGTTGGCGTACTAAGTTCATTGTACTAAATTTGTCTTGCCGTTAATATGAACAAGCTGGATCAAACACCTCATCAATTTTAAGCCGAAGAAAGCTTTAATTTCAAAATGGGTTATTCCTGTTGAATATATATTTGTCAATTCTGATGCTGAAGTAAAAACAGCTTAGGAGAAATACCGAGATGAGGAATGAACAATGCTTTTCTGTATCACTTAAACATGAATGAAACAGTATCATATTTCTATTCTGTGAGTGGGTAAAAATATTCTTAAAATAGTAGAAGTAAAAACTGAAAGAATGTACCTAACGAAAGTTTTTCTCATTAAAATCTATCTCTTTGCACAACCAACTGCACTGTCATCTATTCGAGAGGCTGAGATTTCAGTTCACTGAACTCTTTTGGTAATGCACGTTTTTTGTAAACACCCAGAGATAGGTTCATTGAAAATAATGTTTACAAAACAAGAAATATTTAATCTTCTATATTGATTTTGAAGCAACGTTACTTATCTGCGCTTTCTTCTTCAGTAACTGGCAGTTGCAATTGCCAATCGACGTTAGCTAAGTCATCTTAGTGACTGCGCCTGACACAATTTATAGAAGACGGTTGTGAAGGCAAAAAAAGTCACGATGGTATTTTTCACTGGCTTAACATCAGTCTACGATATAGTCAACCAGTGCATGGTATAACTAAGGACTATAAAGTCGCATGATTCAGATCTTTCTTCAGAATAGAAGGTTTCTAGTTGAATCCCAGAGTCAGAGGTGCAGATGGAGGAACCTATAAAACGACCTCCCGCATGTACACCAATGAACAACCTCGCCAACAAGAAATATACAGTTTTATATATGCAGATGATTCCGCTTTAGCAGTACAGAAAAAAATATCAACTTCCAGAGTAGAAGCTATTCCATGAATTACAAATTATAAATGGTTACTATTAAGAAAACCTGTTGTTGTTATGGTCTTCAGTCCGGAGACTGGTTTGATGCAGCTCTCCACCCTACTCTATCCTGAGCAAGCCTTTTCATTTCCTCATAAGAACGGCAACCCACATCCACTTGAATCTGCTTACTATACGCGTCTCTTGGTCTCCCTCTGCGATTTTTACCCCACACACTTCCCTCCAATGCTAAATTTACGATTCCCCGATGTCTAAGAATGTGTCCTACCAAGCGATCCCTTCTTTTAGTCAGGGTTAAGAAAACCTACTGTAGCTAAATCCATCAATAACACGTCTTCCACCTCAAAATTCAACACACATCAAGAAAGCTGCAAATGATCTGGCAAGGTAAACAGTTTGAGCACTGTTTCACCTCATATAACTCTTGACCGATTACTTACCAGCATTTGAACATTTGAAACTTTTCACTATGATTTTTTGTAAAACGAAACAATATCATATTTCCCACTCTCTTTGTTGCCCACTTTGCAAAGTGCTTTATTTTTTTGTCCCTTTCTTTTCAGGCATTCAAGTGATGTTGTTAATTTACGCTAGTATTTGAATTTTTCAGGTTAATCAATTGTATCACAGAGTTTATTCTGAGATTAAAAACAAGTTAATAGAATTTATCCATTGTAAAATATACAACATCAAAATTTTTTCATTTAATGAAAATACAGAGATCCAGATATCTAACAAGTGGGTCGTGTAATTTACTTCCTTCAAACTGATCAGTTTTTGATCCAACGGGGACTAAATAATTTATACGTTGTTAGTGGATTCGCGTTGCACTTAGACAATACCTGTAGTTTTAAAATTCGCGTCTTTGCGCTGGTTTGGAGAGCACTCTCGCGAATACGGCGTCCAATGCGTACAGGGAGGCCATAAATATTTTGTTAATGTGAAAGTAATCTGAATAAAATCCAGCATGAACATTAATTACCATAATACGAGTTTGTGAGAGATAAATTTAAAAAAATTCGGATGGGAGTTAAATACAGCTCTGCCAGCCCAACAATTTTTTAGGTATAACGCGATCCGAAATTTTTACTTTCTCGTATAAAACAAATCTCACATTTCCAATTTTGTTAATTTTCTACTTGCTTAGATTGTAGCTCAAAGGTGTATGAAAAGATATGAAACGTCTGTTCACAGTTTCGTATTGTAGCCTCAGTTCTACAATCACACAAATTGCACACACACACTCATACACAAGAGAGAATATCGTTCACGCATTCATGTGCCAATCACAGCAATTAATATTTTGAGAGATCTTTCACATCACGCCGCGAACCACTGAAAATCGAGTTGTAGCCGTATACCAACTAAACTTACAACAGACCAGTCGGTTTAGAAAGAGGAGTGAAGACCAGCCAACAAAGTAATTCTGCCCAAACTGATTCACATATCCACTCTGGTCAGTGCAGACGTTGATACCAACTGACTTTTTCAATAAAATTTCATTCGATATTTTGGTTATAAAACTTCTGACAGCAAACTTTGTACCTAAGAGTTTTAATTGCGAGATAATGACGAATAAAATTTGCTGAACAGTCGCAGGGTGACAAAATTGATGAAGAACTACTGAAACGTATCGTAACAGCTAAATAAATAAATAAATAATAATAAAGTATTCGAAGCCGTATTTCCTGTTTTTTCATGAGCAAAGAATATAGGAGGGAACGAATATTAGAGGATAAAGTTTCGTCCACATCGTGGTCATTAAAGACGGTCGACCAATTCGTGCGTCCCATGCAATTGCAAAGTTCCGTATGCCACACATTGTCTACCAGTCATAAGTGAGCCAACACCGTGTGATACAAAAATTCCTGGCTAATCAGAACTGTGTACCGGACCGAGATACGAACCCGCGACCGTTACCTTTCGCGTTGCGTGCTATGCCACCAGAGCTACGTGTGCACGCTTCACAGCTTCAGACCTCGCCTTCTACCTTCAAAACCCCACAGAAGTTCTCCTCCGTACCTTACAGGAGAGCACTCGTGGAAATTGTGTAGACATGGCTTAACTACAGCCTAGGCGACGTTTTGACAAAGAAATTTTCTCTCTGCAGCGTAGTATGCGCTGATCGTATCGAGCCGCGGCGGAGTGGCCGAGCGCATTGAGGCGCTATGCTCCGATGCGCGAGGCCGTTCCCCGTCTGGGGCTTGAAGCCCCCCTCGGGCATGGATATTTGTGCCGTCTTTAGTATAAGCTAGTCCATAGGTAGTTTGTAAGTTTAGTTGCTGATGACCCCGCAGTTAAGTCCCATAAGCTTTACAAACATTTGAAAATTTGATTTTGATCCTACCGACTAAGTTATCTTTGCGTGCCTCACGTCCAGTACGATGTCATTTTAGCATAGGGAGATACGTTTACTACATACGTTTGTCAAAAACACCTGTCGTATTGCGGGACTTATGCGTGCATAGTGGAAAATATACGTGTTGAACCCAAACTGGGGCATATGGAAGTTCGGGTCGATTAGTGATGCGTACCCGAATAGTAGTTCCAAAGAAAGCAGGAAATCAGGCGCAGACAGGTGTGAAAACTACAGAACCATCAGTTTAATAAGTCATAGTCGCAAAATATTAACACAAAGTTTTTACAGAACGATGGAAAAGCTGGTAGAAGCCGACCTTGGGGAAAAATTACTTTGGGTTCAGGAGAAATGTAGTTACACGGGAGGCAATACTCACTTTACGGCTTATCATAGAAGATAGATTAAGAAAAGGCAAACCTACATATCTAGCTTTTGCAGATTTGGAGAAGGCTTTCGACAATGTTGATTGGAATAAACTTTTTCAAGTACTGAAGCAAGTAGGAGTAAAATATAGGGAGCGTAAGGTTATTTACAACTTGTACAAAAACCAGACAGCGGTTGTCAGAGTTGAAGGGCATGAAAGGGATGCAGTGGTTGGGAAGGGAGTAAGACAGGGTTGTAGTCTTTCTCCATTGTTCTTCAATTTGTTCATTGAGCAAGCTATAAAGGAAAGCAAGGAGAAATTTGGAGAAGGAATTAAAGTTCAGGGTGAAGAATTAAAAACATTGCGTTTTGCCGAGGACATAGTAATTCTGTCAGAGACAGCAAAGGACCTGGAAGAGCAATTGAACGGAATGGACAGTGTGCTGAAAGGTGCATATAAGATGAACATTAACAAGAGCAAAACTAGGGTAATGGAGTGCAGTGTAAGAAAATCAGGTGATGCTGAAGGAATTAGATTGGGTAACGAAGCAATAAAAGAGGTAGATGAGTTTTGTTACTTGGGCAGTAAAATAACAAATGATGGTCGCAGTACAGAGGATATAAAATGCAGAATGGCAATGGGTAGAAAAGCGTTCTTGAAAAAAGAGAAATATGTTAACTTCGAATATTCATTTAACCCTAAGGAAGTCCTTTCTGAAGACATTTGTGTGGACTGTTACCTTGTATGGGAATGAAACATGGACGATAAACAGTGCGGACAGGAAGAGGATATAGGCTTTTGAAATGTGGTGCTACAGAAGAATGTTGAACATTAGGTAGATGGATCACGTAAGTAATGAGGAGATACTGAACAGAATTGGGGAGAATAGAAATTTCTGGCATACCTTGAATAAAAGAAGGGAAAGATTGGTAGGACATATTCTTAGAGATCAAGGAATTGTGAATTTAGCGTTGGAGGGAAGTGCGTGGGGTAAAAAGCAGAGAGGAAGACCAAGAGATGGATACAATAAGCAGATTAAGACAGATGTAGGTTGCCGTTCTTATGTGTAGTTGAAGAGGCTTGCTCAGGATAGAGTATTATGGAGAGCTGCATCAAACCAGTGTCGCGACTGAAGAGCACAGCAACACCCGAATAGTGTAATGGTTAAAGTGACCGTTCTTAAGCGGGAAATCCTGGTTCGACTGTTGCTACGGAACAGATTTTCATGCTTTACAATCTGTAAAGTTGACTGTTTTACATATTCAGAAATGAGAATATATTTCTTGTATGGAGGACAGCGGAAATCATACATACGCGTGTGCATATCTGAAGAAAATGTGCATTGCATATATAGTTAAACACGGACGCTGCACAACGTTTGTTTACGAAGTTTCAGCAGGAGAATTAGAAGCAGCAGACTGTTTGCACAGCAATTAGAGTTACACGCCCTGGAGCAGGAATGCGGTGCTTCCAACCGACGTCAGCCTGACGTTTCCTCAGTTCGGGAGGAATGGCAGAGGAGGCGGAGTTGTCGGCATAATTGGGCGCGGCTGGAACCTCGAGATCTCGCTGGGAGTCGCTGCTCACTCCTGAGCGCCGTCTAAAAGTCTAATGCGTCCGCCGACCGAGATCTTCATGAATTAAAAACAGATGCGATTTCTCCGCCGTTCAGAATGCAAATTGAGAAGCCGAAGTACTCCGCCGGAGAGGAACGCTCCGGAGTATAATTTCCATTTTGACTTCCGACGGAGGGGCGAGGGGTTGGGGGGAGGGGGAGAGGGGGAGAGGGTTCCGAATATTTACGCCTTCGCTCCTGACGAGTCGCGAGATGGAAACAAATGAACGGCAGAGGACGGAAATTAAATACGGAAATTCCACAGCCGATCGGCGGTTACTTAGTATTCTGTGACGTCGTCCGTGGACCTTCAGTGAAAATCTTTGTCCGTAGGGAATGGCAAATGATGGTCATTATTCAGTGAGCAGCGAAGAATCATTTAGACTCTGACTCTTCGAAATATAGCACAACTAGTTTCTTCCGATATATTCTACAAGACGAGGGATCGCCAGACAATCAAAGTCCAATTATGTAACTGCTACATGATTAACACTCAAAGAATACAGCTCTTCGGTTGCAAAGCTAGAAGTTGATTACCAAGGTTTCGGTTTCAACTATGGAAGCCTTCATCAGAAATTAAAACTTTTTTTTAATGGTGCGGATTTTCCGCCGTATGCAAGACACGTGACTTAAATGATTTTTCCCAAATATGTTTCAGCACATTTTGTGCTATCATCAGTGGGGTGGTTTAAGTTTGTTCTGAAAAATTATAGTTACTGTACAATAGTCTTTTCAGGTACATCTAAAATGTTTTTGTAGGTTCATTCGCTTTGAATTTTGCTTAGGTTATCAGGCGATATAACTATTTACGTTTAGTGAAATTAGGTCTAGATGTACGAGTTCACAGTTTTTACATACCTTTACATTAGGTTACGTAAAACTCATTAAGTAGCCTACTTATTTGTTGTTGTGGTAATAGTATTTACAAAATTCTAATCATAAACGTAAAACACATAAATGTTTGTATCGCTTATGGGACTTAACTACGGGGTCATCAGTCCCTAAACTTACAAACTACTTATGAACTAGCTAACACTAAGGACGGCACAAATACCCATGCCCGAGGGGGGATTCAAACCTCCGACCGTAGTGGCCGTGCAGACCGTGACTGGCGCGCCGCAGACCGCTCGGCCACCGCGGCCGGCCTTCTCATCTGCAAACATAACAAACAGTTAAAAGTTTCTTATTTTCTAATTTTCGCTTCGAAAAAAAAAAAGCGTCATTTCTGTTTAGTACTTACAATTCTTTTCCTTCTGTTTAGATTCTGGTTGTTGCTGTTTCTTTTGTTATGTGGATATTATCTGTTGTCCACGTTTTGTTCGTGGTATGCACTACGCCAGATTTTTAGTTTCATAAAATGGACAGAAGTTCTTTAGCAACACAGCTCACGTTCAAGTTACAAATGTAAACTACATGTGTCAAGACACACGATAAAGGCTTCCATAGCTGAAGTCGAAACCTTGGTAAAGTAATCAACCTCTAGCTTTCCTTTCGAAGAGCTGTTTTTATTTATCTATTTAATGTTAATGTTTCATGAACGGTTGCTGTTTAAAACTGAAATAGCTACACGTTTATAATTGCTTTATAAATGAGTTAATGTGTTAAACTTTTCACGTTTCTTTCACTTTTAAAGCTTATAGCAACGGCTCTCATTTCTAGACACTGCATGAGTGTTGCTGACACATTTCCGTTATGTTTATAAGAAATTATAGTTTTTCACGTATCACAATATTTATGACGTCATATCTTGTGAAGTTTTTTTCAGTGCCGTATTATACTGCTACACTCCTTAGTATAAGTGGCTACTGTGTGCAAAACATTTTTGAAGACAGTTGGTAGCAAATGATATATTTCTTCTTCCTCCTATTTTAATTAGAGAAAAAGTGAGCTCAAACGTCTCAGTGCTACTCTTTTTCTTGCATTTTTCAGTAGTTAAGCTTGATGAACAAAAGGTATGACAGTAACTAACGAAGAAGGAATTCTGCCATGTTGGAAATTACCAGCGGTTCCGCACACAAAGAGAGAAGGTCTCTGATGAGAAAGTCACCACAGGGAAAAGATGTAGCGCCGCGGTGGAGTAGCCGAGCGGTCTAAAGCGTCTCGCTGCGGAGCGCGCGGTTGCTCGCCGTGGGGGTTCGAGTCCTCCCTGGGGCATGGGTGTGTGTGTTTGTCCGTAGGTTAGTTTATCTAGGTTTAAGTAGTCTGTAAGCTACGGACTGATGACCACATAGTTTGGTCCGATAGACTTACAAACATTTGAACATTTGAAAAGATGTAGCTTATTGTCCAGTATATGCGTAAGGAGCGTTGTCCAGTATATGTGTAAGGAACGTCTGTCATCATCAAATGTATATCTCGTTGGCAAAGATGCTGTTCAAAGATGCAGTACTTATATCCTGTTTCACTAACAAATATTTTAATCTGCAAATGGAATATATGTCAGCAGGGCCTGAATTCTGAGGATCATAAGAAAATCATAACGCGTCAATAAGCAGACAGCTGATTCACCGCCTTTGGTATATATATTTTTAACAACAGCGTCCTCACGAGCAATATTACTTGAAATTTATTATGGACGCATTATCTCATGAAAGACTTTGTCACATCTGATATTTAGTCTCTGTGTATCAGCTTCTAAAAATATCAAGTACACATCAAATGAGTCACCCTGAGAGAGATCAGATAGGAGAGCAACTAAAGATAATTTCACAATTTACTCTACTTCGGGCTAAATAAAGTACAGGGACAACTTAAATGTTCTCCGCCAACGCTGAGGGAAAATTACATAGATGCAGCGAAAAAAAAAAAAAAAAAAAAAAAAAAAAAAAAAAAAAAAAAAAAAAAATCTAGAACATTAACTGGTCTTGCTTAGAGAACTGATACCACGTTCATAGCCTGTCGACTGTTATTTTGCGGCTATGAAGTTGTCAAATAATGTCTTTATTGTGATATTTTACCTTAATACTTACAATACTTACAAAGGTAATGACAAATACGAATCTCATAGCAACATGCATTCAATTTTAATGAAAGTCCAGCTCCAGTTGCATTTATTGGTGCTTTATTTAAGCCCACACTGCCGGTTTCGGCCTCTATGTTAGGCCTAACATAGAGGCCAAAACCGGTAGTGTGGGCTTAAATAAAGCACCAATAATTGCAACTGGAGCTGGACTTTCATTAAATTTGAACCACAGTTGCGGCAACAGCAAGTATCCACTGATGGAGAAACTAATAGTATATTCAATTGCCTGCATAAAAGTTTCACTTCAAGTGGTGTCTTCTACACCTCTGATGTTTATGCTAAAATAGGCTGAAAGATGCAGTAAATAAAAGGAACAGCAGGTATTCTTCATGTTACAGCACGTATGAATGAATAATGGCCGAACACATTCTCAAGAAGGAAGCGGTTGACCAAGAGAGAGGCAAAAGAACGTGAGGATCGACTATTCGATCCAACGAGCAGGTGTTGTTCAAATGTTCAAATGTTTGTAAATCTTATGGGACTTAACTACGGGGTCATCAGTCCCTAAACTTACAAACTACTTATGAACTACTTACGAACTAGGACGGCACAAATAACCATGCCCGAGGGGGGATTCGAACCCCCGACCGTAGTGGCCGGGCAGACCATGACTGAAGCGCCTCAGTCCCCTCGGCCACCGCGGCCGGCAGCAGGTGTTGATTCAGTGACTACCATTGCGCTCGATGACCAAAGACGTCCCTGGGAACACCCCAGACAGCAGTTGTGTACCAACTAAAGCTCTGTGTGTAGGGAAAGTATGGCCAGCTTCCTAGCGTCGGCTATGCTGGGCCTGTTCCATTCCGCTGCTGCTTACACACTGAGCGCATCAACGTACAGAGCGTTTACAAAATTTATCAATCGATTCTGAGAAAATTGTTCCATGAAAAAGTTAATTTTATCAGATCTTAAAGTGAGATATGTTCGCTCGATAAAGAGTTGATTTTCTATTCGTTATTCGTTATAGTTACTGTGCTCCATCAAATTAAATAAACTACCGCTCAAAAGTTTGAACAGTTCGCAGACGAAAAATGGCATTGCGCAGACCTTGCTTACGGTTGATTTTATCGCATACAAAGCTGTGAATGAAATGTAGGTAAGATATCTAAATTTTATTTAAGATTAAGAGCAGATCGGTAACTGATTTCATTCTGGATATATCGGATGTTATTTCCGTCCGACAGACACGGGAGGTGCACGCATTTCTGTCCAGGCAGTCTCGGCGACTCCACGAAATACCTGTCATTCGATTTTAGGAAAACAGTTTGGTTTGTGGCACCGGATCGAAAGAGTACACCTATAAATTCAGACGGACTTGTACCGTAGGCAAATATTCAAACAGACTCTCAACATTTTCCCATCGGAGCAAAGTATAAATTAAGAAAACATTGAGACAACGGACAATTCTTTGATGAGTATTTTCTTGCGTATTATGTCCTTAAACCTGTAAACTTGACATCAACTACAAAAAATGCACGGAGATACTTACTACATGACTTTTAACAATGTTGTTGTTGTTGTGGTCTTCAGTCTGGAGACTGGTTTGATGCAGCTCTCCAGTATACCATATCGTGAGCAAGCCTCTTCAACTCCACATAAGAACGGCAACCTACATCTGTCTGAATCTGCTTACTGTATCTATATCTTGCTCTTCCTCTGCGGTTTTTACCCCACATACTTCCCTCCAACGCTAAATTCACAATTCCTTTATGTCTAAGAATGTGTCCTACCAATCAATCCCTTCTTTTAGTCAAGGTATGTCAGAAATTCCTTTTCTCCCCAATTCTGTTTATACCTCATTATTAGTTACGCGATCCACCCACATAATCTTCAGCATTCTTCTGTAGCACCAGATTTCGAAAGCCTCTATCCTCTTCCTGTCCGCTTTGTTTATCGTCCATGTTTCACTCCCATACAAGGCAACACTCCACACAAATGCCTTCAGAAAGGACTTCCTGAGGCTTAAATCAATATTCGAAGTTAACATATTTCTCTTTTTCAAGAACGCTTTTCTACCCATTGCCTTTCTGCATTTTATATACTCTGTAATGCCCAAGTAACAGAACACATCAACCTCCTTTACTGTTTCGTTACCTAATCTAATTTCTTCAGCATCACATAATTTTCTTAGACTCCACTAGATTACCCTAGTTTTTCTCTTGTTAATGTTCTTCTCATATGCACCTTTCGGCACACTGCCCATTCCGTTCAATTGCTCTTCCACGTGCTTTGCGTGACAGAATTATAATGGCATTGGCAAAACGCAATGTTTTTAATTCTTCAAACTGAACTTTAATTCCTTCTCCAAATTTCTCCTTACTTTCTTTCATAGCTTCTCAATGTACAAATTGAATAACATTGGAGAAAGGCTACAACCCTGTCTTACTCCCTTACCAAACATTGTATCCCTTTCATACCCTTCAACTCTGACAACCGCTGTATGGATTTGTACAAGTTGTAAATAACGTTACGCTCCCTATATTTTACTCCTGCTTGCTTCAAGAACTGTATATTACTTTCATATCTAAACAAGGATCTAATTAGTTAACTCAATTATAAGTCAAAATTATTGTCTGTTTCAGCATTTATCTGCAAATAAAACCAACGACGCTTGAATAATTTAACCTCACGATATTGTGCAGGAATTTTCTTCACAATATTTATTCAAGTTAAAAATTATGTAAATTTCTGCTGCTTGATTCAATCTTCATTAATTTTCATTATGAATTAAAATGATCACAGCACAGAACTGAGGGTCGCTTCTGGGCGACTAGATTCCTCTTACAATTTTCGTCAGCCCTACTCTACTTCCTAGTTTCCTGAATTCAGATGGATGTACTATAATATTTACCTTCCTTCTTGTTTTTTAAAGAATACAGTGAAACAATGTGGGATTATTCGAATCCGAACATACAAATATTCACACCACTTATTACGATAGGCAAGCAACGTATACGATCAAGATGGCGGAAAAAAAATCATGTGTACCAACCTGGTGACAGCCATACGGCTCTAAAACCGGGAGTTTGACAGTGGGTGCCATCTGATGTCATAGCAGGAAGAGCAACTCTGCGACGCGTCGACGACATACTTCGACCAGTTTAGCTACCCTTGACGGTAAGACAACCTGGGCTTACCTTTCAGTATGAGAACTAATTTCAGCCAATATGACTTCTCTTTCAGAAGGATTTAATAGTTTCGCATAATATAGCTCAGTGCCAGCTGCACATGGCTGGAGTTCCTACTGGTGCCCCTTATCCTAGCCGAACCCTACCTTGGTCAGAAAGGTGGCTAGATCTCTCGTAAATGGATAACTTTTCGAGCTCTTGAGCCCTCAAACCATGTCCGGATTTTGATGATCGGCAGTGCCATTTGGATATAATTTGGTACGATATCCTTCAGGAGGATATGCAACAACTCTGTCAATGCCAAGCGGAATAGATGTTTCAATAAAATGCCAGAGGTACAGAAAACATTACTGACTTGATCCATTTGTCAAGCTCTTTCTCTTGAATACATTTCGAAATTTTGACTGAAATATGATCCATCTACCGATTTTCGTGCCTTTCGAATAATTTATTCGTTGTGTGCTATCCCTTAGTATCTATATCAACAGTGTGGAAACAAAAGAATATTTCCTGCTAAGAAATCGGGAATTCCACTGACAAAGTAGTTTTCACAAAAATCAGTTGCTGGTTGAAGTTTCACCAGGCATGGTGTCTTTCATATAATTTTGGGGGATAATTGGTATATCAAATAAGAACTAACGTAGCATTTTGTAAGTATTCATTCTCAGAAATTAGAACATTTAATGTTTATAAAAAAAAATCGACTAGCAAGAAGTGTGCTATACAAAATGTTAATTCACTCAAACCATAGTCGGTTTCGGATTTTTTTTTCTAGAAATCTAGAAAATGCTTCCATGTATTCCAGTTGGGGCCGCGTTCTATATTTGTTATAGTTTTTTCCCTGCTGTCTCGTATCCTCTATAACGATATCCTAATGTGTTAGTACTATGTCTTTTAAACAGCTGTTTCATCGCAAATGTATGAGCGGTGTTAAGTTTACTGATAGTTTAATGACGCCATACGCCTACAATAATTAATAGACGCGTACACAATAAGCATTCAGGAATCGTGTTCCAGCTTCAAACGAGAAACAGAAATATCATTTTAATTTCGGAATAGTCAGTAGTTGACGCAGGACAACTGGAATAAGAATGCAAAATATCTCCGCAACGGATGTCGTAAGCAGATACTGTCGGCTGGTGCTGCAAATATTCCTCATTTTGTCAGAACCCGGAAGACATGTGTCAATTCGTCAGTGTCGCTCGCACGGATGGGATAACTCCTCTTCCCTGTCTCCCTGTCGTTGTCATGTAGCCGGCTGCACCGGCGGGTTTCCGATGTGTCCAGTTCACGTCAGCTCGCTTCCACGGCACAGTCAGGAGGATGGAAATCTCACGTAAGTCAGGCTCAGCTTACGTCGCCTTTAGGGCTCTTACAGCGAGGCTTCGTGGATTCCAGTGACAACGTTCCCATAGTCGCTGGCATATTTCGAAGTCCCCTGAGTAGAAAGCATTATTCGTCGCGGTTCATTCGATACGGTTTCTTTGCAATCCTTTAATGTTTCCTTTTCTCCGATTTCTTCACGATTTTACAGAAGAGTATGTTTCTTGTATTTTCACTTATTAATTTGAGAGAATAGATTTCGAGATGTATAAGGCTTTTACACCGTAGTTTCCTTACACTTGGAATGTACTGAGTGACACTTTTGGCTTTTCCTGGTCCAGCACCTGTTTGTACGGTCATTAGAACTTCTTTCTTGTCGAAGATGTGTTGCAATATGTATGGAAATTTTGAACAACCTACCGCAGCTAGTACCGAGGTATATTATGCGAATCTATCATTTCCTCCTGAAAAAGAAATACCGGTTGAAATTAATTCTCGTGTAATGGAACCATTACTATCTGCAATGTTCACACTTTATACTCATTTAACATGGAAAAAAAGAAACTGTTTTTGTATAAGGTGTTCGAAATACGCCACATTTACATGTTAAATTAGTACGGATTGTTTCAAAATATACAACAAGGCTGAAAAATTGATAAAGTCAAAACAATATTTTTATCGAATGATCACCATCGGTTGTCTAGATATCGTGGTTCAAAGGTCCAGATAAATTTAGCTCGTCTTAAACTTCGTTGGCGTCCAGACAACTGTGGACTTGAAGACTGATGGTATTTTGTCTTTTAACAATCGTTTCTTCGTTTTTACGTTCTGCTGTGACTGTCCGAATACAGTAAAACAATCAGTAGGACGGCATTTATTTAATTCTTTGCACAAGATCAATATTATTTTTCCTCTAGTGCGCCTATAGCATGCACATGGTCAAAATGTGACTTTTCGTATCAGAAAATCTATTAAAGTTTGCTGCAATTACATTAATTCATTGAGCATTTGCTACCTGTTTACACTACAATCTTGTTACGGCTATTGCCATAAAGAATTGTACCTGTTGATGTTTCAATAATAACGAGGTGTGAATTACATTTCATACAAAATTTTTGCGTTAAAAATTAGCTTATGTCTAGTTCGACTGAGATGTAAAAAGCATTTTGGATCCAATATCTTTTGTTTCACGAGATATTTAAGTCACATTTTACCTCGATGTTGAACGTACTAGAAAAATTTCTTGCTCCCTTGATGTTTTATGTTTACATAGTAAATTACAACTTTTTTGTCAGAGGGTGTGCTCGTGTGTCATAGATAATAAAATTTTATTGATCACTGTTGAAATTTTTTGTTCTTTTCGTGTGTCAAGCGATTTTTACACAGTTTCTTTTTCAAAAACTTCAATAGACTTTTATAAATAATTTTATCTTTCAGATCAGGGTATCATTTGAATATTTATTCATGCGTGTGTAAATTTCCAGTTGTTCTATAATGTTTGGAGTAGGGCCTTTAGGTACTGTGTGTAGAATTTCTAAAACGTTTTAAATGTGTGGTTTTTGGCGATATAGTTCGACTGGTTTGATTTCACAGTTTCTTGTAGGTCCTGTAAATAGAATGTTATAGTTTTTTCTGTTTGCGTAATATGTAACTTAGTGCAGTCATTAGACGAAATTTTGTAAACACCCGGGTTCATTTTAATGCCTGTATTCGTCTTTTCCAATACTAATTTGGTACATAGGTAATTAATAGAGCGAAATACAATGTCTCGTATATTTTGTTAGATATGTTGCACACAAAAATGCTGGCACTGGCTGTATGACCATGGCAATATTGCATAATATTTATGTAATCATCTCCTCCAGAATGTGTTTACATAGTGTTGAACACTGTACTTCCTTGCCCTGACTCTCTCTTACATAACATTGTTTTATTATGTCACTAGAATTCTGTATTGCCTGCCATACTTGTGGCATGTAGTCGGAATATAATTAAATATTTTGCTCAATCAATATGGAGAATTGCTCATATAATTAACTATTGAGCTGATAGGGTGTTTGGTTTATGAATTGTTTGTTGACTTGTAATTTAGATGTAGATGGAATCATTGTGATCTACATCTACATAAGTAATCTGGAAATCACAATGGAGTGCATGGCAGAGGGTAATGTGGTATAGTTCGCTCTCTGATGAGCTAAAAATTCGTTTCATTCAGGATATTATTAATTAGAGCTTGGCGTCCATTGGATGGGTCTCTTCCAAGTCAAGTAATTATTTCACTAAAAATTATAAGGTTGACAACTGTCTGAAGACTACTATATTCCCTTTTCACTTAGAGTCCTGTGGCATCTGTTTCCCATACATTGTAAATTCTTTCGTTTTATTTCAGCTAGAATTCATTGTTTTTACAGTTATACCAATACTTGCTAAACGTTTTGGAGATGTTTTCAGAAATGTGGTTTTGATCAGCAATAGAAATATTAGCTCAATCAACTACAATTTTATATGACCTATATTATTAGCCAAATTAGTGTCCGTTGGTTTGACTAGACCTTTCTGAAACAGAACAATTTCATATGTCATATTTGTCATTTATTTTATTCTATCAATAAAATGTTCAAATGTGTGTAAATCTATCAGAGTTAACTCCTGTGGTTATCAGTCCCTTGGCTTACAAACTACTGAAACTAACCTAAGGATAACGCATACACCTATGCCTCAGAGAAGACCAGAACATCCGACTGGGAGAAACCGAGCGCTACTGAGCAAGGCGTACTATAGCACTCGGACATTCCACCATGGCTTTTACTGTACCACAAAATTTAAATTTTGTATCACATTCCATTTCTGTGCTGTGATAATATTATAGTTTTGTATTATGTAAAAAGTTTTTCCCTATAACTAAATATAATTTAAATTTATATATAATCACTATGTACTTTCATCATTAGGCCATAGTAATTTACAAAATATTTTCTACTTTAGTACAGGTTTATATGCCAACTAGCTCTGCCGATGATGAGGAAATCGAAGAAATATATGAGGAGCTAAAGGAAATTATTCAGACAATTAAGGGAGAGGAAAATTTAATTGTTATGGGAGACTGGAATTCGGTAGTAGGACAAGGAAGTGAAGGGAAGATAGTAGGTGAATATGGTCTGGGCAAAAGGAATGAAAGAGGAAGCCGCCTGGTAGAATTTTGCACAGAACATAATTTAGTTATAACAAACACCTGGTTCAAGAATCACAAAAGAAGGTTGTATACATGGAAGAGACCAGGAGACACCGGAAGATATCAGATAGATTTTATAATGGTAAGACATAGATTTGGGAATCAGGTTCTACAGTGTAAGACATACCCAGGGGCAGATATAGACTCTGCCCATAACTTGTTGGTTATGAACTGTAGGCTGAAACTAAAGAAACTACAAAAAGGTAGGAAAATAAGGAGATGGGACCTGGATAAATTGAAGGAACCTGAGGTTCTTAAGAATTTCAGAGGGAGCTTTAGGCAACAATTGACAGAAACGGGGGGAAATAAAACAGTAGAGGAGGAATGGGTAAAATTGAGAGATGAAATAGTGAAGGTAGCAGAGGACAAAATAGGTAGGAAGGAAAGACCTACAAAAAATCCTTGGATATCACAGGAGATACTAAATTTAATCGATGAAAGGAGAAAATATAAAAACGCAGTAAATGAAACAGGTAAAATGGAGTACAGACGACTAAGAAATGAGATTGTCAGGAAGTGCAAAATGGCTAAGCAGGAGTGGCTAGAAGGCAAATGCAAAGATGTAGAAGAATGTATAAATAGGGGAAAATAGATACAGCCTACAGGAAAATAAAAGAAACATTTGGAGATAAGAAAAACAGCTCTATGAATATCAAGGACACTGATGGAAAACCAGTTCTCAGCAAAGAAGGGAAAGCTGAAAGGTGAAAGAATATATAGAGGGGCTCTACAAAGGAAATGAACTTCGAGACAATATTGTAGGAAGGGAAGAGGATGTAGATGAAGATGAAATAGGAGATACTGTACTGAGAGAAGAATTTGACAGAGCCCTGAAAGACCTAAGTCGAAACAAGGCCCCTGGAATAGATGATATTCCCTCAGAGCTACTGAAGTCTCTGGGAGAACCAGCCATGACAAAATTGTTTCACCTGGTGTGTAAGATGTATGAGACAGGTGAAGTACCCTCAGACTTTAAGAAACATGTTATAATCCCCATCCCTAAGAAAGCAGGTGCAGACAGGTGTGAAAACTACAGAACCATCATTTTAATAAGTCATGGTTGCAAAATATTAACACGAATTATATACAGAAGGATGGAAAAGCTGGTAGAAGCCGACCTCGGGGAAGATCAGTTTGGGTTCAGGAGAAATGTAGGAACACGGGAGGCAATACTCACTTTACGGCTTATCCTAGAAGATAGATTAAGAAAAGGCAAATCTACATTTCTAGCTTTTGTAGATTTGGAGAAGGCTTTTGACAATGTTGATTGGAATAAACTCTTTCAAGTTCTGAAAAAAGCAGGAGTAAATTATAGGGAGCGTAAGGTTATTTACAACTTGTACAAAAACCAGACAGCGGTTGTCAGAGTTGAAGGGCATGAAAGGGATGCAGTGGTTGGGAAGGGAGTGAGACAGGGTTGTAGCCTTTCTCCAATGTTATTCAATTTGTACATTGAACAAGCTATAAAGGAAAGCAAGGAGAAATTTGGTGAAGGAATAAAAGTTCAGGGGGAAGAATTAAAAACATTGCGTTTTGCCGATGACATACTAATTCTGTCAGATACAGCAAAGGACCTGGAAGAGCAATTGAATGGAATGGACAGTGTGCTGAAAGGTGCATATAAGATGAACATTAACAAGAGCAAAACTAGGGTAATGGAGTGCAGTGTAAGAAAATCAGGTGATGCTAAGGAATTAGATTGGGAAACGAAGCAATAAAGGAGGTAGATGAGTTTTGTTACTTGGGCAGTAAAATAACAAATGATGGGCGCAGTACAGAGGATATAAAATGCAGAATGGCAATGGGTAGAAAAGCGTTTTTGAAAAAGAGAAATTTGTTAACATCGAATATTGATTTAGGCCTAAGGAAGTCCTTTCTGAGGGCATTTGTATGGAGTGTTGCCTTGTATGGGAGTGAGACATGGACGATAAACAGTGCGGACAGGAAGAGGATTGAGGCTTTTGAAATATGGTGCTACAGAAGAATGCTGAAGATTAGGTGGGTGGATCGCGTAACTAATGAGGAGGTACTGAACGGAATTGGGGAGAAAAGGAATTTCTGGCATACCTTGACTAAAAGAAGGGATAGATTGGTAGGACACATTCTTAGACATCAAGGAATTGTTAATTTAGCGTTGGAGGGAAGTGTGTGGGGAAAAAATCGCAGGGGAAGACCAAGAGATGGATACAGTAAGCAGATTCAGACAGATGTAGGTTGTCGTTCTTATGTGGAGATGAAGAGGCTTGCTCAGGATAGGGTATTGTGGAGAGCTGCATCAAACCAGTCTCCGGACTGAAGACCACAACAACAACAGTTACATCGATTGTTGCACTGTTATCTCGACATCAATTACATATAATAGTTGATCGGCGAAAATTCTGGAGAAATGTTGAAGCAGACATACTGTGATCCCGAAAGCTAATAAATTCTGGAAATGAAACAATGATAAGTTCTCATCTCTATGTGAGCAAAATAATTGGTGAGAAAATTAAGCCGCGGTGGAGTAGCCGAGCGGTCTAAAGCGCGGTTGCTCGCCGTGGAGGTTCGAGTCCTCCCTGGGGCATGGGTGTGTGTGTTGTCCTTAGGTTAGGTTACCTAGGTTTAAGTAGTTTGTAAGCTACGGACTGATGACCACGCAGTTTACTCCGATAGATTTACAAACATTTGAACATTTTTGAGAAAATTAATTTAAATGGAAATTTGAATTACTGATTAATCATTAAAAGCGAACTGGAGGTGGCGGGACTAAAACCATTCGGAACAAGCACAGAAACAGAAGACACAGTCTGGCAAAAGAATGGCTGTGCAGTGAACATACTGACAGTTTTCAGTAAACACTTGGCCACGAGATGCAACTATTTGCACTACAATATATGTTATTGCTGCAAATCATAATGCTTACTACTGTGCAACTTACAAAAACTGATACATGACCTTCACCTAGCTCAGTAAGATACTTCGATGCCTATATAATTGTTACTACACTGTCGTGAGTTAAGCTGAACGCTAGCAAAGACACAGTCAGATGGTTGAGTGTGAAATATAGATTTAAGGAGGAATCAAAGTGATTAGCAATCACTCATTCGTTGTTACTCAAATATTAAAACAGTTGTTTGACGAAGTAACAATCGATAAAATTATTTGAAAATTCGTAATCATTTCTTTTCACTCACAATTATTGATTTGCCAATTAGTAAATGCTGTTATTTAACTTTACTCAACAAATAAGTATCAGAAACAAATTTAACGAATTTCTACGATTCTTACTGTTCAGTAAAACTTTTGTCTTAACATCATGAACCCTTGGAATTGTGATGATGCAACATTTTGTTGAATGTGTTTCATTCACTTTCCTCCTCACTTCGTAACACTGATATTACAAATAAAAGCTGCCTCTGCGAGGCACTTAAATGTTATTTGCAGAGTACCACATGTAGATGTAGATGTCGCTGGCACGTCTGGTTTACAGGTATCACAAATACTTCGCGTATTAGTAAATGCTATGAAAACTTTATGTTGAATGATGTGAATGTTATGTTAAAAATGGTGAATTGTTCGCTTAGGTGAAAGTCTTTATGCAGGCAGTAATTACTTTTACCTTAGCGATCAATCCAGCATTTGGCAGATTTTACATAATAATTTTCAACATGATCACCTGCTTCTTCCGTGAATTTATGTTCGAATTAAGCGGTCTGCATGTTGTTTGAACTGTGTGTTGAAACCGTCTGAGACATCTATACTGATCGCGAAACTGAAAGCTACTGTAATTTCTTTGTCGAACAAGTCTGTTTCCTATCTTGCGGCATTGAACTTCTCGTGTACATCACCATCTTCGTCGATAACTGGCTAAACGTTAAACACTGCACGACGTCCCTCCCCTGGGCCATTCTTCTTTTCACGCCTGCTGCTGCCTTCTCTCTTCTTCGTCCTAGGAACAAGTTGCCCTTGCAGCTCGTCGGGAACCACTCATTTTGGGAGTAGCCATCGCTGGCTTAGAGTCCCTCTGCTGCTCCATACAGTCATCTCTCTTGGCGGTTTCCCAGCGCTGGCCAATCTAAACTTTGTTAGCTCTTTCTTACTGGAGGATTACGAAAGCCGACGTATCGGGCTGCTCGTCTGTAGACTTTCACATCTTGCCTTGTCCTTTTCTCCAATTGGACAATCAGTATCACCGTTCTATTCCGATACGGCATTAAATGTTATAAATTTAATAATTGTATAAACTTTACATGCGGTGATGCCCTGCCGTAATGTCTGTGGGAAAGAGATTTAAACAGATTGAGTGCCAAATACGAGGAACAAAGTTAGAACAGGTAGACAGTTTCAAGTACCTGGGATGTATTTTCTCACAGGATGGCAACATAGTGAGTGAAAGAACTGCCATCGATTTGCAGCAAAGCTAATGCAGTGAATTTTCAGCTAAGATCTACTCTCTTCTGCAAGAAGGAAGTCAGTACCAAGACTAAGTTGGCAATGCATCGCTCTATCTTTCGACCAACTTTGTTGGTTGGGAGTGAAAGTTGGGTGGATACAGGTTACCTTATTCATAGGGTAGAGGCTACAGATATGAAAGTAGCAAGAATGACTGCAGGTACTAATAGATGGAAAGAATGGCAGGAGGGTGTCCATAATGAGGAAATCAAAGAAAACCTTTGAATGAACACCATAGATGAAGCAGTTAGAGCGAACAGACTGAGATGGTGGGGTCATGTTACACGCATGGGAGAAGCAAGGTTACCAAAGAGACTCATGAGCTCGGCAGCGGAGGGTAAGAGGAGTCGAGGTAGACCAAGAAGAAAGAGGCATCAGTGTTAGCATTGAATAGGGGATCATGGAGGAATTTTATTAGAGGTACTATGCTGCAGACTGAACGCCGAAAGGCATAACCAGTCTCTAACGATGATGATGATGATCATGATACCCTGGGAATCAGATTACGGCATCCTAAAACTTCAAAGCGACCGGATTCTTTTTCTTATTCTGAGTTTAATGGGTTTCGATACACATTCTCTATGCTCTCGATTGTTTTACTTCAGGCGTAAACTTCGCTTCTGAGTTTCTAAGGATGTAATTAACGTATTGCGATTCAGCCAATTCCATTCTTCTTTGTTCTTTATTTATACTTTTGATTACATACAAAATAATGTGTCGATTTAAATAAAAACACAAGTTTGTATTAGGAAAAAGTATATTTACGTTTCAAATATCTCATAGTACTTACCTTCAGAAGTCCCTACCGTACACTCATGCGAGTGTATGTCGTTTTTCAGTATTTATTGTTTTTTCAGGACATATTTGAGTTCAGAGAGTTAAGTGCCACACCCCGCTAACCATAGTTCAATCTGGCGTCCACATAAAACTCAATTTAGCTGAAATTATTCCTCAGCTGATTGCAGAGTTTTTATGTACACTGTTCGGATGCCATTATTTCCGTTTCTGTGGGAAGCTTTGCAGCGCATCATTTTCACACTTTAAATTTGCAGTAATCGATTAAAATTTTTGTTTATTTATTTTTAGCGTGTAATCATTGCCGGGTGGTTGTTTAAAATCCTGTTCATTTTAGCAGTTTCTTGGCAACGACGTTCGACCAGACAGTTAGTTTTTTGTCACTTTGCTGTCCTTTCATTGTTTGTTTGCAGTAAACATTTTAGTAAGTGGAGTAAAGTAAACATATTGTTTAATTTATCATGAAGAAATTCTGATCAGCTAATTCGCAATCTCTGTCGTCTTCTCCTGGTAATCAAGTATCGTAAAATGAAAATTTGGAATCATATCACAGCATAAGAAAAGAAAAATATGCATTGGGCAAAGATGCAAAAGTTGATAACTAGCTTTGCTACTTATCCGGCAGCATGAAAGACATTGAAATAATAATAATAAAAAAATTGACAGATTTCCCAGCCCAATGAACTGTCGAGAGTGGTGGTTTGTAACAGCAAGTATCCCTGATCAGAGGTCTATAGATGCTACACTCGAATGGTACGTTGTTGTGTTGTTATATTGCACGACATGAGAATTAGTTTGTTAAATGATGACAGTATGGCATGTAGTATGTTACACATGTGCGAATAAGTCATGATTTTTAACATTATGCCAAAAAATAAAAGTTTTGGCATTTTGCGCAAAAGAACACGTTATAACTAGAATCGTACTAATAATATATCGGAACAAGTTCATATATTCAACTACCAGGACTGTGATATTCTGTTATTCTTCTGACCATAATGCCGAAAAGAAAACGGACGGGTAGTTACATATGTTAGGTACTATTAAGAGAACGGTCATGAATCAAACGAGGAGATTGATAGAACACAAATTTTATAATGCAATGACCGTACTTTTATTACTACAATATGTATGCGAAGTACAGATTATTTTAACGGTTTTGGACCCCACCATTGCCGACATGCGGGCGAACATAGTCGTGGTGAATGCGTGGCTCAGCATGGAAAGCTCAGATCGAGTTTTGTGTGTTTTTCTATGCGGGTAATAGACTGCGCCGACACTTGTTCCGACCGCGGCGGAATAGACGCATGCACTGAGACGCCATGCTACGGGGCGCGCGGCCGTTCCACGTCGGAGGTTCGAGTCCTCCTTTGGACTTGGGTGTTTGTGTTATTCATGGGATTAGTTAATTTAAGTAGTTTGTAAGTTTAGGGACCAATAACTTTACGAACATTTGAACACTTGTTCTACATGGAACACTTATCTCATAATAATTTCATTTCGATCATCAGAACAAAATCTTCGTTGTTGTTGTTGTGGTGGTGGTCTTTAGTCCACAGACTGGTTTGATGCAGCTCTCCAACTTCCCTGTCCTGGGCAAGTCTCTTCATCTGAGAATACGTTCAGCAACCTACATACTATTGAATCTGCTTACTGAATTCGTCCCTCGGTCTCCCTCTACGAGTTTTACCCCACACGAACGCTAAGTTGACAATGCCTTGATGTCTCAGGATGTGTCCAACCAATCTATCCCTTCTCTTAGTCAAGATATGCCAGAAACTCCTTTTCTCCCCGATTCGGTTAAGCACCTCCTCATTAGTTACGTGATCTACCCATCTAATTTTCATCATTCGTCTGTAGCACCACATTTCCTTATCGTCCACGTTTCACTCCCATACAATGCTACAAATGCTTTCAGAAAGAACTTCCTAACATTTAAATCAATATTGGATGTTAACAAGTTTGGTTCTTTAGAAACGCTGATCAGCCAAGTTAAACTATCGTGTATCTTGACAGTCAGTGGGAATGTGTATTCGCCAACGTATGTCGTGTCGTCGAGACACACAATCAACGTCGTAGCTACGGTAACGGTTTTGTGTATGGATTGAATATAAATCTAGACTATCTGGATAACGTGGAATTTTGATCTCGCATACTATAAACTTTCGTCGCAACCGTGAAATCAAGATAATAGGGCAACCATGTCGCTATCGGACATGTCGAACTGTCAACAATTGCTGCAATTAATGTTGGACAGCCATGGCACGTGAACATCGTATTGGATCAGCATACTGTGTAATACAAGTGTAATACTCCACGATCTTATTTATTCTGGAACTGGACAGTCAATCATTCGCATTGTGTACTATTGTTTTAGAACAGTGTGTGAAACTTCAATCTAACTGTTATTATCTTTGTTTTGCTACAGTCCAACCAAATCTTATTGTACTATTTGGCCACGATAACTTGACGATTCGTGCGGTGGCTGCTGGGAACTTGTCTTGCACGAACGGAAGGCAGCATCGGTTGCTTGCTTCAGTGCTGGAACCGTTAACTTAACAATGTGTACATTAATTCTTCGCGTCAAGGACCATTGTAAGGTTGGCAGCGCATGTAAATAAAAGAATAACTTTCAACTGGTGTCGATTTTCTCCGCTTGTGGCAGCACCAAGAAAATCGTCAAGTTATCGTGGCCAAGTAGTATGTTATGCAATATACTGCTTCATAGTTGAATTAACTTGTATTAATGAATGACAATTTCATCGGAGTGAAGTGCACAGTTTGGAAGCTGAGTGTATTAACGGCTCAGGGGAATAATTGTGGTCAGACACACGGTGAAAAAACCCAACTAAATACCTACCCAAAATGAGCTAACGGTAGTAAGCAAAACGAGATTTCATAACTAACTGTCAATTATAGCGAGAGAGAGCGTTACAGGCCTCTTCGGAAGTCTGAGAGATGACTTATTTAACTGATCATTAATGCAGCGGCAAACTGAAGCTACCGGAGGCCCGCGGCGGCGAAACAAAAGGACGCCCCACGTCCACTTGCAAATACATGTATTAGTATGAAAAAAAGTTTTGAGGTTTGGAGGCCCCCGAGACAACAGTCCCAAAATACTAGATTTCGAGATGTGCAGGCCCCAGAACGAATGGCCAAGAGCGCCCAAAAAAAAAAAAAAAAAAAAAAAAAAAAAAAAAAA
Source organism: Locusta migratoria (assembly GCA_026315105.1). Classification (NCBI taxonomy): domain Eukaryota; kingdom Metazoa; phylum Arthropoda; class Insecta; order Orthoptera; family Acrididae; genus Locusta; species Locusta migratoria. Next base: position 47,057,700 of record CM048751.1, on the reverse strand, counting down.
AAAAAAAAAAAAAAATTGCCCCCCCTCCCCTCTTACTGCACCATTGAATTTGTTTTGACAGTCGCAAAACAAAACGTATAGTATGCTACAAGTTAACGTCCACATCTTCGTACGCCAATTCTGCTCCGCAGTTGGGTTACAGTGTTTAAAAGCATGCCGGGCGCAGGACGGAATCCTCCCAACGGCAGGTAGGCGATCAGGGGACAGGACTGAATCCTCCGGAACTAGCACAATCGCACCTCCGGCAAGGACCAGCCCCCACCCCCTCCCCAAGCCCTTTCCGGCCTTACTTGTCACTTCAGTCCACGGCAGATCGCTTAACAGTGATGTCCTTCGACGCCCTTGGAGTTTCAGTCAGTAGAAATAAAGGGTAAGTGTTACTTCTGAAAGGTGACAATTTCGGATTTCAGAAATTGTTGTAAAGTGGTGTAGCGCGATGGACGTGCAACATTAAGGGTTGCAAAAGTTTTATTATATCAATTTCTGTTGACGAGCTGGATGTTGTGGACATTCATGTAGACCACAACCACGCAGAAGTGCAAAAAATTTAATAAATGAAATCAAGCTTCTAGTGGGAATCGAACCCGAGTCGCAAAAATAGCAGTCTGATGGCTTACCTACAATGCCCCAGCACCTCATTTAAGAGTATTGCTCAGAATACATACAATATCCGTGAAAGTCTTTCAGGAGTATTTCCTATTTTCCGATTTCCTATTAAGGCAAGTTTTATTAGAAACTACAGATGTTCATAACTTGCTTCTGTTCACGTTAAGTCAAGCCAGTTCAATGAGACTCATGTCCCGCTCTCCCGTTGAAAGAAGAATTTCTTCTTCCTTAGGAAAAAAATTAGCCTGCCTTGTCCTCTGTTTACAAATTCAACGCTGTATCAAATAAACGTGTATACCAACTGCTGAAAATATTGCACAGATTTATCAATTGCGAGTAAAACGTAATCTTTAGACTGTAAGAATCAAAGTGATATTACTGTACGTTTACTCTGACTCTAAAGTTAACTGGAGCTTAATTCTCACTCTTACTTTACTGTACAATGTAGGAACATACACTGGAAAATATGCTAGATAGCTTTGCTTGTCTGGAATATTCATAAAGGTCTGGCCACAAACTCTGGTCTCGGGCCGCCACCAACTACCTGCTTAAACAGGTTATGGGAGGATTCAGTCCCGTCCTTTTCCACGCCCTTGCAGGCTCGGGAGGATTCAGTTCTATTTTTCTGACCGCGGGAGGAATGGATCCTGCGCCCAGCATGCCACGGAGGCAAATTTCGACAAGATGTGGAATAATTCGTGGTGTTAATATTTTTACACCCTCTGTACATCTGACGTACATTTTTATTGCTGTTGCATCAGACAGCTCACAACAATACCAAAGTGTGCATTATTTATTTTGTGTGTTGCAGTATATTTCAGAACCATGAAATGTCCCTCGTGTGTTAACTAGCAGTATCTCTCAGAACCTCACGGTGCAAGATTTACGGCGAGCAACACGTAGTCCATAAGACGGCAGCACGAAGAAAGGGAAGATCGTGACCCGGCGACAAGCGAGTGCGTCTCTCTGGGAACTTATCTCCTCTGCCCACCGCGCGACAAGAAATGACCCGGTCTCCCAGTACCTCTCTCTGTCTCTCTCTCCCCCTGCAGAGTTCCCTGGCGCGCCGCGACATGTTTACGGCGGCTGGCGCCATAACGAGGTGTTACGGCGCGGTGTGTGGTGGAGGGTGATTTAGCCGGCACTCTGCCGACCCCCGCTGCTCTGTTCCGCCTGGCGTCGCCGCGGGGTGGCAGACTACACAAGCACACGCACACAAAGTCTACAGCCGCGAGGCGACGAGATTAAAATGAGGCGCGGCAGGTAAAAGTTTTCTGAAACATCCGCGGCGCTCTCCCGCGCGCGAAACAAAAATCCGCGAGGGAGGCGGTGGAGGTGGGTGGTAGATATTTTTTTTCTTTTTTTTTTTTTGTGATCAGCAGCGCGGCCGCTGCCGGTGACAGCTCGTTAGCAACTTGTTAATTAAAAGCGGCGGCGACTGCGGCGGTCACTTCCGGGACTGGCCCACTCCCCAGTCCAGTGGCAGCCGTGGAGGGAGGCGGTCTTCCCTGCAGAAGACTTTAATTTACTGGCCGTCACTGCCGGGTGACAAGTTTCGAAACACCCAACAATGCTTACCGAGGGTCTTTCTGAAAGGAATAATGCCTCCTATTCTTATTCGTGGAATCTATATCGAAGAAGCACTTTTACAGAAACTAGGAGGAGCTAAAGAGAAGGAGAGAGGAAACAAGCGCACAACAGTCAATAAAATTGCGGCACTATCTCTACATATTAAAGGAAGTGTCCCGATTGACTGACTGACTGATTGACTGACTGACTGACTCATCATCGCCCAGCCCAAACCACTGAAGACAGGAACTTGCAATTTGTGGAGGGTGTTGATCTTACTCTGTAGGCGTAATTTAAGAAGTGATTTTTCGATATTCCGTCCGTAAGGGGGTGAAATAGGGGATGAAACGTTTTTTGAAAATACGTAGCTATTTAGGCAATTTTGAAGCTAGAACTACAAAATTTCGGCTTTTAATTCAGGTTCCGAATTTAAAAGACACGTGTTTCGATATTTTTTGAAATTCGACAAATTAGGGGGTAAAATAGGTGACGCAAAAAATTGATTTTCAAAAATATGTTGCTGTTAACTCAAATTTTAAGCTACAACTATGAAACTTCGGATATGGAATCTTGGTCAGGATTAATAATCGATGATTTTTAGTATTTTTGGAAATTCAACAAGTAAGAGAGTCAAATAGAAGATCAAAAATTCTTTTTGAAAACACGTTGCTATTGATACAATTTTGAAGCTAGAGCTGCAAAAATTGATTTTTGGATTGTTCGTTATGATTTAAAAAATACGTGTTTTGGCATTTTTGGAAATTCAACCATCAAGAGGGTTGAATTGGAGAGGGGGTGTTTTTAGAAAAACTGTTGCTATTTAGGCAATTTTGAAGTTAAAATTACAAATTTTCTGATTTGGATTTAGTGTTCAAATTTAAAAGACATGAGTTTCGGTATTTTTGGAAATTCGACCAATTAGGGGGTGAAATACGAGGTGCAAAAATTGATTTTCAAAAATATGGTGCTGTTAACTCAAATTTCAAGCTATAACTACGCAATTGAAGGTATGGATTCTTCATCAGGATTAGAAAGAAACAACTGGTGCAGACCAACCAGCCTACGCATGCGAAGCAGCGGGGGTTCAGCTAGTATCTAATATATAAAGCAGAGTGTCCGTATGTGTGTATGTGTTGGATACAAATCTACAGTTTTGATCCAATCTTTATGAAATTTTATACACTTAAGCTTCAATCCATGAGAACGGTCGCCGTAAGTGTAAGAATCACATACGATATATAGTTAACGAGATATGACGCCATAAACAATGAGATGCGCGAAAAACAGCTGCATTTTGCGACAATGCTGCTCATTTTCTCCTAAACCATTGGACCGATTTCAACTAACTTTCGTACACATATTCCTTACGTGAGATACCATCTTCTGTAGGAGTACGAACCACATACGACATATGGTTCAAGAGATATAACTCCATGAACGATAGCAGTCGCAACAAACTGCCATAATGCGATGAGACTTTACAAGTACACTATATGAGAATGAGGCTACTTAGCGACTTGCAACAAACTTTAAACATAATTTCAAACCTTTAGACTTTTTCTCGCTGGCAACCATAGTAAAATGATGAAAGAAACAAACTTTCTCACTTACTACTCTTCCGCTGTTTATGGAGTAAAACTACGGCTCTCGGTATGATGTTACAATTTATAATTTGAGCGCTACAAATTGTAGCGACAGGAAATTTTACAGACAATATACTCACATGTAGTTGAATGTATCTTCTAAATTGCATCTGAGAACGACACGTAGTTCATGAGATATGAGCACAAAAACAGTAACGTTCATGGAAAACCCCCGCATCACGCACCAACTTTTAATCTATTACTTCTTTACTACTAATTGTATTCTCAAGAGATTTTACAGACATGCAGCCCTTATACAAATGAATGTATACCTGAAAAATGGCAACGCCGGGTTTTCAGCTAGTGTAATATATAAAGCAGTGTGTCCGTATGTTTGTGTATCTGTGTGTACGTGAGTGTTAGGATCATGTACAACGCATAGTTTTCGAGATATGACGTCATAAACAATGAGGTGCGTGGAAAACTGCTGCATTAAGTGACAATGCTGATCGTTTTCTCCTAAACCACTTGACTGATTTCAACCAAATTTGGTAAACATATTTCTTACGTGAGATAACAATTGCTGTAGGAGTAAGAACCACATACGACACACCGTTCAGGAGATATAACGTCATAAACAAAATGAGTAGCAAGTAACTGCCACATAATGCGACGAGACTGTATAAACACACTATATGAGAATGACAGTACTTAGCGATTTACAACAAAATTTAAAAATAATTTCAAACATTTATTAAACTTTTTCTCGCTGACAACCACATCACAATGAATTTCTCGCTTTCTACTTTTCCACTGTTCATTGAGCAAAACTACGGCATTCGGTAGGACGTTACACTTTATCATTTCTACACTACAAATTGTAGTCGCAGGAAATTTTACAGACAGTATACAGACATACAGCTGAATGTAATTTAGAAATTATATCAGGGTACAACGCGTACAACAGTAACGTCCATGGAAAACCGACCCTCTACGTATGTTTTACTTCTTTACGACTATTTCTGTTCGTACCGGATTATACCGACATAAAACACTTATAAAACTGAATATATAACTGCAAAATTATACAACTATGAAACATATAATTCAATGAATATGAGATCATATATACTACGATGGGTAAAAACCTGTCACATCGTACACCACATATTAATACATTCACGTATTTACCACTAAAACATTCCTGTATTCCAGTCACCTTTAAGAATTTCCTGAAAGCTGACTGCTCTTAACAACTTTGAACCAACTTTGAACTGTTAAGAGCACACGCTGCAGGCAAAAGCAATGGACTATGAAAGGAAGAGAAAAAATCAAATCAAATCAAATGTTTGTATAGTCTATGGGACTTAACTACGGGGTCATCAGTCCCTAAACTTACAAGCTACTTATGAACTACTTACGAACTAGGACGGCACAGATATCCATGCCCGAGGGGGGAATCGAACCCCCGACCGTAGTGGCCGTGCAGACCGTGACTGGAGCGCCTCAGTCTCCTCGGCCACCGCGGCTGGCAAAGGCAGAGAATGAAACAGTGTACATCCAACGAATACCCATTATTTCCGACAGACGTAGCATTTAACTTCCAGAGACTTTAGGTTCCAGTGAGGCTTGCATTTTCTATTACGATTAATGAATCACAGGGCAATCTATTGAATAATGTGGAGTGGACCTGACATGTCCATGTTTCTCAGGGGTGGTCTCACCAAAGAAATTACTCATATTAGATCCTGGACTAGACACAAGAAATATTGTTTATAGTGAAGTTGTGAATTAAATAAATGCATGAATGTTACATATCATTTTATTTTGATTACTATCTTTCTTTGTTTGGATACTGTACTTATAATTTTGTGCATTATGCAAGGCAGCCTTATTTCTTATGTATTCGCTAATAAATATAAATATAATAATAGAACACAAACAGACAAACCTTTCATTCGGCAAATTAAACGCAAAATAAATATCTTGATAAAGAATATCTTGTACTCACGGATCTTCTCCACCTCTGACATTTTGTATACTTTGAAAGAGGTAAAAGCCCCTGGAACGAATACAATGCAAACAGGTAAAGTACCACACAAAATGAAGCAGTGAAAACCGCAAGACTATCCAAAGAGTTACCGCCCTATTGCCTTGCTGAGTGTCATCTACAAACTGCTAGAAAGGCTGCTGTACAACAGAATCTGTCAACAAGTATTTGAGAAAGTACCGACAGAAGTACCTGGATTCCTATCAAATCGTAATTACTAATGAACTACATAGGAGGATACATTAAACAACAACAACAAAATAAATAAAAAAATAAAAACATTCATTGCCTTTATAGACTTCAGTGCAGCACAAGATACCGTTTCGAGGTATGGACGACTCTACAAATTATTGCTAGTGATTCCATGCCAGTAAAAACTCTGTTAATTGACAACGTCCTTGATGGAAGAAATTTCATTTTAGTAACAGGAAAGGACGTCAGGTCTGGCAAAACACTCAACAATGGTCTACCACATGACTCTACCACAAGGCTCTGTCCTTGCCCCCTCTGTTTTTCAACCTGTACCTAGATGACATACCTGAAATAGAATCAAGAAACTATGGGGTATGCAGATGACTGGTCCATCGCCAAACAGCACAGTACAAGTTCTAACTCCAAGTCTGGATACACTAGGCACATACTTACGCCAATGGAGATTACCAACTAAAAACATAACTGTCATTTTTCCATCTCTCGAATAAATTTGATAATAAAACTCTCAGTGTTCATTTTCAAATAAATGTACCACGTCATAACATGAAGCAAAAAAAAAAAAAAAAAATGTTCAAATGTTTGTACAACTTATGGGACTTAACTGCGGCGTCATAAGTCCCTAAGCTTACAAACTACTTATGAACTAGCTAAGACTAAGGACGCCACAAATATCCATGCCCGAGGGGGGATTCGAACCCCCGACCGTAGTGGCCGTGCAGACCGTGACTGAAGCGCCTCAGTCGCCTCGGCCACCGCGGCCGGCATAACATGAAGCCTAAATACTTAGGGGTCACTCTGGACCGGACACTTTCATATAAGGAACACATTACGAATGTATATATAAAGAACAGTCTACAGTGCAGAAATATATATATATATATATATATATATATATATATATATATATATATATATATATATATATTCGACTAGTTTTGGTCTTATTTTAGACCATCTTCAGGAAATTAAGCTCCATTGATGTTGTGGAGCTGGCAGGAAACTTGGAGCCTTCTAGTGCGTGACTGGAGCTTAATTTCTTGTAGATGGTGTAAAATAAGACCGAAACTAGTCGAATATATATATATATATATATATATATATATATATATATATATGCACTCTAGACTGTTCTTTATATATAAATTTAAATAACAGTGCTGTTCCCCATAAGTGAAACAAAAATGTTTCCAAAAATATATTACGAATGTAGCAGCCAAGCTGAAGACCAGGAACAACATTTTGCATACATTCTGTCGTACTGGCTGGAGATCTTCAGCAGACCCACTGAGAACTACAGCTCTTGCTTTCGTTTACACGGCTACAAAGTACTGTGCGCCGGTATGGATAAACAGCACCCACACACAAAAATTTGACACTCAGTTGAAGGAAACCATGCGTATTATAAGCGGGACCAGGCTAAGTACTCCCAAACACTGGCTGCTCATTCTGACGCCACACAGTAGAAGGCTCTCGTACGAGAATATAAGAAAGTCTCATGTACCTCATGTGCAGTGGACACAAGTGAAGGCAACCTGCTATTTCAAACAAATGTTCAAATGTTTGTTAAGCTTATGGGACTTAACTACGGGGTCATCAGTCCCTAAACTTACAAACTACTTATGAACTACTTACGAACTAGGACGGCACAAATATCCATGCCCGAGGGGGGATTCGAACCCCCGACCGTAGTGGCCGTGCTGACCGTGACTGGAGCGCCTCAGTCACCTCGGCCAACGCGGCCGGCCTGCTATTTCCACAGTCGGGATTCTACTGGAAGAAAAGTTCGACGTCCATCTTTCCTCGAACTAAAATTCGCAACAACAATACCTCTAATCATGTCAAAGCCTACCGTGTATCATGCAAACAGTCAGTTAAACACTTAATGACTGAATGTTTAAACCACGCGATTCCTTGACGGCGACGGCTGATGCCGTACAATATACGTATTAACACCTTAAATGTTGGTTTATAAACATTTTAATGATATGTACTTTATAGATAGCTTTAAGTGTTATATAATTTCATGCATGAGATACCACAGACTTGTAATTTTCTCATACGCTAAATAAAAAAATACTGAAAAAACACAGGGTGACAATTATCTGTTAGCTGAAATCCTGGCGTCGCCCAGGTACACATTTTTTTTCAATTTTCACTTAGTCTGTCTCAGCTTCTCTTCTCTCTCTCTGTCCACTTTCTCTTTCCTTCTCTCTTTGATCATCTCCTCCGCTCCCCCCGTCTCTGCTTAGATTAGAATTTATTTGTGCTTATTTCATAGATGATCAATAAAACATTTCTTAAACAAGTTTAATAAAAGATATCATTACACGTTATTTCAAGACATTAATTCTTATATTTTATTAACATAGATCCGCAATTGTTTAGTTGCGAAGTTAAGGCTAATAAAAGATTTTGCCTGAAATTTAGCAACTTGGCTAATACGAAGCTATCACACAACTGTACAAGGTTACACTAAAGCTCGAATTGTATTATTTTAGATTACTTTAGTTGTTCGTTACATAAATCCCTCTTTAATATAAAGTAGTTCATAAGTTTCGGGACTGATGACCCCGCAGTTGAGTCCCATAAGCTTTACAAACATTGTTTTTTTTTTTTTTTTTTTTTTTTTTTTTTTTTTTTTTTTTTTTTTTTTTTTTTTTTTGGCCTGTACGGGGCGTTACGGAGTACCGCCTATAATTCAAACTCGCTATTAGCGTACCGGCTAAAATTCTTTCTTAAATCCGTAAAAATCAGACCAACTGTAAATTGTCAAATGGATTTCCGATATAAAAATTGGAAAGTTTTAGGTTCGTTTGAGTTCGATAATAAACGTCAAATTGCTCTTCACACAATTGCAGTCAAAATTTCGAATTAGCCAATGGAGAGTTCCGACTAGTCTGATTCGAGATAGAGGAAATGCTTCTCCAAAGCGTTTAAGAACCTTGGTCCAAAGAGATAAGCCACTACATACGCTAAGTCTTTTATATTCAAAATCGTTGGATTTTTGTTGAAGAAAGCAAGTGCGAAATTCCGGCAGTTCTTTTTAAAATTTTAAGGAACAGTACATCGCATCATTTTGTCTTCATTTGCATTGAATCATGAAACACTGCATGAGTTACGTATGTTTTCATGCTTAGCACGACACGTTTTGAGAACGAATTACTGTCAAGATAAAATAATTACCGCAAGTAGTATCTTTACTTAACCGTCTTTTACAGAATGTAGTCAGTTTAAGATTATAAAATAGTAAGTCGTGGCATTAGTAGGAACTAAAATAGAAGCAAATTTTAATCTCTTTGACCAATGCTTCTTGAACTGCTCGATGTGTACATGTTCAACGGTTGGTAACACCGGCAGTTTTGCCTCTTACGGCGGTAAATGCTTGGTTCCGTCTTTAAAAGTTCCACGCAGTTCTATTGTCAGAATTTTGTAATGGTTTTCCTGTGTTATAAGTCTGCTTTTAGTTCCCGGCAACAACATGCATTCTTATTGTCGACTGGAACTCCACTCCTGATCAGTTGCGATAAGATATCGTTGTTCTAAGCCGATCTACACTAAACCCTCGAATACAGTCAAAATTAATTTGTAAATTATAGCTATATTTGTTAGTGTATTTACATGCCTTCATCTTTACTTTCGTGATTTTCTAAAAATGTCCATTTGACTCATTTCATGTGGAATGAGTACCGCCTAATTTTTTTTCAACTAAAGCACTGCCGAGGGAGGACTCGAACCTCAGGCGGGAGCGGCCGCTCAGTCCGTACGATGATGCCTTAGACCACGCGGCCATTCCGCGCGCGCTCGTGCTTCCGCTTTGAAATGTTTCACACGTCGCCTAACCAAGCAAGCATCTTGACACATATTTTGAAATCTAAGGTAAATGTCAACACAGATGGGATTTTCTTTAACAAGGAATTCAACGACAGCAGGCTGTCAAAATGAAACAGTGAAGTGCGTCATTTTGGAAACTACACATTCAGGAGGAACATAGGCATCCGGGAGGGAATACTCACTTTACGTCTTATCTTAGAAGATAGATTAAGGAAAGGCAAACCTACATTTTTAGCTTTTGTAAATTTGGAGAAAGCATTTGACAATGTTGACTGGAATACACTCTTTCAAATTCTGAAGTCAGCATGGGTAAAATACAGGGAAAGGAAATTTATTTACAACTTGTACAAAAGCCAGACCGCAGTTATTAGACTCGAAGGGCATGAAAGGGAAGCATCAGTTGGGAAGGGAGTAAGACAGGGTTGTAGCCTTTCTCCGATGTTATTCAATTTGTACATCGAGCAGGCGGTGAAGGAAAGCAAGGTAAAAATGAAATAGGGATTAAAGTTCAGGGTGAAGAAATAAAAACATTGCGTTTTTCTGATGACATTGTAATTCTGTCATAGACAGCAAGGACCTAGAGGACCAGTTGAATGGAATGGACAGTGTGTTGAAGAGAGCGTATAAAATGAACATTAACAAGAGCAAAACAAAAATAATGGAATGCGGTCTTAGAAAATCAAGCAATGCTGAAGGAATTAGATTAGGTAACGAAACAATGAAGGTGGTAGATGAGTTTTGTTACTTGGGTAGTAAAATAACATGCGATGGTTGCAGTACAGAGGATATAAAATGCAGAATGGCAATGGGAAGAAAAGCATTTTTGAAAAAGAGAAATTTGCTAACATCGAATATTAATTTAAGGGTAAGGAAGTCTTTTCTGGAAGCATTTGTGTGGAGTGTTGCCTTGTACGGGAGTGAAACATGGACGATAAGCAGTGCGGACAGGAAGAGAATAGAGGCTTTTGAAATGTGGTGCTACAGTAGAATGCTGAAGCTTAGGTGGGTAGATCGCATAACTAATGAAGAGGTACTGAACAGAATTGGTGAGAAAAGGAATTTTTGGCATTCCCTGACTAAATGAAAAGGCTTGCTCAGGATAGAGTAGGGTAGAGAGCTGCATCAGACCAGTCTCCGGACTGAAGACCTTAACAACATAACACATTGTTAGATAATAGACGCTAATGACGTGAGGACTTGACAACACGTAGTGTAAGGTTCGTAGATTACGAGCCTACATCCGTTACACTGTTGGAATTTTAATTTTAACAGTGGGTTCAGTGACGCACTAAGATGGGAAGGGGGTGGTCTCATTCTGTTTTGCCGCCGCCCCGGGCCTCCAACAACCCGTCCACCACTGAGTGGGATACTCAAGACTTCCAGTACGGCCCTGGTACGTCAGACCATCAATCCTTGTAGGCGAGCGACAGTGAAGTTTGTATCCCACCGTTATCCGGGTTGTACCTAGACACGCCTTCACTAGTAATGGAAGATAATTGGGTACCGGAACAGTCACAAACAGAAGTACATGAGTCAATGAGATTCCATGCCGAATGTCGCCGACACCACAGCAAACGGTTTTTCTGATGTCAGTATTAAGCGGTTCAAGAGGCATCACGAACAGAGCTCTTTCTGTATGAGCCGCTCTTGTTGTAGTCAATAAGCTGGTACGGATTCCACATTGATGATAATACTGATTTGGTTGTCTCTAACGATTACATTGCAGACTGCTAACGAAGATACGAGCTTATGGAATAGGTACACAGATTTGTGACTGGTTGGAAGACTTCCTAGGTAATAGAACGCAGTACGTTGTTCTCGACGGCGAATGTTCATCAGAGACGAGCGTATCGTCAGACGTGCCCCAGGGAAGTGTGGTAGGACCGCTATTACTTTCTATCTATATAAATGATCTGATGGACAGAGTAAGTTATAATTTGCGACTGTTTGCTGATGATGCTGGGGTGTATGGGAGGGTGTCGTCTTTAACTGACTGTAATAGCATACAGGATGACTTAGGCAAAATTTCTAGTTGGTGCGAAGAATGGCAACTAGCTCTCAATGTAGAAAAATGTAAGGTGATGCGCATGAGTAGGAAAAACACTCCCATAATGTTCGAATACAGCATTAGTAGTGAACTTCTTGATGTTGTCACGTCGTCCAAATATCTAGGCGTAACATTACAGAGCGATATGAATTGGAACGAACATGTAAGGACAGTTGTGAGTAAGGCGGACAGCCGACTTCGGTTTATTGTGAGAATTTTGGGAAGACGTTCTTCGCCTGTAAAGGAGACCGCTTATAAAACGCTTGTACGACCACGTCTTGAGTATTGTTCAAGTGTTTGGGACCCGCAGAAGATCAGTTTAAAGGAGGACATAGAGGCAGTTCTGAGGCGAGCAGCTAGATTTGTTACTGGTAGGTTCGACCAATGCGCGAGTGTAACGGAAATGCTCCGGCAACTCAATTGGGGATCGCTGGAGGAAAGACGACGTTCTTTTCGTGAATTTCTGTTGAGTATATTTAGAGGGCCGGATTTTGAAGCTGACTGTAGTACGATCTTGCTGCTGCCTAGTTACATTTCGTGTGGTGATCACAAAAACAAGGTAAGAGAAATTAGGGCTCGTACGGAGGCATACAGGCATTGTGTTTTTCCTCGTTCTATTTGGGAGTGGAATTGGAAAGGAAATGCCTAGTAGTGGTACAGTGTACCCTCCGCCACGCACCTTACGGTGAATTGCGGAGTATGTATGTAGATGTAGATTCTTCGTTCTTCGCTCTACTCTTGACACTGTTTCCGCCCATATTTCTCCTAACGTTCCCAACATCGTCGAACTATAGCGATTGCTTCAAACTGAGCATTTTGGAACTATACGCTCACTCTCAGATCTTGAAATCGGCGTATGTTGTTCAAGCGCCCTTCTGTGAGGCATACATACTGTTCAACAAAGAAGTGAAAATCGCAAGGAAATTACAACCTCTGGTCGACAAGCCTCTTCTCCACTGTCCTTGGCGGCTACGAGTTACAACTGTGTTGTAGCAACACACATTCATCCATCGGTCCCAAACTTAACGATTTTTCATTTTATGTTGTACATCTACATACATACTCCGCAATCTACCGTAAAGTGCGTGGCGAGGGATACGCTGTATACCACTGCTAGGCATTTCCTTTCCTATTCCACTCCAAAATAGAACGAGGGAGAAAAGAACGTCTATATGCCTCCCAACGAGTCCCAATTTCGCTTATCATGTTTTCGTGATCATTACGCGAAATGTAAGTAGTCAGCATGAAGTTCGTTCTACACGCAGCTTCAAATTCCGGCCCTCTAAATTTCCTCAACAGAATTTCCTGTAAAGAACGTCGCATTTCCTCCAGCGATCCAGATTTGAGTTCCCGGAGAATTTCCGTGACACTTCGCGCATTGGTCGAACATACCAGTAATGAACCTAGCTGCACGCCTTTGAACTGCTTCCACGTCTTCCTTTAAACAGGTCTGCTGCGGGTCCCAAACACTTGAGCAATACTCAATACCTGGTGGTGCAAGCGTTTTATACGCGGTCTCCTTTACATATGAAGTACATCTTCCCAAAATTCTCCCAGTAAACCGAAGTCGGCTGTCCGCCTTACTCACAACTGTCGTTTTCGTTCCATTTCATATCGCCCTTCAATGTTACACTTACATATTTGAACGCCGCGAGTGTATCAAGACGTTCAATATTAATGCTGTATTCGAACATTATAGGATTGTTTTTCCTACTCATGCGCATCACCTTACATTTTTCTACATTGAGATCTAGCCACCATTCTTTACACCAACTAGTAATTTTGTCTAAGTCATCCTGTATACTATTGCAGTCTGTTAAAGACGACATTCTCCAATACACCACAGCACCATCGGCAAACAGCCGCAAATTACAAGTTACTCCGTCGATCTGATTATTTATATAGATAGAAAATAATAGCGGTTCAATCATACTCCCCTGGGGCACGCCTGACGATACACTCGTCTCTGATGAACACTCGCCCTCGAGAACAACGTACTGCGTTCTTTTTCAGTCATGTGAAGTTGGCACCCATTTTTTGGAAAATGTACATTTTTCAGAGTTCTAGACAAATATACAATAGTTCTGGAGTTCTCTGTACAAAATTTAAATAGTTCTGCAAAATTTCGCCGAAAAAATACGAAAAATTACCACAAAATTTAGTTTTTTCAAAATAATTTTTTGCCTAATTGTTCAAACATAGTTCTGATCACAGTTCTAAATAGCTCTCAAAGAGTTCTACAGGAAATCCTAATGACATTTTTCTGTGCAGATTATACATCATGAGATAATTGCAATAATGGAGTACCATTTACATGCTACTGTGGAATTTGCACCCGTCTTTTTTTTTCAAAAAATTAAACTTTTTTCCCGAGTTCTATGGACATGTGCAATAGTTCTTGTTTACGATAAGCGGTAATCACTCAGACGTAAAAACAACAAATTGAATGTGCAGCGGATAAAATATCTGTCAAGACCTAAGAAAAATGTATATTTCTCGAATAAGGGGCACAAATAAGACAGCTTATCAGATATTCAGAATTGTGAATATAATTTTTCTTTCGGGCAATTACATGGAAATATTCACATGAACTCTAGAACTATGGTATATGTACACATAACCCCAAAAAACAATGTGTATTTCTCGAAAAAATGGTGCCATTTTACAGTAACGTGAAAATGAATTCCACATTACTGCATTTATCTGATAAAGTATAATCTACACAGAAAAATATCATTAGGATTTCCTGTAGAACTCTTTGATTGCTATTTATAACTGTGATCAGAACTATGTTTGTGCTAATAGGCAAATAATTATTTAAATAAACTAAAAAAACTGAACTTTGTGGTAATTTTTCGTATTTTTTCGGCGAAATTTTGCAGAACTATTTAAATTTTGTACAGAGAACTCCAGAACTATTGCATATCTGTCTAGAACTCTGAAAAAAATGTACATTTTCCAAAAAAGGGGTGCCAGCTTCACAGGACTTTCTATTACTTAGCAAGTCTCCCAGCCAGTCACAAATCTGCGAACCTATCTTCATCAGCGATCTGCAGTGTGGTTCCGCGTCAAATGCCTTTTTGAAATCGAGAAAAAAAACAAAACACAGTGGTGTGAATGTCGATTTGACGTTAGGCTATACTTCGTTTCAGACTTGTCTCTCAGCTACGCTCCCCTATAAAAGTATCACTTCGTAGGTCTCAACAAGAAGAAAATAAAGGCGACGGGGAGTGGTAATGGAGTTTGCGGAGTTTCGCCGCTGATTACTCGTGGAGAGGCGGCGCAGTCCGCCGTCAGTGGTTTTAACTGCGCAGTCCTGCTCTGCCGGCCGCGCTTTTAACTGCGCAGTCGGGCCGCTGGCCTCTTTACGCAACTGCTCCGGCCGCAGACAGGTTAACGCGCTCGCCCAGAGTTGCCGGCCGTTACCTGGCTTGGCCGGTCGTGCCGTCTTTACGACGCTGCCAGCGACTGCAGCGGCGGGCATAGCTCCACAACTCTACCTGCCTTACGGCTCCCCTGGGTAAACAGGGCGAGCACATCGGAATCACTCCCTGTGTCCGTCGTGGAATCACCTGGCGCACAAATCACGCTACCCCTGCATCCATACCTTGCACGTCATCTCACGGTGTGTGGCCGAGGGTACTTTATGCACCATTTCCAGTTCCTCCTCATGTTTCAGTCGTGTATGTTTCGGGGAAAAAAGGAACACGTTCCACAGTATGACTACGTGTGGTCGGTAATATCTCGCATCTTTTCAGCTCTGAGGTCGTTTCACACGATATACATAGGACAAAGCAATAGAAAGTTTCGCTTCTCGAAAATTGGAACTTTGATGGGAGACCGTACCGCGATACAGAACGCCTCTCATGCAGGGTCTGGCACTGTAGTTTTCCGACCGAAACTCTTTCACGCTTCCAAAATACGCCTGTAACGAAGCCTGCTGTTCTATATGTATCTTCTGTTAACCCTAGCTGGTACGGATTCCATACTGATGACCAACAGTTTTAGCTGGGCGAACGAGTGTTTTTTAAATTGATTATTTCATTGACGGACCACACTTCCTGAGGAATGCTGCAATGCATATCACAAGGAGACCACACGGGTGTCGGGTTTTGGAATTTTTTCATATTTACGGTACGTGAAGTATAGAACTTAAATAAAAATCAGTCAGAGCCATTCGACGAAACTCTCAAAAATTCTCGAGAAAATCGACTTTGAAGTTTTGCAGGTACACGTAAGTAGCAATAACTAAAACACTTGCACCATCTGTTGGTATAGCCTAGGTTGTAGCGTTCTAGGCTCATAACCATAGAGTCGGCTGTTCGTTTTCTGCAGAAACTGATTTATGTTTTTATTTTTTTCGTTGTGTTCGAATACCTACAAAATTTTAATATCTAACGGTAATTTTTATGAAAAATGCACATATTTATACTTATTCGTATTTTTTATATTTTATAAAATAATGATGATTTCAATCAAAAAACACGTTACATATTTTACAGTATTGGCTTCACCATTATTTGACAATGTTATAGAACTCATATGGAGAGTCTGTTATTCCATACAGCACAGCCCGACGTTCGTTTAAAATGTTTAAAGAGGACGGAAAAATCAGTTCGAAAGGAAGGAGGACCTTATGTCCCAGTT
Organism: Locusta migratoria; assembly: GCA_026315105.1. Lineage (NCBI taxonomy): Eukaryota > Metazoa > Arthropoda > Insecta > Orthoptera > Acrididae > Locusta > Locusta migratoria. The sequence continues at coordinate 47,041,154 of CM048751.1, read as the reverse complement.
ACTGCCATTACGGAGGAAAACATCTCCACTACTGCTGTTATTGTGAAAAAGGATCGTCTAATTATCCTGAGATCACTGTTTGAAATACTGAACATTTCGCTGGGGCCACCCACACGTCAGTGACAGAAACATTGCATATGTGACGTGTTTCTCCGAGTTTGGTTCCAGGACTAAAATGCGTCCAAAGCTCTTTGCTCCGCTTGTTGAAAAATTACTCCATTTAACACAGCATCTTATTCCAATTAAGACGTGCACCGCAGAGTGGCCAAGCGCATTGAAATGCTTTGCTCAGATGCGCGAGGCCGCTCCCTGTCGGGGGTTCGAATCCCCCCTCACGCATGGATGTTTGTGTCGTATTTCTTATAAGGTAGTTCATAATTAGTTTGTAAGTTTAGGGACTGATCACCCCGCAGTCCCTTAAGCTTAACAAACATTTGAACAGGGGTTCACTATTAATCTTCCAAATTGTCCCTGCCAATTGCTCTTTCATCTGAACGCCCTCTTTTCATCAGCAACGTCAATTGTTCCTTATAGTTCCTGGTACTGTAATGTTTCTTATACCCCTAAATTACAGCTTGTTAGGCTAGTCAAACATCTTCGCCCCCTTCAGAGCCTCTGTACACCCTACATACACTTTTACTGCACCTGTCAGTCTTAATTCTGCTACCATTAATAATTATGTATCCCACGAACCTTAGATATCAGCTACATTTCTCAAATCAGCCACAAAAGTCAGCACATCTCTGCTTGATTTCTCAGAAAAGAGAGTAATTAAAATTGCAACTGCCAGATTTATTGTTTTGTGTGCTACTAGATTTGCTTCCAATCTATCACACAGCTTTGTGTTATTTCCTTCCAATTGCACTATACTCTCCCACAATGTACGAAAATATCCTGACTCAGGTACACTCGATGTCTCTTACACTGTCATAGCAATGCTTTAATTCATTCTCATTATATTAAAAAAGTAATAAATAAATAAAAAGACGTAGTGCCTCCTGTGAATCCTGCACTGCATCTTGACATATTCATGACCGAATCTACTAACTAAATCAACAACAGGTACTGATTTGAGTGACAATCCCCAAAAAAGTACACCCGTCAGTTAGGAAGCATTCCTCCAACCATTAAAAATACGAAAATTATGTTTCACCAAAGCAACTATGTTCTGTCATAGAGCAATCAAATAAAGAATTTTTCACTCGGGCTGTAGGTTTGACCTCCAGACTGCAAAGACGAAGCGTGTTGTTCTGACTACAGTGTAGAACTCGGGTTCCAGTGCGGAAGCTGTCGGGACAGGATGATACGGGGTGTTGGGTGTAGATTCCTACTAGGGCCAGTAAAACACTGCTTTCAATGAATGGTTTTATTAATTTCCTCGATAGAGCATCCGTCCGATGTGTGCCGTCGGTCTTGTGTCCAGCAAAGCCCAACTCAGGCAGCAGAGAAGCACCAGCCTGGTTGTAGTAGCACTGCTACACGGCGGCCCCGACTAACACCACCTAGAGACGAGGCCTGACAACAGGCCGTGTTACGTCACACTGACCAGGCTGAATGGCGGTGGTGGTGTCGCCCCGACACGGCCTGACGGCGCTGAATTTGAAATCAACTTTCATTAAAAACAAGAAAATTATTACTCCAAAAAGATTATCTGATAACGGAGATATACAAACTCACAAATTAAGTAAAGTAAATCGTATACTATCAATCATGAGACAGGTTCCTCTGAATGAAGTGTTAAGTGCTATCGGCAAGGGATCTCAAATCGATTCCATATTTCTGGATTTCAGGAAGGCTTTTGACACTGTACCCCACAAGCGGCTTCTTATGAAATTGCGTGCTTATGGAACATCTCCCCAATTGTGCGATTGGATTCACGATTTCCTATGAGAAAGGACACAGTTCATTGTAATTGACGGTAAGTCATCGAGTAAAACAGAAGTGATATCTGGCGTTCCATAGGGAAGCGTTATAGGTCCCCTACTCTCCTCGATTTAGGAGACAATCTGAATAGCTTCCTTAGATTGTTCGCGGATGACGCTGTCGTTTAACGATTACTGAAGCTAACAGAGGATCAAAAGCAACTCGAAAGCGATTTAGATAAAATTTCTGCATGGTGCGAAAATTGGCAATTGATACTAAATAAAGAAAAGTGTGAAGTAATACACATGAGCACTAAAAGAAATCCGCTGAAGTTCAACTTCAATTACGCGATAAATCAGCCAAATCTTAAGGTCGTAGATTCTACCAAATACCTAGGAGTTACAATTACGAACAACTTTGACTGGAGAGAACACATAGAAAATATTCTGGCGAAGGTGAACCAAAGGTTACGTTTATTTGGAAGAACGCTTCGAAGATGCACCAGCTCCACCAAAGAGACTGCCTACACCACACTTGTGCGTCCTCTCCTAGAGTATTGTAGCCCCTTGTGGGACCCTCACCAGGTGGGACTGACCGAAGACATTGAGAAGGTTCAGAGAAGGACAGCTCGTTTTGTTTTATCACGTTACGGGGGTTAAAGCGTCACGGAAATGTTGCACGAATTGGGGTGGAAATCATTAAAAGAAAGACGTTATTCATTGCGGCGTGATCTTTTTGCGAAGTTTCAATCACCGACTTTTACATCTGAATGTGAAAATATTTTGCTAGCACCCACCTACTTAGGGAGACATGACCATCCCAATAAAATAAGAGAAATCAGATCGAAAACGGAACGATTTAGGTGTTCTTTCTTCCCGCGCGCTATTAGAGAATGGAACGGCAGAGAAAAGCTATGAAAGTGGTTAATGAACCCTCTGCCAGGCACTTGAATGTGATTTGCAGAGTATCTATGTAGATGTAGAATGGAATGACATACCGCCAAATTCTTTGGGTTTAAAGACTCCTGGCTGTCGTGGCAGCGGTCGGCCAGTGTTGCCACCAGCACAGCTGCGCCCGTAGCAGTGCGGTGACGTCATGAGGCGTGACCACCCGCGGACGATCGGTTCAGTTCTGGAGTGGTTCTGCTGCAACACTGATGTCACCTCTTAGTTCCAAACCGACCAATGTTTATACTACTATCCCCATACTTTTTCGGTCTCCTGTTGTACAGCGCGACTCACGCTGGTGGCTGCAACGCACAGACGAGTAGTATTTCCGCACCTGGGAGTGACACTCTTTGCTACCACCTACTGTTAGCTGCTGCTTTGCCTCTGTCAATTTTTTCTAATTGCACCATATGCCTCTATTCCACTATACTGTGAAGTAAATCTGTGTGACTATATGTACCTTTTCATCCTACATCTACATATACACTCCGCAATTCACCGTAAGGTGCGTGGCGGAGGGTACACTGTACCACTACTAGGCATTTCCTTTCCTATTCCACTCCCAAATTGAACGAGGAAAAAAAGTTTTCCTATATGCCTCTGTACGATCCCTAATTTCTCTTGTCTTTGTGATCACTACGCGATATGTAAATAGGCGGCAGCAAGATCGTACTACACTCACCTTCAAATTCCGGCCCTCTAAATTTCCTCAACAGAAATTCACGAAAAGAAAGTCGTCTTTCCTCCAGCGATCCCCAATTGAGTTGCCGGAGCATTTCCGTGACACTCGCACATTAGTCGAACTTACTAGTAACATACCTAGCTGCTCGCCTCTGAACCGCTTCTATGTTTTCCTGTAAATTGATGTGCTGCGGGTCCCAAACGCTTGAGCAATACTCAAGACATGGTCGTACAAGCGTTTTATACGCGGTCTCCTTTACAGGTGAAGTACATCGTCCCAAAATTCTCCCAATAAACCAAATTCGGCTGTCCACCTTACTCACAACTGTCCTTACATGTTCGTTCCATTTCATATCCCTCTGCAATGTTACGCCAAGATAATTGAACGACGTGACAGCATCAAGAAGCTCACTTCTAATGCTGTATTCGAACATTATGGGATTTTTTTCCTACTCATGCACATCACCTTACATTTTTCTATATTGAGAGATAGCTGCCATTCTTCACACCAACTAAAAATTTTGCCTAAGTCATCTTGTATGCTATTACGGTCAGTTAAAGACGACACCCTCCCATACACCACAGCATCATGGGCAAACAGCTGCAAGTTACCACTTACTCTGTCCATCAGATCATTTATATAGATAGAAAATAATAGCGGTCCTATCACACTCCCCTGGGGCACGCCAGACGATACACTCGTGTCTGAAGAACACTCGCCGTCGAGAACAACGTACTGCGTTCTATTAGGAAGTCTTCCAGCCAGTCACAAATCTGTGAACCTATTCCATAAGCTCGTATCTGCGTAAGCAGTCTGCAATGTGGCACCGCATCGAACGCCTTTTTGAAGTCGAGAAAAACGCCTGTTGCCCTTCATCTATGGCTCGCAAGATGTCACGTGAGAAAAGGGCAAGCTGAGTTTTACATGAACAATGTTTCCTAAACCCGTGCTGATTCATAGAAAGAAGCTTTTCCGTTTCAAGGAAATTTACTGTATTCGAAGTGAGAATATGCTCAAAAATTCTACATGAAACTGATGTCAACAATATTGGCCTGTAATTGTGTGGGTCAGTTCTCTGATTAATGCTATCGGATTAAAGCTAAGTTGTATATGTATGAATGTCTTTTCAGTGAGTTGCAAACACTTTAGTGTTCAGTGGAAATTTATGTAGACATTGTAGCTGGTGAAGTTTTTCTAAAGAAGATTAAGCAAGAAGGTTTGCTGACTATCGCTTTCCTCTCAGACAGGAAGTTACACTCACCTGCTGATCTGCTGTCCTTGGACCATAAAGGCGTCGGACTTCTTCTCTTGGCAGGTGTTTCGTCGCCTTATTGAAGATTCATTAATTGGAAAGAGGACAGTAGGAAAGTTACAGAACAAATAGGCAGCATTGTGGTGAAATCTGTATTCATAAAGATATGACGAATTTGAGGTAACCCTACTGCGTGTTTAATATTATGTCATAAATAAGACTATTTTGCCACGAAACCACCTTGCTGTAGGTCAAGGAATTACTAACAATAGTCAAGAAATAAGCACATTTTATACAGATGCATTTGCAGTTCCTAGAGAGAGCGGAGAGTGGTTGAATCAGAGAGAATCTTCGTAGCCACGAAAGTCTTAATAGTATAATCAGAGCAGGGGCCAGACGGCCAAGCTTACCTCACCATAAACTGTATGGTAAGTGTACCGGATACTTCCACTCGTCCATCATTGTAACAGACGCAGACGATCCTCAAAGTCACACTTTCCTAATACGGCGGTAACTTACGCCCTAGACTGTTCGCGAGGTGGATACTTGGAAGCTCTGCAACCGAATGGCGGTGCGTGGCTGTTCGCCGGGCACGGCACCGCAGTGTGCTTCCGCTGTTCAAAAGTAGTCCCTGTAGCCAACCTTACAGGTAGGGGAGAGGAGCCGATGGGGATGCTTAGCGCTTGCGGGCGGCACTGTGTATTGAGACGTAACTGACCACTTAGGGAAACACCTAAAGACTGTACATTTGCATGTAGGCAACACCAATACAATTTGTAACACTTCGTAAGAAAATCCCTGTGTATTAGCCCTATGCTGATCTACAGATATCACATAACTTTGGTTTAAGAATGTTACCAGATTGTAAACACACCATAGAAACTAATAACTACTCAGTTAATGTTAATCCATTGGTAGGAAGCATAGTTATTGCGTATTAAAGCTGTATTCCGAAATATAAAGTAAGCACATGTAGAATTAACAGATAGTAACAGAAAACATATTAAATGATATTAGATTCTCATCAAACTCAGTACATGGACTTAAAATGCCGTCTGATGCATTAATGTAATACTGGCAATAATTTATTATGTGAATTCTGAAGACTTAATCTGAAACCAACATGATCACATTGTCAGCTTTTAAGCATTACTTGGAAACTATGATATTTATAGAACTAAAAGAAACTGTCAATAGTTAAATCTGTACATGTTAGGAATTATATTCATAACATAATTCTCACGTTATTAAAGTCTTTATGAATGCCATTGTTCGAATACATGTAATATCATTGCTTAATTGTGGTAATTCTTATCAAAGTGATCGTATTTAAAAGAATAAACATTTAATGCTCTACTTACCAATATTAAGTATATCTTGTAACAAATCCGTTGTTAATGATAAATGTATAAGTTCCTGGTACTAACAATAATATGTATTGTTGTCACATGTCAACATAGTATATAAGGATCCGAGCAGAGAGACTCGAGGCGTCATTACTAAGGCTGTCTTTGGGCAGTCACTATGTATGTCAGTATGCAGATCGATTCCAACAATGTAATGTATTATTTTTTAATATAGTTTTATGAAAAGTGCGACTTGTGTTTTGAGTTCATATTAAGTGATGTAGGTCTGTAAGATATCACCCAGCACGCAAATTTAACCCGAATTTCAGGCACGTGGAGAACTTTACAAGCGAAGCAGATTCTACGAGGCGCTCCCGTCACGGTCTGCACGGCCACTACGGTCGGGGATTCGAATCCCCCCTCGGGCATGGATATTTGTGCCGTCCTTAGTCTTAGTTAGTTCATAAGTAGTTTGTAAGTTTAGGGACTGATGACCCCGTAGTTAAGTCCCACAGGCTATACAAACATTTGAACATTTTCTTGATTCTACGAGATGCACCCAACCTACGACAATCTGGTAATGTGTTGAACTTAATAACTTTGTAATTATAACCTTGCTACGTGGAAGTGACATTTATTTAGCATCAGCTTCTGGAAGTTATCAGTTTGTAGCAGGTACTTTACAGTCTCAGACACTCAGGTTGGAACACCTGTTTGGAGCGCGGGACAAAGCTGGTATGCCTCCGCCACGGCGTCGCTTCCGGTTGCTTTTAAATTTAACGGCTACAGGAAATTCTCCATTTCGAGCAATTTCTAGATTAACTAATCGGGTGATGTAGAAATTACTTTGTCCCTCCCATTACATTGTCCTCTAAGTAAGCAATCATTCTGTGATACTTGTTGGTTGGTGAAAATTAATAAACCGTTCAAAATTAATTGTTTTAATTTTGCTACATTTTAATTAAGGACCCGTCCGGTCTGTTATTGATATCGGGGAGTTTGTAATTGTACTGGCAACTCGAATCCATGGTCGGGATAACATATTTAATTTTCTTTTGCTCTGATTAGAATTCCAGCTATAGCGGCCGTGCATTGTGTGCCTTCTAAAAGGCTATGCGTTACAACATGTACGAGGGGCGTCCAGAAACTAAGTTCCGTTTGGTACTAAAATGAGATTGTACACAGATACAGAAGAAATTTTTATTGCTCAAAATTCTACAACTCTTAAACTACTTTTCCACATAACTGCCGAAATTTTCCAGGCATTTGTCATAGCGTGGCACCAGGTTTTGTATACCTTCTTCATAGAAATCTGCCGCCTGTGTCTTCAACCAATTGGAAACAGTTTCTTTCAGCTCGTCGTCATTGGTGAAGTGATGACCGCCAAAGGTGGTCGCCCACTTCGTTCTTCATCGTGCACATCACTACGCCCGCCATTGAACTGTCGGACCCATCTTCTCACCATCGAATCACTCATCGCATTTGGTCCGTAAACATCGCAATTTGCCGATAAATTTCACTTGGTTCCACTTTCCTCGCATTCAGAAACCGAAATCACCGACCTGATTTCACAGGCGGCGGGATTTTCAATCAAAGCCGACATTTTAAACAAGCACAACAAAGCGTACGCAACTGACAGCGATCTCCAAATGGCGCACGTTCTTCTCCTTGATACACATCGTCTACAGCGCATGTGCGGAACTGCAATAGCAGCGCTGCAGTTAAATTGAAACGGAGCTTACTTTCTGGACGCGCCTGGTATTTTGTAAAGGAATTACAGAAACGGAGGAGAACTGACAATAGCGAAACCTGTCGGAAACAGAAATATTACTGAAAGAGAGGACGCAGCAAAGCAGTGGCGGTGCTAGACGAAAACTGGGCGTCGGCGAACTCGTCTTTGCGAGGCCCCTTTCATTTTTCATTAATAAAGAAAATGTTAAATGAGCTTATTATACATCAATAATCATTATACTAAAATTCTATTAGTATAATGTACGAGTATTATTGCAAAGACAAAATTTACAATAAACAAACACAAATTAGAGAAACTTCTCAGCTTTTCGTTCAAATGTCCAAATGTTTGTTAAGCTTATGGGACTTAACTACGGGGTCATCAGTCCCTAAACTTACAAACTACTTATGAACTACTTACGAACTAGGACGGCACAAATATCCATGCCCGAGGGGGGATTCGAACCCCCGACCGTAGTGGCCGTGCTGACCGTGACTGGAGCGCCTCAGTCACCTCGGCCACCGCGGCCGGCCAGCTTTTCGTCTCACTGAATTTTTTAAGATCACATCTTAATACTAGCCGCTATTTCGGCTTCAGTTGAGAGTACTGACAACGCAGATAGTCTTTCTTGGTTCACTGTGCTATTCAAGTAAGTCTAAATCAATTGTCAGCTGTACTGACTGGAACTGAGCATGATTCTGATTGTTATATAAACATTTCGATATACGATTTCCAAATCGTTTTCTAAAATGTACTGCAGAAATTATTTTGCAAGTATTTAACTAAAAATTGCATCACTGCTGCACTCATACGGAAATAAATACGAACAACTAAATAGCTGCCTGCCGGAAATGGCCGAGCGCACTTAGGCGTCGTACCAGGGTGAGCGAGGTCGCTCTCGTCGGGTCTCGAATAGGGTTGTCAGATTGAACTCGAGGCAGGCCCGGAGACCAGACGTGCCCCCCTCCCCCTTGGCCAAAGACTCACCCTCCCCCCCAACTGCGACCAACTCCCCCTCCCCCCACCACCACCACCTAACCAGGATTGTCGTTTTCTGCAGAAAATTGTTTCGGCAAGAAATTAAGAAGCGACTGATTCTTCTTTTATGTGGTAATATTCGCTTTGTGTCTTTATGATTGTAAATGTTTATTCACAGCTTTCACTCCGTCGTACTTAACAGTAAATGAGATATTGCATATTCTGAACTTACACATACACTCATCAGTATCGACTTTTTGTAGCCACTCTTTATAATTTTCTTCCGGCAACCATTCTTCACGGAACGAACTTAGATATCGTCTCTTCATTTCACTGTTATTACTCACTAATCTGAGTTAATGTAAGCTTGTCTGTTCACACACTATCGGAGTATTCCAAAAATTGCCAGTAAACTGATAAACAATGAACGAACGAACACAAATAATAGACGTCGCCTGCTGACACGTTGCTGCAACAGTGTTTGCTTAATAATGCGCTAGCCGATTACTACCGACGCAACAATGAAAAGTTTTCAGAGAAAGAATAGAAAAGTAGCGTTTTGTTGCAATAAGAAATTGACATTTATATAAAGTTATTCATAATTACTAGAGAGGAGCCGGCCGGGAATGGCCGAGCACACTGAGGTGCCTTGCCACGGTGCGCGAGGCTGCTCCCTAATCCCCCCTAGGGCATGGAAATTGTGTTCGTCCTTAGTTTAAGTTACGTTACGTTCGATGTAGATCGTCGCTACATGAGCAAAGTGCTTAAAAAGCGTAGTAAAAAAAAAAAAAAAAAAAAAAAAAAAAAAAAAAAAAAAAAAAAAAAAAAGAAAGAAAGTTAAGATGAAGGTTACATTCAAGCCCGGAGATGAGAGTCATTGGCCCGTAGACCCGGAGAATTCATTCCAAACCCGGGCACTCCGGGCGGCGCCCGGAGATCTGGCAACCTTAGTCTCGAATCCCACCCTTGCGTACGGATGTTGTGTTTGTCCACTGGTTAAAGTCGTGTAAGTTAGATGTAGGTCGTCGCTACATAACCTAGCAGTTGGAAAGAGTCGTTAAACATCAAATATAAAAAGAAAGAAACAAAAAAGTTAAAATTTTAACAATGTTTTGCGAGGCCCCACAGGCGCGAGGCCGTCGGCGATGGCCGAAGTCGCCGACGCCTAGCGCCGCCACTGCAGCAAAGAAATCCGGAACCCCTCGTTTCTAGCAGGGCCTTGTGAACACGTCTGTGGTGCGGTGCGGTGTGCCCTGGTGGCCAAGTGGCGGTGTGTGTCGTCGCAGCACAATCGCCGCCCCTCCCCCCCCCCTAACGACTGCCGTCGCTAATGAGGCAGGGCAGCGGCTAACGACGGCCTAGCCACTAGCCAGCCACCTGAGCACCATCCCTGTCTTAATGAGCGGAGGAGGGGGGGGGGGCGACACCCTGCTCTGGGAAACCCAGGACACTGTGCCAGCTAAAAGTCAAAACACACCCCTCACAAAGTGCTTTGCGTCAGCTTTGTATACCATCAAACAGGTTTTTTTATTATTTATTTATTTATTTATTTGGCCTTCTGAGCGTTAACTCAATGTGGCCATCTACAACACACAGTGTAAACGTACATATATTTAAATAAACAGACGAAACAGAAGTACATTTTGTCAAAATGGGAAAGTGGAAACAAAGCGAAAACTGCATTACAATACACTTTAAATAATGTTGGAACATGTTCACATACTCACAAGCAAACCCTTATAATATACAGCAGAACCTCTCAAACTCGATTTTCGAAAACTCGACATTCCGTGAAAGTCGAGAGGGCTGGTGAATTAATATATATATATATATATATATATATATATATATATATTTTTTTTTTTTTTTTTTTTTTTTTTTTTTTTTTTTTTTTGTACACTGCCCATAACGTAAAGCTTTTCATCAGTACATAAGCCGCCCGAGAGCACTAGAGACTCAGACTAGGTTACTGGGTTTTCCAATGTCCTTCAACGCACCCTTTACCTGCCCAGCTGGAGCGGGCTATTGTTTGCACACATTCGGGGATTTCTGTGACCACTTTCCTTATCGTGAGGCCGCGCGTTGATCTGGGATTCCCGGGCAAATCATGAACTACACTCGCTACATTGTCATCACTGGGCGTTCAGTTTAGTGTTTGTTGAGACACAGTTGTCGTCAGGTGCTTTTGTTATAGAGTGGTTGACAATTGTTTTAACGAGTTTTGTGCTGGAATATAGAGCGCCAGTATGGCGGAGAAGAAGAGGAAACAAGTGTCACTGTCAATGGAAGCAAAGGTTGGTGTCCTAAAAAGACTTGAGCGTGGTGAAAGCGTAAATAAAATAGTGTAGGACTTGAACATTGGTAGGTCTACAGTGACTCCTTGATCAAGCTGCAAGACGCCGTGTGGAGACAGAAAAGCAGCCTTCAATCACAGGGTTTTTCAAACGACTTCAGTAATTTTTCTTTTACATTTTTCTTCTAGTGTTCAGGAAACTTCCCATAACTGTGATGGACTTTTTATAGGCAGAATAAACAACTTCAGTAATAATTGTAATGAACACTGTATTTTCAGATTCTACTAGGCCTTTTGTCTCAATTTTTTAATTTTTTGATTATAAGTTACAAATGTTGATATAAATATATAATTGTATATAATAAATAAAAAAATGTACAAGTTTAATACTCTAAATAAGCGTTTTTATTCAACTCCTAATTATTTTTATTTAAGTTCCCTAAAACTCGACAACCTTTAAGTCCACATTGTGTCGAGTTTGAGACGTTCTACTGTATTACCAATACACTTGATGCTTATAGATTTTGTACAGTGATCTTAATAAACTTAATTATGATTTTATGTACACGAATGTCTTTTGTAAACAAAAGGGAAGAAGCTGACTGGGGAAGGGAATATCCCATCTTCACCGATGTCTGCAGGAAGTTCAAACGTTCTCGGTCAAATTTGGGGCACCTGAACAGGTTGTGGTTGACATCAGCTTCCGTTTCAGGATCACACTCACATGCCGCCGAATCGTAGACGTTGATCCGATGTAGATGTCTTGAATAAGAGGCGTGATTGAAGGGAAGACGAATAATGGTAGAAATCGCGGATCGGTCCAGATGAGTCCCCATAAACCACGGCTACGTAGAAATCCGAGGTTGCAGCACAGCGTAAGAAGCAAAGTGCCTTTCGTTTCTTGGGAAACGTTCCACATCTGTTGCCACTGTTGCTTTGCGTATTCCTTGACCGCAGATAAGAAGTCTGTGTATGGCAGTTGTAGGTCCAGGACAGTGACTAAGAATGCCGCTAGTTTAGCCAATGCATCAACTTCCTCATTATAGCAGATACCAGCGTGAGAAGGCACCTACAGTAAATTAACTGCCCGTCCCGTATTTGTACAGCGAATATATGCCGAAATCACATCCAGAATATAGCTGTTGGTTTTTTTTTGTTCCGTTGTGGTCTTCAGTCCGCAGACTGGTTTGATGCAGCTCTCCACGATACCCTTTCCTGTGTAAGCCTCTTCTCCTAGTCAGATTAGATTAATACTCTTTCCGTAGAACATGAATACGTGACTTCCAATGATGTGGAACGTGTCAGTTTAGTAAGAAATAATAACATTCTATGTCATACATTTTCATTATTTATTTACTGTACAAGTAGTAAATTATATGTAAAATTCATCAACTGATAAGGAAAGTACTTGGGCTCGAACAAACACATACACATCAAAATCGTATGAGAGATAACATAAAGATCCCTTATTGCACTAGTGATACTCCCACATCTGCAAAACTCTGCAGTCGTCCGTTACAGGCCTCTGCGTGTGCCATGCCGCATTGCACTTTGACCTGTCGGTTCGCCAGTAGGGACGGTGCAGTGTGCCTCCGAAGTTGCGTTTTGTGACATTTGTGTGGTGAAGCTTCAGATGGGGCGGCGATTGGTAATCCTGCTAATGTATTGCGATTGGTTGAGATGAAGTTACGAAGAACCATTCTTCGTGAAGATGGTATTAGTGTAGAAGATGAATCATTCACATGCTTTCTCGTATCTGTTATGGTACAGAAATATGAGCATAAGTTAGATACTATTGTAACAGTAACACGTAATGATGATAATAGGAATGATAATGACGAAGAACTCACTGCTAGCGGTAGTGCTACGGTTAGTGCGGGAAGAGGCGATGGAAGCCGTGGCAGTGAATACCAACAGTCTTCCGGGAAGAAGGTTAAAGTTGCTACTATCATCACGGCTTTTGACGACAGTACGCTAAAGAACATGTACGACGATTATTACATAAGTTATAGTTAAGATTTCTGCGTTGCGTATGGCGTCAACGATTACATCTACAGTGCTATCTACAGCAATATTGCAGAGTTTTGCATAAAAACGACACCCACCAGCACATTGAGGTGTACGTAGAGATCTGTAAGCAAACGTTCATACAGATATGTTTGTTCGAGCCCATGTACTTTCCTTGTGAGAATACAAACGGCAAACTACAGCCTTTTGAATCTGCTTACTGTATTCGTCTCTCCATCTCCCTCCACGATTTTTACCCCACACACTTCCTTCTAAAGCTATGTTGACGATTACTTGATGTATTACAATGTGTCCCACCAACCTACCCCTTCTCCTAGTCGGAATTAGATTAATACTTGTTCCGCAGATCATGGATACCAGACTTCCAATGATGTGGAACGTGTCTGTTTAGTAAGCAATAACATTACATAACACACATTTTAATTTTTTTTTTGTAAAGTACTAAATTATATGTAAAAATTCATTAGCAGACTAGAAAGTTTTGTCTCGTTGCCGCCGGTTGTCCTAGGTGTCGGTGTCCGAGTAGAGAGAGACCGACACAGGGAAATAGGCTGCACGCATGTGCGGGTACAGAGTCTGAGGTGACCAGTCAGTGGGACAGCAGATACTAGAAACACTAAGCTAGGTTAGAACAAGATACATATTTCGTTGCGATAATACAATGCTTAACTTTGTTAACTGAAGACTAGTAGAATGCAGATACATAGTACTGATGAGAGACTTTGCTAGTGCCTGTCTTAATCCCAAGTGACCGATCCATTTCAGTGGTGGCCACGAGCGGAGTTGCAGCAGAGGGCGCTCGTGGCCGACGTCGTAAGAACGCCGCGCCGTGCGTGCATGGCGGCGCGCGGCGAAAGTACGTGGCGCGCACTTCAGACTTGTGCGACACCACATAAGGAGTTGCCATTCAGGTATTCTCCCAATTTAGTTTTAAATGCTGATTTCACTATTTGTTCGATTTTTATGTTATTTGGCAAGTGACCAAACTCTTTTGTAGCAGAATAATTCACCTCCTTCTGTGGCAAAATTAAATGCTCTTTGATTAGCTTATATCATCATTTCTCACGGTGTTGTAGCTATGAACACTGCTATTACTTCTGAATTGGATTACGTTATTAATAACATATTTCGTAAGAGAATATACATCTTGCGAAGCTACTGTGAACATCCCTAGATCCTTAAATAAATGTATACAAGGGAATCTTTCGTGGGCTCCAGAAATTATTCTGATTATTCGCATGAGAGCAGTGAATGAAAAGACGCATAGTAAGCTAATTTACTGAAACGTTCGTCACCAAATTTGCAATAACAGTTCCTGAACTGAAATATTTCAGTAGATCGTGTATATGTTGCTTCCAATTCAATTTCTCATCAAAACTTTGAACATTCTATGTCGGTTGCAGACTTCTGTTCACAGACTATATTGATTAATGGTGTCATGGCATTTACCGTATGGAACTGTGTATTGTGGTTTATCAGAGTTTAATATGCCGGATACTCCTTTTCTCCCCATTTCTTTTAATCTCCTACTCATTTGTTGCATTATTTACTCATCTAATTTTCATCATTCGTCTGTAACACCACATTTCGAAAGCTTCTATCACATGTTTGTCTGAATTCCTGGTAGTCCAAGTTCCATGCACTGCTACACTCCAGACAAATACTTTCAGAAACAACTTCTTAACATTTGGATTAATATTGGAGGTCAACAAACTTCGTTTTTTCAGAAACGCTTCTCTTACCATGCATTTTTTATCTTTTTACTCCAGCTATAAGAAGTAATTTTGCTACCAAAATAAGAAAACTCATGTACCACTTTTATTGTCTCAGAACCTAAATTAATTCCTTCATAATCGCCTGATTTTCTTACACTGTATTCCATTACCCTTGTTTTAATCTTGTTAATGTTCATTTTTTACCGTTCTTTCAAGGCACTGTCCATTCCATCCGACTGCTTTCCCAGGTCCTTTGCTGTCTCTGAGACAATTACTATGTCATTATCAAATCGCAAACTTCAAAAAAAAAAAAAAAAAAAAAAAAATGTTCAAATGTTTGTATAGTCTATGGGACTTAACTACGGGGTTATCAGTCCCTAAACTTACAAACTACTTATGAACTATTTACGAACTAGGACGGCACAAATATCCATGCCCGAGGGGGGATTCGAACCCCCGACCGTAGAGGCCGTGCAGACCGTGACTGAAGCGCCTCAGTCTCCTCGGCCACCGCGGCCGGCTCGCAAACTTCTCCCTGAACTTTAATCCCTTCTCCAAATTTATCATTGCATTCCTTCGCAGCTTGATGAATATACTGATTGAACAGCAATGGGAAAGGCTACAACCCTGTGTTACTTCTTTCCGATTCACTGTGTCCCTTTCATGACCTTCGACTCTAATAACTGCTGTCTGGTTTAGTACAAGTTGGATGTAGCTCCTGGCTCCCTATCTTTTACCGCAGCTAGCCTCAGAATTAGAAAACGTGTATTCAAGTCAACATTGTTAAAACCTTTGTCTTGATCCACAGAATCTAAAAACATAAGTTTGCCTTTCCTTAACCTATCTAAGCTGTCAGACCGGAAAATTTGGACTGAAATTCTCATCTTTACTTACACGGCAGAACCGTCGAGTACGTTGAATGATTTCCGCCAACAATATCTAATAATCACCAAAACTGCAAAATTTTTCTATAATATGCAAAATGTACATAAAGCTTTGTCAATTATTACTTCACAGTATTCAAGTAGGGCCTTGCGCAACAACTTCAGATACGGTCAGAATTTTTCTGTGGCACTCAAAGCAACGTCGGTGTTACTGAAAAGAAAATCACATCCTTTATAAATCAGACCTAAATTTAAGTTTTGTGACGCAGAACACCCAACATTAATTGTCGACGCATACTTTATGACTTTGGCCTTGTGTTTTTTGGCACTTACCTCGTGCATAACGCTTCTCTCAAAAGTGACTCAAATGATGGAAGAAGCGCAGGCATAATTTAACCCTTTATTTGGCAACGTTGCTCTCAAGAAACATCAAAATAGCACCTGGTTTTCTGAAACATGTTTCGAGTTTCATTCTTGGATGGGCAACACTGCTTGAAACCAACATTTAAGCTCTCCAACAAAGTGATGTTTCATTGTTATTAATCGACACTTCGCCGTGGGCTGTCCGTTACCGTACCGTTAGGGGTATAGTATTATAATAAGCCGTCTTCGGTCATAATAATTTCATTGTTTTTATTGTCCGACGCCTTTCGCAGCAATAACTCCATTTTCGAGGACTTACTTACTGTATATTTGTGTTACATCTGCTTCACTTTTTCACCTAACGGTAGAAAAACGTCAGAGTTGTTAGTTTTTGGCGAGAAATTTGCCGCAGGCGTTAATGCGAGGATCTTATAATAAATATTCAGTGAAGTATTGTGAATTGTTACCTGCATTTGTCGAGATGAAATTATCACCTGCATTGGTGAAATAACTTCCGCATTTGGACATAATTTTACAACACATTTTTGCAACTGGCATGTTTATGCCGGTACTGTACACATCAAATTCATTGGATATGGAGTATTGAAGCTATAGTTACTATCATTTGTTTTGATTAACAAAGTAGGTTAACAAAATGCTAAAGTGATGTTTCGATGTCTTTTGCGAAAAGTTTAGCAATAAACTTAATCTTAGCGAACACTCCAAGCATACGTTACCAAAGTACATATTTATTTCAATTTTGTGTCGATGTTTTTCATGATAGATGGAAAACTGCTTATAAAAGGGAAAGAGGAAGCCTTGAAGTTCATTTATTATGGAAAATTGTTGACGAATTCTTATATGGGAAACTGAAAATGGACTTATATTTATTGGGAAGGTGGAGGCCTGTTAGACCACTACAAAATGGGCAATAAGGCCAAAAGAATAAAGGGACAGCACCTCCGCTAACAGTCAATGATGTACAGTATGACAGATATGACAATATGTTGTCACTTGACAGATTGAAGGCCAAAAGGAATTTGCAAGTTTTGTCTTCAGGGATACTAGAGGGAAAATGTGGAAAGCATGGTACTGTTCTGAACTTTGCAGCCAAAACGACTTTTTTCATACGTTTCACATGAAGTAGACAAAAATACAATAATTTCTACTGTCATAAGAACAACACTGTAGTATTGATACTGTACCACCATGCGAAGATTTTGAGCAATGTTAGGCCTACTTACAAACCAGAAACTATATATTGGAAAAAAAAAAAAAACCATCGCATAAAACTGTTCACATGGCTCTACACATTTAAGTAACACAATACTTTTTCTTCTCGTGATTTCTGTGTGTGCCAAATAAAGGGTTGAATTAACAACCATATCATTATAAAAAATGGAAAAAGGGGCGTACTGATGCTTGCGCCTGATCTTGTTAAGCCAATGCAGTAAACGAAACGTTCAGATAGCAATGACTGAAAAAGGAATGTTAGGGAGAAAAACTGTATATGAAAACTTAAATAAATAAACTTAAAACAACAGATCAATGATTTCCTTGTACTATATTGCCTGAGAAAGGTGAGCAATCAAGACAGTCTTGTTAGTGGGGTTTTGATTTACAAATTTTACATAAACAAACTTTAAATTTCACGATCAATACCTACACGATAAAAAGGGTATCAAACTACAATAATTTCTTGCTACTGACGTACAGAAACCAAAACGTTTAGCAGCCATGTGATAGCAACAGAGAAAAGAAGTACTTCATCTACAGAGGGCCTTCCTCTGCGCCACTACCCAGGGTTGCCAATTCGGTAACTTGAAATATCTCTCACCAGAGTTTGAAAACCCTCTGAATCTGAAGAAAAACCTCCAGATTTCTCCTTCTGAATATAACCACTTAAGTACTTAAATAATAATATTTGTAATTATTATTTTCAACTTTCGGATTCAGGAAAGTAGACATTATGCGCTTTTGAACTCTGAAATAATACAAAATACAGAAACGTGAGTCTTTCGTCACAGTCACATTAGGAGACTATAAAACCCACCACCAATGTCCCGCTAAAGTTCCCAAACAAAGTCAGGACTGAAAACATCTTTTTACTATAGTCGTAAATTTCGTGTGGTGTCGCACAAGTCCAAAGTGCACGCCATCTCCTTTCGCCGCGCGCCGCCATGCACACACGTCGCGGCGTTCTTACGACGTCAGCCATGAGCGCCCTCTGCTACATCTCCGCTCGTGGCCACCACTGAACGACATCGTTCAGTTGGGACTGAGATAGGAACCAGTTAACACTTCGGAATCAGATGGGCACCAGTGAAGGTGGGCCTCTAGCTCAACTATGTATCAGCATTCTGTAGAAGAGAACTATGTAAAAGTTAAGTATTGTATAAATTCTGTTCAATATATATCTCGTTCTAATTTACTCCAGTGTTTCTAGTTTCTGCTGTCCCACTGGCTGCTCACCTTCGTACCTGCACAAGCGTGCGTCCTTTATTCCTGTGTTGGTCTGTCTACTCGGCCACTGACACCTACGCCGGAAACGAGACACAAAAGCGGCAACGAGGCTGGGACACAAAAGTGGCGACGAGGAGTGATAGAACCTTGGACCAGCCCGCTTGCAGCAGCCAGACAGCAGCAGCCGGAGCACGTAGAAATTGCTCCCGCCCACCCACCCTTATTATAAGATTTTTGGGGGAACATTTTCAGTTACGTGTTTTGTGGATTTTTTTTTTGTTGCAGAGCGTCCTCTTTCATATTGCATTTGTGTTTTGTTATAATTTACTTGTATGCGCGGCGCCTAATCGGTCAGTATGGCCACTACCCCGAACCCAAACTTAATGGAAATTATTCAGTTACAGACGGCGCAAATCACGCAACTACTCCAAGCAGTGTCCCAGCTAACAGCGCAGGCAGCTAACCCACAACAACAGCCGTCGCTTCAGCCGCCAACACCTGCAGCCGCACCACTTCCTTCGTTTCGCCAGTACAACGAACGTGAGGAAGAATGGAGTGACTACTTCTCTCGATTTCAAGAACTCGTTGCGGCTCATCAAATTACAGGTCAGAGAGTGAAGAACCTTTTCTTATCGATTGTAGGAACTCCAATTTTCGAGTTACTGCAGTAACTTTTCCCCCACGCATCACCTCGTGATCTAGAATTAGATCAAATTGTAGATGCACTGAATGCTCATTATGAGAGAAAAGTTCTCGTAGCTGCAGCACGGTACGGCTTTTTCAGACTAAAAAAATTACCTGAGCAGTCACACCACGAATGGAATATGGAACTGAAGGGCTTAACCCGCAAATGTAAATTTACTTGCTCTTGTGGAATTTCTTATAGTGACCTTATGTTGAGAGATGCAATTACGCAGAACATTCAGGACCCCAGAATTAGACAAGCAATTCTGAAACAATCTGACCCTTCATTAGACAGTGTACTGCAGCTTATAGAAGCGCATGATACCTTTGACTTAGCAGATGTAGAAATGCAAAGCCACAGTGTAAATTCAGTGCGCCGCAACGGACGCTTTCCTAGCCGTAGTTCTCAGTGTAGCCCTAGTGATTCTTATTTTTCTACCGGCCGTGCTGAACAGACAGTAAACAGTAGCCAGTGTAAAAGTGCGACGCAAACGTCGCCCCGTCGTGTTAGACAAAGTAATTTGAATAACGGGCGCCAACGCTCATTTCAGACAAATGTTCGTAAGTCTTGCCCTCAGTGTGTATCTCGCCACAAACGTGCTCAGTGCCCAAGTCGAAATGCTATTTGTTACCAATGTGGCAAATCGGGACATGTACAATCTGTGTGTATGCAGCTTAAAAATTTAAAGAACGGTGCCGTTAGAAACAGTGCTTCGCGGAGTGTGAGAACAGTTAATTCAGTAAATGTTATACACGCTGTGAACTTGGACGGTGTTTCTCTTGAATCTCAATTGCAAGAAACTTCTTCTGCGCGTACTGCAAAACTATGTAGTGAGCCACGTCGCAAGCTCCGACGAGCGCGTAAAACAGTGCAACGGAGAAGGGTTCGGGACAAGCAAAATGACTATGTACAGTGCAATCCTGTAGTGAACCTAGTGCCTTCTACAACTTCTCCTTGTAATAGTGCCCAGTACTGTGTAGCTGGGGACAGTAGAATTGATGTAGCTACTCAAAGTAATTTTTGTGCAGTAGCTGATAACTCTGTAGCAGCCTCGCATTGCGCGGACGCCGATTTGGCGGTAGTGCCATCTAGTGACAGTCTTATTAATCTATGTGCCGATTCTGCGCCGCTTCCTACCGCACGCAGCCCGCGCATGTGCAAGTGCAGCCAACAAACCGTAGCAGACGTTGCCCACATTCGCGCACCTGTCGAGCGCCACAAGCAAAAACTTTTTGTGACTCTTTACATAGACAATAAGACTGTGCAATTTCAGCTTGATACTGGTTCCGCTGTTACATTAATTAATAAAGCCACTTATGAACTTCTGGGTTCGCCAAAATTGTCGCCGTCACAGCAAGTGTTAACGGCATATACAGGTCAAAATATTCCAGTGCTAGGAACGTGTAGCTGCCTGCCTCTTTTCAAGGTGTTACAAAGACAATTGCTTTTGTTGTTCTTCAGGCCATATCTACACAGAACATTTTTGGACTAGATGCTTTTGACTTGTTTGGTTTATCAATTCAAAGAGATGTGCTTCAGATTTCGTCAGTAATGCCTCAGGACAAAATATATGCATTGTGTGAAAAATATAGTGACTTATTTTCGCCGGAACTAGGTTGTGCAAAAGACTTCGTGGCACATGCCACTTTAAAAGAATCTGCAGTTTCAAAATTTCGTAAAGCTAGACCAGTGCCTATCGCACTTCGTGATAATGTTGCTGCAGAACTTAAACGTTGGCAAGATAGTGGGGTGATTTCTCCTGTTTAGCGAGTCAGTGGGCCTCGCCTATAGTAATTATACCCAAGCCGTCAGGAAAACTTCGTCTCTGTACGGACTTCAAATCAACAGTGAACAATCAAACAATTGTAAACACTTATCCCCTGCCCAGACCTGACGAACTAATGGACAAATTAGGACAGTCTCGCTTCTTTTCTAAGATTGATTTAGCAGAGGCATACTTACAGATTCCGCTTGATGACGAGACAAAAAAGTTGTTGTCAATAATACTCACATGTGCCTTTTTCAATTTCAACGCCTACCCTTTGGCAGTTCTTCCGCCCCCGCTATTTTTCAGCGCTTTTTGGAACAGCTGACAGTTTCTGTACCGTGTTGCTCGAACTATTTAGATGATATTGTGGTATCCGGACGTACAGTTCAAGAACATTTATCAAACCTGGAGTGCCTTTTCAAAGTGTTGACTGCAGCAGGTCTACGTTGTAATAAAGAAAAGTGTTCGTTTTTTCAAACTGAAATAGAGTACCTAGGTCATGTGATTAATGCCCAAGGAATCCATCCCTTACAGTCACATCTTTTAGCGATCAAAGACTTGCCTCCTCCTAAGAATGTGCAGGAATTGCAAGCAGTAATGGGCAAGCTTAACTATTATTTCAGATTTATTCCCAATGCCTCTCAGATTGCAGCTCCACTGCATCACTTACGTAGGAAGAATGTTCCCTTTGTATAGTCTAAAGATTGCCAGGTTGCCTTTGACAAATTAAAGTCTGCACTACTCAGTGATGCATGTTTGATTCCCTTTGACCCACAGAAGCCTGTAGTGTTAGCAGTTGATGCCTCGTCGTACGTTCTGGGTGTAGTATTGTCACATCGTATTGGTTCTCACGATCGTCCTATTGCCTTTGCTTCCAAGCTACTGACGCCAACGCAACAGAATTACAGTCAGATAGAAAAGGAGGCCTTAGCAATAGTTTATGGCGTCACAAAGTTTCATCATTATCTCTATGGCAGAAAATTCTATTTGTTGACTGACCACAAGCCTCTCACGTCGTTGTTCTCACCCACAAAGCCAATTCCGCCACGTACGGCACAAAAGCTTCAGAGATGGTCGTTAATACTGTCTAATTATCAGTATTAGATTTTGTACCGACCTACCACTAAACACGCCAACGCGGACACACTTTCCAGACTTCCGGTTGGCCAGGATGTGTCGTTTGATTCTTCAGAAATGGCATGTTGTCAGATAGACTGCAGAGATGCTTCCGCTGTCGCAGAATTCCCTTTGAACTCTCGTCGGGTTGCACAGGAAACAGCTGCGGATGCAGACCTAAGTTTGGTAGCACGTTTTGTTCGCTCAGGTTGGCCTACCAGAGCCAAAGACATTCAACGGCCTCTGGTTCGACGTTATTTTGCACAACGTCATGCATTGTCTTTCAGTCAGGGTGTTCTGTTGTTACATACCGACAACGACCAAACAAGAGTGATTGTTCCTCGTTCCCTGCTACATGAAGTGTTACGCCTCCTGCAACAAGGACATTGGGGTATTGTTAGGACAAAGCAACTGGCCAGACGTCATTGTACCTGGGTTGGTATGGACGCTCAGATAGAGATCATGACGTCACAGTGTACTGTTTGTGCGGAGCATCAGGCGGCTCCTCCGCAACGTTTCTCAGACTGGCCACGCCCCAAGGGACCATGGCAACGTTTACACATTGACTTTGCCGGACCTTTCTGGAATACGCGCTGGTTAATCGTTGTAGACGCTTTCAGCAAGTTTCCTTTTGTGATTGCCATGAACTCAACGACGGCGTCTAGTACAATCAGTGCCTTAAAATCAGTGTTTTGCATCGAAGGTTTGCCTGAAACTATCGTCAGTGACAATGGACCTCAGTTTGTTAGTGCTGAATTTCAACAGTTTTGTCGTGTGAATGGCATTCAGCATATCACCACCGCACCTTTTCACCCTCAGTCCAATGGTGAAGCAGAATGTTTTGTTCGAACATTCAAGTCTCACATGGAAAAGATGAAAGGTCAGCACTCCAGGCAGCAAGCTCTTCAAATTTTCCTGTCTACGTATCGGTGCATGCCACGTGACGGCCCGTCTCCTACCGAGCTGCTACACGGCCGCCGTCACCGCACTCTCCTTCACCTGCTGCAGCCTCCCACGCACCGAGTCGGTTCGTATGGCGCTACGCGTTTTCAGGTTTCCACCCCAGTGCTGCACAGGGTGTTTGCTGGCATGAAGAAGACATGGTTGCCAGGCACCATTCAGCGCATGCTCGGTCGCAATATGTATGTTGTACGTTCTTCCACAGGGTCGGAGCTGCGGCGCCACGCAAACCAATTGCGCCTGCACAGGCCGCGCGATCCTGTCTCGGGTTTCTTGATACCAGACCCAGTTCACCGCCAGGGAGCACAGCCACATCGCCCGCCGACGAGTCCAGCGTCCCCGGACTACGAGATCGTCCCGATGGAGGTCGACGCGCCTCCGTCGCCGCCGCGGCTGACAGCGTCATCGAGTGGGACTGCGGGACCGTGCGTGCCCCCGCCGCCTGGGCCACGCACCTCAAAAGAAGATGACCTGCTCCCTCTGGGCGGAGGCGGGCGCCCTTCCGCTGGTTTTGGCGGGTTTCCCGGCGGATCGCAAGGTGTATACCGGGGCGCGGACGGCGTCTCGATCCCAGCCTCAGCTACGACGTCCGTCCCACCAGTAACGCCCCCGCCCAGGCCCTCCTCCCGGTGCCGTCACCGTGGCCCTCAGCCCTACGCCACGACGGAGCGGCGGTTTGGGGGGCAGGGGTGTGGTGTCGCACAAGTCCAAAGTGCGCGCCACCTTCTTTCGCCGCGCTCCGCCATGCACGCACGGCGCGGCGTTCTTACGACGTCAGCCACGAGCGCCCTCTGCTACAACTCCGCTCGTGGCCACCACTGAACGACATCGTTCACTTGGGACTGAGATAGGAACCAGTTAACACTTCGGAATTAGATAGGCACCAGTGAAGACTTGGCTATCGGATAGGCACTAGGCAGGCCTCTAGCTCAACTATGTATCAGCATTCTGCAGTACTGAGCTATGTAAAAGTTAAGTATTGTCTAAATTCTGTGCAATATATATCTCGTTCTAATTTACTTTAGTGTTTCTAGTTTCTGCTGTCCCACTGGCTGCTCACCTTCGTACCTGCACAAGCGTGCGTCCTTTATTCCTGTGTCGGTCTGTCTACTCGGCCACCGAACCTACGACGGAAACGAGACACAAAAGCGGCGACGAGGCTGGGACACAAAATTTCGTACGATGTAATTTGATATCACTGGCATTAAAGTATTTTTGACAAAGATTGGTGAGATGATAGACAACCAGAATAGCTGAATGACAGGCTGTTAAAAGCACTGACGTAGATTCCTTTGCAGCATTTGCAAGTACCGTGCTGTCATTTCTTGTTGCAAAATTGATTTTACTTTGTGTTTTTCACTAAATATTTGTGCTGTTAGTGCGTTTTTTTTGTTTTTGTATGATCTAACATATCTTTCATTCTAGCGTTTTAATTACAGCTACAGTAACGACAACGAGCAAGAGTATCACCTTCCGCAACTGACATTACCCAATCTTTCAGTTTCTCATCCCTAAAGCATTATTTCCTGAACTGTTCAACATGTTCATGGTTTAGTTTTTCACATTGTTCACTTACGGTTCTTTAAAAAATATGTTAAAAAATAAAAGAAACACAAACATTATCATTTCTTGATTTGACGTTATTGTCAAAAAGGAGTGTGACTGAAATCTTTTTATTTCATACCATATATAGTGATCAAGCTACAGTTATTAATAATTAACATTTTTACTTTACGTGACTAGTTTCGGTGGAGTACGGCACCATTCTCTACACATACGAGAGTGGTGCCGTAATGCACAGAAATTAGTCATGTCAAGGAAAATTTCTATTATTAGTCACTGTAGCTTGATAACTGGTGTGAAATAAAAAAAAAAATACTTTTAGTTGCTCACACTGTCTCTGAATACCACGTGACACGAACTAACTTGCAGTTGCAGTGACAATTGCGACAATGACCTACGTCTTCATAACTTATTGTTGTTCAAGCACCGTCTAACAAATAAAGACATTCCCACTGATTTTTGCTATCCGCCACGACAGTAGCGCACCAAGCGGCTTGCACGGTAAATTTATGAATACTATATGGGACGAGTGTGAATAGTATAATTTAAAATGAATTTAACATACTTTTTACGACATAAAAGTTAGTAGGAACTAGAACTCCACATTTGCCTCTATTAGGTTTCCTAAAAACCGTTGAAAGGTATGAAACGGTACTTTGCAGGGCAGTTTATTTAAGATTATCTTAAATTAACGACTTTTTAATCAAGAATTTCATTTTCTATTAAGAACGAAGATCGTCTAATAAACAGAATACCGAACCTTCTGCGGAAACACGTAGGTTGTTACTCAGAAACGCTAAGGTTTCTTCACGACAATTCCAGTCAAATCAGTAAGTGTTTAACGTAAGAAAATTATTTGGAGTGCAATACCTTCATTATGTAATGTACCATGTCAGCCATTACCGTTGTAACTGAATAAAAATCCTCACAAACGTGACAATAAAACATCGAAAGCAAAAAAAAAACGTTTCCCAACAACGCAGAAACCAATTTCGCAATTGTTGCTACTTCTAAACCACAAACGGCAAGAATCCTCGAGACATTCGTTTTATAAACAAAATTAAATACATTCAAAATTATATACGAAGATGATTGAACTGGAAAAATGTTCCAATCGTTCGACTCCACATGGAATTTTTACACGCCAATTTTCAAACATGGAAACAGGAAAGATTGTAACAACTATCGAGATACCTCTTTAATTACCGTTGTAGGCAAAATAATCTCAGGTGTTGTTGAAAGGATAGTGCGAGTATTAATTGAGGACACGTTAGATGAAAATCAGTGTGGGTTTAGGCCTCTTAGAGGCTGTCAGGACCAGATCTTTAGCTTACTGCAGGTAATGGAAAAGTGCTATGAGTGGAACAGGGAATTGTATCTATGTTTCATAGATCTAGAAAAGGCTTATGACCGTGTTCCTAGGAGGAAGCTACTCTCAATTCTACAAGATTATGGTACACTAGCCAAACTTCTGCACGCAATTAAAGGGCTTTACGGAGACTGTCAGGCAGCAGTTAGAGTAGATGGCAAATTAAGCTCATGGTTCAAGGTAGTTTCAGGAGTAAGACAAGGCTGTAACCTGTCACCACTGTTGTTCATAGTAATTATGGATCATATGTTGAAAACAGTAGACTCTCAGGGCGGGATTAAAATAAGCAGTCTCTCATATGCGGATGACTTAGTTTTAATGGCCGTTTCGATTGAAAGGTTGCAAACTAATATCTCAGAGCTCGATCAGAGGTGCAAGGATTATGATATGAAGATCAGCATCTCCAAAACGAAAGTAATGTCTGTGGGAAAGAGATTCAAACAGATTGAGTGCCAGATAGGAAGAACAAAGTTAGAACAGGTAGACAGTTTCAAGTACCTGGGATGTATTTTCTCACAGGAAGGCAATATAGCGAAAGAACTGGAATCGAAGTGCAGCAAAGCTAATTCAGTGAGTGCTCAGCTAAGATCTACTCTCCTCTGCAAGAAGGAAGTAAGTACCAAGACTAAGTTAGCGGTGCACCGCTCTATCTTTCGACCAACTTTGTTGTTTGGGAGTGAAAGTTGGGTGGATACAGGTTACCTAATTCATAAGGTAGAGGTTACAGATATGAAAGTAGCAAGAATGATTGCAGGTACTAATAGATGGGAACAAAGGCAATGGGGTGTCCATAATGAGGAAATTGAAGAAAAACTGGGAATGAACACCATAGATGAAGCAGTTAGAGCGAACAGACTGAGATGGTGGAGTCATGTTACACGCATGGGAGAAGAAAGATTGTGGAAATAAAATCCGCTACCAGTCACAATTATTGGTGGTTTATTAAAACACTACCGATTTCGGGCTTGTACCCATCTTCAGGTGTTTACATTCGATGTTGTTGACTGTTTAAAGAAAACATAAATTACATTGTGCATACGTTGAAGTGCAGTGGCATACACAACAACATTAATTCACTGTAGATCATCAGGTGGATAATGAAATTAATTTTCTTGATCTGATAATTTCTAATGTAAATAACAAACATGACTTCAAAATTTACAGAAAGTCCACCACCACTGATGTTGTAATAAATAACACCTCCTGTCACCCCATGCAATACAATGCATGGCATTTTTCAGATCTGCACTTAACCATATACACAAAATTCCACTCACTCCAATAGACGAACAGAGAGAAATTAAAATTATCAAAGAAATAGCTCACGGAAATGGATACAACCCATATTCAATTGACAAACTCAACAACAAAATTAAAAAGAAACACTCCACCCCCTAGGTCTGACTCACAAGAACAGATACACACATTTGCTTTCATCCCATTTATAGGAAAAACTTCATATCAAGTTGCTAACCTTTTCCGAAACAGTGGTATTCAAATATCCTTCAGTAGTAACAATAAACTTCAACAGTACCTCATCCAGAACATCGAATAAAACAGCCAATGTCAGGTATATATAAGCTTACGTGTGACAGTTGCCCATAGTTCTACATTGGCCAGACAGGCAGGAGTTTCACTAGAAGGTACTGTGAACATATGGATGCCTTCAGGTTAAATCATTTTGATAAATCCACCTTCGCGGCACATCTGAAAAATAATAGTCACTCTGCCACAGCCATTGAAGACAACCTAAAAATATTACATATTGTCAACAAAGAGAAGAAAATGAATCTCCTTGAAGATCTTGAAATGTACATCCATAGTTCCGACTCGCCATATCTCATTCTTAATGAACAGGTGGAGCTAGCAAATAAATCTTTTCTGAACAGTTTCAACGAATTATTCGCAAACAAAAACTGTAACTCATTACCCCCCACAACTAAACACAGAACAAAACAGAAACAGCCTTTATTAGAAATACATCACAAAAAACACACCGAAATTTATACAAATCCTTTGAAAACGAAAATATGGTAAATACCACTTTTCACTTCAGTTGATTTAATTCGCATTGTTTTTCATACTGACCAGTTTACATAATCTAATTTGCTAGCAACTATTCTACATGTGATAAATAACAGTGTGGCTCCACATTAGTATAACAAATCTCGCTTTTGGGATTTGTAACATCTAATATATATTTGTATGTGGCATCTGTGTACTTCTGTGTGTGCAATATATCTGTATATCTTGAGCTAAGTTCTTTGACCATAACTTATGCCTGAATGTAAACATGGCGATGTTGTGAGTGACTACTGATCAACAATTATAAAGTGTACTGTGTATTGTGCAAAATCTGTGACATGGGAGTGCAAATTAGCATTATGTTGCTGTTACTAAAATATTCTCAACTGATATCTATGAGAAATGTACGAACACGAACTAGATACCCTACTTATATGTGAGTACACTTATAGCATTAACACAAATCACTCCACCACATACCATACTTGTTTTATGTATATGTATATCTATATGATACTTGTGTATGTATATCTGTATGATAAGCACAATGTAATTTACGTTTTCTTTAAACAGTCAACACACTGAATGTAAACAACTGAAGATGGGTACAAGCCCGAAACCGGTAGTGTTTTAATAAACCACCAATAACTGGTAGCGAATTTTATTTCCACAGCCTATAAGGAACAGTCATGGAGCTCCATAATGGATAAAATTCACTTAGAAGCAAGGTGACCTAAGAGACTCATAGGCTTGGCAGTGGAGGGTAAGAGGAGTCGAGGTAGACCAAGAAGAAGTACGTAGATTCGGTGAAGAATGATTTTGAAGTAAAACGCATAGCATCAGACGAGGCATGAATGTTAGCATTGAATAGGGGATCATGGAGGAATTGTATTAGAGGTATTGAAAGCTGAAAGGCATAATCAGTATCTAATGACGACGATGATGATGATGACACTTGCCCATCTAAATTGTTCCCTAATTCAGGGGGAAAACGCGCAGGTTGGCGACCCTGTCGGCGGCACTACTCCAGCCTGCGCAGCCTAGCATGGGCGCGGCGGCTTGGCTTCTGCCACAGAGTAACATATACAGAGAAGCAGCCACTCGTAAACCACTGTCCTACGCTCCGCTCGTAGTTTCGTAAGATGCTAGCAGATGTCAGGCGGTTCCCTGGCTTAGTACTGGCACAGAGTAAACATATACAGAGAAGCAGACACCCCTAAACCACTGTCCTACGCTCCCCTCGTAGTTCCGTAAGATGCTATCAGGTGTCAGGCGGTTCCCTGGCTTAGTACCGGCACAGAGTAACATATACAGAGAAGCAGTCACCCCTAAACCACTGTCCTACGCTCCCCTCGTAGTTCCCTAAGATGCTAGCAGGTGTCAGGCGGTTCCCTGGCTTAGTACCGGTAGACCACACTAGAGGCACTTCTGAGGGTAGCGTGGAGGGGAGGCTGAGGGGAGATCTCGTGCCGCCTGCCACGAGGCCACAACTGTGTCCGGCTTGCCGGCGTTTGAGGGGAGGTAGTGGTGGGGACAGCCGCTACCTGCCGCCTGCTCTGGCCAGTTTAAAGAGCTGCTTCTGACCACAGTGCCATCATGGGACATCTTAGGGAACTGCAGAAAACCCGCCGCCACACACCCCTGACCGTGGGACCGGGCCCATACGAAGGTATCCCGTCTTGATTTCCAGAAAGCTTTTGACACTGTACCTCACAAACGGCTTTTAATCAAACTGCATGGTTATGGTATATCGCCACAAATTTGCGATTGGGATTTCTTGTCAGAGAGGACACAGTTCGTAGTAATTGATGGTAAGGCATCGACTAAAACAGAGGTGATATCGGGCGTTCCACAGGGTAGTGTTATTGGACCTCTGCTATATCTTATTTACATAAACGATTAAGGGGAAAATCTAAGTAGCTCTCTTAGGTTGTTTGCAGATGACGCCGTCATTTACCGTCTAGTAAAATCATCTGAAGATCAAAATCAACTGCAGAACCATCTGAATAAGATATCAGTATGGTGTAAAAATTGGCAATTGACTGTAAATAATGAGAAGTGTGAAGTCGTCCACATGAGTACGAAAAGAAATCCGTTAAACTTTTGTTTACAACATAAATCAATCAAATGTGAAGGTCGTAAACTCCACAAAATACCTAGGAATTACTATTACTTCAGACCTAAACTGGAAAGAACATGCAGATAATATCGTGGGAAAGGCGAATCAGAGACTGCGTTTTATTGGCAGAACCCTTAAAAGATGCAACAGAACTACTAAAGAAACTGCATACACTACGCTTGTCCCTCCATTTTTGGAGTATTGCAGCCCATTGTGGGATCTTTATCAGGTGGGTTTGACAGAGGACAGCGAAAGAGTCCAAAGAAGGGCAGCTCGTTTCGTATTGTCACGATACAGGGGAGACAGCGTTACGGAAATGATACAGGATCTGGGATGGAAATCATTACAACGGCACTTATCGCTGCGGCGTGGGCTACTTGCGAAAGTCCAATCGCCAACATTCTCCTCCGAATACGAAAATATATTGTTGACTCCCACTTACATAGGTAGAAATGATCATCAGAATAAAATACGACAAATCAGAGCTCGAACAGAGAGATTCAGGTGTTCTTTCTTCCCGCGCGCTATTCGAGAATGGAATGGGAGATAAATAGTGTAATTGTGGTTCGATGAACCCTCTGCCAGGCACTTAAATGTGATATGTAGAGTATCCCATGTAGATGTAGGTGTATATTTGTCTGTGCTTCTGCGCATGCGCCTTGTCTGCCGAGATGAGGCTGCGACGCATGAACACCTGCCACTGCCGCCGCCGCAGAATCCGTTTAGCGCAGACATGGGAGCCTGCCTGCTGGCGCGGCGGCCTTAATGAAATAACTTGGCGGCAGCGGCGCGCGATTTTCCGCGGCGCAGGCTGCGTTGTGAATGGCAGCGGCGCGGAGCCGCAGCGAGTTACCTGCAGCGGATTACCTGCAGCGGGTTAACTGCGCGGGCCGGGAGGAGCGTCTGCTGCCGCCTTTCACAAGTAGCGCTCCACCTGTTCTTCACGCCTTGTCTGTCGGATGCGCTGCTCCCTGTCGCATACTGTCAGCTCACAGCAGGAATAGCAAGCGGTGCGCATTTCATCACAACTGCGCAAAAATTTACGCTCGAAAACATCACCGCTAAGCAAACGAAAGTAACTCATATTCAAAGGATGTATGACATCAACTGCGAATAAGCGAAGCTGAAAATGTGTACCCAGCTTGGATTAGAACCCGGGTCTCCTGCTTTCTAGGCAGTTGCGCTGACTCCTACACCACTGGGGACACAGTGATCACCGCACCTGCAAGGACTACCTAAGCACGCCTCCCGTCAGACACAAATTCCTAGCTCTACCCTGCCTACAGTACTCAAACGCGTAGTTATAAAACTAATTTCCGTAAGAGTAAGGGCCACAAACTTGCCCACCCCTCCCACATACATATATATATATATATATATATATATATATAATACGCTGGTGACGGGCAATGATCCTGTCGATAGTGGGGAGGGATGGGAAAGTTTGTGGCCCTTACTCTTACGGGAATTAGTACATAGTGACTACGAGTTTGAGTAATGTGGGCATGGTAAAGATCGGAATTTGTCTCTGGCGGGAGGCGTGCTTAGGTAGTCCTTGCAACTGCCTAGAAAGCAGGAGACCCAGGTTCGAATCCCGGCTGAGTACACACTTCCAGCTTCGCCCATTCGCAGTTGCTGCCATAATATGACTATGCCTAGACTAAGCTGGTTTATGCCCTGTTTCATGCTGCTAACAGATAGCCCTATCGATGGAGAATCGAATGGCATCTCTGACTCATTTCGAGAGAAAGATGGACTTCTTGGTTTTTTTCCTGGACCCTTCATATATCCTGTGAATATGAAACAATAACAACTGCAGCACCAGAAGTGACGTCTGCTCTTTCGGAACAGACGCCACATGTAGATACAGAAAAGAACACAGTTTGTCCCTACCCAAATACGTCTCGTAAAGCTTCCTTCAATTAGGCAGTGGCGGTAGAACACTACGCTAGAAACACTCACTAGACGATAGTAACGCATTAAGGAACTGTACCGAAAGACTGGAAAGTTGCACAGGTCACACCAATCAGGTGCACTCGGCCTGAAAGGCCAGGTATGTAAAAGCACTCTTTTTCCATGGTAACGGAGAAAATCACACACCTAGTTTGATGGAAAGGAAGAATTAAAATATCTTAAAAAATCTCACCTTCAAAATTGTGACGCAATCGGGCGCAGGCCAAGGCCAAGGGGGTTCCCTGTGAGTCGCGTGGAAGTCGACGGCAGCCTGAAGCCCTTTCTACACGGAAAGTGAGAGCTTGCTAGATTACCCACGATGCACCGGTCACGCCGTCCGCGTACAGTGTAGACGCGTCCACTTGCACAAGATGCTCGCATACGATCGCTAGTAGACGGTATAGGATGCATCCTAGTCGTATGGAAGTGCTTCGCGCATGCGCAGACGGCCGAATGGGGAACCCAGCTGACAAACGCAGCCACGGCGGGAATTAGTTTGAGAATGTGTACTTGTCTCGTGTTCAGAGCAACGTAGTTTTCCGACTCAGTCGTAAGTATTTTAGGAGGTGATACTATAGACGAATTGCATTAAAAATTTAATATAATCTGTGTACATTTTTTATTAAATAGAGATATATAGCTGTTAATTTGAAATCTAAACAAACGTAGAGCAACTGTAAATCAAGAAATTTTCACTGATTTATCCGTCGGTTCTTGATAGTACGACATCACACTTACTTAAAAGTTAAATTTTGTGTTTGTTCATTTCCACGTAGTTACCCGGTTTTCTGCTTACTAGGACATATTCATACTTTAAACTACGTCGAAAACCGGTTATTTAAGTAAAAGTCAATATGGTGATCTACCAAGAACCGACGAAAGAGTCAAAATATCCAAATCAGTTTGTTGTACATACCAGCTGTATCTCTGTATCCAATAAAAATTAGACGCATATTATATGTAATTTTAACTGCAAATAGTGTTTATTACCATCTTCTAAAATATTTGCTATTTTTCCTGAAACATGCTGTAGTTAACTGATGAAATATTTGTTTTTGGTGAGCATTATTTGAAGCTTAATCAAGTGAAAGGTCTATGTATAGACACCTGAGCTTGTTCATCGTACACATAGGCGCCTCAAATCGCAGGGGCTGGAAGTATGTAATTGCATTTTATAATGAGGACGTTAACACATGTGAGCGACGTAGTTATGCATCAGCTGCACGAAAACAAATACAGTTTCACAGTGGCAGTCTAAAACACAAATAAATGTTTTAATCAGCACAACATATCATACAGTTTCGAAAAGTGATGTTAGCGCGGCGATTTATTTGCTATAAGTTGACAACAAACTAAGTAGACGCGTGAAGCAGACGACTCAACAAATGCGTACCGTTTGAACGCTTCTTTGTATTTGGACGGTCTATCGCAAGGGGCGCTGCAGCTGACAACGACTTCCTCGTGCGTGTTCCACGTCTCCTATAGAAAGTGCTTTACTATCGGTGCCGTTTGAGGTTCCCAAAGTTATGCGGATAAACGGAGAGGCTGGCCGCTGGAGCACCATTGTTAAGCACGGGGATCAACAATATGTTCCGCTGGCCTGTGAGACCGACTGCGCCCGATGGAGGGTTAAACGACACAACTCTGTCAAGCCGCACTTACTAAAGCTGTATACGAACATTACTGGATTGTCTCTTCTTTTGTGTCCCAGCATTTCGCATTTCTAGCACCAGAATAGCCTTAGTAGCACCTTGAAAGATTTTCCCTTATTTCACCCGCTTAATGGTTGAATTTCCAAAAATATCCAAACAAGTGTTATTAAAATTACAATCAAAAATCTAAATCCGAATTTTTTATTTTTTGTTTCAAAATTGCCTTAATAGCATCTTATTTTCAAGAAACCGTTTTTTGTGTACCAGCCTCGTTGCCGCTTTTGTGTCTCGTTTCCGTCGTAGGTGTCGATGGCCGAGTGGAATGAGACCGACACAGGAATAAAGATAGCACGCTGGTGCAGGTACGGAGGGGAGCAGCCAGAAACTAGAAACACTAGAGTAAATTAGAACGTGATATATATTGCACAGAATGTACAAAATACTTAACTTTTACATAGTACTGCAGAATGTTGATACATAGTTGAGCTAGAGTCCTGCCTAGTGCCTAACTGATAGCCAAGTCTTCACTGGTGCCTATCTGATTCCGATGTCTTTACTGGTTCCTATCTCAGTCCGAAGTGAACGATGTCGTTCAGCGGTGGCCACGAGCGGAGTTGTAGCAGAGGGCGCTCGTGGCTGTCGTCGTAAGAACGCCGCGCCGTGCGTGCATGGCGGCGCGCGGCGAAAGTAGGTGGCGCGCACTTTGGACTTGTGCGACATCACACCCTTCCCCCCCAAACCGCCGCGCCGTCGTGGCGTAGGGCTGAGGGCCACGGCGACGGCACTGGGAGGAGGGCCTGGGCGGGGGCGTTACTGGTGGGACGGGCGTCGTAGCTGAGGCTAGGATCGAGACGCCGTCCGCGCCCCGGCATCCGCCTTGCGATCCTCCAGGAAACCCGCCAAAACCAGGGGAAGGGCGCACACCCCCGCCCAGAGGGAGCAGGTCTTCTTCTTCTGAGGTGCGTGGCCCAAGCTGGGGGGGGGGGGGGGGGGGGGCGCACGGTACGGAGTCCCTCTCGGTGACGCTGTCCGCTGAGGCGGCGACGGAGGCGGAGGGGCCGACTGCGTAGGAGGCGCTTCGACATCCATCGGGATCTCGTAGTCCGGGGACGAACGATGTGGCTGTGCTCCCTGGCGGTGAACTGGGTCTGGAATCAAGAAACCGGAGACAGGATCGCGCGGCCTGTGCAAACGCAATTGGTTTGCGTGGCGCCGCAGCTCCGACCCTGTGGAAGAACGTACAACATACATATTGCGACCGAGCACGCGCTGAATGATGCCTGGCAACCACGTCTTCTTCTTGCCAGCAAACACCCTGTACAGCACCGTCGTGAAAACCTGAAAACGCGTAGCGCCATACGAACCGACTCGGTGCGTGGGAGGCTGCAGCAGATGAAGGAGAGTGCGGTGACAGCGGCCGTGTAGCAGCTCGGCAGGAGCTGCACCGATACGTAGTCAGGAAAATTTGAAGAGCTTGCTGCCTGGAGTGCTGACCTTTCATCTTGTCCATGTGAGACTTGAATGTTCGAACGAAACGTTCTGCTTTACCATTGGACTGAGGGTGAAAAGGTGCGGTGGTGATATGCTGAATGCCATTCACACGACAAAACTGTTGAAATTCCGCACTAAGAAACTGAGGTCCATTGTCACTGAGGATAGTTTCAGGCAAACCTTCGATGCAAAACACTGATGTTAAGGCACTGATTGTACTAGACGCTGCCGTTGAGTTCATGGCAATCACAAAAGGAAACTTGCTGAAAGCGTCTACAACGATTAACCAGTGCGTATTCCAGAAAGGTCCGCCAAAGTCAATATGTAAACGTTGCCATGGTCCCTTGGGGCGTGGCCAGTCTGAGAAACATTGCGGAGGAGCCGCCTGATGCTCCGCACAAACAGTACACTGTGACGTCGTGCTCTCTATCTGAGCGTCCATACCAACCCAGGTACATTGACGTCTGGCCAGTTGCTTTGTCCTAACAATACCCCAATGTCCTTGATGCAGGAGGCGTAACACTTCATGTAGCAGGGAACGAGGAACAATCACTCTTGTTTGGTCGTTGTCAGTATGTAACAACAGAACACCCTGACTGAAAGACAATGCATGACGTTGTGCAAAATAACGTCGAACCAGAATGTCTTCGGCTCTGGCAGGCCACCCTGAGCGAACAAAACGTGCTACCAAACTTAGGTCTGCATCCGCAGCTGTTTCCTGTGCAACCCGACGAGCGTTAAAAGGGAAATCGGCGACAGCGGAAGCATCTTTGGAGTCTACCTGACAACATGCCATATTTGAAAAATCAAACGATACATCCTGGCCAACCGGAAGTCGGGAAAGTGTGTCCGCGTTGGCATGTTTAGTGGTAGGTCGATACAAAATCTCATACTGATAATTAGACAATATCAAGGACCATCTCTGAAGCTTTTGTTCCGTTCGTGGCGGAATTGGCTTTGTGGGTGAGAACAACGACGTGAGAGGCTTGTGGTCTGTCAACAAATAGAATTTTCTGCCATAGAGATAATGATGAAACTTTGTGACGCCGTAAATAATTGCTAAGGCCTCCTTTTCTATCTGACTGTAATTCTGTTGCGTTGGCGTCAGTAGTTTGGATGCAAAGGCAATAAGACGATCGTGATAACCAATACGATGCGACATACGGCACCCAGACCGTACGATGAGGCATCAACTGCTAATACTACAGGCTTCTGTGGGTCAAAGGGAATCAAACATGCATCACTGGGTAGTGCAGACTTTAGTTTGTCAAAGGCAACCTGACAATCTTTAGACCATACAAAAGGAACATTCTTCCTACGTAAGTGATGCAGTGGAGCTGCAATCTGAGAGGCATTGGGAATAAATCTGAAATAATAGTTAAGCTTTCCCATTACTGCTTGCAATTCATGCACATTCTTAGGAGGAGGCAAGTCTTAGATTGCTCTAAGATGTGACTGTAAGGGATGAATTCCTTGGGCATTAATCACATGGCCTAGGTACTCTATTTCAGTTTTAAAAAACGAACACTTTGCTTTATTGCAACGTAGACCTGCTGCAGTCAACACTTTGAAAAGGCACTCCAGGTGTGCTAAATGTTCCTCAACTGTACGTCCGGATACCACAATATCATCTAAGTAGTTCGAACAATACGGTACAGAAACTGTCAGCTGTTCCAAAAAGCGCTGAAAAATAGTGGGGGCGGAAGAACTGCCAAAGGGTAGGCGTTGAAATTGAAAAAGGCCCATGTGAGTATTAATGACGAAAAACTTTTTTGACTCGTCATCAAGTGGAATTTGTAAGTATGCCTCTGCTAAATCAATCTTGGAAAAGAAGCGAGACTGTCCTAATTTGTCCATTAGTTCGTCAGGTCTGGGCAGGGGATAAGTGTCTACAATTGTTTGACCGTTCACTGTTGATTTGAAGTCCGCACAGAGACGAAGTTTTCCTGACGGCTTGGGTATAATTTCTATAGGCGAGGCCCACTGACTCGCAGAAACAGGAGAAATCACCCCACTATCTTGCCAACGTTTAAGTTCGTCTGCAACATTATCACGCATTGCGATAGGCACTGTTCTAGCTTTACGAAATTTTGGAACTGCAGATTCTTTTAAAGTTACATGTGCCACGAAGTCTTTTGCACAACCTAGTTCCGGCGAAAACAAGTCACTATATTTTTCACACAATGCATTTATTTTGTCCTGAGGCACTACTGACGAAATTTGAAGCACATCTCTTTGAATTGATAAACCATACAAGTCAAAAGCATCTAGTCCAAAAATGTTGTGTGTAGATTTGGCCTGAAGAACAACAAAAGCAACTGTTTTTGTTACACCTTGAAAAGAGGCGGGCAGGCTATATGTTCCTAACACGGAAATATTTTGACCTGTGTATGCTGTTAGCACTTGACACGGCGACAATTTTGGCGAACCCAGAAGTTCATAAGTATCTCTATTTAATAATGTAACAGAGGAACCAGTATCAAGCTGAAATTTCACAGTCTTATTTTCAATGCAAAGATTCACAAACAGCTTTTGCTTGTGGCGCTCGACAGGTGCGCGAATTTGGGCAACGTCTGATTGAACTTGTTTACTACGCTTGCGCATGCGCGGACTGCGTAGTGAAGTAAGCGGCGCAGACTCGGCACACAGATTAATATCACTGTCACTAGATGGCACTACCGCCGGATCGGCGTCCGCGCAATGCGAGGCTACTACAGAGTCACTAACTACTGCACTACACTCTTGAGCAGCTGCTTGATGTCTACTGTCACTAGCTACACAGTACTGGGCACTTTTACAATAAGAAGTTGCAGAAGGCACTA
The DNA here is from genome assembly GCA_026315105.1 of Locusta migratoria. Classification (NCBI taxonomy): domain Eukaryota; kingdom Metazoa; phylum Arthropoda; class Insecta; order Orthoptera; family Acrididae; genus Locusta; species Locusta migratoria. The sequence goes on along the minus strand of CM048751.1, from coordinate 47,003,085 downwards.
GGTTCACTACAGGATTGCACTGTACATTGTCACTTTGCTTGTCCCGAACCCTTTTCCGTTGCACAGATGTACGCGCTCGTCGGCGCTTGCGGCGTGACTCAATACATAGTTTTGCAATAGGTGCAAAAGAATTTCCTTGCAATTGAGAACCAAGTAAAGCACTGTTCAATTCCACAGCGTCTATGACATTGACTGTATTCACTGCTCTCGCACTTTGCGAAGCACTGTTTCTAACGTTACTGTTCTTTGAGTTTTTAATTTGCATACACACAGACTGCACATGTCCCGATTTGCCACATTGATAACAGGTTGCGTTGCGACTAGGGCAATGAGCACGCTTGTGGCGAGACACACACTGGGGGCAAGATTTACGTACATTTTTCGGAAATGACCGTTGGCGCCCGTTATTCAAATTACTGCTTCTAACACGACGGGGCGACCTTTGTGTCGCACTTTTACACTGGCTACTGTTCACTGTCTGTTCAGCACGGCCGGTAGAAGTATAAGAATCACTAGTGCTATACTGAGAACTACGGCTAGGAAAGCGTCCGTTACGGTGCACTGAATTAACACTGTGGCTTTGCATTTCGACATCCGCTAAGTCAAAAGTATCATGCGCTTCTATAAGCTGCAGTACACTGTCTAACGAGGGGTCAGACTGTTTCAGAATTGCTGCCCTAATTCTGGGGTCCTGAATGTTCTGCGTAATCGCATCTCTTAACATCACATCACTATAAGAAAGTCCACAAGAGCAAGTAAATTTACATTTGCGGGTTAAGCCCTTCAACTCAGTGATTCATTCCTGGTGTGACTATTGCGGTAATTTTTTAAGTCTGAAAAATCGGTACCGAGCCGCAGCTACGAGAACTTTTCTCTCATAATGAGCATTCAGTGCTTCTACTATTTGTTCAAAGTCTACACCACGAGGAGATGCGTTGGGGAACAGTTTCTGCAGTAACACGAAAGTCTTGGTGCCAACTATGGCGAGAAAGAAATGTTTAACTGTCTGACCTGTTATTTAATGAGCCGCGACGAGTTCTTGAAACTGTGCGAAATAGTCGCTCCATTCTTCCTCACGTTCGTTGTACTGGCGAAACGTAGGAAGCGTTGCAGCGGCAGGTGTGTGCTGCTGAAGCGGCGGCTGTTGTTGGTTAGCTGCTTGCGCTGTTAGCTCGGCCACAGCCTGCAGGAGTTGTGTGATTTGCGCCGTCTGTAACTGAATAATTTCCATTAAGTTTGGGTTCGGGGTAGTGGCCATGCTGACCGATTAGGCGCCGCGTTTACAAGTAACTTATAACAAAACACAAATGCAATATGAAAGAGGACGCTCTGCAACAAAAAAGTCCACAAAACACGTAACAAAATATCTTCCCCCCAAAATTCTTATAATAAGGGTGGGTGGGCGGGAGCAATTTCTGCGTGCTCCGACTGCTGCTGTCTGGCTGCTGATAGCGTGCTGGTACACGGTTCGTGTATCACTCCTCGTCGCCACTTTTGTGTCCCAGCCTCGTCGCCGCTTTTGGGTTTCGTTTCCGTCGTAGGTGTCGGTGGTCGAGTGGAATGAGACCGACACAGGAATAAAGATAGCACGCTGGTGCAGGTACGGAGGGGAGCAGCCAGAAACTAGAAACACTAGAGTAAATTAGAACGAGATATATATTGCACAGAATTTATACAATACTTAACTTTTACAGAGATCAGTACTGCAGAATGTTGATACATAGTTGTTAGAGGCCTGCCTAGTGCCTGTACGATAGCCAAGTCTTCACCGGTGCCTTCTGATTCCGAAGGTCCTAACTGGTTGCTATCTCAGTCCCAAGTGAACGATGTCGTTCAGTGGTGGCCACGAGCGGAGTTGCAGCAGAGGGCGCTCGTGGCTATCATCGTAAGAACGCCGCGCCGTGCGTGCATGGCGGCGCGCGGCGAAAGTAGGTGGCGCGCACTTTGGACTTGTGCGAGATCTCATCTTCTATATCATCTTACATTATTTCCACATTTGAAGCTATCTGCAATTGTGCTTGAAGTCATCCTGCATCATTAAACGATACCACCTTCTTGCACATCACAACATCGTCAGCAAACAGTCGCAGATTTAAACTCATTCTGTCTGTCAGATCATTTATGTAGATATAACAACGGTCCTGTTCAGTTCTACCACAAACTGGTGTATTGCTGTTCATCTGTGATTATTTGGATCGGTTCTTTTGTCTTTCTTATACAGGAGAGTCACCTTCGTGTTTCGTGTTTTTGCTGTCGCTTGGAATCTTGTGCTGCAACAAAGAATTGCGATAAATGCAGATAAGTAAAGGGCTGATAATGTTATTCAGTCTGTACATTGAGACATCTGCGAAGCAGAGATTTGTAGAAAGAATTAAAGTTCATGCAGATGAAATAAACACATTGCCGTCTCCAACAGCAGATAACCTGGACGATCAATTGAACGGAATGGACAGCGTCTTCAAGGGATATTATAAGATGAACATTAACAAGAGCAATACAACGTTAATGGATTGTAGCGCAAGAAGATCAGGCGATACTAAAGAAATTAGATTAGGTAATGAGACAATACAAGTTTTAGATGAGTTTTGTTACTTTGATAGAAAAAAAACTTCTGGTGGCTGAAGTAAATGAGATATAAAATGTAGCATGGCTATGGGAAGAAAGGATTTCTGAAGAAGGGAAATATTTTTTCAATCAGAATAACAACCGTCTATATCACTAAAATTATATTTACTGATTACGTCGTTTCGGTAACTCCCATCATCAGATCTAAAAACCTCTGAACAGTAAAGTTCAGCGTCGATGACAAAATATCTACCTAGTATCTAGGACGTGCCTACTAGGTAAATATATTATCAATAACGCTGAACTTTACTGTAAAAGTTCAGAGGTTTCAGATCTGATGATGGCAGTTACCGAAACGACGTTATCAGTAAATATAATTTCAGCGATCTAATCGGTTGTTATTCCTATCGGAAAAATGAAGATCGCGGACTCATACAGGAAATTCGTTTCTTTTATACAAGAAGCGAAATATGTTGACATCAGTATTAATTTCATTGTGTATTCTTTATAGTATATAAAGTTTTTTTTTGCGATTCCTATTGTTTATGACGTCCTATCTTCTGAACCATGTGTCGTACGTGATTCTTAACCGTGCAGAAACTCACGGTAAGGAATGTGTGTACCAAATTTGGTTCAAATCGGTCCAGTGGTTTAGGAGAAAATGAGCAGCATTGTCGCTAAATGCAGCAGTTTTTCGCGCATCTCATTGTTTATGACGTCATATCGTACATGATTCTTACACTTACAACGTCCGTCCTCATGGATTTCATAAAGATTGGAACAAAACTATAGATTTGTATGCAACACGTACACACAAACATACGGACACTCTGCTTTATATATGATACTAGCTGAAAATCCGGCGTTGCCCAGATATTTACTTATTTATTCCTGCAATTTTTTAGGTATATATTCATCTTTATAAGGGCTGTATGTCTGTAAAATCTCTTGGGAATATAATTAGTAGTAAAGAACTAATAGATTAAAACTTGGTGCATGATGGGGCGGTTTTCCATGAATTTTACTGTTTATGTGCTCATATCTCATGAACTACGTGTCGTACTGTGATACAATTTAGAAGATACATTCAACTATATGTGTGTATACTGTCTGCAAAATTACCTGCGGTTACAATTTGTAGTGTGGAAATAATAAATTATAACGTCATACCAAATGCCGTAGTTTTAGTCTATGAACAGCTGAAACTTTTTTCCTTTCATAATCATGCTATAGTTGTCAGCGAGAAATAGTTCAATAAAGGTTTGAAATTACGTTTAAAGTTTGTTGCATGTCGCTAAGTACTCTCATTTTCATATAGCGTATTTATAAAGTCTCGCCGCATTATGTGGCAGTTTTTTGCAATTTCTGTTGTTTATGACGTCACATCTTTTGAACCATGTGTTGTACGTGATTCTTAACCATGCAACAATTGTAAACTCACGGTAAGGAATGCGTTTACCAAATTTGGTTGAAATCGGTCCTGTGGTTTAGGAGAAAATAATTAGCATTGTCGCTAAATGCAGCAGTTTTTCGCGCTTCTCGTTGTTTATGATGTCATATCTCGTGAACTATGTATCATACGTGATTCTTACACTTACGACGACCGTCCTCATGGTTGAAGCTTACGTGTCGAAAGACCAAAATTGCATAATTAATTCTAGCTGAAAGGAGCCAGTTGAAAGCTACCTTTAAACATATAATTCTGGCCGTAAAAAGCAGCTAAAAGATTCGCGTGAACTACTAACTACGTCGTGCAACAGAATCTTGTTCCCTGGCCTAGAATTTAGAACTGACTCAAAATTTACTTTAGCAACAGGAAGACGAAGAGACGGTGGCCAATACACATCGTAGATCACGAGAATTACACACAATCATTAATATACAAGCCAACCCGAACTAAACCATTTCATGAAGATGGCTATGAGAACATTTATGGCGCAACGGAATTAAAAATATGATAATATGCTTGAGAATTTTTTCTCAGCACTGGTGGAAAACAACATTAAATAAAAGGGAGGGTATTCATTAACAAATATTCATAAAAAGAGTAAAATAAATTATTTCTTCAGTTTGAACATGAGCAAATGGGGGCCCAATTTTGTTAAACAATAAAAATGCATTCCCATTCAAAATAAATTAAAGTAATCTGAAATGAATATCGTCGGAGGATGGATTTACAATCAACAAGCATTCAGCCACACACACGCGCGATGCAAAGCGAAACTCACCCAACTCAGCGTACTGATACGAAGCAGAAGCAGGCGCCGCTATCGCAGGCGAAATTCAGCGAACCAGGCTGTACCACACAACACAAGGAAAATAAACTTCGTAGGTGTCTCCGGTCTGTCTTTCTTTACTTGAGATGGTACGCGATAATAGTGAGATTAATCTTAAATCAAACCGTGAGCATGCAGACTTACTGAGACACACGGCACGTGTCTGCTACATTACATATTCGCACCCCACTGAATGCGAAGTACGTAAAGGTCGTATTCATTTCAAGAAAAATCAACGGAATCATAGATTACGAAGCAAGGATACACAATAGTAAGGCACTGGTATGTGAGCAGTGGCGAGAACTCAAGTGACTAGCTATAAACCCTCGGAGTTCGGAACCATGTGGTTTCGAAAACCAGTAAAAAATACAAAAATTCAATTTCAGAAAAATAAAGAAAAATAGCTACGGCATGAAACCCTTAGAAATGCGTAGGATATCATAAGGAAGCTGAAGAAATACAGCCAGAAGCGATTGGAAGCGTTTACACGGATGGACGAGGTCCAAACTTCAAAAATTAGAAAAATGGAATATATTCGAAGTCGAAGTAAATCAAATAAGAAATACGGCATGCAGCTCCTAGAAATACGTAGTATTTCATAAGGAAGCTAATAAAGGGGGTTGTACAAGGCTAGAAGAGAATTTACTGACGAAGTCTGATTGCAAAGTACCTGTTTGGAAACGAAACAACAATTTAAAATAGTCGGAGAGGAGATCGCGATGTACTAGGGGAAATCAGAAATATATATGCTTTATTTCTTGCCTGAAGGGCATAGAAACATACACAGGGGTAACTGAAGACTTTGTTCTAAGAACACGCCACATGGTGTACATATCACTCACGGAAGGAGAAAATGTAAAAGAATATTTCACCTGCACTACACAGAATTAAAATATTCCTGTACATTAGTTGCATCCCACAAAACTAGAAAGAAATTAACCCGAGTTCGTACAGCTGGTCTCATAAAGGTTACCGATTCTCAGCCATTATCAAACCGAATTAGTTACATAGTCACTACGTTTTCCTATGCAAAATCACCGAAATGAAACTGAATACTTCCCTACATGATCGGAGAAACGTATTCCGAAAAATGAACCTACGTTCTGAAGTACAAATTAGACAATGAATCGCTACCATGTCAAGAGAGGCTAGAAAATCATAACATCTTACCAGGTCGAAGTGCAGCCACAGAGTGACGAGACAGCCAGCGAATCGCCCACCAGGACCGGACATCGGTAAAAACCCAAGAAAGCCGTGGTGGTGGTGAGAGCCTATACTCGCTCGTCCTATCGGGACTCGCTACCAGGCATTGCCAACCCAACTTGTAACCAAAGGGTGGAGGTACCTCTTTGGTAGCATCAAAAGCAGAGATTGGTAACGACTACCTATCAACACCAAGCCAGAGAAACATGCACAGCGAGCAACTGAGAGCCGACGACGAAAATTCTCATACATACACTCAGACTACCGTGCTAGAAGATGCGAAGATGCCCATAAATGCAGATACCGAATAAAGGAAGTACACATTCTCCCAGGGAGAGTATCATAGACATAATGATAAATTATTAGCATAATAAAATTCCAGCAATATTAACACAGTAATACAAAAACTAACATTTAAAAACATGAAATAAAATGCTATCCCTTATGCCTCCAAACGAAAGGGGTAAAAAAAAATTTAAAAAAAAGCCCGTCTAGTGGACTTAGATAAATTACAAAGTAAAAAACCTAGGACCTAGGGAAGGCGGCAGACAGTCGTCTTTCAATGTCTAATTAAGTGATCCTTGTTCTATGCTCTTAACAGTGTTTGTTTGGGAGTTTTCAATACATTTTAGTAGAATTTTCATGTAAGTTTCGTTCTTCAACCTTTCCAACCTTGAGATCTGCTACCAGCCTGTCATTAAGGGATGCCTAAATCTATCCGTTTTCAATATGGTTTCCCTTATTTTATTGTGATGATCATGTCTCCTTATGTAGGAGGGTACTATGAAAATATATTCACCCTCATTGGAGGAATTTGGTGAAAGACATTTTGCAGATATATCTCTCCGCTGATGTTCCACCGATGCCAGACGCCTGGATGAGTAGTGTTGTACAGTTGCAGACGCGGCCTTGCCTACGGTTCTCTGGCAGTGTCAGTAACGCGGCTAGACGGCGGCCCTCGCTGCCAGACCCTGGTGGAGGCGGAGGCTGTTCATCTGGCGGCAACAGGTAGGGGCGCGCCGCCTGCCACCAAGTTCTGCCCAGAGTTAGAGGCCGTCCCTAACAGAGTTCCAGCAGGCCGCGCCGTGCAGGGTAGAGGGGCCCAGACGACGACTCTAACTCCTCACCCCCAGTTCAAGGGCAGCCTGATACACGGCTCACCACCGAGAATGCAGCACCCCCAGGAAGCGATGAAAATCAGGTGATTATGAACAGCAGTGGTTGTCCGTCTTTGCAACTACAGTAAAATGCGATTTTTCTCACCAGACGCGTTTACTTTTAATGACAGTAAAACATCTTCAGTGGTCTGTAATAATAGAAATCTACAGTTAGTTTGTTTTTAGATCGAAAACAGTTCGTTAACGGAAACATTAAAAGTAGGCCAAACCTTCAGTTACTTACGGAAATTTTGTCTCGTTTTCGCTTCACAACATGGAATGCCGGTCTCTTTCATGCAGTACCGCCGGTTTTTCATGCTGTGTCGTTTTTCCACTACTTCCACTGTCACTTTGGCACAGCCCATAATTCTTTTCACAGATCATACTTGTTTGTTTTTGTTTTGACTGAGTCTGCACAGTGTGTTCTTGGAGTGTTGCCAACATCACGAATGTAGTTCTTTTTCTATGTAAGTAAACAATATTATTCCATTAGTACACTGTTAAGTATCATTCTCTTCTACTTCAACGCTGTAAAGTAGTATTATGTGCAGGTTAATTAGCTGATGTTTATATTTGCGAAGTAAAACTTAATAATGTTACACGCCTACGGTTTATGTGTAATTAAAGCAGTTTCCTAATATATTTGGTGATGACTATTTTTTTAGCTCACTATAAAGTATAGCACTGATTATCTCCAGTAAGTGAACTTTTGTCGCCAGTAGATCTTATTCAAACAACAGTTTCAATAATGCGTAATCGTTTTATACATCGACAATGTCCTTCTGGCTACTCTACTAAAACATACCCTAACGTAAAATACGTATATGGGACATGTAGTTAATGCACCGATTCATTTAGCCTTTAAATTTTCCTGATATGCAAGTGTAAATACGGTTAATGTGTTACCCAAATAAGCATTTCTTGAAGTAAAATCATTGCAATGCCATATTCTGCGCTATAAATGTATTCCATCGATTTTCGTTCACATTGTTTACGTAAAAGTGACATGCCTCTTGCTACCAGAAATGTGCGTTGCCAACCTTCGAGCGATATGAAAACGCCGGCGATGCTTTCCCTGTCCCTATTCTAGACATTAAAGATATTGTATAAATATACACAAGGCATTTTGCTGTATTGTTCAGGTTTTGATGTTACACCTTGCTACCAGTACTGAAGTAATTAAAAATGAAAGTAATCCCTTAACTGTGTGATTTATGCCCGGTTTCTGGAAAACTATAGTTACCGTGCCGTTCGCTACCGTCACGTTATAATTTAACATGCCAGATAACTTCCTTGGGTTTCCCGTAGCTGATTTCAACGCTCGTTAGTTAACTAACAGGTAACTACGCCTTCTGTCGAAGCAAATAGTACGTCTCAACAGATAACAGATGGCACTACTAACGAAAATCGCAATTACTCGAATTTTATCGATTATTAACTGAAATCGAAGACGCGTCTTAGATTGTATAGCTGTTACGAGGTTTCTGTTTTCAAAGGCAATGGGTAATAAGTGAGGAAAAAATTGACTATATTTGAGAAAAATCTTTTGACCGACTTGAATTTAGAGAGGAAAGTAGTTATAGTAAATGAAAAGGCAGATGGTTTGACTATTTTTGGAAAAACAACACGCCTTGGAAGTTGTCACAAAACTGTACAATTCGTTAAACAGACAGGAGAGAAGACGGTAAGGCAACTCAGAGAGCAGTATTCTTTTTTTAGAAAGAAAAACAGGATAAACAACAACGAAGGCAGGGTTAACAATAAAGTCATACGTATTATTTCTGTTATCAACATATATTTTTATGAATTTAAGATTTCCTCTTCCCAATATTCTGTGAATGTGACATTACTTTTCACAACACAGACTGGTCAATTCACGTCCACCCGTCCACCTACCGGAGCCCCACGTTGTAATAATAATAAAAAAACACTAATCACTTGAAACATTGACTGATCGTAGTGGCAATTGCATGGCACAACACTATTACAAAGGGAAGTATCTTTATGCTTAATTGAAAGTTTTATTATGTGAGCATGGCTTTGTGATTTAAATGTGGTAAAATTTTACATCCAGATCGGCGATCGCGAGAGATAACGTTGGCCACTGTTGCTCAATGTCGAGATGTTGCTTGACCAATCGCGAGGGAGATGCAGCTAATGCAAACGTCACCCGTTGTCAACATTATCTCTCGCGACCGCCGAGCGCGATGTAAAATTTAATCTGGAATGTTGAATTCCGCGTTTTTCTCCGTTTGAACCCGGCAGTGTCATTGGTTATTATTATTATTATTATTATTCTGAAACGCATATGAAATTCCCTCTCATTACACAGATGAAATGGTTGTCATCTAACACGAAAAAGTGTCGTGGTGTTTCAACAGTGCCGAGTGCAGCTAAGTTTTCTTCTTCTGAACAACTGTCCGAAGCATCAGAAAAAAACAAGACGACGGCGGTGACTACGATGATGAAAGAATTTCCATTCTTCAGCTTCAAAAATTTTAAAATTGTATGAAAATTATACGGAACCCTGTCATAAAAACAAAAACAAATTACTACTGTTAAATAACTTCTGGACTTGCGTTTGGAAGCCCACTAGCGCTACGTAGCAGATATAGTTAAAACTAAAGTTAACGTATATGTAACCCCAGGGGAACGCTCATTTATCTTTAACGGACAGGTAACTACGGCTGTGACGGTAACTGTTGTTTCGGAAACCCATTTTGCACTTAACGGTCAGGTAACCCACAGATAACTATAACGGGGCAGGTAACTACTGTTTCGGAAACCGGCCATTAGTGGGTTAAATTTTACCAACCATCCCGGCGGCTTCCTGTTATAACGTTGGCAACAGATGCTGAATAGTGAGAAGCATGTGGTCGCCATTAGCGAATCGCTTGATTTCGCAAAAGTTTTGTCACGAAATCTTGGCTTTAAGAGGGTAATTACTTTTACAGACCAGATAAATGTACATACAAGAACATGTCAATCATAGAGCAGGAACTGCATTATTTATTTACTTCATGGTCTGTACGATACACTAATCGAGCCATTCTAAGTGACGCGTGCATCTTGGCAAACATTTTCTATCGTGTTGTTGATGTTACCGTCTATTAGCAATTAGGGAGGTTTCCGCTGTCAGTCTTCACATAATTCTTTTAGAATGTGCCATATAAGCTGTAAACGCGTTTACAAGACGAAAAAACTAAACTTTACGCAGAGAAATTAAGGAAACGCGAACAACGATGCATCTCCGTCTTCTGCGTTCCACGTCTTAGTGGTCTGTGACGTCACCAGTACTTCAACCAGTAACAGAGCATTTTCGATCATGTGATCTAATCGTAAAATTTTAATGATTTTTAAAATAACAGATGTTTCGATCACGTGATGTAATCATAAAATTTAATGATTTTTAAAATAACAGATGTTGAAGAGAACGATTGTATTTCTACACATTTCAGAATTCGACTGAGGATGAGAAATATAAAAAGTAATGCAATTCAGTAATTTCAAAGCCCGCTAAAGCGCTACATTTGAGTCACGTGATGCCTGTGACGTCAGAAACCACGATGCTGCTGTTGCTGCTCTCGTAAGATACACAAATAGTGTTAAATTGTTTGTACAATCACGTTTGCAAAATGACCTACAAATATTGCATAGTCTCGCAATACATGTATGAAGACACCAGAAATTGTTTGTACAATCACGTTTGCAAAATGACCTACAAATATTGCATAGTCTCGCAATACATGTATGAAGACACCAGAAACATTGTTTTTGGAAATTACAGAAAATGAGAAGAGGCACAAAATATGGTTGACACTCGCTCTAAGAGGTCCAAAAGAAATAGCGGCCATGTCATGTGTTTATTTATGTGAGGATAATTTTATTTAAGTAAACAATATTATTCCTTTAGTACACTGTTAAGTATCATTCTCTTCTACTGCAAAAGTGTAAAGTAGTATTATGTGCAGGTTAATGAGCTGATGTTAACATTTGCGAAGTATAACTTTATAATGTTACATACCTACGATTTATGTGTAATTAAAGTAGTTTCCTAATATATTTGGTGATAGTACAACATGAATATTGCTTTAGCCCACTATAAAGTATAGCATATAAGCTTTAAACGTGTTTACATCACGAAAAAGTAAACTTTACGCAGAGAAATTAAAGAAACGCGAACAACGATACATCTCCGTCTTCTAGTTGCCACGTCCTAGTGGTCTGTGACGTCACTAGCTCTTCAGCCAATAACCGAGCTTTTTCGATTACGTGATCTAATCGTGAAATTTAATTATTTTTAAGCTTTTATTACGCAAAATAACAGATGTTTTGTAAGAATAAAGAGCTAAAATGCTATCTGAATGTTACCATCTTTCAGAATAACAACAATATGAACCATATTTTTAACACTGGAAAATACCGTATTGTACGTCCGCACGTATGTTTTGCGTTGGTAACTTCACTGTGTCTCGTTGAAGAGAACGATTGTCTTAGTACACATTTCAGAAGTCGATTGAGGAAGAATAGCTGCCTGAAAGGATTACCTTCACACTTTCGATAAATCAGTGTAAGAATATGTCAACGTTGGACACAAGGAAACGATGGAATGACAGGGCCGATTATAGCCACCTAGTTCCACACTGCACGGTAAGGTATGCATGTTGTGTACACGGCAATGGTGTATTATTGTTTAATCACGAATACGGATACCAGACGTCCCGTTTATGATTTGGAAACCCATATTCCACAGGAACTACGTTTGTGCAGCTTTTTAATGTTATTTTCTGCTAAATTCTATTGCTATATGCCGTTATTAGCTAGTGTAGTCCCTGCCGAGGATTTCAGAAACTGGTGCCTCAAATTGGGACATGGGCAGTAACAATATAGGACACAGAGATTGTAACGTTCCTGATCTTCCTGTCTCTTTTAATACGAAAACGTGATACCAATGTGTTTCCCAGTAGTTAGACTGTTAGCACAAGCAAGAACATCGCTGCAATTTTTCCAACTGTAACCAATTAAACTGATCCAACAGTATCACCAGAACTAGAGCCGTATTGAAGGAAGAGACGTCAGTATTATTTTGTCAGTCTCTCTGTGTGTCTGGAGCGGGTTCGTTGTTTGTGATAGTGACGTGCACACGTGACGTGCACACGTGACCAGCAGCAGCTCTACATTGTACGGTAACCGGCTTCTTAATAGAAGCGACTTATTTACATTTCGTGTGTACTTTCTCTTGCAGCTCTTTATACTTTAGTGTGCTCGCGTGTTTGTTTATTAAGAATCGCGTTTATTTGTCAGCTCAGTTACTGAATTTTTTATTTATTAGCTCGCGTATATATTTTTCAGATTCGCCGTTAATAAACAGTTCAGCGTTAGGTCTATACTTTACAAAGCTCACTGTTTATCAAACTACTGAGTCCTCTGACGTACTTACTTGGAAGAAACAAAGGTTTTTAGAATGGCTAGGAACTGTGACTGCTGCGAACGGATGGAGGCAGAGTTGGTGACTCTTCGCTCGCAGCTTCAGGCGGCGTTGGCTTCGCTGGCAACGCTTGAGACTGCGGTGGGTGGGCGCCGCTGTTGTGGGCCGCTCGCGGGGGTACAGCAGACGCCCTGTGCGTCTGTTGTGCCCTCCGATCGGCCTGCGGCTGTGGCCAGCCCGCTCACTGCCCGCGAGGAGGTAGCCCCCCAATCCGTGGTGGATTGGGAGGTCCCCTCAGCGCGTGTCAGGCTGCGTAAGACTTCCCGGGGGACTGAAGTGGAGGCCTCCCCGGTTAGTCTTGCCAACAGATTCGAGGCGCTGTCTGTGGCAGGGGATGTTCCTGATGCGGATGGTGTCGCTTGTCCTGTACTCGCCCCTCTGCCTTCAAGATCCGGGCACTCACAGAGGGTGGGTTTGTTGGTAGTTGGGAGCTCCAACGTTAGGCGGGTAATGGAGCCCCTTAGGAAAATGGCTACTAGGGAGGGGAAGAATTCCAATGTGCACTCCGTGTGCATACCTGGGGGAGTCATTCCGGATGTGAAACGGCTCCTTCCGGATGCCATGAAGAGCACAGGGTGTAGCCAACTGCAGGTGGTGGCTCATGTTGGGACCAATGATGTGTGCTGCTTTGGATCGGAAGAGATCCTCTCTGGTTTTGAGCGGCTATCAGAAGTGGTTAAGACTGCCAGTCTTGCTTGCAAGATGAAAGCGGAGCTCACCATCTGCAGCAATGTCGACAGGACTGACTGCGGACCTTTGGTTCAGAGCCGAGTGGAGGGTCTGAATCAGAGGCTCAGACGGTTCTGCGACCGTGTCGGCTGCAGATTCCTCGACTTGCGCCAAAGGGTGGTGGGTTTTCGGGTTCCGCTAAATAGGTCAGGAGTCCACTACACTCAGGAAGCGGCTACACGGGTAGCGGGGGCTGTGTGGCGTGGACTGGGCGGTTTTTTAGGTTAGATGGCCTCGGGAATACACAAAATGGGTTTCAGTCTCAAAGGGGGCAGGTCAGACACGGGAAGAAAGTAGACATAAAAACCATTGGTGTAACAGTTGTAAATTGTCGTAGCTGTGTTGGGAAAATTCCAGAGCTCCAAGCGCTGATAGAAAGTACTGAGGCACAAATCGTTATAGGTTCTGAAAGCTGGCTGACGCCTGAGATAAATTCGGCCGAAATTTTTTCAAAGGGCCAAATGGTCTTCAGAAAGGATAGAATAAATAAAACAGGGGGTGGCGTATTTATTGCTGTTATAAATGGTTTATCCTGCAGCGAAATTGAGGCAGATACTTCCTGTGAATTGGTCTGGGTAGAGGTTATACCTGACCACCGAAATAAATTAATAATTGGATCTTTTTATCGGCCCCCTGACTCAGACGATGCGGTCGCAGAAATGTTCAAATTTCAAATAGGTATCGAAATAGGTATCCGAAGCATACTGTTATAATCGGTGGCGACTTTAATTTACCCTCGATATGTTGGCATAATTACGTATTCAAAACCGGGGGCAAATATAAAACATCGTCCGAACTAGTTCTGAATGCTTTTTCTGAGAACTACTTCGAACAGTTAGTTCATGAACCCACTAGAATAGTACGTGGTTGCGAAAATACTCTTGATCTCCTAGCAACAAATAATCCCGAGATAGTAAAGAGCATCAAAACAGATACAGGGATTAGCGAACATCGAGTTGTAGTAGCGAGACTGAATATCGAAATTCCCAAATGCACCAAAAATCGACGAAAAATATATCTATTCAATAAAGCAGATAAAAATTCGCTTCACGCTTTCCTGAGTGATAGTCTCCAGTCCTTCAAAACTAAAAATGCGAGTGTAGATCAGTTGTGGCTTACATTCAAAGACATAATATCAGTAGCAATCGAGAGATTTATACCAAATAAATTAATAAAAGAGGGGGCTGACCCCCCGTGGTACACAAAACAGGTCAGATCACTGTTGCAGAAACAAAGAAAAACGCATGCAAAATTTAAAAAGACACAGAATCCGCAAGACTGGCAATCTTTTACTGAAACTCGCAACCTAGCGCGGACTTCAATGCGAGAATCTTATAGTTGTTTCCACAACGAAAACCTGTCTCGTAATCTTGCAGAAAATCCAAAGAAATTCTGGTCATATGTGAAGTACACTAGCGGCAAAACACAAACAATACCTTCACTACGCGATAGAAATGGTAATACTACCGACGACAGTACTGCTAAGGCAGAATTAGTAAACACAGCTTTCCGAAATTCTTTCACCAAAGAAGACGAAGTGAACACTCCAGTATTCAATCCAAGAACAGCTGCCAGCATGCGAAACTTAGAAGTAGATGTTCCTGGAGTAGTAAAACAACTTAAGTCACTAAACAAAAATAAATCTTCCGGGCCAGATTGTATACCAACTAGATTCCTCTCAGAGTATGCTGATGAAATAGCTCCGTACTTAGCTATAATTTACAACCCATCACTCAGCGAAAGATCCGTACCCAAAGACTGGAAAGTTGCCCAAATTACTCCAATATTCAAGAAAGGCAATAGGAGTGATCCCCAAAATTACAGGCCTATCTCATTGACGTCGATTTGCAGTAGGATTTTGGAACATATACTTTGTTCGAATATTATGTACTACCTCGAAGAGAACGACCTATTAACCAATAGTCAGCACGGATTCAGAAAGTATCGCTCTTGCGAAACACAGCTTGCCCTTTATTCACATGAAGTGTTAAGTGCCATCGACAAGGGATCTCAAATCGATTCCATATTTCTGGATTTACGGAAGGCTTTTGATACTGTACCCCACAAGCGGCTTCTAATGAAATTGCGTGCTTATGGAATATCTCCCCAATTGTGCGATTGGATTCACGATTTCCTATCAGAATGGACACAGTTCGTTGTAATTGACGGTAAGTCATCGAGTAAAACAGAAGTGATATCTGGCGTTCCACAGGGAAGCGTTATTGGTCCCCTACTCTTCCTCGTGTTTATAAACGATTTAGGAGATAATCTGAATAGCTCCCTTAGACTGTTCGCGGATGATGCTGTCGTTTATCGGTTAGTGAAGTCAACAGAGGATCAAAAGCAACTGCAAAGCGATTTAGACAAAATTTCTACTTGGTGCGAAAATTGGCAATTGACACTAAATAAAGAAAAGTGTGAAGTAATACACATGACCACTAAAAGAAATCCGCTGAACTTCAATTACGCGATAAATCAGTCAAACCTTAAGGTCGTAAATTCTACCAAATACCTAGGAGTTACAATTACGAACAACTTTGACTGGAGAGAACACATAGAAAATATTGTGGGGAAGGCGAACCAAAGGTTACGTTTCATTGGCAGAACGCTTAGACGATGCACCAGCTCCACCAAAGAGACTGCCTACATCACACTTGTGCGTCCTCTCTTGGAGTACTGTTGCCCCTTGTGGGACCCTCACCAGGTGGGACTGACGGAAGATATTGAGAAGGTTCAGAGAAGGGCAGCTCGTTTTGTTTTATCACGTTACGGGGGGGAAAGCGTCACGGAAGTGTTGCACGAATTGGGGTGGAAATCATTAAAAGAAAGACGTTATTCATTGCGGCGTGATCTGTTTGCGAAGTTTCAATCACCGACTTTTAGTTCTGAATGTGAAAATATTTTGCTAGCACCCACCTACTTAGGGAGACATGACCATCCCAATAAAATAAGAGAAATCAGATCGAAAACGGAACGATTTAGGTGTTCTTTCTTCCCGCGTGCTATTAGAGAATGGAACGGTAGAGAAAAGTTATGAAGGTGGTTAATGAACCCTCTGCCAGGCACTTAAATGTGATTTGCAGAGTATCGATGTAGATGTAGATGTAGAAGATAGTGCTTGTTTTCGGACGTTTTAATGCCGGAATTTCCTTGTGTTAATAGCGTTGAAAATGACATGGATAAAGAGTTTGGTGTTATTTGCAAGTCTGCGTTTTAATTCGACCATGGCGATAGAAATGATATTCAAAATCATATTAAAACACAGAAGCAGATTTTGTGAAAGTGTCTAGCGAAACAACTAATTTGTATTTTTCCAAGAAGTGTGTAGGTGTCCGTGAAATTGGTGCTGGCGACAAAAGAAAAACATTCGTTTTTCACACAGCATTTTAAACAGCAATTAGTATCACTACAACCTTAACAAACTGCCAGAATTCGCATTCTGTACTCTTGGAAGGATATCGCAACAATTTCGGTCTGTTGCTAAACATTCAGCGCATACCGTACGACGTCGATTTCAGAAGAAGCGTAAGTTACTGATTTTACCAATGAGTCAACACCATCGACGATTCCCGATTCTCGCTCCACAGTGGTCGTGTTAGAGACTGGAGACAGCGCGTCGTGGTGGGTGACAGTGGGCTCGCTGTACTGGTCCTGGGGTGTGGCGGTGTTATTGGTAAGGCGACGTTGGAACGCTTAAACAGAAATATCTCAGACGTTTAGTACGAGAGGTGAGTTCATTACGAATGAATGTGAACGCAACATTGGCCGTTACAGAAGTACAGTCAGGATCATCCGAAATATTTCTAGGTCCACTGGCTGTCCACGATTAATTGTCTCAGTTCGTAACAGGCCTGACGTCCAGCAACAAGGTGAGGTCCACGTCGGCGTAGCGCAGTGCTTTTTCCTGAATCCTAGTAGACTCTCCGTTGGATAGAAGCACACTGGTGGCTCAAAGTACATTTTCGTACACGCCACCAGCGCCAACTGTTTAACTGTGCTTCAGTCAATGAGGTCTGAAACACTTTATGCTGTTCATAATGAGATTCGAAAAACGTGTTACTATTCATAATGATACCTCAAACATTTGCAACTGTACGTAACGGATTTGAAACATGTGCTATTGCTTATAATGAGATTAGAAACGGATGCTACTATTTGAAATGATACCTGAAACACGCCACACAGCTCATAATGAGATTTAAACCACGTGCTGCCGAGCGGTCTAAGGCGCCTCGCTGCGGACCGCGCAGTTGCTCGTCGTCGGAGGTTCGAGTCCTCCCTGGGGCATGGGTGTGTGTGTGTGTGTTGTCCTTAGGTTAGCTTACTTTAGTTTAAGTAGTTTGTAAGCTACGGACTGATGACCACGCAGTTTGATCCAATAGATTTACAAACATTTTTTGAACAAAAAACGTGCTACTGTTTGTAATGAGGTTTGAAACACACGCTGCTGTTTGTAATGCGATTTCAAACGTGCTTCACTGTTTGTAATGGTATTTGAAACACTTTCTACTGTTCGTAATGAGATTAAAGAAACATGTGACACTTTATGTAATGATATCTGTAGCACGTTTTACTGTTCGTAATGAGAGTTGAAACCTGTGCTACTGAATGTGATGTGAGTTTAAATATGTGCTACTCTTCATAATGAGATTTGTTTGTAATGAGATTTGAAACATGTGCTGCTGTTCGTATTGATACCCAAAACACGTCCTACTGTTCATAATGATATTTGAAACACGACCTACTGTTCGTAATGAGATTTGAAACACGTGTTACTAAGAGAGATTTGAAACATGTGCTACTGTTTTATAATGAGATTTGAAACATTTGTTACTGATGTAATGGTATTTGAAATACACACTATTGTTCGTAGTGAGATTTAAAAAAACACATGCAATGTATGTAATGAGTTTTGAAATAGGTGCTGCTAGTAGTAATGAGATCTGAAACACGTGCAACTAATAATGAGATTTGATAAAAGTGCTAATGTTAGTAATGGAATTTGAAAAACGCCCCACTGTTCGTAATGGGATTTGAAACATGTGCTACTGTTTGTAATAACATTTGAAACATGCATTACTGTTCGTAATGCTATTTGAAACATTTGCTACTGTACGAAATAAGATTTAAAAAATGTATGATTCTGTACATAATGAGATTTGAAACATGTGCAACTGTATGTAATGAGAATTGATGAATGTACTACTTTTCATACAGAGGCTTGAAGCAAGTGCTATTGTTTGTATTGGGATTTGAAACACATAGCACTATATGTAATGACATTTGAAACACGTGATACTGTTCATATGTGGTTTGAAAGACTTGTTAACGCTGGTAATGATATTTGAAACTCTTGCTACTTTTCGTAATTTGATCAGAAACATATGGTAATGTATGTATTGAGATTTGTAATATGTACTACTGTTCATAATGAGATTTCCAAGAATTGTTACTATTTATAATGATACTTGATATATGTGCTACTGTTGGTAATCAGATCTGAAACAAGTGCTACTGTATGTAATGAGATTTGAAATATGTGCTACTGTTCATAATGACATTTGAAACACGTGTTTTACTCGTAATGATATTTGAAATAGGTGCTATTGTTCGTATGGAGATTTGAAATACGTGCTATCATTCACAATTTGCTGCATGTTGCAGAAATGAAAGAAGAAACAATACCATTTTCGATGTTCCAGTTTCCTGTCGCTTGTGATGTAATAATCTTTGGTTGCCTCACTATATGGCACACCACATCCTGCACATGACATCATGCCGTTCCCAGGACTGCCGGCTCACTAAACAGCCAGCGTCACATTTTTGAAGTGTTGCAGCCTTTTTGTCTCACAGTAGGCACTAATTGACGCGAATATTTGGTGGCGCGCGCTCCAACTCTACAAAAGCTAAAGATGTAGGCTTTCCTTTTCTTCATCCATCTTCTAAGATAAGCCGTAAAGTGAGTATTGCCTCCCGTGTTCCTACATTTCTCCTGAATACAAACTGATCTTCCCCAAGGTCGGCTTCTACTAGGTTTTCCATCCTTCTGTTGATTTTGCAACCTCGACTTATTAAACTGATGGTTCTGTAATTTTCGCATCTGTCTGCATCCGCTTTCTTTGGAATGGGGATTATTACATTTTTCATAAAGTTTGAGGGTATTCCCCCTGTAATGTTCCAGCCTGGCTATTAATTTTTGAGATTAACAAATTTACAGAAGGAAGTGATTTGGAGTTAGAAGCTATGAAAGAAGTAAATTACGGGGAAAAATTTTTGGAAAAATTATTACATGCATTTAAATGAAATGGCAAGCTAATTAACGGTGGAGTGTTGTGCAGGCAGAACATTACAAAAAGAATCGACGAGCAGTTACCTTTAACAATAGATACATCGGTGGTTGAAATTTGGCTGTAAATGAAATTTTAATAATATGATAACCACTCGCCGAACAGTGGATGGCAGTTTGTCAATATGAAACTACGACTCGTGTAGCAAACCGTAAAGTAAGATAAGTGACATGATATAAATCGGATAGGAATATTACGTAAGTCAAACACATCGGACTTCTAAAAACTCACAAGAAAATCGACTGCAGATTCTATTGCCGGTAAATGATAATATTATGGAATAAATTTTGAAACAAGAGTGGCAGGCTACACGAAATATCACCATTCAATATTAACTTAAAACTATGCCATCCATTGTTACGGTGATTCAACTAGGCTGAAAAAGACATTATGGGCGGAGGGAGGATAGGGCAAAATTATTAATAAAAATTCATAAGTGCGAATTTAAGTGAGAGGTGGGGTTTATTTATAAATTTAAGATAAGATCACAGCACATATATTTACCTGAATGTACATAATAGCGGCCACATAAAAAATAATAAAGTACAGCTCCAGTCTGCAAGATGCTATCGCTACGAAGTACAAAGCAAGAGTGTCTTCTTTCTTACAAAAAAATTGAAAGTGTTGTTCCTAAATTTTCTTTCTCTGACTTTCATAGATAATTATTTTAACATGCCAAAATAATATAAAAATACAAAATGTTCTCTAATAATATCGGGGAAAGGAAACCGTGTCATTATACCCCTGTCTCATACATCTTATGCACCAGGTGAAACAGTTTTGTCATGCCTGACTCTCCCAAAGATTTCAGTAGGTTTGAGGGGCCTTGTTTCGTCTTAGGTCTTTCAGTGCTCTGTCAAATTCTTCTCCCAGTATAGTATCTCCTATTTCATCTTCACCTACATCCTTTTCCCTTCCTACAATATTGTCTCTCACTTTCTTTGTAGAGACCCTCTATATACTTTTTACATCTTTCAGCTTTCCCTTCTTTGCTGAGAACTGGTCTTCTATCTTAATTCATTATATTCATACAGCTGCTTTTCTTGTCTCCAAATGTTTCTTTTATTTTCCTGTAGGCGGTATGTATTTTTCCCCTATTTATACATACTTCTACAGACTTGCATTTGCCTTCTAGCCACTCCTGCTTAGCTATTTTGCACTTCCTGTCAATCTCATTTCTTAGTCGTCTGTATTCCATTTTGCCGGTTTCATTTACTACATTTTTATATTTTCTCATTTCATCTATTAAATTTAGTATTTCATGTGGTATATAAGGATTTTTTGTAGGTCTCGCCTTTCTACCTATTTGGTCCTCTGCTACCTTCACTATTTTATCTCTCAAAGCTACCCATGCCTCGTCTACTGTTTTCTTTCTCCCCAGTTCTTCCAATTGTTGCCTGAAGCACCCTCTGAAATTCTCATGAACTTCAGGTTCCTTCAATTTATCCAGGTCCCATCTCCTTATTTTCCTACCTTTCTGCAGTTTTTTTCAGTTTCAGCTTACATTTCATGACCAATTAGATGTGGTCAAACTCTATGCCTGCTCCTGGGTATGTCTCACAGTTTTAAACTTTGTTCCGAAATCTTTGTTTTACCATTATAAAATATGTCTGGTACCTTCTGGTGTCTCCTGGTCTCTTCCACGTATACAACCTTCTTTCGTGATTCTTATACCAGGTATTTGTTATCATTAAATTATGTTCGATGCAAAATTCTACCAGGCGGCTTCCTCTTTCATTCCTTTTGCCTGGTCCATATTTACCTACTGTTTTTCCTTTTTCTCCTACCGAATTGCTAACTTCCATCACAATTAAGTTTTGCTCTTCCTTAATTGTCTGAATAATATCGTTTACGTCTTCATACATTTCTTCGATCTCATCATCATCGGCGTAGCTAGTGGGCATATAAACTTATACTACTGAAGTCAGTGTTAGCGTCGTATCCAGCTTGACTACGATAATGCGATCACTGTGTTGCTCGTTGTAGTTTATCTGCATTCCTATTTTCTTATTCATTATCAGACCTACTCCTGTAATACCCCAACTGATTTTCCTGTTCGTCTTTCCAATGAACTTCAGTAATCCCTAACTTCAATCTATTTATTTCCCTTTTTAAATTTTGTATCCTCCCTACACTATTAAGGGATCTAACATTCCACGCTCCGATCAACAGAATGCCAGTATTGTCTTTCCTGATGATCACATCCTCCTGAGTAGTCCCCGCCCGGAGATCAGAATGGGGGACTATTTTACCTCCGGAATATTTTACCTTAGAGGTATGTTCATATAGTAGAGCTGCATGTACTCGGCAAAAGTAACAACTGAAGCTTCCTCTTACTTTCAGCCGTAAACAGTAACTGTGTGGCAAAGCCACATTAGCTGATGTTACAAGGCCAGCTCAGTCAATCATCCAGACTGTTGCCCCTGTAACTACTGAAAAGGCTGCTGCCCCTCTTCAGGAACCACTCGTTTGTCTGGTCATAGATACTCCTCCGCTGTGGTTGCACCTACGGTGCGGCTATCTGTATCATTGAGGCACGCAGGCCATTTCACTTCGTCAATATCTGTGGTTCATGGGAATGGGACGACTCCTTGTCGACTCAGAATGTGTCCCACCAGTCTATCCATTCTTTTGGTACGCTCGAAGTAGGTTCAACCTGTGACAATAAAGTTCTATTAATAGTCCTGTGACATGAACTCGGATGATGATGACTGAAATCTATGACGCACGTTCAACGTCTTCCCATACAGACATATCGTCAAACAGCTCCGGGTAAATAGACGGGTTGGTGCAATTTGAACATTCATCAAACTCGCCGGATCTCAATCGACTAGACGTCTTCCTATTCCCTCGCCTCAAACTCGCTTTCAAAGGAAAGATATTTGACGATATTCTTGACATGCAGGGAAATGTGACGAGGCTCTTGAACACCATCCCAAAGGAAGACTTCGTGCGAAGTTTCCAGAACGTGTATTAGCGGAGCTCAGCCGTGCATAATTATGGGAAGTCACCATGTCTACGTTAATGTTAGAGGACTACTAACCGTACTTTATTGTCAGAGATTGTTTATCAGGAGAATAGAGACGACTAATAAGTCGGCAACAGCAAAGTAGCTGTAGCCCTAGGTTGTCTGGTGGGAATGTTAGATTATATGGAAATGGCTGCTTGGTACTTGATCCCCCTGGAGAATTGGCCAGCAACGCCTCACCTAAACGTTTGCTGCTGCCTGACCGTGGCTGGCATCGAACTCCGTCTCTCCTAGCAGGTCTTCCCATAACAGATAACTAGCGGACGTCTGCTGGCTCATCTAGCACTGGTGTAGAACTGCGCACGACTGGAGCGTCGGGAGCGTCTGCTGTCATTTCTGTGTCCGTCACTCCAGGACACTGTACCGCTCCGCCGAGAAGAAGTGGGGCTCCGCAGCCAACCTGACAACGCGCCTTCTGCGCCCTTCCCCCGGCCCGAGCGGGCAGGGTCGGCGCCCTCGGCGGTTGGCACACCTGGACTAGCGGTTTTTCAGCCAAAGGCGTGTGTCCCTCCGTCCTTGGTGAGGAAAAAGCGAATCTAAACTAACGGCCAAAAGAGTACGCCATATTGCTTCATTTTCGTATTAATTAAATAGTACTTGATAAAATTATAAATCCTCCGCCAGTAGGGAGTCACGGTGTCAGTCAAGCCTGTGGAGGCTCTTACGTGTCGGGGAAAATTCACTTTATGCGATTAAATTGGCGATTAAATTTATGGTACTTGTAAAGTACTGGGCCAATCAGCCAGCGACCGATATCATTCTATTCGTAATTTCACGTAAGGACCGAATCTGCTGTCAAAATCACAGGATTAACTTTATTACTGCACTCTCCCTTTGTCACCGGGCTGGAATATCTGTCATTTGCATCTGCCTTCCTTCAGCAGTTAGGTAGCCCAAGATATTGGTGTTACATAGCGATGTTCAAATGTTCAAATGTTTGTTAAGCTTATGGGACTTAACTACGGGGTCATCAGTCCCTAAACTTACAAACTACTTATGAACTAGCTTATACTAAAGACGGCACAAATATCCATGCCCGAGGGGGGATTCGAATCCCCGACCGTAGTGGCCGTGCAGACCGTGACTGAAGCGCCTCAGTCTCCTCGGCCATATAGCGATGTCTTACTAGCTACTTTCACCGCTAAGACGTGGGCTGGTGAGAGAAAATGAATTTTCAGTCTTGTTGAGTAAATCGACCGTTATAATGCAGGAAGTGTGCGAGTAGTTGGGGCCTACTCAGCACCAGTGAACGGCCACAGGGAGTGGCGCATCCGCATTGTTCCCGGCCGATGCGGGCCACGCGGGAACGAATCGTGGCTAATGGAGTGTGCAGTGCAGGCACCTCGCCGATTAGCCAGCAGGACCGAGCGGGCCGCGCCCAGAACATTCGCTGCGCACCTCTGCCAAACGTGCGTGGGCGGGCGCTACGGGAAAACCTGCTAGTGACCGGTCCAGGACCAGCAACGCCTAACGGCCGATGGAAAACAACTTCCGGAGACAGACGTTCATAGCGTCTCTCCATTTAAAATAACACATCAAAATGGAATGATTTCCAATCCATGGTGTACAACAGCAATCAGTTAGAATAAATATTCCTTCAAACCGTCTTGATTGCAAATTTTTTATTAGTTAATGACGCGTTTCGCCCTTTAGCAGGGCATCTTCAGATTATCTGCGTGACAGAATTTACACGAAATTACAAGGCGGAATTACAAACGGTTATAATGGTACATGGTCTTATTTTATGTTCAGAAGACAGTATAAATGGTAAACAAAGCTTACAATGCGCTCTCCGTGGTGTGACACCGTAAGTTGTTCCTGGAATGTTTTTTTGGTTTTCCTTGTGGCCCTACAAATGTTCGGGTAACAACGAATTACAATTGGAACATACTCGGTAAAGATGTGAGAAACATAAAACCGATTTTTAAGATTACCTTAATCGAAGCGGTGGTCTCTGATGCCACAAGATAAGCCCATGTTTACAATTGCGCTCACGGGCGCTGGGCGGGCGTGTTGTGCTGCTCAACCGACTTGTACAGACTGACTAAGGGAATGTGGGTAGGGAGTGACATAGGAAGCCGATGTATAAGACGGGACGGGTGAAATCTAGCTATCTGAATACAAATTTAACGAAAGGGAGGTTATTAAGCAGGACAGAAGTTTATAATTTATGTTGGTATTTGTAATTTATAAACTTCACCCGTCATCAAGACGGTTTGAAGGAATATATACACATCAAAATGCTTTGAATAACCAGACATCACCCCTTGGGATTTTTTTTTATTTCTTACAGACTTTTGATTCTGTAAATCTTGAGATTCTTAAAGATAAGCTTAAGTATTGTGATACGAGTGGGACAGTGCACATATGGTTTAAATCATACTTAACTGGAAGAGCGCAGAAAGTTGAAATAAGCACTTTACATGATATAGATGAAACAATTAATTCCTCTAACTGGAGAGTTATCAAAAATGGGGTCCCAAAAGGTTCGTTCTTTGGTCCTTTGCTGTTCTTAATATATATGAATGACTTGCCACGGAGATGCTAAGCTAGTTCTTTCTGCTGATTATACAAGTGTAGCTATCACACCTGAAAAACAGGAATTAACTGACGAAAATGTAAATGATATCTTTCAGAAAGTTATTAAGTGATTCTCTACAGATGGACTCTCATTAAACTTTGATAAAGCCCAATATATACAGTTTCATACAGTAAATGGCATGACACCATAAATAAATTTAGACTTTGAACATAAATCTGTAGCTAAGATAGAGTATTCTAAATTTTTAGGTGTTTGCATTGACGAGGGATTGAATTGGAAGAAACGTATTGAAGATCTGCTAAAACGTTTCAGTTCAGTTACTGATGCCGTCAGGGTCATTGCAAAATTTCGTAATATACATCTCAGTAAATTCGCTTACTATGCCTATTTTCATTCTCTGCTCTCATATGTGATCATATTCTGGGGTAATTCAACATTGAGTAAAAAAGTATTCAATGCACGAAAACGTGTAATCAGAATAATTGATGAAGCCCACCCAAGATCATCCTGCAGACATTTATTTAGCTATGTAGGGATCTTCACTCTACGTTCACAATATATATATATATTCACTCATGAAATTTGTTATTAACAATCCGACCCAATTCAAAGTCATTGCAGTGTGCATGGCTACAACACTAGGAGAAAGGGTGATATTCACTATTGAAGGTTAAAGGGGTGAGTTATGCTGCCACAAAAATCTTTGGTTACTTACAAAGTAGCATCAAAAGTCTGACAGATAGCCATCTAGTATTTAAAAAGAAATTAAAGGAATTTGTGAATGGCTACTCCTTCTAGAATGTAGATTAATTTTTAGATAAAACTTTAAAAAAAAAATAATAAATCCTTAAAATATTGATTTTCATGTATAGACAGCGTTTACTAAACTGACACGTTCCACATCGTATATAAAACTCTTCTGGGTGTTGGACCGCATCGTCAAAATATCAAACACTTCACCGACGTTTCGGCCACTATTGCAAGTGGCCATCTTCTGGGTGTAACACCCAGAAGATGGCCACTTGCAATAGTGGCCGAAACGTCGGTGAAGTGTTTGATATTTTGACGATGCGGTCCAACACCCAGAAGAGTTTTATATACAATGACAACGGCCGCGGAAGCCTTCGTTTACACGTTCCACATCATTACGAAATGTCGTATTTATGATATATGGAACAAGTATTAATCTAATCTAACATACGTTGATCTGTTCTGCTACCAGCAGGCTCATTAGTAGACACAGAACTGAAATCGCGATTGATCATCAGCATCTCTCGCCCCTGGCAACTTGGAGTGCGGCTGTTTCCTGCTCAAGCAGTCAGAAGAAGGAGCGTCACTCTGACAGCAAAAATATTCTGGCACTACCAAGTAGCGCCAGAGTAAGTTGTAATTTGCGGCTGTTTGCTGATGATGCTGTGGTGTATGGGAGGGTGTCGTCTGTAACTGACTGTAATAACATACAGGTTGGCTTAGACAAAATTTCTAGTTGGTGCGAAGAATGGCAGCTAGCTCTCAATGTGGAAAAATGTAAGGTGATGCGCATGAGTAGGAAAAACAATCCTATAATGTTCGAATACAGCATTAGTAGTGAGCTTCTTGATGCGGTCGCGTCGTTCAAATATCTAGGCGTAACATTGCAGAGCGATATGAAATGGAACGAGCATGTAAGGACAGTTGTGAGTAGGGCGGACAGCTGACTTCGGTTGATTGTGAGAATTTTGGGAAGATGTACTTCACCTGTAAAGCAGACCGCGTATAAAACGCTTGTGCGACCACGTCTTGAGTATTGCTCAAGCAGCAGCAGCAGATCAGTTTAAAGGAGGACATAGAGGCGGTGCAGAGACGAGCAGCTAGATTTGTTACCGGTAGGTTCGACCAATGCGCGAGTGTCACGGAAATACTCCGGCAACTCAATTGGGGATCGCTGGAAGAAAGACGACGTTCTTTTCGTGAATTTCTGTTGAGTAAATTTACAGGGCCGGAATTTGAAGCTGAGTGTAGTAAGATCTTGCTGCCGCCTACTTACATTTCGCGTAAAGATCACAAGATAAGAGAAATTAGGGCTCGTTTGGAAGCATATAGGCATTCTTTTTTTCCTCGTTCAATTTGAGAGTGGAATAGGAAAGGAAATGCCTAGTAGTGGTACAGTGTACCCTCCGCCACGCACCTTACGGTGAATTGCGGAGTATGTATGTAGATGTAGATGTAGCCACGCTCTCGCTTGCACAAAGCCGCCTTAATTACAGAGAACTTTATTCCCTACGTAGGACGTCTTCACGTTTAGTAATTTATTATGTTTTCTCTTGGTGTGTAAATGTCAAGTCATATTTAAAGAAACGGATTTCTGAGACTGGGGGCTAACAACCGAATTCATAATAATCTCGTAAATCGAAATATCGTAATAATATAATTTTATTCACATACTTGTACCGCGGATTTTCCAATTGTCCACCGGCAGCAATGCAAAACGCAAAATCCAAACTGGATCCCCGCGTTTATCAGCCGTCGTGGGCTGCACGCCATCTTGTACCGGACTGAACTGCCCTCCAGTCCGGCTAAGAGGCACCCGCATATTGACCGCCAACGTTGCTTCAGCAGCCATCTTTTATGGTGCAAAGGTACTAATATCTCTGCACGGTGAAGAGTTGCTAATTTGTCTACCTGTATTACATATTGAAACTAATATTAAATACATTTTTTGAAATAAGTATCTCGGAAATTTTCACTTGCAGAATGTCTTAAACGGCAACCGGCAACCACGAACAGATTGTTTTGTGGTCTTCAGTCCACAGACTGGTTAGATGCATCTCTCCACGCTACCCCGTCCTGTGCAAGTCTCTTCATCTCAGAGTACGTTCGGCAACCTACATCCTTTTGAATCTGCTTACTGCATTCGTCCCTCGGTCTCTCTCTACGATTTTTACCCCACACACTTCCTTCTAATGCTAAGTTGAGGATTCCTTGATGTCTCAGACTGTGTCCTACCAATGTATCCCTTCTCTTAGGATATGCCAGAAACTCCTTTTCTCCCCAATTCGGTTAAGCACCTCCTCATTAGTCACGTGATCTACCCATCTAATCTTCATCATTCGTCTGTAGCACGACATTTCAAAAGCTTCTATCATCTTTTTCTCCGAACTGCTTATCGTCCACGTTTCACTATCATACAATGCTACACTCCATACGAATGCTTTCAGAAAGGACTTCCTAACATTTAAATTAATATTGGATGTTAACAACTTTCGCTTCTGTAGAAACGCTTTTCCCCCGATAGCCATTCTGCATTTTATATCTTCTTTACTTCGGCCATCACAAGTTATTATGCTACCCAAATAACAAAATTCATCTACTACTTTTATTGTCTCATTGCCTAGTCTAATTCCTTTAGCATCGCCTGATTTTCTGACATTCCATTCCATTACCTTTGTGTTATTGTTATTAATGTTCATCTTATATCTTCCTTTCAGGACACTGTCCATTCCATTCAATTGCTCATCCAGATCATTTGCAGTCGCCGGCCGCGGTGTCTGAGGGGACTGTGACGCGCCAGTCGCGATTCTCACGGCCACTACGGTCGGGGGTTCGAATCCCCCCTCGGGCATGGATATTTGTGCCGTCCTTAGTAGTAGCTAGTTAGTAAGTAGTTTGTAAGTTTAGGGACTGATGACCCCATAGTTAAGTCCCATAAGCTCTACAAATATTTGAACATTTTGAAAATTATTATGTCATCAGCAAACCGGAAACTTATTATTTCTTCTCCCTGAAGTTTAATTCCCTCTCCCATTTTTTCCTTCCATTCCTTCACTGCCTGCTCAATGTACAGATTGAACAACATTGGGGAAAGGTTATAACCCTGTCTTAGTCCCTTCCCAACCTCTGCGTCCCTTTCTTGCCCTTCGACTCTAATAACCGCTGTCTGATTTTTATATAGGTCGAATATAACTCTTCACTCCCTGCTACCTTCAGATTTTGGAAGAGTGTATTCCAGCCGACATTGTCAAAGGCTTTCTTCCAATCTACAAACGCTAAGAACGTAGGTTTCTCTTTCCTTAGCCTATCTTCTAAGATAAGTCGTAATGTGAGTTTTGCCTCCCGTGTTCCTACAATTTTCCTAAATCGAAACTGATCTTCCCCGAGGTCAGATTCCACAAGTTTTTCCATTCGTCTGTAAATAATCCGTCTTCGTATTTTGCAACCATGACTTATTAAACTGATAGTTATGTAATTTTCACACTTGTCCGCACTTGCTTTCTTTGGGATTGGAATTACGATTTTCTTCTTGAAGTCGGAGGGTATTTTCACTGTCTCCTACATGTTGCTTACAAGGTTGAACATTTTTTTCCGACTCCTGAACTATTGTTATTCTAACTATATTTGAATTGATCTGCTCTTACTATGCCATATATACACTCGTTAGATAAGTTAATTAACATTTTATGACATTTCAGTAGGCTAATTTTCTAGAGGCGAGTCAACATAGGTGGAGGAGGAATCTTTTCAGGCATACACAGGAGTTGCAAAACTTCTTCACGAGTATTGCTGAAACGTTGGTTGTCTGACTGTCACCTACAGTATGGTCTTGACTGCGATGAGCTGAGGCACCTGGTGGTTAGGTGCCAGCAAGTGGGGTCCCAACCAGTAGCTCTGCGATATAATTTCATTATCAGCATTGTATCAGTTTGAGTACGACACAAATTTTGTTCAGAACGAGTGACATGCTGGAGTCAGTCAGATCCAATGTGTATAGTTCCATCGCAATGTTTCAGCTGGCAGCATCCAGACGAGATCTCACTTCGACTATCCTCTCTCACCCCTCCTCAGCGCATCCTGCCAATGACGAACCTGATTTCCCACCCGCCCCGCCGGGCAGAGGACCAACAGAAAGCGACAAATTCCTCGTCCGCACCCTCGATACAGAAAACTGCAGTCCACTGTAGCAATCAGCCTCATTCGCTTCCTCGCCTAATGCGAGGTTCGTACCATATCTACAGGATGTAGGTCACGCAACCCTTTCCTTTTCCAAACTCCTTTTTAAACACAGCTGCCTTTTCCACTCCTTTACCACCTACACACAGGTCCGAATGAGGTTGGGGACAAATTGCCTTGGCCCCGAAGTCCAAAATTTGAGAGTATTTGAATGCATTAAAGATATAAGTGAATCAATGAATTAAAAATTGTGATGCGGCCGGGAATCGACCCGGACCTCCATTCTTACAAGGCAGACGTTTTACCGTTAGACCATCGCACCACTAACAGTTAAAGCGCCTTGGAATAGGCAAGTACGACTTCTCTCCACGTCACAAACTTTAATTCAGCTTCTGTGTTCCATAGATAATGGAACTGTTTAGTGGTGCGATGGTCTAACGGTAAGACGTCTGCCTAATAAGCATGTAGGTCGTGTTTCGATTCTCGGCCGCATCACAAATTTTAATTCATTGATTCATTTATATCTTTAATGTCTTGAACATGTTCGAAACGAAAAACAGTCTCAGGGTTTCTGAATTTATATGTAAATTGTTATTTGAATATAGTTTCGAGAGTAGTTGCTATGTTTGTTATTATGCGTTTCAACAGCTGTAGTTCACTTTTGTATTTGTCGCTGATATTTCATTATAGCGATAACATTCAAAAACAAGGTACAAAAACTGCATGCCTTCTTGGCAGGATATTTAAATTGTCTGTATTGTAAAGTAATTTATCTCTTTTAAACGTTGACATATACGGTTGTATGCGATTATTTACTTGGAAGAACGGCTATGGTTAAGGAAGGATGAAGCATCATTGAGAAGAATTTTATCCTTGCACTAAAGCGCTGGTAAGTAAAAGCAACTCCAGCGGGAACGGTATTCGGGAGTCGGCCGCGGTGGCCGAGGGGACTGAGGCGCGCCAGTTTTGTCTGCACGGCCACTACGGTCGGGGGCTCGAATCGGGCATGGATATTTGTGCCGTCCTTAGTGTTAACTAGTTCATAAGTACTTAAAGCTTTCGGGCTGAGATGCCGTGGTCCATATATGAACCTTTCCCCTGACGTTTCGCCCTCGACTGCGGAAGGCATCCTCGGAGGTAAAGCGGCCTACTGCAACGAGAGCGCGAGTGAGCGTCGTATATATAGGCAAAAAAGAGGGCGCTGCTCTCAGTCACGTGGTGTCGGCTGTGCTATTGCCAACCTCCTCGATTGAAATTAATCGATTGTCATGCTGTTGCTGCAGTGTTGACATCCATATCTTATCAAGTTTGAGAACTTCCTCTTTTTTGTTAAAATTATTTCGATGTTTAAAAATCTCAATGGCCTCTCTGTACAAACGCGCATAATAATGCGACGTCTTTGCTATGACGGACGTCTCGTTAAATTTTATTTCGTGGTCCCCTTCTTGATACACGTGTTCCGCTACAGCCGATTTATCAGTATGTCCGAGGCGGCAGTTCCTTTTGTGTTCGTTCACACGAGTGTTGACACTTCTTAGTTGTACCTATATAAACTTTACCACAACTGCAGGGGATTTTATAGACACCTGGTGTGGCCAGAGGATGTCGCTTATCTTTTACAGATCTTAAAAATTCTTTTATTTTCGTGGTTGGTCTGAAAACAGTTTCCACACCGTATTTGCTTAAAATTTTACCAATACGATCAGTGACCTTATTGATAAATGGTAGAAAAACTTTCCCCTTGGGTTGTTGTCGTTCCTCGTCCGTCCTGGTAGTCAGTCTAGGGCGTAGTGCACGATCTATCTCCCTGTCTGAATAGCCATTCTTCTTACATGTCACTCTAAGATGTTCAATCTCATCGTCTAAATACACAATCACAAATTTTGTGGGCCCTGTCAACTAATGTCTTAATCACTTCTCTTTTTTGTCGTGGGTGGTGGTTAGAATCTCTTTGAAGATAACGATCAGTGAGCGTGTCTTTCCTGTGTAACGTTATATCCTGTCACATTTCTTTGAATGCCGTCTAATGTATTTGAACTTGAATATTCAGTTATTGTTCGCGTATTTAATAAGTTTTCTTCAGTTCTTGTTCGCGTATTTGATAAGTATTCTATGATCAAATAAATTTTTGAAACTTTTCGTGCTTTTTTTCCCGATATTCCCGCTTATCCAACCTTGCCGCGCCCGGATTAGGTCGGATAATTGAGACTATACTGTACTTGACGTTTTTGGTAAGTTTTTAGAGGTTGCATAACAAACAATTCGCTACGATTCCGCTCTGTAGTTTGACGCAGTATGCGGGCTGTAGCAGCGACAGAGAGGACCATAAAGCTCTGTATAGGGAAAGTATGGCCATCCTTTTCCGCGCCGCTTGCCGCCTTCTGCAGCTCGTCATTGGCTGAAATTGAGTCACGTGGCTCTATCCGCCATCTTGGTCCTATATACGTTGCTGGGCTGCCATGAGAAGCCTTGTGAATATTCGTATGTTTTGGTTTGAATAACGCCACAGTGTTGTACTTTTGGCTGATTTTAAGAAACGAAGAAGGGAGGTAAACTTTATAGTACTTCCATTAGGTATCTGAAATATAGGAAGATGAACAGTCTGGCTGATGAAAGTCGTCAGAGAAAACTAGGAGCCCAGAAGCGAACTTTCGATTCTTGTGCTGTGATGGTTTTAATTCATAATGCAAATTAATAGATAAAAAATTCACTGACGAATGGATCACGCAGCAGATACCTATATATTTTTAACTTGAATAAATTTGTGAAGAAAATTCTGCATGTCATGAGGTTAAATTGTTCACGCGTCGTTGATTTTATTTGCAGGTAGTTGCCGAAAATACACAATTTTTGACATATTAGTGAGTGGACTAGATTCCCGTTTAGATATGAAATTAATAAGCAGTTCCTGAAACAAGCTTTTCTCATTCGTTTTCATGTGTTACAGTATATCATTGCAAGAAACAAAGAATTGAAACAAGACAAATATTAGACATTCAAATGTAATTGGCGTTTTAAAGGAAACTTTAATTTCTGTTGTTTCTGGTTGCTGGTAAAAGTCACGTAGTGGGTATCTCCTTCCATTTTTCGTAGTGCATGTAAGATATAAGTACATAATACGCAAGAAAATACTCATCAAAGACTTATCCATGATCTCAATTGTTTTCTTAATTTACACTCTGCTCCCATGACTACATGTTCGCCGTCTATTGGAATATTTGGCTACGGTACAGGTCAATGTGAATTTATAGGAATTTAGATCTGGAGCCACAAACCAAACAGTTTTCTTAAAATCGGACGATAAATATTCCGCAGAGCAGCCAGGTCAGCATGGACGCAACTACGCGAAGTTCCCGCATCTGTCCGTCGGATATAACACCCTGTTTCTCGAGAACGAAAAGAGTTATCGTTCTACTATCAACCTTTAATAAAATTTCGATATCTTACCTACATTTCGTCCGCAACATTGTGTGTGCTAAAATCAACAGTACGCAAACTCTACCCAATGCGATTTTTCCTCTGCAAACTCTTCAAAATTTTGCGCAGTAGTTTACTTAACTTGATGTAGCACGGAAACTATAAGTAATAATGAATAGAAATTGAGATCATTGTCCAGCGAATATATAACACTATAACATGTGAAGAAATTAAATGTTTTAATTGAATAGTTTTCTCAAAACCGGTTGATAAGTATTGTTAAGCGCTGGTAACGTTGTAGCGGTCGGTGCGTAAGCAGCAGAGGAATAGGCGCAGGTTGGCTGCCGCTGGCAGGCTGGCCATACTTTCCCTATACAGAGCTTTAGAGGACCAGCCTGCGCTTCGCTGTGACCAGGCCACAGAATAGAGAGCATACAGAACGGAAAGCTGGAGGCGGCGCCTTTGATCTGTATGTTACCAAGCGTTGCGCGCGACGCCATATTGAAAAGCAGTAAACGCGGAACTATAGCCACTTAGTACTTTGGCTGGAAATGGACTTTTTACGAACTGCAGCTAACCTCACCGACTTTTACGAAAGGAAACGGCTTTTCATTATGCTCTCCTCTGTTTTGCGCCCTGTTCTTTCACCTAATTGTAATCCAACGAAAAAAAGTAAGCCTAAATTTGGTGCTTATCTCCAGAAGAATCCCAAGTAACGCGAAGTTATGTTTGGGAAATTAGTTATAAACAAGAAAGTGATTTTACAACTGCCAGGTTTTATTTGACACGAATAAATTTGCACAAGTCAGACTTCGCAGTACAACGTGATTACACAGAAGTAATGACGTCTGGGCATATATGAAACTGAAGGACAGGTAGCGGAAACATAAAACTACATAACAATGGAATACATTGTTTCAGTTATAGGAAAGGAAAAAGTGTTCATCATTTTCCTCTTAGTCTTCTTTGTCAATATGCATTCACTAGAACATTACACACCATTTGTACATCACAGATGGGTCACTTTTATCACTTTGAAATTTTTTTCAATTTTGGTTTTATATTTCAAGTGTCTGTTTGTGAACTTCAAGAAATAGAAAATTCTCACTCTGACAAAAAGTTTTACTAAATATTGGAGAATATATTTTTAAGTAAATCAGCTCTCCTTGAATTCACAGTCCGTTTCTTAGCACTGGAAATAAATATTGCCTATACAACATACCTACATGTTATATTTTACTTATGGCAGTGATGTAGTTGTGTTACAATGTTGGAAAAGTTGTATTTGCTTTAGGAGGATAATTAATTTACTGATCGGAGAAGGGCATATAGAAAAATCTGTCAACCATAGAACAGGAACAGCATAAAATAATTATTCCCCTTAATCTATCTATTTCAGTATCCGAAGAGCATTCGTTACCAACATTAGCACACTACGCCTCCATTGCCGTAAGTAAAATTTTACCTGCCTAAGAAGCGTAGAACAAGGGGAGGAGGCAGGATGAGTGTCATCGATTTGACTGGTTCAGTTTTACTTACGGCAGTGGAGGCGTAATGTTTTAATGTTGGCAACATAATGTACGTGTTACGAGGACAACTACTTTACCGACCAGAGAAAGGTAGATACAAGAAACTGCTAACCTGAGAGCAAGAACAGCCAAATTATTCCGCTTATTCCATTTGTTTGAATATCGTAACATGGGGAGGTCGGCAATCGGGACCCGCCGATTTCGCCCAAGTTACGTGTGTAGAAGGAGGTAGGTCTCCACATAACGTGCCTGAAATATTTCGCCTGAGTGGGCCTTAGGAAAGGAAGAAATGCTCTCGAAAGTTTTTCCGATAGCACTGCACCTCTTATTCAGCGCTCTGTTCGTGAATAAACGGCGTAGCGTAATATTGCTTTTATTGCTGCTCGTAACAAAAACGGAACAACTTCACCTATTGACACACAGTTCTTTCTTTTCATTGCACCAAATACTTGTTTACTTTTATGCGATTCAGGCTGCTAAAATACACGATTAACAAACAAAGACGGCGCATTACCACGTCACAGAGTAGGGAGTGACCACGCGTTTACTGCTTTTCAAGATGGCCGTTCCGCGCATGCGCACTAAATTTTGGACGACAGACTGCAGCGGGAGTTTCCCTTCTGTATACTCCTCATTCTGTGGCCAGGCAGAGCGCACAGTGGCTGCTGCAGCCAGGGTCAACGCTCTGCGGCGTGCGCGTGGGCGGCAGGCGGCAGGCGGCGCTAGCTAGGCGCGTGACGCGCATGCGCAAGACGGCGACCGCTAGCGCTCGCACGGGCGCACGTCGTGATGCCGTCCTCACACGGCACGTGTTGTCCCAACGTGGTCCAGGCCAGACCCGCTGTCTGTCTACCTACAGCACGCCCTGAAGTAGAGTTGGCTACGGTTTCATGGTTTCGAAAGAAGGTTTCGATACACACAACAATTTCAGCGTTTCATAACCGGCACGTTTAACGGTTTCGAAACCGTGCGGTATCATTCCGTTCTGTTCCAGATCATATTCGCGGTCCATAGTCGATACACTGAAACCGATTCTTCCTGTCGGTTTCATGGTTTCGTGGCGGTTTCACGGTTTCATGTCGGTTTCACAACACCGGTGTTTCAAACCACTAATGCAGAAAGGCGGAACAAACTAATGGTATCGAAATGTGGTGTTTCATTTTGCTGAAGCTCCGCACAAATACACATATAACTTACTAGTATATAAACCATTTAGAGAGATTCAAACAGTAATTGCCACTTGTGAGTATGCAGCTTATGACTACTTGGTCGGGCCCAGTGGTCTTGGGGTAAAGCGCTCGACTGGATAGGATAACTGGGGTAGGCTAGGGACACGCAAGTCGCCGAAGTGGCGTCCAATTGAAAGACTTGCACGAAGCCAATGAGCCACACGAAATTATTATACTGAAATAAAGATTCGTTTCCAAGAGACTGCTATGTTCCGAAATGACATAATGTCTGCTTTATAAATGTAAAATAACAATAAAACAAAGTTCACTATTTGCATTGAAATAACCAGTTAAATTCTAGGTTTAACTAACATATTAAAAACACCCGAGTGAACCCACATTTTTAAAAATAAGATACAACTTAGAGCCTGAAATGACAGATTTTATACTAACAAGGGTAGATCGCATAATTAATCTCGTGTTAAAGAGTTAGAATTTTTTCCCGTACAGTTAGTTTCTTACGAGTGAAACGAAGTTACGGTACCTACAGTCGTTATAATTTTTTCAACACTCATGTTAAATGAATTGTGGCGGTGGTGTAACGGTCAAGACGTATAAGTGGTGAACTTGTCTCTTATTTTATTATATCTTTTAATTCCATAGCATTATTTGTGATTCTTTATCCAGTGTGCCCTTTATTCCTTACAATTTATTTAGTATGTATAGAAAGTAGCATTTATGACCCATCACTGTAGTATACGTACCGCATTGTCGTTTGTGAGTTCATAACGGGGTAAACTTATACCTACCGTACCGACGGCCTCGCGTAACTATGTTGGCATCATTAACACAGTAGAAAATATTAATCAAGATGTTTCGTACAGACCAAGAAGTAAATAAATACTCTATGGTTGACAGGTTCTTGTATATACACTTGTCCTCATAGTGAAAAATATTGCCCTCCAAGCCATGACAAAACATTTGCGTTGTCATATGATTGGCTAAGGCCAACGTCACATGATTTCCAACATTAACACGCTTGTCCGCCAGGACTGTAAGTAAAATTTAACCGCCACGGAATGTGGGAATTCCAATACTTCCTGCTCAGTAACTGGCCTCTCTTTGTAATAATAATAAGAATAATAAATGAATAAAGAAAGACAGTAACGATCATGCCGCAAGACGATCTGTTAGCCTTTCAATCATAAATCTGAAGTGCTTTTAAGTCAAGCAGGTGCTTCACAAAACCAAGTTTTTTTAAAAAGAAAACAGTCGATCATCCATACAGCACAACTCAAGTTTTTATTACAAGAAACAGATACATCTACGTAAATACTCTGCGAAACATATTGAAGTGCATGGCAGAGGGTTCATCGAACCGTTTTTATGATATTTCTCTATAGTTCCATTCTTTAATAGCGCAGGGGAAAAAGAAACACCAAAATCTTTTCGTTTTCGATCTGATTTCTGTTATTTTGTCCTGACGAACATGTCTCCCTATGTAAGAGGGAACTAACAAAACATTTTCGCATTCGGAAGAGTAATGTAGGGACAGAAATTTCGCAAATAGGCTAAATCTTGCCGCAACGAATATCGCCATTCTTTTAATGATTTCCACTTCACAGTGAAAAGATACAGGGAAACGAAGTATACGTTTTCCATACGAACTGATATCACAGAGCTTCACACTACCAATATTACATAAAATTTTTCTTACACCCACTAAATAATGATTATAAAAGTAGTAATAAAGTGTTCCGAATTCCTTGTTTCTGTAGTTTTATTAATGATTGCGCATCCCATTTTGCTCGTGTTGTATCTTGTGTATTACTGACTTGTGCTGAAAACGCCCAATTACATGTGCCATCATAGCATGTGAAGGCAAACCTTTGCTTCTTACTATACGATATGCACATTGATTTTGAGCATCAACCATTTTTATTTGCGTGCTGCCGCGGCGAGAAGGAATGCAATATTACAGCTATTTCTATAAAAACCAATATATTAAACATAAAAAAACATCAATTCTCAGCTAATGGGAAAGCAGGAAATATAAAATGTTTAATATTTTCTGCTACATTTGCTGTCCTCGTACTTTGTTAGTGGTTCTATGGGTATATTTTTGACGATTGTACGATAAATGGGCCCACACTATTACAAAACAGACATTGCTTCACGGTTTCATGGTTTCGAAACCACAGATGGTACGGTTTCATTTGTTTGCTCATTGTGATTTTCCACTGCAGCGCTCTCCAGCTCCCGTTGTGGGCTGAGGCGTAGATCACTGTGTTTACAAAGATGGACGTGTACACAGTGGCGCGACGAGCATGGCTAGCGCCTGTGTGCGGAAACAAGGAAGCGCCCCTTTACAGTTTAATTTTGAGAACTGGTGAACCAGTTTACTAGTACATCGGAAAAATTGACAAAAAGAAAACCCATATTACATAATGATTATTTATTATATCTTTGCTAACACATCTTAAATACAAACTATAGAAACTTAAGAGTTTTCTTTTTTTATACATTCATTAAACTTGACTTTTCTTAGCGATAATGTTTCATGACGTAACATATTTATAGGATCATGACAAATATTACATGTATTTTTAACGGAAAATAATAAGTTGTGTGTAAACAGCAAAATGTTTCTTGCTACTTTTTAGGCTTTTTTTTTCCTTGTGGATTATTGCGGTATATATAGCTTTTAATATTTAGCATGAGTAAGCGATTGAAAAATCTCATACTGTCATAACACTGCCGGCCGCAGTGGCCGAGCGTTCTGCGGCGCGCCAGTCACGGTCTGCACGGCCACTACGGTCGGGGGTTCTAATCCCCCCTCGGGCATGGATATTTGTGCCCTCCTTAGTGTTAGCTAGGTCATAAGTAGTTTGTAAGTTTAGGGAGTGATGACCCCGTAGTTAAGTCCCATAAGCTATACAAACATTTGAACATTTTGTCATAACACTACATCAGTTATACAGTATCAACTCTTCTAGCTGTTCTGTTTGCAAAGTCCTTGATAATATTGTATGTTTGTTATCTAAAATGTTCTCTTCAATGGATATTACGGCCAAGTTGCACATTATTTTCTGCCTCATTGTTGAGTGCAAATAATTTTTTTATCAGTGTTAGTCTGGAAAAGGATCTTTCTACACTCGCTACTGTCACTGGCATTGTGATTAAAATACGTAATGAAATTGTGAAGACAGGAAGCTCCGATGAAGGAATATGCAAAAACAATGGGCAACCCCCTACTTCATATCCGTCAAACCCAACTTTGGAAAGAACGCGACTCCGCTCTAGAAAACCCTCTCTGGCCCAGCAACTGTCAGCTGCCAACTTCAGCATGGATGCCAAGTGGCACGGTAGTTGGACTGATACTGCCTCCCCTGACACCTGTGAACTGATCTGTCCATCAGAGAAACATAGGAGCTTTTAATTTCCGCGTCAGCTATGGAAAACCTTAAATATAATACGAACGGGACTTGGACAATGTGCACACAACGTACACAAGAGGGCAAAGACTCCCAGCCCTAGCTGTGACTGTGGGCCACCAAATCAAACAATGCAGCACATCGTCCAGGACTGTGAGTTAAGGGACTACCAGGGTAGTCGGGCTGACTTCTTTACCGCCATACCGCCTTGCCTCGAATAGATCTCCAATCTGGACGTCAGAATTTGAAGACTCGTGTAACGCATAATATCTGCTGCGATGTTACTTTTCACTGAGTTTATGTACTATATTATATTTTTACTTGTGTATTTTATAGTGCATTTTAAGATGCAATTTCATAATGAAATGAGTATATACCGTATGTGTAGTGCCATACGCTAAATAATAAACACTGGTCATCCTAATCTTTGCGACATCGCTAACATCGAGGAACAACGAGCGTGAGAATTATCATCCATTAAGACGAATCTCTCCCCGAAAAGCTGCGGACATGGTTGCACTATATGTCGGAGGAATTTATACCTGTACTTATGGTCGTTTTATTGCTACCGACAGTAGCATATGCTCCCACAAACTGCCTCCAAAAAAAATTTCGACGTCTGACTGAAGGTAGCTGCATCTGCGAATAGCACTTCATGTCAATTTTAAGAGTCCATTCAGCAAGCTGTTAGGCCCATATGTAACGCCCATCATGGAGTTTCCTATCAGAAGGGACACAGTTCGTAGAAATTGAACAGAAGTGGATATCTGGCGTTCCCCAGGGAAGCGTTATAGGTCCCTTACTCTTCCTTGTGTTTATAAACGGTTTAGGAGACAATCTGAATAGCTCCCTTAGACTGTTCGCGGATGATTCTGTCGTTTATCGGTTAGTGAAGTCAACAGAGGATCTAAAGCAACTGCAAACTGATTTAGACAAAATTTCTACATGGTGCGAAAATTGTCAATTGACACTGAATTATGAAAAGTGTGAAGCAATACACATGACCACTAAAAGAAATCCGCTGAACTTCAATTACACGGTAAATCAGACAAACCTTAAGGTCGTAAATTCTACCAAATATCTAGGAGTTACAATTACGAACAACTTGGACTGGAGAGAACACACAGAAAATATTGTGGGGAAGGCGAACCAAAGATTACGTTTCATTGGCAGAACGCTTCGAAGATGCACCAGCTCCACCAAAGAGACTGCCTACAACACACTTGTGCGTCATCTCCTGGAGTACAATTGCCCAGTGTGGGACCCTCACCAGGTGGGACTGACGGAAGATATTGAGAAGGTTCAGTGCAGGGCAGCTCGTTTTGTTTTATCACATTACAGTGGGGAAAGCTTCACGGAAATGTTGCACGATTTCAGGAGGAAATCATTAAAAGAACGGCGTTATTCGTTGCGTCAGAGATCTATTTGCGAAATTTCAATCGCCGACTTTTACTTCTGAATGTGAAATTTTTTTTCTAGCACCCACCTACATAGGGACACATGGCCATCCCAATAAAATCAGAGATATCAGATCGAAAACGGAACGATTTAGGTGTTGTATTATGAATGGAACTGTAGAGAAAGGTTATGAAAGTGGTTAATGAACCTTCTGCCCGCCACTTAAGTGTGATTTTCAGGGTATCTATGTTGATGTAGATAGCTGGATCTCGCGATGGACGTCAGAGTGAAGTTCATGTCAAGCAGCCTGTTACGTGCAGTCTGAGTCGAGTATCATTATTCGGCATTACGGGGTTCCTCTTGGGGTTCGTCCAAGCTGAAATCCGTATGTAGCGATCATAATGTGCTGGATATACTCTGGGCAGTGGGCGACCACAGCGAGGCAAGTCATTGGAACTTCCTGTATCCCTGTACCTCTACCACACCCGAACATCATCATTTTTGTTCACTCCGAGGAGCCTGGAAACTCACCTTGATTCCTTGATGAGAGTCCCTCCTGATACAAAGTCAAAATGCGATCAAGCTTCGGAATTGTCCTATAAGTGACAGAACTACACTCAATCCAAGCGGTGAGATTCTTTTCTGAAGACTGGATCTGTTAGGTTATCGTTTCCAGTCCGTCTCAGGCTGCGCCTTTTACATCTTTTTTGCGGATTGGGTACCATCTACATCTACATGGGATACTCTACAAATCACATTTAAGTGCCTGGCAGAGGTTTCATCGAACCACCGTTATACTATTTATCTCCCATACCATTCTCGAATAATGTGCGGGAAGAAAGAACACCTGAATCTCACCG
This sequence comes from Locusta migratoria, assembly GCA_026315105.1. Lineage (NCBI taxonomy): Eukaryota > Metazoa > Arthropoda > Insecta > Orthoptera > Acrididae > Locusta > Locusta migratoria. The sequence continues at coordinate 46,961,017 of CM048751.1, read as the reverse complement.
TTCGAGCTATAATTTCTCGTATTTTATTCTGATGAACAATTCTATCTATGTAGGTGGGAGTCAACAATATATTTTCGCATTCGGCAGCGAATGTTGGCGATTGGAGTTTCGTAAGTAGCCCACGCCGCAGCGATAAGCGCCGTAGTTGTAATGATTCCCATCCCAGATCCTGCATCATTTCCGTAACGCTGTCTCCCCTGTATCGTGACAATATGAAACGAGCTGCCCTTCTTTGGACTGTTTCAATGTCCTCCGTCAAACCCACCTGATAAGGATCCCACACTTGGCAGCAAAACTCCAAAAATTGACGGACAAGCGTAGTGTATGCAGTTTCTTTAGTAGTTCTGCTGCATCTTTTAAGGGTTCTGTCAATAAAACGCAGTCTCTGGATCGCCTTTCCCATGACATTATCTACGTGCTCTTTCCAGTTTAGCCGCGGTGGAGTAACCGAGCGGTCTTAAGCGTCTCGCTGCGGAGCGCGCGGTTGCTCGCCGTGGAGGTTCGAGTCCTCCCTGGGGCATGGGTGTGTGTGTTTGTCCTTAGGTTAGTTTACCTAGGTTTAAGTAGTTTGTAGGCTACGGACTGATGACCACGCAGTTTAGTCCGATAGATTTACAAACATTTGAACATTTTTTCCAGTTTAAGTCTAAAGTAATAGTAATTACTACGTATTTAGTGGAGTTTATGGCCTACACTTTGATTGCCTTAACTTGTAAACAACGGATTTCTTTTCGTACTCGTGGACGACTTCACACTTCTCATTATTTAGAGTCAATTGCCTTTTTTTACACCATAGTGTTATTCAGGTCGTTTTGCAGTTGGTTTTGATCTTCAGATGATTTTACTAGACCGTAAATGACGGCTTCATCTGCAAACAATCTAAGAGAGCTACTTAGATTTTCCCCTAAATCGTTTATGTAAATAAGGAAGAGCAGAGGACCAATAACAGTACCCTGTGGACCGCCCGATATCACTTCTGTTTTAGTCGATGCCTTACCATCGATTACTACAAACTGTGTCCTCTCTGACAGGAAATCACCTATCCAGTCGCAAATTTGGGGTGATATACCATAACCACGTAATTTCATTAAAAGCCGTTTATGAGGTACGTTGTCAAAAGTCTTCGGGAAATCACCAAATACGGAATCAATTTTTGAACCTTTGTCGATAGCACCCATCACTTCGTATGAATAAATAATTAGTTGTGTTTCGCATGAACGATATTTTCTATATCCGTTGACCTTGGATATTCCCAGGAACTGTGGATATTCTCAGGAACTGTGATCTTGATGCAATAGCAGGTGCAAGATAAACTGATTCAACGTCGGTGTTCAGGACACCTTAAAAACCAAGGTGACACAACACTGCTAGTGATGTGTTTATGTAGATGTATCTTCACCTAGCAGTATGACACGCAGCGGCATTTCCTAGTTTCTTGACACCATATATATGTATATTATGATTTTTTTCTGCATGTTATCACACCCGTTGGAAACGCTCTGTACACTCAACGTAGCTCCAAAGTTTCAGAGCGTCGAACGAGCCAACAACAGGAACTGCTGCCTTTACGGTATCTCCACTGCCACGAGACTGTCTGTGTTTTCTGTTGACACTGCTGGTGTATACTGTGTGGGACGCCACCTAGCGGGGATGCGTGAAGTGGTCTGCGACGCTAGCTGACGAGTTGCCGTTGGTTCAGAGAAGAGCAAACTCACGGAGGAGCACTTTTAGATACGTGTTTGTAGTACGGTACCTCAGAGTTCAGCGCCCACTAGATTACCGTAACACTTGACGACTCCCACTCATCTATTTTTTAGTCTTTAAAGAAAATTCTAGTTCCCTTTATCCTTGTTGTGGATCTCCGGAACTTATTTATCAATATTAGATCTGGTGAAATTAGCGGCCATGAATTAATGTTAGTGAATGACGCATCCAACTACAAACGATGTTTAAATTTTTTATTTTAAACTCATAAACGGTTTAACACACACATGCCCGTCTTTAGATGTGTAATTTTTTCAGTTTACATACATACCTGTTTGTGTGTTCTCCAGATGAACGTATATTTTGGGTCTACATCCACCTGGAGAACACACCAACAGCTCCATGAAGACACACCTGTGGCAACACAGAAACCGTAAGTAATACTTAAATGCCGTCCTCTAGTTTGGAGCCGAGTGGAGGGTTTAAACCAGTGGCTCAGATGATTCTTTGGTATTCTGCGGTGCAAATTTCTTGACCGCTTTTAGGTGGAGAAATGGTCATGCGTGGACTACACGAAGGAAATGGCTACAGTTTTGGTGCTGAGGTCTAAATGAAAACGACCATTCAATACAAGTACAGTATACAGTACACTACAGTATACAGTCGCGACACTCGCACTGATTTTTGTTATACAAGACGACAGCAGCGCTCCAAGCGGCCGGCAAGCTACATTCCTGAACACGAAGTCGGATTACTTCTACTATGAGTGTGAATCCTGAATCCTTCCTGATCATGTCGACAAAATTTTATGAATTTATTTGTAAAAGTATAGACAGCGCAAATTAAAATGTCCTGTCTTGCCTCTCCTGCTCCACCTCGGCAAGATTGACGTCCTACCCCCCTTAAAAAAATTAAGATCGCTGTTTCCAAAAAAATGCTTTTAAAAATTACTGTTGTTTATATCACTGAATCAGTGAAAATCGGTAGTTCTCTTATTTTACGATTATTTATGTCTCTTGTTATTTTACTAATGCCTGGAATGCTATAAAGTACAGAAACTATTTGGTTGGGATAGAAAAACAATTAAAAGATACATGACTGTTATGGCGCCTTGCCGTCCACTAGCAGCCCTAGTGCCGTTGCAACTCAGTTGTCAACAACTTCCTCAGCAGTGAGTGTCTCGTGAGTACCTTGGACTGTGATTCAGGGGCGTTGCAGTGGACTCACTCGTCTCGAAAAGCAAACAAGTACACGGCACGACAGTGGGGTCGGGGATTTGTTCGAAATTTTGCGTCTAACACCTCACGTGGTTAGAATATTAGGAGGCAGTACTCGGAAATCCCGAGAAAAATCGATCCGAATTTTCTTAGGTGCCTTATGAGTTTAATAAGCCTAGATGGTTAGGACTCGGCCTGTCACGCCAGAGGTCTCGGGCTCGATTCCTCCTCTGATAATTCAACTTTTCTTCTGTTTCATTTTCTTTCGTTATTCCACCAATTATTCAGACAGTTTCCCAAACCTACACTATCTTTAACAAATTAGTTATATTATTGAATAAAAATTATTTTCTTTTTGTCCAACAACACAAGGCGATGGGTTTTCCATTTTCCATTGTAGCGTATATGAGGAGAAACATTGGGTATTTAATCAAAATAACAAAGTCTATTCGGAAACATTCAATTTTTGTACATATAATAATTATAATTATCGTAAAAACAAGCAAAGCAATAATTTTTGCGACATCTCGTGCAACATATAAAAGCGGATTTTTTTATTTTTTATTATTTTTTTTTTATTTTTTATTTTTTTATTTTTTACAGTCACAGGGCGTTTGCAATAAATTGTACAAAAACATGCCCCATTAACATTTACGAAAATGTTTAGAGTTTCTGATAATTTTGAGGCAAGCCAGGCATATTGAATTGTGTCTCGGGATATTGGTGACGATAATTAATGGTGAATTATAGAATGAATTTTTATACAATCACACCGGGAAAAAATTTCACGATTCTCCTATAACAATGCGCTGCAATTTTGCAAGGGCTTTAAGGAATTTTTTTTAACTTGCCTGTAAAAGTAAACATCACAAGGTTGCACCAAAGAAGGGCATTTTGGAGGTATGACTTTTACAGAACAAGTTGCCATATTTTCGTCATCTTGATTCCAACCTATATCTCCGGATTCGTTTGACCACCTCAAGAGTCAATGAGAAGTAAAAATTTATTCTTCCCGACATAAGATTTGAAACATTTACAGAGAAAAATCCATGTATAAAAATGTTGTTAATTTTCCGGACTTCGATGATGTTACGATGGCGTTGGCATAAATATTGGCGTGGCCATCTATTACTTTCTGGATATGAGGTCCGAAATGACCAGTCGCTTCTTGTAACAAAAAAAAAAAAAAAAAAAAAAAAAAAAAAAAAAAAAAAAAAAAAAAAAAACCTTGTCGGAGAAGGAATCGAACCCGAGACCTCTGGCGTAAGAGTCCGAGCCCTAACCGCCTTTTTCTTTTTTATCAGCCTATAGTAGACAACTGCAAAGTTCGTCATCTCGAATAAGATTTGATGTCGCAGTTAATTCCTGATCCAATGTTTTTTAATCATTTTGTTGGTGTGTGGATGATACGTTGATACATCTTCTCATAACTTGGAAGTCGCCAGTTGCTGTTTGTTACTTTTTTCCTCGATAAGAATGTCATGCCATATTGTTATGCGGAAAGTGAAGAAAAGTTATTTCTCTGTTAGGTACAGCTGTGATGACTAGTGTGTTATTTTAATTACCAATTAAAACGCGAGGATTAATTCCTTCATACTGCCAATATCTTCCGAGCAGTGTAAACAAAGTGTAAGTAGCTCTAATATCCAGTACTTTTAATTTAAATTTGTAAATAAATTACTTTCTTCAACTAGAAAAAGGTCGCCCGCGGTGGCCGAGGGGACTGAGGCGCTCCAGTCACGGTCTGCACGGCCACTACGGTCGAGGGTTCGAATCCCCCCTCGGGCATGGATATTTGTGCCGTCCTAGGTATAAGGTAGTTAATAAGTAGTTTGTAAGTTTAGGGACTGATGACCCCGTAGTTAAGTCCCATAAGCTTAACAAACATTTGAACATTTTTGAACAACTAGAAAAGGAAAATGAGGAAACGAGCTGTAGTGATCTTTCCTTATCTGATACGAGAATTGTTGCATGACCAAAAACCAAAATCGTGCTTCTTCTGTCACACAGGATACATTTTATTAAAGTATTATCTCTTCCGTAAAAATAATAGTATTTAATTTACTCTTTACCTGCTGTGTTTTTTTTTCTTTTTTTTCTGCATTCCTATATTTTCGTCGTTATTGGATACCTTCCTTCTTAAACAAAATCTCCATCATGTTCCCAAACTATCGTCGGAGTATCGTTGGAGTATCGTCGGATTTTAAAATACTCTTCATTTATGGTGTGAGGTATATTCTATGAGGCTGTCACCTTCAGATCCGTTTACCACATTAATGTCCAATTAGCCACATCACTGTTATTTTCTTTCTTTTTTTTTAGCTTGATTCAATGCGGTATCTGGCCGTAACAATATGTCCGTGGTATAAGACGTTTCCGAGGTCCTCGTAAGAAGCCCTAGCGGCTAGCGCACGTCCTGAGACTCAGGCGAGAACCCCATGCTGCTCAGGACGAGGGCTAGCCGCGCGTTTCGCGTATTTCAAGCGTCAACTTCTCGTCGCAATATATCGGGATGTAATTGGAATATTGCGATGCAATCAACGCCATTGTTTATGTGATTTGTCATGCTATGGATTGCTGAAGAAAAAATATAGGGTATACATTAAAAAAAAAAAATAAAAAATAAAAAAAACATAAGTTTGTGTTAAAAAAGTACATTTACTTTCGTATTAGAATGTTTCCAAATATGTACATTCATGGGCCCCAGCCGTACATTGATACCGGTGAAAGTCGTTTTCCAATAGCTGTTATTGTTCCAGAGATATTTTGGGTGGACAAGATAGCTGGGACACCCTGTATATGGCCGGCCGCGGTGGCCGAGGGGACTGTGGCGCGCCGGCCGCGGTGGCCGAGGGGACTGAGGCGCTCCACTCACGGTCTGCACGGCCACTACGGTCGGGGGTTCGAATCCCCCCTGGGGCATGGATATTTGTGCCGTTCTTAGTATTATGTAGTTCATAAGTAGTTTGTAAGTTTAGGGACTGATGACCTCGTAGTTGAATCCCATAAGCTATACAAACATTTGAACATTTGAATTTGACTGAGGCGCTTCAGTCACGGTCTGCACGGCCACTACGGTCGGAGGTTCGAATCCCCTCCTCGAGCATGGACATTTGTGCCATCTTTAGTTGTAGCTAGTTCATAAGTAGTTTGTAAGTTTAGGGAGTGATGACCCCGTAGTTAAGTCCCTTAAGCTTAACAAACATTCGAACCCTGTATATGATCTATGGAACAAGTATTAATCTAATGTAATCTAGACCAATACGTTTACGAGTATTTGATTTGAGATACTTTGGTTAAATGTGTGTACCAGCTGAGCCACATCTGCGTCACGTGTAGCGTTAGTTAGTTGGGGCCGCCGGAGTGTCGCCCCCTCCTGTGGTGGATAAGCGGTGCCTGGCAGCGTTTACCGGCGCAGACACGCAAGGCGACGCTCTCAGCAAGTGCGCGGCTTCCTGTAGGCTGGCGGTGGGCCCCTGGGTAGAGATGGCGGTTATTGCTCAAACAACCGGTTTTCGGTTGTAACGGTTCTTTTCATCTCCAGTTTAACCGCACCGTAAAAATTGGTCAAGATAACCGGTTTTTTTAAATAACCGGTTTTCGGTTTTTTATTGCTATTATTTCCAGTAGAGTTCGCCCGAAACATTTTTTTCGGCCGATATAGAAACCTTAATCGAATTTTCGGTTCTTCTAGTTTCGGCCGAAACCGAAACTTACGAAATTTAGTAAAAATTCAGGTAAATTTACGTTATACGACAAATCACTAGTCTTTCCATATTTTGCAAGATCCCCTCCCAATACTACGCCTTCTTGAGTGTGTCTAAGCCTAGCCAGGAGTCCGTAGAAGACGATATACGAAGCATACAGATTTACTGGCCTAATATTTCCATCCGGCAGTTGCGAATATTGAGCCAAACGTAAGTTGGGTTTTTGAGCCAGCGCATACGAATACCTCGTTATATACACAATATATATATATATATATATATATATATATATATATATATATATATATATATATATATATATATATATATATAAAACGTTATAGTCAGTAAATGAACTTCAATCAGTGCTGCAGAAGTATTTCGAAAAATAATCTCACAGTTCCGACTAACAGTATGCTTGTTGTCAGTGTAAATTTACGCAAATTGAACTAGGAAAGCTGTGTACCACATGATCAAAGAATGTTCAAATGGGTGTGAGTTGTTATGAGATCTAACTGCTTAGGTCATCGGTCCCTAGACTTAAAAAGTACTTAATCTAACTTAAACTAACTTACGCTAAGGAAAACATACACACCATGACAGAGGGAGGAGGGGGGACTCGAACCTCCGACTAGAGCAGCCGCGCATTCCGTGGCATGAAGCCTTAGACCGCACGGCTACCTCGCGAGGCACGACATGATCAATGTTACCTAAACCCATATTGGTTATTAAAAAAGCCCCTCACTTTCAAGGAATCACATTAATAAAACTTGTTAGTATAACAATATGATAATACATTAAAAGTTATTATTCCAAGCTTATAGTACCTCACTTACATAATACGTATATGAATCTAATTTATCTTCTCTTCTGAGAAACGTTTTGGATGCTTTCTCCTCAAATGACACAACATCTTCGTAGTACCTCCACCCGTTTTCAGCTTTTTAAAGCAAATGGAGCATTGTACCTCACTGCTACCGTACTTCGTGAAGTACTTCCGCACTCGGTATGGTGCCATTTAAGACACAACCGATGTCTGGCGACGACAGCAAGGAACTGCCGCATGACCAGACGGAGGCAAGTCTCGTACACTGCCGGTGCGCGCGCGTCGTCTAATAGGACACGCCACACGGCAACAGCTGCATCGATGTCTCAACAGCTGCACCAGTTCTTAAGTCCTTATGCCACGCGATTGTTGCGCGTTTCTGACTGCTGGGATTGTTCTCAAATTATCACTGATCGCTTTCTTAGTTACAGTGATGACCTAATATTTCACAAATCAGTGGATATTTTAGGAATAGCCCTCAATATTAGGGTCTACTAGTTCTAATTTTTTTTAAATTATTTACACCTTTTGAACCACTACTACAGGAAATAGTAGTACCGGTTTTTTACCCGGTTCTTTGCAATAACTAAAAAAACCGGTTACAACCGACACTAAATAAATACCGAAAAAACCGGTTATTCAAAACTAAAATACCGGTATCGGTTTTAACCGGTCGGTTTTTCCCATCCCTACCCCAGGGATCGGCGGTCGGTTCGGTGACGCAGCGCCACTGGCTGCATACAACAGCCACGAGGCGGGCACAGCCGAGAGTTCCTGGGTGCGGTGCGTAGGCGGGCCGTTCACCAGGGGCTGCACGCCACACGCAAGGCGCGACACACTCACCGAACAGTCAAGGGAACCAGCATACGCAAACACACAGCTATCTCAACACTCGTCGGCAACACTCGTATCAGACAACAGGTGTCCGGCACAGGCGTTACGTCGGTCACTGCTGCTACAGATTCACAAAAATATCACAGAAAAATCCATAAATAATGATCTTCAGCCTATAGCTGCCTACTTTCACTGAAACCGGTCGTCATTAAATAAATATTTTGCTATTTTGGCATTTCACTGTTGAAGATTATCAATCCTACACATCGCCTCCACAACCTGCGATGTCAGGTGATGTCAGGATTAATTTTATGTGGCCGTTACACTTCAAAATCACTCCGTATGTTTAGTACCAGATAACGGCTTCCAGTGATCATTCTGAAATCACATATACATATAGTAAATATGTATTTGCAATACCTTACGGCCGGGCGCGGCGGCCGAGGGGACTAAGGCGCTTCAGTCACGGTCTGCACGGCCACGGTCCTAGTTCGTAAGCAGTTCATAAGTAGTTTGTAAGTTTAGGGACTGATGACCCCGTAGTTAAGTCCCATAGACTATACAAACATTTGAACATTTTTGAATACCTTATCCTTGTTTATATTGAGGATCAATTGCCTTTTTTTTGTCTTGTGTGTTAGTGAATGAAGACTTATCCTATTTGATGGTTTATTCTTCTTGTGTGTGAGATATGTTTTCGTTTACATATCTCTATTTATTTATTTGCATTACACTGGTAACTGGAGCACATAAAAGGTCCTTCGTTCCTCTGGAGTTAGCTATAATTGTGAACTTAATTTTTGAACGTAGAACTTGAAGCATCCGATGTTCTCAGCGGTGATTGATATCAGATTCTCCGCCACGCCTTCTACGCTTTTTCTATATCAAAAAAGACGATGTTGATTGGCGTAGCTTAAACTCGTGGCGAATTTGTTCTGTCAGCCTGATGATTTGCAGTTAAGCCGTTACTTCGGATCGGAACCCAAATTGTTCCGGCCGAATGGTCATACGGACCGTCTTCCCCAATGTTGTCAGAAGGCACAACGGGCGGTGGTTTGCTGGCTGGTGATTCTGTCCGTACCCGGCACCGAGTTGTTCGTCCCGCAGATGATCTTCGCCACTTCTCAAGGGATCGTTAGTTCGGATTGATCCCTCATGGGTTCCATCCGAAATTGCGACGAGGACGTCACGAAGTTCGTCAACCCTGAATCTTCCGTGCGGGTCTGGGAGGTTATGTGGTATTGTCATTTTTCTGTGCGTAAACGTCGGCAAACAGTTCGGCTTGATGAAATGGATCGAAAAGCGGTCCATCTGGTCCCATGATGGCTCGTGTGGCTGGTTTTTGTTTCGCAGTGTCTGTACAAGTGGCCATTCGTCCCGTCTTTGGAGGACGAACTGTTCCATCGCGTTCTCCCACATTTATTGCCTCCATCATCAAGGGTCTATATGTTGCATGTCCTCGTCAATTTCGCTCTAACTTCCCACCATTGTACCAATTTATTCGATCGAGCCAATTAAACTTCGAGTGATTATGGTATATCGCCCCAATTTTGCGATTTGATAGGGGATTTCCTGTCAGAGAGGACACAGTTCGTAGTAATCGATGGTAAGGCATCGACTAGAACAGAGATGACATCGGGTGTTCCACGGGGTAGTGTTATTCGTCCTCTGCTGTTCCTTATTTACATAAACGATTTAGGGGAAAAGCTAAGTAGCTCTATTAGTTTGTTTGCAGATGACGCCGTCATTTACCGTCTAGTATAATCATCTAAAGATAAAAAACAACTGCAGAACGATCTAAATAAGATATCAGTATGGTGTAAAAAGTGGCAATTGACTCTAAATAATGAGAAGTGTGAAGTCGTTCACATGAGTACGAAAATAAATCCGTTAAACTTTGTTTACAAGATAAATTAATCAAATGTGAAGGCCGTAAACTCCACTAAATACCTAGGAATTACTATTACTTCAGACTTAAATTGGAAAGAACACGTAGAAAACGTCGTGGGAAAGGCGAACCAGAAATTGCGTTTTATTGGCAGAACCCTTAAAACATGCAACAGAACTACTAAAGAAACTGCATACACTACGCTTGTACGTCTATTTTTGGAGCATTGCTGCCCAGTGTGGGATCCTTATCACGTGGGTTGACGGAGGACATGGAAAGAGTCCAAATAAGGGCACCTCGCTTCGTATTGTCACGATACGGGGGAGACAGCGTTACGAAAATGATACAGGATCTGGATGGGAATCATTACAACAACGGCGCTTATCGCTCCAGCGTGGGCTATTTACGAAACTCCAATCGCCAACATTCTCCTCCGAATGCAAAAATATATTGTTGACTCCCACTTACATAGGTAGGAACGATCATCAGAATAAAATACGCAAAATTAGAGCTCGAACGGAGAGATTCAGGTGTTCTTTCTTGCCCCGCGCTATTCGAGAATGAAATGGGAGATAAATAGTTTAATGGTGGTTCGATGAACCCTCTGCCAGGCACTTAAATGTAACTTGCAGAGTATCGCACGTAGACGAATATTCTTTATTATTTTATCATGTCTACACTGATTGTGCTGCCATAAGAATGATATGTACAAGAGAATAGAACCGATGACATTTTCGTAAAGGGAGATTGTCTGTCATGCCACCTGAATAGATATTTAAGTTCTATTTCTGAAGAGCTAAGGCAAAAAATGTATAACGTAAACTGCAAGTAATACTGTTCATTCAAATTGTCTTTGATCAGGATTTTTCGGACGTGATTAATACGTCTTACTGAATCCATCATTGCTGGTGGAAACAGGACAGTGGCTGGTCAAGAGTGTGAACGAAGTGACTTACCAACAGCCGTATGTATAATAAAATATTTATTGTATCACAACCAGTTACGGCATTCCACTATGCCATCTTCAGGTCCCTACATCAGAGTATAACATCCATTAAGTAGGGAAATCAAAACTGGTTTCGTGGAAATCTCTTAGATGGTTCCGACTAAGAGAATTGTACGAAACCAGTTTTGATTTCCCTACTTAATGGATATTATGCTCCGATGTAGGGACCTGAAGATGGCATAGTGGAATGCCGAAACTGGTTGTGATACAATATATGTTGGTTGGCTTTCTTCGCCTACAAGCTACCAGCAGATAGTTTCCTAACTAGAAATCTCGTAACTCTGCTAACATGTAGTAGTGAGACAAACATGAATTTGGCTGTATACAACTCTGGGTAAAGACTATGCGACGTTTACGTGATAGGGGCTAAGATTTGCACATCTGCTTTCAATTTCACAGCAGTTATAACAAAAAATTAATTCTAGATGCTCCGGTCGCTAGACGTACAGTCTGTAGCATGATGCCTTAGACCACGTGGCTGCGCTCGCGCGGTATTTATGCCCACAAAGCTGTTTACAGCACTACCCACAAAAGGATAAATTAATGCTTGGAAGACATTGATATATAGAACATTTGAATCTGCTTACTATATGCGTCTCTTGGTCTCCCTTTGTGATTTTTACCCCGTACACTTCCTTCCAATGTTACACTTACGCTTCCTCGATGTCTAATAATGTGTCCTACCAAGCGATCCTTTCTTTTCGTCAAGGTATACATACAGCTGTTGGTATCTCACTTCCTTCATAATAGTGATCAATACGATTATGAGTACGGTATAACATCGAAAAGTAACTAGAACAACATTAAAGTGAAGTGCTTCGGTCCTTTTCCCTTTCGTGAGACATTTTGACTCTCGTGCATCGGTGTTGCGGCTAACAGCAGCTAACTGGCTGGTCGGTCGGCGTATGCGGCACTCGGGCCACCGCATGCTCAGTCAATAAACGCACACACAATGGTGCTTTCAGGCCGTGTCGCTCACTGACAGGCAGTAACAGGCGGCAAAACGGGGGTGGTCCGGCATGTGGAGGGGTGGTAACGGGGGGTGCGGAGGGGGTGTTACAGGGCCGCCACTCCACGATAATTAATCACTCATAACCGCGGCGACAGCGCGTGCCGTCAAATAGACCGCGTGTCTAATAGAGGCCGACCTGCTATTGAGTGCTGTCTGCACTCCCCTTTTAAAAACAGGCCAGTCCAGCTTAAAAACCAACTAGCGGAAGCTGACCACGCTCCACTGTGATGTGAAGTGAATGGGAAAATAAATAAAGGGATTTCTGCCAATACACATCACTGCGAAAATGGATAAATCAAATCGGTACACTGCTTTGGTTTCCCGTGGCTATGTGCAATAAAAAGAATTTTTTAATATGACATTGTAATGATAGTTTCGGATTGCGTCTTATATTTTATACTGTTTCGACAGTTTGTCATTATCAAGCGCGTCTACGATGTTTCGACGTTATATGCTGACATCTTTGGAATAGGGATTAAAGTTCAGGGGGAAGAAACAAAAACATTGCGTCTTACTGATGACATTGTAATTCTGTCAGAGACAGCAAAGGACCTGGAAGAGCAGTTGAATGGAATGGACTGTGTGTTGAAGATAGCGTATAAAATGAACATTAACAAGAGCAAAACAAAAATTATGGAATGCGGTCTTAGAAAATCAGGCGATGCTGAAGGAATTAGATTAGGTAACGAAAAAGTGAAGGTGGTAGATGAGTTTTGTAACTTGGGAAGTAAAATAACATGCGATGGTCGCAGTACAGAGGACATAAAATGCAGAATGGCAATGGGAAGAAAAGCATTTTTGAAAAATAGAAATCTGCTAACATCGAATATTAATTTAAGTGTAAGGAAGTCTTTTCTGAAGGCATTTGTGTGGAGTGTACGGGAGTGAAACAAGGACGATAAGCAGTGCGGACAGGAAGAGAATAGAGGCTTTTGAAATGTGGTGCTACAGAAGAATGCTGAAGATTAGGTGGGTAGATCGCATAACTAATGAAGAGGTACTGAACAGAATTGGCGAGAAAAGGAATTTTTGGCATACCCTGACTAAAAGAAGGGATCGCTTGGTAGGACACATTCTTAGACATCGAGGGATCGTAAATTCAGCATTGGAGGGAAGTGTTTGGGGTAAAAATCGCAGAGGGAAACCAAATGACGCGTATAGTAAGCAGATTCAAGTGGATGTGGGTTGCCATTCTTATGAGGAGATGAAAAGGCTTGCTCAGGATAGAGTAGGGTGGAGAGCTGCATCAAACCAGTCTCCGGACTGAAGACCATAACAACAACATGCTGACATCTGGCGTAACTGTTGTATAAACTGTACAGAAATATTGACGTATTTATTAGTTGGATACGGCTAATACACATTTATAAACATCTTTGGCAGAGCTGTTGTTAATTACGTAAAATATAAAAGTCTTCTTTAATTTAAGGTTTTAGTGTATACATCTGCACAAAACCTGACAGCTAAAAATCGTATTCAACTACTAAATACATGAATATTTCTATACAGCTTATACAACAGTTATGCCAGATGTTAGCATATAAAGTCGAAACACCGTAGACGCGTTTGATAATGACAAACAGCCGGCCGCGGTGGCCGAGGGGACTGAGGTGCTCCAGTCACGGTCTGCACGGCCACTACGGTCGGGGGTTCGAATCCCCCTTCGGGCATGGATTTTTGTGCCGTCCTTAGTGTTAGCTAGTTCATAAGTAGTTTGTAAGCTTAGGGACTGATGACCCCGTAGTTAAGTCCCATAAGTTCTACAAACATTTGAATTTGAACGAGAAACTGTCGAAACAGCTGTAGCGCTACTGAATAAAATATAAGCAGTGATCCGTAACTTTGATTACAATGTCATTCAACGACATTTATGATGCTGCAGGCCCAACAATCAGGAAATTTTTAATAAAAGGTTTGCAGCGAAGATAATTTTCTTCATTTAATTACATAACCGGTTTCGGCGTGCTAGACGCCATCTTCAGATCTGTAGCAATTTTTTTTACACGCATTAACTGTTGTTGTTGTTGTTGTTTGGATGTTTTAGGGGGACAAAACTGCGGAGGTCATTAGTCCCCCACGCATTAACTGCTATTACAACAACTTTTTACGTAACGAAACGGTGTACATCCACATTGATGTGTCATCAAAATAAAATTTGCACGTCAATAATAAAACGTCTGAATCCATCTATCTCAAGGTCTAAACCAGAGGCACTTCAGAATCCAAGTTCAATAATCATGTAAAAACATTACTACAGGTCTGAAGATAGCGTCTAGCACGCCGAAACCGGTTATTTAATTAAATGAAGAAAGCGATCTTGGCTGAAAACCTCTTATTAAACAATTCTAGATCGCCCCAATAATGAGTTCCTTATATAATAAAAAGAATGTTTAAAACATATATTTTCTTAGAAAATCATATTTATTGTAAAGCCAGATGACGAACAAATGTTTCTGTTTTGTCGTTCCCTGTATAAACATGACAGAGCTTACCGACTCTATCCATCCACTTCCTATCGTCTCCCTGTGTCCTCCCCCTCCCCTCTTCTACCCCCTCCCCTTTTCCCCCATCTCGTTCTCTCTCTCTCTCTCTCTCTCTCTCTCTCTCTCTCTCTCTCTCTCTCTCTCTCTCTCTCTATCTCTCTCTACCACCTCCTTCTTCGTCTGTCTGACCGTATCTCTGTCCATCGCCTATTTCTCTCAAGAGGGTTATTGAAGATAAAAAGATAAAGAATTAAGAACTAACTTCAGATGTTGAAGTAACGGCGGATAATGATCACAACGATATTCTTACAGAAAAGTAAATGCAATGAAGGCACCAAAAACGACCATTATTTATGCAGGGTGATATCTTCCACCGCCTACAAACTCTAGGGATTGATAGTGAAGACGATGCGGAAGAAAGAGGATCTAATGATGTTCGGAAATGTGTGCTTCAGGTAAACCTTCTGGGTAGTATGTCCGTGGTCTATGACACTCTTCTGTAAAAATTCTTGTATATCAGTCTCCAGATCGCTTTTATTTTCTAGAACATTACCGGTTTCGGGACAGCTGTCCATCTTCAGATCAAATTTATGAAGTTACAGAGTAGCCTGTCCTGTGAACATTCGTTCATCACAGGACAGGTTACTCTGTAACTTCATAAATTTGATCTGAAGACGGACAGCTGTCGCGAAACCGGTAACTTTCTAGAAAATAAAAGTGATGGGGAGACATATTCAAGAATTTTATTCATATGACGATCGCAGAAACTCCCTCGAGACCCAAAAGTCTTGCTTTTATAAACTCTTCTGTTCCTGACGTTTCGTGCAAGACTGCGTTGGACATCCTCAGAAACGCTCCTCTTCCGCTGAGTCTTGCAGACTGACGGGTCGTACGTCTGAGAGCGACATATATAGCGTAACATAGGGGGGCGTGGTGGAAGTCACATGTGACTAGCAGAGAATCCTTGTCAGGGATAAAAACTACGCTATCGACTGCGGTGGAAGCCTATATGGCCAGGCGTCGGTCATCTCGATCATCTGCGGGCCAATGCGACGAAAGACAAAACATCAGGCTGCAAATTTTGTAGGACGACCGTTCGATGTACAGAAAAAACATCAAACGCGATGATATCAATACATATGGAAATATTTGCACTTATACGTATTATACCCTATATTATGCGAGTGGATACAAAACACAACAAAAAAAACAAAAAATAAAAAAACACAAAAAAACACCGCAATTGCGTTTTAAAAGCTACATATTTGTAAATGGTTTGTGAAACGACCTTATCGCCTTCAAAATATCACAATTAATACGTTTGCTCCACTCTTGCTTCCACAGTTACTTATAACCTTTTTTTTATTTTTTTATTATCTTCGGAAATGACGTCTTCTTGCTTCTTGTACTGGTTTGACTGTTCCTTTGTTTCTCGGTCATAACTGAAACAGCGAAACACGTTCCGTATGCTCAAGTCGCGCCGTCTCCGAGCGTTCAGCTTCCTGGTGGACTCGGCACGTTGACCGCACACGTTCAGACACACGCTCCGTGTGCCGACGGCTTAAGGGCAACACACACACACCCATGTCCGAGAGAGGACTCCAACCTCCGATGGGAAGCAACCGCTAGCTCCGCAGCAAGGCTCCAGAGAGCGCTCGGCCAATACACCGCAGCTTTTGATTACCCAGTCATACGAGAGGCGTTCGTGCAAAAATAAAAACTACCAACGTTTTCTGGGAAAGCCTTTTTTTTTTTTCGACGAAATGTGGTGCTACAGAAGAATGCTGAAGATTAGGTGGGTGGATCACGTAACTAACGAGGAGGTACTGAACAGAATTGGGGAGAAAAGAAATTTCTGGCATACCTTGACTAAAAGAAGGGATACATTGGTAGGACATTCTTAGACATCAAGAAATTGTGAATTCAGCATTGGAGGGAAGTGTGTGGGGTAAAAACCGCAGAGGAAGACCAAGAGATGGATACAGTAAGCAGATTCAGACAGCTGTAGGTTGCCGTTCTTATGTGGAGATGAAGAGACTTGCTCAGGATAGGGTATTATGGAGAGCTGCATCAAACCAATCTCCGGACTGAAGACCACAACAACAACAACAGTCTCCTTTTACACTTATACACTTCGTGCAACGCTGTTCTAATTTTTTGATCCCTTCCGAATAATTGGCATTGTACAAGCCTGCTATATAGCTATTAATTTCTGCAATCACATCCTCATTTGAATGAACCATTCGTCCCGCCAGCCATTTCTTCAAATTACGGTTGAAATAGTAATCCGAGAGATCCAAGTCTGGGAAATACGGGGTTTTTGAAACTAGTTGTAATCCTGTTTCCAATAACTTTGCGACAAAAACTGCTGAGACGTTTGCTGGTGCATTGTTCTGATGGAAAAGGACTTTTGTGGGCCAATCGCCGGCGTTTTTCTTGCAGCTCGGTTTTCAAACGACGCAATGACGATGAATAATATGCACCTGTAATAATTTTACCCAGTTCCAGATAGTCGAATCCCGAAAGACCGTCGCCATAACCTTTCCAGCCAAAGTACCGGTATTAGTCTTTTCTTGGTGCAGATTCTCCCTTGGTAACCCACTGTTTAGATCGTTCTTTAGTTTCAGGAATAAGTAGTGTATCCATGTTTCATCCACACTGACGAAACGACGCTTAAAGTCCTGCGGATTTCGCCTGAACAGATGCAGACCTTCGTTTCTACAGTTCACACCAGTGGCGTAACTGTGGGAGGGGGGGGGGGGAATGAGGCGGATAGAACCCCCCCCCTCAGAACCCGAAAAAAAGAAAGAGAAACAAAAGAAAGAAAGAAAGAAAAGAAATCGTATAACAGCAATCTGGTAAAGGTAAAGGTTGAAAACTTCGGGTGTTTTGCCATAATCTTTTATTGGATGGGAGTGAATTAGTTTCTTCAACAGGAGTGGTAGATAGTATTCTGTCTGGAAACTGACTAAAATTTTGCTCGTCAAGCAGATCTATCCCCCCCCCCCCCCAAGGCCAAGTCCTAGTTACGCCACTGGTTCACACAATTCCGTTTTTGGTCACGCTTGAGCAATCACGGCTCTGATCTCGCGGATAGCTTTCTCATGTCCAAATGTGTACGCAAAATAATATTATCACGTTCATATGAGATGCCCACAACACTAGCAATCTCAGAACCTTAACTCTTGTGTCATCCATCACCATATCATGAATTTTATCAATGATTTCTGGAGTCGTAACCTCCACAGGGCGTCCAGAACGTTCAGCGTCACTTGTGTCCGTATGGCTACTCCAAAAATTTTGAAACAACTTATAAGCTGTTCTTATCGAAATTACAAAGTTACCATAATGTTTATCAAGCTTCTATTTAGTCTCCTGATGCGTTTTACCTTTCATAAAGTAATGTTTAATCACGAAACGAAATTCTTTTTCGTCAATTCTTTGACAATCACTCGACTTCCTTGATTCACACGAGTGCCAAACGCAAAGAAATAGAGCAATATGGCTGATACTTGGTGTGCGTTCTTTGCAAAGATGCTACTAAATAAAGATCACGTCGATACGCACCGGTGGTACTATCTCTCGAACTTTACACGGACTTTTTAAACGCCCCTTGTATATAGAAAAGCTGCAATTACGACGGGCGAGAATATCCAGCAAACTCTTACGTTGACGAGACAAAGTGCGTTGTCTGGCTGCATAAAATTTGCATTTAAAAGGAAAAATAAATAAAACTGAAATAATGCATGAATGATGTTTTCAGACGCTGTTAGGTATAAAACCATTCTAACGTTATATATCTTCAGAAATTATTTCGTGGACAGAACAAGTATGTTGGAGAAGCAATATCCGCCAGAGAACTGCGCCTCTTCCGACCACACATACAGGGTGTCCGCCGCCTCCAGACACAGTCGCAGCAGCCACATCCCCTCGGCCCTGCCTGTAGCGCTACCGCTTGTTTACAAGTGGCCGCGTGCGTCAGCCACCCTTCTCAGAATATTGCGGCTTCTGCTCTCGCGGCCAGCCTCAGAGGCCTCAGAGGCGCGCCTTTGTCTGGGCAGCCGCGGCCCACTGCCTGTGACGTCACTCACCACAAGAGGCGCCGCTCTGTCCAGGAGTGGCTGTTCCTCTGAGGGCAGAAATTCCACACAGCAGGCGACAAGCGGACAAAGACTGGCGATGTGGAGTGATCCCAGCCGTCGCTATAGTGACGCAGATGAACCATCCCCCTGTGACGTCATAGTTCCAGCAGCGGGCAAGTGGACGCCCGTTCAGGAGAAGACACGCGCAAAACCAACTGCACAACGATCTGAATAAGATATCAGTATGGTGTAAAAATTGGCAATTGACTCTAAATTATTACAAATGTGAAGTCGTCCACATGAGTACGAAATGAAATCCGTTAAACTTTGTTTACAAGGTAAATCAATCAAAAGTGAAGGCCGTAAACTCCACAAAATACCTACGAATTACTATTACTTCAGACTTAAACTGGAAAGAACACGTAGATAATGTCGTGGGAAAGGCGAACCGGAGACTGCGTTTTATTGGCAGAACCCTTAAAAGATGCAACAGAACTACAAAAGAAACTGCATACACTACGCTTGTCCGTCCATTTTTGGAGTATTGCTGCCCAGTGTGGGATCCTTATCAGGTGGGTTTGACGGAGGACATCGAAAGAGTCCAAAGACGGGCACCTCGTTTCGTATGGTCACCATACAGGGCAGATAGCGTGACGGAAAATGATACAAGATCTGGGATGGGAATCATTACAACAACTGCGCTACTGGGCTACTTACGAAACTCCAATCACCAACATTCTCCTCCGAATGCAAAAATATATGTTTGACTGCCACTTACATAGGTAGAAATGATCATCAGAATAAAATACGAGAAATCAGAACTCGAACGGGGATATTTAGTTCTTCCCGTGCGCTGTTCGAGAATGGAATGGCAGATAAAAAGTATAATGGTGGTTTGATGATCCCTCTGACAGGCACTTAAATGTGATTTGCAGAGTATCCCATGTAGATGTACATGTAGTTGTACAACTACTCTGCACAGTTCTACCTGTTATTGCTTCGACACCCTAACTGCGGACCCTGTAATCCATTGTCGACACAGTTGTTAATGTGAACTTAAAGGAAACTGAATACTGTAATGCTTGCGATACTTGTGCGACAGTAGGTCCAGACAATCGAAAAACTGACGAGGATATTGTGAAAAATGACGACAATATGTTCTACATCTACATATATCATATTCACAGAATATATAACATCAGCTGCGAATAGACAAAGCTGAAAATGTGCTTCCAGCCAGGAAACGAACCCGGGTCTCCTGCTTTCTAGGCAGTTGCGCTGAACCCTACACCACTGGGGACACAGTGATCACCGCACCTGCAAAGACTACCTAAGCACACCTTCCGTCAGACACAAATTTCCAGCTTTTCCCTTCCCACAGTACTTAAGCTCGTACTCACTATGTACTACTAGTTGTGACGTCTGTTTTTCGTAATAGACGTCACATGCATATATATAATATGCCAGTGACAGGCAATGATCCTTTCGTTAATGGGGAGGGATGAGCAAGTTTGGAGCCTCTACTCTTACGGCAATTAGTACATAGTGACTGACTGCCTTGGCAGTCTTTGCAGGTGCGGTGAACACTGTGTCCCCAGTGGTGTAGGAGTCAGCGCAACTGCCTAGAAAGCTTGGGACACGGGTTCGAATCCCGTCTGGGTGAACATTTTCAGCTTTCCCATTCGCAGTTGATGTAATATATTCTGTGAATATGAAAACAATAACAACTGCAGGATCAGAACTGACATCTGTTCTTTTGGAATAGACACCACATGTATATATCTACATATATACTCCTCAATCCAACGTATGGTGTGTTCCGGAGGGTACACTGTACCACTACCAGACATTTCCTTTTCTATTCCACTACCAAACAGAACGAGAGAAAAACAATGTATATATGCCTCTTTACGAGCCCTAATTTCTCTTATCTTTTTTTTTTTTTTTTTTTTTTTTTTTTCTTTTTTTTTTTTTTTTTGGTAAAAGTGCAGTTTATGCGGCAGCAGCTAGCCGTCACGCTCGCTTGGTTGGGAACGACAGAGCAGCCAATCAGGAATCGAGATACCGCGGCCAACAAGAAAGAGCGTTACAATTGTACTGTGTAAACAAATCGAAGCGGTGTATGCAAACTTTTTTGACGATCTACAAGTTACAGTTGCTATCAGTATGGATATCACTTAATCACTGTTTCGAATATATTATAAAATAAATAAAACATGCTATGCCTGCTCTATTGTTGACAGGTTCTTGTACGTACCCTTGTCCGGTCAGTAAAAGTAATTTCGATAATTTCCAAGAATGCTTGCAATCGAGTTAGCTCGGACTGATATATATATATATATATATATATATATATATATATATATATATATATATATATATCGAGAGTACTCACAAACGCCGCACCGATATCCTCGAATAAACTTCGAAATTGACGCCAAATTTACTCGTCATGAAACACGCAATCTCATTGGCCGTGGCATCGCGACTCCTGACTGGCTGCTCTGCCGTTCCCAATCTAGCGAGCGCGACGGCTAGCCGCTGCCGCACAAACTGCACTTTAACCCTTTTTTTTTAACGCGAAATGTAAGTGGGCGGCAGCAATATCGTTCTACCCTCGGCTTCAAATTCCGGCCATCTAAATTTCCTGAACAGAATTTCTGGAAAAGGACGTCGTCTTTCCTCCAGCGTTCCTTATTTGAGTATCCCGGAGCATTTCCGTCGGACTCGTACATTGGTCCAACCTGCCAGTAACGAACCTAGCTGCACGCCTCTGAGCTGCTTCTATGTCTTCCTTTTTAAACTGATCTGCTGCGGGTCCCAAACACTTGAACAATATTCAAGACGTGGTCGTACAAGCGTTTTATATGTGGTATTCTTTACAGATCAAGTACATATTCACAAAATTCTCCCAATAAACCGAAGTCGGCTGTCCGCCTTACTCACAACTGTCCTAACATGTTCGTTCCATTTCTTATCGGTCTGAAATGTTACGCCTAGATATTTGAACAACGCGGCTGTATCAAGAAGCTCACTACTAATGCTGTATTCGAACGTTATGGAATTGTTTTTCCTACTCATGCGTATAATCATACATCATTCTACATTGAGAGCTAGCTCCCATTCTTCGCAACAACTAGAGACTTTGTCTAAGTCATCCTGTATGCTATTACAGTCTGTTAAAGACGACACCCTCGCATACACCACAGCATCATCAGCAAACAGCCGCAAATTACAACTTACTCTGTCCATCAGATCATTTATATAGATAGAAAATAATAGCGGTCCTATCACACTCCCCTGGCGCACGCCTGACGATACACTCGTCTCTGATGTACATTCGCCATCGAGAACAAGGTACTGCGTTCTATTACTTACAAAGTCCTTCACCCAAATTTGTGACCCTATTCCATATGCTCGTATCTTCGTTAGCAATCTGCACGGTTGCACTGCGTTAAATGCTTTTTTGGAATCGAGAAAAATACAATCCGCCTGTTGCGCTTCATCCATGGCTCGCAACGTGTCATGTGACAAAAGGGCAAGCTGGGTTTCACATGAACGATGTTTCCTAAACCTCTCTTGATTCATATAAAGAAGCTTATCTGTCTCAAGGAAATTTACTATATTCGAGCTGAGAATTACTCAACAGGCAACGGATCTCAACGATAATGGCCTAATTGTGTGAGGCAGTTAGTTCTCTTTCCTTTCTTATAAACGAGAGTTGCCTTCGCTTTTTTCCAATCACAAGGAACTTTGCGCTGAATTAAAGACTCGCGATTAATGCGAGCTAAGTAAGGGGCCAATGCCGCAGAATACTCTTTATAAAACCGAATATTGTATAAAATGTTTCCAATATTACATTAATTTCTTGAATATTTCACTATTTTACTGTCCCAAGATTTTGTCTTTCAAGCTAATTCTTAAATCTCCTGCCGGATTAATATTCCGCAAACCACGACATAGTGCGTGGTGGAGAGTACATTGACCATTATTGTTCATTTCCTTCAATCTTCTAAATACAGCGAGGGAAGAACGACTGCTTGATCCCCTCTCTGTGAGTCCTAATTTTTCTCATCTTTGTGGCGCTTACGAAAGGGGGTAAGAAAAAATATTAATAAGGAGCTGGTTGAAGAGAGTTCACCTGAATCTCTGTTATTTCTTCTCACTATCTCCTATTTGTTACCATACCTGTGTAGCATACATGATTTCGGTTAACGAATTTGCAGAACACGCGAATCCAAGGTACTAAGTGAAACTCATACTACCTATTTAAATAAAATGTCGAACAACAAAGATCTGTCCTGACGTTGTGTCCCCAGAAAAGAAAATGGCAAGTAGGTCGTTGGTACGTCATCCTGTGGTTGACATTTGTATACTCTTTGTGTAGGGATGTCAGTCGACGAGAAATGTACAATATACAAAGTACGTTTTGATTAAAGAACTTCATTCGGTGGTGATTGAGACAGCAGTGATGAAGATGACGCAGAATGTCTGTCCTGTACAGGGCACTTCTCTGACGACAAACACGGGGAAAAATAGACACAGCGCACGAAATGTCATCGCTGTGCTCATGAATTTTGGGCTCTAACAGAGGACAATTTTGTTTGCACGCAATGTCAAGTGTTTTTCGACAACCATCTAAAATTAAGGAGCTGTTAGGGTCAGTAAACGGTGGGGATGTCTGTTATATCCCACGCCATTGGGCATGTCATACATTGTACTGGACATTAACACATATGCTCTCTTTTTGTAAGTATGTAGTGCGTATTTTGTTCTGACATGTTCTACATCCTCAATTCGGATGTACTGGAACGAAAAGTACATCTAATCTAATCATAAACGTTATAATCGTTTACAACAATCTAGCAAATCGCCTTTTGCAGAACATTGCTTAGATACAAGTCATTATATGGAATATAATAACACGGATACTCTGATGTTCACATACAACTATTGCGATTGTAGAATGAAGGAGGTTTATGCTTAAATTCTCTATGGAATCCTACAAACAAATGGACGTATTTAATGTCATTTCACCCATCGATCTCTGATATTTACTATCGACATTTCTGACGTTTTTCATGTTACGTTGTGTGATAGCTCTGTTGCTCACTTGTTCATCGTTACGGATCTTTCCTATTTTCGTTTAAAACCGAGGTTTTCACTGTGTTGGTGTGACTTTCTACGCCTAAAAGCAACCAGCAGATAGTTTCCGGATTAGAAACCTCGCACCTCTTCTAACATGTAGTATTGAAACAAACATGAACTGGCCATACACGACCCTGGGTAAAGGCTGTAGGACGTTTAAGTGTTAGGGGCTAAGATGTGCACGTCTGATTTTATTTTCACAGCAGATACTCACATCGCCAAATATGAAAAAAATGTAGATCCGCAGGCCCTAGACTTACAAAGTACTTAAAGTAACTTTTCACCTCCAGCTGAATGGCTGCCTAGTCCGCAGCATGATGCCTTAGACCACGAGGCTACTCCCGTGCGGCAATGATCTACATCTACATCTACATAGATACTCTGCAAATCACATTCAAGTGCCTGGAAGAGGGTTCATTAACCACTTTCATAACTTTTCTCTACCGTTCCATTCTCTAATAGCGCGCGGGAAGAAAGAACACCTAAATCGTTCCGTTTTCGATCTGATTTCTCTTATTTTGTTGGGATGATCATGTCTCCCTAAGTAGGTGGGTGCTAGCAAAATATTTTCACATTCAGAACAAAAAGTCGGTGATTGAAATTTCACAAACAGATCACGCCGCAATGAATAATGTCTTTCTTTTAATGGTTTCCACCCCAATTCGTGCAACATTTCCGTGACGCCCCCCCCCCCCTAACGTGATAAAACAAAACGAGCTGCCCTTCTGTGAACCTTATCAATGTCTTCCGTCAGTCTCACCTGGTGAGGGTCCCACAAGGGGCAACAGTATTCCAGGAGAGGACGCACAAGTGTGATGTAGGCTGTCTCTTTGGTGGAGGTGGTGCATCTTCGAAGCGTTCTGCCAATGAAACGTAACCTTTGGTTCGCCTTCCCCACAATATTTTCTATGTGTTCTCTCCAGTCAAAGTTGTTCGTAATTGTAACTCCTAGGTATTTGGTAGAATCTACGACCTTAAGGTTTGACTGATCTAGCGCGTAATTAAAGTTCAGCGGATTTCTTTTAGTGGTCATGTGTATTACTTCACTCTTTTCTTTATTTAGTGTCAATTGCCAATTTTCGCACCATGCAGAAATTTTGTCTAAATCGCTTTGCAGTTGCTTTTGATCTTCTGTTGACTTCACTAACCGATGAACGACAGCATCATCCGCGAACAGTCTAAGGGAGCTATTCAGATTGTTTCCTAAATCGTTTATAAACACGAGGAAGAGTGAGGGTGAGGATTCATTTTCTTTATGGACTCAGGTACAAATCAGAAGTGGTTTTATTACGTAGGTTTGCTTTCCAGGTAGCTTTCCATAGTGTGCTTACACAAGGGTTTAATTAGACAGAGTTGTGCTGTGGAAAGAGGAGCAAAAAATTGAGTATCAATCTATATACGCACAAGAAACAATCACGTTATATGGTGCGATGGAATTTCTTTAGAAATGTTATTAAAAAGATGAGTCAGATGCGTAAACCTTTTTTTTTTACTAGTGCTAAATGAGCTCGTATAATTACAGCAAAGTTTTTAGATCTTTTAAAAACCATTGTTACTTAATCATTACAATGACTTATCTTGAGGCCCAGCAACTTTGATTCAACAGTCATTCCAGTTTTACTGTGAGGCTAAATACGCACAGGGCAACTTTATTTTCTTTACACAGATATTTTTGATTCAGATAAAGTACTTACCTGAGTGACACAAACAAGTTTCAATTATTTTAGTAACAACTCCCACTTAGGTCTCACAATTTTTATTATCTATTAGCAACTTTCACTAACCAGAAGTGTAGCTTTCAGCAGACAACAATAATAATACTACTTTTAATTAACACTTTTCAATATGGTAGAATTTACGATCTTAAGGTTTGATTTATCGTGTAATTGTAGTTTAGCGGGTTTCTTTCACACTTTTCTTTATTTAGTGCCAATTTTCAGACTATGTAGAAATTTTGTATAAATCGCTTTGCACTTGATTTTGATCCTCTGTTGTCTTCACTAATCGATAAACGACAGAATCATCCGTGAACAGTCTAAGGGAGCTATTCAGATTGTCTCCTAAATCGTTTATAAACACAAGGAGCAGTAGAGGCCCTATAACGCTTCCCTGTGGAACGCCAGATATCACTTCTGTTTTACTCGATGACTTACCGTCAAATACTATGGCGTAGGAAATCGTGAATCCAATCGCACAATTTCATTAGAAGCCGCTTCTGAGGTACAGTGTCAAAAGCCTTCCGGAAATCCAGAAATATGGAAATGATTTGAGATCCCTTGTCGATGGCACGTATCACTTCATGTGAATAAAATTTTCTAGAAAATCATGTTAGAGGTGTTTGATTATACATTCATTTGATGAGTTATTTCATTTGATATTTTGTTAGATATAGAAGTCCTAAATTTGTTTCCAGCGTCATTTCTCTTGTTGTGGCGGCTACATCGTATTCATTTGTTTATGTGTCATGTGTGTGATGTGGCGCGCGATTTTTGAATGGTTTTGATACTGGCGAAGTTTTGTTTGTGTGTGTGTGTGGGGGGGGGGGGGGGAGGGGGGTGATTGTGCGTGTTTTTGTTGTATGTGTAGAGAGATGTCTATTTCGTGCAAATGTGTGTGTTTGTGTTTGTGTATGTGTGTTTGTTTGTGTGTATGAAAGAGAAATATTATGTGTGTGTTCGGGGCGCGAGGGCGGGTTGTTAGGTGATGTATATTCGTTAAGTAGTTTGTTACCTTGGGCAATTGTATTCTGGATGTAGTAGTTTCCCTCTATTGTTAGTTTTTGTATTAAGCTGTTGCCCATTTTTAGAATTTGTAGGTCAGTTTCTATGTTTGTTGTGTGTAATTTCTTCACAAATCTATGACATCAAGCACGGAAGAAACAACAGTTACACCACGACAAGATGATCATCTTATATTTTGTGTTTAGGCACATTTATATTCCATCTGTCTCCATCCTCTTATACACTATGCATGTTTCCTAATAATATTTGGCCATATAACTTTTATAATATTGTAGCCATTAATTGGTACCATATGCCATTTAAATTTAAGAAATAAACAAAAAGAGGTTGACGATGTTGGGCATTCATGTTCTGTTTTGTTCTGGAGGATTCATGACACATTCCACATCATTACGAAGTGTCGTATTCATGATCTATGGAACAAGTACTAATATAATCTAATCGATGCTCTGACATCATTATCGCAATAAATCAATTCGAATCCTACTAAATAATAACGTAAACATTAATAAGTGTAACACTTCACTGCGATCGTGGCAGTAGTATCACAAGAGTTTAGTCATTGTAAAACTTTTTTAACACGGTAGAGTTAGTTTTATTAATTTTAGAGCGAAATAACATAAAAAATTGTTTCCACAGTTATAAGTCGAAGTGTAAAAGGGTCAAAGCACCTCATATAATAGATTTATTTATTTCAAAGATTTACTAGAAATACGACTATGAGATAGGTCCTAGTCTCCTTTCTGCTCCTGTCTGTTTTCTGTTCGTGTCTCCTTTCTGTTCGAGAGAGTTCTCATAGTTAGGTCAGCTAGTTTTTTTCCCCCCCTTCGTGTCAGTTTTCCTAGGCAAGAAAGAGATGATTTAATCAGTAGATAAATTTAGTGCAGGACAGATCACTGGGTCAGAAACAGTTTGAGAATATGAGAATCTGTGAATAGATTTTATCATTGGGTTAAAAAGTAAATAAATGTAACAATTCTATTTACAGTTAATTGAATACCGTATTATTTGTGTGAACTGAACAGCTTTGAAAATACAGTAATTATCCCAGAGCAATATTTATTACAGTTTCATTTAATAGAACATAAAGGTGACCTTTGACCTTTCAAAATAATTTCGCATTGTTTATCTCCCATTACACTGAAATATTTAGAAGTGTTGTGTGTGAAATAACAACCGTTGAACAGCAGGCATTCAACTGTTTACAACGGGCGTGCCTCCAGGAATCTGGCGGTCAGTGGGGGAGACTTCCGGCCTCTGTCTCCGCCGTTCCTGGAAGCGCGCTACACCGACGCTCTTTTGTTGGCGCCGTCTTCTAGGAAGTGACGTCACGGCAACCGCAGGCCGCGCG
The DNA here is from genome assembly GCA_026315105.1 of Locusta migratoria. NCBI lineage: Eukaryota > Metazoa > Arthropoda > Insecta > Orthoptera > Acrididae > Locusta > Locusta migratoria. The sequence goes on along the minus strand of CM048751.1, from coordinate 46,933,018 downwards.
GTCAGGCCGCCCACGCGCCGCGCGCCAGAGCCGTGTGAAGTGAAGCCAGCGAGAGACCGCAGCGCGCCGCGTGGCACTGCTCCGCAACACTTATTACTGCACTTCACGCACCATTTGTCAATAATCTATACATATAAATGTGAATGTCTGTTCGATGTACGTGTTGCATACAAATCTACAGTTTTATTCCAATCTTTATGAAATTTCGTACACGCAAGCTTCAATCCATGACGGTCGCCGTAAGTCTAAGAATCACACACGATATATAGTTCACTTGATATAACGCCATAAACAATGAGATGCGCGAAAAACAGCTGCATTTTGCGACAATGCTGCTCATTTTCTCCTAAACCATTGGACCGATTTCAACCAAATTTGGTACACACATTCTTTGCCGTGAGATAACAATTGCTGTATGGTTAAGAATCACATACGGCACATGGTTCAAAAGATAGTACATCATAACCAATAGAAATCGCAAAAAATGCCATATAATGTGGCGAGACTTTCGAAATACACTGTACGAGAATGACAGTACTTACCGACTTGCAACAAACTTTAAACATAATTTCAAACCTTTATCAAACTTTTTCTCGCTGGCAACCATAGTAAAATTTTTGTGTCCCAGCCTCGTCGCCGCTTTTGTCTCTCGTTTCCGTCGTAGGTGTCGGTGGCCGAGTAGAAAGACCGACACAGGAATAAAGGATGCACGCTTGTGCAGGTACGAAGGTGAGAAGCCAGTGGGACAGCAGAAACTAGAAACACTAGAGTAAATTAGAACGAGATATATATTTCTTAGAGACTTAGTAATACTTAACTTTTACATACCTTAGTACTGCAGAATGCTGATACATAGTTGAGCTAGAGGCCTGCCTAGTGCCTGTCCGATAGCCAAGTCTTCACTGGTGCCTATCTGATTCCGAAGTGTTAACTGGTTCCTATCTCAGTCCCAAGTGAACGATGTCGTTCAGTGGTGGCAACGAGCGGAATTCTAGCAGAGGGCGCTCGTGGCTGACGTCGTAAGAACGCCGCGCCGTGCGTGCATGGCGGCGCGCGGCGAAAGTAGGTGGCGCGCACTTTAGACTTGTGCGACACCACAAAAATGATGAAAGGAAAAAAGTTTCTCGCTTACTACTTTTCCGCTGTTTATGGAGTAAAACTCGGTATGACATTATAATTTATAATTTCTACACTACAGATTTTAGCCACAGGAAATTTTACAGACAGTATACACACATATGGTTGAATGTATCTTCTAAACTGTATCACATTCCGACACGTAGTTCATGAGACATGACCACATAAACAGTAACTTTCATGGAAAACCGCCCCATCACGCACCAAGTTTTAATCTATTACTTCTTTACTACTAATTGTATTCCCAACAGATTTTACAGACATGCAACCCTCATACAAATGAATATATACCTGAAAAATTGCAGAAATAAATAAATAAATACCCGGGCAAAGCCGGGTTTTCAAATGTTTGTAAATCTTATGGGACTTAACTATGGGGTCATCAGTCCCTAAACTTACAAACTACTTATGAACTACTTACGAACTAGGACGGCACAAATATCCATGCCCGAGGGGGGATTCGAACGCCCGACCGTAGTGGCCGTGCAGACCGTGACTGAAGCGCCTCAGTCCCCTCAGCCACCGCGGCCGGCCGGGTTTTCAGCTAGTAAAATATATATGTCAACACCACATGTTTCGGGACGACATTATCCCATTATCAAGTTCTGTAAAACAAGGAAACGTAAAATAATAAGGGCACTATATACAAACGACTGTACGAACAAATATTCCAATGAAACTAACCTCCTACCTACCATAAAACTTATCTGCTGCTAGGAAGCATTGTTAAACACAATAGCTGTGTATGTACATTGTCAAAAATAAAACACGTGTTCCTCTGATGGCACAGATTAGACAAGATTACACAGCATAGAAAAGACGATAACACCTAAGAATCAACTACGTGAAGAAAATGGTGTCCGGACACTTGCCACGCCGGACACTTGCCACGCCGGACACTTGCCACACTTTTACCTGCCTGCTCCGAAGGGTCGGGTGCCCCTGTCTCCTCCTAATCCTCTTCTCCCCCCCCCCCCCCTCTTCCACCCGGCCCGACAACTCCGTGGGCGGTGTCCAGACATCTGCACGCTGGTCGCTTCCGCATTTCTTAGTACGGAAGTTATTACAACGGCCAAGGGGCAGGCCTTTTGCCCACTACAATGGTTACGCGATAATAAGGGACTGGATGTGCTTACTCCGAAAACATGATCATTGCAAAGGAAAGCTGCTTTCGAAGAACGGAGACGTATTGAACGTAGAGAACACCTGTGAGGACCACCTAACGGTGCGACCTTTATTAGTTGTAAAAATAAAAAGAGTGTATCAGACCTCAGTTTGTTTGTAAAGCTTATGGGACTTAACTACGGGGTCATCAGTCCCTACAGACCTCAGTCTCCTTAAATAATGATGAAGCTAGCTGGTGACAGTTCGGTTCACTAGCGTTTAATCAATACGCGCTGAAATTTGACTCAGCGAAGCAACTACATTAAACATCACTCAAATGAGCCTCCTGCAACCAGAACTTATAGTTAAATCTACCGCTTTTCAATTTGCAATTTCCTATTTAGGTAAAAGCTCCTACAGTTGACACGTTAAGAAAACTTTTTTCTACCTTCTAATATTATGGCCATACTGTCAAAGATTGTGAGTTCTAAAATTATTCCTGTAACTTCAGAGCCGCAATTATCTCCAAAAATATCATGTTTGTTAAACTGATAAGGTACTCTTTAGGTTTTAAAAAGAATCAACTTTAGAATTGCACCTAAAATACACACCCTAAAAAAGATCTGCTCTTAAAATTGACAAGTTCGGCAGCTATAGCGTTGAAATAATTCCTATGTCTCCAAAATTAGACAAGGATTGAAAGAACTTTACAGTAGACGTAGATCTCATGAATTACATTTAGCTGTAGTCCTTAAAAATTAAAGTTTCTCACCATGTTATTGATTACCTTTAACCAGGCCAGTAAAAGCTATTGAAACAAGGCAAGGGGCTTACTATTCAAGAATGATTGTTACAAAAGAATTATATATGTATTAGACGTATTTTTCTTGTGCATTAAAAACTTTTGAAAACATAATTTATCATTTCGTCTGCAACATCACTTATTTGATACGCTGATTTGCATTGCATCACCAAGGTATTTACTTTTATGTTATGTTTGCAGCAGTTCTCATTTCGAATTGTGGAATATTTACTTCGTCTTATTTGATGAAACAATTTCTGAAAACTGCAATTAATAACTCCGCTTTAGTGGCACTGTGTTCAGTAAAATTACCGTCGCTATCGCGTAATAAAGGCATTCACTTAGTCTTTCCGCTGGTGTAGATAGCATAGGATCAGAATCTCTTTAGATTTTCCGCCACATTTCTACGAAAAGTTTCATTGTGGAAGCTATTAAACGAATGTCCCATTGAAGGCCGCGTTAAATTTCTAGATTCAATAAAACATCGGCTATCTTGGGGACTCTGAATTCGTCTAAATTTTCTGCAAAAGCTTTCTGTCCTCTTTTATGTACCATGGGGGACCAGTTCAGTCTCTTATTAATTTATTTGGCAGGAAACCCTCCAGTTCTGTTGATACTATTCCTTTGAATGTAATCCACATAAGGACTTCACTTACGTAGTTAATTTTAAAAAAAAAAAATGGAGTCTCACTCCTAGGAAGATGTCAACCGAATTTTTATCTTTGTTTCCTTTTTTAATAGACGTATTTAGCGTTTAGTTTTGGTGAATATCTTTGTTACATATTTGAGCTCGCTACAATTTTTGGTTCACTTATCCCTGTATCCGTCGTGATGCTCAGGAGTATTTGTGACTAAGAGCTCAAGTGTGTTTACGCAACCATTTACAATTTTAATGGGCTCGTTTGTTCAAAATAATTTTTAAAAAAGCATTTAGAACGATATCGGAAGATGTATCTGCCACCATGTCAGAAGGTGTATTTTTGTCAACATACGGATGGTAGGTTTAAGTCACGGCTAACTGTAATTGTATGAGTAGTGTACCTTTTTGTGCTGAGACTCAAGTTTTCTATCAACTGTTCAGCGGCTGCATCATGAGAGTGCCGTGGTCGGTAAATTAAAATGTTCAAATATTTGTTAAGCTTAAGGGACTTAACTGCGGGGTCATCAGTCAAACATATAAACAACTTATGAACTATCTTATACTGAAGACGACACAAACATCCATGCCCGATGGGGGATTCAAACCCCCGGCGGGGAACGGTCTCGCGCATCGCAGCATAGCGCCTCAATGCGCTTGGCCGCTCCGCCGCGGCAGTTATTAATTTATTCCGGTATAACATCTGCTCACACTAACTGACACGAACTATCGAATTCAGTTTCGCTTGAGAGCTAGTACACACATTACATTGTGCTTTTTGTTTCTTTTGTAGTGCAGATCGTAGGAATTGTGACATTTCCATTAAAAAACTAGGGTGTTTCCTCTGCGACTCAGCTAAACAATGTAGAACAACAGTGTACTTTACAAGCATAGCATTCTATATTCCTTCTTTTCTTTATTTAAAATTTGTTTGTCGACTTTAGCTGATCTGTCAAACATAAACGCTCTTATCTATATTTTGTAAACGTATTTTCTGTCATTGATTTGAACTTTGTCCCAATTCTCTTTATTAACTAATATTTCGCCGCAAAAGAGTAAATTTGTGAAGTGTATCGTTGTTCTTTCCTCCTTTTTTAATTAATAATTGTAAAATGCAGTGATCAAACTTGAATGATAAGCGACCATTCGAATTATCTTCGTCGTTCCTTTCATGTTCCTTCTACAACGATGGTCTGTTTCTATCGCAATCAGTAAGCGTGGAAGAAAGCTTTCATACAAACGGAGGGAGAATGGATCCATATTTGTGGTTGGAAGAACTAATTACACACTGACATAGCCGACGGTATTGCTTTCGTTTCCCAAAAGTTATAAATATTTCGATTTCGGTATATTGAAAAGAAATTGTAAATTTCAGCGAGATCTCGTACAAAAATATCTCTTTCGTATTGGCTGTATCGTGTAAGTTCGGAGACGGGCGTTTGGAAGCAAACGGCAGGAGTACAGGGAAGGGCGTCCCTTGCCTGAGGGGCCGCTAATCCGACTACCTGGCGAAGGGTCAGGCGTGGCAAAAGTCCGGCGTGGCAAAAGTCCGGCGTGGCAAGTGTCCGGCATCCGAAGAAAATTCTCAGAATACAGAGTTATACCATTCTAGGGACCCGTCTCCTACAAATTGGCGTGACTTTTTAAAAAGACAGACGTTAAAATTGCTTTTAGAACAAACAATAAATTAGAATTAGGATAAAGCATAAGACTGATGCAGGTGAGAAATGGATGGGGGAAGTGTAATGATTGTGAAATGAAGTACGTAGGACAAACGGGAAGGAATTTTAAGGTGTGGTTTAAAGAGCAGAGTAATAGAGAGAATAGCTCATCTACAGTGGTAAAACACTTGAAAAATTGAACGACATTCGTTGGGCTCCATAAATGATAGCTTGAAAGTCATGCACTATGAGGACAAAGATTGGCTATTATCAAATCTTGAAGAAATTGAGATGTCTTGTGCGTTGAGAGAGGATTCCAGCAGCATGCTCGACGAAAAGACAGAACTACCTAAAAACCATCACTGGGCACATTTTAGCAACCTCCTTGAGAAACACTGATGTGTGTGCATGTATTAAATAAGGCTTCGTGCTTTTAAATTCACTGAAAAATTTGGAGCGTACATCCGTTTGAAAAATCCTTTAATTTAGTGACTGATTTTATGAATAATGTTAGGTATCTTGATTCGAATATCTTTGACCACCAATGACAGCGGTTAAACATATGGACAATCTTTGAAGTTGAATCAGCTGTCCGTTAGTGCACAACTCGCAGCCATCAGAGAAACATGTGGTACTGCGCAAAGTTTTATTTTTGACAATATACATACACAGCTATTGTGTTTAACGATGCTTCCTAGCAGCAGATAAGTTTTATGGTTGGTAGGAAGTTAGTTTCATTGGAATATTTGTTCATACAGACGTTTGTATATAATGCCCTTATTATTTTACGTTTCCTTGTTTTACAGAACTTGATAATGGATAATGTCGTCCCGAAACATGTCGTGTTGACATGTATATATTATTATTGACAACTGGTGCGTGAAGTACAGTAATAATTGCGAAACAGTTGTGTGATGGCGTCTGAACAGATGATCCACAACACTCTTCAAGTCCCGTACGCAAATTGCTTCTGCAGCCTCCCAAAATAGCACCAGATTCCACCATACTCTCTCTTCTGCTTGTAATAGGTGCCACAGTCTACGCGCCAGTGAAGCTGTACGCAGGAGATTACGGTTGAAGATACGAAAATCTATTACATTTCTCAGTGGTTCTTGAAAGCCATCGTTGTAAGTTGATCCCCGAGAAATTGCATTGACGTAGCAATGATTCGACAACAAAGTGTAAGCTGCTCCAGGCGCAAACTACGTATAACGTGGAGTTCTCATATAGACGCTTACAAATTAACGAAATTCCGTTTTCGTCTTTCTGAAGATGTGTTACATGCAAACGTAGTGAATACGACTGGTGACGTAGGCGTGTGAAACTATTGCGGCCGACTTCAGGCAGGAGAGACAAGACAGGACATTTTAATTTACACTGTTTATACTTTGCAAATAAATTCACGAAATTTTGTCAGCAAGAACGGGAAGGATTCAGGATTCACAATCATAGCAGTGGTAGTTCTAAAAATCAATGAAATGATTTTTATTTACATGTGAAATTTCATCTTTTTTTCTCTTACTATTGGCTGAATTTGTTACTATAGGTACACTTTTCTTCATAAGTAAGAGAGATTCTTCCATGAATTTTGCACAACGTACAAAACATACTTAAAGGTGAATAAAACTCTAGAATTTTCCAAATATATTTAAAAAAAGTTATACCAATTACGTTTGTTAACTATAAAATTTTAGTTTTCTGAACATAAAATTTAAGCTGTAACAGCTCATTAAATTTTTCCTAAATTAAATAAATTCCAGAGTTTCATACATTTGTCAGTATGGTTTGTATGCTGTGTAAAATTCATCGAAGAATCTTACTTGTGAAGAAAAGTGTACCTTTAGCAACAAATGCAGCCAATAGTAAATGAAAAAATGATGATATTTCACATGTAAATAAAAATTATTTCGTTATGTTTTAGAACTCCCACTGCTATGAGTGTGAATCCGGTCATGCTGATAAAGTTTTGTGAATTTATCTGTAAAAGTGTAGACAATGGAAATTAAAGTGTCTTATCGTGCCTGTGCTGCCTGAAGTAGGCACACTTAATGTCCTATGGAAGTGATCTACTTTTAAAAATACAATAATTGCTACATTTTTAGTGTTTTCAATACTGTAAAACAACTGTATTTAATAATAAAACTTTTACCTCTTCACCATTTGTTTGAAACATAAGCATTTTATTTCATAATACTTTACAAATGTTCATAACATACATTTAATGTGGAAGTTAAGGAGATGTTCTTTCAAAAATGTCATTGATTCTTTTGTATAACTTGTTACGTTTAAACGAATACAAGAGTCCAGGTGTTCGTCTGTCAGCCTTGTTCTCTGCTTATTTTTAGTAAAATTCATTGAAACACAAGGTACTTCCGTTACCACTCTCTATTATTTATTATTCCCAGCCGGCCGCGGTGGCCGAGGGGATTGAGGCGTTCCAGTCACGGTCTGCACGGCCACTACGGTCGGGGGTTCGAATGCCCCCTCGGGCATGGATATTTGTGCCGTCCTTAGGATTAGCTAGTTCATAAGTAGTTTGTACGTTTAGGGACTGATGACCCCGTAATTAAGTCCCATAAGCTATACAAACATTTGAACATTTTGTTATTATTCCCACAACGCGTTTCAAAGATTTTAATTAGTAGCCAACACTTTTTAGGTTCTGCAATAATTTTGAGATACAAATCATTTTAATAATATTATTTCCACTTTAGGAGCTGCTCCATCTACGTCAAATACTTTTTCAGTTGGAGAAGATACATTCAATAGTTCAAGGTTAGCCCAAGGAAAACATACAAACTGAGCTACCACAGGAATCTTTTTGATGTCTGAAAACCGATTGTTGAAAGCATCCTTGAAACTGTACATCATATTTGCATAACATTCACCATCATAAGGTATCTTACATTCTTCTACCTTAGTCTTCAGAATTGGAAAGTGTCTTAACTCACCTCTCTTAAGGCAGGACACCCATAAAAAATGTTACAATAATAGAATTTACTTCAGACATCATTTCAGCAGTATCTTTGTCCTTACCCTGGAATAGTAGATCGCCAAGGTATTGTGGTTGCCGGCCGCTGCTTACGTGGTATGGTAGTCTACAGTGAAACAATTGCGTCACATGATATGGTCGAAAAATTCACCACTTCAGCTGCACCCGACTGTACAGTTAAGATGGGAGGCACTGTCTTGCGCTGACTACGTGAACCAATGGCTGCTGTGTACGATGACTAGCACCTCCTGCTACCTAATCTCTCCATCTTAGTTTTGGTCTCCACAACCTTTCGTAGTACTCCCCTCTTTCCTACAAATGCCATTGTAGTATTACGTTTAAATTTTTTTATTAAAATTATATCTGCGACGCTTGTCGCTAGCATCCGTTCTCTCTGCCAGTAAATCTCTGATTATTTTGTTTCATAAGAGACTTTAAACTTTTTTTTTTCTTTTTTAACGAGATGGGGAGGAAACGGAATCGCTCGTTGTCTTTCGTCTTCTTATTGTTGAACACAACGGACGTCTGATTTTGGTCTCTCCACATTGATTATGTAAGCGTGAGCATATAGTTCATTAATCGCAACAAATACCTCAGTTCATTTGAAATGAATATTTACTAAAACAAATTTCTTCCGCCGTTTTTCATTAATTTTGTAATCTTTGTTTCCAGCATAATTCGTAAAATGATGCTTGGCCATTGTTGTAAATTGCTTCGTGATTGCGGAAGAACATTCCAGACGCGAATTTCACTTTCGCACATTCTGTGTTGAATTTTGTTTCAATGTCTGCAGTAATTCTTCTATTCTTTAAACGAAGTCCGATATATTTTGAATTTTCACTACTAATCGTAAATGGAATTAAACACGGTCATGAAACTTTAGTATCCGAAGCTTATGCAACCAATCGTCAGTTTACAGTAAAGAAGAAATTAATTATTCCATACAGGTTGGACTGCAGTGGGATAGCTCCGATACAGTCTGAATTCTTCTGGCAGGTAAAGAACGGATTCCGCCACTTTCTTTTGTAATGATGCTTTGTGGTGTTGTCTTTATAACCACTATTAACCGCTAAGTACTGATGGCGGAAACTTTCCTGTTTTTCTCAGTGTCTCTACGTCGTAAAAATTAATACTCATTGCAATATTTCACATTTTCTTAAATTTCATTACACCATATCAGCCTACATTCTTGGATCTTCTTTCCCATGGGCCCCACTTTCGCTGATCCCCTGATGTGCTCATTCTTTATTCTCTCTTTTCTAGTAACTCCAAGGAAAAGCAAGGAAAAGCACATGCGAGAATTTGTATAGAAGAAAACTAGTGTTAATAAAAGCGTGGCTGAAGGAGGAGGTTACAACCGTTACGAAAGCATGTGGTGCAATTGGTCACACAAGATAGGAAAGACGGAACCAGGCTAGAAACTCTGTGAAATATTTAGCATACTCAAGGATACAGACACAACGTGAAAAGTTAGATAAAAACAACAAGGAATTTCAAACATACCACGTTTACACAAAGGCTGAAGCCACACACATGTATTCTAACCTGAGAAAATCCGAACAAAAATTCATCACCAGAATAAAATTGCAAATACTAAATTCACGCTGTATTACTCCAGTTCTGTAAATTAAGAAACATTTCGCCATGCATAGCGAAAGAATTAATCACAAAAAGCACTAAAAACCCAAGATTGCCTGATCACAAAGAATGGAAAGTTCTAAAAGCATGCCTTCCCCTCAGCATGATTCCGCGAAGTACGTACTTCCAAGGTCTCAGCAAGAGTGTGGCTCTCAGGCCACGGGAAAATCCTTCCCCACTATACACTGAACGTAGAGCGCGCTAAAATCAACGCAGAGTGCGTTCAGAGACTCCTGCCTACCAACCCTTGCCACCTGACGAAGACAATTTCCTCTACATCCGCTCCCAGAGAGGTCTCCTGTCAACTCTTTCGTCCAAGATTAGGTTGGTACCGCACAAAGAACACGGGCACCTCGCCATCTTGCCAAGTAAGCCTGTCTCTGGTCAGTAAGCAGACGCCAGCGTAGACGACAAACGAAGCCATGCTTTCTTAACTACAACAAAACGAGGCCTAAAGCGGGAGGCGGCGACTGTAAACCATTGCCCGGCAATGTTAAAAGAAATATTACAAGCAACCTTCCACATTCATATGAACACACAAGTTGAATCACACGGGTAGAAACATATATAAACATGGGGCACTGATCAATATTAAAAAGAATAAAATAATTAACACAGAAATAGATAAAACACACACACACACACACACACACGCCCATGCTCCAGAGACGACTCGATTCCTCCGACTGCGAAAAACTGTGCGCTCCGTAGCAAGGCGCCTCAGAATGCTCGGCCACTCCAACGCGACACTTTTTAAACCTTTTAGAACGAAAACTTTTTCTAATTCGCCGGTTTTCTAATTCGCCTGTAGCCGGTTTTCTAATTCGCCTGTCGCCAATTTTCCAATCAAATACCTTGTCTGAATGTTATTCTGTCTTCGGCGTGTGCCTGAATTACACCGCCTAGTTTAAGATCTTCAAAACTTTAAAAAATTTTATTAAAATTTTCTTCAAAACCTGGACCGTAGACGAACTTAAGATCTCATACAGTAATGACTATTTTCAACCTTTCAGTCATTTTCAAACCTGTACCAAGCAAAAGAGAGAACCACCCCAAGAATGAGATACATACCTTCTTTCAACTGTGCCAAATTATTACATTTATATATTTGCCATCTTAGACTGCGAAACGTCCACTTCCTCCACATGTGTCGGCTTTATTCAGCATATTTCATCGCCAAAGTAAAATGTCCAAATTATTGACAACAAATTTAATTTTTATGGATTGACTTGCCTAAGTCTTCTAAATGACGAATTCGCACTTTAATTTTTATCTAACTATTGTGTGTTGTACCGGGTGTTCGAAAGGTCAGTACAAATTTGAAAACTTAATCACTGAATAATGTAGATAGAGAGATAAAAATTGACACACATGCTTGGAATGACGTGAGGATTTTTGTGAAACAAAGGAAAAAAAAAAGGTTGAAAAATGTCCGACAGATGGCACTTCATCTGATCGGTATTGCACAATATGTTCACCATCATTCCTCAACAATAGCTGTAGTTCAGGAATAATGTTGTGAACAGCACTGTAAAGCATGTCCGGAGTTATGGTGAGGCAATGGCGTCGGTTGTCGTCTTTCAGCATCCCTAGAGATGTCGGTCGATCACGATACACTTGCCACTTCCGGTAACCCCAAAGCCAATAATCGCACGGACTGAGGTCTGGGGACCTGGGAGGCCAAGCAAGACGAAAGTGGCGGCTGAGCACACGAGCATCACCAAACGACGCGCGCAGATCTTTCACGAGTCTAGCAATATGGGGTGGAGCGCCATTCTGCATTTTGGTTCTAATAAAACCCCAGTCATTCCAAGCATGTGTGTCAATTTTTACCTCTCGGTCTACATTATTCTGTGATTTATTAAGTTTTCAATTTTATACTGACATTTTGATCACCCGGTATTTCGTAATTTGTAGTCCTACTTCTTCGGCAACTTCTCTAATAATTTCATTTCTTTTTATTATTATTATTTTACGTGTGGTAACACCCTGAGTGTGTGTGTGTGTGTTTGTGTGTGTATGTGTGTGTGTGTGTGTGTGTGTGTGTGTGCGTGAGTGTACGTAAATTTTGCGACGGTTCACCATTGCACAGTATAATCAGGTAAACTTCCGTATGTGCTTCTACCTACATACGCCGTGTTATTCTCGGTAAATGACAACCAGGCCGATGTGGTTCGCACACCTCACTCTCTGTCGTTCTCGGGTGTTTTCCCCTTGGGAAAACACTTTGCGGTACGGCAATCGAACCCGCCTCCTCCGCAATGTAGAGAGCCACGCAGAAAACTGAGCTAGGAAGGCGTCTGCATTATTTGTGTACCACGTATGTTACAAAATTAGGTATATGACGCACGTATTCCATTGCAACATTGTGTCAAGATTTCGATCAAGAACCTTCGTGGGTATGAGATTCTGAGCACTAAACAAGTGTAACGTCACTGCTGCGTCCACCTAATACTCGATGGGTGAAGTTGCCGTTACATTATATTTTATGCTTAATCATTTAATAATTGTTCCAATGATTTGACGGTATGGGATGCGGACAATTTCTAGGTTGATCCATAACAGTAAACTTTGTTAACTTCCTTTATTATGGAACGACAAATCTTAAAAAACTCTTCTCTTTAAACACAGTGATTTAATAACCGCGTGCCACTACGATGAATGGCTACAAGTCCACACTGAAACATTTCAATGTGCAACTGCAACCCGTATGCAATACGACGGAATGGCAAAAACTTTAGCCACCACCAAACGCAGGTTACGAACTCACTGCCGACATGCTACCGCCTCGCTCTGCGGTCGGCGGGAGACTGCCGCACACCGGCCAACAAACAAAGAACATTCCAACCGAAGCATTGTTGCCAGCAGCTCTCGCTGCACATCAATGATAACTATTGTTCGACCAAAAGAGGTTACTAACCTAAAACCCTGTATCCTCACACAAGGCTCTAGGTTAGTGTTGAGCGAATTGAGGAGGGAGGCAGAGATCGACGGGTAGGCCTACAAATATCTAGCTTAGGCACACGAGGGAAAGGGGTGAATTATGACGCCACAAAACTCATCGGGTACTTACCAAGTAGCATAAAAAGTCTGACACATAGCCAACTAGAAAGAAACCTGGGTTCCAGGTTCGAGTCCCGGTTCCGACGCACAATTTTAATCTGCCAGGAAGTTACAAATCAGCGCACACTCCGATTAAGAGTGAAAGATTCATTCTCATCGGTTACTTACCAAGTATCATCAAAAATCTGACACATAGCCAACAATTATCTAAAAAGAAATTAAAATAATTTCTGAATGGCAGCTCCTTCTACTCTCTAGATGAATTTTTATATAAAACTTATTTTTTAAATATCGAGTGTCATGTATAGAAACCACGGAACTGACACGTTCTACATCGTTACGAAATGTCGTATTTATCATATATGTTCAAATGTTCGTAGAGTCTATGGGAATTAACTACGGGGTCATCAGTCCCTAAACTTACAAACTACTTATGGACTAACTAAGACTAAGGACGGCACAAATATCCATGCCCGAGGGGGGATTCGAACCCCCGACCGCAGTGGCCGTGCAGACCATGCCTGAAGCGCCTCAGTCCCCTCGGCCACCGCGGTTATCATATATGGAACAAGTGTTAATCTAATCTAATCTGATGGACATTGAAAACGTGATGAGATGGAGGAGGTGGAGATGTACAGAAAGTGGAGAAAGAAGGATTCGATTGAGAGGAATGGGAAGGAGATGAGGAGGCCAGGAGAGGCACAGATAGTGGGGAGGGGGGGAGGCGGAGCACAGAGGTGGGGGAGGGGTGTATGGACAAAGAGAAGGGAACGAGGAAAGTGGCAAACGAAGGGGGACGGAGATAATGTTCAAAGGGAATTGTCATATTACACGTATTACAAGTGTGTTCTCCCTCAGTTTCTCTTCCCATTTAATCTGTAACAAGCCATTTAATCTGTGCAACGTACACAGTATAGCAAAACTTTATTAAACAGGCCATTTTAAGAACTAGAATAGTAGACTGAAGAATAAGTACCGCGGAAGAAATGTTTCCAGTGAACAGATCCCTCAAGTCCGCGAATAGCTGAGCGTCGTACGCTCGGCGGCGCACGTATGAAGTCTAAAAGCCGCTGGGCCGCGGTATTACGGTACGTCTTTAAATTGTGCGCCGCGGTTACCGGCGTTTTGGGGTCGTCCAAATGGGAGTGCGGTAATATTCGCTCCGTTAACTCTTTTGCCAATTACACACCAATTAAGTTAACGGCCGGGAAAACGTTAAGTGGCCTGAGTCGGCGTTTCGCTGAAGACACACACTGGGGTCGGCTCAGAGGCACCTGCTAAGCCGGCTGGGGGCTCATTTGGTGTCTCTGGCGCTGGAAGGGAAGTAATAGAAGCCCCACATTCATACGTCTGCTAGCACCTCTCTGAAGGACTCAGTTCAACGGGTACTCCTTCTGAAACTGAGTACGTGTAATTAGTACAACTCCAACTCTCAGTAAATACACGTAAGTGAGACACGTTTATTACGTTTCTTGTACGAGATGCATTCGAGTTATGACACCTCCGACTTTTTTCTGAGGACTGGCTAGTGATAGACACATGTGGTTTGTTTTGAAATACGTGCGCACTCATTGGAGATGCGTGATAGAAATATTAACAATGTACGGCACAGGCTCGACGGGTGCAATTAGAACCACGGTAGCTGTACGCACTCAAAAATCGCACTGACGTGTTTTACGGCCCACTTTAGATTTGTAGTTTTATAAGTTTTTGCAAACATTTTGGACTAAAATGATAGTCTAAATAATAATAAATTAATTAATAAGAGTGTCTGAAACACTTTTAGGAAAAAAAAATAGGTAGTGGCAGGTTTCGAACACCGACCTTTTACGTCACAGTCCACCACCTTGCCCACTACGCTACGGCTATAAATCAAAACAGGAGTTTTTTAATCTCATACTATTAATGGCCGTTGTTAACTGATGTTAATATGGCATTTGTAGACATTAGATTATCATTTATCGTACGAAAAACGATGTGTTTTTGTTAATTCTTCAGTGCGCCATTGCTTTGAAATGACAACGTGTAAGTTACAATAAGAAATTCATGAAATACGCGAGGAATGTCACGTGACATCTCCGAACGGCTGGTTTTCGTTAATTCAATGGAGGATGTCAAATCTCCGTTATTTTTGCAAATATGTCTCAAACGATACGAGATATGAAAAAAACATAAGGGAGCTAAGTTATAGAGAATTTTCTCCTCTACCAATTTTGTTATTCAATTTTCGTGTCAGATGAACGGCTCGTTTGCAATTACATTTATATTATAAACGGATTTTTTTGGTTTTACTACCGTATTCTTTGTCAGAAAAATTGGAAAAAGGTTCTGGTCTCTGGCGGCCTACAATCATGTCTGTCAAATTTGGTGCTGATCGGTTGAACGGTTCGTCTTAAAAACAGGGAACACGTTACGGACAGACAGACAGACGGACAGACATCTCAAAATCGCCGTTATTTTTGCAAATATCTTTGAAACGCTACGAGATGTGAAAAAAAACATAAGAGAGCAAACTTGTAGAGAATTTACAAATTCGGCTATTCAATTTTCGTGTCAGATGAATAGTTGAGCCGTTATTTTCATTTAAATTTCGAGCTGTCAAAAGACGATAGCAAAGGCCCGCTTTTAGTGTTACTACCGTAACCAAAAGTGAGCCAAAAATTAAGAGCGAGTAAAACACCCACTCTTGGTTTGAAGGAGTTTTTATTTACATTGAGCAGCACGGGGATGGCCATTCCCGGTCGGGCCGGGCTGAGAAAAAGGGGAAATCACTTTTCCGATTTTCACGCTGTAAAAACTGCTGACGGTGTATAGGACCACCCCACATCGTTTTATCAACTTATTTTTTTCTCTCGTGTTTTCCAAAGCTTGTGAAAACCAAAAAATGCCTATTTTCATTCTGTGGGAGTCTATATTTTGGTAACGCTTCTCACCCTACTTTGAAGAAATCATACGGTTTAAAGATCTGATCTTTTGATACGTGGTAGTACAGCATCTTAGCTTTCTAATGAAACATTAAGCTTTTCTTAATTCTTAACAGTCGTTTTAAAATGACGGTCTTTGTCAAGTATGTGTACGTAATTTATTCAAAAAGTTCGATAGCGGGTAACTTACTGTTCCGTGTGTTTTCGACAATACATTACAACGAGTCAAATAGAAGTAAAACTACAGAAAAGTGTTTGAAACATTTGTCGCAATGAACCTTTCTCATTTAACAGTAATTGCGTGTTAATATCCATCTCATGATCACTCTCTACCTGTTCGTCCCCTTCCCAACTCTCTGGATCAGTTTCTTCAGCCTATTCTGGCTCCTTTTAGAACTATATCTAACCTACAGCCACGTGTAGTGTTACGTTCAAATCTTGTATCTCTGAAAGTTCTAGACGGAATGTTTTGAAATTTTAAAACAACGTTCTAATGGAATATGCGCGTGTTTTATACACATAATCTTTCACTATATGTCAGATATCCATTTATATAAATTTTAAAACGGACAAACGCTGATACGAAAAATCTCAAAAGTAATTATTAAATGCAATATTTATTTATTTGTGTTATTAGTATCAAACTTCACTCCTTGTACGGTTCAGTGAGAGAATCAATGATTTTCGACTATCAGTACTTCGTAAACTGTAAGGTATAGAATAGTATAATATGGGAATGTTGTTAGTTATACTAGATACTCTTGGTCACTGAAAGTTCGGGTCTGTAGCCGTATTCACAACGAAGACAAAAGGAAGTAGAAAGTACCAGTATGATGAATAGCTTAGAGAGAAACTGCTGCGGCTGGCTGCTCGAATTGGCTAGGGGCTCTGATGAGCCACCAGATAACCAACTTCATATTGGACGCCTATAGTCTTTTCAACATCAATTTATGCCTATTTTCCACATAAGTTTCCACATTCCGAATTTTTCATTAATCTGAGGTGGTCCCGCTGATCTCGAACTATTGATTATATATATATATATATATATATATATATATATATATATATATATATATATATATATATATATATATATATATATATATATATATATAGGGTGTTCCACTAAGTGTGTTTGCCTCTGTAACTTATAATGTGTGACGGGAAATTTTGATGCGGTAGGTCAACACAAGAAATGTTACACTTTCTGCGGAGCTATGAACGTAGTTTATTGTATCTTTTCCCCAAGAGTTACAGCACAAAGATACAATTTTTTAAATGGAACAATAGTTTTTTCTATCGTGCATTGGAATCGTTGAAACCAGCTGCGTCCAAATCAATTTAAACTACATTCCTATCGCTGTTAGTTTGGGAGCTACAACTCTTCAAAGTTTCAGGGGCAGATACCACACGCTGTACATAATACATGGCTGTGTGGTGGGTGATCGATGTTATGGCGGTGGGAAGTTGATTTACATGAGATGTTCAAATGTGTGTCCATGTTCCTCAATGCATAATGCAATGCGCCGTCGAAAGGATCATCTAAGGATGTGGTCTCAGTGACATAAACAAGATCTTTTAGATATCCCCACAAAATAGAAATCTACTGGTGTTAAATCGGGCGACCTTGCGGGTCGTGTTTATGCCCACATTCCCAGATGATCTAAAACGGCGCATCGAGGACGCATGTCGCTCCGTCACACCGGCGATGTTACATCTCGTCCGCAGAAAGAGCTAAAAATTTGTACAGTTACTAATCTCTACCCCGGGAAAGCTTTAAGCACGGTTTTATGGCGATTGGATATATATATTAATGTGAATATCTGTTCGGTGTACGCTTATAATGTTCGAACGACAAGACGCAGAGATTTAAATATTTGTACAGTTACTAATTTATACCTGAAGAAGGTTTTAGGCGCGGTTTTATAGCGATCTGATAGACATTTAGTACTTTGAAGCGAAATGTGGAACAATAATTACTCTTTGAAAATAGTTTTATTGGTTGCATTCTTGCTTGAGGGTTGATAATGACAAAACGGTGGGGTGTATTGGGATGGAAAGTTATTGGTGTATATAAAATTCTAAGAGTGTGTGTGTTAATATTTCACTCTGCAGCGAAAACTACAGAAAACAAACGAATGGTCTGTGTGTAATTGTTGTCCGTAGTCTCCCGATGCACACCGTAGAAGTTCCTTGGCGGCAGGGGGTGGAAGATATGGTGGTTGAAAGTCGTCAAATTATTTTAAAAAATCGGACTAAAGGCCAGCCGTGACGTTTGCGACTTTATAGCAAGGAGGTTACGTACAGCGAAACGTGATGCCACGGACCATATCTTTGGTATATGCGTCCTGCAATGTCTTCAGCTCTTTCTCTGTAAGGATAAGCATACGAATAAGGAAATATAAGAATAGATAAATAAAGCAGTAAAAAAGAAATTTCTTTTAATACATCTCTTTAAAAAATCGATTTGACGTTTCGCGCATTATCTATCAAAATCAAGCAACACGCGAGCGGAGCCCCGGGTTTAAGCTAGTGTGCGCAAAAGCATTTAGGAAAACTATGAGTTGCAAGCAATTTGTAGGTTGATGGTAACACAACGTGCTCGAAGCCAGACAACCTTCTTTACACCGGAAAAGCAATGTGCGTCTTCTTCAATACTTCGGCATTTGACGCATAAAAGAGTAGCAGAGAAGACGCGAACTTAAAACATCCATCGATGTACTAAACTTAAATTTTATGCTTAAGGTGTTGTATATAGTTGTTCTAAATCGTGTGTTGTGTGCTTGCAGGTCAAAATAAAAGCCAAAGACATATAAATTATTTAAAAAAATCAAGCTTCTTTGAGTGAAGATTATTTGAGAAATACAACCAACGCTGTCAGAAATCAGACTTTTTCTTTGTGGCCAGCAAACAAGAAGTTCCATATACCTGACAACACTCTAAATACTAGAAGAGGTAAGAATAATTGCATCAAAGGAAGTCTCGGACCTCCATCACAGTTAGGATCCAATGCTGAAAGAAAAGTAGTTGGGCATCTGATAGTGCTCCATGCTATAGGATTTGCTACATGCAGAAGCGATATCAGGAAGATCGCCTACAATACGGCACTTCTGCTTGGTTTAAAAACCACCTAATGAAGATGAGAAAATTGCGGAAAAATATTGTACAGTTCCTTTTTAAGGATGATTGCAGCGCTCAATGTACGGGAAAGTGAATGTTCTTAGCGACCAAGAGGGCATGAATATGAAAGAAGAATATGATTATTTTCATATGTTGACTAAAGTGTTGACAGATAATCATCTTATAAAGCTGAGGAACCAATCTGCTGACGACTTCGCACCCTTGTCTTACAAACTACTCAATCTAAGTTACGCTAATGAAAACGCATAGCCCCATTCCCGAAGGTAGACTCGAAACTCCGACGGAAGCGGCCACGCAATGCTCGACATTGTGCCTCAGACCGCGAGACCATTCTCGCGTGGCAGTCATCTTCTTGACAAACATGATTTCCTATAGAATGCTGTTAAAACTGGATTCCAGCTGAAAAATGTTGCTGATCAAATAATTGCTCACGAGACACTTATTATTTTAGCTTGCTGTAATGCAGAAGGCGACTTCTTACCTTAATGAAAGGCGTGTACAGCATACCAGAATTTCGAAGAAGGACACCCACAGGAACAGATGTGAACTTGGGACGTGAGGCAGCCTACATTAATGCAGACTTGTTCAAGGATTGGTTACAAAACTCTTCATTCACGGAAAGCCTTCAGGTAAAAATATTATTATCTTGCAAGGCCATGCTTCAGGTATGGAGAACGCTATGTTATGTTCGAGTATAATGACTTTTCTAGAGACTAGAGATCTGATCTGTAGGAAACAGCATGGGTTACAAAACTCTTCATTCACGGAAAGCCTTCAGGTAAAAATATTATTATCTTGCAAGGCCATGCTTCAGGTAAGGAGAACGCCACGTTATGTTCGAGTATAATGCCTTTTCTAGAGACTAGAGATCTGCTCTGTAGGAAACAGCATGGGTTTCGTAAAAGGCGATCGTGTAAAACCCAGCTTGCGCTATTCGTCCATGAGACTCAGAGTGCCGTAGACAGGGGTTCTCAGGTAGACACCGTGTTTCTTGACTTCCGCAAGTTCTCCACAATCGTTTAATGAAGAAAGAGCATATGGACTATCTGACCAATCGTGTAATTGGATTGAAGAGTTCCTAGATAACAGAATGCAGCATGTCATTCTGAATGGAGAGACGTCTTCTGAAGTAAGAGTGATGTAAGGTGTGCCATAGGGGAGTGTCGTGGTACCGTTGCTATTCACAGTATATCTAAATAACCTTGTGGATAACATCTGAAGTTCACTGAGGCCTTTTGTGGATGATGCTGAAGTATATCGAGAGGTGTCACAGTAGAAAATTATTCTGAAATGCAGGTGGTTCTGCAACGAATTGACGCATGGTGCAGGGAATGGCAATTGAATCTCAATGTACAAAGTGTAATGCGCTACTAATACGTACAAAGAAAGATACTTTATCATTTAAGTCCATAAATTATCTGGGAGTAGGCATTAGGAGTGATTTAAAATGGAACGACCATATAAAATCAATTGTCCGTAAAGCAGATGCCAGACTGAGATTCATTGGAAGAATCCTAAGGAAATGCAGTCCGAGAACAAAGGAAGTAGTTGACAGTACACATGTTCGCCCACAGCTTGAATACTGCTCACCGTTGTGGGATCCGTACCAGGTGGGGTTGATAGAGGAAGTAGAAATGATCCAACGGGGAGCAGCGCGCTTCATTACCGGATCATTTGGTAAAAGTGAAAGCGTTACGGAAGACTCTTTAGGAGAGACGCTCTGTCGCTCGGTACGGGTTTTTGTCGAAGTTTCAAAAACATACCTTTACCGAGGAGTCAAGTAGTATATTGCTCCCTCCTACTTATATCTCGCGAAGAGATCATGAGAATAAAATCAGATTAGAGCCCACACAGAGACATACCGACAATCTTTGTGACTGGAAGAGAAGGGAGAAACGACAGTGGTACTCAAGGTACCCTCCACCACACACCGTCAGGTGGCTTGCGGAGTATGGATGTAGATGTAGGTGAAGATATTAAATATAGCTACATAGTATCACTATAATCCGCCTACCAATTTATACCACGAATTATCTTCAGAAACTGTGTTTCAATCTCCACTTCGTCATACCTCTGCACTGGCCGTAACTGGATGTGCGTGTTCTTCCTTAATTGTAGCTCTGCCTGCGGCTAAGGGGGTGGCGGTCATTAGTGGCGTAGCGACAGTTTCGACTAAATGCCGAAACGTTGTTCATTACAACTGTTGGCTGAAATTCCGCTCTGGAGTTCCAGATAACGCAAGCGAAGGAAACAAAGGGAAATAAACCGAGCGGACACTCATCAGCTGAGTTTTCTGCAGTTGCAGTTGGAGAAAACGACCTGTAAGGAGAACCACCGCGATAACTGGGAGCTGAAAGAGAGAAAGAGAAAGAGAGAGACCTCTCACTCAGCAGGTGTACACTCTCACGGTGGGCGAAAGCAGCTTAAAAAGAAAAGGAAAAAGAAAAAAGAGAAATGGCGCGTTCTCCGGTGCAAAAGCCTGCACAGAGTTTCCTCTCAGAGAGCAATCGTGAAGAACAAACACAGAAGTCGGGAGCCTGCACGCTCGAAGTTACCTGCTAACGAATATTGCGTCATTCCAGATCGATCAAGTCTTGGATGGTATGGTAGACGTGAGAAGATTTTACCGATCAAGTTTCCGAGTGTACGTATGTACGAGAGGCCCTCGCCAATGTCAGTGAGCCGAGAGAGTTGAACAGCTTGACTTCTGCCAGACACCCTGGCAGTGCACACTATTCTGTAGGCATGAGTACATCTACCATTGTGAGCCGAAAACCGTTTATGTAAACGAAAAAAAAAATTAATATACAATATACATAAAATAATACTTGTAACTGAATAAGACGATGTTCTATAAAGAACGGAAGGAGGTATCTGTGAAAAAGTCCTCATTAGCCTTTGCTTTAAGTTTCAGTTACATACTTACAGCTGTGTCTACGTAAAAGAATAATAATAATAATAACAATAAATGACAGTAAAAGTGTACTTCCACGGCCGCAAAACTACGACACTACAACAGAGTAGTCTTACCAGCAGCTCTATATGCATCAGAAACTACGAGCACCAAAGGAATGGGAAAAATGAAGGAGATTGAAAAACAAGAAAGGAAAATTCTGAGAAAAATCCCATGGTGCAGTTTTTAGAGAAAATATCTGGCAAAAAAGACCCACACAAGAAGTATATAGATACTCTGAAAGAATCACGACACATATCAGAAAACGCAGAGCAGAATTTTTCATGCATATCGCCAGAATGAATGACACCAGACTAACTAACAGAATATTCTACATAATTTCTACATCGAAATTGGGCACATCTTGGTACAGAGAAACCACAGAAGACCTTAAAACATTAAACATCTCTATCGAAGACATACAAGACCACAAAACCTGTAGGGAGAAAATCAGAAACCAAAAAGTTGACTCTAAGTCACAACACAAAAACAACAGACGAAAATGGACAGACGAACAAAAGAAGGCACAAAGTGAAAAAATGAAAGGTTTTTGGGGAGAAAAAAAAGAAGGAAAAAAAACGGGAATAAAAGCTAGATTTTTTGTTTTTAGCGCTCTCCTTAATGGGAATGTACGCAAATAATAATATTAATATGTTGCATGTTTACTGAAATTCGTGTATTCTACCACCTACTAAAATATTTACTATTCCTCCAGTAATACTATATCACACGGAAATAGAATTAAAAATAGTAGAAGAAGATGGGTTCACTACCTACGAAAATATGATCTGGATTGAATAAATGTTAATGTTTGTATAGCTTATGGGACTTAACTACGGGGTCATCAGTCCCTAAACTTACAAACTACTTATGAACTACTTACGAACTAGGACGGCACAAATATCCATGCCCGAGGGGGGATTCGAACCCCCGGCCGTAGTGGCCGTGCAGACCGTGACTGGAGCGCCTCAGTCCCCTTGGCCACCACGGCCGGCAGGATTGATTAAACCACCTACTATTTCTACTGGTTGAATGCTTCTTATTCATTGACTATTTGAAGGTATCTTACAAGGAGTGCCACAGTGCACAGTGCAGATTTGTTGAAAACCTGTTATAAATAAATTTCAGTAAACAGCTCGAATTGGAAAGGATATAGTTGAAGAATATCATCTTTCACCCCTACTGTTTAATCCACTCATCAAAGAAGCTATGACGGTAATGAAAGAAAGCTACAAGAGTGCTAACACAATTCAGGGAGAAATGATACCAATGGTAAGAGTCTCTGATGGTCTTGCTGTCTTCAGTGAAAGTAAAGGAGAATTAAAGGGTCTGCTTAATGAAATGAATAGTCTGTTGTGTGCACAATATGGACTGAGAATAAACCGCAAAAGATATTGAAAGACGGCCGTCTGTAGTCTTCCATATATTTTTCATAAAATTGTAATTTATTTGATGTCGCTAGATTAGCATTTTGTAAAAACTAGAACCCCACTCTTTTCGAGGCATGAGGAATAGCATTTTTATTTTATGTTTTAAAATATTAGTTTTTGAAATGTTAGTTAATATTGCTAGGATTTTGTTATGTTAATAATTTATTATTGTATTTATGAATGTGGCAATAAGTACGGCTTCTCCGCTACGCCACTGTCCCTGTGAGAATGTGTACTTGTTTTACTTTTAAGTGGATGTGCGAGGATCTAATGGCTGTCTGAATGTGGCTAGTAATAGCTCGCTTTGCATGGTTCTCTCTGGCTGCTCTGCTGCTGATGCTACCAAAGAGGTTTCTACACCCTTTGGTTACAAGCCAATCGACGAGCCCTCGCCAGGGCGAGTCTCACGTCCCGACCACCGCTGTTTCTTGGGTTTTGCCAGGTTCTGGTAGCCTCGAGCCTCCTGGCCGCTCGGTCTTCACTTGGTGTTCGGATCGTGCTGAGGTAAGGTTGGTTCTGATCTTGTGTCTGCGGAGATGGTAGCGATTCATTGTCTAGCATGTTTAACTTGGACTCTTGAACTTAGATTCATTTCTAGAAGTATTTTTTTTTTTTTTTTTTTTTTTTTTTTTTTTTTTTTTTTTTTTTTTTTTCCGATCGTGCGCAGAAATGTGTTCTAGTTTTTCGGCCAGTGATTTCCAACAGTTAAACGCAGTGTACGTGTTACTGGTTGCAGTTTGCTGACGGCCTGGTATATTCAAACCTTTTGTGATGTGTAGGTGTACGAACTCTGTGTAAATTCTTTTTAGGTTTGTGGGCCCCGTTTTGTAACAGACGAGATGTTCATTTTTCTACAGTGCTTGTAAAATCTTTCTTATCGTTTCCTTCCGTGAGTGATATGTGTTCCACGTGGTTGGTTCTTAGTACAAAGCCTTCAGCTTCCACTATTCCATGCCCATGAGGCAAGTAACTATGCGTGTATCCTTCTGATTTCCACTAACATTTCGCGATATTCTCTCCCCGCCTATTTTAATTTTGCTGTTTCTTCTCCGAACTTGTAGTAAGCACTCAGTCTTTGTCAGTAATTCTCTCTGAGCCTTGTACAACCTCTTTCAATAGCTTGCTTATGAAATTCTATGTATTTCCAAGGGTTGCATGCCGTAGTTTTTATTCTCACTTTTCTGTCTTTGTAATTATTTCACTTTTCTGGGTTTTTGAGACTGGACTTCATCCGTCTCTGTAATCGCTCTCGATTGCGTGTAGCTGCATTTCATTCGCTTCCTTATGTAATTTTAAACATTTCTATGGGTTGCATGCCGTAGTTTTTATTTTTCCGATTTTGTAATTATTTCACTTTTCCGGGTTTTGAGACTGGACTTCTTCTGTCTCTGTGAACGCTCCCAATCACATGTTGCTGCATTTCAGTAGCTTCCTTATGAAATTCTATGTAGTTCTAGGGGTTACATACCGTAGTTAATTTTCTCTATTTTTCGGAAATTGAATTTGCAAATTTTTATCGGTTTTCGGAACCACGTGGGTCCGAACTCCGACTTCGGGGTTTGCAGCTAGTCACCTGAATTCACGCCACTTCTCATAAAATCAGTGCCTACATCTACATCTACATACATACTCCGCAATTCACCGCAAGGTGCGTGGCGGAGGGTACACCGTACCACAACAAGGCATCTCCCTTGCTATTCCACTCCCAAATAGAACGAGGAAAAAAAGAATGCCCATATGCCTCCGTACGAGCCCTAATTTCTCTTATCTTGTCTTTGTGCTCTTTACGCGAAATGTAAGTAGGCGGCAGCAAAATTGTACTACACTCAGCTTCAAATTCCGGCCCTCTAAATTTACTCAACAGAAATTCACGAAAAGAACGTCGTCTTTCCTCCAGCGATCCCCAATTGAGTCGCCGGAGCATTTCCGTGACACTCGCGCATTGGTCGAACCTACCAGTAACAAATCTAGCTGCTCGCCTCTGAACTGCCTCTATGTCTTCTTTTAAACTGATCTGTTGCGGTTCCCAAACACTTGAGCAATACTCACGACCTGGTCGTACAAGCGTTTTATACGTGGTCTCCTTTCCCCTTTTAATTAATATCGTTTTTCACCAGTGCTGAGAACAAGCTCAGATGCACTTTTTTTATTCCTCTATTAATTTCTTTGTAATGTACTCTTTGCTTCTTTAACTTGTGCCAAAATTAGCTGCTCATCAACAAATTGTAATGAATATATAGTGATACTGCCATCTCCATGTTTTTGCAATTTCTTTTCCAATATTCTAATCCTTTTTTTTTTCCTTTTTTGTATACGTTTTATAAAGTCTTGGTGTTCAAATGTTTGTAGAGTCTATGGGACTTAACTACGGGGTCATCAGTCCCTAAACCTACAAACTACTTATGAACTACTTACAACTAAGGACGGCACAAATATCCATGCCCGAGGGGGGATTCGAACCCCCGACCGTAGTAGCCGTGCAGACCGTGACTGGAGCGCCTCAGTCTCCTCGGCCACCGCGGTCGGCAGTCTTGGTGTAACACTGAATCCCTGAAATAACCCATTTGTAACTTTTAAGTCCATGTGACATAATTTTGTATTTTTATTCAGTTTTACTGGGCTTTTTCTAGATTTAATCCATTCTGCCTTCTTCCAAAATATGGAAATAAAGAGAGAGTAATTCCTTCAATGTATTGCTCATAGAGTCATAGGAAGACAATTGCGGACACAGATTATTATTCAGAACGTTATGTACTCACTTCCCCCAACAAATCATCGACGTCAATAAACGTCATTTTGTGTCACCCTATACAATCGTCCCGTCGTCGAACGAGGTGCCGTATTTGGACAGAGTGCTAGGAATGTGGAACACAACCGCAGGTCATTAGCGAAACAGTTAAGGTCCCCCAAACGACCCGCTAAAGGTTTTACGCCGCAGCACTTCCGCAAACTGTTCGGTGACGTCACGTTGTCCACACACTCAGTGTAAACGAACCGCAGCGGCCATTAGGTTCCCCGATGCAACTATAAACCGGCGGAGCGAGAAATTCGCCGGCCATTTCCATTGCAAACGAGAGCCAATGGGGGCGCTCTCCGGGCGGTAACGGCGTTAGCCGCGGCGCCGGACTGCTAATTGCGCCGAATCGAGCCCCGACCGACCGCCAGCTCCTCCTACTCGCAGCCGGCCGCCGCGCGTTAAACTGGCGACCCTGCCAGTGGGCGAGACCGCGTGTTCACAGGAGCAGTACCCAGCCGATCCCAGCCTTGTGCACCGAATAAAGAGGCGGCTAAAACGTTTTAATCCATGGGCGCAATTATGGTCCTTTGTCACGAATCAGTAACGAGCCACGGAGGAGTGACCGAGCGCATTGAGGCACTATCCTACGATGTGCGAGGTCGTGCCCCCTCGGGGGTTCGAATCCCCCTCGGGCATGGACGTTTGTGCCGTCCTTAGTATAAGCGGGTTCATACGTAGTTTGTAAGTTTAGGGACTGATGACCCCATAGTTAAGTCCCATAAGCTTAACAAACATTTGAACATTTTTTGTTGCATACAAATCTACAGTTTTGTTCCAATTTTTATAAAATTTTGTACACGTAAGCTTTAATCCATGGCAACGGTTGCCATAAGTTTAAGAATCACATACGATACATATTTCACGAGATATGATGTCATAAACAATGAGATTCGCGAAAAACTGCTGCATGTAGCGACAAAGCTGCTGATTTCTCCTAAACCACTAGACCGATTTCAACCAAATTTGGTACAAACATTCGTTACCGTGAGGTAAAAATTGCTGCAGAGTTAAGAATCACATAAGACACATGGTTCAGAAAATATGACGTCATAAACAAAAGGAATTGCAAAAAACTGCCACATAATGCGGCGAGACTATATAAAATACGCTATATGAGAAAGAGGATATTTAGCAACTTGCAACAAGCTTTAATTTCAAACCTGTATTAAACTTTTTCTCGATGATAACTTAGCAAAATGATGAAAAGAAAAAAAGTTTATCGCTTACTACGTTTCCGCTGTTTATGGAGTAAAACTACTGCATTCGGTACGACATTACTATTTATAATTTGTAGACTACAAATTGTAGCCGCAGAAAGTTTTACAGACAGTATATACGCATATAGTTAAATGTACCATCTAAATTGTATCACAGTACGACACGTAGTTCATGAGGTATGAGCACATAGTAACGTTCATGGAAAACCGCCCCATCACGAACCAAGTTTTAATCTATTACTTCTTCACTACTAATTTTATCCCCAAGAGATTTTACAGACATGCAGCCCTTATACAAATGAATATATACCTGAAAATGGCAGGAATAAATAATACGACAGGTTTTTAGCTAGTTATATATAGTCAGTATGTTTGTGTGTATGTATTGCATACAAATCTAATCTACAGTTTTGATCCCATCTTTCTTCAAATTTTTTACACGTAAGCTTCAATCTATGAGAACAGTCGCCGTAAGTGTAAGAATCACGTACGATACATAGTTCACGAGATATGACGTCATAAACAATGAGATGCGCAAAAAACTGCCGCATTCAGCGACAATGTTGCTCATTTTCGCCTAAACCACTGGACCGATTTCAGCCAAATGTAGTATACACATTCCTTATCGAGAGGTAACAATTGCTGCAATTGATGCGACAAATGGTTCAGAAGATATGACGTCATAAGCAATAGGAAGCGCAAAAAACTGGCATATAATGCGGTGAGTCTTTATAAATACGCTATATGAGAATGAGAGTACTTAGTGACTTGCAACAAACTTTAAACATAATTTCAAACTAGAATGAAACTTTCACTCTGCAGCGGAGTGTGCGCTGATATGAGACTTTCTGGCAGATTAAAATTGTGTGCCGCAACCGGGACTCGAACCTGGGACCTTTGCCTTCCGCGGGCAAGCGCTCTACCGACTGAGCTATCCCGACACGACTCACGATGCCGCTTCACAAGCCGTGTCTCCACCATGTCCTTTCTTCCAGGAGTGATAGTCTTGCATGTTTCGCAGGAGAGCTTCTGAGTCGTGTCGGGATAGCTCAGCCGGTAGAGCGCTTGCCCGCGAAAGGCAAAGGTCCCCGGTTTGAGTCCCGGTTCCGTCAGACAATTTTAATCTGCCAGGAAGTTTCATATTTTCAAACCTTTATTAAACTTGTTTTCGCTGACAACCATAGCAAAATGATGAAAGAAAAAGTTTCTCGCTTACTACTTTTCCGCTGTTTATGGACTAAATCTACGGCTTTCGGTATGGCGTTACAATTTATAATTTCTGCACTACAAATTGTAGCCGCAGGATATCTTACAGACAATATACACGCATATAGTTGAGCGTAACTTCTAAATTGTATCACAGTGCGACACGTAGTTCGTGAGATATGAGCACATAAATAGTTTCTTTCTTGGAAAACCGCCCCATCACGCACCAAGATTCTATCTATTACTTTTTTACTGCTAATTGTATTCCCAAGAGATTTTAAATACGTGCAGCCCTTATACAAATGAAAAATGACAGGAATAAATGAATAAATACTTTCCAATCTTTATGAAATTTTGTACACGTAAGCTTCAATCTATTAGGACGGTCGCCGTAAGGATAAGAATCACGTACAACACATAGTTCACGAGATATGACGTCATAAACAATGAGATGCGCGAAAAACTGCTGCATTAAACGAAAATGCTGCTCATTTTCTCCTAAACCTCTCGACCGATTTCAACCAAATTTGGTACACATATTCCGTAGTGACATAAGAATTGCTCTAGGAATAAGAACCACATATGACACATGCTTCAGGAGATACAACCTCTTAAACAATAGGACTTGCAAGAAACTGCCACGTAATGTAACGAGACTTTATAAATATACTATATGAGAATGACAGTACTTAGCGATTTGGTACAAACTTTAAACATAATTTCAAACTTTTATTAACCTTTTTCTCGCTGACAACCACATCAAAATAATGCAAAGAAAAAAGTTTATTGAATTAAACTTTCACTCTGCAGTTGAGTGTGCGCTGATATGTAACTTCCTCGCAGATTAAAATTGTGTGCCGGAACCGGGCCTCGAACCTGTGACCTTTGCCTTTCGCGGGCAAGCGCTCTACCGACTGAGATATTCCGACACGACTCACGATGCCGCATCACAACTTTAAAGTTGTTCGAGTCCCGGTTCCGGCACACAATTTTAATCTGGCAGGAAGTTTCCAAAAGTTCCTTGCTTACTATTTTTCCACTATTCATGGAGCAAAACAACGGCGTTCGGTATGACGCTGCAGTTTGTAATTCCTACACTAAGAATTGTAGTCGCAGGAAACTTTAGACATAGTATACACATATACAGATGAATGTACTTTAGAAATTGTATCACAGTACGACGCATTGTTCATGAGATATGAGGACATGAACACTAATGTTCATGGGAAACCGCCCATCACACACCGGGTTTTAATCTAGTACTTCTTTACTACTAACTGAATTCGTAACAGATTTTACCGACATGCAGTACTTATACAAATAAAAATGTACCTACAAAATTATACAACTTTTCTACATATAATTAAATAAAGATGAGATCGAATATACTATGATGGGTAAAAACCTTTCATATCATGCACCAGGTTTTAATACATTTTCGTGTTTACTACTAAGACACTCCTGTATTTCAGTCAGCTGAAAGAAATTCCTGAAAGCTGACAGTGCTGCTGACAACTGTGAACCAACTGTGAAGCGTACTCGACTGCAGGTGGAAGCAAGAGACTTCTATAAGAGCTACAGGGAAACGAAATGAATGAAACAGTGCACATCCAACGAATACCCATTATTTCCGGCAGATATACCTTTTTAACTTCAAGAAACAAGTAGTTTCCAGTGAGACTTGCATTTTCTATTACGATCAATAAATCACTGGGCAACCTATTAAATGCTGCATAGTGGTTTTGACATCTACTTATTTCTCACACGGACAACTGCATGTCGCTTGCTGAGTGCTGGGCTCCCCAAAGAATTTATTCTTAATTGCAGTTATTATTTTGTACATTATGCAAGACATTCTTATTTCTTGAATACCCTCCCATATATATGACATTTAAAAAAATAGTGATAGAAGGGATATGAGAGTTACTAACTCAAAGCTTGAATAAATAAAAAAAATACTCAGGCAATACCTGGTTTTCAGCTAGTTCCTAATAAGTGTAATTTCAAATCGGTCTGTGAATGGGAGCAACTCATACGTCCTACACTTTCCCCTATCTGTGTCTCCTTCTCTCTGGCTCTTTCTTCGTTCCTCTCTATTTGCCCATATTTCCTTCCAACTGCCACTAAGAGTCTGTAACCCTCCCTATAAATCTCGAATTCTCCCTCCTCATCCAGTTGCCTCTCGCGATGCAGCACTCCTTTCCCTTTCTCACTGCCACACCTCCACCCTCCACTATTCTACCTCCCTGTGACGCTCTCTCTGCTCCCATCGCCCTACCTCCAACTCTCTGTCAAATTCCTCCCCCTTGTCTTACAACTCTACGTAGAAGCAAATTTAGTGTTAAGTTCAAAATCTGGTAAGTACCGTAGTTCTTGACCGGATGGTATGTAATTTTATATATCTCCTTCAAGTTCTAAAAAACGTTTCAACAACTACTGCTTAAAAGTTATTGATATATCAAATGATATTCAGCAACTGGTGTATAATCCTGTATTTTTTTCTCATCTACTATTGGTGCCTGTTCAGTGTGTTATTTATGACTTCGTTTTCTTATGCATATGCATCACATTCAAGTTCTACATTCAACTACTACTACATAACCTAACAACATTGACATATTAACTAGTATTGAACAAATGGTGGATTAATGATTATTTATAAAATGTATAATGATGATAGTTTACAGTTCACTGCAAAGACATACACTGAGCCATGAAAGGTACGTAAAAAAGCTTAGCTTTTGGCCATTGACCTTCGTCGTGAGAGGCACATACTTTGACATAATATGTGTGTGAGTGTGAATATGTATCTTTGTTCTCTCATAAAAATTATGAAAACAGTTGCAGGTGTCTACAAGAAAATATTGTAGTAATTTTGAAAAATGCTTGAACAGAATATAAGCGATCTACGGTTAGAGATTCCTTCGTGTAAAATATTATATAAAATCGTAATATTACATGTATCCACCCCTGACTGTGTCTTGCTTCGTAAAAATGTTAATCATTTTCACTATGATACTGTGTGAAGCACATTAACTGTCATTTCTCTTCCTAATATTTTAAAACCTGGGGAACTCGATATGTCGAACTCGATAATAATATTGTTTGCCTTTGTTATGATGATTTGTAACTGCTGCAAGATGTTTATCTTGATTAGAGTATATTTGCCACACATGGTTTTAGTGCCTGCATTTTTAATTCTTTTATAATGATGCCTCTATTAAACGAAACTAATTGACGAATAATGAAGTAGGTAAACATACAGCTGAACCCTGAAAATGATTTGTTCGGAACTAAACAGATCAACCTGACATTTATTACCCAAGTTCCTACCGTTTGTTCCGTATGTTTTCTGTGATTATAAGGAGGTCCGGCGTTTTTTTTTTTTTTTTTTTTTTTAAGAGTGGGTAGTTGTCCTAAAGTTGACCCCCCCTACCCCCCGCCCCAGGCTGTCAGTAATCTGTATACACAAAAAGGTTTTGTTGGTTCGTGTATAGCCGTTAATCACCGAAAATTCTTTGAAATTTTGTTGTTGTTTGGATTTGTAGGGGGACAAAACTGCAATGGTCATCATTCCCCCTTCGAAATTTTGACACAACGTTGCCCTGTTTCTAGGTAGATATTTCTTGAATACATCGTATAAAACCTATATGTATATTACTTTTGCGATTTGTCGTATCAACGTTTGCCCATTATTAAATTTATATAAATTCATATGTGATATATACTAAAAAATTCTGTACATAAAACATATTCCAGTAGAACGTTGTTAAAATTTCAAAACATTCAGTCAAAAACTTTCGGAGATGTAAGACTTTAAACATAACAGTAAACATGGCTCTAGGTTAGGTAGAGTTCTAAGAGAGGAGGCGGAAGGGGACGAACAGGTAAAGAGTAATTATGTGGATATTAATACAAAATTATTCGGTAAACGAGAAAGGTCCATTGCGACAATCGTTTCAAAAACTTTTCC
The DNA here is from genome assembly GCA_026315105.1 of Locusta migratoria. NCBI lineage: Eukaryota > Metazoa > Arthropoda > Insecta > Orthoptera > Acrididae > Locusta > Locusta migratoria. The sequence continues at coordinate 46,900,340 of CM048751.1, read as the reverse complement.
GTACTTTCAGTCCTATTTCACTCGCTGTAATGCATGGTCTAAAATACATCGAACAGTAAGCTTCCCGCTACCGAACATACTTGACAAATAGTGTCTATTTAAAACGTCTGTTACGAATTAGGAAAAGGTTTATGTTTTATTTGAAAGCTACGATGCTGTGCTACAACGTGTCAAAAGATCAGATTTGTAAACCGTATGCTTTCTTTAAGATAGAGTGACAAGCGTTATGAAACTAAAAACTCACACGTAATGAAAATTAGACATTTTCGATTTTCACAAGGAATGGGGAACACGTAAGGAAAAAAATAAGTTAATAAAACGTTGTGGGTTGGTCCTACCGGGTGATCAAAAAGTCAGTATAAATTTGAAAACTTAATAAATCACGGAATAATTTAGATAGGTAAAAATTGACTCACATGCTTGGAATGGCATGGGGCTTTATTAGAACCACTTTTATCGGGACTTTTTTCTTCGAGGGACTGAGTGACTGTTTTGTAACTGCTACAGTAACGGGTGAGAGGTACGCCGATATGTTACAGAATCGCATCATCCCCAGCCTGGCTGATAAACACCTGTTGGAACGCACGACTTTTATGCAGGACGGCGCTCCACCCCGTATTGCTAGACGCGTGAAAGAATTGTTGCGCGAGTCTTTTGATGATGATCGTGTGCCCAGCCGCCACTTTCGTCATGCTTGGTTGGCCTCCCAGGTCCCCAGACCTCAGTCCGTGCGATTATTGGCTTTGGCGTTACCGGAAATCGCAAGAGTATCGTGATCGACTGACGTCTCTAGGGATGTTGAAAGACAACATCCGACGCCAATGCCTCACAATAACTCCGGACATGCTTTACAGTGCTGTTCAAACATTATTCCTCGACTACAGATATTATTGAGGAATGATGGTGAACATATTGAGCATTTCCTGTAAAGATCATCATCTTTGCTTTGTCTTAATTTGTTATGCTAATTATTGCTTTTCGATCAGATAAAGTCTGTCGGACAGTTTTTGATTTTTTTTTTCCTTCTAATCAAACCCTATGTCATTCCAAGCATGTGTGTCACTTTTTACCTCTCTATCTACATTATTCCGTGATTTATTAAGTTTTCAAATTTGTACTGACTTTTTGATCATCCGGTGTATACCACCAACAGTTTTTACAGCTTGAAAATCGAAAAACTGAATTTACGCTTTTTCCCAGGCCGGTCCGACCTGGATTGACCATCCCCGCCCAATGTAAATAAATATTCCTACAAATCAGGAGTGGGTATATCACCCAGGCTCAATTTCTTGAGTGGGTACAGCTACCGCGGTATCCAGTATAACGCCGTGCCTGGTTATAAGACTTCACAGATCAGCCGAATAGCTATTGATTTGTCTGACGTTGCGGTAGTTGGTTGGTGAAATATTCAGGTGCTTGCAAATATTGCATAGATCAACCTGGCAGCTGTAGAATGGGTTAGCGTTTCTGCAGCTGTTATTACTAACATATTAATGTGGTTTAACTGCTGTACAAGTCGGCTTTATAACTACTAAGTTAATCAGTTTCGTTTAATTAATGTTTGTAAATCTATCGGACCAAACTGCGTGGTCATCAGTCCGTAGCTTACAAACTACTTAAACTAACCTAACCTAAGGACAACACACACAGCCATGCCCCAGGGAGGACTCGAACCTCCACGGCGAGCAACCGCGTGCTGCGCAGCGAGACGCTTTAGACCGCTCGGCTACTCCACCGCGGCAATCAGTTTCGTTGTTCCTGGTTGATTACCTTGCCTCTCGATAATATAAAAAAAGTGGTACAATAATACGTATATATATGTGGTGCCTATTCTTTCTGATATACACAAACTATCTCTCCGCACGTTTAATTTCCTTTCCATTCTCTACAGGTGGCGTCTTGGACAGAGCAATTGCCTAGTAAACAGGAAAACAGACGATCGGGGTTCGAATCCCGGCCTGACACAAATTTTCCTCATTTATTTATTCTAGTGATCACTAGCACCTAATGTCCTAAATTCTGTAGGGAAGACATTATTATATATTGGACCAAAGCTGTTTTTATTTTAAATGCTGACTAATTTTAGGCTTTTCCCATTTTATTAAGCCACCTATTACGGAGAACAAAGTTTGTTTTACAGGAAGATACATAAATATGGCAATGTTATATTGTAGGTAAAAGTCGTTATATATATATATATATATATATATATATATATATATATATATATATATATATATATATATATATATAGTGCATAGGTCACGTTGTTTGTTTTAATTACTTTGGTGTAATTTATTAAGCTTTTGTTCCAAAGATGTTTTCGTTAAGTTTTAACGATATAACATTGCCATATTCACGTATCTTCCTGTAAAACAAACTTTTTTCTCCATAATAGGTGGCTTAAGAAAATGGGCAAAGCCCGAAACTAGCAGCTTTTGTGCAATATATAAAAATGTCTTTCCTACAACATTAAAAAGATACAAAACGCAACATATCAAAAACTTTTGCCCTAAATTCTTTTTTTTTCCTTCATGATTATTTACATACTGTAATTGGGATAAGGCAGCATTTTTTCCTCGTGCGAACTAGAGGGCTTTTCAACTGCATCCGAGTATCAGCAATATCTTGCTCCATGACTGGGAACTGAAATGCACTTCTGTTTGAATACCGAGGTTTTTTAGCCGATTATTACCGCAATGACCTATATTAGTTCCGTGCGTCAATGCGACAGTCCAGTTACAAAAAGTTACTGTCAAAACCGTTGTCAAACTAAGTTACAAATTGTGCAGACTAATAAAATCAAATAAAGAAATAAACAATAGCCACACGACGTCCAGTTCATTGCAGTTAATATCGTAACTATAGATTATTTGCTGCAATATGAGAACTTGATCTTCCAGTTTCCTAAGCAGTTTCTCTTTAAATCCCGATAAAAATTGTGGTAAGATGGACGGCGAGGTTTTCGAAATGCTTTTTACGTACTTGCCAACTAGCGCGCTAGTAATTTCCGCAGCATACCGCTTCCGAACTCTGTATAATAAGTAGTTATCTATATCCATAGATATTGCTGTTCGTTAGTTTCACTAAAACTCGAGAACGGCTGAACCGATTTCGCTAATTTTAGTCTTGAAATATTCGTGTAAGTCCAGGGAAGGTTTAAACGATCATGAAATATGGAAAAGTTGTCCGGAAAAAGAGGAAAATCGGAAAAAAACTAAAACAGCTTTTTCCTGTGTGGTATCAATATCGTTTGTCCAGTTGCGATAAAATCTTGTAAATTTCATATCGAAAGCAAGAGGAAGGTTCGTATCAAATGAAAATTTGGAAAATTCATTCTGGTCTTGGAAAAGTTTTCAGTAAAAAAAAAAAAGGAAACAATAGGGACACTTAAATCCGGAAAGTAGCAAAGTTCGAAGGAAGTTCCTTTTTCACATTGTTCCTAAATGTGCTCAACACTATAAGTTGAGAACCGTTCATCCGACTGCGATGAAATTTTGATCATTTGTCTTCAACGAAAAATTTGGGAAAGTCACAAAGAAACTTTGAAAATTTGCGAGAAACTGAAATAGCTTTTTTTTTTTCAATGGTATATCAATATTATTCGTCTGATTGCGATAAAAGTTTGCACATTCGCCGTTCAAAGCAAGAGTAACGTTCTTATGAAATGAAAATTTGAAAAAGTTTCCCGGAAAATTGGAATATTCAGGAAAAATAGAAAGATTTTTTAATGAAATATCAATACCATTCATTTGATTGCAATAAAATTTTGCACATTCGCCGTTCAAAGCGAGAGGAAGGTTTGAGTGAAGTAAAAGTATTGAATTCTTGCCCAGAAAATAGAAAAAATTGTTGAAAACTGAAAGAGCCCTTTCCTTTGGGATATCAATATCATTCGTACGAATGCGATAAAATTTTTCACATTTGACGTTCTGCCTTTCTATCCACTTTTTACTAAAGGGTCAATGCATTTTTAAAAGTTAATTGTAACTTCTGAAAAATAGTTAAGAAGTCAAGAGCAAATAGCTTTTCCAGCGTAATTATTGTTCAATATTTCTTCGCTTTATATACTTCAAATAAAAAAAAAAAATATTTTGAATTACACACTTTCTAAAATTGAATTACACACTTTCTAAAATATGTATATCATCACAATAGATTCAGTCATTTATTTAATGATATATTGCGAAATCGGATCAGCCGTTCTCGAGTTTTAGCGAGACTAACAAACAGCAATTCATTTTTATCTTTGATACTTCGTATACGGGTTCAGATTGTCTAAAGCGAACTTTACTCTTTCAAAGTATATTTCTGAACGCAACCAACACAACAACGAAGTCACTATTTTACATGTTTTAAATCTAAATTTTTCTCGCAATTGTTCTATGTTTTATCACCATTTAAAACTTCCCTGAACTTTCACGAATGTGGCATGAACATTATCCTGGACATGTGTGCGTAATTTGTCCACTCTTTCGGCTCACTATCGAGCCGATGCTTAGACTACCTGGTGATGCCTTTATAAAGCTACTGAGTGTAAAATACATATGATTTAAATTAAACCTTAACGTCCTAGGTGTGGTCTCACAGACCGCAAACGGTTATTGTTAGTCAATTTTTAATGGACAGGGGTGGGGAAGGATAAAACAGCGTTGCGCAATCGTTGCTTCCAACACCTGCACTGTTTTCCATTGTCAGTAGCCACGTTAACGCGAGTCGGAGCAGTATTATTACATCTTCTTTTGTTCTAGCGGTCTCTCAGACTGCACCGGGGCCTTTGTGTTACGGATTCCGCACCGAGCTCTTCCTCTACTGTGGTTACTATAGCCCCTCACTCTGAGGATACTGTTTTCAAATGGTTTGAAGACCATTCAGAAACTGATGTAGAATCAGACAGTGACTATGAGATTCAAAGTGAACGTAATTCAGACTCAGAATAGTGTGAAAGAGAAGAAGAAATTGTATTTGGACCTGTGAAACGTAGAACATGCTCCACTGTGGCCTAAAAAAGAATAAAAAGTTTTTTTTATATTTGCCACTGTCCAAGAAGCCCACCTACCTTGAGTATTCTACCAAAATTTACATCGAGTGCAGAGAAAACATTTGAAAAGACAAAAGTTACCAACAAAGCAGTAGTGAAATTCTTACTTTGGTGATTTTTTCTGGAGACTTTCTTATGTTTTTACCATTAAATGCATAGTTGTTGTTGTTGTTGTTGTTGTGGTCTTCAGTCCGGAGACTGGTTTGATGCAGCTCTCCACAATACCCTATCCTGAGCAAGCCTCTTCATCTCTACATAAGAACGGCAACCTACATCTGTCTGAATCTGCTTACTGTATCCATCTCTTGGTCTTCCTCTTCGATTTTTACCCCACACACTTCCCTCCAATGCTAAATTTACGATTCCCTGATGTCTAAGAATGTGTCCTACCAAGCGATCCCGTCTTTTAGTCAAGGTATGCCAAAAATTTCTTTTCTCCCCAATTCTGTTCAGTACCTCCTCATTAGTTATGCGATCCACCCACCCAATCTGCAGCATTCTTCTGTAGCACCACATTTCAAAAGCCTCAATCCTCTTCCTGTCCGCACTGTTTATCGTCCATGTCTCACTCCCATACAAGGCAACGCTCCATACAAATGCCTTCAGAAAGGACTTCCTTAGGCTTAAATCAATATTCGATGTTAACAAATTTCTCTTTTTCAAGAACGCTTTTCTACCCATTGCCATTCTGCATTTTATATCCTCTGTACTGCGACCATCATTTGTTATTTACTGCTCAAGTAACAAAACTCATCTACCTCCTTTATTGCTTCGTTTCCCGATCTAATTCCTTCAGCATCACCTGATTTTCTTACACTGCACTCCATTACCCTAGTTTTGCTCTTGTTAATGTTCATCTTATATGCACCTTTCAGCACACTGTCCATTCCGTTCAACTGCTCTTCCAGGTCCTTTTCTGTATCTGACAGAATTACTATGTCGTCGGCAAAACGCAATGTTTTTAAATCTTCCCCCTGAACTTTAATTCCTTCACCAAATTTCTCCTTGCTTTCCTTTATAGCTTGCTCAATGTACAAATTGAATAACAATGGAGAAAGACTACAACCCTGTCTTACTCCCTTTCCAACCCCTGCATCCCTTTCATGCCCTTCAACTCTGACAACCGCTGTCTGGTTTTTGTACAAGTTGTAAATCACCTTACGCTCTCTATATTTTACACCTGCTTTCTTCAGAACTTGAAAGAGTTTATTCCAATCAACATTGTCAAAAGCCTTCTCCAAATCTACAAAAGCTATAAATGTAGGTTTGCCTTTTCTTAATCTATCTTCTAGGATAAGCCGTAAAGTGAGTATTGCCTCCCTTGTTCCTACATTTCTCCTTAACCCAAACTGATCTTCCCCGAGGTCGGCTTCTACCAGTTTTTCCATCCTTCTGTATATAATTTATGTTAATATTTTGCAACCATGACTTATTAAACTGATGGTTCTGTAGTTTTCACACCTGTCTGCACCCGCTTTCTTTGGAATGGGGATTATAACATTTTTCTTAATGTCTGAGGGTACTTCGCCTGTCTCATACATCCTACACACCAGTTTAAATAGTTTTGTCATGGCTGGTTCTCCCAGAGACTTTAGTAGCTCTGAGGGTATGTCATCTACTCCAGGGGCCTTGTTTCGACTTAGGTCTGTCAGGGCTCTGTCAAATTCTTCTCTCAGTACAGTATCTCCTATTTCATCTTCATCTACATCCTCTTCCCTTCCTACAATATTGTCACTAAGTTCATTTCCTTTGTAGAGCCCCTCTATATACTCTTTCCACCTTTCAGCTTTCCCTTCTTTGCTGAGAACTGGTTTTCCATCAGTGTCCTTGATATTCATAGAGCTGTTTTTCTTATCTCCAAATGTTTCTTTTACTTTCCTGTAGGCTGTGTCTATTTTTCCCCTATTTATACATTCTTCTACATCCTTGCATTTGCCTTCTAGCCACTCCTTCTTAGACATTTTGCACTTTCTGTCAATCTCATTTCTTAGTCGTCTGTATTCCATTTTGCCTGTTTCATTTACTGCATTTTTATATTTTCTTCTTTCATCAATTAAATTTAGTATCTCCTGTGATATCCAAGGATTTTTTGTAGGTCTTGCCTTCCTACCTATTTTGTCCTCTGCTACCTTCACTATTTCATCTCTCAGTTTTACCCATTCCTCCTCTACTGTTTAATTTTCCCCTGTTTCTGTCAATTGTTACCTAAAGCTCCCTCTGAAATTCTTAAGAACCTCAGGTTCGTTCAATTTATCCAGGTCCCATCTCCTTATTTTCCTACCTTTTTGTAGTTTCTTCAGTTTCAGCCTACAGTTCATAACCAACAAGTTATGGTCAGAGTCTATAACTGCCCCTGGGTACGTCTTACACTGTAAAACCTGGTTCCGAAATCTATGTCTTACCATTATAAAATCTATCTGGTATCTCCCGGTGTCTCCTGGTCTCTTCCACGTATACAACCTTCTTTTGTGATTCTTGAACCAGGTGTTTGTTATAACTAAATTATGTTCTGTACAAAATTCTACCAGGCGGCTTCCTCTTTCATTCCTTTTGCCCAGACCATATTCACCTACTATCTTCCCTTCCCTTCCTTGTCCTACTACCGAATTCCAGTCTCCTATAACAATTACGTTTTCCTCTCCCTTAATTGTCTGAATAATTTCCTTTAGCTCCTCATATATTTCTTCGATTTCCTCATCATCGGCAGAGCTAGTTGGCATATAAACCTGTACTACTGTTGTCGGTGTTGGCTTCGTATCTATCTTAACAATGATAATGCGATCACTGTGCTGCTCATAGTAGTTTACCCGCATTCCTATTTTCTTATTCATTATCAATCCTATTCCTGTGATACCCCCAATTGATTTTGTATTTATAATCCTGTACTCACCTGACCAGAAATCCTGTTCATCCTGCCACCGAATTTCACTAATCCCCACTATATCTAACTTCAACCTATCCATTTCCCTTTTTAAATTTTCTAATTTTCCTACTCGATTAAGGGACCTAACATTCCACGCTCCGAACCGTAGAATGCCAGTATTGTTTTTCCTGATGACAACATCCTCCTGAGTAGTCCCCGCCCGGAGATCCGAATGGGGGACTATTTTACCTCCGGAATATTTTACCCGAGAGGATGCCATCATCAAATGTTCATACAGTAGAGCTGCATGTCCTCGGGAAAGGTAACGGCTGTAGTTTCCCCTTACTTTCAGCCGTTCGCAGTAGCTGTGTGGCAAAGCCACAGTAGCTGATGTTACAAGGCCAGCTCAGTCAATCATCCAGACTGTTGCCCCTGTAACTACTGAAAAGGCTGCTGCCCCTCTTCAGGAACCACACGTTTGTCTGGCCTCTCCACAGATACCCCTCCGCTGTGGTTGCACCTACGGTACGGCTATCTGTATCGTTGAGGCACGCAAGCCACCCCACCTCGGCAATGTCTGTGGTACATGGGAGTGCATAGTAAACAATAAAAAAGGGCACAAAGTAAAATTTAAAGGCCAGAGTATTTGACTTTTTACAGTGATAAATGTGCGCCTCGGTTTCACAGTGGTAGAGTGCCAGACTATGAATCCAAAGGTCGTGGATTCGATCCCCGCCAGGTCCTAGGATTTTTATCTGTCACTTTCCACTTCTTTCACCTCTGGCAGAATTGCTCATGTGAAAAATGTCGAGTAGCACCGTGGTTCGGAACCCACGTTAAACTGTAGGTCCCCCCATAACTGGCTGGGTAAGTCAGTTCGAAGGTCGGAGGAAGGCAACGGCATACCACCTCCAAACAGGACCATGCCTAGTAAAGCACTGTGGTGTTCAAACCAATCTTCGGATTGTTGACTGCTTTACCGGTTTTTAATAAAATAATATAATGTTAAATCCATTTACTGCAGTTTTCCGTTTGAATATATATATTTCATAAAATAAATTTTAAAATACATTCCTTTTGCAGAATTTAAGTAGAGAAAAGTAGCCTTTTGCGTAATAAATCGAATTAGTTCACTTAGATAGCAATGAGGACTATTTATGATTTTTTTTTTTAAATTGCGGTCTGTCAGACCGGACCTGGGACAAAGTGTGGCAGAAAAATGACCTGGGAAGCTTAGGGTTAATATGGTTTATATTAAGAGGTAAGTGATACGAAGTTCACCGGGTCATCTAGTTTACCACTAAATAGGTGTCGTGTTAGCGCGAGAAGTTAATACTGTTTTACCACCCGTGCAGGCTACTGGAATGGCATGCGGAGAAAGCTAAAACCGCGGAGTCCGCATTCCAGCAGAGGGAAGGAAGGAATGCCTGTGTTTGCGCGGTTACCGCGTCCACGGTATTCGGTCGCAAAAGTCAATAAGCCGATGGGCGCGCTCGAGAATTTAATCTCATTAGCACTGTTTATCCGGCAGTTATTCCGATGCGGCAGAGCAAATATGAGAAACATTGTCGAGCCGGGATCAAACGCGACAGATTTGAAAACGTTTTCGAAAAGGCAGCGATACAATACAACGTATGACGCCATCCAAATAAAGCGGATCACGCAACCAGGTACTGGCTAAATGCGGAAGATAGGGCATCTGTTTGTGATCACTTTAAAACTTCCGTTCCTACCGTCCTTAGCGCAGCTTTTGGAATAAATTCAACATAAGTGTAATAATATCTCTGGTTGACTAACTTTTAACGCTGGCTGAACCTAAAATATCAGAACTAACGAGAGACGGCAGAAAGAATGTAACAGGAAACAGAAGGAAACGTAAAAACTAATTTAACTGAAAGTCATGATGAACTTTTAACCGGTAACAGAAACGCAACGAAACAAGATGGAAGTGTGAAACTGTCACCAAATGAAAGAAAAACTCTCCAGCTTTATGTTACATAATTTCTGCCGCTTGTGATCACTTTAAAACTTCCGTTCGTACCGTCCTTAGCACAGCTTTTGGAATAAATTCAACATAACTGCCATAATCTCTCTGGTTGACTAACTTTTAACGCTGACTGAACCTAAAATATCATAACTAACGAGAGACGGCGAAAGAATGTAACAAGAAACTGGAGGAAACGTCAAAACTAATTTAACTGAAAGTCATGATGAACTTTTAACCGGTAACAGAAACGCAACGAAACAAGATGGAAGTGTGAAACAGTCACCAAATGAAAGAAAGACTCTCCCCAGCTTTATGTTACATAATTTCTGCCGTTTGTGCTCACTTTAAGACTTCCGTTCCTACCGTCCTTAGCACAGCTTTTGGAATAATTCAACATAACTGCCATAATCTCTCTGGTTGACTAACTTTTAACGCCTGCTGAACCTAAAATATCAGAACTAACGAGAGACGGCAGAAAGAATGTAACAGGAAACTGGAGGAAACGCCAAGAATAATTTAACTGAAAGTCATGATGAACTTTTATCCGGTAACATAAACGCAACGAAACAAGATGGAAGTGTGAAACAGTCACCAAATGAAAGAAAAACTCTCCAGCTTTATGTTACACAATTTTCATTGTTGTGTGCGTTCAAAGTAATGATGCAACAATGAAGTAAAACGAACTGCATAGCTCAAGCTGGTCCGAAAAGTCATGCTGCGGTTTTAACTGATCATAGAAAAGCAACGAAACAGGATAGAAACAGGAAACCTTCATTAAATGAATGTTGTAAGTTTGGATACCTGTTCAGTGCAGTTCGATGTTGCTTCCATTTGTCACTCAGATATTTGAAATTGATTAATACATGACACGTTGAAGGACATCAGATGTAACGGAGAGAACCACGTCTCTGATTCTCTCCTTTAAATGGTTTGTGTCATTGATGTGAACACTGAACAGACACTGCTTCTCATAAGCCCACAAGAAAAAGTCTTGGGGCGTTACGTCCGGGGATGGTGGTGTCCATCCCTTAAATTCCACGCCCCCTCCCCTCCGATCTGTCTGGGAAAATGTAGAGGAGATGGCACCTTCACCATCATCATGAATTTATGGAACTCTGTACAGTTGCAACATGTGTAGGTAGTTGGCATCAATCTCCAGCGAAATAAATAATTAAAAAACACGTGGGTCTATAATGTTATCATGCGAGACGGTACACCAGACCTCCAATGTAATTGGTACTCGGTGCAGGAAAGAGGTATCTCGGGATTTCATATTCTGACAATGTAGTAACACGATCAGCATACTCATGGAATGAGACATCACCAAACACCACCTTTGTTAGGAAGCATCGCTAATTCAAATAGTTTGGGCCTGTCATATAGCGTGTAACAACTGCAAACTGCAGCTTCTAAAACGCATAAATTTCTTCAAAACTACATGGACTGTAGCCTTGTTAAACTACAGTTCGCATCGATTTATTACGGCTAATTATGTTGATGAATCGCTTCTACGGGTTCATCATTAACCGAAGAAGAACCAGATCATTCTTGGTCCAACAGACTGCCAGTTTCCTTCAACTAGTGATCCCACCGACTAATGATATTTCTGTGACACGAGACTTCATAGTGCACATGACACTCACGCCAAACAACGATTCAAATTCAGCAAAGCCACAATACACACTGAACATTCTTGACTCAAGCTGCCGGGCCTACTGCAACTACTTAATTCTCTTTATTTGGCCGTTGCGTCATTACTTGCAAGCGCAAACAATAAAAAATTTATATCTATAACTTGGAGTGGTATTCTTTGATCTTTAATTCGGCTAAGGTTTGACAGTTCCAACTTCCATCTTTCTCTTTCTGTGACCAGTTAAAACTACACCATTATATTATATACTCACTATATTAAGGCAGGATAACACAACGATGATTATTCATCAACATCTAAACGATTTCATTGTACATTACTGGCCATTAAAATTGCAACACCAAGAAGAAAGGCAAATGATAAACGGGTATTCATTGGACAAATATGCTGGAACTGACATGTGATTACATTTTCACGCAATTTGGGTGCATAGGTCCTAAGAACTCAGTACCCAGAACAACCACCTCTGGCCTTAATAATGCTCTTGATACGCCTGGGCATTGAGTCAAACAGACCTTGGCTGGCGTGTACAGGTACAGATGTCCATGCAGCTTCAACACGACACCACAGTTCATCAAGAGTAGTGACTGGCGTATTGTGACGTGCCAGTTGCTCGGCCACCATTAACCAGACGTTTTCAATTGGTGAGAGATCTGGAGAATGTGCCAGTCAGGGCAGCAGTCGAACATTTTCCGTATGCGGTCGTGCATTATCCTGCTGAAAAGTAGGGTTTGGCAGGGATAGAATGAAGGGTAGAGCCACGAGTCTTAACATATCTGAAATGTAACGGCCATTGTTCAAAGTGCCGTCGATGCGAACAAGAGGTGACCGAGAAGTGTAACTAATGGCACCCCATACCATCACGCCGGGTGATACGCCAGAATGGCGATAACGAATACACGCTTCCAATATGCGTTCACCTCGAAGTCGCCAAACACGGATGCCACTATCATGATGCTGTAAACAGAGGATTCATCCGAAAAAAAAATGACGTTTTGCCATTCGTGCACCCAGGTTCGTCGTTTCGTACACCATCGCAGGCGCTCCTGTCTGTGATGCAGCGTCAAGGGTAACCGCAGCCGTGGTTCCGAGCCGATAGTCTATGCTGCTGCAAACGTCGTCGAACTGTTCATGCGTTTGGTTGTTGTCTTGCAAACGTCCCCATCTGTTTACTCAGGTTCGAGACGTGGTTGTACGATCCGTTACAGCTATGCGGATAAGATGCCTGTCATCTCGACTGCTAGTGATACGAGGCCGTTGGGATCCAGCACGGCGTTCCGTATTGCCCTCCTGAACCCACGGAATTCTGCTAAAAGTCATTGGATCGCGACCAACGCGAGCAGCAATCGCGATAGGCTACAATCCGACCTTTATCGAAGTCGGAAACGTGATGGTGCGCATTTCTCCTCCTTACACGAGGCATCACAACAACGTTTCACCATGCAACGCCGGTCAACTGCTGTTTGTGTATGAGAAATCGGTTGGAAACTTTCCTCATATCAGCCACCGGCGCCAACCTTGTGTGAATGCTCTGAAAAGCTAATCACTTGCATATCACAGCGTCTTCTTCCTGTCGGTTAAATTTCGCGTCTGTAGCACGTCATCATCGTGGTGTAGCAATTTTAATAGCCAGAAGTGTAGTTCACACTTAAAAGCCAAGTGGTTTATAGTAAAGTTTACTACTTTTTCAACAAATTACGGGTATGCTGCCGGGTGACATACTCCACCACCGATGATATTTCGACAGGAGCGCACCCTGCTTCCAGAGGCAGATGAAAGAGGTCATATGGACAGGACATACAACCATGATACGTGTAATCAATCTTTAACAACAAAAGTTTAAACATTTACCGGTACCATCAACGGATCTATGCATGCATCATCAGACATCGTCAAATACGCACTCCCTAAAGCTAGTACTATTTATACTAACAAGACTCTACACTCTGTTTAGATAACGTAATTCAGTGCACCTTAATTACAACTTGTATTGATGCAAATGTAAAGAAAATCTTCGGTATTACCACAAGTATATACTCTAATTGCATTAGTAATTATTTAGGAATTATCGACCCACATACATGGAAACGGTCTGCTAGCCTCCTAACGAGCAAACCGATGACTAAGGCAGTTCAAGCTCCTTGTCGCCCTACTTTTCAACCACTCCATCAGTGAGAACTGGAAACCGGATCCCAAGAGCCTATCAGTACCACTCATGTCTCTTTAATGCTACCAACCAAAACATCTCTCTGCAAACTACAAAATCAAAATGATCAAATGTTTGTAAAGCTTATGGGACTTAATTGCGGGTCAACAGTCCATAAACTTACAAACTACTTATGAATTACCTTATTTTAAAGACAGCACAAACATATATGTCCTAGGGTGGATTCGAACCCCCGACGGGGAACTGCCTCGCGCGTTGCAGCATAACGCCTCAATGCGCTCGGCCGTTCCGCCGTGGCCAGCAACTACATAAACATTCTTAACACTCTAATCACTTATGCACCAATAGCCATTGTCTTGTCATTTCGAACGAATATTACCCTCGATAAATGTCTGTAATACATCCCATTACAAAGAAAATTATTGACAAATGCACAGAACAGCTAACAAGAAAAGATCCAAATCAGTACCAATTTCTTTCTCTTACATATATCTAAATATTCCAACCACCAACGCAAAATAGCCTTCACCATTTCTAAGTAATACAACATACGAACAATTTTTTCGATTACCAACAGTAATTCTTTTGAGATTAAACACACTTGCCAATGACGGTAACTAGCCCACTTTGTCAGCTAACTATAGGGGTTTACTGAACTCGATGCTTCTCGATCGAAGAACAGTTTACACTGCAATCATAACACGTACGTTTCCTAGATGTTTACATCCACATCTAAGAAACCACTAACAGACGCGATGCATGAAACACCACCCTAAAACACAACCATCCTAGTAATAAATGACTGTGAATTTGTAAAAATGTGGAACATCCCTGTGTTACAACGAATCGTATGATCAACCAGTTCGAACTCTGTATTTAATGCTGAAGGACTCTGACTTAAGCATCTCCAGTGCAAAATACCAGAAGGTCTGGGTGTAGAGGTGGGGATGGGCTTTCCCCCTGGCGTCGGCTTCCAAAACACCGCCATCTTGAATTTTGCGATCGGCCATTAGAGGGATGGGGGTGGGTTTCCCCCAAACTGACACCGTCTTGGATTTTGGGTCTGGCCTGTCCAAGCCCTAATACGTACAGTATACATGGATCAGCAGTTTCGTTACAGGGTGCCTACATGTTTGATTCTGTACATAAAACAATTGCTTCATCCTTTGTTTATTTCGTAATTTAACCTAACTCAGTTGTGTATTAGGTGTTCTAACCCTTAGTGTTTTCACAGTGCATTTTAATCAGGGATCTTGTACAGCACATTAATTGAGAAACGCAATGTATCGAGTCTTATCTTCGCCATGTAATTCTTCCACTTGTTCCATGTTATTAAAGAAACTGTGTAGGCTGTGATGCTGCAGAAAATCGGACTTGTATACTGAAGTATCAACGCTTATTATAAGAATTTCTCATGATAACATTACTTTTCTGTAATATGACAGTTAATGATGCTGAACTTTGACTTAAAAATCACTTCATAATCTAGAAAACTTATTGAATGTGGTTTTGGTTGTCTCATAGTATCAAGCTTTTTAGGTACTAAATTGTCAGTAAAAAAGAGCATTCACATTTTTTCAGAAATACGATGTTACTCATAGAAGAATGTAGTCTATTGATTAACTGCTTTAAAAATTCTTTATTATTTCACAAATCACGTTTCAAGTTTGCTCTGATTCACGTATATATTTGTTAATTTGCACCTAATACCACTAACCAGTCCATTTTTACTCCCAATACTTTTACCTATTTCGGTTTAAGGCACTTCATAAAAATGTGTCGCTAATATAAACGTCAAATCACTTATGAAAACAAATATGTTTAAAGTATTTATGCAAATCTCTCATTTTGACATGTTATTTGGGTATCAATTTATAATAGTCAGTTCCAAATTTCAACAATGTCACCCCTCATTTTATCAGTTCGTTGAAAGTGATCGAGCAGAGAGCTCTAGGCTGAGTAGTGTGCGGTGCTTGTTGTGTGAAGCACGTGTGATTTCTAACCGGATGTTCCACAGTGTCAGCGTTTCTAAGAATGTAGAGAGGGCTATGTGGGACCTTTGATGCAGTGTGGCCGCCACTAATTATTTTATAGAAGTTGTTTGACGAAGGTCTTTAAATGGAATACTGGACTCTGTTTATCGACTATCTGATTCTCAAGTTTTGAATTAACAGTCTGGCGGAAACCTTAATTTTCATTGAAGCAAGAAACATATCAGTACAGACAATGAGACTCTCAGTATACAGCTTCACGATTTGAGCTGATTGATAACCTTTAATGTTGGATTTATAAACTTTTATTGTACCAAGTGATCAAAACCTCAGTGTAAATTTGAAAACTTAATAAATCATAAATAATGTGGATAGAGAGGTAAAAATTGCCACGCATGCTTGGAATGACATAGGATTTTATTAGAACAAAAAAAAAAAAAAAAAGTTCAAAAAATGTCTGACAGATGGCCCTGGACAGCAAAACGTCAGTGACTGCTAACGTGCTGGGTGAGAGGTACGTCGATATGTTACAGAATCTCATCATCCCCAGCCTGCCTGCTGGAACGTACGATTTGTTATGCAGGATGGCGCTGCACCCCATATTGCTAGACGCGTGAAAGATCTCTTGCGCGCGTCGTTTGGTGATGATCGTGTGCTCAGCCGCCACTTTCGTCATGGTTGGCCTCCCAGGTCCCCAGACCTCAGTCCGTGCGATTATTGGCTTTGGGGTTACCTGAAGTCGCAAGTGTATAGTGATCGATCAACATCTCTAGGGATGCCGAAAGACCCGACGCCAATGCCCACCATAACTCCGGACATGCTTCACAGTGCTGTTCACAACATTATTCCTCGACTACAGCTATTGTTGAGGAATGATGGTGGAGCATTTCCTATAAAGAACACCATCTTTGCTTTGTCTTAATATATTATGCAAATTATTGCTTTTCTGATCAGATGAAGCGTCATATGTCAGACAGTTTTTGAAATTTTTTTCTGATTTTGGTTCTAATAAAACCCTATGTCATTCCAGGCAAGTGTGTCAATTTTTACCTCTCTATCTAGATTCTTCCGTCATTTATTAAGTTCAAATTTATATATAGTTCAATTTGGAACCATGTGCAAATAATCCACCCTTATATAGTGGGGATGGACAGATAACAGTCAAATTACAGGGAGATAGAGGGTAGTTGTCGCCAGGAAGGTGCGTTGTAGAAATACTGAAGATTATGGGTTCACTTTACTTAAACCTATATCTGGTCCTCCCTGTGCAGGAGTAGAAAAGTAGGGCTGGGCAAATGATACTCGCGTTCGAACATGCTCGGGATTTCCCGGTACAGCAGCGAACTCGATACAGTATCGAACTGTTCGAACACTCAGATAATAGATGACTTGCGCTGCGTATCTCGAAACGATACGTGGGAAATGTTGAGGTTACGGAGCTGTCGCTTTGCTCAGAACTAATTTGATAGGAAGTACAAGTACATGTAAAAAGATCAACATTATGAAAAACAGTATATTTTATTTAAAACAGTGCATACGTGATTTGTCTGGTAAAGGTAAAAAAGGTAAAGCAGTCAACAATCCGAAGATTGGTTTGAACACCACAGTGCTTTACTAGGCATGGTCCTGTTTGGAGGTGGTATGCCGTTGCCTTCCTCCGACCTTCGAACTGACTTACCCAGCCAGTTATAGGGGGACCTACAGTTTAATGTGGGTTCCGAACCACGGTGCTACTCGGCATTTTTCACATGAGCAGTACTGCCAGAGGTGAAAGAAGTGGAAAGTGACAGATAAAAATCCTAGGACCTGGCGGGGATCGAACCCGCGACCTTTGGGTTTGTAGTCTGGCACTCTACCACTGTGCAACCGAGGCGCACTTTTGTCTGGTATCACTGCAAAATAAAAAAAAAAAAAAAATAAAAAAAAATATCGCTGATCAAAGATAAACAAAAAAATAAATAAAAATTTCAGTGTATCGTTACATGTTGATGTTAGGTGAACACATTAAGCGAAAGATATGTTCAAAATACTTCAGATTTTCATCCTCTCCAAACAGAAACTATATGAGAAATTTATAGCTTGAGATAATGTCAGTTTAATATGACGCATTGGGATCCGCTCACCCGTCTAGTAATACCTCGCCTTCAGTATCTGAGCTAAGCACAGGTTCTTACGGCGTGACACCCGTACTTGAAGAAACTGGTACTAACTTCTTAACCCATTAAATTCAATAGTCCGGATCGTGGCAACTCCTACAGCTTGGGGACAAAATGGCAGATAGTTCAGCTCGGGTTTATAGGAGCCTTAGTTCGAACATTTCCCGAGATTTCCCGAAATGTGACGTAAACTGTTCGAACAGTTCGAGTCATGTTGAAACCCAGCTCTATAGAAAAGTCAACTGAAACTATTGAATATCGCTGACTGGCGGACTCTCTGGCAGCAGACGGCTGTGACAGGCGTGTCCGCCTCCCATTGGCCGGTAACCGCCGCCGCGACAGGCAGATTTCAGCCGCGGCGGCAGAGCGCGCTGGCGTCTGCTTCCGCTTCCGTCCGCAGCCGCTGCTGGGTTATTAAGGGCGCGACGCACCGCCAAAAGGGATTACGCGGCCGCTCCCTCTGCATCCGCTTAGCGGACACTCCTAATTTTTAGGCGAGTCACGGGCGACGGAACGGGATCCCACTGCCCGCTGTCCGCTTCAGAAGAGATTACGGATTTGTCCGCAGGCCTTTGTGAAGGCTGGTCTGCGAAAGGACTGCGAATCGCGCCGATACCGCGACTGGGCTGTGACACTCACAGCGGAATGAACGCGTCATTCCGCCAGAGCGGTCTGCTGTTTAGAACCAGTATTGACACAAAGAGGGCTGTTATGTATCAACGACGCTTACATACACCATCTGCGTGATACAAATGGAGAACGGAAAAGGCATTAACGTACAGTAACTTCAGTAAGCACACACACTTAACAGCATTTTACTGCAGACAAAACCACTTTTGTCCATGGAATTTTTATCATGGTACCTTGTAATTCTTTCCACATATATTGCACGATATGGTTCTCGAGTCTAACTTCTCGAAATACTTCCACGTAACCGACAAACGCACTGCTGATAACATTATTCCCATTTTTACAAAAAAAAAAAAAAAAAAAAAAAAAAAACCACTTATGGGACTTAACTACGGGGTCATCAGTCCCTAAACTTACTAACTACTTACGAACTACCTTACACTAAGGACGGCACAAATATCCATGCCCGAGGGGGGATTCGAACCCCCGATCATAGTGGCCGTGCAGACCGCGACTGAAGCGCCTTAGTCCCCGCGGCCACCGCGGCCGGCCCAGAACACCTCATGTTGACTGTCATCTTTACACATTGCTGCCAACGCCAGCGACGTTGCAGTTTATGTTGGTAGCACTGAGTGCCAATTTCATCTTCACCGCCCTTTTTACTTCATCCACACAGTCAATGAGAAACGAAAGTAGAGTTATATTCTACTGCAGTTGCAAAAGAAAAATTTAAACATTTACCGAAAATTGTGAAAAGAATAATTGTAATTAAAAAAAATCGGGACCCGGTATTTGCATTTTGATATGATATATCGACGTTTCCACGAAATAAATATATCGATACGTATCTATATTAATTGAGAATATCGATATTTTATCAGCTGCCTTAGGACACACCATCCGCTCCTACACCAGATCGGCTTTGCATTAATAATGTCGTGTGGCTCTTTGCAATGTGTAGACGCGACGTGGAGTGCTGTAACAAGCAACACATCCAGAGCTTCACTGCTTCATTGTTCAGGCTTGTTGCGGTAGTTATAGTTGAGCCAGCAATGTTGACAAAAATCACACCCAAACCTTCAGATGCCGAACAGTCAGGTAGGTAAGAGGCGTTGTATATCGACAGACTATCAAACAAAACTTCAATGTAATTCGTGCAGTGCTCTGCCGTTCAACTGCAACTGCGTAGCCGAGAAGTAATAAGTTACGCTTGTCCTACAGTACCTTACCAGTGAGCCTGCGTCGACTTGAGCTCCCGTGGGGAAGTCTATAGAGCGTACGTTTATCGTATCGAGGGTCCTGGGTTCGGGCCCTGCTGATGCGAACTATTTTTCCATATTAGATTGGAAACTGTTGTACATTAAAAGTGCACCACTGTACGTAACAAGAGCCTTGCTTTGTCACTAAAATTAGTAAATAAGGTCCGTGTGAACTACAGGTTACTTCCTGCTGCAGAGCCTTGTTCCCTGGCCCAAAATGAGAACAGACGCGTTTCAAATTACTTCAATAACAGGAAGTTAATACTACAATGGTCAATATACATATAAGCTCACGCGTTATCATACACAGACATCAATAAGCAAGCCACCACAATTAAAGTTATCTCAGAAAGGTGGCTAAGAAAACATTTATGGCGCAACGGAATTTAGTCGTTAGAAACATTGCATCTGAGCATGTTCTCGGCACTTGTGAAACAATATTAAATAAAAGAGGGAAGGTGCTCTAAAACCACAACTTATGGGCAACTTACGGAATATGCTGAACTTAAACTTGTTTATTCAGATAGAAAACAAGCAAAATGGGGAACCAATTTTGTTAATACAATAAAATTCATGTCTTACATGGATTAATGCGGAGAGTGCCCAGCCTAAATTATACACGATTTAACACTACTGGAGGGGGGGGAGGGGGAGGATTCACAAACAAAACTTATTCTCTCACACACACGCAATGCCACAGCGAAACTCACCAAAACAGCGTGCTGAGACGTGGCGGAAACAGGCGCCGCTATCGTAGGCGAAATTCAGCAAGTCGGAGGTAGCACAAAACACGTTGAAGCTGGCTCTGGTCTGTCGTGCCTGTTTTAGATGTGCGTGTGTATAGCCAAGTTAAATTACTTGAACCACGAGCAAACACACTAACGGCGGCACAAGGCTACGTTACATACACGCACTCCACTGAAGGTGGAAAGTTGAATTCATTATACAAAATCACGCTGGATTCTTGAGTTGGAGTCTGTTAGAAATCGAGCTAGGTACTGGTTTTATAAGAGAAGTGGCGTGAACTCAGGCGACTAGCTGCATACCCCGAAAGTTGGAACTCGGACCCACGTGGTTCCGAAAACCGATAAAATTGAATAAATTCAGTTTCCGAAAAATAAAGAAAATTGACTACGGCATGTAATCCATAGAAATACTTAGAATTATATAAGGAAGCGAATGAAATACGGCTACACGCGATAGGGGGCGATTACCGAGACGGATGAAGTCCAGTCTCAGAAAAACCACAAAAATGAAATAATTACAAAGTCGGAAAAATAAAAATAAGAATTATGGCATGCAACCCGTAGAGATGTTTAGAATTACATGAAGAAGCGGAAGAAATGCAGCTACACGCGATAGGGAGCGCTTACAGAGACGGATGAGGTCCAGTCTCAAGAAACTCGTAAAAGTGAAATAATTACAGAGTCGAAAAAATAAAATTAAGAATAACACCATGCAACCCATAGAAATGTTTAGAAATAAATAAGGAAGCTAATGAAGGAAGTTGTACAAGGCTCTGAGAGTATTACAGGCAAGAAAGAGTGCGTTATACAAGTCGGAGAGGAAACAGCAAAATTAAAATAGGCGGGGAGAAAAGACCGCGAAATATTTGTGGAAATCAGAAGGATACCCACATAGTTAGTTGCCTGATGGGCATGGAACAAACAAGAGTGGAACACAAATGACTCATGGAAGGAAACGGTGAGAAGATTTTTACATGCGCTCTACAAAAATGTTCATATAACCTATTAGAAATCGGGCCCCACAAAGCTTGAAAGTATTTACACAAAGTTCATACACCGCCACATGATCACAAACGCTTTTAACATATCACGCCGTTATCAATCTACAACTAAAATCACGCACTGCGTTTATCTATTGGAAAACGCTGAATTGAAAACGAGAACACATTTCCGCACACGATCGGAGAAAATATTCCAGAAAAATTATTCTAAGTTCACGAATCTCAGTTAAACGTGCTAGTCAATGAAACGCTACCATCTCCAGAAATAAGAGCAGAACCAATCTTACCTCATCAGACGACCAGAGCAGAATGACTCGCCGAGCGGCCACCGGGGATAGCGCGGGAAGCCACCAGAAACTGGAAAATCCCCGAAAACAGCGGTGGTGGGGATGGACAGGGATACTCGCGCTGGAGGGAAAGGTTCGCTAACTAGACCGCAACCAAATGGTATGGAAACCTCTGAGGTACCATAAGCGGCTATCGATACTGAGCCAGAGAGAACGACGCAAAGCGAGCTATCACTCCCCACATTCATAGATACAGCCATAGATACTTGCACATACTTAAAAGTAAAACAACTGCACATTTTCACAGCGACAGTGGCGTAGAGAAGAAGCCGTACTTATGCCACATTAAGTAATATAATAATAAATTTTTAAAATAACAAATTGAGAAAAACCTAGCAATATTAACTAATATTTTAACACATGAAATAAAAATGCTATTCCTCCAGCCTTGAAAAGAGTGGGGTTCAAGTTTTAACAAAATGATAATCTAGCGACATTAAATAAACTATAACTTTACAGAAACTATACAAAAATATATGGAAGACAACATGTGGTCGTCTTTCAACATCTACATACACCGAGTGCAATACGGTACATCTTCCTGACATATAGAAGTAAAAGGATTTTATAAAACTCTGTTTGCTTCATTTTTGCCGTCTAGAGGTTGCATGATCAAGTATTACATTCATCAAATGTAGTTGGTGTACGTAATTAGTTTGCATCACACACTTCTTATGTACAGAACCACTATTGTGAAACCATCGGTTCTGAATAAGCAACTGTGTCTGAACTTCATGTAACTATTGTTATTACTTTTATTATTTGTAAGTATCCTTATTATTTTTATTGTTACTATTATTATTGTCATTGTAGTTACTATTATTGTTAATAATACTGCTGCACGTGTTTTGCAGTCGTTTCTTTCTTCTCATGTTCCGATTGTATTTGTTTATTATATGAAACTATGAATAAACCATAAAGGTTTCCTGCTGTCAAACAAACGAAGCAAAAGCAAGCTGCCAATAACACACTGCTAAAAAATCCGAATAGTCCTTCTAATTGTTAGTATCACGTTGCTACATGTGTTGCCAACGTACTACAGTAAAAAAAATAAATAAAAAGTAAATAAAATAGTAATAATAATAATAAAAGTGCTGTGAACAGGGCCTGAAGCAGATCCTTCGATAAAACTCTCTACCAGTTTGCTCACGGCAGCAAGAAATAATATGCTCCCACACACTACGTTTACATGTAACACATCTTCCGGAAGACGAAAACCTATTTTTGTAAACCGTTTTTCGCTGTCGTGTTTACATGGCACAGCCTGAATCGGATTTCCTAACCCACTTAAGTAGGCGGCTGATAAACAGCTGATTCAGTTCCTGATTTAGTCAGCACAATCGCAAATTTTTCTTTACTTAAATACACAGATTGATGCTCACTCTGATATACATACTTTTATTTCGCATTAGAAAATATCACTCTGTCGATATGTGCCGAAACTTCTTAAAAAAAAAAAAAAAAAAAAAAAAAAAAAACCACAATCTGACAAGTCAAGAACGCTTCAAAAACGGCTGTGTTTACATGGGTACGAAAATCGATTGTGGAACTGGAAAACCGCTTTAGAGAAGTGGATTTCCAGAATCGTAGAACGTGTTATCTCCCGAATAGAAGTGGTTGTGGTGTCTCCAGTCCTTCTTGGTGCTGCCAGCACTATAAATACAACCGTATCCCACCGTGATTTGCAGTATCTTCCAAATATCCAAACCCACTAGTTCACTTACGTTTTGTAAATTATAACATGACATGGTTCAGCTTGAGCAACATGTATTTTAAAAATACGTAACTTGATCTTTTTAATAATGTTTGCTAAATCTACGGGGTAAAAAATAAGTAATGTGACATCCGGGAAAACGATTATCCTACTAGGAAAACTTGCAAAACATCTTGAATTTAAAAATTAGGATTTGGTGCCCACCCTGCTCTAATCCAAGCTGCCGCTCAAATTTTAAACGGGCCATGAGCGAGTACATCGGGCTCATATCAATCTACTGCAGAAAAATGTAGAAATGTTTGTAAACCTAAGGGACCAAACCTAGGGCACCTGTGTATAGACGGGCACGCGCATCAGCTTCTGCTGTAGCGGCAGCTCCCGCCGCCATTTTTGTTCCGAGCGGTGATAGCGTGAGCTTGTAAAAAGCCGAGTTTTTCCGCTGTTATCGCTATTAAATGTCGCTTGCTTCATTTCTAATACACATATCAAAAAGAAAATATATGTTTGGATTAAAAATTTATCTGAAACTTCCTGGCAGATTAAAATTGCGTGCCGGAACCGGGACTCGGAACTGAGACCTTTGCCTTTCGCGGGCAAGCGCACTACCGACTGTGCTATCCCGACACGACTCACGATACCGCCTCACAACTTTACTTCCGCCAGTACCTCGCCTCCTACTTTCCAAACTTCACAGAAGCTCACCTGCAAACACGCAAGACTAGCACTCCCGGAAGAAAGGATATGGTGCAGACATGGCTTAGCTACAGCCTAAGGGATGTTTCCAGAATGAAACTTCACTCTGCAGCAGAGTGTGCGCTGATATGAAACTTCCTGGCAGATTAAAATTGTGTGCTGGAACCGGGACTCGAACCTGGGACCTTTGCCTTTCGCGGGCAAGCGCACAGGTACTGGCGGAAGTAAAGTTCTGAGGCGGCATTGTGATTCGTGTCGGGATAGCACAGTCGGTAGTGCGCTTGCCCGCGAAAGGCAAAGGTCCCAGGTTCGAGTCCCTGTTCCGACACACTATTTTAATCTGCCAGGAAGTTTCATATCAGCGCACACTCCGCTGCAGAGTGAAGTTTCATTCTGGAAAAATTTACCTCTTCATAATAAATTATTGTAATATGGTTTGACAAATCGTTAAATATTTTTTTCTGGTATTTACCCACCTGGATGTGTATTGTAACTTTTACACATGCGACAGCTCAATTTTACAGGATACCAGATGCACTACCAAATCTGAGCTTTAGCTTACTTTGATACATTCTGTGCGCAAAAATCAAGCAAACGTATCGATTGTCATCCAAGACGAACGTAAAGTATTTTCACAAGTTATTGTTTCGAAACACTTATCAGCTAATGGGATTTTAACAGCTATCAGGGCTTTGATAAAATTCTGTCCCTGATAATATAGGCCAATTTTACTTACGACTATGGCGGCGTAGAGTGCTGACGTTGGCAACGACCTTTAATGCTCTTTTAAAACACGAACAGCTACAATGAAAAGATGTTTGTAATGTTTGTGTAGCTTATGGGACTTAACTACGGGGTTATCAGTCCCTAAACTTACAAGCTACTTAGGAACTAGCTAATACTAAGGACGGCACAAATATCCATGCCCGAGGGGTGATTCAAACCCCCGACCGTAGTGGCCGTGCAGACCGTGACTGGCGCGCCGCAGAATGAAAGAAAATAGTTATTCATGTTTACGAAATTCTTGTCTGTATCCTTGTCCGGTCAGTAAATTAATTATTCTCGTAAAGCGAACATTTTGTTGCGAACATTAGGAAACTACGCAGTAACTAAAATTAGCATCGCAGAAGCTGTAACTAAAATTAACATCGCAGTAGCTTCAAACATCGTTCGTTACAAGCTATATGAGCCATTAAAACTAGTAAAAAAAAAGTGTGCATCATTTAAAAGTAATACTATTGTTATTGTCTAAATGTTGATACTGTTTGTTACCGCCAATGTATATATAAATAAAAGTCTGTAACAGTAGTTCGTAGCTTCAGAACCTTCGCTGAAAAGGACACGTACCGAAATCTGTCGTTTACAACGTGTAGAAATTGTGCCTAACTACAAATGAATTAACCCACCTAGCATAGTTTTTACGACCTTGTCACGACGACAGTTTATTAACCATATTTTACGCCTTTCAGGATTCATTGCAAACGGACAAACGCGAAAAACATTTTCTGAACGATTAGAACAGTTCAAAGCTGCACAACCCACCATACTGAAAGCGTACCGACTTGAATATTCTACAATCGCGCTTCGAACGAAGGACCAAAAATGGCGGATGCACATGCCCTCTATATACAGGTGCCCTAACCAAACCGATTACGTCATCGGACCCTAGACTTACGAAATGCTCAACTGACTTACGCTACGGGCAACACACACACCCATGTTCGAGGGAGGACTCGAAACTCCAGCGTGAGTGGCCGCATAATCCGTGGCTTGGGGCCTTACACCACCAGTAATCAGAGCTGATAATCCGCACTCGAAACGTCAGTTAAGGATTTCTTGTTATCCATTATTAAATTATTGAAAGGCAAGTGAGGAATGCAAGAGGGGAGTGAAAGAATCGCTGAGGTAACTGAAGGAAGCAAGAATAGCACGAAAACAGCTCCCTTTGAGAGCGATAAAATCCTTCAGTGGAAGTTTTAAACGGAAAGAATGCAGCCAATATTGGAAGAACAATATCCATACAGCTGTAATACGAAAACTTGGAGAAGTTACCTCGAGGCAGGAAAACAGCTATTCAGCCGAAACAAAGATCGCGTTTCCTGAAGATTAAAAGATGATCCGCTCTGTTTCTACTTTTTTTTGCTTTTTTGTTTTATTTAATTTTTTTCACAGTGTGTAATATTGAGCAAACAACATCCGCGTTAATTTTCGAGGAATTTCATGTTATTAAAAGTACACGGCTTCCAGCAGCACTAAATTTAATAACGTCTTATTTGCTCTTCATTTCATACAAACAGATCATCGTTATTACTTTCGAGTTAAACACCCATGTTTGCTTCTCGCAGTACTGAAATTCGTAATGTGTAATTCCCCCGTTATTTCGTGCAGAATGAGGTAAACACTGGCAATTAAACTAATATATTCAGGGAAGAATACTTCCATCAAGTACGAAGGGCTATCTGTAGGTTTCAACTTTGATTGAACCAATAATTAAATAACAATTTCGTGAAAATAAGGAACTGCAATTATGCAGCTTACCAGCAATACGCCAGTAATGATACTGGAAATAACCAAGTATACACTGAACAAAGATTACGTAAACGTAATGCACAAAATTATAAAATTCATTTAATTTTACCATGATGGAAGTAGTTTGTGACTGCACGCTTTTCAAACACACATTTTATGTAAAAAAAATAAAAAAAAAAAAAAAAAAAAAAAAAAAAAAAAAAAAGTATATGGAAAATTATGATTTCGACACTAATTGACACTGAATTCCATCATAAAACTACACACTCATCTGAATGCGTAAACACCTCATCATGGACCCAAGGGTAAAACCGGTCGTGTTTTAAATAAATAGAATATCTAATTGTGAATGGTAGCGGTTTTCGTTCTCAATTCTATAATAAAATTACCTGCTAACACGTAGCTCCTACTTGGATCACCAGCGCAGTAGTCACGTTTGTGACGTTTGTGTACATTCTGTGCCTGCACAATACGTTGTCACTTTACACCGACATCTTACGTGCAATGTCTATTCTTTTTTTCTTTTCTGTGACTCGACGAACGGATTGAAGTGTGTAATAAGTTTTCAAAATCGTGTCTAATAACTACGTTGTCCGTGAAAAAAAAGCGCATCAGGGGTTAAGAACTTCAGGTATCAAAGAAAAAGATCACAGTGCTACAATAAAATAAAAAGCAGAAGTAAATCTCGATGTGACGGAGTTCTTAGCCACTGTTCTTCATGGGGATCATCAGTGGTGTATGTTACCTATCTTTCGAACTTGACGCAACAGATAAATAATTAAATTACTCGAAATCTACAAATTATTGGAGTAGCTGATACACTAAGAACACAATACAGCAACATTTTCTCCGAAATCATAATTCAAGTAAAAGAGTCATAAAATATTAAATGTTTTCTATTATGAACAAATACAGAGACATAAATTATAAAAAACAATATTTATTTCTACATTTCATGCAAATATTAAACAGACACTTACAATTATTTTGAAAATAATTTTTGTAGCAATAGTCATACGTAAATGTCTCTGTATATAACAATCAATTGTTTGTACGATCACTGTTCTGCAAGGTTTGGAATCTCGGTTCTTCTTAGCCTAACATGGTTTATTGCGAGTTGAAAGGAGTGAATTTCGATCGTACAATAGAAGACAACAGAATCCTTTTAAAACGTACTTGTCACAACGTAGACGAGACAGGTTGCAGACGCAACTACGATATTCTGAAGATGATCCAGAAGGATTGAAGAACGTGAATATAAAAAAGCGTTGACAACTGTTGCCTGATAATAAGGTAATAAATTGTTTCACGTTTTAAAATGTTAATGCTTCTGTAACAAAGAATAAAACGTCTTACATAACTGAGCCTAATTCACTGCAGGTATGTGGACGTGTAAAACTTTGAAAGACACACAATTAGAAGCGGTGTAAGTGCTGCGGTCCTTGATGTGGTAAGCTGCTCAGAGACGAGGAGGTTGTCTTTGCGGGAAAGGGGCGGGCTAAAGTTGGAATCTTATATACCGGGTGATCAAAAAGTCAGTTTAAATTTGAAAACTTAATAAATCACAGAATAATGTAGATAGAGAGATACAAATTGACACACATACTTGGAATGAGACAGGTTTTATTAGAACAAAATAAACAAATAAATAAATAAAAATAAAATGTCCGACAGATGGCGCTTTATCTGATCAGAAGAGCAATAATTAGCATAACAAATTAAGACAAAGATGATGTTCTTTACATGAAATTCTCAATATGTTCACTATCATTCCTCAACAATAGCTGTATTCGAGGAATAATGTGAAAAGCACTGTAAAGCATGTCCGGAGTTATGGTGAGGCTTTGGAGTCGGATGTTGTCTTTCGGCATCCCTAGAGATGTCGATCGATCACGATACACTTGCGACTGCGGGTAACCCCAAAGCCAATAATAGCACGGACTGAGGTCTGAGGATCTGGGAGGCCAAGCATGACGAAAGTGGTGTCATTACACGATCATCACCAAACGACGTGCGCGAGAGATTTTCGATTCTAATAAAAAGGTATGTCATTCCAAGCAAATGTGCCAATTTTTACCTCTCTATGGTAAAAATAACACACGGATTTACAATATATGTTCGTGTATTCGCATTCTAAGGACGTTAATGTTTAAACATTCATTGTCAGTGACACACACACAGAGGGCATGTTCCATAGCACAACTGCAGTGGGAAAAAACCATCATAGTAACAAAGTCTGTAAATAACATTGTTTATTGGTGTCATTACTCTGCTTAATTTCCTGAAATAAATACCAAATATTAAAATTGTTGATTCACCCCCCGTACCAAATTTGCTTGAGTGTATGTCACCCAAAGTAGGAGTCCATACAAGGTGGCATAGGAGACATACAGCGTTACATCCTGGATTTCGACTTCTTACAAGCGCGTAGGAAATCCTTCTGCTTGTGATGCAGTGAAGCTATCAACGTCGTTGTCCCTTACATTTCCCGCAGTGCATTGGATTTCTAAAAAGGTGCAACGTAAGATATCTGGCAGCATAGTAAGATGCTACGAGTAATTCTTCTCAAAATATACGGAATGACAAATACGATGCCTTCATTGTTGACGACGCCGTAATACATAACGTAAATTCTACACGTTTATCCGTAACATTTATACACTCCTGGAAAATAAAAAAAAGAATACTATGAATTCGTCAACCCAGCAGAGAGAAATTTTATTGCCACATTCTTGAAGATGTATACAACACACGATCACGCAGTCAGCACCAGACGCACGTCAGTACAGTCACCAGAGCATGCGCAATGTCGGCGCTAGTATCGTTTATACCCTCCTATTGCATGAAGACGATTGTGGAGGTTAAATATACATTCTTTACTTGGCAATTGGCGAGAATTTCCGACTTTAGCTGGTCTTCTTCAGTTGGTCTATCATATTGTAACATATGAAAATTTGTGCATGACCGGGACTCGAACCCGGGTCTCCCGCTTTTCGCGAGCGGTGCCTTATCACTTGATACCTTGATAAGGCACAAGTAGAAATAAATTCATTCTGAGTATCATCAGAAAGATAATGCACCTGTAAACGCTTCCCCGCTTTTGTATATCTCTGACCTTGCTGATGTGTTTTGCAGGAATGGGGTCATTTGCGAAATTTCCTGCACCAACTTTCTGCTCCGAATGGGAAAAAAATTTATTGGTACCTAAGTGCGTAGTGAGACATGGTCATTAGACAAATTAGATCTAAAACGGAATGATTTAGCTGTCCCTTTTTTCCTGCGGGCTTTTAGAGAATGAAACGGTAGTGAAATATTACGAAAGCAGTTCGATAAACTCTTAGCCATCCATTTAAACGTGACCTGGAGAGTAAATATGTAGATGTAGACAAAGAACAGTAATAAAGACACCCTTTTCTCTTAGTTCCTGGGCACTCTAAGTTACGTAATAGACTTGTAAGACTCCTATAAGTAAGACGGACCTATATCGATACTGATTTGTCGACGCTACATTGTTTTCTGTTCGATGACGATACTCACTGAAAAAGCAGTATAATAGTTATGTTGTATGTTCTTATGGTCTAAAATACATGTGTGACAATGACATACCGTATGTTATTTGTAAATAATAGTATAGGTGGGAAAAATGAAATATCTGACGGTTTCGGAACAAATGGAACCGTACAGTGTGAGGTTTCGAAATACTGTTTCGAAACCATGAGACAGTGTGTATTTGGTAATAGTATGGGCCTGTTTATATAACATCGTCAATGTGTTGTGTATTGCTGTAGAACCACATAGTTCGAAGCTAGCAACTGTAGGAGGAAAGAATAAACTTTTATTCAAGACAGTTATGTATTTCCTACATAGGTAAAATTTTACCTATTGCCCCAGCGGTCACACGTGCTTATGTTGGCAACATCAAGAACAAGGCAGGAAATATTTGCCGAGATGTTTATATTCTCCCTGCTCTGTGGTTGACAGGTTGTTTGCTAATATGTTTATCTTCTTCCTGGTCTGTGTTTGATAGGTTCTTGTATGTACCCTTGTATGCTCAGCAAATAATTGTCCTCATACAACGAAGATTTCAGGAAAAAACATTTGCATTGTAACGCGATTCGCTAATACCAACGTCACATGATGGCCAACATTATCACGCGAGGCCGCTAGGACGATAAGTAAAATTTAAACCCTTTACCAAATGCACTGCTTTCGCAATAAGTGACGTTCCTGTTTTCCCATTTGCTGAAGACTGACGTTTCTATGTCTAATATATTGGTTTTTATCAAAGTAAATGTAATTAATACATTTGGCTTTCCTCTATTCTAGTGCCTAATATTGATAGGTGGTGTGTGTGCTAACCGACATGTGATATTGAAATGGCATATTATCGCGTAACATTTATTGAGTTTTTATACATCGTTATCGCACTGGTAGGTACTTCAGTAAATTAAAGCTTATCTTAAAAATCGAGTTTTGGAGACACCTTTAATGCGCGGTTTCATTTACCGTCCAAACTTTCGTAATATGGAAGTGTAAATACGAAATTCGTCAAATACGGCACATTATGTTAGATTTTCATGTATTTATATCTTTTCAAAATATCTTTCTTCTACATGAGTGTCCGGCCAATATTGCTCGCAAGAAACTAACGGCATGGGGAAAAGTTCTAACTTTAAAACAGGATCTCCCATTGTTAGTATAAGTGTGTCATTTTAGACTTTATATTGTCTCTTTTTTATTTCTTTTTATATATTTTTTTAAAATAAAAGAAAAAAAGGGAAGTTGTAGGTGTTGTCATGTGTTTTTTATATTATTACCGTACATCAGTAAATAAACCAAGAATTTTACTAGATATCTCAATGAAAGTAGTGAGCAATGTTTTATTGTTAATTTACATTTATAAAGCAGACATTATGACACTTTAGAAACAAATCTTGTTTCAGTAATCTTAAGCTACACACTCACGTCTGTCCATTAGCTTATGACACTCTTAGAACTGTTCATATACCAGTAAGTTAAATATGTATCTGTGCAGAGCTACAGCAAAATAAAACACCACGGTTTTCGATACAATCCGTCGGTTCCGTCTTCCTGCATTATTGGTCTGAAACACCACTGTTTTGAAACAGTGAAACCGACAGGACGAAGGAGTTTCAGTATCGACCGCGAATGTGATCAGAAGCGGAGCAGAATGAACCACGGCATTTTCGAAACCGGTTTCATAAAGTATTGAGAAATGATTTCGAAAACATGAAACAGTGGCTAACTCTTAATTTTGGGTTACTTCGTGCGCAAGCTAAAGCTCAAACAATTTTACAGTTTATTTTCATCCTGGTTGTAGGCAGCGGCGGGTAGCTTTTTCTAACTTCGGTGAGTTTCTACACTATTTTATGTAAGTAGGCTGTGGTATGCAAATAGTGCATAAACGGGTTTGATCACAGCGAGCATGTAATGCAGAGTCAGGAAACCAGTCAATGATATGCTGTGACATAGAAATTTTGCCTTTTAGCAGAAAATGGACCTTGTTTTTTTTTTTATTGTTGTATCTCATCAAATAGATCACAAGTGTGATCTGGTGCACTAACGATGTAATGATCAAGAATTTCATCTTCTACGAGGTTTAACTATATTTAAAATGCTAGTCGAGGCGTTATTCATATTAGTGTACATATAAGTTTTCATTCATGTCAGTGAAAATAATAATTTGCAAAATATTCATAATAATGGATAGAGCAATGTTAAAGATTGCTTACTATGATTCTCGTACACATTTCTACAGACACCAGGTTTAATATTCAAGGTAGGAGAGACGAAACCACATAGCTGAAGGAAGATATCAAAAAATTAATGTCTTTCCTGCTAACTTGAAACCCATTTCCACTTCACAACAAATGATACAAGGTAAACATTCGAAGTGCGGCAGCCAGAGGTGATGGTTGTATGACTGTGTGATTGCGTGACTGTTCTATTTTCTGAAGACGGCCACGGCCGACAACTTAGTGTTGTATGTGTGTGTCTTTTGTATGTGCCTGTTCTGTATGTCGCCACGTCTTTGCTGTTAGTTGTAAACTGTCCTTATTAAAAGCAGTCAACAATCCGAAGATTGATTTGAACACCACAGTGCTTTACTAGGAATGGTCCTAGGGAGGTGGTATACCGTTGCCTTCTTCCGACCTTACGAACTGACTTACCCAGCCAGTTATAGGGGGACCTACAGTTTAACGTGGGTTCCGAACCACGATGCTACTCGGTATTTTTCACGTGAGCAATACTGCCAGAGGTGAAAGAAATGGATAGTGACAGATACAAATCCTAGGTCCTGGCGGGCATCGAACCCGCGACCTTTGGATTTGTAGTCTGGCAATCTACCACTCTGCAACCAAGGCGCACATGCCCTTATAACAATTTTTAAAAGTAAACAGTTTATCAGACGAGACTGGACTGACAATCATACACAATCATACACAGAAACTATGCAATCTAAGCAGTTTGCTCAATAAAATTTTATTTCAGTTGAGCCGTCAATATTTTGTAATATCCATTGCACAATCTTGACTCTATTGTGCAATATAATATTTCACAATATTGTTGACAGTCTAGGGCTCGCGTAATACTGCACGGGCGCCTTACGTTTGAAGCGAGCATAAACAACAAGGAATTATGAATAGCAGCTCCCTCAGAATTAACTGAATAATGTGAAAACCAAAAACTTCGCAGCTCACAGCGTCCTAGGGTCAAATTTTACGACGCTTCTCGCCGGGCTCCAGTGCTTATGTTGGCAACAGATGAACAATGAAATGTATAATTGCGTTAATATTTTTCACGAGCTACAGAGTAAATGTTATTGCTGCTCGTTTCACTCGCAGCAAATTTAATTCTCTACCTGCTCTATGGTCGACAGGTTCTTGTATGTACCCTTGTCTGTTCAGAAAAAAATAATTTTCGTTTTAATTGCATTTGTCACGAAAAAACATTTATTGGTCATCTGAGTTGTCATCACCATTGGTGCCAACATAACCACTGCAGCCCGGTGACATGCGTCATACAATTTAACCGCGTCCTATAGTCGGGTCGCCGAAAGAACGTCCCTGACAGTTCGCGCACGTGGGCCGCAGAGGGTGGGGTCAACGGGGTTGGAACATTTGCGCGGAGTGACACTTGCGCGGTGTGACACTTGCGCGGAACCCGGGACCCTTGGGGCGGCTGATGGCTTTTCCTGGGTACAGGTACACCAAGAAGTCTAGCACTGCTGTTGTCAAGTTTCCACACTGTCAACATAACACGAAACTCAGTGAAACTGCACAACTCTTTCAAAGCTGAAGAGCAATATAGTAACTTGTTCTAACTACATATGAATTCGTTGAGTGTTCCTCCTGAAAACAAAAAGGTATTTTAATAGTGATAATGTTTGGAGAGTTATTAAGACATTCTTTGCTACTACAAGACGATGACTTTCCACAGTCATACCTCCTAAAAGCATATTATTCAGAACTAAGCATATCAAGACACCTGCGCAAGCAATATCTTAGGCATCCTGCACAGATACGTTGATGTAATTGACCGCTATGTAGTTAACCCCACTATCACGCAACTTCCATCTCTTTAAAAATAGCTACTATGCTTTTTAATAGGAGATGCAACCTTAAACCTTCAATTAAAAAACGTTAATAATAAGTCAATGGGTATTTTACATACTTGAAGCGTTTATTCGTAGACCCCAGGATGTATTCGAATTAGAAATACATCTAAGAAATGTATGAAATACGGAATGTGTAAGGGAATGTCACACACCGAAAAATGCTAAAGATAAATTCTATTTTCCATCACCGTCATATAGAACCATTTTTACTCCGAACTTGGCATAAACCAAACAGGGAGAAACAAGTTGCAAGACTTGCAGGAAAAATGAAGCTAAATTGACAGCCAATAGTTGGTTATAAATTACATTGCCTGTTAACTGTATAAATTACGGAATACGCGGAACTCCTGTTTAGTACAGTCAAAAAGATCTAAGGTAATAGGCAGTGGTTTACAATCAGATATCCGTATGCATTCTATGCATTAATATTATCAAATATGTAATTTGTGTCACAAATTGCGCGGCCGGTCCGGTCGGATGTTCGAGTCCTTCCTCGGACATGGGTATGTTTGTTTGTACATTGCCTACGTTATTTTAAGTAAGATTAAGTAGTGTAAGTCTAGCGACCGATGACCTAAGTAGTTTGGCCGCATAAGTCTACACATATACACGTAATTTATTTCATCACCACATTTAAGTATTAATAATTAAAGAAACTTAAATGTAGAAATTTGAAATAAACACTGAAAACAAATGATTGGTATTTCTCATAAAATGAATGCACAGAACCGTTGAATTATGTCTTGTGAATGTACCTACAAAGTCTGCCATATGAAAATTGTAGTGCGAGTCCCAAATTTGTTTTTTATGTAATAACATTTAAAACGTATTAAAAATTGAGAACTCGAAAACCAGTGAAGTCATGGACTTGAAGCTTATTGTGTTGCTAAATCTTTACATAGTAGACACGATTTTAAAATTTGGTTGCTATCGCCAAAGTAGACGAAACGTTAAATTTTTTGGTGTAATCTTCGCCGTGTAGACTGTATGTTGTAGAAGTCTACGTCGAACCTAATTAGAATCATACCTCTGAGGAGAGAACGTTGTTTGCACTTCTCCTGCGTTTCCAGTCGCCGTGCTGCGCTACGTAACGACATCGTACCGTTCCACTTTACCGAGAGCTATATATGTATTGGTGTGATGTTTGTTCTCTCGAAATAAGACATCACACAAATATATGTATCATTTAGACGCAAAGATTCTGGGTTCTGTTTTCATCGCTAACGCGACTAACAACGTTAGACCTCGTGTGTAAACAGTTAAAGGTTATGAGTGCCACTGGAAAAATGCATAAGTAACACCTGTTGTTTGAGACTTGAAGATGACCTGAAATTAGCCGAAATCGATATCTCATAAGAAACATAAGGTGTAGCTGTCTATATTTCATAATGCTATTCCTAACATATTTAAAAGCTGCTCAAAACCACCTACAAAAAACCTTTATAATGAGATTTATATAATTCCACGATCAAATTGTGTTTTAGTTATTTGTAGTAATACACCCAAAGATCTGCCCTTGTTTTTAGTGCCTTGATCAGCTGTTTATTTTTAGAGGTATTACTAGGGACAGGAAAAATTCGAATTTGCGATAAATGCGAATATAGATGCGAATTCTGACTCAAAATGCAGTAAATCCGAAATTGTAGTTAGCAACGGTTGCGCTCAATTCCGATTTCATCACATTCCTCTTCACATGGTGCTGTATTGTAAATCGAGTGATATTTGTATGACGTGTTATCTCCCTGTTGAATGAGGCTGTGATATCTCCGGGCCGTTACTACAGCTCCACCTCGCTCGGTGGGCCTTTCCCTGAATACGGCACAGGTAGCGGCTGGAGGGCGTGGTGTATGCCTACTTCTGGAACACCCTGTTCACTACCTGCAGCGTCCGGGTCTCCGCGCAAGTGTCTACAAATTCCCTTTCCGCGCAAGTGTCACTCCGCGCAAGTGTCACAAACTCGGGGTCAACACTCAAGCATGTATAAACTGCACATGATCCTGGCCGCGACTGATTTTTAATGTATAGTTTTGTTTCGTAGCCAAAGATCGTTTACTGAAAAATTACGTTATTTTATTTCTACTTCTGTGACCAATAGACTGGCTGTCGAAACTGATTTGATGATATTACTCGGAAACTATACTATCGCAGTCATCATTTCCCTGGAAGAGGCGGTTTTACTACTTGTAAAGTGGTAGTCCTTATTTGTTTACCCTCTCGGCAGACTGTCACAATACAGTGTCCGAGTAATAACAGCGAGTCTGTGGAAAATGGTTATAGAAAATGAAATATGTAAACAAAATTCTTCAACTACCAACCTTTGGCTGAAGACTAAATGATTCATTATATTTAATGGAATACTGGAACATATGAAGCTTTACTTTAACTCAACATGTATTTCTAAACCTTTTCTTTTTAACTGCAAAAAGAGTGTTTTACTTCGTGGTTGTTCTCGTTCTTTCACGCTTTAGTAGTACATAGCAATGGTTCCAAAATATTCGGACGTGATATTCGTATGCCGGCGACCGAAACGGCGTAACAACAAACAGCCGCGTAGCAGCATTGGCAACATAGCCGCTAGCTGTCAGAGTCGTTCTTTCGGCGGCTCGACTGTAGTGTTGGCGGCTGGAAGCCATTTTGGATTACTTCTCGTTTCGGCCGCTCGGCGCCTGAGAACGCTCACGTATGCAGCAGGCGTAACGGGAAGGACGAGCGCGTTAAACAACTGAAGGCGGGAGCGCGGCGTCTCGAATTCTGCACCAGTAATCTCTGCCGGGCGAGTGAAAAGAACTTCCGTTTAAGAGATTTAGCTGTGCTAAGCCGCTGCTGCGTCTCCCGAAATGCACGCAACTGCCGTGATTTATAGGAGAGCGGACGTTTTTATCTGGTCAGGAAAGCCGTGTCTTCTCGCAGCCTCGGCTAATACCGCCACCCAAAGCCCGGATCACCTGACGCCGTATATCTTCAGGCACTGCGCGACTTTCCGTAAACCCATACCGCATGTGGGAAACATTCTGTAGCGTCCGTGCGAGCGGACGACCAGATTCAGCGCTGAGCATTCTCTCTGTGAGCATTAGCGTTGTTGCTAGAGTACGAGCATTTATTTTAATTTGGAGCAACCGTAAATAAAAGGCTGGACGTGAAATAGGATTGCTTTCGACGGAGCAGAAGAATACTTCGGGCATTTCTTTCCGTCTACCAGCAAGCTACAGTACGATTTTCCCTGCCGACAGAGGATATTGATCACTTCACTGACCACGAATGTATGGCGTTATATATAGATTGAAATGGAGGCTTGGATCTAGGTTAAGCTATGGAACCCTATGTTTCACTCGGAAAACATGGTCTTCTTAATTTTCACGACAAAGGGGTGGAATCCAATTTATTTGTTGCTTATCCACCTTCTACTGTTCTGTATTCTTTTTTCGTTTTTATTGGATCCTTTATTGCAGATTATTATCCATACATATTTCTACTTCTAGCATGCATTAATGTTCTTTTCTCTACATTTATGTCCTTGCTGTTCATTTTCTATGCAAATATATTTTTTCTGAAAACTTACTGTGAGCTCAGTTTTATTATAGTCTCCTAATCATGTACTGTATGTCATCTCCTGTCAAAATTATATGAGCGTCTGCATAAAAAAAAAAAAAAGTGTAATCTCCGTCTATCTGTAGGTTCACTCCTCCGCATTTTTCTGCCTCTTCCTTAAAACATTAAATCAGACAAAAGAGTAGCTGTCGTACATCATCCTTGTCTAAGACCTTCTGCTGGTCGTACCATTCTTTTCCTACTGTCATTCTTGTCTCTAGTCGCTCACATACTGCTGCCTTCAAGATACCGATATAAGCTGTTTATTGATACTATATCATATTCTTTTTTTGTAAATCTATGAATATCATGTACGTGTGTGAATTACTGGTTTTTAATATTGTTCATAAGTGACGCCAACGAAACTTATATGATTCGAAATGTGTTCTGTCACAGATATGAACAAAACAAAAACAAATTGTGAATGTAGCCTTTAGGACTACTAAACTCATAGATTCTTTCATCTCCATAGCTCCATTATTGCCTTCACCTTGAGTTATTAAAAATTGCAGTTGTTTCCATGATGATAATTTTAATACGTACCCTCTTCCGTGGCTCCCAGTACTGTCCCACATACCTCCCCCAGAGATTCTTCGTGAAGAAGCACTTATCAGAGAGTATAAGAAAATATTATCTACCCCAGAACTTCCCATTACGCAATATCGCCCACAAAACCACAGCCGACGTTAAGTCCAGAAAGCCACCTGTACGCTTAGCTTCCCAGTTGATAGCAGATGATTTCTCGCCCAACACCCCCTGGGCAGCGTCATGGGACATGTTTCAAGGGCGAAACAAACACCTCATTCCCAGCCCTTCCACTAAAGTCGGTGGCATGAAACCCACTAGCAAGGAATGGACTCTAATAAATCGTTTACGCAGGAAAGTGGGTAGATGCAATTGCTGGAAACGGGGAATGACGCTAGATCAGTCATGTGATTGCGGAGCCGACATCCAGACTATGGACCACAAAGCAATAGACTGCCCCCTGCGTTCTTTCACTAAAGGGTTGGCTGGCCTTCACAATATGAATGAAGCAGGACTGAAATGGCTTAAATCGCTGGACCTGGTTCTGTGACCGGAGATCCTACTCACACATAATTTCTTAACCTCCGTAACGCAAGTACTATGTACTGTAATAACAGTAGTTTAATATGGTAGCTGACAAGAACCATACGATAATAATAATAATTTCCTCGAAACGTAAAAGCTTCTTTGTAGGAATCAGC
This sequence comes from Locusta migratoria, assembly GCA_026315105.1. Classification (NCBI taxonomy): domain Eukaryota; kingdom Metazoa; phylum Arthropoda; class Insecta; order Orthoptera; family Acrididae; genus Locusta; species Locusta migratoria. The sequence continues at coordinate 46,861,112 of CM048751.1, read as the reverse complement.
ACGGGTTTAGGAAACATCATTCATGTGAAACTCAGCTTGCCCCTTTCTCACATGACATCTTGCGAGCCATGGATGAAGGGCAACAGGCGGATTTTGTTTTTCTCGACTTCAAAAAGGCGTTCGACGCGGTGCCACACTGCAGACTGCTATCGAAGATACGGGCTTATGGAATAGGTTCACAGATTTGTGACTGGCTGGAAGACTTCCTAAGTAGTAGAACGCAGTACGTTGTTCTCGACGGCGAGTGTTCATCAGAGACGAGAGTATCGTGCCCCAGGGAAGTGTGATAGGACCGCTATTATTTTCTATCTATATAAATGATCTGATGGATACAGTAAGTTGTAATTTGCGGCTGTTTGCTGATGACGCTGTGGTGTATTGGAAGGTGTCGTCTTTAACTGACTGTAATAGCATACAGGTTGACTTAGACAAAATTTCTAGTTGGTGCGAAGAACGGCAGCTAGCTCTCAATGTAGAAAAATGTAGGGTGATGCGCATGAGTAGGAAAAACAATCCCATAATGTTCGAATACAGCATTAGTAGTGAGCTGCTTGATACGTCGTTCAAATATCGAGGCATAACATTGCAGAGCGATATGAAATGGAACGAACATGTAAGGACAGTTGTGAGTAAGGCGGACAGCCGACTTCGGTTTATTAGGAGAATTTTAGGAAGATGTACTTCATCTGTAAAGGAGACGGAGTATAAAACGCTTGTACGACCACGTCATGAGTATTGCTCAAGTGTTTGTGACCCGCAGCAGATCAGTTTAAAGGAAGACATAGAAGTAGTTCAGAGACGAGCAGCTAGGTTTCTTACTGGTAGGTTCGACCAATGCGCGAGTATCACGGAAATGATCCGGCAACACAATTGGGGATCGCTGGAGGAAAGACGACGTTCTTTTCGTGAATTTCTGTTGAGGAAATTTAGAGGGCCGGAATTTGAAGCTGAGAGTAGTACGATCTTGCTGTCGCCTACTTACATTTCACGTAGTGATCACAAAGGCAATATAAGAGAAATAAGGGCTCGTACGGAGGCATATAGGCATTCTTTTTTTCCTCGTTCTATTTGGGAGTGGAATAGGAAACGAAATGCCTAGTAGTGGTGCAGTGTACCCTCCGCCAAGCACCTTACGGTGGATTGCGGAGTATGTATGTAGATGTAGATAATACGTGGACATAGGAAACTGAAGTGGTACCAATTGTTGTCGAACAAACAGATCACGTGGTATGATAGAAATGACATTTCAAAGCAACAACTGTTGGTGAAAATACATTTTAGGAACGATGATGTCTTGTGGGATCACTTGCAGTAACACAGGCATACCGGATAGATACGGTGCCCCAACTGATATGTTGATGGTGTTTCCCGAAGTGGAAACCGAAATATCGTAGTAACGAAGTCTATTCATAAATCTGATTATTGGTGTCGTTATGTTGTTTTCCTGTATGTAGGATTAGGGTTTAGAATATTTGCCGCCATAACCACAAAATTTCCTGCTATTAATTTCTTCGTTTTCAATAGCTACTACGAGGTTAAGGGAAATTGGATAGGTGCAAGAGAGGAACCGAGTAGGGTATGCACACAGACAATTCGTGGAAGGGAATGGAAGAAGAGTAAAAGATGGACCGCAATGGGCACAGAATGAGGGAGTAAGAGAGAACGGCACAAACAGATGGATAGAGAAAGACAGTACATGAGCACCATTTTGAAAACGATTATTTTTCTCAGGGTAAATTGTGCATCATATATGTTTATATAGTCAGTTCCCTGGCTTTATAATAAATAATTATCTTATGATTAACAAAATCATTTTTATTTCCTTCCTTTCACTGAACTTATCCACAGAAACGCTAATCGGTGTAACTATTTGATCGATATAATGTCTCCGTGAGTTTATTTTTGCAAGAATTCTTTAATCTACTTTCTCAGTTATTTCAAATCGGACTGAGCCTTAGAGAAGTGTGGCAGGAAGAACACTTTTTGATATATTTAATTAATTGTACAGTCAGCGTACTTGCGACTCATAGGTAACTGATCCTCACTTTGGTCGTTTGCACAAAAGGCCATAAGGATAATTAATATCTTAAATTTTAAGACCAGCCAGATGGAACAGAAAACTTTAGACAAGTTTGTTTATGTGGTAAGTACCGAGTTATGGCACTTGTTTTCGGAAATGAAAATGCCGTTTTTCTGCTGCAATCCTTTTCCTACATTCGTTTTCCGCCTTCTATTTTAGGGAATTATCAGTGCATTTCATAACTGGTATTGCTTACTGAAGCAGCCTCAACAGATTACAAACAGTTCACCTTGTTTAAATCGAAATAATATATACTACTGATGTTTTATAGTTTCGCGATTTTCATGATGTCCTTCTCACCTGGCCACTGGTTGAGTTCACACAGCTTCGCCACAATTGTTATCCTTCCTTCTCCATTTTATCACTTTTTCATTGTTTACTGTTTCACAGACTTGAAGATGTATCTCGTTTAGGAATTTGTTTGTTTACACGTCTTGCCAACTTAACTAAGTATGCGTAATAGGCATCTTTGTTTCGTGCGTACGAAAACACACAGACACACACACACACACACACACAGACACACACACACACACACAAACACACATTGCACTATATTATTCTCACGAGTCCCGCTGTATCGCCGCCACCTGCTGTCATCATGTGTATGAACTTCTGTATTTTTTATTACTATTTCACTTGCTCCTCTACAATATGTTGGATGCTTTTTTATGTGTCCTCTGAATTTCTACGTTGTACTGCAATGGTCTTTGCCTGAAAATGATCTTTATAAGCCGAAACCGGTAAATGAGTTAAATAATTATTACAACAAGTTTCCTGTTAGTCTGCAAAATGCTTTGAATGAGTATTGCAAGCCTCGGTTACAGTCCACTCAGTTGCACGAAAGAACAATTCCAGTACATCCACACGGCATTGTGTGCCCCTCCTTATTGCAGGTGGAGCTTCCGGCGCCCCTGTGCTGTATGCTAATCGCGTGCATCGCGGCAAACAAATGCAGCAAATTGCGCCTAGTTTCAACGCTTGCTTTAAGGGTGGAAAGGCATTGTATTTTGTACTACGTCAAGATGTGCCTTCCACTATTTTCGGAGTAATCTACTGTGACCGTGTGGTCTATCGCGTCATGCCAAGAACGGGGCGGCCGTTCCCGCCGGAGAGTCGAGTCCTCCCTCCGCCATGCGTAAGTTAGTGTTTGTAGTGAATTCGAAGAAATGAATACTGTAAACCATCAGCCGTTTATTATTTTCAAACTTCTACCGGTTTCGGTTATAAACCATCTTCACGGAAGAGGCATTACATGCCTCCTTATGCATACTGGCATGCATGTCACACAATAAAAATAAGTACTACGTCAGTAGGCATTATATAGTTTACTTGATTATTAAGTAATTACACGATACTCAGCTTTTCAACATAACGATGTATGGGGGTTCTGCTCGCTGCAAAATTATTCACCTTGGGCGTCGTGGTAGAAATAAATACTCGTAGGTACAATTTTTCACTTATTGTTTAATTTCCAATCAAACTGCTTCTTATTTCAGCAAACATTACATACAACTTCATAACGTAAACAATGCAACAGAACTTAGCTGATAGTACTTCCATTTTAAAACACAGAGTGACATAGTTTCCAAAGTACATCACAAACGGCGAAACTCTAACTCCCCCACGCAAGGCGGTGAGGCAAATATATATAACACTGAGAATAATGACATTACATTACTCATTGTTCATAACAATTGAATATACTAATTTACAATTACCAAACACACAGGTAAAATATTTCATGTACACAAAAATAATCACAATATAAAATGAAAACTATACATACAATAATTTTAGATAGCGCATATGTTTTTAAGTCGAAATCTGCGATCTTTCGGTTTGACAACAAAGAGTAATGCTAAATGTCAATTAATTTGTTAATGAGTACATCATACATGTTCCTAACATCTATTGAACTATCAAATATCTTGGCAATTCTGAAAATATACTCAAAATCTCACGTCAGTCAATATATACAAAGAATTACAATATAGAAATTTTAACTATTGCATTAATTAACACAATTAGCTGATCAACACAACTTGTTTATGAGCTTCACATATATACAATGCATTTTATTTTCACGTCTTTTTGTTTTACCAAAGTTTTTACAATTCGTCTGTTTAAGTCTTGAAATAACATACAATGACGAAACTATTGTTTATAGAACTGTCTGGAAACGTTATATACAATCTCTTAATTAATGAAATCTATCACTTGTTAACTAATCACAGTATCATCGAGACACTGTCCTACACTGATTCCTAGGCTGGCTATTTCGTTTGTAACTAACTCCACACGCAAATATATCACTATTAAAACACAATTCCGGGTCTGACGCAGACGGTATCGCACGATAACACTGAGATGAGAGGGCCAGCAGTATCATCACAGCATCAATTCTTGATGCCTAGTGACGTCTTATTTATTTTTATTGTGTGACATGCATGTCAGTATGCATAAGGAGGCATATAATGCACCTGTTTAAACAGTCTGTCTAGTTCTCTTCCGTGAAGATGGTTTGTAACCGAAACCGGTAGAAGTTTGACAAATAATAAACGACTGATGGTTTACAGAATGCATTTCCTCAAATATCTTACGGCTGTTGAACCACATCTCAATAAAAATATGTAGTGAATGTTAGTTACAGCAGTTTGTAACTCAAGAGACTGATGACCAATTTAGCTTGATCCTATAGATTTACGGATATTTGAACATTTGAATATGCAGTACACACTGCAGACCATATTTCGAGCTGTCTGCGAAGTAAACTAAACTACTTGGAATGAAACTCGTTTTGGAGATTAAGATAAACGCACTTGGCGTCTGCGACTCTCCAACCTGTTTCGCGGATTCATTTTTCGCCGGAGACGTCTCATCCATCGTTCTTTCAGCAGACAAGTTGGCGAGAAGACGGGAGACAGAGAGAGATACAGAATCGGATGACATCTGACGCGCGCGTCGCCTGGAAGATTTATGTCCTTCTCAGCCCTTTGGCCGGTCGCTGGAGCGTGCCCACTAGACAATGACGCCACGGCGCCGAATCCTATAAAGGGCGCATCGGCGAGTCCTTCTGCAGGAGAGCCCCGGCCGTTTTCTCTTTCTCGTTTTCTTTTCAATCTTAGGTCTCGACATTTCCTCTGAAGAGTCGACGGTCTACATTGCTTCCTAAATTCGGCGTGATATCACTCAGCTACTGTATATTTTGAAATTTCCATTTACCTTTCCTGCCCCCTTTTGAGGGAGGAGGGCTAACTGTGCCTTGACTTCCACAGAGTTCTCCCTAGGAAGTACGGCTGAAAGGTTATTATCTTTCTCCAGGTTGTTTAAAAAATGTATGAATTGCTTTTCATGTAATGACTGAATAATTTTTACTGTCAGTACTTTGTATGCCAAAGTGATTGTAACCGAAATGCATTCGTATCTTTGGATGGTATACACTATCGCTGGTAAGAGAGACAGAGCAGTATAGTACAGTTGTGAGTAGCAGTGGTGTACAGAGAGTCGTTGTGGTAACATGTCTTGAATGAGTAGGCTGCCCTACTAAGCAGTGGAGGCAGTATTATTAATCATCTTCATTTGTGATGAAGATATGAGGTTTTTCTGTTTATGTAAGAAACTTGCAGAGGTGGAGGTATTAAAAGGTATTTATAATATTAGTCAGATTTGTCAGAATTGCAGAGACATTGTAGACATTGTTAAACCAGTGTGTAAAGGAAGATTTAAATAATAACAATCATTATGTCACAAATCATAGATTGTATTATTTTAGAAGCGAGTAGTATTGCATTTCCCCTTTCATAGAATTTTGATAAAATGGTTGTTACATTGTTTGGTACGTGTGTGATTGTGCTACATTGCACTTGGTAAGCACTATAAAGTAAGTTAAATTATAGTGTGATGATGGGAGTCATATTACTTGCTATTTCGAAAGGAATTAATTTCATGACAAAACGAGCGTTTCCATGTGCACAGTCAGCTAAATTAAATTACCAATGACTAAGTTCAGATGATTGATAGAGATCAATGTTGTTCAGATGCTCTTGCCAAAGTAAATGTTAAAAAAAATTGTTTTGTGAAATTTAGTAAAAGACTCTGATGCAAAGGTTATACGTTATTTCTGCCATGCTGTTGGATTGCCCAAACACGACATTGAGATAGTTGTGCAATTAACAAACAAATTACAGTTTTTATCAACCAAAGGGTTTCAGCACGTAGACTGATAGGAGAGGTATTCAATGAACTCACAGTTGTACAGCGCACTATGCCGATGCACATCCATGGTCTTTACAAAAAGCTCAAATATGATGATTTCTGGTATTTACCTAATCTAAAGTTTTAGTCGGACCTGAGGCAAACTTTCACGGCTGCCTATACGGATTGTAGATTCTCCTTCAGAGAAATGTGGTATCTTGTTGGACATAACCGAGCAACTGTAATCGCTGAATGCACGAAGGAAGGCTGAAGGAAGGCTGAAGGACAACAGCACCCTCATTCCACTACTACAGATGCGCTGTCCTCTGATGGGTCGTTATGGCACATCACGAACCACACTGCAACAAATTCTGTCTGTTGTGCAGCAATCAAACTACGCGCATACCATTCGACATCGTTCGCTGCCGACCTCAGCATCCAAAAGACGTCCATTTTTGTGTCGACTAATTAATCAACGTGGAATATCTCAGCGTGTAAACTGAACACTTCATGTAAAAAGCAACTGCAAAGCGATTTAGACAAAATTTCTGCATGGTGCGGAAATAGGCAATTGACACTAAAAGAAATCCGCTGAACTTCAATTACGCGATAAATCAGTTAAACCTTAAGGTCGTAAATTCTACTAAATACCTAGGAGTTACAATTACCAACAACTTAGACTGGAGAGAACACACAGAAAATATTGTGGGGAAGGCGAAGCAAAGATTACGTTTCATTGGCAGAACGCTTCCAAGATGCACCAGCTCCACCAAAGAGACTGCCTACATCACACTTGTGCGTCCTCTCTTGGAGTACTGTTGCCCAGTGTGGGACCCTCACCAGGTGGGACTGACGGAAGATATTGAGAAGGTTCAGAGAAGGGCAGCTAGTTTTGTTTTATCACGTTACGGGGGGGAAAGCATCACGGAAATGTTGCACCATTTGTGGTAGAAATCATTAAAAGAAATACGTTATTCATTGCGGCATGATATGTTTGCGAAGTTTCAATCGCCGACTTTTACTTCTGAATGTGAAAATATTTTGCTAGCACCCACCTACTTAGGGAGACATGACCATCCCAATAAAATAAAAGAAATCTGATCGAAAACGGAACGATTTAGGTGTTCTTTCTTCCCGCGCGCCATTAGAGAATGGAACGGTAGAGAAAAATCATGAAAGTGGTTAATGAACCCTCTGCTAGGCACTTAAATGTCATTTGCAGAGTATCTATGTAGTTGTAGATGTAAATAGTACTATAAACACTCACGAAAGGTCATCTATTAGAATATGTTTATAAATCGGGATGAAACTACTAGGTTCTTCTATCCATACTGCACTCATAATCAGAAAACAAAACCTTTACTTAAACACCAATAGTACATAAATCAAAATCATCTTCTTTGTTTGGTCCAAACTGACTTCCTTTCAAGCAGATATTACCTCCAAACGAAGTCCAGAATATTTTTCATATTTAGTGTTGACAGCACATAACCGCTCACAGCACTGGGCATCACCAATATGACTAACGTAAAGTATTCATTCTAGGTTAGCTCACGTATACTGACGAAATACATCTTTCACAACACAGACACAAACAGACAGCGTTCTATGTACCAGTCTATATACCGGGTGATCAAAAAGTCAGTATAAATTTGAAAACTTAATAAATCAGGGAATAATGTAGATAGAGAGGTAAAATTGACACACATTGTTGGAATGACATAAGGTTTTATTAGAAAAAAAAGTAATGCTACACGCATGAAAGATCTCTTGCGCGCGTCGTTTGGTGATGATCGTGTGCTCAGCCGCCACTTTCGTCATGCTTGGCCTCGCAGGTCCCCAGACCTCATTCCATGCGATTATTGCCTTTCGGGTTACCTGAAGTCGCAAGTGTATCGTGATCTCTAGGGATGCTGAAAGACAACATACGACGCCAATGCCTCACCATAACTCCGGACATGCTTTATAGTGCTGTTCACAACATTATACCTCGACTAAAGTTAGTGCTGAGGAATGATGGTGAACATATTGAGCATTTTCTGTAAAGAACATCATCTTTGCTTTGTCTTAATTTGTTATGATAATTACTGCATTTCTGATCAGGTTAAGCGCCATCTGTCGGACATTTATGGAATTTTTTTCGGTTCTAATAAAACCTCATGTCATTCCAAGCATGTGTGTCAATTTTTACCTCTCTATCTACATTATTCCGTGACTTTTTGATCGCTTGCGCGCGTCGTTTGGTGATGATCGTGTGCTCAGCCGCCACTTTCGTCATGCTTGGCCTCGCAGGTCCCCAGACCTCATTCCATGCGATTATTGCCTTTCGGGTTACCTGAAGTCGCAAGTGTATCGTGATCTCTAGGGATGCTGAAAGACAACATACGACGCCAATGCCTCACCATAACTCCGGACATGCTTTATAGTGCTGTTCACAACATTATACCTCGACTAAAGTTAGTGCTGAGGAATGATGGTGAACATATTGAGCATTTTCTGTAAAGAACATCATCTTTGCTTTGTCTTAATTTGTTATGATAATTACTGCATTTCTGATCAGGTTAAGCGCCATCTGTCGGACATTTATGGAATTTTTTTCGGTTCTAATAAAACCTCATGTCATTCCAAGCATGTGTGTCAATTTTTACCTCTCTATCTACATTATTCCGTGACTTTTTGATCGCCCGCTATAATACAGTTTACATCATAATTACGTCACTTTACGTGACACACTCATCTCAGGGTTTTAACGTATTAAACTTCATATAACCCCTATATATAATTATCTGAAATGGAGTCATTCCAAGTATTTTGTGAATATAATTACTGTTAATCAAAAGAAAAATTGTTAATATCATTATTGACTATCGGCAAACATATAATCGTCAACAGCCATTCCTTTCAAGAATCTTTGAAATACATGGACTGTAAGAGTAAACAGAATAGAACATGGGCCAATTCCAACCTTAAGTGGTATGTTATACTAAATTTCATGATACATTCCACCTGAAATATACATGAGTAACAGTAATGAGTTGGAGTATATTCCGATCTTTAACTACAAAACAAATGATTAGTTAACAATTTCAGAAAACAGTACAACATCGTTAGCAAACAGTCGCAGATTGCAAGTCGCTCTGTGCGTCAGATCATTTATATAGATAGAAAATAAGTCAGGAACTAACAACCGGAGAGTCACACATAATCCTTACGGTTCGACAGAAATTAATAGCATGCACTTCCCACACTTAAATGCACGCAAGCAGATCAGGCTGACAAGTGTGACCTGTTGGATAATGGGGAAATACACCGTGGGCAAGATCTCGCTCTCGAATTCATCTTACAAAAAATATTTCGCGACACGGAAGCAGCACACAACAGTCATACCCTTGAAGGACCAAGTGATAACCGCGCCGCTTCTACGACATGACTAAACTCTAACGTTAACCCTTTGTTGCACATCAAATTAAATTTCCCTCAACGTCAGCAATTGTTCCGCACAAAGTAACAATAGAGACCACTAATGTTTATATGTAAATTTATTTTCAGAAATTTGTTTCACATAATTACAAAATTATGGGCGGTATTTTCACAATACCACTAAGACACTAAAAGGCGGAGAAGCTAATAAAATAGTGGTGAGGTCAGGATTTCGAAATAAAGGAAGGTATATTATAAAAGAACTTGGAAGGGCGGGACCAAACACGTGTCGTTTGTCGTTCTATTTAATAATAATCTGTTTACCAATAATACAACGTAAAACAAAACAACATTATACAACGAACATCTCCTGACAACTCTTTAACATAAGGTTTACATTAATTGGACAGTGTATAAAATAATTAAAAAAAACATGTTACATTACCCTTAAACTTCATTAACAAATAACTGCCCAGAGCAAAGGACCAACCTTTAACATAGCTTTAAACTTGATTAACCAAAATGCTAAACAGCAGGGAAAACATAAAAATTACAATTTCACTTACTGAGGCTAGAGACACTATCTTACATAATAATAAGCCCAAACCAACAGACATGGTACCGGACTTTATTCGCCCTGCTTAGAAAACGTGTAATCTCTTTAAAAACCAAAACAAAAGACAAAGTTCCTTGATAAAATACAAATAAGAAAAAGAACTAATAAGATATAAATAGGACCAATCCGAATTAAATTTACTTGCTTAATCGGCAAATTGCCTTAAGTGTGAACCTTTACATGAGAAATATTAAAATCTTCAAGAGATGACTGTCGTCCACGACCTCTCTCAAGACCGAAAGAGTAGGAAAATAAAACTTAACCAAAGGAGAAGGTGCCAGGTGGGCGTGAGACTTCTGGATCTCTGCGTGCAGCGACAAGACAGGCGTGACAAACAACTGGACACAGGGCCCACAAGCAGAGGAACCTGTAAACATACGTAATTACAGCGACGGCAGTTTCTTAGCAAGGACAACAAAATCACATACATACTCAAATCTTGAAATATTTACTGCTTAATCGGAAATATTGCCAGAACAGTGCTAGCCAATATACGAAGACAGTGGAACTCTTCAGTTAATTTAATTAAAGCCAGACCCAAGCACTAAAGGAAATTAAGCAATAACAACTCGGCTACAATGCCAACAACAGTAATAACACGCACACAGTATAGTTATTATATTTAATATTAAAGGACCACAATAACTTCTAAGACACTCATCTTCTGTCACAAGCTTTCCGGAATCCAAGGAGCTGCACTCAGCAAAACTAGCGCTCCTCACTTCCAAATGACATGGTTGAAATTTCAGCAGAGTTGGCGACTTCGGTGGCAAGCGGCGACAACATTGGAATATGGACACAATTCTCTCAATATCTAAACACTGTTCAGCGGCAGCACAGAGTAACATATACAGAGAAACAACCCCCCCCCCTCCCCTAAACCACTGCCCTACGCTCCCCTCGTAGTTCCGTAAAGGCTAGTCTACACGACGACACTAGGTTGCGAAACTCGTTGCATGAAATGAATTCCGCGCAACTGGTTTCCTGTGTGTCTGTAGACACGGGGCCAATACTATACACTTCAGTTTCGTTGTTTTGTGAGTGCCGCAGTCGCCGTAGAATGAAAGTTTTGGTAGCTGCAAGAGTTGCGGCGAATCTGTTGCCTGTCTGTGTGAAGTCGCTGCATAAGGCTAAACATAAAAAAGAATAAGAAACGTGTTTGCGTTCGTGAATGGATTAACAAAAGACGTCAGCTCTGTTGCTCAGCGACCTAGCTGAAAGAAATTGTGATTGAAGACCCTAGAAGCTATTGTAATCAACTTAGAATGTCACCAGAGCAGTTTACGTTCCTTTTAAACAGAGTTAGTAATGCAATAAAGAAACAAGTTACCGTTATGCTTGAAGCATTGTTACCAGAACTGAAAATACAAATTGCATTACGTTTCTTGTCAAGTAGATATTCATCTCTGCAGTACTTTTACCGTGTTCCAAGATCCACAATTGCCATACTTCGTTTGTATAGGTATTTCGAATTGGATGTATTTTAGTCTGCAATTCACTAATCGTTAACCCATCAATATTTAATTTCTTAAATAACTGACACGCCGTTAAAATCGCACAAACACCTACGCAACGCATATATGTTCGCAAACCGAATTATTTCTCCCGTTCTCCCCTGTATGTTGTATTTTGTTCTGTATTGGTCATGACTTAACCTAAAAACACGCGCAATCAGTTTCGCCAAAGTTGGAACGTACCGAAACCATTTAGTTTCGCCAACGAGTTGCGCAAACACCTGCCGCGCATGCGCACTAGCCAGTAGCGCAGTTTCATGAAATCTAGTGTCGTCGTGTAAACTAGCCTTAAGATGCTAGCAGGTGTCAGGCGATTTCCCGGCTTAGTACCGGTAGACCACACTAGAGGCACTTCTGAGGGTGCCTCTCGCATGTCAGAGGGTAGCGTGGAGGGGAGGCTGAGGGGAGAGCTCGTGCCGCCTGCCACGAGGCCACGACTGTGTCCGGCTAGCTGGCGTTTGAGGGGAGGTGGTGGTGGGGACAGCCGCTACCTGCCGCCTGCTCTGGCCAGTTTAAAGCAGTTACGGAACTGCTTCTGAACTCCCCACACCGCATCCCTGAGCGTGGGACCGGGCCCTTACGGAGGTTTCCCGTCTGTATATACTAGTCTGTGGCGGCAGCCATCCACAGCGGACACCACATTTCCGCGCAAAACAAAAGACTGCCGTCTCAACCTGTCCTGTCGGCCAAAACACCCACTCGGAGTTCAAAGGCCAACTGAGAGCCCTCGGCAAAATTCAAAAACGTCCGCACATGAGGCAAAGATACTCCACTCCGCTGGCGGATCCGTCGATAGTCGCGGCAAGTGGCGCCAGAGAACCCGCGCAGTTTAGGGATGGTGCCCCGCCACGGATCAAGTGGTATTGTGAGAATACCGCTGTGGAGCAGAGGGTGAAAGAGGACCGCCGCTCTAACCAGGCAGCAGCAGGCTAACAGTGGCCACCTCCTGTTTTACAGCGACAACCTGCCTCTCCAGCGCTGCTCGCCTCACCCCGTCGACGTCAGTGACTCAGCGCACAACACCCCTCGCTGTGCAGTGTACACAAGCCACATCGCAGCCGTTTAAAGGCCCGGTTCACTTAATCTAAACTCCGTCCGACAGGCCTCGAGAGGCCCACTGGGTACCGACCGGCTGCCGTGTCATCCTCCGCCAGAGAGCGTCACCGGATGTGGTGTGGAGGGGGGCGTGGTCAGCGCCCCGTTAAGTCAGTTTTCGTGACCGGAGCCGCTGCTTTTTCATCAAATAGATCCTCAATTGGCCTCCCAAGGGCTGAGTGCACTTACCCATCTATGCACTAGCCAAGCCCCGTAGTGCTTACCTTCGGTGCTCTAACGGAAACCGGTATATGCACTGCGGCATCACTTACATGATTAAATAACATGCTAGTACAGTGACATTGGATATTACGACTCACAATTACGGAACAATGTCACACGACAATCCTAAAGACAAGCAGTCACCCTAGAAGACAGCTTTCAGCCTACACAGATTAGTTTCTTTCTTTCTCCCTCCCCCCCCCCTCTCTCTCTCTCTCCCTCTCTCTCTCTCTCTCTCTCTTTTTATTAGTTTCGTATATCTGCCAACTGGTTGCGTAATTTTTCGGTGCTCGACCCAGGTTTCGTTGCCACTAGGGACAACTTCCCCAGAAGATTAAAAACAGTTACATCTACTTGAGCAATCCTGCTCGTAATATTTTTCACCTTATGTGTTTCATGTAACTGTTTTTATTCTTCTGCGGAAGATGTCCCTAGTGGCAAAGAAACCTAGGTCAGGCACCTAAAAAATTACGCAGCCTGTTGGGTGATATGCAAAATTGTTAAAAAAATTGGATTACGGTTGCTGTTAATCAGTCATGTTCAAAGTTGTAGATTACATTACATAAATACTTGTTCAATAGATCATGAATACGACACTTCGTAATGATGTGGAACTTCTAACGTTAATGAAGGCTGTCGGTAGATAAATACTTGTTCAATAGATCATGAATACGACACTTCGTAATGATGTGGAACTTCTCACGTTAATGAAGGCTGTCGGTACAAGACGATACATTACACAAAATATTACATGACACTTTTCTTTTAATCTAAAAATTCATCCAATGAGTACGAGGAGGTGTCATTTAGAAATTCTTTTAATTTATTTTTAAATGCTAGTTGTCTACCCATTAGGCTTCTGATGCAGCTTGGTAGGCTCTTTAAAAAGAATTACACGAAACTTCTTATTGAACTTTATTCATTCCAGTTTCTGTATTGAATAATTCAAAGATTGAAAGACAGCAACGGACATTTGCCGAGGCCGCAATGAACAGTATTCATTAGAAAAATGTGTCATGGAAACTTCCATTGTAAGATATCTAGCCTTACGCAGATTTTCATTATAATAGGAAGAATTGTGATAAAATTTGGTAAGACGTATTAAGTGAAGCAGGAAGATCTGGGCGTGTGTGTGTTGCAATCTCTAAATGGACCCCATGCTGCGTGCTTCTCCTAGGACGGAAAGGGAAAGTGATTCAGTGGCGGCCGTGCGTCTCCGGCCGGTAGGAGATGATGTCACGCCCCACCTGCTCTTCCGGCGACCTGCGGCCAAGCCTCCCCCTCCCCTCCCCCACCCACCCTCAGAACCACCCCCTTCCCAGCCAGGCGCAGTGGTGCGTCTGCGCGGCCAATAACCACGCGCCTCATTGGTCGCTGCGAGATATATGACGTAACTGCTGGCTCCACCGGGAAAAGGGTAATCTGCCGAAAAAGCGTGGGACAACCACATTTCGGTCTGCCGATAGCGTGGAATCCCCCGACACTAAATTCCCTGGACAGCTGTTACCCTACTCATTTGGAAGGATTACATTAGGTTAGATTAATACTTGTTCCATACATCATAAATATGACATTCCACAATAATGCGGGACATGTCAGTTTAATGAATAGTGACTTTTACATACCGGTCATTATTTTAAGGAATTTAATGATTTTTTTAATTTTCCATGTAATTTTTAGCATAATTACTAACCTTTATTTAACAATTGATCTAAAGTGTAGGAGGAGTTGCCATTCAGAAATTCTTTTAACTTCTTGCGAAAGTAAAGAAACACAGCATCTACCTGTGAGCCTATGTCTACTGCTATCCGAATTCGATCATGGCACACCACGTCAATATGGTTAAGTTTCAGGGCATTGCTAACTCATACAGCACACAGCTTTTATGAAGACTATGATCCTTAAAAACAGAGGAAAAGTGCTTCTCTGGAATTAGTGCTACGAAACGTCAACACACCCAGTGCTACGAGCTGCTTTATGGTTGGGGGCGGCACCGCATTTTGTGGGGCCGGCGCGTCAGCGGGCGCGACGCAGATTTAATCAGAGGCCCCGACACGGAGCCGTGTGGGACGCGGAGATTAATGTCTCCCGGAAGGCGCGGCGGCGCCACCCGTGGGCCTAAATGAGCCGCGCCGTGATGGAGCGACGGGGTGAGGGGTAGGGGGTAGGGGGTGCCTGGCTGTGGCTGCCACCCCTCATCCTGGGGGCGTCATCCGTCACGCCGAGGACGCGCCCCATACGCCGGGCTAACACTGGTCACATCGTCATCGACACACACGTGCCGGTTCATACGTACGAACCAGTGCTTCGTCACGTTATCCAATCCGGTGGGTCGCCAAACGACTTCAAAATATCAAGGTAAAATATAATAACGAGCAAAATTATTGTTTCATGAGACTTATTAGCTTCACGATATTATTTTGAACCCCATAAAAACGTAACAGTGAAGCTGATGCGCTTCTTCATTCAAAGCTATCTGAAATCCCTCTTTGGTATTTATATGAATCAGTAATTGCAAAAACAACATTAGTGCAAATAGGTAAATTTTTCAAGACAATAAGAAATAATCGCACTGTCGTGTTTTACGACCCACTTTAGATTTGTATTTTTATAATTTTTTGCAAACATTTTGGACAAAAATAATAATCTAAATAATAAAAAAATTAATTAATAAGAGTGCCTGAAACCCTTAAAGGAAAAAAAAAAATTGGTAGTCGTGGGTTTCGAACCACCGACCTTCCGCGTCACAGTCCAACACATTGCCTACTACGCTATGGATAACAGCTGGAAGTTCGGTTCTTTAATTTCATACTATCGATAGCCGTTGTTAACTGATAAGGCAATAAGAAATAATCGCACTGTCGTGTTTTACGACCCACTTCAGATTTCTAGTTTTATAATTTTTCGCAGACATTTTGGACAAAAATAATAATCTAAATAATAAACAATTAATTAATAAGAGTGTCTGAAACCCTTTAAGGAAAAAAAATTGGTAGTCGTGGGTTTCGAACCACTGACCTTCAGCGTCAGAGTCCAACACATTGCCTACTACGCTATTTTTTTTTTTTTTTAGTTGCCTCTCTGCTGATTGGAATTGAAAATCAAACAGAAACTTATGACTTCTTCTTTCATATGCGTTGAACTTCTACGCCATAAGTAAATTAACTGTACCACCTCTGTGAGGACTGGAAAACAATGCTTCCTCAAATAAAAACAGAAAACGAGACTTCTTCTTACGTCTGCATTAGTGAATCTTCTAGAGCTAGTGATTGTTCTTCATGTTAGTTGAACTAAGGAGTTGTCAGTACGGAGCAAAATAATAATAATAAAAATAATAATAACAAAAAATGGTATATTGATTCTTCTGTTCCATTTTGTTATTGGTAAAACATTATTTATCTCATGGAGTTCAACTGGTTGTATTTCTCTAGCGTAACATATTTTATCCTATACCTTCCTTTCGGAACACTATTTGCAGCATGTTACCGAAATCCTTCTTGAAATTTCTATTCTTTAATAGTTTGTAATATTCCATTGCCATATAGCTACTATAATCCTCAGCGTCGTTCTGGCAACTTCGATGAATTACGAAGTGCACAAAATGTCCGAATATCCACATTATTGTATTGTTTTTTTTTTTTTTTTTTTTTTTTTTTTTTTTTTTTTTTTTTGTCGTGGGAAGTATGTCTTATCCGGTATCAGTAATTCTTCTGTGGTGATGAATCGGCCGTCATTTCTTTGGAGGAACGCCACCTGCTGCTTCACTTTTGTCCATAGGTCACTGTAGCCCGAGCAGGTAAATCTGTGGAGTGACGTATCTACATGTCCACAGGTGGTGCATAAATTGGAATTAGCCTTGCCTATAACACTCAGTCTCTCGTTCGTTGCTATAGTTGCATTGGCGACCTGATACCACGTGGAACGTACCTCCGATGTTAAAAGTTTGTTGCTGATATTCCTCCAGACAGAGCACCAGTCTTTTGTAGGATATTTCTTCTCCATCCTGTTTCTAACAGCACTCGTCCGTGGTTTGTCATGATGACATGGCCTGTTACTATGTTCTCCTGTTGTCTGGCTGTTCTTCTTGTAACTAACCTCAATGAAGTCCTTCCTGACATGGTTCAGCTTGTAATTAATGGGGGCCACATTGACGGGGGCAGCTAAACTCTTTGGCTCTGTCATTTTGAAGAGTAGAGCCGTAATACTCTCAGGGTTGTTACGGAGAATATCGTGTGTCCTCTTGATAAATAAATTCATCGTTTTCTGCCGAATGTCTGTAAGACCGAGGCCACCATCACCATATGGTAAGGTCACTGTGTTAGCTGCAACTCTGAATATGCATCCCTGCCAAATCACTTGACACACGGCTCTTGTAATGTTTTTTGCTATACCTAATGGGACAGGCAGTATTTGACCTAAATATAATGCTTTAGACAGGATAATGCAGTTGATTAATTGAACCCTCTGAACCAAATTTAGATTCCTGTTTCTATGTTCCCTTGTTAAACCTCTGATTTTTGCTAGCATTTCTTTTCAGTTGGCAGAAGTCATCCGGAGTGGACAGTTATAAAATATGACGCCAAGGGTCTTATGGTGGTCTGTAGTAGTAATCCAGTCTAAATCATTTCCTTCAAAGCCATTTAAACTGCGCAGCGAACTTTTCGTTTTATTCACGAACGCGCCAGTGGCACTGGAGTACATCTGAATCGCGTCGCTTAGATGTTGAACGTCTTCACTACTCCGGACAATGACTCCTAAATCATCAGCATACACATTGGCTACTTTCTTGACAGACATTATTGTTATTCCTTCAAGGTCATTATTTATTTTCCGGACAAGAGGTTCTATCGATATGATGTACAGTAGCATTGAGAGCGGACTGCCTTGCGGAAATCCCCTGAGAATATCAATGTTCTTCGTACGTTGTCCATTTACAAGAATTTTCGCTGTCATTCCCGTGATCATATGTTTTAATGATTGTAAGAATGTGTTGCCAAATCCCATAGTTGTCATCGTTTTAAAAAGGTAACGGTGGTCAACCCTATCAAACGCATTGGCAAAGTCAATAAAAAACAAAGATCCCTTAACTTTAGTCGCCGAAAAGATGGAAATAATGTCACGATATTCACTGACGGTTTTCACTATACTCCTATGAGGTAAAGCCGTCTGATCGCTTCCAATGACCCTTTTTAGAACAACTGTCAAGCGGGCTTTCAATGCACGAGCAGCGAGTTTATAGTCAGTGTTCAGTAGACACAGCGGCCGCAGTTTGCGCACGTCTTTCATCCCCTGCCCTTTGGGAACCACCACCATAACGCCTTCTTTAAATTCGGGCGGTAAGACGACACCAGTAAGAACTTCGTTTACAACGTCAGTAAAAGCAACGCCAATCATATTCCAATACTTTTTATAAAATTCCACTGGTATTCCGTCAGGACCAGGAGTCTTATTCAGTGGAGAAGTTTTTATGATGTCCAGCAGTTCGTCGCTAGAAAAGGTTGTTAGTAAGCCTCTATTGTCATCAGATGTGACAATAGCGTCTGTACTGTCCAGCAGTGTTGCTGCAGATGCCTCATTGAAATCAGTAGCTGTGTATAGGTCCTGAAAAAAATCGGTGAATTTCATCCATTATTGCTCGTTGTTCAGATAGGACATCACCGTTTGCAGCTCGCAGCTTCTCCAAAAAAGTCTTCCTTCTGTTTTTTGTTTGTCTGATGATGTGGTACAGAGAAGCAGTTTCCTCTGCTACAGTTGACTGCGACCTAGACCTGACCTTCAAACCATCGAGTTGTTTCCTTTTCAGTTTTGTTAAAATTGCCTTGATTTTCTTTATTTGCATGAAGTGCTCATCAGATAAAACAGGACGTTCATAAATTTCTCTGAGACAGGTATAATAAAATTCTATAGTGTCCTTAAAATATGTGGCCTTTTCTTTCGCATACTGAATCAACATCATTCGTAGTTTCTTTTTAGCATGTTTCGTACACCATTCAATTGCTGAACCGTATCTTGGTCGTGCCCTGAGGCACGCTACCCAAGTCAGTCGTACACATTCATCTAATTCTGTGTCGTTAAGAACACTCACATTCAGTTTCCATAAACCCCGTCCCCAGAACGTTTTTTGCCGGACGAGATTGATGCTGCAACGTATCCCACTGTGATCAGAAAAACTAGCAGGTATCGCGTCGATGGAAGTTATACACTGCCTTAGGCTGTCAGAAACATACAGTCTGTCAATTCTACTAGCAGAAACATTGGTAACGTACGTAAATTTTACCATTGTTGGGTGTAGCACTTCCCAAGCATCGTTTAGACGTAAATCACGGACACAATCATTCAGTTCTTTGGAGAAATTAAAGTTTGGGGTTTGATCCTTGGGTTTCAAGACACAGTTCCAATCTCCTGCAATAATTAGATTTTCTGGATTATCTTTTAGTAGGTGAACGATTTCGGTCATGATAAAGCTAGCTCTAGCAGTTCTGGCATTGTTGCCAGAGGGTGCGTAGATATTTACTACCGTTGTTTCAAAAATTTTACAGGATATTCCCCTGCCGGATTCTAAGAGACACAGAGTTTCTACAGGTATTCCATTTTTAACTAAAATTGCCGTTCCACACTCATTCTCTAACGCCACATTTACAATTTCGATATAGCCTGGAAAATGAAATTCATGGACGAGTACTTCTTGCAACAGTGCAATGTCAGTGTCAGATTGGTATAAATAATCTTTCAAGGCCGATAATTTTAATGGATTAGAGATCCTGTTGATTGAGGGTCAATATATTATACGTTTGTGTCGTTGTCTGCAGTCGGTGTGCCATAGTCAAGGACCACAAAGGCTAGTCATAAACACGAGTATGATGTCAAACGTCAGATTCATCAAGTAACAATGAACACAGAACCGCCATCGATTGCGACTTATCGCAATGATTCTAGGTGAGGTTCTTGGAGTCCTTCTGCATTTGTGTTCCCAGAGAACACAGGAAGATTAACACTAGTAGTTGACGCTGGACGTTTATTCTCTTGTTCCATTTCAGTCACCCAGTCCATTCTAGCCGTCGAGTCACCTTTCTCCGGGTTCTCAGACATCCGTACCCGTTGACCAAAATCGGTGGCTGTTGCGATGTCTACACTTTTTCGTCGAGCACGCGTTCTGTGAGAACCAGCTTTACTGTTATCTTCTTTGTCCTGACTATACGCAGAACTATCGGACAATTCCTTATTTTCGTCTGTTCCGTCATTTCTCCTCTTCTTGTGTTTCTTCTTGATTTCCTGAAGTTTCTCCCGAGTTTTGGGAGCTTCAGTTTCCGCTTCCGGGTGTGCAATCCTTTTCTTATCGTTTTTCTTCGGAGGAGATCTACAAGGTACAGATACAATGTGTTCAACTTCCATGTTTTGTACAACGTCATGGGTCGTCAAAGGACTGGAAGCCGTTTCCATAGCGGTTTCGTTCACTTGCTGTGACGGTTGTTGGTCAACCACAGCCTGGTGAGAAACAGTCGCGTCCGCGGGGATGACGTGCTCTTCCTGTTGCACCTGTGGTAATTCAGCCTCGCTCCGGGTAGAGTCGGTGGAGTTAACTTGCAGCACGGCCTGTGTAGCGTCTTCGGTGGCCGAGTCCTGCACGACACTTGTTGTCACGGGAGGCGGCGACGACACCGCAGCGGCAGCCGCCGCATACGACATGGGCAAGTTTACAACGCCAGGCGTGCGCGTCACCACGTCGCCGGGAGGCAGCTGAGCCACCCGACGGCGCGAGCACTCCGCCCGGTAGTGCTCCGTCGAATTACAAATGGCACACGTCCTGGGCTGTCCGTCGTATATCACAAGTGCACGATAGCCTGACACACTGATAAAGGACGGTATGTGCTTCATCAAATCAATTTTTACTTGACGCACGCCATTCAGTACGGGGCACGGAAAGTTGTTCCCCCACTTTTCCTCATGAACAGACAGAACACGGCCGTAGGCACTCAGAACATCGCGTACGTGCTCGCTAGGAATTTCAAATGGTAGTTCAAATACGCGCACAGTGCGCAAACCCATACCGCCAAAGGAAACTTCTACATCAATCACACTACCATCAGAACGCAAAAATTTCATCGTCCCTCCACTTTCTTCTACAATACGCAGACACAGATCAACATTCAAAAGTTTTACAAAAAATACAGGCGCTAGCTGAGACAGATTAATTCCGTAAAGTTCGTCTAATGGAATCTTAACTTGTTCAATAAGGAATCTATGAACTTTCACAATTCCACGATCAAAAGTAAACTTCAAAGTATATCTCCTTAAAATCGTAGCCATATTCAAAACAAATTCATATTATAAACAAAACGACCAAATCCCAGCCACAAACACCAGACGAAGACGTTAGTAGAGAATATATCACCCAGTAACACGAAGATACAAGATTCCGCTGTCAGAATAAACAGTAAACTTGCCTTGACGTGAGCAGCGACGGAGCACAGCGTAAGCACAACCGCCCTCCACGACGGCCCAAGCCGGAATGTACTATGGATAACAGCTGGAAGATCCGTTCCTTAATTTCATACTATCGATAGCCGTTGTTAACTGATGCTAATATGGCATTTGTAGACACTAGATTATCATTTATCGTACGAAGAACGACGTGTTTTTCTTAATTCTTCAGTGCGCCATCGCTTTGAAATGACAAAGTGCAAGTTACAATAAGAAAATCATCAAATACGCAACGCAAGATGGCGTATGCCAGAGAGAGTTCTGGGCGAGAAATGTCACGTGATGTCTGCGAAAGGCTGGTTTTCGTTAATTCAATGCAGGGTGTCAAACCTCCGTTATTTTTGCAAATATCTCTCAAACGATACGAGATATGAAAAAAAAGGAAACAAAGTGGTAGAGAATTTTCTCCTCTACAAATTCGTTTATTCAATTTTCGCGTCAGATAAACGGTTTATTTGCAATTAAAATTGCATTACAAACGGCTTTTTTCTTTACTAACGTATTTCTTGTCCGAAATATTTAAAAAATCGAGATTCTGGTCTCTGGTAGCCAACAATTATGTCTGTAAAATTTGGTACTAATCGGTTGAACGGTTCGACCTAAAAAGTGGGAACGCGTTACAGCCAGACAGACATAGTCAAATCGCCGTTTTTTTGCAAATATCTCTGCAATGATGCAAAATATGAAAAAAACATAATAGAGCGAAGCTATAGAGAATTTTTTCCTCTACAAATTCGGTTATTGAATTTTCGTGTCAAATGAATGGTTAAGTCGTTATTTTCATTTAAATTTCGAGCTGTCAAAGGACGATCGCAAAGGCCCACTTTTAGTGTTACTACCGTAACCTAAAGTGGGCCGCAATTGTAGACAGTCTATATAATGGACATTATGATAATGCATTTAATTTTAAAATCGACTGTTTATGTCAGGTAAAATAAACAATAAAACAAAATACTTAACATAACTCTGATACACTATATATTTGTCCCACAATAATATTTATTTTGATGTAAACTAGTTTCCGGCTTCTTAGGCCATCTTCAGACAACTTAATACTGCAGATTATCAATTTCACACAAGCTACTGTGTTTGGACTACAAAGATTTTACAAGGATTTGTGTCGAGTGTGTGTAACCTTTAAGTATTTTATTAGTAACAGAGACGCTCAACCAATTAAAGCAAAACAAGAACTAAGAATTAACTGTAAATTAAATTTCAATAAAAAATCTGAGGGAAACATATATACCTCTGTACCAGTAAGTACAATTGTATATTAAATTAACTTACATGTATGAACAAAAGTAGGAGGGGGAACAGGTGAGTGAGGAAGACATAAACAATGAAGTGTTGGAGGAGGTATTATTACGTATGTTTGGAATATGTGAATATGTAATAGAAGAGCATATTAGAGTATATAACCTATGTTAAAATTCACTGGTTTTCGCAAGAATTGTGAGAGAAACACAAGGAAGGTAGAACATTGGAATGTGGATGAGGACGTTACACAATTTCAACAAGCACAGTGGTAGGATTAAACCTAATAGCTGTTACTTTACGGAAGAGTCTATTAAAAATACTTTAAATGTAAAAAATTAATATTGTTATCATATGCAATCATCACAAAAGTACGTCTTACAAACATTTAAACAAGGCAAAATGTATATATACATATAAGTGAAATTATTTACAGTAAATAAATATGAAATGTTCCAGACCACAGACACATGTTGGTAGACCCAATCCAGCAGAGTGTCTCGTCAGATGCTTCACGTAGCTTCTTAATACCACCAGGGAAACGTCTGATAGGACGCTGATTTACAATATGGCTCACCACATTCACACATACTGTCACTGGAAACGTCCCACTTGTGCACGTCATATTTGCTCACACCTTCCTCAGTCCTGTATCTATTCAGTTGCACCCATCCTTGCCTTGCTTGATGAAAGCCAGGAACTGGCACTGTTGTATCGCCTATCATTTCAGGGATCCATGTTCTCCAAGCTTGCCATTCACCATCCCACTCTCTGAATCCTGTAGAGAACATTTGGAACCCAAATTCATATGCTGATCTTCTGGATTTTCCTGCGTAGAGAAAGTTGTCATGATGAGGGATTGAGTTATTTTTGGAAATTTTCTGTTAACAGTTGTAAAGTACAGTCTTCTGACAGAGGTCAGGTGGGCAGATGTTTGATACACTGTCAGCCAGCATGTTGGTGTTGAGCGGACTGTGCCACTAATGATTCTAACAGCCGCGTTCAGTTGGGCGTCTGCTATATTAACGTGGGCGGTGCCGAGACTAACTGTATTCTGCTGCAGAGCATACCAGCGCGAGGGATGCTCCACGGAGAGCTGGCGTTCTTTCTTCCCAAGTACTGCCTGCCCGCTTACACACCAGGTTCATTCGTGTTGTAGCCTCTTACCTGACGTAGAACGGTGTTTATTATATATCAACGTTTAGTCAAGAGTTACATCGAGATATTTACGCATCATATCGTTGTATTTGACTATGTCATGAGGACTAAAATGCGCATGATCTTTGCATATACTGGGCTATTAGAGAGGTGGAAGAGGCAGACTTCTGTTTTAGATATATTGGGTCTAATACCTTGTCTTAAAATATTTGTAGAGTTTAGAAAGTTCGTTAGGTATTCTTCAGATTCTGAAAGCTCTCCACTCTGGCATGATATTGCAAGGTCGTCTGCATATTGAAATTTCTGGCAAGTCAAAATTTTCAGATCAGCTATAAAGAAACTGATAATACTGGTCCAAGAACAGAGCCTTGAGGCAATCTTCTTCTTTTAATGTAGGTCACATTTTCGACTAACATTTTAATACCAAAGTTTGTTTGTTACCAAAAATTGCTTTATTGTATACATTTATATTACTTGTAACATTCCCTTACATATTGTTTTAGAAGGAGCATTGAAAAATGATTAATTTAAGCTTACAATGTACGGAACTGCTAAAGATATAAAGCTGTAAAAAAAATTTTTATTTCACGTAACACGACTGAGTCGTTAACACTGTATAAAGCAAAAATGTACTATTTTAAACAAAAAATGTAGTATGAAGCATCTTCTGAAGAGTTCACAGGTCACTCAGCCAAGCCCAGGTAAGAGGCTTTATTGTTATCATTATGTGTCACAGATCTTTCAGATTTTTGAAATTGGTTGAGACTTTGTTACTATACGCCATTTCGGCAAGTAACTTTGACTCTGACTGCAGTGAGTGTCGCAAACTTTACTGTTCTGGTTCATACTCCTCCCAAAAAAAAGTTGTACGATGACATAGTAAAAGTGAATTACCATGCACAGTAAAATTCTAGAACACATCTCCGAATCTATTAGAACTTGAAAGACATCTCAATACTCTATTCACTGTGCTAAATCAAATTCCTGATGTTCCAAGGCAAATAATATGGAAGAACTTCGCACTCATATAGAGAATATTTAGCTTCAACATCGGTATGCTTGCAGCAGGCAAGGCATGAAGGTCGTCTTTCATACTGATGTTCTTGTAAAAGGACGGCTGAAATACCAGGATTGGAGGCGTCAGTTTTCACGGTAAATCTTTTATTAAAGTCGGGTACTCCAAGAACGGGGTGATTACAGATAGCAGATTTAATGGAATCAAAGGCATATTTTGATCATCGCCCCACAGAAACCTAACTCGTTAACACCTTCAATTATTGAGGAGTGTTGCGATCTGGGCGAAATTAGGTACAAGTTGTCTAAAATAATTTGTCATACCGAGAAATTTTGCAATACTTTTTTATGAAAAAAGGGTTTCAGGGCACGATTTTGAGTGGCGACTTCTGGGGGGCTAATTTGCAGAAATAGCGCACCCTGCCAATTATAGTTTCAACTAGGGAAAAAAAGGAGCGAGCCTTTGCTTCACCAAGAGCAGTAGAAAGTGTAGGCTGATTTAGTTCAGCTGTCGTTAAGAAAAGGTAATTTTTATAGATTTCAGAGACACAGCAGACGCCGGCAGTAAAGGGTATTTGCGTGCACACAATGAAACTTTAAAAAATATTTCTTGTGCAGGTTATTCTCGTCATTACGGCGACAGCCTCTCGTCAAGTATTTCAATTTAATGAAATGATCACGTGTGGGCACGGTTCCTTAGACACTCTTCAACTAGTTTTTCTCTTTTGATGATTATTTTATTTTTACTTGTGCTTTCGAGTATGAACGCTATACTATTAACATATGTATTCTATCCTCTCTTTTTGATTGTTTTTAATTTTCATAATTTCATAACTTGCATTTATTTCTGACTTCTTAAAGGGAATAAATTAGGTTTTTATTTCTCAGCAAATAGTTAATCATTTTCTGTACTGAGACCTTACCGATAACCCATTGCCATACCGGCGAGGTTACTAAGCAGTAACTATTTTGTTTTGTTCTTACAGGAGTGATTGTTTGGATCTTTTTTCTTAGCATAGTTGAGGGTCACTTACCTATCGTAAACTGAAACGTGCACTACTTTATTATGTCTAACTTGTGTGTCACAGTAAATTTGTTCCACCTGCAAAAGCAACCATTTTAGGGTACGAAACTTCCTGGCAGATTAAAATTGTGTGCCGGAACCTGGGACCTTTGCCTTTCGCGGGCAAGCGCTCTACCGACTGTGCTATCCCGACACGACTCACGATGCCGCCTCACAACTTTACTTCCGCCAGTACCTCGCCTCCTACTTTCCAAACTTCACAGAAGCTCTCCTGGCGGAAGTAAAGTTGTGAGGCGGCATCGTGAGTCGTGTCGGGATAGCACAGTCGGTAGTGCGCTTGCCCGCGAAAGGCAAAGGTCCCGGGTTCGAGTCCCGGTTCCGGCACACAATTTTAATCTGCCAGGAAGTTTCATATCAGCGCACACTCCGCTGCAGAGTGAAAGTTTCATTCTGGCATTTTAGGGTACATTGCAGATCTATCCTTATGCAAATTACAAGGTGTGATAAAACCGTGTGACCACTATTGCAGACAACCGATGTGCGGAAATTCAGACAGTCTCAGTTTGATTTGTAATGTCATGATGTACACTCCTGGAAAATGAAAAAAGAACACCATGTATTCGTCTACCTAGCAGAGCGAAATTTTTTTGACACATTCTTGAGGATGTATACAATACACGATCATACATACAGAAACATACGCACGTGATTAGAGTCACTAAAGCGTGCGCAATGTCGACGCTAGTACCGTTTATAGACACATTTTGTAGTAATGCAAGCTCCAATTATCCCATGGAGACGATAGTAGAGGTACCGAATGCAGTCTTTCGGAACGGCCTGTCATGCAATTTTTACCTGGTGCCTCAGTGGGACAGATTTCCTATCAGTTTTGCAGATGTCGTAAGATTACGTTTCATCTGGTGCCAAACATCTTCAGTGGGGGACAGAGGATCGTGTTGGCCAGTGTAGTTGACGTACGCCTTGAAAAGCACATTGGGTGGTACGAGATACACGTGGACGTGCATTATCCTGTTGGAAGAGGGTACCACCTTGATGTTGCATTAACGGTAGCAAGGAGGGATGAATGATGGTTTCCATGTACGGTTGGTTGTTCAATGTTTCCTCCATGATCACCAGAGGAGAACGGCTAGTGTAGGGTATGGCTCCTCACACCATGACGTCACGTGTCAGCCTCATGTGCCTTTGTCGTAAACACTCCAGATTTTGGCTCTCCCCTGCGCGACGCCATACACGCGTACAACCATCATTGGCACCGAGGCAGAAGTGCCTCTCATCACTGAGGATGCCAAGTCTCCATTTGTCCTTCCATACGCGTCTATCGTGACAGCTCAGGAGGCGGTGTTTTGGCGTGCGTGCAAGAGACCCCAGCGGCACGCAAGATCGTGCATCATGGTGTCTTGAATCATGCCTAAACTGACTGTTCTTCACTGATGATCGTCAAGGGAACACGGAGCAGTGCACGGTACAGCGAAACCATTATTCAAGCCGTCTTGATACCATTCATCAAATGTTTGTTAAGCTTAAGGGACTTAACTACGGGGGTCATCAGTCCCTAAACTTACAAACTACTTATGAACTACTTACGAACTAGGACGGCACAAATATCCATGCCCGAGGGGGGATTCGAACCCCCGACCGGATACCATTCATGTACTAACAAGGCGATAAGCTTTTCCAACAGGACAATGCACGACCACACGTACCCGTACCACCCAACGTGCTCTTAGGGGTGTAGGTCAACTTCCTTGGCCAGAACGATCTCCAGATCTCTCCCCCATTGAGATTGTTTGGGACCAGATGAAACATCATCTTGAGAAGTCTGTACGACCGGCACGAAATCTGGCCAAATTGAAGCACCAAAAGGAAACTACATGGCAGGCCATTCCGCAAGACTACATTCGTCACCTCTACGACCGTCTCCATGGGAGAACTGCAGCTTACATTGCAGCAGAAGGAGGCGATACACGGTACTGGCGTCTACATTGCGCACGCTCTGGTGACTGTACTGACGTGCTTATGGCTCCATCTGTCTGATCGTGTAGTAAATACATCCTAACGAATGTGACAATAAAATTTCGCTGTGCTGGGTCAACGAATTTACGGTATTCTTTTTTCATTTTGTAGGAGTGTAGTGTCTGATTTTATTTATCTTTTTTTTTCTTATATATATATATATATATATATATATATATATATGGTGTTTCACTAAGTGTGTTTGCCTCTGTAATTTATAAAATAATAGGTGACGGGAAATTTTAATGCGGTAGGTCAACACGAGAAATGTTACACTTTCTGCGGAGCTATGAAAATAGTTTATTGTATCATTTTCCAAAGAGTTACACCACAAAAATATAATTTTTTTAATGGAACAATAGTTTTTTTCTATCGTGTATTGGATTCGTTTCAACCTGATGCGTCCAAATCAATTTAAACTACATTCCTATCACTGTTAGTTTGGGAGATACAATCCTTCAAACTTCCGGGGGCGGAGGCTGCGATAACGTAGCCGACTGGCCGAGTGGCTATCCCCTGGGGAACGGCCAACTGTCTCATGACCACCAGCCAGTCATCTACGCTGTCGTAGCCTCCGCACCTAAACTTTGAACGCTTGTAGCTCCAAAAGTAACAGTGATAGGAATGTAGTTTAAATTGATTTGGAGGCAGCTGGTTTCAACGAATCCAATGCACGATAGAAAAAAACTATTTTTCCATTTAAAAAATTATATCTTTGCGCTGTAACTCTTTGGAAAATGATACAATAAACTATGTCCATAGCTCCGCAGAAAGTGTAACATTTCTTGTGTTGACCTACCGAATTAAAATTTCCCAGTCACCTATTATAAGTTACAGAGGCAAACACACTTAGTGAAACATTACATACCAATGCATTGATGTTTTTGGAAGATAATAAAAAGAAGTCAAAGATGCAGTAGTGTACTTCCAATTTTGCTTGGTATTCGAGCAGTGTTTCTGTTAAGTGAGAGCACGATCATACGTTACTCATAAATATTTTGGTGAGATGCAGTGTTCCTTGCCAAGTATCACCACGTATCGCGGAGAGCGCTGTCAGAGGCTCCTTGGAAATGCGCTTGATTTCGCGGCGCTGTTAGTTCTGTAGCGCTAGAGCCCTGTATTGGTAGAGTAGCGCCAACCTTTTATGTGGGGCTTGCCGACAACCGCCGGCTGCAATTGGTCAGTTGAGCGCGGGTGGGGAACGTCCGCCATTTTAGGCCTAAGCAATCCATCAGCGTAAATGGCATATTTCACTTAACTAGCTGTTATTTTAGCATTTAGAGGTGTTGGATATGTGTAGACTTATTATGTATTAAATTAAGAGCTTAACGTAGCGTGTTCCATTTTTATATGGTGAAAAATGCCGCATTGTTGGTAGTGAATTGTTATACTAAGACAGTCCGAGGTAGCAAGTTTACGCATTCCACAGGGCGAAAGAGATGCGAAAAGACGCGAATTCTGGGTACACCGCATTGGAAGAAAAAATTCATTTCCATACGAGAATACAAAATTTTGCGAAGTAAGTAAATTTGTATTGAAATATCGAGTAAACTAGGTTTATCTGAAGTTTCTTGCGAGCAATGTTGGAGGGACAAACATGTAAGAGAAAAGATATTTTTGAAAGATATAAATACATGAAAATATAACATAATGTGTCGTATTTGACGAATTTCGTATTTATACTTAGCCTGCATATTACGAAAGTTTGGGCGGTAAATGAAACCGCCCATTAAATAGATCTCCAAAACTCGAATTTTAAGATAAAGTTTATTTTACTGAAGTACCCAGCAGTGCGATAACAATGTGTAAAAACTTAAACCTTCCCAAAATGTTAGCTCAGTTGATGTTATGCGATAATATCACATGTAGGTTAGCACACAACACCTATCAACATTAGGCACTAGATTAATGGAAAGCAACATGTATTAATTACATCTACTTTGATAAAACCCTATATATTACAGATAAAAACGTCAGTCCTTAGATAAGTTGAAAGCAGGAACGTCACTTATTGCGAAAGCAGTGCATTTGGTACAGGGTTTAAATTTTAGCACGAAACAATTTTATAACTAGTTTGCTCAAAAATAAAGGTCTTGATCTCAGATTACAAATTTTTCCTAAATATTCGCTGTGAATGTGATGAAACGATTAAAAACTTAAGTTCATTGTTTACTTAACGTATTGTAATACCACGTCGATGTACAGACCGGTTCCCTTCATCATAAATGTTAATGTAACAGCGCCACCCATAGCGCCGTTTTTGCGAGATATAATAGGCCTACAATGGCGGCGCTCGCCCGGTTGGCGGTACTCTCCCAAGACAGGGAGGGCTCTATGTAGCGCAGCTGTCGCCAGGAGCAGTTCTCCTTGTGTGTCGCTGCTTCCTCCGCCGTGCCACTTATTTCCGCGAATGGAAGCCGCTCTGGGGAGCAGGTATCACATGGCGCCACCGAGTGTC
The DNA here is from genome assembly GCA_026315105.1 of Locusta migratoria. Lineage (NCBI taxonomy): Eukaryota > Metazoa > Arthropoda > Insecta > Orthoptera > Acrididae > Locusta > Locusta migratoria. The sequence continues at coordinate 46,830,545 of CM048751.1, read as the reverse complement.
TGCAACCGAGGCGGCGTGGCGTAGCGCTGCAGAAGCAATCACACAGGCGGAGCGGCCGCGTAATCGCGCCATTCAGCCAGAAAACTAATTACTCTGCCGCCGGAGGCGCTGTTGTTGCGACGAAGCCCGCCGGGAAATCTAATAACGGAAACTCCTTCCCAGCACGACGCGAACGCGCGGAGAAAACTTCCGCTACTTGTTCTTGTTGGGGGAGTGCTCACTCTGTGGGTGATCGAATTGTCGACAACCATTGTTAGCCGTAAATTTTTGGCGCATACCTACTGTTGTCGCCGTAAGAAAGAGCCAAGCTTTTGAGTACCACCTTTAAAAACGTACTGGAAGAAGAAAACATGTAGTGGTGCAGAGAAGCAGCTGAGAGAGCTACATACGAAAAAGTCTGCTGGTCCGGATGGAATACCGGTTCGGTTTTACAAACACTATTCTGCGGCGTTGGCTCCGTACTTAGCTTGCATTTATAGCGAATCTTTAATTCAGCGCAAAGTTCCTAGTGATTGGAAAAAAAGCGCAGGTGACTCCCGTGTATAAGAAAGGAAAGAGAACTGACCCATACAATTTACAGGCCAATATCGTTGACATCAGTTTCATGTAGAATTTTGGAGCATATTCTCTGTTCGAATATAGTAAATTTCCTTGAAACGGAAAAGCTTCTTTCCATGAATCAGCACGGGTTTAGGAAACATCGTTCATGTGAAACTCAGCTTGCCCTTTTCTCACATGACATCTTGCGAACCAGGGACGAAGGGCAACAGGCGGATTGTGTTTTTCTCGACTTCAAAAAGGCGTTCGACGCGGTGCCACACTGCAGACTGCTAACGAAGATACGAGCTTATGGAATAGGTGCACAGATTTGTGACTGGCTGGAAGACTTCCTAAGTAATAGAACGCAGTACGTTGTTCTCGACGGCGAGTGTTCATCAGAGACGAGTGTAACGTAAGGCGTGCCCCAGGGGAGTGTGATAGGACCGCTATTATTTTCTATCTATATAAATGATCTGATGGACAGAGTAAGTTGTAATTTGCGGCTGTTTGCTGATGATGTTGTGGTGTATGGGAGGGTGTCGTCTGTAACTGACTGTAATAGCATACAGGATGACTTAGACAAAATTTCTACTAGCTCTCAATGTAGAAAAATGTAAGGTGATGCGCATGAGTAGAAAAAACAACCCCATAATGTTCGAATACAGCATTAGTAGTAAGCTTCTTGATGCTGTCGCGTCGTTCAAATATCTAGGCGTAACATTGCAGAGCGATATGTAATGGAACGAGCATGTATGGACAGTTGTGAGTAAGGCGGACAGCCGACTTCGGTTTATTGGGAGAATTTTGGGAAGATGTACTTCAACTGTAAAGGAGACCGCGTATAAAACGCTTGTACGACCGCGTCTGAGTATTGCTCAAGTGTTTGGGACCCGCAGCAGATCAGTTTAAAGGAAGACGTAGAGGCGGTTCAGAGGCGAGCAGCTAGGTTTGTTACCGGTAGGTTTGACCAATGCGCGAGTGTCACGGAAATGCTCCGGCAACTCAATTGGGGATCGCTGGAAGATTGACGACGTTCTTTTCGTGAATTTCTGTTAAGTAAATTTGGAGGGCCGGCATTTGAAGCTGAGTGTAGTACGATCTTGCTGCCGCCTACTTACATTTCGCGTAAAGATCACAAAGACAAGATAAGAGAAATTAGGGCTCGTACGGAGGCATATAGGCATTCTTTTTTTCCTCGTTCAATTTGGGAGCGGAATCGGAAAGGAAATGCCTAGTAGTGGTACAGTGTACCCTCCACCACGCACCTTACGGTGAATTGCGGAGTATGTATGTAGATGTAGTGGCGCAGCCATTGGGGGAGGGTGGTCTAATGGGGCTGAAGGCCACCCCCTCCCAGTACCTACCAAAGATTTGTAATCCTTTTTAATTTATTTAATTTTTTTTTTTTTAAAAAAGGCCGTAACCGAAATTTCAAATAGTACACATTGTAATGTAAATCTAATATATAAAGCAGAGTGTCCGTATGTATGTACGTGTTGCATACAAATCTACACTTTTGTTCCAATCTTTATGAAATTTGGTACACGTAAGCTTCAATCCACGAGGACGGTCGCCGTAAGTGTAAGAATCGCATACGATACATAGTTCACGAGATATGACGTCACAAACAATGAGATGTGCGAAAAACTGCTGCATTTTGCGACAATGCTGCTCAGTTTCTCCCAAACCATTGGACCGATTTCAACCAAATTTGGTACACACATTCCTTACCGTGAGGTAACAATTGCTGCATGGTTAAGAATCACATACGGCACATGGATCAAAAGATATTACGTCATAACCAACATAAATCGCAAAAAATGCCATATAATGCGGCGAGACTTTCGAAATGTATGAGAATGACAGTACTAAGCGACTTGCAACAAACTTTAAACATAATTTCAAACCTTTATTAAACCTTTTCTCGCTGGCAACCATAGTAAAATAATGAAAGGAAAAAAGTTTCTTGCATACTACTTTTCCACTGTTTATTGAGTAAAATTACGGCATTCGGTATGGCGTTACAATTTATAATTTATACACTACATATTGTAACCGCAGGAAATTTTGCAGACTGTGTACACACATATAGTTGAATGTACTTTTTAAATTCTATCACGTTCCGCCATGTAGTTCATAAGATATGAGCACACAAACAGAACTGTTCATGAATAAAACTAAGGCTTTCAGTATGACATTACAATTTATAATTTCTACACTAGAAATTGTAGCCGCAGGAAATTTTACAGATAGTATACACGCATTTAGTTAAGTGTGCTTTCTAAATTGTATCACGGTACGACACGTAATTCATGAGATATGAACACATAAGCAGTAACGTTTACGGAAAACCCGCCCCATCACGAATGAGATTTTAATGTTACTTCTTTACAGTGAACTATATTTACAACGGATTTTACCGACATACTGCACTTATTCAAATGAATACATAACTGCAAAATTATACAATTGTACAAGATATAATTCAATAAATATGTGATCCTATATACTGTGATGGGTAAAAACCTGTCACATCATGCTACACGTATTCCAGTCAGCTTAAGGAAAACCCTGGAAAGCTGACAGCAACAGAGATGCCCACTGGGAACAAGAAATATTGTCTACGGCAAAGTTGTGAATGAAATGAAAATATGAATGTTACATATCATTTATATTTTGATTACTATCTTTCTTTGTTTGGACGCTGTATTTAAAATTTAGTCTATTATGCAAGACAGCCTTATTCCTTAATTTTCTCTGATAAATATAACAAGTTTTTATATAAAAAAAGGAGATGGACAGAGAGAGAGGGGGGTAGAAGGAGTACTGACTCAAAGCTCGAATAAATAAATAAATACTCGGGCAACGCCGGGTATTCAGCTGCTACCCTAAAAAATACCATTTGTTTAGATAAATGGAAAGTACGATACCACATTTGATCGTAGTACTATACCTTAATATTGCACATTTATATTATATAAGCATTTTATAACACAACTACCCGGTAACATTGATTTAATCACTTCATTACTTGGGTGTTCTAATGAACTAAGTTAATTAATTAATTATTGAAAGTTATAATGTTGAAGAATAATGTGTTTGTTAATGAAATTAATAACTAACTATATCTGAGGTCCTCTGTAATGTATTGAACTTAATGTAACATTTTTCTGGCTGTAAAATTGCATAATTACTTTAATTTAACCATTTTAAACAACACAAACAAACCTTCGTACCACTGTAATAATAAAATACTTATGCTTTTAATATAATTGTAAAGATTTTATATTTAATAATTTAATATAATATTGTTTTGTACTAGATTTACACATTTGATAAATCTGTATTTAAGTAGTTCCTAGTTCCTAGAACCATCAGAATGTATATATACGTGCGAATTGGTGCGAACACAATCAGTGATAAGTAAGTCATTGTTCAGTCTTTATATAGTGCCAGTCATTTGTTTTGTGCTTCACTACTGTAATGCTAATATCTTTGTGCATAAAGATCGTCAGACAGCTTAAAACCTGCCGTCCAGATGTTTTCATAATTATTTAAATGCAGGCGAGCTGCTAAATCTAGGAGATCTCTGTACGACCGAGACAAAAAGGTGATGTATACATGATGTGGCTCTAGTGTAGTGCAAAATGCGCCACAACATGTGAGAAATCACAACGTAACTATAATTCGCCAACATGATGCCGCCTCTGAGAGCGCGTGCCGCTGTTACTGTGAACGGTTTTAACGCTGCCGCGACCAGCTTTGATGCTGCCGCTATTGTTACTGCTAGGCTGAAGCTACGAGCCGATTGTTCAAATGCGGCGACCCGCTGCTTAGCAGGACAGCGGCGCCACCGAGTGGAAGGCCGCCAAAAACTACGAACAACAGTAGTGTTATTTTAGTTCACTTTTTACTCGTAGAGTCTCGTGTTAATTATACAGTTACAGGGGCGCCGACTCCGTGGGTGCTCTGGGGCTCGTGCACCCCGAAGAATTTTTTGGGGGTTCTGAGCACCCACATAAAATTGAGGTGGAAAATAAAATTGTATAAATTAAAAAAATAAAATCAGGAAAATGAAAACCAATCTTATGACTCAAGAGGCAATGCAAAACGTGACCATACCGAGAGACGATATTTCATACGTGAAAGAAATAATCAGTTTTGTACGCAGGTCCCCAAGCGAGTAGTAATGAGTCTCCGTGTTTTACACACTATGCTAGCTTTATTCATCCTCATCTACATCTACATAGATACTCTGCAAATCACATTTAAGTGCCTGGCAGAGGGTTCATTAACCACTTTCATAACTTTACCGTTCCATTCTCTAATAGCGCGCGGGAAGAAAGAACACCTAGATCGTTCCGTTTTCGATCTGATTTCTCTTATTTTATTGGGATGGTCATGTCTCCCTAAGTAGGTGGGTGCTAGCAAAATATTTTCACATTCAGAACTAAAAGTCGGTGATTGAAACTTCGCAAACAGATCACGCCGCAATGAATAACGTCTTTCTTTTAATGATTTCCACCCCAATTCGAGCAACATTTCCGTGACGCTTCCCCCCCCCCCCCCCCGTAACGTAATAAAACAAAACGAGCTGCTCTTCTCTGAACCTTCTCAATATCTTCCGTCAGTCCCACCTGGTGAGGGTCCAACACTGGGCAACAGTACTTCAGGAGAGGACGCACAAATGTGATGATGTAGGCAGTCTCTTTGGTGGAGCTGGTGCATCTTCGAAGCGTTCTGCCAATGAAACGTACCTTTGGTTCGCCTTCCCCACAATATTTTCTATGTGTTCTCTCCAGTCAAAGTTGTTCGTAATTGTAACTCCTAGGTATTTGGTAGAATTTACGACCTTGATGTTTGACTGATTTATCGCGTAATTGAAGTTCAGCGGATTTCTTTTAGTGGTCATGTGTATTACTTCACACTTTTCTTTATTTAGTGTCAATTGCCAATATTCGCATCAAGTAGAAATTTTGTCTAAATCGCTTTGCAGTTGCTTTTGATCCTCTGTTGACTTCACTGACCGATAAACGACAGCATCATCCGCGAACAGTCTAAGGAAGCTATTCAGATTATCTCCTAAATCGTTTATAAACACGAGGAAGAGTAGGGGACCTATAACGCTTCGCTGTGGAACGCCATATATCACTTCTGTTTTATTCGACGACTTACCGTCAATTACAACGAACTGTGTCCTTTGTGATAGGAAATCGTGAATCCAATCGCACAATTGGGGAGATATTCCATAAGCACGCAATTTCATTAGAAGCCGCTTGTGGGGTACAGTATTAAAAGCCTTCCGGAAATCCAGAAATATGGAATCGATTTGAGATCCCTTGTCGATGGCACTTAACACTTCATGTGAATAAAGGGCAAGCTGTGTTTCGCAAGAGCGATACTTTCTGAATCCGTGCTGACTATTGGTTAATAGGTCGTTCTCTTCGAGGTAGTACATAATATTCGAACAAAGTATATGTTCCAAAATCCTACTGCAAATCGACGTCAATGAGATAGGCCTGTAATTTTGGGGATCTCTCCTATTGCCTTTCTTGAATATTGGAGTAACTTGGGCAACTTTCCAGTCTTTGGGTACGGATCTTTCGCTGAGTGATCGGTTGTAAATTATAGCTAAGTACGGAGCTATTGCATCAGCATACTCTGAGAGGAATCTAGTTGGTATACTATCTGCCCCGGAAGATTTATTTTTGTTTAGTGACTTAAGTTGTTTTACTACTGCAGGAACATCTACTTCTAAGTTTCGCATGCTGGCAGCTGTTCTTGGATTGAATACTGGAGTGTCTTCTTAAGCTGTGTTTAGTAATTCTGCCTTAGCATTACTGTCGTCGGTAGTATTACCATTGCTATCGCGTTGTGAAGGTATTGTTTGTGTTTTGCCGCTAGTGTACTTCACATATGACCAGAATTTCTTTGGATTTTCTGCAAGATTACGAGACAGGATTTCGTTGTGGAAACAACTATAAAATTCTCGCATTGAAGTCCGCGCTAGGTTGCGAGTTTCAGTAAAAGATAGCCAGTCTTGCGGATTTTGTGTCTTTTTTAATTTTGCATGCGTTTTTCTTTGTTTCTGCAACAGTGATCTGACCTGTTTTGTGTACCACGGGGGGGTCAGCCCCCTCTTTTATTAATTTATTTGGTATAAATCTCTAGATTGCTACTGATATTAAGTGTTTGAAAGTAAGCCACAACTGATCTACACTCGCATTTTTAGTTTTGAAGGACTGGAGACTATCAATCAGGAAAGCGTGAAGCCAATTTTTATCTGCTTTATTGAATAGATATATTTTCCGTTTATTTTTGGTGCATTTGGAAATTTCGATATTCAGTCTCGCTACTAGAACTCGATGTTCGCTAATCCCTGTATCTGTTTTGATGCTCTTTACTATCTCGGGATTATTTGTTGCTAGGAGATCAAGAGTATTTTCGCAACCACGTACTATTCTAGTGGGTTCATGAACTAACTGTTCGAAGTAGTTTTCAGAAAAAGCATTCAGAACTAGTTCGGACGATGTTTTATATTTGCCGCCGGTGTTGAATACGTAATTATGCCAACATATCGAGGGTAAATTAAAGTCGCCACCGATTATAACAGTATGCTTCGGATACCTATTTGAAATATGATTCAAGCTTTCTTTGAACATTTCTGTAACCGCATCGTCTGACTCAGGGGGCCGATAAAAAGATCCAATTATTAATTTATTTCGGTGGTCAGGTATAACCTCTACCCAGACCAATTCACAGGAAGTATCTGCCTCAATTTCGCTGCAGGATAAACCGTTTGTAACAGCAATAAAAACGCCACCCCCTGTTTTATTTATTCTATCCTTTCTGAAGACCATTTGGCCCTTTGAAAAAATTTCGGCCGAATTTATCTCAGGCGTCAGCCAGCTTTCAGAACCTATAACGATTTGTGCCTCAGTACTTTCTATCAGCGCTTGGAGCTCTGGAACTTTCCCAATACAGCTACGACAATTTACAACTGTTATACCAATGGGTTCTAGATTTGCTTTCTTCCTGTGTCTGACCTGCCCCCTTTGAGACTGAAACCCATTTTGTGTATTCCCGAGGCCATCTAACCTAAAAAATCGTCCAGTCCACGCCACACAGCCCCCGCTACCCGTGTAGCCGCTTCCTGAGTATAGTGGACTCCTGAACCAAAGGTCCACAGTCAGTCCTGTCGACAATGCTGCAGATGGTGAGCTCCGCTTTCATCTTGCAAGCAAGACTGGCAGTCTTTACCACTTCTGATAGCCGCTCAAAACCAGAGAGGATCTCTTCCGATCCAAAGCGACACACATCATTGGTCCCGACATGAGCCACCACCTGCAGCTGGCTGCACCCTGTGCTCTTCATGGCATCCGGAAGGAGCCGTTCCACATCTGGAATGACTCCCCCCGGTATGCACATGGAGTGCACATTGGAATTCTTCCCCTCCCTAGTAGCCATTTTCCTAAGGGGCTCCATTACCCGCCTAACGTTGGAGCTCCCAACTACCAACAAACCCACCCTCTGTGAGTGCCCGGATCTTGAAGGCAGAGGGGCGAGTACAGGACAAGCCACACCATCCGCATCAGGAACATCCCCTGCCACAGACAGCGCCTCGAATCTGTTGGCAAGACTAACCGGGGAGGCCTCCACTTCGGTCCCCCGGGAAGTCTTACGCCGCCTGACATGCGCTGAGGGGACCTCCCAATCCACCACGGATTGGGGGGCTACCTCCTCGCGGGCAGTGAGCGGGCTGGCCACAGCCGCAGGCCGATCGGAGGGCACAACAAACGCACAGGGCGTCTGCTGCACCCCCGCGAGCGGCCCACAACAGCGGCGCCCACCCACCGCAGACTCAAGCGTTGCCAGCGAAGTCAACGCCGCCTGAAGCTGCGAGCGAAGAGTCACCAACTCTGCCTCCATCCGTTCGCAGCAATCACAGTTCCTAGCCATTCTAAAAACCTTTGTTTCTTCCAATTAAGTACGTCAGAGGACACAGTAGTTTGGTAAACAGTGAGCTTTGCAAAGTATAAACCTAACGCTGAACTGTTTATTAACGGCGAATCTGAAAAATATATACGCGAGCTAATAAATCAAAAATTCAGTAACTGAACAGACAAATAAACGCGATTTTTAGTAAACAAACACGCGAGCACGCTAAAGTATATAGAGCTGCAAGAGAAAGCACACACGAAATGTAAATAAGTCGCTTCTATTAAGAAGCCGGTTACCGTAAAATCTAGAGCCGCTGCTGGTCACGTGTGCACTGGCCGCCGGTCACTGAGCAACTGAAGCACGTCGGTCCTTTTGACCTTTCAGGTGTATGTATGTATGAACATTCAGTTGTGTTCTTTCAGGAATTTAGCTTGAAGAATCTGATGCTTTCTGATTTTGTCAGAAAGAATAGTATCGCACAAAAAATGTTAGATTAGTATGCAGAGAAAAATTATTTCATTGGTAGTGTAGAAGTTTTGGGGTGTTACTTATATCGAAATATCCACTTCAGCCAATTAGATCGCTTTATTGTAGTGTCCTAATGCAGCCATGCTTTCCTTTTCTTCCTCCTCCTTCTTCCTTCTGTCTTTAAAATGCCAGACAAACTGCCCATTTACTTTTATCAATTATTGCTCATTCAAAAATGATTGAACATGTTTTCGAAAGGGTTGGTTTCGAACATTTTTGTACCGTGATAGGCCTACAGAGCACCCACACCGATTTTCAAAAGTCGTCGCCTCTGTACAGCTATAACCTCGGCAAACGTTTTCTGTTTCTGATAGCGAATGATAAGAACCCTTTACCATTAATTCAGTAGGTCAGAAGTGCCACAGGGGGCGGTCATGACATAAACTGCGTCATTGATATATCTGGTGGCAAGGGGCGTGACAAATGAGCACTTTTGCCCTGCCTGGGGGCTCTGTAAAACAATTTACAACACTTGAAATAAAAGATATTTGATTGTAATATTAAATGGCAAAACCATTTTATTAGGTAATAAACTAGGAATCTAGGGCCTAATATCTCGTGTGTTGGGTGAGGGGTTGGTCGCAGTTTTGGTGGTGGGGGGTGGTGTGGAGCCATTCGCCAATGGTGGGGGGTTCGGCAACTCTGCAGTCGGCTTTATTTTTAAAAAATGAGGTCCCCAGAACGAAATCCTGGCTACGCCACTGAACAAACGGTACGAATATTTCCTAATAAAGTGAGTGGAACCTCAATAAAATAGAGAGGGCACAAGACTAACGCTCCTATAAGTACGAGCTGACGCATCCGCCATTTTCATTCCCGAAGTTAAACACACTGCGGCGCTATAGGATTTGCGTCACGCACTTTAGCATGACATTACAGGTGGTTGTGTTGCCATAAACTGCTGAAATCATTCCAGAGGTGGCTACAGAGTGTTTTGTTTCCCGAGAGATTCTGAGAGAAGAAAGAAATTGCTCATTAACTGTCGGAGCAAAAACTGGGATCCCGGACCGAGTGCACTGTTACGTATTGTAAGTAAGTATTATTTACTATTATGACTTGTAGCAACATTTAATAGTAAAAATCGTCTGCGATACTGGAACGTAAGTTTTTGTTTAACTCTTTTCAAAGTACTACCTCTTCATGGAAAAGCTACCTGTAGGGAGTTAGCAGCCGCAAAATATCATTACACACCAAAACATTCCAGAACATGCAGTTTTTAGAGCAGAATATGTGTGTCTTTTCTAGTATATTGAGAAATACTCTACGTCAATAAGCTTTGTACTGACACTGCAGAAATTGTTGAAGATACTTCTATTACGTTATTGTGAGAGAGTATTAAAAACACTAAAACGGAAAATGTAAATATAGTGGGCAAAAAGTTTAGTTACGGCTGTGGCAGCTTACTGTGTTAATACAGGCAACTACCGTTTAAAATAAGAAGTACGACATGCAACCCATGGAAATGTTCAAAATTACATAAGGAAGCTATTGAAGTGGGTTGTACAAGGCTCAGAGAGAATTACTGACACAGACAGAGTTCGTACTATAAGTCGGAGAAGAAACAGCAACATTACAATAGGTGGGAAGAAAAGAGTGGGGTTAAAGTTTTAACAACGATATTAAATAAATTGTAACTTTACAGAAACTATAGAAAAATATGTGGAAGACGACAGACGGTCGTCTTTCAAGCTGCTTAGTAAAAGATACGAGGGTAATCCCAAAACTAAGGTCTCCTTCCTTTTTTTTTTATAAGTGCAGAACTCTGTTTGTCTGTGAGTTGGTCACCTGTTGTGCAGACTGCTCCACGCGCTGCGTGTAAACATGTGCACGCCGTGTTCAGCCGCTCAGTCTTGGCTTTGCAGCCGTTGAGAATGCTGCTCCCGTTGGATGGGACCGCCAAGTGCGAACTGCGCGCATGTATTCTGGTTTCGAATTCAAAGGGCACTGCGTCGATTGAAATCCATCGCCAATTGATGCTACAAGAAAAGTGCCACAAACAGGAAAATGAGGGACCAGGTAGAAATGAAATAAGAAAATTAGTAATCATTAAATTATTTATTTTTTTCTAAAGGAATATAGCTTTCGTTGTTGACACGTCAGTAATGGAGATTAACATTGATTGAAATCCATCGCCAATTGATGCCACAAGGAAAATGCCACAAACAGGAAAATGAGGGACTAGGTAGCGCTGAAATAAGAAAATTAGTAATCATAAAATTATTTATTTTTTCTAAAGGAACATAGCTTTCGTTGTTGAGATGCCAGAATGGAGATTAAAATTGATTGAAATCCATCGTCAATTGATGCCACAAGAAAAGTGCCACAAACAGGAAACTGAGGAACTAGGTAGAGCTGAAATAAGAAAATTAGTAATCATTAAATTATTTATTTTTTCTAAAGGAATATAGCTTTCGTTGTTGAGACGTCAGTAATGGAGATTAAGATTGATTGAAATCCTTCGCCAATTGATGCCACAAGAAAAGTGTCACAAACAGGAAAACGAGGGACTAGGTACAGCTGAAATAAGAAAATTAGTAATCATTAAATTATTTATTTTTTCTAAAGGAATATAGCTTTCGTTGTTGAGACGTCAGTAATGGAGATTAAAATTGATTGAAATCCATCGCCAATTGATGCCACAAGAAAAGTGCCACAAACAGGAAAATGAGGGACTAGGTACAGCTGAAATAAGAAAATTAGTAATCATTAAATTATTTATATTTTCTAAAGGAATATAGCTTTCGTTGTTGAGACGTCAGTAATGGAGATTAAAATTGATTGAAATCCATCGCCAATTGATGCCACAAGAAAAGTGCCACAAACAGGAAAATGAGGGACTAGGTACAGCTGAAATAAGAAAATTAGTAATCATTAAATTATTTATATTTTCTAAAGGAATATAGCTTTCGTTGTTGACACGTCAGTAATGGTGATTAAAATGGGTTTGTACAATTCCGTTTATTCAAATATTCTCGTCCTCTTAATACAAAATTCGTCTTCCAATATCGAATGAAATTTCGTTGGCCTCTGGAGGGTTACATTCATAGGTACATAATCCAATCAATCAAACTCGGCACGTGAATCGTAGCCGACCAACCCAGCTGTACTACACGGTGACTACCATACGACGGAACTCTAGCCTAGTTTCCAGTGGACTCTGTCAACTAGTCTACCGTCGACTGCCCGCCTCAGCGGTCAAAGATACTGCTGTAGCGCAGATGCTACATCGCATTAGCAAAGATATTATGGTGTGCAGTGGTTACAAACATCAACTGAGATTATCGAAGAATATAATAGACGAATTTTACATACAAAATCAAGCTGTAAGGCTAATACATGTCCAAATTTACAAAAATATCACAGAAAAATCCATAAATAATGACCGTCAGCCTATAGGTGCCTACTTTCATGTTTAAAATTACAGTAACGACGGATAGGCTTGGAAAGCCCACCTCAAACTTCAGTAACATCATAAGCCACAGTTTTCGGTAAAACTCTCTCCGTTTCTTTGTTTACTTGTCTAAAGGTTCTTGGAGACGATTAACTGGCGGCTAGACTGGGCCCACAGCACTCATCTAGCTACGTACCCCTCTTGATTAACCAGTAATGAGCCCACATACACTATTTTCCACCTAAATCGTCCTCTCGCCTCCACACAGCAGGACTCATTGCGACAGCTGAGCGCCTCTTGTCACTGCCTACTCAGCGCAGCCAACGACTCTGTCCCCACACCAAAGATCCTCCTACTCAGTACAGTCACTGCCTTCGTCAAATTAAGACCGTGATGATGTCATACACTGAGGCGCGATTGAGGCACCTGATTGGTAGGCCGACATTCGGAATAATTTCAAAATCCATTTCATATGCCTACCTACCAATCAGGCGCCTCAATCCCGCCTCAATGTATGACGTCATCACGGCTACGCTACGGCCTGATTTCACGAAGGCAACGGTACAGTCCCCCATTAGGCCAGCGAGTCTACTGCACTTACGTAATTGTTTTCATGCACAGATACGGACAGACAGAGAACTGGAGATGGACTGCAAGAATGTAGAATACATGAATAGGCAGGACATATCAGGTATCGAGCTATTTACTTTATAAATAAGAATTCTCCATAGTTTACTATACCGTAGAACATGTGATAAAGAAGTCAAACTGGTAAATCTTCAAACAAAATTTATTTCACATTTCAACACTTACACTAAGATGCACAATGCTTGGCAAATTCTGAAAGTTTTACCATCACAACGGGACACAATGACAGGTCGGAGTCGGAGTCTGACTATGTCACCACAGGCGTAGTCTCCCTTTCGTCGGTCGTCGTCGGCTGGCTGGATTCGTCCTGTTGCTCAGGAGTTTTTTTTCCTCCTCCCTTTATTGTTATTTTTAAGCCCCAGATGGGGGAGTCTGGCCACTCTTCAGCCAAGCGTTTATACCGATTAGCAACAGGTACACATACAAAACAAAACGGCGATAAAACAGTAGAACGGAAGCTGCTCCGTAGCACAGTGGCAGCGTGCCAGACTACAAATCCAAAGATCGCGGGTTCGATTCCCGCCAGGTCCTAGGATTTTTATCTGTAACTTTCCACTTCTTTCACCTCTGGCAGTGTTGCTCATGTGAAAAATACCGAGTAGCACCGTGGTTCGGAACCCACGTTAAACTGTAGGTCCCCCTATAACTGGCTGGATAAGTCAGATCGAAGATCGGAGGAAGGCAACGGCATACCACCTCCAAACAGGACCATGCCTAGTAAAGCACTGTGGTGTTCAAACCAATCTTCGGATTGTTGACTGCTTTACCTTTTACCTTTAACGGAGAAAAACATGAGACTTAATAAAAATATATAGATTAGCAAGACAGATGATGGTAGCTTTTAAAACGGTGCCACGGTGGCTAAAATACATAAATGTCTGAGTTAAAACGTGAGGCGGTGACACTGACGAAGACATTAACCCTTTCAGTCCCACATAATGAAATTAGCTTTGAATAAATTAAGACTCAGTGTTTTCTGTATTAATACAGTGCAGTAAACATAAAAATATGTGTTTCAAAATTTTTGGTCGAACTATTGATTTCTAATGTCATGTATTTCATGCACAACACAGACGTTTACATTGAGGTATTTTATTACTTGGACGTTATTTTCTTGATAGTTAACACTGCAAGATCAATAATGCTAACATAATCTTCGACACAGCACCAAAGACAAGACAGTTCACTGCTGGAATAAAATAAAAGGAACCACACTCACGCTCACACTCTCAGCCACGTACAGACGGCAACGCAACAATGTCTCGGAAGCGCCTACATGCCTTATGAAGTGGCAAAATGTCGTACTAGAAGCATGTAGTTCATCAAAAAAATTGCCACTTCAAGGATTCATACACAAAATACGGTATAAATCAAGTGTCAATACGGTGTTGTCCAGGAACAACACTGGGAATGAAAGGGTAAAGACAAATGTATGCAACAAAATGTTTTGCCTTTGTCGGTGGTTGCACTGTTAAAACAGCATACACTGACACTTACACTGTAGGATGCAGAGACACTATATATACCGACGACACACCACCATAAAAATGGAACACTATGTGGGGGGCAAGGGGGTAGAGAGGGGCAGGAGGGGAGGTGCGTGGAGAGGTGGTGCCTGATGTGTGGAAACCAAAGTGTAAGAACTCAGAGGGGGGAGAAGGAAGATTAAGGCTGGGGAGGGAAAGGAGGGGTTCGGAGGGCAGGGGAGCACGTAATGTGTGGTGAGGGGAGCGGTTAGGGTTGCTAGGATGGGAAATATTGGGACGGAAGAAGTCATCTGGGAGGGGCAGGCGGCGAAAGTTGCCCTGTGAGAGGATGTGGAGACTGTGAAAGTGCAGGGAGGGAGGGGTATGCTGGCATCGATGTGGCAGAGGCCTGTGGATTCAGGAGGAGGGGAGAGGCAACATGGTGACGTGATTCTATTTTGCATATGTTGATTGATGAAGCGTCCACGGTCTGAAGAATGCTGCCTGCAGAGCGCCAGTGTGATCTTTTAAGTTAGGCGGTCCATCAACAGCAGCCTGGAGTAGTAATACGCTGGCATAAGAAAAGTGATGTCATTATTTTATTTGTATTTACCTCCGGTGCATCAAGCGTGCAGGTTGCCCGGAATTCATCGGTGTACGTTGGGCTGTCGGCCTTTCAGGAGCTCAGGAAGGCCGCCAGAATAATAAACATTTGTATGTGCGGAAATTACGGGTACCACAGGGGTTTCTTCTCCACTGTGTAACAAATGCTTTCATTATGAATTACGAGGTGTGACAATAAAGTAATGAGTCTGATTTTCTTTTCAAGATGTGGCAACCCTACAGCCTTGAGTAGACACAATATCTTTGAACTCGGTCTATAATCTGCTTCTAGTCAAAGTGGCACATTGATGCAACTGCTCAATCGTGAGTTGTGCTGTAGTAAGATAACACGTGTTTATGTCTCTCGTCACGGAAATGGTACTGCATAATATTGCGGAACTGTAGGCCATATCTTATTGTGTTACATTGAGTGAAACTGCGCCGACAACTTACAGTAAGCTTCAGAAGGCTTTTGGAGAGGAGGTTATGTCAAGAGCTCAACTGATGGCATAAAATGTTCAGTGAAGGCAGAATAAATGTTAAAGATGAAGACCGCACTGGACGACCATCAACCTCACGGGAATTGTTAATAAAGATTGGGTGCCTCCTGGACAAACAGTTAATCAATATTACTACAAAGAAATTTCAGAAACAGTTCATAGAAGAGTTCTTCGTGTCTGTGCCACCATTGCTGATCACTGTACTCTGCATCACGATATTGTGCCTTCCCATACTGCTCTCTCAGCACAGCAATTTTTAACCCCAAAACAAATTTCAGTACTACCACAGCCACCTTATTCGCCAGATATCGCTCCGTGCAATTTTTTTCTATTTCAAAGAGTCAAAACGGCGTCAAGGAACACATTTTTCAAACACAAGATGTCCAAAAAGCTGAGATGAGGGTCTTGGAGGATATTACACTAGATGAGTTACAGAAATGTTACCATCAATGGAAGAAGCGCTGGAAAAAGTGACTGCAATCAGAAGGGAAGTAGACAACAATAAACTTGACTAAAGCGGTAAGCAACATTTTTTTCACATCAGTCTCATTAGTTTATTGTCACACCTTGTATGATGGCTAGTGGAATACTCTATGCTGTATATGAGACAACTAGCTGCAAGTACCCGGCTTTGCCCAGGTTTAAAATAAGGTTTTCTGTAGAAGCATACAAAACCGTTTATTTGTTAGTAATAAAAGGGTACATTTATGTCAAATCACTGTGATAAACAACATTTTTGGCAGTTCCATTTGGAGTATGTACAAAACGATATTCGTCTTTGCCCACTCTGGAGCAGGCTACATACAACTGTCCATGAGAGAAGTATGGTGTCTGCTAGTCTATACCGGCAATCCCGAGAGACTGGCCCTGTGATTTGTCGATTGTCATGGAAAAGCACAGTTTCAACGGGAACTGTATTCTCTTGAATTGTATGGTGTTGTCTGAGGGAATGGTAGGTATTCTTGGACTGAAGACATCTTCATCTCATCTTCAGCACAAAAACATTTAAAATCACTCTCAATAACCAACTTGCATGATTTTCCTCCTTTATTTATTTATTTATTTATTTTTGAGGGAGGAGGGTTCATTATCACATGGCTTAGGAATATGGCCAGAGTGAGACTGGGATGGAACGAGACTTATTTAATAACCTTCGCCATGTAATTTTGTGTATGTGTACCAAATTTCATGTTAATTGGTTGTCTGGATCTTGAGTCATAAGAGAACAGACACACAACAAATGCATCTTATAAGTGTAGGGATGTCTGTGTGTGTGGGAGGGAGAGGGGAGAAGCGGAGGGTGGGTTGTCAAAGCCTGAGAGTACAGAGCGATGTTCCACCCGAGACCAACTGTGTCGGCTAGTTAGGTGTGCACACACGCTGGCTTCAGAACTCTCCACCTCCATGCAGTGGCCCCGCTCCCCACTCGTCCCACCCTTACTACTTGTGCCGGGCCTCCGCCGTGATCAGCAACTCGAGAAGTGGCCGCGACGGATCGCTGGCAAGAGATCCCCCTGTATTTGTTTTAAAATCAAAGCGGGAGACAGAGTGGCAAGTAATAACGAGGAGGAGGAGTTCCGCGCGCAGAACACCTTTATCTCATTACCGAGTTACTCGGTGGTGGCCTTCACACAAAGGGCCGGGGTGCCCTACCCAAGGAGAGCCACAACCGCCCCTGCACAACTTCTGCGCGCGCTCGCGAAAACTTAACGATGATTAGTACCGGAAATAATTAAATGTAATAACACAAAAGGGTATCTTAATTAATCTCCTGAATTGTTTTAATTAACCTCCGGCCGCGCGACACAAAGAAGGGGCCTATGTCGCAATTACTGCGTCCGGGAGGCGAAATAATGAAGGAAACGACGCACAAAGGCGCGACTGTAGGCGGGGCAAATGGGCTGGAGAGTAGCTGGAGAGTGAGGGTCCCGGCGTCTCGCTGGAGAACAGGTGGCCAGGCGCTGCAGCAGCGGCCTCTGTACAGCGCACAGTGCTCCACTCGACAAGCGCGTGGCGGCGCTTGAGGGGTTCGATCAACGGTCGAGAGAAGCCCTGCTGGCATTATTCGTCTGCAGTAGGTACAGACTCACTGGCAGGTGGCGCAGTTCATGTCTTTCAGAAGGCGTCCTCTACTGTTCTGCAGTGTCACCAAATGAATAAAACACAAGCTTACAGTGTATTTCACCACCCGTCTCTCTGGATTGAATAGTCTGTAGCAAAGAGAATGGAGAGAAGTTGTCTGATGTGAAAGTTATCTCTTACATACACCAAGCATTGTTGTAGGACCATTGCTTTTCAAAGGCATTTAATTCTTTTTTCAATATTTGGAAAAATGTTAATCAGATTAACCCTAGCACCACCAAGGTATTTTAGGTTACATGGAGCACCAAGCAAGGGCAAATTTTGCCTGTATTATAACAAGTTGTCAATCCTGTAAAATACATTTATTTTCTTTGTCTTTACCATCAGCTGTTGTCTGTCAAACATATCCACAATGCATTATCCTTATTCCAGTATTGCCATCTTGGATTATCTTGAGATATACAACCAAAAGAGTTACTTTCGCTGTCTTGTGAAATTTTGTTTATAAAGTGTTCTTTACAATAATTTCATTAGTTATTAGGTCTCATGGGTTTGTAAATAGCAGGGCTATACTGAAATTAGAGGTGATGGACACTGATTTTACAATATCATTTTTTTCACATATTTTTGGTAACATTTTTGTTCCACTTATGCGAAACAGCAGTCTTATTTAAATTTATATATGAAAAACAGTATAGAGTGATTTTTTTATTTTTTTGACTAGTTTCGGTCTTATTTAAACCATCTTTAGGAAATAAGCTCCATTGATGTGCACTAGCAGTGATGCACAAGATGGCTCCAAGTCTCCTTCTAGCTCCACAACAACAATGGAGCTCATTTCCTGAAGATGGTTTAAACAAGACCGAAACTAGACGAAAAAAAATAAACATGTTTTGCACTCTAGACTGTTCTTCATATATAAACATTTTGTCACTATGTATGGTTATTGTAGGGAAGACACTAAGAATTACAGTCACTTGGAGTACCAACCCAGGGCAAAATGTGCTCTTGGGCATAAAATTTCTATATTTTATTTGCAGTTTTTAAACTTTCAACCATAGAAATGTATGGTATAGTGCTTTTAAGGTGAGAGACAAAAACACCTTTAAACAAAGAAGGATTTTTATTATGATTTTTTTAAACAAAGAAAAAGGTATGGGCAATTTTTGCCCATGTTTGGTGCTTGTAGGGTTAAGAAAAGTGGTAATAAAGTTGTTCACTTTCTAGACGGCCAACCATTAATATATAGCTCCATCCCCTGTACCACCCTTATGGGTGGGAGGGGTGTGACATAATCTTAAATAGCAATACTTATTTTTTATTGCATATTTGCATTCTTCATGAGAAAATTATATAACTTTTGTAGGAAACATATGTCGCGTTTCATGATAGATGGCGTTGTAATCGGCAAATATAAAAATGAGTTGAAAATCTTTGAAAACTACAATAGAATGTTCAAATGTTTGGAAATCTGTCTTTGCCGCTGTGGTTAGCAGTCCCTAGGCTTATGAACTACTTAAACTAATGTATGCTAAGGACAATACACACAGCCATTGCCTGAGGGAGGACTCAAACATCCAATGGTAAGCAACGGCGAGGTCAGCAGCAAGGCGCCTTAGAGCACTGGGACCCTTCACCACAACAAAATAATAATAATAAGAAGAAGAAGAAGAAATAAATAAAATAAACGCAATATCTCGGAACGGCCGCCGTGGCTGAGTGGTCTGTGGTGCGTGGTTCGAATCCCCCTTGGGCATGGATGTTTGTGTTGTCTTTAGTATAAGGTAGTTAATAAGTAGTTTCTAAGTCTAGGGAGTAATGACCCCGTAGTTAAGTCCGTTAACTTTAACAAACATTTGAACATTTGATCAATATCTCGGGAACAATGACTTACGCTACCTCAACCAATACTTATGAAGCAAGAAAACTGCTGATAAACGTAATCTTAATAACGGAAAAACTACTAAATCTTGTTTTATACACTTCGAAAACTGTAAATGTTTATTTGTACTATAACTTTTGTTCTTTCTTAATTTCAGTTAGCAGTGTATCTATATCCTGCATATAAAATAAAATTTTAGTCAATCTAGGGACTAACAGGAAATCTTTGAACCTGTATTCTAATCATACTCTTTGTTTTGTTTTTTTTACCGTTGTTGAAAGACGTGAGAGCTCTTATCTGTCGAAAGGTCTATATCGTTTAGCGCCGTCCGCAATATTTTTCCCAGGTAATAAATACAGTATATTTAATTATAATGAATCTCTTACTTGTGCGTAATACTTTAAAGATGAAGCTGTATTGTAAACATTCTGTGTAACGTACCACTTACAAGCTCTCGGTTTCTGTCTGATCACAGATGCAAAGCAAACCTCAGAAAGTCTCAACCAAAATGCACTGAATGTACCGCATGTACATCTGATAATGAGGTCCTAGCCATTTTTAAATCGATTACAGTTCACTAAATACCAAATGGTTGCAATAATTTCTGAACGCACTTTTGAGTACGAAGGGAGAATGCGTTAACAGTTGCTTTATCATTCTACAGCATTACGTCTGCCACTTAAAGCAGCGCTCCGAAAGAACACTAATGCACTGTGCCCTAGTGGTTGTTTATTTGGGCAGGGACAGAGAGAGAGAGTTGGAAGGCAGCAAACTCAGTTGGCCTGACTTGAGGTAACGTATAGAGGAGGTTTAATTTAACGTGTGTTCTCGACAACTTGGAAAACGTGCCGCTGCATAATCTCGTACCTGCGTGATTTACTGTAGCAAAACATGCTCACAATCGCCTCAATCTCTCCTGCAGTCTACATCGATAATTAAAAGCGGGTACTTTTTCCATTATAGTTAGTAGCCTTTTGTGTTCGTCAGTTACGACTTCCTTTGCTTTGCCATTATACATTTCGGCTACAATTAGTCTGCTGCCCAAATAATAAAACTCATCTACTGTTATTTGGCCTCCTTTATTGATCTAATCCCTGCATCATCACCTGAATTAATTCGACTACATTCGGTTACTGTTATTTTGCTCTTGTTAATATTCATCTTATTCCCACCTTTCGGGATATTCAAAAAATGTTCAAATGTTTGTTAAGCTTATGGGACTTAACTACGGGGTCATCAGTCCTTAAACTTACAAACTACTTACAAACTAGCTTATACTAAGGACGGCACATCCATGCCCGAGGGGGGATTCGAACCCCCGACCGTAGTGGCCGTACAGACCGTGACTGGAGCGCCTCAGTTCCCGCGGCCACCGCGGCCGGCTTCGAGATATTGACCATTTTTTACAATTGCGGTTCCATGTCCTTCACTGTCTTAGACATCAATGTCGTCGGGAAACCGCAAGGTTTCTATTTTTCTCTTGCTGAAATTCCGTCATATGTTTTTAAAGCACCGATATTGTTCGTTGAATCAGTTCTCAAAATGATGTACCGATTTGTAAAATACGATCTCACTGTCTTTTAATCAATAAAATTATAGCTTAGTCCCAAAACTTCTCTAAAGTCCAAAAGAACTTTGTAAATAAGTTCGTAACATAGTTTCAGCACAATATATACACGCTCGTTCTTCTCAACAGGTGAAATAGCTGTTCTCTGAACACTAACACTTGAAGTAAAATTTTACGTTTTATTTCCTTAAGTCACAAATCCATATATAACACAAAGTCTTATATCTCTCGTAAGCACTCAATATAAAGACTGAAACTGTTTTCTGAACATACAATCATGAACAAGTTATGACAATACATTTATTTGATTGTGACAGTTGGCAACGGAGGTCTTCAAACAAGATCTTCTCTGGCTGTGCGGCTGTCGACCCGCGACGATTGGTGGCCAGCTATGTCATCTTTGGCTTCCGCAGAGAAGACGCTGTTCTCGTAGGTTGCTCCGTTTTCACCGCACAAGAAACATAAGCCCACAGGCTCACGAGGGTGACGCCTGCCATGGCCGTGAGAAGGGTGCAGCGCAACATCCTCCTGCGTTCAGTTGGAGCCTACAGGAGCATTCCCGACGGGGCCCTCTTGGTGTTGATGGGGCTATGCCCACTTGACATCAAGATAAGGCAGCAGGGAGCTTGGTACTGGGCCAAGAAAGGGAACAGAGGGAATGTAGAAAAAATTATGGGGGAACCAATTCTAAGTAAAACAGAAATCAGACAGAAAGGGCTCCAACTTTGGCAGAAATCTTGGGAAGAAGAGGAATCTGGGAGGAGAACTCACGCTCTCCTGCCAGATATCCAGGAAAGATTGGGTATGAAACATTTCAAACCATCTAGGGGGATGCTGCACTTCCTCACCGGGCATGGACCCTATCCGACATATCTGTGTCGGTTTAGGAGACAGGCTACGCCAGCTTGTGTCTGTGGTGCCGAGATAGGCACGCCAGAACACATCATTTATGAGTGCCCTACGTATGACGACGTGGCTGCGGATCTCAGAAGGGCTCTGCCTAGTAATGACAGCTTTGAGATCATAAGAACCCCAGACACGTTCCGAGTACTCGACGAAATCGCCAATAATGTCTCGCGCAAAGTGCTTCGGGACTTTATCCTGAAACAATAACCGGATCTGACCCAATACCCGATTGAGACAGCCACATCTGCCATGCCGCCGGGGGATGGACTGGTCTCCAGCAATGGAAGAATCCGCCATCCCCTGGAGTCGCGGGTTAGATGTGGCAAACACCGAATTAGACCATAGACGTAAGTTAGATGTAGGTTTTTCTTAAATAGTAGAATAAGATACACAGGGGAAAAATTTTTGCGGAAAGGGGGGGGGGGGCTGTGGTGACAAAAGAAATTGGACGCCCAGTGCCAGGGGCACGCCCACTGGGATTCGCTCGGTGAGCTGGCCACCACAAGCAGGTTTGTAATGCTGGCACACATGTATCACCACAGCAGTAGCATAAGACACAACATCATACACATCACCCAGTATAAACATCAACAACCAGCAAGATGTCCAGTGGTTTCTGCAGAAACATGTAATGTAATGAAATGTAATGTCACCATTTAGCCGTAAGAAATTCATGTATTATACTATTGCCCATTTTAGTCTTAGGTAATGGGTTGTATTGTTTGATATTATAATAAATTATTTCTCTATCGAAAGAAAAAACCATAAGAAAAACACACATTTCTTTTAAAAATCATAACACAAAAATGATTATATTAAAATTATTAACTACATAAAAAACATGTTTTACCTGCAAAACTGAGCTGACGTGAGGTAGTAGCGGGGACAATATTTCGTCCCACTACAATTCCTGCTCGCTGGTTTTAAAAAGAAGTTTGGGAGCAGCTGATATACATGAATCAGACGTTCCACCACTCACAGAAGATTAAGTTACCCTCAAGAGCTACATTTAACTTCGTACACCACATATACACTTTGACGTTCATGATTGTATTAAAGTAATGTTAATGTAAACATAGTGCTGTGGTATTCACGAAATATACAATGTTATTGAACTGAGAAATCCCAAGACTTTCAAATGAGATTGAAATATCCCGCAGTATGTTTCAGTTACGTAGGTAACGTTTGGTTTGTCAGTGGCACATCCATTATGAGAAGCAGTTTATTCAGTGTGGCGGCCGTTATATATTACAACTGTCTGAACGTTTCATACAATTCCTATTCATCGTTCTCCCTAAGATTCAAAATATAAATTTTCGGAATTAATCTGATGTTTTTTATTCTGTTTCTGTTGTTAATCTATGCACCCCATCCTTTATTTATTTTTTCTGCATAATGACATGCGAAATTTATGTTTTTACATAAAGCCCTTTTGTTCGTCATATTCGCTTTTGGTTTATTTTTCCTCAAATTGACTGTTGTCCTTTTCCTTTATTACCACGCAACAATTATCGTTTGTGTAGAACTGTTATCATTTGCTGCGACTTTCCCAGGTAAGTAATAACCGTTTCATATCTGTCAACTATAGTGATTATAATGATCAATTAATAACAGTTGAATTAATTTACCAACGGCTGAAGGTACTGTGCGGTGTTGTTTGTTAACTGTGAAGAGGTCAGTGCTCTCCTGCAGCAAACGTTTTGAACAAACAGTAGCTGGCTGCTGACAGGAAGTAGTTGTTACATACTAGCTGCCTGCCCAAACCGTGAGAGTCTGTTTCAGAGTGATAGTATAACGTGTCTCCAGTCCAACTCGCTATCTCTGTTCTAATGAAATTTGATAGTACTTCTTTGCTCTGAATATTTATCCGCCTGGTTTTTGTTTTTCCGTTTGTTTCCCTTCCCTTTAACCATTTTTCTATACCCGTAGTAATTCTGAACAAGCTCCTTAGTTCAAAATGTTCAAATGTTTGTAGAGCTTATGGGACTTAACTACGGGGTTATCAGTCCCTAAACTTACAAACTACTTATGAACTAGCTAACACTAAGGACGGCACAAATATCTATGCCCGAAGGGGGATTCGAACCCCCGACAGTAGTGGCCGTGCAGACCGTGACTGGAGCCCCTCAGTCCCCTCGGCCACCGCGGCCGGCAAGCTCCTTAGTATTGGAAAATTCACGATATCTAAATTTGTGCCTCAGACGACGCTAGACCTAGCCGCAGAACATTTTACAATGGAAATGGTATCGAGGAAATACTGCCATGTCATCACAATACGTGTCTCACTGTTTTAATTTATTTTCAATTACTGTAACTTGACTACTCAATGGGATTTGTTTAACAAACCATACCTCATTAAACACACTCTCCAAGTCCTCCACCATTTCGTATTTTTACATCATTTATTGATAAGATTTTGTTTAAAATACAAACTCAAATTTCCATAAAGTTCAAATGGTTGTCAATCTAAGGGACTTACCTGTTGCGGTGATCTGTCCCAAGGCTTACGAACTACTGAAAATAATGTGTGCTAAGGACAATACAAACAGCCAAGCGCGAGGGAGGACTCGGTCCTCCGACAGCGAAACAACGCTCGCTCAGTAGCAAAGCGCCTTAGAGCGCTCGGCCACTCTCATTTCCCTCCCTCGCTAAAACAACGACTGGTACAAGAACGTCCTTTTTACACGTTTATAATTTACATTACTCGTTTAAGATTTCCTTCACTTTTCGAAATAACTGGTACTAGAAGTAAGAAAACGTAACACTTTTATTTAACAACAAGGGTTACATTCTTGGTACGGGATTTTGTTCAAAATACAATTTAAAATTGTCTCTCAATTCAGCTGTTGGCTAAGAAATATTTAACTGCTTTTGAAAACTGCATTGTGCTGTTATTTTGGTGCATTTCGGTATACATCCTGCAAAATAGCAGCCTCAGCCTCATTAATGAATTCAAGTTCACGGATGATGTTGCACAATAAAATTATAGCTTTCACAATGTCTTCTGAATTTTCTACATTCATTATGATAAGATTAGGCAAAATTCTAAATTCAGATATTATAGACCGCCAATTTTGGAAAAGGTAACCGACAGTTGTAAACGTCTTCAGAGTCGCCTGCTGTTCTTAGTTGTGGAGAAGATATGGACACTTGATACTGAATCCTCTACGAAACTCTTCAGGTAATTTTTAGTCTTCCAGTTTCTATTGCATGTTAGGAGGGGCATTCATTAAAAACACCTGCATTATTCTGTTTTCCATAGGCTCCTACCTTGATCATTACGAACCTGTAATTTGCGATGCTAACAGCTACTACTCCAATATATGTAACAATAAGTCATAGAACCAGTTTTACTATTATATTCTTTCATGCCTTCTTTTTTCATCCCATTGTGTTTGACACCAGTACTTCCTAAGCTTTACTACCAACGTTGACTGTGAGTTGCAGGCTAGAGGCTACAGTAGTTGCACCTGGCTCGCCGAAGGATATCACGTGCGACCTGAAATTACGACATGCTGTTCGCCATACTCTAGCGTTGTATAACTTTCTTCCCAGCTTTAAAACCAATTTCGCAATGTTAGCTATATTTCGTACGCAGTAATGTACAATCTAAAACCAACCAAACGTGAAGTAGGCTGCGACTACATATTTCACTGCAAAACTTTCAAATTTTATGCCATAGGTTACTTGGAAAATTGGTATCACTGTAGCTGTGACAATCGTAGAAGAAATAGACATTTTGTAACCAAGCTGTTATGTTAACCTATACGATACGCAAATATCAATGCTGTACAAAAATCGAGCGAGACGTTTTAAATGTCAAGGAACACGTATAAAAAAAAAAAAAAAAAAAAAAAAAAAAAAAAAAAAAAAAAAAAAAAAGATCAAATGTTTCTAGAGCTTATGGGACTTAACTACGGGGTCATCAGTCCCTAAACTTACAAATATCCATGCCCGAGGGGGGATTCGAACCCCCGACCGTAGTGGCCGTGCAGACCGTGACTGAAGCGCCGCAATCCCCTCGGCCACCGCGGCCGGCAACGTACAAAAAAGGTGAGGTGAATTTTTACCGAAAAACTCACATCTGTGTGGGATGTAGCTTAATTTCATACACATACAGTATTTTTTACAGCAAGAAAGTCGAAAAGTTTTTTTTTTTTTCTAATTTATTAGAATCGTCCGTTTCAATTTATCATGTTTTAAATGTTAATTTATTCATATTATAATTTTCACACAGTATCGGCATGCGTCATTAGTTTATAATTATATGAGTGTACGGCGTATAATCCAGGAGATATGACGAATTTGACAGCTATACGCCTTAAAAATAACCATCAGCTTACACTAATGTGCAATCAGACTGCATTATACCGCTTGACGTTTTAATATATTACTTCCTGATATTTTGCCGGCATTATCCATATATATTGCTGAATCTACGTACAAAATTACGCCGCGCGGGAGAGTAGCCGAGCAGTATGGAGTGCAACGTTACGGTTCGCGCGGCCTTCCGCGTCGTGGGTTCTAATTCCCCCTTCGGGTATGAATGTGTGTGTGTTGTCATTAGGTTAGTTCAACTTTAAATAAGAAACCTCCTGGCAGATTAAAATTGTGTGCCGGAACCGGGACTCGAACCTGGGACCATTGCCTTTCTCGGGCAAGCGCACTACCGACTGTACTATCCCGACACGACTCACGATGCCGCCTCACAACTTTACTTCCGCCAGTACCTCGCCTCCTACTTTCCAAACTTCACAGAAGCTCTCCTGCGAACCATGCAAGACTAGCACTCCTGGAAGAAAGGATATGGTGGAGACATGGCTTAGCCACAGCCTAAGGGATGTTTCCAGAATGAAATTTTCACTCTGCAGCGGAGTGTGCGCTGATATGAAACTTCCTGGCAGATAAAAATTGTGTGCCGGAACCGGGACTCGAACCTGGGACCTTTGCCTTTCGCGGGCAAGCGCACTACCGACTGTGCTATCCCTACACGTTTGGAAAGTAGGAGGCGAGGTACAGGCGGAAGTAAAGTTGTGAGGCGGCACCGTGAGTCGTTTCGGGATAGCACAGTCGGTAGTGCGCTTGCCCGCGAAAGGCAAAGGTCCCAAAGTCGAGTCCCGGTTCCGGCACACAATTTTAATCTGCCAGGAAGTTTCATATCAGCGCACACTCCGCTGCAGAGTGAAAATTTCATTCTGATTACTTTAAATAGTTTGTAAGTCTAGGGACCTATGAACAAAGTAGTTTGGTCCCATAAGAATTACTAACATTTGAACTTTTATTTATTTTTTTACAAACTTACATTTTTGTACGACACAGAGGTAACATCTGGCGTTCCTCAGTGTTACTGGCCTTCTACTGTTCCTTACTCACGGAAACGATATGGGAAAAATCTGAGCAGTCTTGTCAGGTTGTTTGCAGATATCATTTATTTCGTTGTAAGGTCATGTTGAGCATCAAAACGAATCAAGACCGGGAAGTCGACCGCATATTAACAGGAATCCGGTATACCTCGTTTAAAAGGTAATCCATCATATCGGGCCGAGGAGACTGAGGCGCTTCAGTCACGGTCTGCACGGCCACTACGGTCGGGGGTTCGAATCCCCCCTCGGGCATGGATATTTGTGCCGTCTTTAGTATAAGGTAGTTCATAAATAGTTTGTAAGTTTAGGGACTGATGATCCCGTAGTTAAGTCCCATAAGCTTAACAAACATTTAATTTTTTTTCATCATATCGGAAGTCCATAATTCATAGTTGGGTCATCGGCGGAATACTCCGTTTTCTCTGATGGAGGCTAACGATTTTTCTCAAAATTTTCCGGTCTTTTTTTCCAGTTTTCTCCGTGGATCTTTCTTCGTAATGTTTAATTTATACACGAGCTGTTTTGTTTTACGACTTCATTATGTAAAATACGTAAATGGACTTCATACTGACGAAGACGCCCTCAGTTGGTGTAGGAACCAGATAAAAAAAAAAAGAGCCTGACAGTTGGCAGTCTTTATTAAGATTAGAAGCAAGATTGACGCTAAATAAAGAAAAGTGTGAAGTAATACACATGACCACTAAAAGAAATCCGCTGGACTTCAATTACGCGATAAATCAGTCAAACCTTAAGGTCGTAGATTCTACCAAATACCTTGGAGTTACAATTACGAACAACTTTGACTGGAGAGAACACATAGAAAATATTGTGGGGAAGGCGAACCAAAGGTTACGTTTCATCGGCAGAACGCTTCGAAGATGCACCAGCTCCATCAAAGAGACTGCCTACATCACACTTGTGCGTCCTCTCCTGGAGTACTGTTGCCCCTTGTGGGACCCTCACCAGGTGGGATTGACGGAATACATTGAGAAGGGCAGCTCGTTTTGTTCTATCATTTTACGGGGGGGGGGGGGGGGGGGGGAAGCTCTCACGGAAATATTGCACGAATTGGGGTGGAAATCATTAAAAGAAAGACGTTATTCATTGCGGCGTGATCTGTTTGCTAAGTTTCAATCGCCGACTTTTTGTTCTGAATGTGAAAATATTTTGCTAGCACCCACCTACCTAGGGAGACATGACTATCCCAATAAAATAAGAGAAATCAGATCGAAAACGGAACGATTTAGGTGTTCTTTCTTCCCGCGCGCTATTAGAGAATGGAACGGTAGAGAAAAGGTATGAAAGTGGTTAATAATCCCTCTGCCAGGCACTTGAATGTGATTTGCAGAGTATCTATGTAGATGTAGATTTGGCACTACTGGCTGGGAAACTAATCGACGGCTGTGGCCCAGCACTGTAAACTGGGGCAGTGAGCACTGGGAAAATTGCTGCGGAAGCGATGGAGGCTCTCCGTCAGTTTCTATCAGCTTTACTGCCTCTGATAAGTGGCAAGAGCCCATAACTACCAGGCAGTGCAGGAGAAGCTAACGGCGCTGGCACACGTACTGTTACTGTACTCGACCGCAGCACTGCTGCCATCTGTTACGCCCGCGTCACCCACACCTGTGCTAGGCTGTTTCCGCTTCGCAGCGCCATATTTGGGACTACGGGAACACCGTGTGTGACAAGGGCAACCGATTCGGCTCAGATTTGGCAGGTCTCTTGTATACAACCCAGGACCTGCAAACCGCCGTACCCGCCGAATTAATGAATATAAAGAAATAAAGTAAGTAATGTATCTGAAATATTTTAATAGCTGATGCGTTGAGTCATCGCCTTAGCAGACAGTCGTACTTCTCTGTATTGGTCAGGAGAGTAGTGTGTTAACTAACAGTCGAAGTTTTAGCAAGTTTTTTTTTTTTTTTTTTTTTTTTTTTTTGTAACCTACTATACTTTAAGAATTTAATGACAACAGTGGGAAAGCTTGATCTCTGTAAAGTAAAATTATCCTGCGAATATGAGCCGCAATATTGATACACAATACCAAGAGGAGTCTACTTATAGTTATGCATCTTTACAGTAATCTTGACCCCCTCCCCCACCAAAATATAAGCTACATTCGATTCGCTACGGATAAAACCTGAGACTAAAAAAAATTGTTCAAATGTTTGTTAAGCTTATGGGACTTAACTACGACTTAACTACGGCGTCATCAGTCCCTAAACTTACAAAATACTTATCAACTACCTTATACTAAGGACGGCACAAATATCCATGCCCGAGGGGGGATTCGAACCCCCGACCGTAGTGAACCTGAGACTAAGAAATAATTAAAATAATAAGGCAGTTTAGATTGCAATTTCTTTTATTTCACTGGTAACACGTTTCGGTCACTTACATGACCATCATCAGACCATAACTGTAATGATACACAATATATTATTAGGGGCATGAATTATTTCTAAATTAAGTATTTAAAATCAGGATAAAATATACCCATAATGTTCGCTACCAGTTGTTTACAGCTGGAGCTGCCTAAAACAACTGCTGTATACCAGTGTTGGCCAACATTACGGGTATATTTTATTCTTATTTTAATTACTCAATTTAGAAATAATTTATACCTCTAGTAATAATTATGTATCATTACGGTTGTGAGCTGATGATGGTGATGTAAGTGACCGAATCAAGTCACCAGTGAAATAAAGGAAATTGCGATACAGACTGCCCTGTTACTTCAATTAATAATTGCGTATGACATCAATGTTACCCATAATGGTCTCAAAAATAAGACGAAGAACTCTAAGATACATTGGCTTAACCCCCCCCCCCTCCCCTCCCCCCCCCCCCTCCCCTCCCCCCACACACATACACCCGGCTGTGGAAAAAATCATCTCTAAAGGATATGACGAGCACTCGTATCAATATTGATGCGATCGGAAGATAAATAGATAATTGTAAATAGATCATTTCTCATCACCACGTATGGGGTATGAAAAAATACTTTTTCAGATATCGAGGAAAGAAACTTTTACGGCTGTTGTCTGTCTACCCACATTGAAAACTGAGCGCCGAAAACACAACGGCCAAAATAACTGGCTGTGGAGCGGGAGACAGGTTCGAACTACGAGGAAACTGCACGGTTTCCATTGCAGTTACTTGAGGCGTGACGTTTAGAGGCGTGGAATAGTAAACTGAAGGTGCAGAGTTCAAAACTGCTTGTCTCCATAGCACAGTGGCCAACGAATCTCGCTGGGAAGCGATCAAGCCGAAAACCTGTGATCGCACAGTGAACTATCTGGTGATGTATACTGAGCATCATGTTGTCGAAGGAATTCTTGTTCCGCTATAGCATTACAAAACTGCCTTCCGTGATCGCAAGTCGGAGAGGGAGCAGCATGCTGTTGTGGCATCACAAAGTGATGAGGACTAAAATTTTGTTAAATGATTGCATCTGAAGCCCTCCAACTTGTTTTACGAAACAAATCTCTGACAGAAGTAGTAAAGCCAGAAGAGGCCAAGTAGATAGAAACGCAAGAACTACAACAAATTCTTGCATATCACATGAAATACTCAATTTAAATGATTAAAGTGGAAGATTTAAAAATGCAGTAAATGGAGCAGAAAAGTGGACTCCAGACGAATAAGAAATCAGATTGACAGGAAGTGCAAGGTGGCTAAAGAGGAGTGGCTAGAGGAGAAATGCAAAACCATAGAAGAATGTATAACTAGGGGAATGATAGATACCGCCTACAGGAAAATAAAATAGACATTTGGAGAAAATAAAAGCAGTGCTATGAATATCAAGAACGCATGTGGAAAACCAGTACTAACCAAAGAAGGGAAAGCTGAAACGTAGAAGCAATATATAGAAGGCTGATACAAAGGAAATAAACTTTAAGGCAGTATTCTAGAAATGGTAGACGATGTAAAGGAAGATGAGATAGGAGATAAGATACTGCGAGAAGAATTTGACAGAGCACTTGAAATACGTGCACTGAATGTATGATCGTGTCCATTTTTGAGTTATTCATTAACTTAAAGTGTTTCTGCACCAATAATATTGTCTAGTAGTATGTTAATTATTTTTATTCTGTTTATTTATGATCAATGCCCCATGTTTATATGTGTTTCCACTCATGTGATTGAACTTGTGTGTTCATGTGAATGTGGAAGGTTGCTCTTAATATTGACTGACTGCCACGCGATGGCTTACAGTCGCCGCCTTCCGCCTTAGGCCTCGTTTTGCTGTAGTTAAGAACGCACGGCTTCGTTTGCCGTCTGCGCTGGCGTCTGCTGGCTGGCCAGAGACAAGCTGACTTGGCAAGGTGGCGAGGTGGCCGTGTTCTTAGTGTGGTGCCAACCTAATCTTGGTCGAAAGAAGTGACAAGAGCCGTTGAAGAGGGTTGGTAGCCACTATTCTCTGAACGCATTCTGTATGGGTTTTTAGAGCGCTCTGCATCCAGTGTGTGGTGGGGAAGGAATTGGCGTGGTCTTAGAGATTTTACGCAAACACGATATCAGACCGGTTTTTAAACCAACAAAAAAGATAAGTCAGGCACTCCGATCTGTTAAGGACAAACGCCCTCCTCTATCATCTAGTGGGGTGTACAAAATTCCGTGTTCTTGCGGAAAAGTGTATATTGGTACTACAAAAAGGAGTGTGAATACAAGACTGAAAGAACACAAAAGTCTTTGCCGACTAGGTAGAATTGAGAAATCAGCTGTAGCTCAACATGTTTTCCAATCAGGAAATCATGAAGTAAAGTTTTCCGAAACAGAAATTTTATCTACAACGACGAACTATTATCCACGACTGCACAGAGAAGCAATAGAAATATACAAACATAGGGATAATTTTAATAGAAAGGAAGAAACTATGAAACTTAATGACATATGGACTGTGGCTCTTCAGAGTAGGTAGTTACGCTCTTATCTTTGACCATCGACTATCGAAAGTTATGTTTTATCTTTGACAAGGCTTATCTCTGCTGCGCACATGAACAGTTGACAACGCCCCCTTTTGGACAGTATTTATACCGCTCTCTGACGCCGGACTCGTCAGTCGGCAAGACTCACCGCTACCAGTAGTACCTCTGAGGATGTCCAGCGCAGCTCTGGACGAAACGTCAGGAGCAGATATGTTTCTTCGACCACGACCACATAACCCGGAAGATACAACAGCGATTATTTCAGCCGGTCGTGAAAGCCTTCACTGCATGCTTAGAGCATCACTCTACCTGCGACCGTGGAAGTAAGTATTTTGTCGAATCATGCTGAGAGGAAGGCTGTTAGAACTTTGCTTTCTTTGTGATCAGGCAGTCTTGGTTTATCAGTGATAGTTTTCTTGAGTAATTCTTTCACAATGGGAGGCGAAGTATTTCTTAATTAGAGAACTCGAGTAATTGGGTGTAAATTTAGTATTTGCATTTTCATTCCGGTGATGATTTTGTGTCCGGTTTCAAATTCAAATGTTCAAATGTTTGTATAGCTTATGAGACTTAACTACGGGGTCATCAGTCCCTAAACTTACAAACTACGTATGAACTAGCTAACACTAAGGACGCCACAAATAGCCATGCCTGAGAGGGGATTCGAACCCCCGACCATAGTGGCCGTGCAGATCGTGACTGATGCGCCTCAGTCCCCTCAGCCACCGCGGCCGGCTGTCCGGTTTTCTCACGTTAGAATTCACATGTGTTGGCTTCAGTCCTTGTGTAAACTTAGTATATTTATTTTTTTTTTTTTTAAATAACGTTTTCGTGTCACATCTGTATCTACAAAAATGCTAAATATTTCTCAAAATTTTTACTTTGATTCGGTCTTTCCTGTCTTGTATGACCGATTGCACCACATGCTTTTATAACTGTCATTACTTCAGCCTTCAGCCATACTTTTACTGATACTAGTTTTCTTCTATTTGTATTCTTGCATGTGTTTTACCTGCTTATTCTAAATTTATTTCTGTTGTAAATTCTGTGTAATTCCTCGTGGATGAACACCATTTGGTACTTACGAATAGTATGCTGCTGCCGCCCTGATCATGAGTTGGTTTGGTGCATAGTGATTTTTAATTTTGTGCTTCAAGACACCCGCCATCTCGTCAAAACGCCGCCAAGGATTCGTTTGTCGCTGCTACGAACCGTTCCTGCATGTACTGCAAGCATAATGCGCTTTCTGGCTTTGAATGAATGAATGTGATTTCATCTATCCGTTGTGTGTTTGGAATTTTCTTACCATGTTACCTCTATATTTATAAAGGGCAGAAAGGATTTTATTATGGGCAATAACTTTATGAGTTAATTCACTATTGTACAAGTAGTGTGATTAATTTGGTCCTCCCACATTTATTTGCTATTATTTTATTGAATAGATGATGGTTTGAAGTATCGAATAGCTGCTTATAATTTCATACTCCCCGTTCCATGTTTAATTATCTATTCATTTATTTTTTAACATTAATTTTGTGTTTGTTAAAAAGTTGGCTGCTCCCTTAAGGAGTGAGCAGTTACATAAATTTCCGTTTCGCAAATACTGTGGCCACTCGCGAGGTAATGTAGAGCAGCAGTGAGCATTTTAACTTGCATTTGCAGATCTCAACTGCCCGAGATCTTGCTGAAATAATGTAACAGGATACTTTCAAACTGAAAGATCTGAGTAGAAACAAAGCCCCTGTAGTAGATGATATTCCTTCTAAGCTACTGATGTCGATCGGAAAGACAGTCATGGTAAAATTGTTCCACCTGCTATGCAAGATGTATGAGAGAGGGGAAATACCCTCCGTCGTCAAGAAGAATATAGTCTGTAGAAGAACGTATAACTTGAGAAAAAATAGATACCGCCAACACGAAAATAAAAGAGACATTTGGAGACAAGGAGAGCAGCCCCATAAATAACAAGAACTCAGATTGAAACCAATTCTGAGTAACACTACGTGACGGAATGACTCGCGCAGACTGCCCCAGAGACCACAACAGCAGCGAACACGCAGAGCACCGGCCCGCCGCCGTCTGCGCCAGGCGACAAGTCAACAGCGGCACGCCACAACCGCCGTCCGTTCTCTCAGGTCCATTCCGCCAATAGCAACTGCTAATGCAAAAGCCAATCGGAAACGTCCGTTTTGACCAATAAGGGGGAAGAAAGCAACCTCCAATCATATAAAAAAAAAGCCATTAAAACACCAATCATCAACGCCCCTTTCCACCAATGGCGTGCAATCATGTAACCACCAATAAAGGAAAAACAACGTCCCCCTTCCTCTCCCTCATCGCTAATATATAAACCCTAAGCGATCGTACATTCAGCAGCCATACACAGACCCTGATGAAGGCCGCCTGCAACAGTGTCCGAATCGTCGGTAGAGTTTATAAAATGACGACGCGGTCTCATACCCGGAAGATACTTTCGTTCTTGTTGCAAACGTCAAGTAAATGTTATACTTCGAACTGGAACTCTATTACTGACAGTTTTCTGAAATTTTATTCCAAAATTTTTAGGAAACACGCTTTCAGGCTCGTCAATTCGAAATTTTCATAATGTATGGAGACATCGACAGAACTTGACGCACATCCGTATTCAATAGTCAGTCTGTTACACCGTGGAACTATGTAGATAGGTAAACTTGTCAGGTGGGTGTGGCATGGCAGTGTCAGCCGATACCCCAAATAACATGGCAGTCGCCCGTTCAATGTGCCTCAAACTTGGCGGACCTATCAGCAACTTTGTGAAATTCAAGCTCTTTGGCCCAGAGCCACAGCGCGTGTGTGGACACTGCTAGAATGAACGCGAAACAGGAGGCGTAGGCCAAAGACTGATTGTGTGACTACTCTTCACGGAGGAATAAGGAGGGGAAGTGGAGCTAGATACTCAGGCTGTACAATGTTTTGAAGCCAATGGGAGGAGTTCCTGCTGCCATATTTAACGCATCAAAACTTTTGCCCAGGAAAACTGTTTTGACACATGGTGCTATGTCTGATGTAAGTTGCATTAATAGTCGCTTACATCGACCATCCCGCCTAGCGCCAACTGCGTCTGCACGAACAGTATCTGACAATTGGTTACTACTGTTTCTTCTTCGTAATACCTCACTACTGCAGACTAACACTGGCTTAACAATTGAATATTGCAGTGCTTACGTGAATAGCACAGTGTCAGGACAGCAATTACAAACGTTTTGGCTGGTGTAAAATGTGTATTTGATCCAGTAATACGTCAAAGTTGGCCATCATAATGTGACTGATTTTTGTTCATACATTACTAATAACCGAGAAAGGAAGTACGGGACGTTCAAAAGGATCCTGCACAATTCATTTAATTTGTGTGTTACTGTAACTATGTCGACAGTTGACCAAGCTGAAAGCACTAAAGCAGTCCGTATTTGGTTAAAGCTTTTGGTCCTTATTCGTTGAATTTTTACGTTCTTTTGCAAAACATTTGTAGTCGTTTAGTTTGGGAAAAAAGTAAGTACGTTTTCTTCCGTAGCTAATAAATACGAGGGTTGGAGTTTAAATGTTGGTTAAGCTTAACGGACTTAACTGTGGGGTCATTAGTACCTAGAGCAACAAACTACTTATGAACTACCTTATACTAAAGACGGCAGAAACATCCATACCCGATAGGGGATTCGAACCCCGAACCGTAGCGGCCGTGCAGACTGTGACGGGCGCGCCACAGACCGCTCGGCCACCACGGCCGGCGAACTTAAATGGTGGCAACTATATACTCACAACTGATACAAAACCGTTGCATGTTTGCACCTGTTCCTTCCTTCAAAGTAGTCACCAACGTTGCTTAGAGCCCGTTGCTGTTAGCAAAGCGTGTTCCGTTGATGGTGCGAATGGAGCGGTCTACTGCCTGTCGAATCTCTGGAACAGTTGTGAAGCGAATGCCGCTAAGTGGTCCTTCATCTTCGTAATGCGGCAACAGTCGCCACGTCTTCTTCAGAGACGCTTAGAGAATCTGCCCCATGCATGTCTGCCACAGTTTGTCGACCTTCGTTGAAGGCTTTTACCCAACGAAAAATTTCAAATGTTTGTAAATCTATCCGACCAAACTGCGTGGTCATCAGTCCGTAGCTTACAAACTACTTAAACCTAGGTAAACTAACCTAAGGACAACACACACACCAATGCCCCAGGGAGGAGTCGAACCTCCACGGCGAGCAACCGCGCGCTCCGCAGCGAGACGCTTTAGACCGCTCGGCTACTCTACCGCGGCTTTTACCCAACGCGCCACCGTTCTGTACGGCAACGCCTCTTGAAGACCTTGATGACACTGTCGTGCCATACGACGTCTGGCACATTCAATATTGATCCAGCTCCGTTGTTACTGTTTCGAAAACACGGTGACTCCGTTACGTTAGATCGCTCGCTCACAAGTGTTTCCCTCGATTGTGAGCACGCCGGTGGCGTGGCACGGGCGAGTCCATTTGCTGTGAGTCACGGTAGGTATGTCAACAACGTGTGCTATCAGCGAACACAGTAGATTCCATTGTATAGTGTCTCCACAGCAGTTTGTCTACTATTTAAGTTTCAATCCTCGTATGTGCAATGAATAAATAAGCGTGGCATGCTATCATTTACAAATGAAATGTTAAGCTAACACTGTGTCACTCTCCGAGCAGGGTTTCTTATAGAAAGAACCAATAATTTGCAAAATTAGATAATGGTTCGACTATATCGATAGCGCGCTATGTTTATAGGCTACTACCACTGGATAATTTATTACAACGTTTAAAGTCCAATCGCAAGAAAATTAAATACACTATTTATTTGCGAAATTTTTGTCGCCAAGTTCCGAATGCGAACATATTTTGTTAGCACCCCCTTCATACGGAGTCATCTTAGTAAAATAAGGAAAATCAGATAAAACGTATAGTGGCCTAAACTCACGCTATTTTTAATACAACACTATGTTGACAGAACTCTAATGGTGAGATCGATGGTTATAGTGAAATAAAGCGGATAATAGACTAAATGCAAAAATAGCAGAACAGCTTTACTTTTTGTACTTCAAGTTCATTTATTAAATTTTAAAAAATTTAACTACGTCAACTATGGACGTGCAAGAACATAACAGTTGTTAGCTTTTCTTCTCCTTTTCTCCCAGAACCACTTCCTTCGTGCGCATTTATTTTCTCGTCCTCGGAAATGACCCTCTCGGGCCTCGTGTTTGGTGGTTCCTCTTGAAATAATTTGATACTGTCAGCACTGCTTCGGAACTCTCTTCTACTGTGGACCAGTCTGGTGTAGTTCCTACTTTCGTTGTATCCTCCTTCGCTTCATCTACCCATTTAGATGTTGCCTTTAGCCCGACGATTTAACTGAAGACCCTTTTGGTTAGTTCACTTATTCATCTTTAATATGCACGAAATATTTACCTCCGCTTCCTCACTGACTCTGTGACCTTTTCAGTAAGCACCTAGACTTCTTAATCCACTTTTTCCAAGACCCATTGGCAGTCTACTGTGATCCGATTCTTTTCCTCATAATCTCCCTTTTATTTGTTTTCAGGTTGTCGAATCTCCTCCTTATTTTGTTAATATTTAATTACAGCGAGATTTTTATTGTGTAATTTGTTAGCTTCATATTTTACGTTTTACGGCGGGGCTTCTTTTTTTTAAGACAGGGAGGAAAGATTAGTGCCTAGTTGACAAAGTTCCTAAACACCTTCCCTCTTTCATGCCTATCCTCGGCGATATTACTATCACACTTCGTGCCAGTGCCCTGGTTTGTAAACGGGGCAGCACTGCACGCGAGGTGCCGTGTCGATATGCAACTTCAGTGCATGTCTAAATTCACTCTTTTAATAACCTTGTGTCTTCTGTCGTAGTTGATGTCCCATTGCGCAGGGAAAAGCACACAGGTCGCACGTCCGTTGTACTTGAAGTGATGCTAGAAGAGGTGTTGAGAAGTGTCTAGGAAGTACTGCACTACGAATAACTTTTGCTTTTGTAGGACGCCAGTGCTTGTTTTTATTGAAGAAATGCAAATGTATATCCAAGCACAAATATACAGAATGAGTTATGTTAAAAATATAAACGTTGCATAACGTATAAACTGTCCCTGGCCCGCAATGAACTAACATGAATGTGCAAAGTATCGCGGTCGGCGCTCGACTGACTGCCGCCGCCTCTCGCTGCGCGCCACAAGCCATTTTGGCGTCAAGCGAAACTTCTAGACTAACATTGTTCAACTTATTACAAAATGTACAAATAATTAAATCTTTGAATTAACCGAAATATAGCTTAGCACAAAAGCATTACAGAAAGTATACAGGTAATTTTAAATAAACATAGGAAAGTTAAATATTAATAAGAGAAGCTTAAAGTTTTGGCGGACAACTAGTAAAGGCGGGAGCCAATCAGATCTCAACTTGCAATATGGGCGGAGCTTTCCCACGGGATACAAGCTCATCTACTGTCTCTCTCCCTCACCCTTTCTACTATTGCGTTACACAGTTCTCCAACCAAGAAAACTTCTTTAACACCTAATATATGTGAAATAAATGGCTCCATATCAGCCCCCTCACAGTTTCCTCAACATACCTTTTAAAATACAACTCATTTTTTAAGAAATAGAAATGTGTACCATATGATTGAAATCAAGGAGAAAAATAATATTCTGTAAACTTCCTCATCTGTTATTATCTTAATTATGTACTGGTATTTTTATCACAGGCTGGTGGGAAGTTGCTATCAAAAGAGGCAGCAAAATGGCGAAGTAAGATGAAAATTGTGACTTTGGACAGAGACGCATATTTTCCCAGTACGTTTGTCGCTTTGGCGTTTCAGTTTTGAGACTCTGGTTAATCTGTCGGATGACACTGCTGTGTAGCCTAGACCACTGTATAGTACAAGCAGAACAATCCGCCATTTTGAATCCCACATTGAAGGTGCTCATTTAAAGGCTACGGCACACTTACGCTTTTTAATATGCTCTTAAGGCCATTAAATATACTTTACTAGCGCAGAAATATTTCAGCATAGTAAATTTATTGGCTTATATTTGACTGTACGAGGCAAGCAACTTGAAGTTAGTGATTAGAGGGATATTTAGATATGATACATTCACTTACATTCCATTTTAAAGCATATGTTGCCAT
Source organism: Locusta migratoria (assembly GCA_026315105.1). Classification (NCBI taxonomy): domain Eukaryota; kingdom Metazoa; phylum Arthropoda; class Insecta; order Orthoptera; family Acrididae; genus Locusta; species Locusta migratoria. The sequence goes on along the minus strand of CM048751.1, from coordinate 46,791,026 downwards.
TCTAAATATGAACCAAATATAGTTTTAAAAACGTTACAATTATCGTATTTTGTAGTTTATAACTTGTACATCCACATACGTTTACGGTAACTAAGAGCTGCATACGAAAGCAGTTACAAAATAATGTTAAATTGCGTTACTATACTTATCGTATTGCCCCCTCTAATGTATCGCATATTTTACACACATCGTATTTCAGAGAAGATCTTACGTCTTTCCTGTTCCCATTCTTTGCTTAGTTAAATTTATTATTTATCTTTTTCAGACATCCTGTTCACAGTTTGGCGTAGGTCTACATATTCCAGTGTTGAGTCACATTTAATTTAAACAATAAACTAATGTGAAATAATATAAATTAAAAACCAATAACTAGGTACAGACAGCTGTACTCATGCATCACTTAAAAATACAATTAATACACCTTAGAACAGCTACCTAGTTAGTCTAAATAATATCAAGAAAAGTAACATTAAACACACTGTATGTTGTGATATATTAAGTGTCTATGAAAATTAAAATAAACCATTGCGTACATGTATAGGCCCATATTTTCTTCACTACGTCTCTGTCAGCATAACTATATTAATACAAATAAAAGAAGGTTTTCTTCTTAACGTTGTACGGATAGTTTCTCGATTTTGGCGTCCATGCTTGGCATCTGCACTTTACAAGCCACCTTTTACGCCGATCTGTGTTTCAAGAAAACCAATAAAACTTCTAGCGACCATGTCTGCTATTATTTGAGCAGTTTGGAGATGCACAACCAACCATTTCACACTGTGAAACAATAAAATCACAACCAGTTGGATGATTCACTTCGCTGCACCAGGCAAACCATACAACTGTGTCAGCGGATTGGGATTCAAAATGGCGGATTGTTCAGCTCGTTATATCTAGTGCTTTAGTATAGCCGTGTCGCCTCAAACTTGCCGCTCCACACTACCGCCCCTTTGTGCGTCAGATGCGGCAAGCCTGCCTTTGCTTTGCTGCCCTCGCCTCAGAGGTGGGGGTGACATCCGAGGTGAAACAATAGACGCTGATAGAGCGAGAGGCGCCTAGTGCCCGGTGACCTCGAGACGTTCCTCTGGCCTGTGGGGGGTGGGAGGGAGGGGTGGACCAACCCCTCCTCTCCCCCCACATTCATAAATCCGGGGCGGCGGAGGGCGCATTGTGCGGTCTCGGCTCATTCTGAGCCGCCTGGCGGGCGGCAAGTTTTAACCAAGTTGGGCCCCGCGGGGCGCCAACTTAGGCGGCGTCGGGGGCGGCGTCGGGGGCGGCGTCGCCGTCGTGGTTCCACCGCTGGGGGCGGCGGCTCGCTCGCCGCCTTTCCTGCAGTGTCTTCAACTCTGTTGTCCCGCTGACAATACTCACATCTCATCGTAAAAAGACGCTAATGGTTCTTCAAGTAATTCGTGTTTTAATTTTATCCATTTCATTCCATTCCATGATGGTCGTGGTGGTGGCGGCTGGTGCAGCAACAGTGTTGAATAATTAAAAAAGTGCTCAGTCTCTGTTGCATTATTTTATTATCCAATAACGCGTTTCGCGCTGTTAGCGCATCGTCAGATTGGGCGGAGATGGAGCCACAGAGCTATCTATAGCTGTGGAGGAGGAATCTTAACAATTGTTGCCATTGGGCGCCATAGCAATAGAGGAGTCGCTGTCGCGGCAGGTCCACGTTTACAACTGGTAGTATTTTTAATAACTCAAATATAAAAAAATATTAAAAACACTACCAGTTGTAAACGTGGACCTGCCGCGACAGCGACTCCTCTACTGCTATGGCGCCCAATGACAACAATTGTTAAGATTCCTCCTCCACAGCTATAGATAGCTCTGTGGCTCCATCTCCGCCCAATCTGACGATGCGCCAACAGCGCGAAACGCGTTATTGGATAATAAAATATTGCAACAGAGACTGAACACTTTTTTAATTAATTTTATCCATTGTTTTCGGTGTTTATTCCGCGGCTTTATTACTTTTGTAAAATGAAAAGAACTCTTCATAGAATATATGACATCAACTGCGATTGGGCAAAGCTGAAAATGTGTACCCAGCCGGAATTCGAACCCGGGTCTCCTGCTTTCTAGGCAGTTGCGCTGACCCCTACACCACTTTTTTTATTTTTTTTTATTTTTATTTATTTATTTATTTATTTATTTTTTTTTTATTTTTTTTTATTTTTTATTTTTTTTTTTTTTTTTTTTTTTTTTTGCTCCAAACCTCCCCTTCTAGCCCAGCCTTTCGCTCTCCATGATCGCCTTCATTGGCGAGGCTTTATTGCCTGTAACTGAAATCCATCTCCTTGGATTTAAAGTAAATAAATGTTTTCCATTCGGACAAAAGGAGTTGTTACAGTTTCGTCTCCAATGCATTTATTTATTTCCACAACAGATGGTCGTATACTTCTGACGAAAATAATTGGGCTCCTGCCCGATAAGAAAATCAAAACAAATGTTGGGGTCCTCCATAAATAAATAAATAAATAAAACGTAAGAAAAACCGAATAGAAAAGTGAAATTGAATAAAATAAAAATCCTTCTCCCACGGTAATTTTGTCTGCACAGTGCTTCAAAGCTCGTCTTCTCGAGAAGGTGGGTTAATATTCCGTGTCTTCTATACGTAACTCTTAGAACATCATACCTGTGTTGTTGTATGTGCAGTTTGTCATCTCTTAACTTTGATGCGTCCGTGCTCCGAAATTTCCGAGATCATGAGTAGAACATTTCACAATTTTGTTTTCCTCTGTTTCTATTGTGCTATTTTTTTCTTTTTCTTTCAGTTTGACTGACTTGAACTATCGTCACATTTGTACCATAATTTTCAGCATGTTACCATATGTGTCCTTATAGTCCCGGAGTCCTTGTATGGCACTGTGTTCGTATTCGAAATATGCTCGGTAATCGTCAAGGGTGTTGTGACGATTGTCAAGAGCGTATACAGCCGTGTGGCCTAACATCCAAATCGCAGCGTTGTTTTTCCTATCGTAACTTGTCGGGTCTGAGTAATTCATTGACGTCGACGGTGTGTGGAACCGTACGGTCGATTATCGCCAGGCGTTGTCGCATTTCTGTAATAATCTGTCCCGTTGTTCCACAGGTGAGCCTGTGAGGTAAAGTGTCAACGAGACCACATGTGGCGCAAGCCGGCGAAGGACACATCTTGATGTTGTGGCGCTTTTCGGCCGTGGGAACTTTATCATTGACGATAATGTACCACGCAGATCTGATGCGTGATGGCAGTACAGAGCTATGGACATTCTTCCAGATGATGTTCCATTTGACATTTGGGTACTTCTGTATTACTCTGTTATCACTTATTCCTCTGGTGAGAAAGTCGTAGATCTTGGCGTTCATATAAGGTGGGAAAACTTCGTCGGCATGGTGGATGTAGCTGAATTCGCTGTAGTAATACCGGATGTGACGGAGGGTTATCGGTAGCAAGTCTTCGTTTAGCGGAGGGCTGAAGCTGCATGGCCTCAAGAGAGATGTGAGGTCCTTTATTAAACTCGGAGAGGTTGTGGTGACGGTTTTATGTATAGGGTTTATTAGGAGAGTCCGACACTTGTGTTTGGCACTGATGAGACCAAGTCCTCCCCGTGAAGTTGGTAATGTTAGTGTTTCAAAACATACTTTGAAGAGATGGCCTCTCAATACGTACCAACAAAACGCTTGTTGTATGCTTGTTGCGAGTGGGTCGGATACTGGCAGGATTTGGCCTAGGTAGCACATTCTGCTTGCTATAGAGATTTTAACTGTATGAACTCTTTGCAACAGATCTAATTCTCTGTCGGAATTAATACGCGTTGTAGACCTGATCTTGTGCAGCATGCCGGTCCAGTTCTTCGTTGCCATAGCATCTGGCTCCGCTCTCCAGAAGACGCCGAGACTTTTATGTTCAGTCGCTGTCTCGCACCAATCACGGTGCGTAGCATCACCAATTCCTGCACCTATATTCAGCAGTATCGTCTTCCTGGTGTTGAGCTGTGCACCAGTAACCTCGGTAAAATTGTTTACAATGGTCCGCACCGCCATGAGGTTTGCAGTGGATTCAACAGCTAAGCAGATGTCGTCAGCATAGGCAATACAGGTCACCTTTTTGGCTCCTATGTTGATTCCTTGTGATCGACAGTTAATGTTGACAAGCAGAGGTTCCACTGCAAGGGCATATAACGCCATGGATAAGGGGCAGCCTTGCCGGATAGACCTTTTAATAGTTATTTTGTCTGTCAGGTGTCCATTGAGCAAAACACGCGAGGGGGCATCAGAGAGCAAGTGTTTGATTAATTTGACGAAACGCTGGCCAAAACCCATGTTCGTCAGTACTTTAAGAAGGTAATCATGGTTGATGCGGTCATATGCCTTTTCGAAGTCTAGGAACAGAAGCGCGCCAGGATCTTGATTGTGCTTCAGGGTGCATATGACGTCCCGTAACTCGCAGGCAGCTGTTATCGCGCTGCGCCCAGGCACTGCAGCATATTGATGTGGTCCCAGTATTTTTTGGAGCAATGGTTGCAGTCTCTGTTTAGCAGCCGTCGTTATGATTTTGAAATCTGAGTTTAACATTGTGATAGGTCTCAGTTCGGTGATCTTTTTACTATTGCCTTTTTTGGGTATAGGCACTATAAAACCTTCCTTAATTTCGTCTGGAACAGAGTCGAGTTGCCACATTTCATTGGGCAGTTGAATCAGTGTTTGGGCCAGCAGATCCCAAAATTGTTGGTAAAATTCAGCGCAGAGTCCGTCAGGTCCGGGAGACTTTCGCTTCGCGGCGTTGAACACGGCCTGTTTTATGTCGTCTTCAACAAATGGGCTCTCAAGTGTGGCAACGTCTTCACGTGACAGGAGGCAATGTATTTCATTGAGGATTTCATTGCAAAGTGCTTCATCGATTTCGTGGGTGTCATATAGTTCTCTGTAGTACCTGCATACGTGTGATAAAATGTCCCGTTGTTGTGGAACTGCGTTCCCGCCACTATCTTCGACCACCTCGATTAACTTTGCTTTCTGACGCTTCATTATCCGTAACGTATGATAGAGGGAAGCTGTTTCTTGCGACGCAATGTCAAGGTTGCGACCTTGTGATCGTGCTATCCATTTGTTGGCGATACAAATTCGTTATTTTCGCTTTATACTTCTGTATTCGGCGGTAGGTGTCTGTTATCGGAACGTCAGTAGAATGGTACAGCTCGCGGAGACATGTGAAGTAGAATTCTATTTTTTGTTTGTACCAGTATGATTTCTGGTAAGCATATCTTTTAACCGTTGCTCGAAGCTTCGGTTTGGCGCAAGATAGCCACCATTCTATGGTCGTCCGGTACCTGGTCTGAGAGCGCTTGGCCTGCTCCCACGCCTGTTGCACTTCTGTGTGCAGCTGTTGGTCGCGCAACAGACCGCTATCCATCCGCCAATAGCCTCTACCGCGAAAGACTTGCGGTCGTCGGAGATTGACATAGCACTGATGAGCACTATGGTCGGAAAAGCTGACGGGTGCAATATCACTATTGGCGACATTTCTGCGAAGGGCGTCAGAAACGTAGATCCGATCTATTCGACTGGCGGAGTTGTTGGAGATGTGCGTGTACGCTATGCGGTCGCCGTGGATTATTTCCCAGGTGTCAAGGAATTTCAGTCCTTGGATGAGGTGGTCGAGTTCGATACATTTATTAAAATTCGGAGTTTGGTCTTTTGGTGAAATTACGCAATTAAAATCTCCTACAATAATACAGTTATTGGCGTAGGTGTTAATTAGAAATGGCACATCAGTTCCGTAAAACGAGGAGCGTTCTTGTCTGCTATTACTGCCGGATGGTGCGTATAAGTTGATAATCTGAATGCCATTGATGTTACAGGAGATGCCGCGTCCATTCGTAAGCGGTATAATGTTTGAATGAGGGATTCCGTCACGTAAAAGAATTGCAGTACCAGTATGATCCTCTTTGCTGATGTTCGCGATTGTGAGAAATCCCGCCACCTGTGGTTCTACACAGACTTCTTGTAGTAGCCCAATGTCTACGTTAGTATTATACAGGAAGGCCGTGAGGGCTCGAAGTTTGACGTGGTTCTCAATTCTATTGATATTGATCGAAGTAATGTTGTACGTAAAATTAACAGACATTAGATTATCTTTTATGTGTGTAACCATAAGCACGCACAAGTCCACAAACCACACAGGGTCCGGCGGTTTTTCTCTCGTGTCGTCGGACTCCATAGGCTCGCCACTAGTAACTGCGGCCACTTTCGACGCTTCCGACTGGTTGTTTTTGAGTTTGACAGCTACCCGCTGCGCTACCATACGTCATTCCTTAGTGGCCTCCGTAACACCTACGCGAGCAACACGAACTTTCTTTTACTCAGGCGACGAACGGCCTGTCGCATCTTCCGGTAAGTTAGAAGACGACTTCTTCGATTTCTTGGAAGTAGGAGTTGCAGGTGCAGGAGCAGTCGAATTTGAATCACTTGTCTCGGGAATATCACGAGTGGCAGGTGTAGGTGAGGGAGGGTCTCCTCGTTTTTCAGTTTGTAATTGTTCCATACTGTTCAGCGGCTTAGGTGGAGGGACGTTTGTGGCATCACGGATGGCTTTCGCTGTTTCACGGGCCTCATTCTCGTCTCTCGTGACAGACTCTGCTACATTGGTATCGTCAGGGATGTAATCTTGTGCGGAACGCGTTTCGGAAACAAAAGGGGAGTGCGCGTGCTCCGCGGAGGCTGCGTGAGCGCCGGACATGTGCACGTCATCTTGTACGGCGTGTGCGCTTGGCTGCGAGGCTGCCGCCGCAGTGACGTCACCGGGCAGGTTGGCCCAACACCTCCTAGAGTACAGGCCTGCGCGCATGCCCGTGACGTCACCAACTGAAGGCTGGCTGCCGTGCAAACGGCTGAGTCTGCGTCGGAACTTCGCTGTGATGCAGGCGCTATACGAACGTTTTGCATTTTAATGCGCCAACTGCGTCGGTATTTCCGTGCTTTCTTCTCCTACACGGCCTTGCAATTACACTAAGGGAATTAATACTTGCAACACTCGTTCAATTTTGTTTTGAGCCTGTGAAATTCTTTTGACAATTTTCAGCAAATATTCATCTGTCGGTCTTTAAGACAAACTGGAAAATCAAATTAGTTCTTTGCCTTGCCTCGGACATAAAACTTTTCCTGCAATAAATTGTCACTGAAAAGCAACAAGATACCGATATTTACGATTTTAATGAAGCAAATTGGTTCTTAGAATATATAAGGATTTATTTTCGGTAATTTTTGAAACCTTTGTCTCCAGGTATCACTAGTAAAGTACTTACTACTTATGAAACTCAGATCATTTGATGGATTGTATCGTCTTCTGAGAACACATTCATTAAATAAATTAAGAATTGTTACAAGGATCCTACCTTTCACTTATTTTCCAGAGCTGTAGAAACTTTATTTCTTTTGCAACCTTGATGAGAAATGCTACCAGAGTTCCATTAATTTCTCTAGTAAGGAACTTAAATCGAAATTGTGTATCGTATATTTCTTTGTTATAAAAACGCTAAATACTTTGAAACAACTGTTTATTTCAGTAATAGCTATTTTTGTGTAAACAGCCAAAATGATTTAGTAAATATGGTAGTTCTAGTATTGTTCAAAATGATTTAATAGCTCTTTTAAGATAAAAATCCAGGAAAGTAAAAAACATGACAGGAATGTTAAGGAATACTAAACTTTTTTGAGGCATAGAGTGAACAGAAATTTATTTTTAACACTGAAAAGTTGTATGACAACATGCAGCAGCAAACCATATAAATATTTGTACAGCAACAAGAAACTTGGGAATTAAGTACATCAAGATGTTTGACTTACAGTAAAACCAAACTTTTTCCCCCTTATCAGAATGATATTAAATTGAATGTGATAAAATGTTTTATTTCTTAAATACTAAAAACACAAGTATGTTCATCCCATGCAATGCAGAAATGGTGATGTGTTACCAGTACACAATCAGTGAGGACCAAAAATTTAACTACATAATTCCTTGTAACTCTCCCACAACACACTGACACTGCAAGATGATTACTTAATGTAGGCACAACACACAAAAACCAATAATGGCAAACTCAGAATATGTCATAAGTTATTCCAGAAAATGGACACATATTTCATTGTCAGGCATACTGATAACTGAAAGTTGGACAAAACATGCAGTGTACTCTTAAATAAAACTATGCTGTCTTTAACTTTGTGGAATACATCAAAATACATTCTGATTTTTTTCATCAAAACTTAAGCAGCTGAAAGTTGTGATTACTATACAGTATATCTACAGGAAACTGAAGAATCAAAAGCTATTACTGTACATACATTTTATGCACAACAAAATGTAACAGTACCATACAAACATAAAAACTGGAATAAAGTTCCAGGTCATTGTTATAATTTATTCTAGTTCTGTCAGTCTAGAACACCATGACAGATTTGTTTTCTACTTCACTAGGAATTTAAGGTACCATATGCCATCCAACCTTAATGGAAATAAGTAGGAAATCACTGTACACACATATTTCGTTTTGGACTATATGCCTGATTTCACATTATGCCTGACTGATGGTCAACTGACGACAATAAAACAGCTTGATCAGTTATCTTTAGTTAAGGAAGAGAGAAAGTACAGTTTTTCAGAATCATGAGTACCAAGTCACGTATCAGAGAGAATTTGCTACAGGAACAATTGAGGAACTGTGTTACAGACACACAGGAAATGAGAGCTGTAATTTCCTCCAAAAAATATTCTTTTAAAAGTGCAAACAGAGGAAATGTAGCCAGCATTCTTGCATTATAAAACTTAAGATGTTACTTTCTGACTGCTGTCTGTCAGTAAGACACCACAACATATACCGGTATGAAACAAACCAGAAGGGTAACTAACTGCATCAGAATATTCAGAGTCAATTATGTAACTTCTAGTTCACAGACAGTCCCAAATTAATGAGTTTTTAAGTATTGTAGAATGTAGATGGATGAGAATGTTGTCTGAAATACCTAAGGATACACAAATGCTTAGCATTATGCAGTAAACAAAAACTAAGTGTTAGAAACCAAATGTTGGTTCGGTTTCTTCCCCTCAAAGCAACTCTTTCTCCTGTCATTATTTCTTATTTCTATACTTCTCAGGAATTGCATAAACACACAGAAAAAGTGACCTCTCCTTTGTACATCATTTCTGATCACTATCAAGATTTTTAGCAACTCTAGTCATTCAAATAAGACCCTCTATTCAAAAAACATTAATATCAAATTTGTGCAATACCTTTTTGGCATAACTGAAAGGGGGGAGGGGTACCACATGTCAGCTTTGACCAAAGACGTCATATGGATGACAATTACTGAACATATGCGTCAATTTATATTACCTAAAGCAAACTGTTTCATCAATGTAGTGACTCATTCTTGATCTACTTATCCAAAACATGATAAGGCAGCAATCTGTATTACCAAATAAATTGTGTGAACTTGACTATCATGTCATTTGTCAGATAATGGGTGGTATCCTGATCTTCAATTGACCCACCTTATCTTTTGCAGAAGGTCTCTTCTCACAGGACAATGTCTGTTAACAATTACTTATTTTATTTTAATGGGAATTTCATTTGCACCACTGTAGAACTGCTCGGTAAAGAAAATTGCAGGTTTTAGGTTGAATGCCTTGCTCAGCTGCTCTTTTGTTTCTATGTTGTTAATTTGCCACAAATGCTGTTTAGATGTTGGAAAATTACTTGTGAATCTCTGAAGTTAATCAGAGGACATTTTCCTGGAGTACTACATCAAATTAAAACATGTTGATCCCCTATCAATTTCAAGTATAGGCCTAGCTATGCATATGATTTATTTGTAATTTGGCAATTTTATTCCTGAAATACAATACTTTACCATACCATATGAACATTGCTGTTTCACTGTTATATGCTGTCTAAACTAGGTAATTCTTTTTCAGTCTTACGGTCAAACTACTACTTAGTTTGAAAATTCCATCTCAGGTGTATTTAGAGAAAAACTTAAACAAGATCCTATTATGTAAGCAGAATATTGTTTAAAACAGCATTGTTTAAATTGTGAAGGATGATAGAAAAATGAGCACTTCAATCCAATAGAAATGAAAACTCAAACATTAGCAGGAAAGAATAAGACAGAAATAGCGATACGGAGCTAAGACAAGAGAGACAAAGCAGGCCAGATTGTAGAATACACCACTCTGTTCTTGTTCACAGTGTGAATAATGGTAATGCCTTTGCTAATGTAGTAGGGATCACAGTACTAATGTAGACAAGTCTTTTCTAGTATGGCAATCAACTGATAGCCAGAAAGATGAAATTTGAGAAACTGGTTATAGTGACAGACTGATCTGTAGCAGAGCCCAAGCTCAAGGTTTGGTCGGGAGGCAAGAGTTAGTTTGTGAGTTGCCGAACCCAATGACAGTGAAAGCAGAAAACCTGGTTGTGATCAGACATGTTATATTAAAATCCAATTTTTAAAACTAAAGCAATGGTATTCTCTAAACACAAACAATTTGTCTTGACATGTTAACTTCCAATGACCATTCACAGTAGGCATTACTACCATACACATAACAGTAGTACACAGGCTGCCCTTTTTAGAATTTTATCACAAAGTATCTCCAGATAAATATTAGCATTATATGTCACAAGGATTTGTGTTTGTGATGACATTAGTATGACTGAAATTCTATGTCTTCAGAAAAAGGACTATAAATAAAGAAACATTAAGTGCTTTTCAAATTGTTTTTTTTTGCAGTTGAGTGCCAACCTTGAAAAGATGAAATAGCAGTGACTAATGCTTTTGAAGACTATGTAAAACACATCTGACACATACACATCAAAAAGGCACAACACAAGAAAAATGCATGAAAGAGAAGCAAAATATAGTAGGCCTATAACACTAAGAAATTAATATGTCTTGTACTGCCCATTCATGACCAATTTAAAGCAGCAGCAGATATCAGCTCTAAAGTAATTAGATATTTACAGTAAGAAAGAATTGGTATAAATAATGATGAATAAGTCAAAGAAAAATAAATGACAGTTTCATTACCAAAGCTCACAACCCATGCAAGGCAACCACTTCTTTAGCACAGTTACTGGAAGAGACAAATAACAAAAGAAATCCCTTATTTATTTAGTATTGTTTCCAGTTTTCTCTTCTTACCACCTTTTGATGTTATGCCTTGAGTGTTGAATTTTTGATTGCAGTAATTTTTCAATAATGAATTTGTTGCAACCCAGATAATCATTTTGAGAATATTTTCAGATGTATGAGTGCCACACAAATCAAGCTGCTCAAAGTTAGAGGATAAATTGTGTAGAATCAAACTTGTAGCCTGTTGTCTTTGATTTTGTTCCTGCAGGAACAGTTTTTCATATTCAGGACCAATGAGCTTTGAAATAGTGATATAGCTGTACATGACAGCATTAACAACAAATGGACGTGGGTAGAGTAGGCCTCCCCGATCTAAGTTTCTAATAAGCTTGAAGGATTCCTCATAATGCATGATTTTTTGGAAAACCAAACAATCCTTGCATATATCACATTTCAGTTTTTTTATGACTGAGTATGCACAGTAGCCTCCGAGATATGTAATTACGGGCAAGTAACTGCCAACATCAGTGATGTCGGACTCTGTCACAGAGAGAGATGCAAAGTTGTTAGAAAAGGGAGTATTTTCTGAACTGTATTGCTTCCAGGGTTCTAAAACATCAAAATAATTAACTTTGATTTCTCCTTTTGTTTCAGATCTTAATGAAATCCTTAAAATTGTAGAAAATCTTAGTTTTTTCTCAACTTCAAAAATTTGCCTTATTGAGACATGGTATTGTGCCCCTGCCAGTTGCCTGTACTTACCAAACCTGTCCTCAAGAAGGTCAGTTTAAAATTTTCCAGGCAAAATGTATTTTAATGAAAGTTCATCCACACAGTAATTTGTGATTTCAATAATGGAATGTGTAGACAATTTCAAAGCAGATAATGTTTCTTTTGAAAGGATGCCTACACCATTTGCCAACTCTTCCCATTTATCTAGCCAAATCAAAAAATTGTTTAAGAAGATAAATTGTTCATCTGTGTTTGAATTAGTCAAAGGTTCTTGCATTTTATCCCTCTTCAGTAAGCCTTTGTAAGGAGCCTTTACATTTAAAATTTTCCACCACAGAGAGATGATTCTGATGAATTCTGCTGTGCCAACATGTTTGCTCAAATTATTAGATGGAGCCAATGTCTTTAACGCTTCCACAATGTAGTCATTGAATATTTGGATCACTAATTTCACATTTTGCTTTTCTAGAGAAGAAGGATAGAGAGCTTTCAGTGATAACCCATAACCATATTTCAATAACTTGTCTGATTCTAAATTGTACAATTTTCTTACTTCTGAAAATGAGGCTTCCAAAAGTGAATTTGAGCTGCCATCAAATGGAGGAAATCTGAAAGAACATGCATCAGTTTTCTGGTTGAGCCAGTTATTTCTGATACATTTCAACAAATGCACAGGATCAATAACAAAAAAAAAAAAAAAGAGGTCTTGAGCTATCAGCAGGATGTGGATACACAATACTCAGCTTAGGCTTGTTTGAGAAGAATGTCATAGCCTTCCTGTTCACAGAATTATTATCACTAACAACTGCAAGCACTTTAAAACCTACCTCTTCCAAGCCAAGAACTACCTTTTTCAAAACTCTGTGCAACAGTTCAGCGGTAACAGTCCGAACAGGCAAAATGTGTACAACGTCTTTGTATGAAGACATTATGCTGCTAATCATAAATGTATGGGCACTAGAAGCTAACTCTTGTGAGTCAAAGGCATTTCCAACAACATTACCCCCCTTGTAATCAAGATATTGCTTAATATATATCTCATCAACCATTAAAGTTACAATCATATCTTGGGACTGCAATAGAGGAACTTTATTCTTAATGTAGCACAAGAAATTACTGTCCAGTTTTTCCAATTCAGGGCCAACGTTTAGTGAAGAACAAAGTCTTCTTATTGTGCTTTGATGAGGCATTAATAAGTTTCCAGATTCCCTCATGAACCTATAGGCAGCTGGAGAAATAATTTGAACAAGAGAAAAAAACAACAAGTCCTCTGGTTTGTATCTTAGTCTGTCCCTGCTACTCACAAGATGTATTTGAGACTTTACAAATTGAAAAAAGGCTTTATCATCACTGCCTTCAATTAACTTATCTAAAATATTTTGCATTATCTCTAATAAATGGTGTTTATCTTTTGTTTCTACAGCTTCACAGGTTTCAACACATTCCAATATACTTTCAATCTCATGAAAGTAGTTTATTTTGCAAGGAAATTTGTACTTGTTCTGGATGTTACTTATTAAGACTCCTTTATAAAAAACTGACACTTGCAACTGCTCATTGACAACAACGGAATAATGCAACTGAGGTACAGATCCTGGTGTCTCGATATTGACAAAAATTACACTGTCTGCTTTACCAATCATAGTCCAGAATGAAGAAAAGTTGATTTTACGTCCCCCTGTTAAGTCCAATATACATGAAATTTTATTTTCACTGTCGTACTGTTCGGCTGAGGTAACACTTTCATTCAGAGCTTTCTGAAGTTGTGCTGCTTCCACACGCATTCGCTTTTCATCAGGAGATTCCCGGAAAGCCAACTGTGACGACAAATAGGACGGACAACCAGGAAATATCGACGGAACACAGCCTTCTTTTATCCTCGGTCGTTCCAGGTTTACTATTAAAATCCGTCCTGTTTTCTCATCAAAGTGTTCGGCAGTCCATAGAATGCTTTCCGTTTGGAAATGTTTGTGGCAAATCTGTAACAGCACATCACCAGCCAATGTAACTATCCTTTGTCGAAACATTGTATGGCTACCTTAGTATTAATGTTGTCCGCATTGGTGTTGAATAAACAAATCAGTTACACGCTTAGCGCCATTTACTCACCCTTGAATGCTCAGTAGGCACAAATCCTTTCCTCGGTATTGCAGCAATCCAGCGATTTCTCAGGTCCTCACATTTGGGAAATCGAAAAACGTGCACTTTTATTCCTCCTTGAGAGTCATAATTTCCCTGGCAATAAGGAACGCAGCACTTGTACCCCATACTTCAAATAACAGCAGGCGATACTATATGAAAGGTAATACTTTACGTAGCACACGCTTTCAACACAACACAGTCGCGGACAGAACCAGCCAACTGTTGATGACGTCACGTGCCAATATGGCCGCTATGCGTAGGCCTTGTATTTTAGAAGGTGTTGGTTGGCCGCGCTCCGCTCGCGCGTAAGCAAACGGCTGGCGACTGAGGCGTACTGGGCCCGCGGTCTGCCGTCCGCGTCTACCTCGGCAGGCAACTGTACAGGTTTCTTGCGCGGACATTCCGCCCTAAGGTGGCCTGGCAAATTACAAGCAGAACAGGTACGCGGTTGTCCCTCGTACACAACAAGGGCCCGGAATCCAAATACGTTCACAAAGGACGGTATATGACATTTCAAATCGATCTTCACAGTTCTGACACTGTTGTCAACCTTGTAGTGCATGTTACCTCCCCATTTATCAATAGTTGCGCCATACACGGTGCCGTACTTCGAAAGACCCTCCGCAATATATTGCAAATCTAGCTCAAACGGTAACAGGCGAACTTTAACGGTGCGAAGGCCTAACCCAGCATAAGTAATGGTAACTCGACTCACCTCACCAGAGGTGGTCTTGTACTCGGCACTCCCGTTGGTCATGGTCATTATCTTCTGACAGATTTCGTCGTTCCTCAGTTTCACCACATATACGTTGCTCAGGAAGTCGTAAGACATACCAAACAGATCTTCTTCAGGTACGTTAAACTTTCCGAAGAACCAATCGTCGAATTCGAATATTTTTGGACGTTCTATATCAAAACTAAAACCAAACTTCAAAGTATACTTTCTCACTTGTGACTCCATTTCAAATTAATAACTTATCAATGCAAGCAAGCGCGAATGTAAACACCAGTGAGCGACACTGGCGAGAGAGCTCCGCACATCAGAGCCGTGCAGCGCGCCACATTTACCCGCCCGAGCTCGCCTGCGTCCGGCCGCTGCGCTCTGCTGCCCGCACCGCGGGTAGTCGAGTCCCAATGCACCGCTGTACACAGCGAGCGAGCTGCGGTGCGCCGTCGAGTCCCGACACTTGCCGGGCGAGCGGGTACCCGCCGGGCCCGTGCAACAGCCCTACAGACGGCGCTGCGAGCGGGGGAATGCATACAGTTCTGAGCAAGGCGTTGTAATACTCACAGCGTAGGCTTCACGCACCTTTTATGTTACCTACATTGCCATTTATAAGTTATCGATCGTTATGTCTGAAATAAATAGCGAACAGGACAGATCGTACCAACGTGCAAGGAGTAGACGATCCGAGGAAGAGAAAAAAGACGTTTCCAGGAAACTCGCGGAGAGAATCTACAAGCGTTTAAAGATATCTGGAGACAGCATTGTATGGGAGCGTTTTATGCTGATTGTAGGTAATGAAAATAAACCTGTGGGATTTGCAGAGTGTAATGGCTGCCGTAAATTATTGGCGTTCTGTGATGGCAGTACCACTACGCTGTTATGGCACCTGAATAGCTGCAAAGCTTATCTTAATACTGATTTGAACGGTTGTAGCAATATTCCAGGGTCAGAAAAATCTTTTGTGCTGGAGAAATGTGTAAGAATGTGTGCGATAGATTTGCGGCCCTTCAGCACAGTTGCGGCAGAAGGATTTCGAGACCTCGCACAGACTTTGATGGAGATAGGAGCACAGTACCCCACTGCAAGTGCCAAAGACGTTCTTCCTCATCCTTCAACAGTTTCTAGAAACGTAAAAAGAATAACATACGAATACCTGTTCGCAAACAACTGGCTTTTTAAAGATTTCCTGCTTACCTTGGCAGAATTTTAGCTAGATAATTAGTTGGACAACCTTGAACAAAATTAAATATCACATCATCGTAGGGCATATAATTTTTTGTCACATACATGAAATACATAGATTTACTAGCAACAAGGAACTGAAGAGATTTAAGGAATAATCTTGTTCTTTATGTTAGAGCCATCACATAGTTTAATATGAAGTTAAAGTGAAACACTGTGTAAGTAAATACTGAGCAAAGTATAAAACTACCTACAAATTTGCTGGAGCCGGCTAACGCGAAGCCAACGACTTTCAACATGTTTAATTTCCGGCGCGAGCCGATTCGGCTACCGTTTTGCTTCTGCACCACAAAATTGCACGATCTGCTTTTACCAGGTGCATTACTGCACACGTCAATTTTTTTTTCCTCGCAACTGATACTACACTGACAATTCAGTCAGTGAGGAAAAATCACAAGTGTTTCAAGATACATGAAAGACTGTCCAGCGACTGCGACCTTGAATGTCACCTCTCGAATAGTGGTGACTCCCTCGGGGTTTCAGCTACCACCAGCCAAAGGGAAAAGGAGGAATATGAAATAATAGAAAACCACAACAATGGTCCACACGCCTGTATCGAGTAACAGTAATTAGTTTACTTCCCTTGGAGTGATTAAGCGTAAGCTGAACCTCCTAACATTCTACCAGTTAATCGTTTCTAATGACCTCGATTGCAACTGAACTTTTATTCTTATTTATATTTATTTACTTACTTTTTCTTAGCAGCAAGGAAACATCAAGCAATTTAGCGAAATGTCCACAGAAACGCTGTTCGAACACGTGCTGAATGCGTATACTTGCTATCGCAGCACTAATGCTGCTCATTAACTCGCAATTACTCACGATTTGAGACCGCTCTATTACACTCACGTTAATGAGTGTTCTAAAATGCATCGGTTAGTAAGCTTCCCGCTATCTAACTTTTTCAATACATGGTTTGTTAATGAAAAGTTGAATGCTTTGTTAGAAAGCTAAGTTGCTGTATTATCAGATGTCCAAAAATCAGATTTAACCTCATAGTTTCTTCATAATCGAGTGAAAAGCATTATGAAACTGAAAATTCACGGGGAATGAAAAGCAGACATGTTATTTTTTCCAAGGAAAGTAAAGATTTTAAGGTAAAACTAAGTTAATAAGCCGATGTGGGATGGTCGTTTGTAACGTGAACAGTTTTTACAGTGTGAAAATCGGAACAGTGTATTTCCCGCTAAGAATGCAGCGGCTGGTGGGCGCGTGTCCCGGCTAGCAGCAGAGCGCCACGGGCGGCCGGGCGGACCAGGGCTCGCGCGGGTAGTCCGGGTACCCGCGCTGCCCGCCGCCGTCCGGTGGGGCTCGAGCCGGCAGGCCGGGCAGCGCGTGGCCAGGCCCGCCCGGGAGGCGCGGCTACGGGCCCGGGCGGGTAGCGCAGGCCCGCTGCACGCCTCTGCCGCACATGCGTCCGACCGCTGCGACGGCCGAGCCGCAACTGGGGGACACAGTGATCACCGCACCTGCAAGGACTACCTAAGCACGCCTCCCGTCAGATACAAATTCCCAGCTTCGCCCTGCCCACAGTACTCAAACTCGTAGTTATGAAACTAATTCCCGTAAGAGTAAGGGCTTCAAACTTGCCCACCTCTCCCCACTAACGATAGGATCATTGCCCGTAACCAGCATATTATATATATATATATATATATATATATATATATATATATATATATATGGCGTCTGTTCCGAAAGAACAGACGTCACTTCTGATCCTGCAGTTGTTATTATTTAATATTCATAGAATAGAGAACTCTCCTTCACTCACAATCGCGATTTGTTAACGACACGATGCGTTTTCAGTTCTGGTGGTTCACCTTCGGGTGCATTTTGAGCAACTTACATTCATTGATTGAAACACAAAGGCCGCGGCGGAGCGGCCGAGCGCATTGAGGCACTATGCTACGATGCGCGAGGCCGTTGCCCGTCGGGGGTTCGAATCCCCCCCCCTCGGGCATGGATCTTTGTGCCGTCTTTACTATAAGCTATTTCATAAGTGTTTTGTAAGTTTGGGGACTGATGACCTCGTAGTTAAGTCCCATAAGCTATACAAACATATAATTTGCTCATGGCAGGGAGCGATCTTATAAATATGTTTTTGTGAATAATGAAATGCCAAGATCTCGGTATTTCGTCTTTATTTATAACAAAAGACCGGTTTAGATGTACACAGACATCATCTTATGGTCTCTGCACTAAACAGTATCATAATTACATAAATGCATACTGTAGCCAGTTGGATTGTCACTCACGACTGTACAATACGGTGGTTCTTCATGTATATATGACTATACTAGTTTTATATCTGACAACCAAACGGCATATTTCAATGTGTGACAACCCATCAGTACTATCCAACTGGCTACAATATGCATTTATGTAATAATGTTACTATTTAATGCAGAGACCAGAAGATGATGTCTGTGTAGGTCGAAACGGGTTGTCTCTCATAAATAAAGACGAAATATCGTGATCTTGGTATTTCATTATTCAGAAAATACTATACAAAAATTTGCACATTTTTTTAAACACAAAGTACTACTGTTACCAGTCACTTTGTTTTATTGTACCCACAAAGCGTTTCGAGGGTTTAAACCCCATAATCAAGTGGAATGACATTAAGCTGAGTAGGGCTACATGTAGGTTAGGTTGACCTGTTGCACTCACTGCAAGAGGGTATACTAAACACTACATCAGAATATAACTTTGTACAACTGTCCAAATGAAGTTAAGTGTAAACAATTAAAATATCATAGCTCCAGTGCCCACAGTTCCCTTCTATAGTAATAAATTTTTGTTTACTTCTAACATAAGCAAAGAACTAAAGATATAATGCACCAGACTCTAGCAATATATTTTAAATGATGATAAACTGAAAACAAGTATGCAGTGTACACTATAAATTAATATATATATATATATACATGCATACACACAACATACAATACACAACACACAGTATATATATATATATATATATATATATATATATATATATATATATATATATATGCGCCTCGGTTGCACAGTGGTAGTGTCAGACTACAAATTCGAAGGTCGCGGGTTCGATCCCCGCCAGGTCCTAGGATTTTTATCTGTCACTTTCCACTTATTTCACCTCTGGCAGTATTGCTCATGTGAAAAATGCCGAGTAGCACCGTGGTTCGGAACCCACGTTAAACTGTAGGTCCCCCTATAATTGGCTGGGTAAGTCAGTTCGAAGGTCGGAGGAAGGCAACGGCATACCACCTCCAAACAGGACCATGCCTAGTAAAGCACTGTGGTGTTCAAACCAATCTTCGGATTGTTGACTGCTTTACCTTATATATATATATATATATATATATATATATATATATATATATATATATATATATATGGGGGTGTTTCACTAAGTGTCTTTGCCTCTGTAACTTATAAAGTAATAGGTGACGGGAAATTTTAATGCTTTAGGTCAGCGGAGCTATGAACATAGTTTATTGTATCATTTTCGAAAGAGTTACAGCACAAAGATATAATTTTTTTAATGGAACAATAGTTTTTTCTATCGTGTATTGGATTCGTTGAAACCACCTGCGATCCTAATCAATTTAAATTACATTCCTATCACTGTTAGTTTGGGAGCTACAACCCTTCAAAGTTTCAGGGGCAGGTACCACAAACGCTGCGCATAATGCAATGCGCCTTCTAAATGTGGTGCGGCCGAGTTGTAACGTCGCCGGTGTCACGGAGCGAGAAGCTTCTTCGACGCCGACTGTCGCCGCACACGGCCGTATACCCGACAGTTGGAGCCACACAAGCAACCGGGGCTCAATATACCACAGTTACTGACATCGGATGACGATGGCATACACGAACAACGAGTACGTTGACATGTTGCTGATGCTCGGCGAGTGCCGACACGATGCCACTGAAGCAGCCACGGCGTATGCCGTGAGATATAATAGGCGAAGAGCCTCGGCAGCCATTACGTTCTTACGTGCCGAACAACGACTTCGGGAAACAGGCAGCTTGGTAATGCATCGCAGTAACAGACGAAGACCTGCAAGAAGTGAGCAGGAGGTGTTTGTTTTAGCTGCACTACAACACGATCCTCATGTCAGCTTACGAGCCGTCGCTGCAGTCGCTGGTGTCGGTCTCACATCTGTGTGGCGTATAGTACACGGCCACAGGTTTCACCCGTACCGCCTGTCACTGACCCGGGAGCTGCATGGGAACGATTTCCGTGCAAGAGTGACATTCTGTGAGTGGGCCATGCGTGATTTCACCCTGGGGTCTTTACAAAGTGTTATGTTCTCTGATGAATCCACGTTCACAAATTATGGTGCAGTGAATCGCCATAACATGCACTACTGGGTCGCAGACAATCCTCGGTGGGTACGACCTGTCGAACGTCAACGTAGGTGGTCTGTTAACGTGTGGTGGAATCCTTGGGGATGAAATCATCGGTCCACACTATTTCCCAGGTACACTGACAGGCGAGTTATATCGCGCTTTTATAGCCGACAGTTTGGGTGGTCTCCTTCAACATGTGTGTCTACACACGAGAGTCCATATGTGGATGCAGCACGATGGTCACCCTGCCCATTCTGCGCGTGCTGTTGTGGAAGAACTAAACAACAGGTTTGCAGGAAGATGGTTGGGCGCCATGGTCCTCATTCATGGCCCGCAAGGTCGCCCGATTTAACACCAGTATATTTCTTTTTGTGGGGATATCTAAAGGATCGTGTTAATGTCATTGAGCCCACATCCCCATATGATCTAAAACGGCGCACCGAGGACACATGTCGCTCCGTCACACCTGCGATGTTACATCTCGTCCGCAGATCCTTTCGACGGCGCATTGCATTTTGCATTGAGGAACATGGACACACATTTAAACATCTCATGTAAATCAACTTCCCACCGCCATAACATCCATCACCCACCACACAGGCATGTATTATGTACAGCGTGTGGTATCTGCCCCTGAAACTTTGAAGGTTTGTAGCTCCCAAACTAACAGTGATAGGAATGTAGTTTAAATTGATTTGGACGCAGCTGGTTTCAACGAATCCAATGCACGACAAAAAAAACTATTGTTCCATTTAAAAAATTATATCTTTGTGCTGTAACTCTTTGGAAAATAATACAATAAACTATGTTCATAGCTCCGCAGAAAGTGTAACATTTCTTGTGTTGACCTACCGCATTAAAATTTCCCGTCACCTATTATTTTATAAGTTACAGAGGCAAACACTCTTAGTGAAACACCCTGTTTATATATATAAATTGTTTACTTGTCTTCAGTTTATCATCATTTACAGCAAATTGTTGGAGTCATCTTTGGTGCATTATGTCTTTAGTGTAAGTTCTAGAAATAAACAGAAATAATGGTTCTGATCTGTTACATGTAAGCGAGGTTATGACAATACAAGCGATCTGTGGCCACTGGAGGTATGATATTTTAATTGTTTGCATTTAACTTCATTTGAGCAGTTGCATAAAGTTACATTCTGACGAAGTGTTTTGTATTTTCTCTTGTTGACAGTGCAACAGATCAATCCTAACCTACATGTAGGCCTACTCAGCTCAGTGTCATTCCAGCTAATGATGGAAGTTTCAACCCTCGAAACGCGTTGTTGTACAATAAAAACAAAGTGACTAGTGGCATTAATACCTTGTGTTTAAATCAGTTTCAAACAACAATCACAGTAAAGCTTTTACCAAAATGTTTTCATTTAAAGCTACTTACATTAATTTATAAGGAATTCACGACCTGTCGAGACAAAATATGAAAGGTAATATGTGGTACTAAACAAATATACTTTTACAGAATGAAGGTAACTAAAAATTATAGATTTACAGTGTTGTATAAACTCGCATAGTAGTGCAGAACACGTATAAATACTACCTTTTACGACATTGTCATTATTTTATGCAATAATTTTTGGTCAGAGAACACCGCAGCTGTTTCCGTAATAATAATGTAGTAAATAAATACTGCAACCAGCCATAAGATTTTTATAAATCAATTTATTTAACCGTTACTAATTTCGGGCCTGAGCCCAACATCGGACGGTAGTGTTGATGAACTTATTTCACATTAGGTCTTCTTTATACATTATTACAGGACAGATATATACACATAACCCTCTCTTATAATAATGTATAATATTGTATAAATAAGACCTTTCTATGTTTTCTTAATTCAGGTGTAAACAATGCAAGCACAAACACTTTTTTTTTCTTTTTTTTCGGATAAAAATCTTTAACGTTGCAATTTAATGGATTCACATAACTTTGTTATTTTGGGACACTAATGTAAACAAATCAAACTTTCAGTCTGACGATGGGCTCAGGCATGAAATTAATAACGAATAAATAAAATGACTTATAACAATCTTTTGGCTGGTTGCAGTATTTATTTACTACCAATATTATTACAAAAAGTGTATGTACGAATGTTCACTTGTACCTAAAATTGTGCTACAAAGCAGAAAGCACTCAACACTGTAAGTTAGTTTTCAATTTCCTTGATTCTGTAAAGTTCAAATGTTTGTAGAGCTTATGGGACTTAACTATGGGGGTCATCAGTCCCTAAACTTATAAACTTCTTATGAACTTATACTGAAGGCGGCACAAACATCCATGCCCGAGGGGGGAATCGAACCTCCGACGGGGAACGACCTCGCACATCGGAGCATAGCGCCTCAATGCGCTCGGCCGCTCCGCTGCGGCAATAACGGCACCCTTGAGCCTTTAGAAAATACAGAAAGGTACAAACGGAAAAAAATAAAACTATTTCTCTGCCCCAACCCAGAGTAATTGCGCAGTAGTACCAAATATGGGTGGTACTGATTTACACTGTTACGATATTGCCATGTGTAGGAACAAGAGGGAAAAAATGGTGATAACCTCACTTCATCAACTTGTTACACCCGGTAGTTGTCAATTAATTAATGTAAAATATACTACGTTGCAAATTAAGAAAAAGTGACAACTTTAAGTAATACGCGTGCCTGGTCCTAACGAAATGAGGAGATACTGCAGCCGAGAATGAATGAAATACGGAACCTGCAACCCCTCAGGACACTGGGAAATGTATTTACGGATGTGATTCCGAAAGCTCTCTTCTACATCTACATCTACAGCTACATAGATACTCCGCAAATCACATTTAAGTGCCTAACAGAGGGTTCATTAACCACTTTCATAACTTTTCTCTACCGTTCCATTCTCTAATAGCGCGCGGGAAGAAAGAACTCCTAAATCGTTCCGTTTTCGATCTGATTTCTCTTATTTTATTGGGATGTTGATGTCTCGATATGTAGGTGACTGCTAGCAAAATATTTTCACGTTCAGAAGTAAAAGTCGGTGATTGAAACTTCGCAAACGGATAACGCCGCAATAAATACCGTCTTTCTTTTAATGATTTCCACCCCAATTCGTGCAACATTTCCGTCACGCTTTCCCCCCCGTAACGTGATGAAACAAAACGAGCTGCCCTTCTCTGAACCTTCTCAATATCTTACGTCAGTCCCACCTGGTGAGGGTCCCACAATGGGCAACAGTACTTCAGGAGAGGACGCACAAGTGTGATGTAGGCAGTCTGTTTGGTGGAGCTGGTGCATCTTCGAAGCGTTCTGCCAACGAAACGTAACCTTTGGTTCAGCTTCCCCACAATCCTCTCTCTTACGAAAGAAGTAAGCTATGATGATGTGGGCCACATACAGGAGCAAACCAAAGTACGAAGAAGGTTATATAAAAGTAAAAAAAAAAAAAAAAAAAATACAAAAATAGAAAGTGCAATGTGCTCTTACAGTCCAAAAGCTTCTAAAAATGTCATAAGAATACGAAATAGGGCTCCTTATAGTCGCACAGTTGCTCAAACTTAACTTTTTTATGTTCTTTAATTAGAACCAGTATTTCTTTTATTTCTTTTCCATTTTTTTATTTTAATTTTTTGTGGATTTAATTCTGTGTACAGTTAGAACAAATATATTTTTTTCCCTAAAATGCTTGTTCCAAAGCAGAAAATAAAAGGTGTTTGGCTTGATTTTATCATATAGTGTACTAGCTGTAAACCCGGCGTTGCCAGGTGTTTATCTATCCTACACTCTCGTAGTCCACATCCCCTTCCCTCCTCTATCTGCATTCATCTCTTTCTTTCCCATGTGTCTGTTCGTTTCCACCTTTCCCTATCTCGGCAATGTTTTTTTGCAAGGCACCCTCTGTTATGTACCATACGAACATATATATATATATATATATATATATATATATATATATATATATATATATATCTTGTGACCTTCCTCTTGGTGTAAGTGTCGTGAGTGCAGAAAGTCATCAAGATCTGAGAAAACCTATTTATTTCGTCAAAATTCGTATGTTAAGTACCCTCCACCGTGCACTGAGCGAAATTTTATACAGACAATGACATTCCTCTTGTTTTTATGGCAAGGAGTGCAAAATGTCATAAATATCGGAACACAACTATAGATTTGTATGCTATACAAACACAGTCACATTGAACAACGCGCACTTTGTTCTCAAATTTTCCAGTTTTATCTCATACAACCTGTGTTCTGAGAATAACGAAAAGAGCAAAAACGGATATGTGAAATCGGTCGAGCCGTTCTCAAGTTATGGCGCGACCAACATACTTAGGGATCCGTTTTTATCTTGCAAGATACTCTCCCCCACGCACCGTATGAAACTTTAGGTACACGGCGACCTTCCTCTTGTTTTAAAGGTCAAGCGCGTAATGTTTCGTCAATGTCGAAATGAAACTGTAGATTTCGTCAGTCTGTAGGAAAAGTCTTCTCCGCCATGCACCTTCATTCCGTCCTATAATACATACTTAACTAACATCTTCTACCTTTAAAGTACATACCGGCAACATTTTCTGCTTCATAGGTGCAATAGTTTTAGAGATTTCGTTATTTATCCTTAACTATAGGCCCTACCGAAAAATCCTTTCTTAGCTGACGTCTTCTACCGATGAACTACATTCCTGCCAAGTTTCAGCTGAATGAGTGTCCTTTCGCTTTTATGTAGATAGAGATTACCCGGCAAGGCGAAGTGGTGACGCGGCAGCAGCAAGAACTAACTTGGTCACGTGACGAGGCACAGCCGGGCTACATTTAAGGCTAGTCTACACGACGACACTAGGTTGCGACACCCGTTTCATGAAAGGAGTTGCGCGCAACTGGTTTCGCGTGTGTCTGTAGACACGGCGGCAATACTATACACTTCAGTTTCGTTGTTTTGTGAGTGCCGCAGTCGCCGTAGAATTAAAGTTTTGGTAGCTGTAAGAGTTGTGGCGGAGCTATTGCTTCTCTGTGTGAAGTTACTGCATAAGACTAAACATAAAAAGAATAAAGAACGTGTTTGAGTTTGTGACTGGATTAAAGAAAGACGTCAGTTCGCTTGCTTAGCGGCCTTGCTGAAAGAAATTGTGGTTGAAACCCTAGAAGTTATTTTAATCAACTTAGAATGTCACCAGAGCAGTTCACGTTCCTTTTAAACAGAGTTAGTAATGCGATAAAGAAACAAGATGCTGTTATGCGTGAAGCATTGTTACCAGAACTGAAATTACATACTGCATTACGTTTCTGATGAACTAGATATTCGTCTCTACAGTACCTGTACCGTGTTTCCAAATCCACAATTACCATAGTTCGTTTGTATAGGTATTTGGAATTGAATGTATTTTAGTCTGCAATTCACTAATAGTCAACCCATAAATAATTACTTCACAAATAATTGTTTCAAGATCACTAACACAGCGTTGCTTAAAATCACACAAACACCTATGCATCACATATATGTTCAAAAACCGAATTATATCTTCCATTATCCCCTTTATGTTGTATTTCGTTCTGTATTGGCTATAACCTAACCTAAAACACGCGCAATCAGTTTCGCCAAAGTTGGAAGGTGCCGAAACTGTTTAGTTTCGCCAACGAATTGCGCGTACGCGTGCCGCGCATGCGCACTGGACAGAAGCGCAGTTTCATGAAACCTAGTGTCGTCGTGTAAACTAGCCTTCACACTAAAGCGCGTTGTTAACCTGTGTCTTCGTCGACAGGGGCGGCGGCTTGCGGTTAACGTGATTAAACGCGTTGAGGACGAGAAACCGTCTTCGCTTCAATCACGCCTCTTATCCAAAACATCTACATCGGATCAACGTCTACGATTCGGCGGCATGTGAGTGTGATCCTGAAACGGAAGCTGATGTCAACCACATCCTGTTCAGGTGCCCCAAATTTGACCGAGAACGTTTGAACGTCCTGCAGACATTGGTGAAGATGGGATATACCCTTCCCCAGTCAGCTTCTTCCCTTTTGTGTTGTTGTTTGTATAGTCTATGGGACTTAACTACGGGGTCATCAGTCCCTAAACTTACAAACTACTTATGAACTACTTACGAACTAGGACGGCACAAATATCCATGCCCGAGGGGGGATTCGAACCCCCGACCGTAGTGGCCGTGCAGACCGTGACTGGAGCGCCTCAGTCTCCTCGGCCACCGCGGCCGGCTCCCTTTTGTGTACAAAAGACATTCGTGTATATAAAATCATAATTAAGTTCATTAAGATCACTGTACACAATCTATAAGCATCAAGTGTGTTGGTAATATAAGGTTTTGCTTGTGAATCTGTGAAAATGTTCCAACAGTATTTGAATTGTAATGTAATGCAGTTTTCGCTTTGTTTCCACTTTTCATTTTGCAAAATGTACTTCTGTTTTGTCTGTTTATTTAAATATATATATACATTTCCAGTGTGTGTTGTAGATGGCCACATTGAGTTAACACTCAGAAGGCCAAATAAATACTTAAAAAAAAAAAAAAATAAATAAATAAATAAAAAAAAAAAAAAAAAAAAAAAAAAAATAGCAGGTCTTGACCGTGCCGTAGCAGAACGTGCTGCCAAAATGTTCTGAACAAGAGGATGGTTTCCAAATCACGGAAAGGAGGACACGATGCCGAACGGAGTGGAACTCACGTTTCTACGCGGCAGAAGAAGAAGCGAGAATTTCACAATTAGTATGTGATCGATGATATGGATGAATGTATTATCAGGCAGCAGTTTCAACGGTATTACGAACTGTCTAAAGAAATACCAACTTTGCGAAAACTGCACAAGTTTTGTCGAACAGAACTGAGTTTCAAAGCTAGCGAGGAAACCCTCAGAAAAATTGTTTTCTCTGTGGGATTTCGTTTTAGAAGGTGCCAAAATAAACGTGTTGTTTTGGGCGAACGAGAGGACATTGTTGTCTCATCACTCCAGTTTTCTAATTTGTCAGCGTCTCAAGCATGCAGGACAAATTGTGGCAGAGATCTTTTTGCTGTAGAACCAGCTGGGTAGTCTTGTGTAGTTCGCGAACGAACTAGTTCGGAAGAGCGCTCCCACAGGCGAACTTCGCAGATCCCTCGCTTCTTAGTTCGTCCGCTACTTTTCAGAAGACTGACGGGGAAGAGTAGCCGTGTGGTTAGAGGTATCGCACTGCGCCCAAAAATACGCGTAATAGCACACACTTGGGCAACACCGATCATTATATAAAAGCTGTCGTAACAAAACAAAGAGCTCTTTTAGTAGCGGTAGCAAAAGCCAAAAAGAGCGGAAGAACTAAAAAGAGTGTCCTATTTCGCGGCCGAGCTGCGAACTAAAAGGCGAGATACCGGTCACGAACTAAAATACGCGCGATCGGTCGGGAACTAAAATATATGCAATCGGTCGCGAACTAAAACTTGCGTTACTGGTCGCGAACTATTATTCCAAACGTATCTCGCTTCTTAGTTCGTTGGATTCTTTTCCGAAGACCGACGAGCATTAGCGAAAAGGCGCGCAGCAGAATTAAAAATCACGTGTTTGCCTTCTGCTGGTGAGAGCCATTTCGAGGTGAGCGTCTGCATGCTAGATTACATACTTCAGTGCTACAAAATGTTTTGGAAGTATTCTGCACTCTGCAATATC
The DNA here is from genome assembly GCA_026315105.1 of Locusta migratoria. Taxonomy (NCBI): domain Eukaryota; kingdom Metazoa; phylum Arthropoda; class Insecta; order Orthoptera; family Acrididae; genus Locusta; species Locusta migratoria. Next base: position 46,763,087 of record CM048751.1, on the reverse strand, counting down.
TGACTAATAAATTCCATAATGCCAAGATTTAGAGATAACTGTAAACTTACACGCAAGAAATTATCCACAGACTGTTTCTTTTGGTTTCCGTGATATCGTTAGCGGCTCAAGCAGCAAGCGCATGAAGCAGCTAGGTGGGGGAACTTCTCCCTCCACCTGCATGCGCAGACCATGCCGCTCAGCCGTCACTGGGAGCGGACGAACTAAAAGAACGAACTAGTTCGTGGCAGAGCCGCAAACTGAAGTGAGCGCTCCCGGTCGCGAACTATTATGCGCAAGTCACCAACTGGGCGAAAATAAGTGAATTACCGGAAGCTGACGTCACTTCCGCTGCGCAGTCTGTTGCCCAGCTGGTTGGCGCTGCCGAACATCAAAACAAATGAAGCCCGCAAATTCATTTGTTCCAGAGGAAACATGGCCGTTTAAAATATGCTCTTATTTGGATAATCGCGATCTAGCTCGGGAACAAATTTGTTTTATGGGCCGGCATTTAATAACGGGGTAATTACCCCGTGCTGGGGAGAATATTAGTGGCGGCTATAATAATGGGCTGTTTTACGGGCGTAGCCCGAAGTTGAGCGCGTGCGGCCGGGATAGCTAGGCCGTAAAATATTTGCGCAGTGCACTAAATTAACCCGCGAACAGCCTCCGCTTGCAGACTCGACCGCAACGTTGAAAGATTTCTGCAGCCAGCGTAACTGCCGAATTTGTATCCTCTTTGTTTCCTGTTCCCTCTGTTCTGAACAAGACCGTCTTAATTGATACTGGACGCCTCTTGACACCAAAATTAAAATAAATTAATTTTTATGTTTCATTTCTTTTATACATGAAAATACAGAAACATTTTCTGACAATTAATTCAATTTTTCTGGTTTTTAAATCAGAAAAAACTATGATAACTTCTGTTCTGAAATCTACTTTTCATTAGATTAGATTAGTACTTGTTCCATAGATCATGAATACGTCACTTCGTAATGATGTGGAACGTGTCAGGTTAATGAGAGGTGTCTTTACAAATTATTATTTTGTACTAAATACTACCACCCCTATGAACCACAGAAATTGCCGAGGTGGGGTGGCTTGCGTGCCTCAACGATGCAGATAGCCGTACCGTAGGTGCAACCACAGCGGAGGGGTACTGTGGAGAGGCCAGACAAAGGTGTGGTTCCTGAAGAGGGGCAGCAGCCTTTTCAGTAGTTACAGGGGCAACAGTCTGGATGATTGACTGAGCTGGCCTTGTAATATCAGCTAATGTGGCTTTGCCACACAGCTACTACGAACGGCTGAGAGCAAGGGGAAACTACAGCCGTTACTTTTCCCGAGGACATGCAGCTCTGCTGTATGGAAATATGATGATGGCATCCTCTCGGGTAAAATAATCCGGAGGTAAAATAGTTCTCCATTCGGATCTCCGGGCGGGGACTACTCGGGAGGATGTTGTCATCAGGAAAGACAATATTGGCATTCTACGGATCGGAGCGTGGAATGTTAGATCCCTTAATTGGGTAGGAAAATTAGAAAATTTAAAAAGGGAATTGGATAGGTTGAAGTTAGATATAGTGGGGATTAGTGAAGTTCGGTGGCAGGATGAACAGGATTTCTGGTCAGGTGAGTACAGGATTATAAATACAAAATCAGTTGGGGGTATCACAGGAGTAGGAATGATAATGAATAAGAAAATAGGAATGCGGGTAAACTACTATGAGCAGCACAGCGATCGCATTATCATTGTCAAGATAGATACGAAGCCAACACCGACAACAGTAGTACATGTTTATATGCCAACTAGCTCTGCCGATGATGAGGAGATCGAAGAAATATATGAGGAGCTAAAGGAAATTATTCAGACAGTTAAGGGAGAGGAAAATTTAATTGTGTTGGGAGACAGGAATTCGGTAGTAGGAAAAGGAAGAGAAGAAAAAATAATAGGTGAATATGGACTGGGCAGGAGGAATGAAAGAGGAAGTCGCCTGGTAGAATTTTGCACGGAACATGATTTAATCGTTACAAACACGTGGTTTAAGAATCACAAAAGAAGGTTGTATACGTGGAAGAGACCAGGAGACACCGGAAGGTATCAGATAGATTTTATAATGGTAAGACATAGGTACCGGAACCAGGTTATAAACTGCAGGACATATCCAGGGGCATATATAGACTCTGACCATAACTTGTTAGTCATGAACTGTAGGCTGAAGCTGAAAAAACTGCAGAAAAGTAGGAAAATAAGGAGATGGGACTTAGATAAATTGAAGGAAAGTGAAGTTCTGGAGAATTTCAGAGGGAACTTTAGGCAACAATTGACAGAAACAGGGGGAAATAAAACAGTAGAAGAGGAATGGGTGGCATTGAGAGATGAAATAGTGAAGGCAGCAGAGGACAAAATAGGTAGAAATGCAAGACCTACAAAAAATCCTTGTATATCACAGGAAATACTACAGTTAATTGATGAAAGGAGAAAATATAAAAATGCAGTAAATGAAACAGGCAAAATGGAGTCCAGACGACTAAAAAATGAGATTGACAGGAAGTGCAAAATGGCTTAGCAGGAGTGGCTAGAAGCCAAATGCAAATCTGTAGAAGAATATATAGCAAGGGGAAAACTAGATACCGCCTACCGGACAATAGAAGAGACATTTGGGGACAAGAAAAGCAACTCTACGAATATCAAGAACTCAGATGGGAAACCATTTCTCTGCAAAGAAGGGAAAGCTGAAAGGTGGAAAGAGTACATAGAGCAGCTCTAAAAAGGAAATGAACTTAGAGACGATGTTGTAAGAAGGGAAGAGGAAGTAGATCAAGATGAAATAGGAGATACTATACTGAGAGATGAATTTGACAGAGCCTTGAAAGACCTAGGTCGGAACAAGGCCCCAGGAGTAGATGACATACCCTCAGAGCTACTGAAGTCTCTGGGAGAGACAGCCATGACAAGACTATTTGAACTGGTGTGTAGGATATATGAGACAGGCGAAATGCCTTCAGACTTTAAGAAAAATGGAATAATCCCCATTCCAAAGAAATCAGGCGCAGACAGTTGTGAAAATTACAGAACCATCAGTTTGATGAGTCATGGTTGCAAAATTTTAACACGAATTATCTACAGGAGAATGGAAAAGCTGGTAGAAGCTGACCTTGAGGAAGATCAGTTTGGATTCAGGAGGAACGTAGGAACCCGGGAGGCAATACTCACTTTACGTCTTACGTTAGAAGATAGATTAAGGAAAGGCAAACCTACATTTTTAGCTTTTGTAGATTTGGAGAAAGCATTTGACAATGTTGACTGGAATCCACTCTTTCAAATTCTGAAGTCAGCAGGGGTTAAATACAGGGAAAGGAGAGTTATTTACAACTTGTACAAAAGCCAGACCGCAGTTATTAGACTCGAAGGGCATGAAAGGGAAGCATCAGTTGGGAAGGGAGTAAGACAGGGTTGTAGCCTTTCTCCAATGTTATTCAATTTGTACATCGAGCAGGCGGTGAAGGAAAGCAAGGAAAAATTTGGAATAGGGATTAAAGTTCAGGGGGAAGAAATAAAAACATAGCGTTTTGCTGATGACATTGTAATTCTGTCAGAGACAGCAAAGGACCTGGAAGAGCAGTTGAATGGAATGGACAGCGTGTTGAAGTGAGTGTATAAAATGAACATTAACAAGAGCAAAACAAAAATAATGGAATGCGGTCATAGAAAATCAGGCGATGCTGAAGGAATTAGATTAGGTAACGAAACAATGAAGGTGGTAGATGAGTTTTGTTACTTGGGTAGTAAAATAACATGCGATATAAAATGCAGAATGGCAATGGGAAGAAAAGCATTTTTGAAAAAGAGAAATTTGTTAACATCGAATATTAATTTAAGGGTAAGGAAGTCTTTTCTGAAGGCATTTGTGTGGAGTGTTGCCTTGTACGGGAGTGAAACATGGACGATAAGCAGTGCGGACAGGAAGAGAATAGAGGCTTTTGAAATGTGGTGTTACAGAAGAATGCTGAAGATTAGGTGGGTAGATCTCATAACTAATGTAGAGGTACTGAACAGAATTGGTGAGAAAAGGAATTTTTGGCATACCCTGACTAAAAGAAGGGATTGCTTGGTAGGATACATTCTTAGACATCGGGGAATTGTAAATTTAGCATTGGAGGGAAGTGTGTGGGGTAAAAATCGCAGAGGGAGACCAAGAGACGCGTATAGTAAGCAGATTCAAGTGGATGTGGGTTGCCGTTCTTATGAGGAGATGAAAAGGCTTGCTCAGGATAGAGTAGGGTGGAGAGCTGCATCAAACCAGTCTCCGGACTGAAGACCATAACAACAACAACAACAACTAAATACTAACGAAACAATATTTTTTTTTTAATTTTAATTGATTTATTAATTTTTTTTTTCGATTTACTAATTTATATCTAAAAATTCATCTATATTTTAGAAGTAGTTGCCATTCAGAAATTCTTTTGATTTGTTTTTAAATGCTAGTTGGCTATCAGTCAGGCTTTTTATGATGTTTGGTAATTGACCAAAGACTTTTGTGGCACCATAATTCACCCCTTTCTGTGCGAAAGCTAGGTTTAACCTTGAATAGTGAAGATCATTCTTTCTCCTAATAGTTATGTACACTGCTGTTGCTTTTGAATTCGGTGGGATTGTTAATAAAATTTTTCTTAAGTGAATATATATACTGTGAAACTACTGTGAAGATCCCTAGCTCTTTAAATAAGTGTCTGCAGGATGACCTTAGATGGGCTCCGGCAATTATTCTGATTACACGCTTTTGTACAATGAATACTTTTTTACTCAATGATGAATTACCCCAGAAAATGGTGCCATACGGAAGCAGAGAATGAAAATAGACATAGTAACTAATTTACTGAGATGTATATTACCAAAATTTGCAATTACTCTAATAGCATAACTAGCTGAACTCAAACGTTTCAGTAGATCTACAGTGTGTTTTTTCCAGTTCAAAATTTTGAGTATTCTATCTTTGCTACAGATTTCTGATCAAACTCTATATTAATTAACGGTGTCATTCAGTTTACTGTACGGAACTGTATGTACTGTGTTTTATCAAAATTTAATGAGACATACTTAATGATTTTCTGAAATACGTCGTTTACAATTCCTTCAGTTAGTTCCTGTCTGTCAGGTGTGATAACTATAATTGTATCATCTGCAAAAAGAACTAGCTCTGCATCTACGTGGATATAGAATGGCAAGTCATTAATATATATTAAGAACAGCAAAGGGCCCAAGACCGAACCTTGTAGCATCCCATTTTTGATTGATTCGATACATATGATGGTCGAATTTATCAGTCTATCTCGGTTCCTGCATGATTGTAAATAGTTTATTTTTATTATTTTCAGTTTGCAAAATGACCTTCCGCCTTCTGCTACTGTCACAGGAAATATATGCGTAAATCTGTTGAGACATTTGGGAACACAAACATTAAATTACTGGAACTAATAAAATTTAAAACATCAAGTGGAGTGTTATTCTTTACAACAAATAAAGGAAGCAATTTCACCTTGTTAAACAGCTCTTCCCGATCAATATCCGATATATTATCAATTTTTTGTCCAATTCCCTCCAGCTTTCGATGTTTTGCAAAAGTCAAAACCTGTTGTTGTGCTCTGTCAAAAAATAGAATCTTTCATTTAATTGTAAGACCGTTTTGTAAAGTTAAAAAGAAAAAAAAACTTATAAAAATAAAACCCTTCATTTGCAGTAGCAAAAGGCGTTTCCTTTAAAAACATTACAGTGAAATACAATTACAAAATGTATTTTAAATTTAGTTTTTGGGTTTAATGTGGGATCATCTGAAATTTTGTAATCTAAATATCATTTTCGACGACGAGGACGAACCGTTTCCTTGATTTCAGGTTCACGTTCTAAATCTTTAGCACGTATTTTAGAAGCAACTGGCACTTTATTCAAATTCACTGTCTGTGCGGTATACACCATTTCGTTTTTGAACAGGTCTATCATTTTGACCGCCTATGAAAGAATAACGCCAGACCTTTACACTTGCAGAGTTGATTTTTGCTAAATAATAATAATAATAATAATGATAATAAAGTGAAATGTACTGAACATATGGACTTGTAAGACTTTAATTCTGACATTAATGAACACGCCATGCTTTTTCGTTACCGTCATGTCCAAGAAAGGACTCGAACTTCCGGCGGGAGCAATATTATTGTCGTTCTCTCCTAGACTGTTCAATAATATTCTGCAATAATATTGTGGTGTGAAATGTTGGACGATAAAACGCTGTTGCTGTTATTATTGCTTTACTTTTGTTGCAAGCCGAAAAAAAAAGTAGATAGATGAAAAACTGGTATAAGGAGCGTCAAAGATTCACATATGAAAATTTGTTGAGAGAATTGAGGTTGAATGAAACGAAAGATTATCATAACTTTTTACGTATTGATGGTCCAACATTCTATACTGTGATGGAAATGATTCATCCCATGATTGGAAAACAAAACACTAAGCCAGCGCGTATTACTCTACGGTACCTTGCTACTGAAAATTCTTTTGAAGACTTAGAGTTTACAAGTGCAGTTTCACCTCAAAGTATTGGACAAATAGTAATGGAAACATGTCATACCATAATAGGTGCTCTGAAGGATTATGTTCGGGTAAGTAACATACTCAAATGTTCATATGTTTGTAATTCTATGGGACCAAACTACGTTGGTCATCAGTTCCTAGACTTACAAACTACTTTAAGGTAAAGTAAGCTAAGGACAATACACACATCCATACCCGAGGGAGGATTCGAATCCCCGACGCGGGAGACCGCGCGATCTGCAACGTGGCGCTCCAGACCGCTCGGCTACTCCCGCGCGGCACTAACATATTTACTCACATAGGTATATATACAGAATTTTATTTAAACATTAATTACAAACAATTTTTCTTAAGAACTGTGAAATATCAGGTTCATATACAGTTATTGTATCTTCGGAAGTCGATGACGCGTTGCATAATTGAACAGGTGTGGGTGATGGTGGTCGTATCTGAACACAGTTACAGCGCAAATTGCGCAGTTGTCCCTCATATAACATATCATTAATTGCCTCCTTTTGTGTATCTGTTGTTCTGCTCTAACTCTACTTCCCATGCCAGAGTAATGTGCATTGTGTGGCTTTCTACACATTGCAGGTGCTGCCTTGCCATGTTGAGTAATTCTTCTTGAGCTGTTATTTTCTTTTTTGACCGGAGGCATGTTATTCTCCGCACGGTCTTTTTTCGTGAGCTACAAAAAAGATCATTAGTATTTAGAATCGACTTGAATTGAATGCCTAAACAACTTCATTTTTGTTTATAGTTGCCTGGGACACCAGACGAATGGAAACAAACGACAAAAGAGTTTGAGCTACAATAGAATTTTCCGCACTGTCTCGGCGCAATAGATTGGAAACATGTAGCCATCAAGAAACCACTTGCCACAGGATCTCTCTATTACAAGTACAAACACTTTTTCAGTGTAGCTATGATGGTATTAGTAAATGCCAACTACGAATTCTTAATGGTGGTTGTCGGAATGAATGGTCGTATATCAGATGAAGGTGTTCTCTACTATTGCAAGTTTGGAGAATTGCTTAGATCTAATGCCCTGAACATCCCACTAGAAAAGAACCTATCAAATACTAACATTTCAAATGTTCAAATGTTTGTAAAGTCTATGGGACTTAACTACGGGGTCATCAGTCCCTAAACTTACAAACTACTTATGAACTACTTACAAACTAGGACGGCACAAATATCCATGCCCGAGGGGGGATTCGAACCCCCGACCGTAGTGGCCGTGAAGACCATGACTGGAGCGCCTTAGTCTCCTCGGCCACCGCGGCCGGCGACTAACATTTCTGCTCCATTTGTATTCGTCAGGGATGACGCGTTTGCAAGGTCAGAAAATTTACTGAAACCACATAGTCAGATAGGACTCACGAGGGAACAGAGAATTTTTAACTACCGTCTAAGTGGTGCACGTAGAATAGTGGAAAACGCTTATGGAACTTTAAATTCTAAATTTGGCGTGTTTCAAAGTCCCATTGCTCCATCTTCTCACAATGCGAGGGTGGTAGTGCTGGCGTTTTGTTATCTTCACAATTATTTGAGAAGGAAATCTCTTTCTTATTGCCAACCACGTCAGACAGACTGTCAAAATGAGGGTCGCGCTATACCAGAAAGAGAAAGTTGATCTACAACCTACAAGGGCAAGAAATCCGTGTGAAATCAGCAAAATAATCAGAGACACTTTCTGTAGTTACTTCAATAACGAGGGGAAGGTATCTTGGCCAGATGATGTTTGTTAGTTTTAATGAATATGGATTATAACATGACATGTATAGCCACTAACCGATGTATGATTCACATGAATAAATTAAATTCACTGAATAAATATTTACTTGCGTTTTTTCCGGTTCCTCAGCTGTTTCCATTGTGCTCACTAACGTTACGCACTTTTGATCTAACAAAAAACTCATTTCATCGAAAAGCCACAATGTGGTCTTTGTTTCCTCCAAAACCTGCTACACTCTTTCTTGCATCTCTAAGTATTTTCACTTCTTTGCGAAAATTGGTTCTTAAAGAATTAAACTTTTAAAAAAATCGTCCTTCGTTGCTTGTGGAAGCGCTCCTGACACTTTCCAAGCAATATCTCATATGCATCGCTTTTGCTCATACGATTTTTATATTGTTCTGATCGTACGTCCCATATTGCGGGCAATGAGCGGTACGTTTCAATACATTGAAGTAAAAACGACCTCTCATCCTCTTTTTTTACAACTCGTTTTGCAGCACACGAAAATAACACACTTGGTACAAGTAAACAAACAGCAAACATACCAACGTCAAAGACAGCGTGATATTTTGTCAAAAGTATTGTCAATACTGCCCACAGACGGCACAATATTTACAGGCAGCGCAATATATTTCAGAAGTTTTTGATGTTCTCAATATTATTGCGTTTCTTCTCAATTTCATCCCTAGACCGTCAATGATATTGCGCAGCCGGGAAATATTGTCAATATTGTTGACCACGTAGGGGCCGCTTTAGACCACACCCTGCTAAACCCTGCTAAAGACCGCCCTGGTTCTGAGTTACGAGCCGTACACTACCAAGTGATTACACTGCACTTCAGCATTGAACTTGGGTTAAGCGTTGAAACACGTGCACAGAATGTGTCGTCGTGTTCCATTTTAATTGATTCATTAACCTAAAGTGTTTCTGCAACATTAATGCTATTTGTGTGTTAATTATTTTATTATTTTTATTAATTACCGATGCCCCATGTTAATATATGTTTGCCCCCCTTTTATATATGTTTCCACCCTTGTGATTGAACTTGTGTGTTCATGTGCATATATGCTCATAATATTGACTGACTGCCGCGCAATGGCTTACAGTCGCCGCCTCCCGTTTCAGGCCTTGTTTTGTTGTAGTTAAGAAAGCATGGCTTCGTTTGTCGTCTGCGTTAGCGTCTGCTGACTGGCCAGAGACAAGCTTACTTGGCAAGGTGGCGAGGTGGCCGTGTTCTTAGTGTCGTACCAACCTAATCTAGGACGAAAGAGGTGACAGGAGACCTCTCTGGGAGGGGATGTAGAGGGAATTGTCTTGGCCAGATAGCAAGGGTAGGTGAACACTAGTCTCTAAACGCACTCTGCGTCGCTTTTAGCGCGCTTTACATCTGGTGTATGGTGGGGGAGGTTTTTCCGAGGCCTTAGAGCTTCAGTCTTCACTCTTCATTCTGGTTCCGATGACTGTGGAAGTAAGTACTCCACTGAATCATGCTGAGGGAAGGCATGCTGTTAGGACTTTGCTTTCTTTGTGATCAGGAAATCTTGGTTTTTCAGTGATTCTTGAGTAATTTCCTTCGCTATGCAAAGCAAAGTGTTTCTTAGTTACAAAACTCGAGTAAATTCGGTGTAAATTTATTATTTGCATTGTCATTCCAGTGATGGTTGTGTGTCTGGTTTTGGTCAACTTAGAATACACGTTTGTGGCCTTCAGCCTCAGTGTAAACTTAGTTTGTTTGAATTTCCTTGCTGTTTTTAACTGACTTTTCACATCGTTACTGTATCCGCGCATATGCATAATATTTCTCAGATTTTCTGATTTGATTCCATCTTTCCTGTCTTGTATGACTGATTGCACCACGTGCTTTCGTAATGGTCGCTACTTCTGCCTTCAGCCATGCTTTATTTATACTAGCTTTCTTCTATACAAAATCTCGCGTGTGCTTTATTCGCTTATTATAAATTAATTTCTGTTTTTAAATGCTATGTAACTCACTGTGGTCACATACCACAAGGTACTTAAGAATAGTGAGCCGCTGCATCCCCCCCCCACATGAGTTAGTTCAGTGGACAGTATAATTTAAAATATGTGATCAAGACACCCGCCACCTTGTCAAGACGCCGCCGACGCTGTGTTTCGCTGCTGCTTTCATGAGTTCCAACTTGTAATATACTGCCTAGCTTTATGAGCATGTCTGTCAATGAATGAATGTGCTGATGCTCCATTAAGGAGTGAGCAGTTAGATCAATTTCCATTGCACATGTACTGTCACCACACATAAAGTGATTTAGAGCACCAGTGAGCTTTTTAACTTTCATTTGCAGATCTCAACTGCCCGAGATTTTGCTAATTTTAATAACAGGCTACTTTCAATGTGTCTTAACAAACAGCCCTCTCCACCGAATCTGGCACTGCCATGTCCTGAGGCCGTATCAAACAAGTGCAAGAGTAACGAATAAAATCGTGCCTCTTCTTTATGATGGGGATTCAGAGCTTAAAGGAAATCCGAATAGAAAATTTTGAGACATGTTGGTGTGGAACTACTTTCAAAATACAAGGAAGAGGCATTTCGCAGTAGAAATGCTGATGAGAGGGACTTGTGGAAAACATTGTGACGAATGGTGGGCAGTGAGGATTCGTTCGAATTGTGAGGTCCCAGTGTAGAGCTGGTACCCTACGGCAGTGCCACAAGCTAAAGGCAGTCACTGCCAGATGCAACCATGCATGGGTGACATTGGCACAGACATCTTGCGAGCAATGGATGAAGGGCGACAGGCGGATTGTGTTTTTCTCGACCGTAAAAAGCGGTTTGATGTGGTGCCATACTGCAGACTGCTAACGAAGATACGAGCTTATGGAATAGGCACACAGATTTGTGACTGGCTGGAAGAATTCCTAAATAATAGAACGCAGTACATTCTTCTCGGGGGCGAGTGTTCGTCAGTGATGAGTGTATCGTCAGGCGTGCCCCAGGGAAGTGTGATAGGACCGCTATTATTTTCTATCTATATAAATGATCTGATGGACAGAGTAACTTGTAATTGGCGGCTGTTTGCTGATGATGCTATGGTTTATGGGAGGGTGTCGTCTTTAACTTTCTAGTTGGTGCGAAGAATGGCAGCTAGCTCTCAATGTAGAAAAATGTAAGGTGATGCACATGAGTAGGAAAAACAATCCTATAATGTTAGAATACAGCATTACTAGTGAGCTTCTTGATGGAGTCGCATCGTTCAAATATCTAGGCGTAACATTACAGAGCGATATGAATTGGAACGAACATGTAAGGACAGTTGTGAGTAAGGCGGACAGCCGACTTCGGTTTATTGGGAGAATTTTGAAAGATGTACTTCATCTGTAAATGAGACCGCTTATAAAACGCTTGTACGACCACGTCTTGAGTATTGCTGAAGTGTTTGAGACCCACAGCAGATCAGTTTAAAGAAAGACATAGAAGCAGTTCAGAGGCGAGCAGCTAGGTTTGTTACTTGTAGGTTCGACCAATGCGCGAGTGTCACGGAAATGCTCCAGGAACTCAACTGAGGATCGCTGGAGGAAAGACGACGTTCTTTTCGTGAATTTCTGTTGAGGAAATTTAGAGGGCCGGAATATGAAGCTGAGTGTAGTACGATCTTCCTGCCGCATACATACATTTCGTAGTGATCACACAGACAAGATAAGAGAAATTAGGGCTCGTACAGGGGCGTATATGCATTTATTTTTTCCTTATTTGGAGTGGAATAGGAAAAGAAATGCCTAGTAGTGGTACAGTGTACCCTCCAACATGCACCTTGCGGTGGATTGCGGTATATGTATGTAGATAGTAATCATTTACTTCAAAACACTTTTGTGTCCCATAACTTTGAACAATTCTATATAATCTTTCAAACATTTCAGTAATCCCAGAGGATATACGTAAAATACAATAGCAGATTATTACTCGCAATTATCTGAGATCAATACCTGCTCATCTCCATTGATGCACAAGTATATGTTGTTCATAATAAAACCAAGGGCTCTGTTTCATTTTATCATCAAATACATCAACATAAAATCCAGTATATTACGTGCATATTGTATACATAAGGAAGTGTTGTGTTTCAGAAATCAGTGTTTTCGGACATCAATGAACTTTTAGTATCACATACTAACTTCTCTGCAGGTCATATCACAAATGATGGTTAAATAGCAGGGAAACCCATTTATAAAGTAGTTTATAACATCATTTTCAGTTTTGACCTATAAATCAATCATTATTTTGCTCTGTTTTACACTTATATAGTACTGTTTGTAGAAATTATAGCCAAGGTTGTATAAGACTTTATATTTCTATGAAACAAGAGGGTCCTATTCCTGTAACTGCTTATGTAACAGTTATCTTAATAAGGGAATGATGTAGGATGTGGGTAATTAACAGAGTTAATCAGTTTCATAGTTTTTATTGCCTATTTCAATACATCAATTTTTGATTCATATGAAATAAAAAAGTTATGTGATATGCTTTTAGGGTGTGTTCTGGCTGGTATTACTAAACGACATTCCATATAAAAATGATATGCTATACAAACATTTATCCTAAACAATACTTCTAAAACAAAGCAGTCAGAAGGCACAAAAGTGCTGTGACTTCTTCAGAGATGCATTTTAAATTATCATTTCACAAAAATCAGCTCCTATCTGCAAAATGAAGTTAAAGTACTATTCATAAAATATTGTGATGGTGAATTATTTTCAGTTGACTGAAAATTATCAATGAAACAATTTCTAAAAATATATATACCAAATATTAAACATTATTATCATTAACATTATTGTTATAGTATACTTATTAGTCCTTTTTAATTCAACCAAACAACAATTACAACGTCTCAAACACTCATAATGCGCACACTTCACTCAGTTCTATATAGTATTTAATCAACAGAACTATTGTTCTGAAATGAACACTTATAATTAAATCATTCCTTCACTTTAAAGTCTTTACTTCTGGGAGTGTAAAGCTCTTGTCCAATTTAAGTAACAATAAATGTTCTACTAGGAAAGACAATTGTGTGAGTCAATATAGAATGCTTAATTAAACATTAATTTAACAGCACCCACCTACAAAACCTGAATTAAATACGAACAGATTTTATGAAATAATGAATGATCCAATGAAGCTCTATTGTCTCCAAAATTAAGATATTTGTAAGTACTACAGATGGTAGAACCAGTATTAAAAATATAAGTTATGTGCAACACTAAAAATATTTCATTATGGCCTACAAAAATTAGGTACTATTATGAATAATAGTCTTTATATTCATATAGGTAAATATTCAACCACCCATCAATTTTTCTGTATTACTATTTTCTCACAATCCCATTCCTAAATAAATGTAAAAACATATGACACAAAAATTTTTGCTATGGCTGATGAATGTAATTCTATGTATTTGAATTACTTTGCATTGTCTGCAACACCTTTTTCATATGAAATCGTCTACATGATGTTTTTATGACAAAAGTTAAGATCAAATACCATTACATATCAGCTCATAATGCACAATCATAATTATCATTCAGGGGGCCCATTAAGAGGGTTTTGTATTGTATCATCAAATTATAACATAATAAAGAGCAATTCTGAGTTGACATTAAGATGTTTGTCTTAGGCATGCCTCATATCTAGTCGGACATCAATGAAGATTAACAAACTCTCTCAAGAAAGTATTGTTTGATTTATTGAGAGAATAGTTGTGGCTAGTGAAAATCAGAAAATTACAACTTACTGAAAGATTTAGATTGATTATACAAGGAAACAGTGTGTTGTGTGTGATATGAGGTTTAAGGATATTTGACAGTAATTAAAATCATAAATTAAATATAAATTTGGAATATCTTGTACACCTTATTCTTCTTTCTGTGTGTCATATCTACCCAAATAATTTTATCTATTGTAAACGTTCTATTCAAATATTTGAATCTATTAATTTTGTTTCTCATCTAAAGTAAAAACGTAACAAAATAGCTGTGTTTGGATTATAAATTACATCATTCAAAAGTACAATCTTCTTTATTCAACTAACTGTGATTGCATTCATAATTTTACAATGTCAGTATTTCTCTATTCAACATATATCATTGTTTCACTTACTCAGTATAAACCCTAATAAAGAAATATTTTAAGTATTACTATTGTATCTACACCTATAACACGTGTGTAGTTCATAAATTAAGATTTCATAAAACTGCTCTTAATTTGTATATATATATATGTATTGCATACCAACTTATTTCTCTCCCTGTTACTGAAATACACTAAGAAGATACCCTGCACAGGAAAATATGTGACCATTCCATTGTGATTATCATTTGTCTCATCAGTTTCATGTACAAATCATAGTCAAAAACATTGATGGTACATATGATGTAATGAATACACTATGCCACAACATAACCAGTTACTCAATGTAATATTAAATGCACTACACTTTTAGTGGTCTATGAATGTGCAAAGGTCATTTCAGAATTTCAGACAAAAGTCCCCTAAACTTTGTCTTATTCTAGAATTGTTGAACCTAATAGCTAATAGTTACATTAGTTGCTGTCTAGCATCAGATTTATGCAACTGTTCATTACTGATACTGAATATGTTCCTGAAAGTAGACTCTACAGTACGGATAAGAGGATGGATTATGCATGGTATCCACACCACCGATCTTCTAGAGATTATTTAGAGGCAGAAACGTATTTTCCAGAAAAGATGTGTTTCCAAAAACATTCTAATTTGATATATTAGAAGCTCTGAGTTCTTAGATGATTTGAGTGCTTCGATGTTGAGAGTACCTTATGTCCTGTGTTGTTCTCTGTCAGTATATTTAATATTTATTTTCTGAGACACTCTAGACACAACAGTCAAATTTTAACCACTATGTTCCTATGATATGAAGATATGGGCGTTTTATTTTATGCTTATGTGGAAACTCTGGTTCATGAGACTCCATTACAAGCTGTAAGAGGACTAGGTGGCATGGTAATTGTACAACACGGAACAATTTCTTCAACCTTTGTATAGTATCAGGTATTATCGGTAGACCTATATATTAATCTGAGAGATAAACTGTGACTTGCCTGAACATTCACGGAGAAACGTTTTCCGGAGTACGCTATGTAAACTTTCTATGAGAGAGTGAAGGCTTTCACGACCGGTTGACATATCTTCTGGGTTGTAAGGCCGTGTTCGTTTCGTTTCGTCCGATGTCGGCAAGACTCAACAGACGGACTACCTCCGAAGAAGTCCGACGCAGGCATCGGACGAAACGAACACGGCCTTACAACCCAGAAGATATAATACCTAAACTTTCTATCTTCAGCGATTCCGATCCTATCGCGTCGAGTGTGTAATACGTAGTGTAGAGCATGACGTATGATCTGAACCATTCAAATGACAATATATTGTCATTGTCTACTATGATCAGTTGCTACTGCACATGACGTAGTCTTATTTGGCATTTTAGAAATGAGTTGTCACAGTTTACCGATTAAATTATGGTAAGTCGTGTGCAGGGTATCTTCAGTTTTTGTTTTCCTCGTTCTCTTAAAATTGACGACGAAGACAAAATAATGAAAAAAATTACACAATACACGTATTTGTCCGTCTGCGGAATGTCGGCGCCTCGTACGCGATCTTGCTAGGCCCGCCCTCGTGGACACCCCTGAATGACGACACTGCGAGCCGGCGCGCTGGGACCGCGTTCCGTGTTGTTGTTGTGACTGGCCGCCGGTGTTGCTGGGAATGGGAGAGAGTGTGTTTGGGTGTCTGTGTTGTTGTCGGTGTTGTTGGTGTTCGGGGTGCTGGCGTGGGGCGGCTCAGACGAAGATGAAGGCGGCGCCGGCGTCGCAGGCGGGGCAGGCGGGCGGCTCGTCGGCGGGCGACAGGCGCGTCCACTTGCCGTGGCAGTGCGGCGCCGACAGGGCTGTCCATCGCGACGCGCGGTCCGCCACGCCTGGGCCCGCGCACCGGTAGCCCAGCGCCGGCCGCAGCGCCTGCGACTCGCAGCGCACGCACACGCGTTCCCCTGCAAAACAACACACACACGTGGCCGTTTATTTGAGGCGAGTTAGAACGGCAAATTTTCTGAAATTTCTAAAATTTATATAAATTTAAAAAAATAGGCGTTCAAAAACATTACAGTATTTAATGGTACCGTTGTGTCAAAATCTCAAAAATCCGATAGTTCTTCACAGTTTGCGATGAAATTATGACCAAAAATTGCATTCGACTCGGCACATGTTCTTTAGTTCCCAGAGGAACGCCATCATGCACAGTTGTATTAATGGAAGTTGTTATAAAAATGTGTTTGCGGAAAACCGATAATATCTTAAATTTATTCAAACAACTTTGCATTCAAATAAGTGTGCACTAGCGGCAAAACACAAACAATACCTTCACCACGGGATAGCAATGGTAATACTACCGATGACAGTACTGCTAAGGCAGAATTACTAAACACAGATTTCCGAAATTCGTTCACCAAAGAAGATGAAGTGAACACTCCAGTATTCCAAGAACAGCTGCCAGCATGCGAAACTTAGAAGTAGATGTTCCTGGAGTAGTAAAACAACTTAAGTCACTAAACAAAAACAAATCTTCTGGGCCAGATTGTATGCCAACTAGATTCCTCTCAGAGCATGCTGATGCAGTAGCTCCGTACTTAGCTATAACTTACAACCGGTCACTCAGCGAAAGATCCGTACCCAAAGACTGGAAAGTTTCCCAAGTTACTCCAATATTTAAGAAAGGCAATTGGAGTGATCCCCAAAATTACAGGCCAATCTCATTGACGTCGATTCGCAGTAGGATTTTGGAGCATATACTTTGTTCGAACATTATGAACTACCTCGAAGAGAACGACCTATTAACCAATAGTCAACACGGATTCATAAAGTACCACTCCTGCCAAACACAACTTGCCCTTTATTCACATGAAGTGATAAGTGCCATTGACAATGGAACTCAAATCGATTCCATATTTCTCGATTTCCGGAAGGCTTTTGACACTGTACCCCACAAGCGGCTTCTTATGAAATTGCGTACTTGTGGAATATCTTCCGAGATGTGCGGTTGGATTCACGATTTATCAGAAAGAACACAGTTCGTAGTAATTGACGGTAAGTCATCGAGTAAAAGAGAAGTGATATCTGACGTTCCACAGGGAAGCGTTATAGGTCCCCTACTCTTCCTCGTGTTTATAAACGATTTAGGAGACAATCTGAATAGCTCCCTTAGATGTTGGTGTCGTTTATCGCTTAGTGAAGCCAAAGAGGATCAAAAGCAACTGCAAAGCGATTTAGACAAAATTTCTGCTTGGTGCGAAAATTGGCAATTGACACTAAATAAAGAAAAGTGTGAAGTAATACACATGACCACTAAAAGAACTCCGCTGAACTTCAATTACGCGATAAATCAGTCATACCTTTAGGTCGTAAATTCTACTAAATACCTAGGAGTTACAATTACGAACAACTTTGACTGGAGAGAACACATAGAAAATATTGTGGGTAAGGCGAACCAAAGGTTACGTTTCATTGGCAGAACGCTTCGAAGATGGACCAGATCCACCAAAGAGACAGCCTACATCACAATCAGATCGGAGAACAAGAATATCACCTGATTTGAAGTATTGTTGGTAAGTGCCGTGTCGTGATTATCTGAACACCACAGTCTTCCAAACTGCGCCATAAAACTGCAAGCTATTTTCACAGGAAAACTGAATGTAGCTTGGAGCAACATACAGCACCCATTCCATTAAAATGGGACAACGGAAACAAAGGATATCGTAAACTGAAATAATCTATCTAAAGCTGTCGTGTTTTTCCCTTTCACATTTCTGATTATGCTTATCTCTCAAATACTGCTCGTATTTTCGTGGGGTTTCGACAAGTAAATTGAGCAAATCTCGGGGCAAAAAAATCCAAATGTTTGTAAGTCTATGGGTCATCATACTTAAACTAACCTTTACTAAGAGCAACAAATACGCCCATGCCCGACGGAGGATTCGAACCTCCGACGGCGAGCAGGGACGCGGGCACTAGCAAGGCTCCTTGGAACGCGCGGCCAGTCCACCGCGGCTCGAGGCAACACTGAGGCTTTATCTGATTGCAAATCGGAACTGGGAAAACAAAATTTATCACAATTTGAAAATTCTGCCTTAAACGTTGTGTTTGTCTATGTGAATGTGCCGATCAACATAAGTGCAAGATTGTACGTAGGGTGAGACTTTAACTTTTCCCGGCGTAATGAGTGTTCAAACAACTTACAGGTAAGCTGCCGGGTGACATCGTCGACAACCGCCGATATTTCAGCAGGAGAACACCCTGCCATTCTCAAGGCACAACTGCACTTAAGGGAGCAATGTGCAAGCGTATTTAATACTTCGGTTTGCAAAGGGTAAACAAGGAAGATAACACACACAGTACAAGTGACTTGTACTGTGTGTGTTATCTTCCTTGTTTACTACATGAAACCGATGTCAACGATATTGGCCTGTAATTGTATGGGTCAGTTCTCTTTCCTTTCTTATAAACGGGAATCACCTGCGCTTTTTTCCAATCACTAGGAACTTTGCGCTGAATTAAAGATTCGCTATAAATGCAAGCTAAGTAGGGGGCCAATGCCGCAGAATAGTCTTTGTAAAACCGAACTGGTTTGAGGACGCATGATGGCGTTGCAGTTTCAGAGTTGCAGAAAACCGCTGTGCGTCTCGCGGCTCTTCTGCCAGACTCTAGTACGGCAGTGATGGACCGCTCTGCCACGTCACGTACCAGACCACCACAAACTCTCTCTGCTGCGAAAGAAGCAGTGCCCGTGCGTGACATTTCACACTGTTCGTAGCAGCATTCGCCGTAAAGCGGCAGTTACAGCTTTTATCCATGCGTCAGCGATAAAGGATTCGTGCCAGCAAGTGTACGATGAACGACTTACATAGAAAACCTAAACGAATGACACTGTTTTTATCAGTCAATCCGGATTGTGCTTTGGTCTCCACAAGATCAGATTGGAATCTGGAGACATTGTGAGGAATTTTGCAGAAGTTTTAGGTTGTGCTTTGTCATACTGGTCTGCAGCCATCACTATAGATTGCGGTGGTGGACACCACTTCTGCGGCCCCCTAGTAGACAATGTCTGTACACTAATCAGACAGCGTTACCGTTCTGATGTGTCGGAGTCTTCTGTCCTCTCACACCTTTGGAACCTGTTGACAGCCACATTGCAACAAGGACAAGTGCAACCACGTGTGGCGGTTAAGTTCTACACCTTTTCGTTATCCTTTGGATTGCATTCGCCGGCCGCGGTGGCCGAGGTGACTGAGGCGCTCCAGTCACGGTCAGCACGGCCACTACGGTCGGGGGTTCGAATCCCCCCTCGGGCATGGATATTTGTGCTGTCCTAGTTCGTAAGTAGTTCATAAGTAGTTTGTAAGTTTAGGGACTGATAACCCCGTAGTTAAGTCCCGTAAGCTTAACAAACATTTGAACATTTTTGGATTGCATTGCTACCTCGGCTTTTCTTTACTCGTGATCGCTCGCGTACAAGACACGTCTGGTCGACAACTGTTGCTGTTGGCCGGATATTTACCACCTGCTACTCCTCTTCTTCTTTATCGCAGTCTTGTCCCACGTCAAGTAGGGTCGGCGTTGCTCTTCTGGATTCTTCTCCTCCATAATACTCTATTTACCGCTTCTTCCTTCTTCCATCCTTTCTCCCTCAGGTCCCCCGCTATCTTCCACCTCATGTTCGGTCTTCCTCTCCTTGTCACTCCTTCAATCTTTATATCTTCTACGCTGTTTCCAATATACTCTTTCCCTTTTCCTTACAAGTGTCCATACCACCTTAGTCTACTCTCTTGTGTCTTTTTCCCCGTGTGTCCCACTTTCACAACTCCTCTAACAAATTCATTTCTAATTCTGTCCTTTCTTGTTACCCCACACATCCACCTCAGCATCCTCATTTCTGCTACTTCTATCTTCCTTTCCTGGGCCATGTCTCCACCCCGTATATCATAGCACGCCTTACCACCGACTTGTACGCTTTCCCTTCCAACCCATTGCTCACCTTCTTGTCACACAACAGTCCGCTCATTTTCCTCCAGTTGATACAACCGAAGATTATTCGGCGCTGTATTTCGCTTTCCAGTCCTCCGTCCCACTGTATGTACGACCCCAGGTTTTTAAATTTACAGACCGATTTCAGTTCCTTCTGGATCTTGCAAGACCTTATCTGCCCATCCTTCAGTTCCAAATATTCTGATTTCGTCCTGTAACTTTCATCCCTCTTTCTTCTAGTGCCTTCCTCCAATCCTCCAGCTTTTCTTCATCAATGCTCTGCTTACAAAGAACCACATCATCTGCAAACATAATATTCCATGGCGCTTCCTTTTCACATCTTTCACCAGCACGTCCATAATCAGGTCAAAGAGGTAAGGGCTAGGCGCAGACCCACTGTTACTGGGAACTCCTTTGTCTCGCCCACACTACTTCTCACCTGTGTCATTGCTCCTCTGTAAACATTTCCTCCCCTAACGTCACATACTTCTCTGGCACGCACTGCTCTCTTATGCTTCTCCATATTTCGTTCCTTTGGACTCTGTTATAAGCTTATACGTACCATCTGATACTACAGCAGGTTAACTATTGCACTATGAGCAGGCTGCATCTACTGCTGTAACCTAGTAACGCATCCGACCTTCTTTCATTCAGTTGCAAGACTTGTAGCAGTGGTGAACACGAGCTGTAGTGCCAACGCTCAATTCTAATTGCATCTCATGTAGCAGTCTTTTCAATCATGTGAACTACGTAGTGATCAAAAAGTCAGTATAACTTCGAAAACTTAATAAATCACGGGATAAAGTAGATAGAGAGGTAAAAATTGACACACATGCTTGGAAAGACATGGGGATTTATTAGAACCAAGAAAAAGTCCGGCAGGTGGCGCTTCATCTGATCAGAAAAGCAATAATTAGCATAACAAATTAAGACAAAGCAAAGATGACGTTCTATACAGGAAATGCCCAATATATTCACCATCATCCTTTAACAATAGCTGTAGTCGAGGAATAAGGTTGTGAACATCACTGTAAAGCATGTCCGGAGTTATGGTGAGGCATTGGCGTCGGATGTTGTCTTTCAGCATCCCTAGAAATGTCGGTCGATCACGATACACTTGCGACTTCAGGTAACCCCCAAAGCGAATAATCGCACGGACTGACGTCTGGGGACCTGGGAGACCAAGCATGACGAAAGTGGCGGCTGAGCACACGATCATCACCAAACGACGCGCGCAAAAGATTTTTCACGTGTCTAACAATATGGGGTGGAGCGCCATCCTGCATAAAAATCGTACGTTTCAGCAGGTGTTTATCAGACAGTCTAGGGATGATGCGATTCTGTAACATATCGGCGTATCTCTCACCCGTCACGGTATGACTTACAAACCCAGAATCACGCAGTTCCTCGAAGGAAAAAAGGCCTGGTTCTAATAAAACCTCATGTCATTACAAGCATGTGTTTTAATTTTTACCTCTCTATCTACATTATTCCGTGATTTATTAAGTTTTCAAATGTATACTGACTTTTATCACCCGGTACGTACAATGTGGTATCTCCCCAATAAATTTGCCTGTGATACCTGCAGTCGTTAATGGTGCTGCATTTTGGATGCGATTGCTTCCTTGAAGTGCACATAAAATATCGAAATTTTATATAATATTACATCAGCATGATGCGTAACATTTTTTTATGTTACTTTTAATGTATTGTATGGAAAGTACTTGGATTTATCTTTGACGTGATGTAATGTTTCTCTTTAATCATTAAGATGTCAATGGAACTACAGTTTTTGATGAAGACGAACGATTTGAATGGCGATCCAGTCGTTTAGTACATGTTAATAGTAATGTTTCACCGATTACACTCTTTTAGCATACCTTCACACTTCGAACCAGTTGATAGTTATTTATTTGTGTTGTAACCATCTATCCAAGGGGATACTGAAAGACCATTTTACTATCGTGGTTATATTAATTACGTAGCACAGTTAACAATGATAGTTTTCATACCTCGAAAAAATTACTTGGAGAGGTGGAAAAAGAATAACAAACGGCTGGGATTGAGTCTTAGGACAATAGCAGCGCTATCACCCATAATTGTGGGTCATTTTAGCAAACGTAAATGAACGTCTGGGCTACAGTGTTATACGCATATTGTGAAGCTATTAGAACTGCCCCCATTTTTTAAATTGCATTTAATGATGGCAGAATTAAAATATATCTAAAAGCTTCTGCACCGTGTTCTGCGAGCTAATAGATAAACGAACGTATCGTCTTCGTCCACTTGTTCGGTCCGGATAACAGATTCGAAGTCGACTTACTGGTGTTCACATTGCCGGACCACCGCCGTCTGCCCTGTCGCGTCACCACTGCCCTCCCCCCTCCCTTCCCCGCAGCAGACGGCCAAGTAACACTTCGCGCCGCCTTCCGCTAGGGGCGCTCGCGTCGTGCTCTGCCTCGCCTCGCTGGCCGGCCACGGCTTATACCACCTTATTGGCCACGGCGCGTCAATAGAGTGCGTGACGGGCCGCGATTATCGACTCGCAGGGGTCGACTCGAGTCGAGTCGACGCGGCCCTCGATCGCGCTATCGGCCCTCGGGCGGCCGCCTAATGGAGTGTGACGCGAAAGATTGGTCCGCGGAGACGGGCGGAAGAAGAAGTGGAGGCGGGAGGGAACCCAAACTCTGGCCATCTGATGGATGCCGCGGACGTCCCAAAGGCAGCCAGCGGAAACTATCACAGCTGTCGAACTTTATACTCGCAGCAGCGCTGCAAACGGTAGGTTCTGGAAACATTTTATTGAACAGAAAACAGATATCTTAATGCAATGTTACGTTAACACGATAATTGAAAAACATTTTTTATACAAGGCAATTTTTCCACCGCATGAAAACTCTATACAGGGTATTTTTGGAAACATTTTCGTTTCACTATGTTTGGGTCAACAGCACTCTTATTTAAATTTATAAATGAGGAACAGTCTAGAGTGCAATAATTAACTTCATTCAACTAGTTTCAGTCTTATTTACACCATCTTCAGGAAATTTAACCCCATCGATGTTGTGGAGCTGGCAGGTAACTGGTACGTTCTGTTGCTGTGTATTTCCATTCCATGAATAATGTGATTTGAAGAGAAGTAGTAAAATGAGCTCTAACATGCGTGACGCACTGGAAGGCTGCCAGTTACCTGCCAGCTCCACAACATCGATGGAGTCAAAATTCCTGAAGATGGTCTAAATAAGACTGAAACTAGTTGAATGAAATAAATTATTGCACTCTAGACTGTTCTTTATTCATAAATCTATACAGGGTGCTATAAAAAGGTACGGCCAAACTTTCAGGAAACATTCCTCACACACAAAGAAAGAAAGTATGTTATGTGTACATGTGTCCGGAAACGCTTAATTTCCATGTTAGAGTTCATTTCAGTATTTCTCTTTAAATGTAAATTGAAATAATTCGTGCAGACAATTGTCAAAATACCAAATGGTTTAGTTAGTTGGTACTGTACTTCGTCGATTCACGTCATCAACACAGATTTTCTGTGAACGATTGGGCAGGAATTGTCGGTGATGTCTTGATTGGGCCTCATGTTCTTCCACCTACGCTCACTGGAGCACGTTATGACGATTTCATACGGAATACTCTACCTGTCCTGCTAGAACATGTGCCTTTACAAGTACGACACAACATGTGGATCATGGACGATGGAGATACTGCACATTTCAGTCGACGTGTTCGTACGCTTCTCAACAATAGATTCGGTGACCGATGGATTGGTAGAGGCGGACCAATTCCATGGCCTCCACGCTCTCCTGACCTCAACCCTCTTGACTTTCATTTATGGGGGCATTTGAAAGCTCTTGTCTACGCAACCCCTGTACCAAATGTAGAGACTCTTTGTGCTCGTATTGTGGACGGCTGTGATACAATACGCCATTCTCCAGGGCTGCATCAGCGCATCCGGGATTCCATGCGACGGAGGTGGATGCATGTATCCTCGCTAACGGAAGGCATTTTTAACATTTCCTGTAACAAAGTGTTTCAATTGACGCTGGTGCATTCTGTTGCTGTGTGTTTCCATTCCATGATTAATGTGATTTGAAGAGAAGTAGTAAACTGAGCTCTAACATGGAAATTAAGCGTTTCCGGACACATGTCCACATAACATATTTTCTTTCTTTGTGTGTGAGAAATGTTTCCTGAAAGTTTGGCCGTACCTTTTTGTAACACCCTGTAGATTGATCGACGAGAGGATGTGGAACAAAATAAGTTTAATGAAGGTATGTCCGGAAATCCATGGTTCCCATGGCACATGGCACTCGAATGCGCCTTACTGAGTAGTGAGCGGTTGTTCCCCGTCGGAGGTTCGACACCTCCCTCGAGCATGGGTAAATGTGTGTGTTTTTTCCCTAGGTTAGTTTAAGTTAGTGAAATTAGTTTGTAAGCACAGTAACTGATAAACGCAGAAGTCCCACAGATTCATAAACATTTGAATTTTCCATGGCAGATACCAGTTATTCAATCACAGATTGTTACAGAGACTGCGGCCTGATACGCGATGGACGATGCAGCCTGTTACGCTGTACCTCACACTGCGCCGTAATTAATTCAGCTTGCTGCTGCATGATGGTGCGTTGTCCCTCATCACCATTAACGTCTTCTCTGGACAACGCCTTCGAGGCAGGCGGGATCATCCATCGGTTGTTGTGCTCTCCACCACACATGCTTCCTGCCATCAGCATGGTCCAGTTGAAGTCACGATTCTTCGGACCACATTACGTTCCGCCAATGTGGTAGCAGTCGTACATGGTGATTGACGTAACCTCAAGACGTTGGGCTCTGTGCTATGATTTTAACAGTGGCACTCGTGATCTGCTCCGGTTTCCATACCATCTTTACTTCGGCCATCAGAAGTTATCTTGCTACCCAATTAAAAAATTCATCTACTACTTTTATTGTCTCATTACCTAATCTAATTCCTTCAGCAACGCATGATTTTCTGACATTGCATTCCATTACCTCCGTTTTACTTTTGTTAATGTTCATCTTATATCTTCCTTTCAAGACACTGTCCATTCCATTCAATTGCTCTTCCTGATCTTTTGCGGTCTCCGGCAGAATTACTATGTCATCAGCAAACCGCAATGTTTTTATTTCTTCTCCCTGCACTTTAATGCCCTCTCCAAATTTCTTCTTCCATTCCTTCACTGCCTGCTCAATGTACAGTTTGAACAACATTGGGCAAAGGTTACAACCCTGTCTTACTCCCTTCCCAACCTCTGCGTCCCTTTCTTGCTCTTCGACTCTAATAACCGTTGTCTGGTTTTTGTATAGGTTGAATATAAGTCTTCGCTCCCTATATTTTACCCTGATACCTTCAGAATTTGGAAGAGTGTATTCCAATCGATATTGTCAAAAGCTTTCTCCAAATCGACAAACCCTAAACACGTAGGTTTGCCTTTCCTTACACTATCTTCTAAGAGAAGTCGTAATATTAGTATTGCGTTCCGTGTTCCTACATTTCTCCTAAATCCAAACTGATCTTCCCCGAGGTCGGATTCCACAAGTTTTTCCATTCGTCTGTAAATAATTCGTGTTAGTATTTTGCAGCCATGACTTATTAAACTGATAGTTCTGTAATTTTCACACTTGTCTGCACTTGCTGTCTTTGGAATTGGAATTACAATATTCTTCTTGAAGTCGGAGGGTATTTCCCCTGTCTCATACATCTTGCACACCAGGTGATACAATTTCTTCACGACTGGCTCTCCTAACGATATCAGCAGTTCATCTACTCCAGGGGCCTTGTTTTGACAAGTCCTTCAGCACTCTGTTAAATTCTTCTCGCAGTATCATATCTCCTATCTCATCTTTCTCCACTTCGTCTTCCATTTATAGAAACTACCTTCAAGTTTATTTCCATTGTATAGGCCCTCTATATATTCCTTCCACAGTTCAGCTTTCTCCTCCTTGCTTAGTACTGGTTTTCCGTCTGAGTTCTTGATATTCATACAGCTGTTTGTCTTGTCTCCAAATATCTCTTTTATTTTCCTGTAGGCGGTATCTATCTTTCCCCTAGTTATGCATTCTTCTACGGTTCAGCATTTGTCCTCTAGCCACTCCTGCTAAGCCAGTCTACACTTCCTGTCAATCTCATTTTTCAGACGTTTGTACTCCTTTTTTCCTGTTTCACTTGCTGAATATTTATACTTTCTTCTCTCTTCAATTAAGTTCAGTATATCCTGTGTTATCCAGGGATTTCTATTAGGCCTTGTCCTTCTGCCTATATGGTCCTCTGCAGCCTTCACTATCCTATCTCTCAGAGCTACTCATTCTTCTTCTACTGTACTACTTTCCCCCGTTTCAGCCAATCCTTGCCTAATGCTCCCTCTGAAACTCTCAACCACCTCTGGTTCCTTCAATTTCTCCAGGTTTCATCTCCTAACCTTTCTACCTTTCTGCAATCTCTTAAGTTTTAATCTGCAGTTCATAACCAATAAGTTATGGTCAGAGTTACCTAAATAAATAATGATGCTTTGCAAAAATAATACTCTCATATACCACTGATAGATTCGTCGTGTATAACAATACAATACAATACAATACAATACAGTCCTCCAGGGCCCGAGTGACTTTCCCGTGAAATTTGCTAAGACAGTTTACATTACCTACATGAAAGAAAAGAAAGGGGGGGGGGATTTCGATGCGTGGTTACGATGAGTGCGTTTGTAGAATGACCGGGACTCACCTTCTCTGAGGGACGAGTAGCTGGCCTCTTTGCGGCATGCCTTGGAAGCCTTCAGGACCTCAAACTGCACGCAGTACCTGCAACAAGAAAGCAGCGGCGTCAACGAATGGCGTCATCGCGTGGAAACATGTTCATAACTTCTTGCATCTAAGTGTTCCAAACAAGCTAGCGTTGATATCTGCATCACGATCATCACAACACGTCTGAACTGAAAATTCAGTGGAAAACAACAGTAACATGTAAGATCTGCAGTGCATAACGTATGACCCTTCACACATCATAACATTTCCGACTTTAGACGAGCACACTACTAGGTGTTTCTGTTCACCGTGAATGTAATTCGCCATCCAGTCAGTTTCTGTCGCATAGCACGTGCAAAACGTTTGATCCTGAATCCCTTGAAAATAGAGTTTCTCTTTCGTTTATTTATTTATTTATTTATTTATTTATTTATTTAGCCTGATCAGATTAGGGCCATCAGGCCCTCTCTTACATCGGACCAGGCTTTTACACATACAGTATTTCTTTACATGTGAGTTACCTATAACATAATAATGATTTTTACAGATGAACAGTTAATAACATTATTTATACAGGTTGATTACATGTAAAAGGATGTAAATAAAAGGTAATAACTTAACTCTACATATGTAATAACTTAACTCTAAATAGGATTAATACTAACAGTACCACTGAGACACCTTCTGCAGCTGCTGCTGGTGTAATAATAGAAGTAACAACATTTATATTAGCAGATACAATATTTACTTTTGAATATATCGAGACTGGTTAACGCATGGCGAATTCTGACAGAAGCTGTACCTGGCGAGAGCAATGGCAGTTGAAGAATATCTGGGAGGAGGAATGGATGTGACGTACCTGGACCGTAGGGTAATAAAGACTGGCGTCATTATTGCTTTAGTAGATAATCCATTAACTGTCGTTTGAAGCTGGCAGTGTTATTCAGTTCTCTGATATACTGAGGTAGGTTGTTCCAGAGCCTGGTTCCTGCTACTGAAAAGGATTTTGAGTAACCGGCTGAGTGATGGATAGGGACAGAAAGGGTTTTGCTCTGACAGGAACGAGTAGTTCTGTTATGTTGATCAGATGTTGGCTAGGAAATTGAGCGCTGCTATGGTAACAGAACCGGAAGTGATATGGTGGAAGAACAATCAGGCCAGTGACATTCGAAGAAGTCAGCCTTAACAATACATATGAGAAAGGAGACTTTATTTCTCCTTTGTAGTTGTTTCCAACTCTTGTAGAACTTACAGGCTGGCTGGCAGCGGGTCTATATGCCACTCTTCAGCGTAGAGTCAATATAATTAAGTAAGGGAAATTTCAAACTTAAAAAAGAAGACATAAATTGAAGTATTTACACGAAATAGCAACAGACTTAACATTGAAATAAATCGCAATTTGCGATCAGTTATGGCTTCACTGTACTAGGTTTAGATGGAATACCAAAGTGCGGCGAATGAAAATTTGTGCCCGGCCGGGATTCGAATCCGGAATCTTCTGCTTACTAGGCAGATGCGTCTGCAACGTCGTCAAAAATATATCATTGTATACAAGCAGAGGCTGGGCTCCTGATGCCAATTAATTGTGTCTCGATACCTCATGGTCTGTTCTCCCTGATGCGGGAATACAGTATTCAGGCTGCGAGCGATACAGAACAAATAGGCTGTGGTAATAGGAAAGAGACAGCGTGGCGAATGGAGACTTGTGTGTGGCGGGGGACGTGCAGGGAAGAGTCCTCTGCAGTCGGGCTGCTCACTGTGTCGTCGGTGGCGGAGTGGTCAACGCGTCTGCCTAGTAAGCAGAAGATCTCTGGTTAGAATCCCGGCCGGACTCAAATTTTCATTCGTCGCCCTTTGGTATTCCATCTAAACCGAGGACAGTGATGCCATAAGTGATCGCAAATTGCGATTTATTTCATTATTTAAGTAGTTTGTAAGACTAGGGAGTGATGACCAACGTAGTTTGGTCCCATGGGATTACAAACATTTGAACATTTTTGGACTGATGACACTGGCAGTTTGGTCCAATAGCTTTAGAAACATTTGACCATTTTGAGGCTGCTTACGCAAAACGACAGCACCAAAGCACAAATCCAGTGCGTCCACACAGCAGCCTGTCCCAGACTAATGAGTAAGCAGTTGAGTCCGATAGATTTACAAACATCTGAACATTTATCATAAAGCTTGCTCTAATATTAAACTGTTTGAACATCTACAGAGGACTAAAACCAACATAGCAAGCTATAAAAATTGGAAATTGTTACTTGGCATAGAAGATGTAGGTGACAGACAGTGTATTGAAGACCTATACAGTGGTGATGAAATTGCTATATCAGATAACAATAGTGAAAGTGAAGAATTAATTGATGAAAAGTTATAAATGACCACCAATGGCAAAGGAGAGTTCTCTCTTGTACTGAGAAGTTTAATAACAAATAAAGCAATAGGTATAGATGACATCCCTGTCAATCAAGAAAACAGTAATAACAAAAACGTAAATTATCTACGGCGTCATCTAAGTTGTATGATGAGGGTATTGTACCACCTGACTATATAAATATGTAGTAAGACTACTGCATTACGCGAAGGGGCCGTCCGTTGCTAAGATCTGCTGTCACACACATATATATATATATATATATATATATATATATATATATATATATATATATATATATATATTACAGTAAGAGAGTTGAAAAGAAAATATGTTGGATGTTAACTGATGGTCAAGGCAGATACAGAAAAGGGAAAGAAACAGGAGAAACGACACTCAGTCAGATGTTAGAAAGAAGATGAGGAATAAACTGTAAAACTATTGGGTAGAGGTCCGCCTGATTTGCTAAACAATGTTTTTCTTGTTACCCAAATATTTTCATCGCGTCTTTGCCATCGTCAGCACGTTGTTCTGTTTATTTACCGGGGAGTGATGATCCCCTTCAAAATCGGCGGTGCCATTTAAAAAGAACCATCCTAATATTTGGCAGGAATGATTTAGTGAAATCATGGAAAATCTAAATCTGAATCGCCGGAGGTAGAATTGATCCACAGTATCCCCCCCACCCTCCCCCCCTCCCCGGTGTGTTGCCGCTGCACCACAGAGATCGTATACAGAACAATGCGGTAAGAAATCGATTCAGCGCACTATTGCCTTGAAACGGCTAATTTTTGCAATACGAAAATTCATTAAGTGTATGTTACACGTTTTCAGTTATTTTATTACAACATACAGTTCATATAACAAGTGGCCTTTTTTTTTTTTTTTTTTTTTTTTTTTTGAGATTCTCAGTTTTTACAGTTACTTTGACTTTCTTTGTAAAGCCAATTATTCGTATGACTTACGTCATATTCTCAAAACCAACGACATGCTTCTACTTGCAACGAGTATGGCATCTTCATCTGTGTGACGGTCGCGGTGGCCGAGGGGACTGAGGCGCTCCAGTCACGGTCTGCACGGCCACTACGGTCGGGGGTTCGAATCACCCCTCGGGCATGGATATTTGTGCCGTCTTTAGTATAAGGTATTGATAAGTAGTTTGTAAGTTTAGGGACTGATGACCCTGTAGGTAAGTCCCATAAGCTTAACAAACATTTGAACATTCTTCATCTGTGTACAGAAGAGAGTTGCCTCCCCTCCTCTTCACCGAATTACAGCTTGTGACGTACGCGGCGTCCTCCTACCACATTGCTGAACGTTCAGGCGTACGCTGAGAATATCTGACCATCTTTATATTGCCCTACACGTTCGAGAAGCTTCCCCAATGTGCATTTCGCGCATTGTGACGTCAGAAACTCGGCACGCAGATACACGTTGTGTGTGCCAACGGCTTCAGCCGAAAACGTGACCAGACGCTCCATCAGCGTGAATAACGGCATGCGGTCGTCAACCCAGGAGGCATCGACCAGAGCCAGAAGGTGTCAGACGTACTACTGACTAACGAAAAGAGCACACTTCAGCGGGGGAGGAGCGTACGTAATTTCCGCCAAAGAGCTGTCATCCTTTCCCACAACCGATTGATACTATGCCGTCCAGTCTGTGCAACTGGTCGCCATGTTCTAGTTGTTGTGAAAACAGGTAGCTCTTCATACACATCAAGTGCTGAGTGCTATCAACAAGGAATAAATAATCGATTCCATATTTCTAAATTTCCGGAAGTATTTTGACACTGTACCTCACAAATGGCTTCTAATCAAATTGTGTGCTTATGCACTATCACCTGCGTTGTGCGTTTGGATTCGCGATTCACTCTCAGCAAGGACACAGCAAGTAGTAATGGAATAAGTCATACATGGCATCTGGCGTTCTCCAGAGAAGTGTTTAGGGCCCCTACTGTTTCTCTATGAGAGATGTAGGAGATAATCTGAGCAACTCAGACTGTTCGCGGTCGACGCTGTGGTTTATCGGTGGTAAAGACAACAGAATATCAAAAGCAATTGCAAAACAAATTACAAGGAAAGTACTTGGGCACGAACAAACACATATACACCAAAATCGTGTGAGAGATAATGTAGATATCCCTTATTGCACTAGTGATACTCCCACATCTGCAAAACTCTGCAGTCGTCCGTTAGAGGCCTCTGCGTGTGCCATGCCGCATTGCACTTTGACCTGTCGGTTCGCCAGTAGGAACGGTGCAGTGTGCCTCCGAAGTTTCGTTTTGTGATGTTATTTGTGTGGTGAAGCGTCAGATGGGGCGGCGTTTGCTAATCAATCCTGCTAATGTATTGCGATTAGTTTAGATGAAGTTACGAAGAACCCTTCTTCGTGAAGATGGTATTAGTGTAGAAGATGAATCATTTGCGTGCTTTCTCGTATCTGTTATGGTACAGAAATATGATCATAAGTTAGATACTGTTGTTACAAACTCATAATAATGATAATAGGGATGATAATGACAAACAACTCATTGTAAGCGGTAGTGCTACGGTAAGTGCGGGAAGAGGCGATGGAAGCAGTGGCAGTGAATACCAACAGTCTTTCGGGAAGAAGGTAAAAGTTGCAACTATTATCACGGCTTTTGATTACAATTCGCTAGAGGACATGTACGATGATTATTACATAAGTTATAGTTAAGATATCTGCATTACGTATGGCGTCTACAATTACATCTACAGTGCTATCTAGAGCATGGTTGCAGAGCTTTGCAGAAAAACGACATCCACCAGTACACTGAAGTATACGTAGAGATCCTGTAACCAAACGTTCATACAGATATGTTTGTTCGAGCCCATGTACTTTCCTTATTAGATAAGATAGATGCATAATTCGAAAAATGGAAATTGATCCTAAATTATGAAAAGTGTGATGTAATCTGAGCAGTAAAAGATATCAATTAAAGTTCTTCTATCGATAAATAAGTCCAATCTAGAGGCTTGGGAATTACAAGTATGAACAACGTTCATTGACAAGAACACTCGTAAAAACGAAAGCTTTTCGAGGGCACGTTTGATTGTCAGAACACTTTAAAGATGCAACAGTTGAGCTGAACAGAACTAAATAACAGATTCGTCTAGCAATTGAGAGAAGACTAGCAATGGACAAGTACGCTTTCAAAAATAAATTTGTTTTGACATTTGCGTGGAGCCTCATGACACATGGGTATGGAACTTAAAAGTTAGCAGAGCAGGAGAAAACTCTCCTCAAATCTGCAGAAATATGCTTCAGAAGAAGAATCAAATCTGCGTAAATGTGGTTCAGAAGGAGAATTATAACAATCGTATGGACTCAAAGGAAATCGAATGATATCTTTCTACAAGAAATAGGAGAGATGACAGAGATACTAAAAGCTGTAGGCAAACACATGGCAACAGTCTTTGGGCACATAATATTCCTCGATCAAATTTATTAAAAGAAATGCAGAAGATGTGGGGGACGAACGTAAACGTCACTGAACAGTAGGGTTCTGTTTGGCGTGTTCGGGGCCACTGGTTCCATTAATGGCACAGACTGGTCAACCAATCTGTTGGTATGTAAATCATGTAAGTACTGACTGTTCATTAGTTACAATGACTGTGATACGGTTTGAAGGAAATTTCATTAAGTTGCTGGTTGCTTAAAGGGGCCTCAGCTCGGCTTGGGTACCTGAAGAACCATTCTCTCCAGTATTTATGTGCTTCTACTTTGTTATGCAGGGTGATGAGGCTGTTAAAACCTTTTCCAGCGTTAGATGCGTCATTAAGCGGCACTGGACTTTCGGTTTTTGCTATTGGTTATCCTTCCAGTTTAACTTACCCGGTTGTTAAATTTGAGTCTTGTGCAGGAGTTTCTGTAATCAATTACTTTTCATTAATCATACCTTGTTCCGTTGCTTACTGTGCTTTTAAATTTTAGTTTAGAGTATTGTATTGTATTCTGTCTTGCGGAATCCGATTCTGGTGCCGTGCTTGTGTGTTCGCAGGTAACTTCTAGCGAGAGGAGTGCGTGTCCCCGTGGATTGGCGTTAAGTACGTTAGCCGGCGATTACGACGTCATTCTTGATAGCGCTCGGGTCAGAGTACGATATGACGTGCTCTCTCTTAAGATGTTAGTTAAGTATTTCTTGACGTAGTTCTACGCGGCAACAACGTCAGCTCGCCAATGAAGCTGAACAATGGGCTGCCACAAGGATCTGTCCTTGCCCCTCTCCTGTTCAGCCTATACATATCAGATATGCCTGAAACCAAATCAAGGAAGTTTGAGTATGCCGATGACTGGGCCCTTGCAACGAGGCATAAAGATCTAGAAAATACAGAGTCCGTAGTGACCAACGATTTATCAACAATTGCTGAATATTTCCGAAAATGGAGGCTGCAGCCAAGTGCCACTAAGACAGAAGTATCAACGTTTCACCTAAGCAACAAGCTGGCCAACAAAGAGCTCATGGTTCATTTTGAAGGTAAGGTGCTGAGACAAAACAGAAATCCTTAATATCTAGAGGTAACACTTCATAGAATGCTCAGTTACAAGCAACACCTAGCAAAAACAGCTGCCAAAATTAAAACCCGGAACAACATCCTCCAAAAACTCTGTGCCACTTCTTGGGGATCATCTCTCCGTACTTCAGCTCTGGGTCTTGTATACCCACTTGCGGAATATTGCTCCCCAGCTTGGTTAAACAGCTCACACACTAAGGCCGCGGCCTGCATGGACTACACATTCTAGCGACAGCGCGCGACTTTCAGCGACGCGACGCTGCTGCTACAAGCGGCGACATTCGGCGACATGGCCGGGTGTCCGACGTGAGCGCGACAACTCCTCTCTACAAGATGGCCGCTAGAACCGATCAACTGTTTCTAAAGTTTGCCGTCCGTAAACCGTAGAATAATGATAGCTGTAGAGTAAGGCAATAAGGTTTTATTAACTTTAGGAAAGAAGGCGTAAAAGGAATGCTGTGCATTACATTTACAAAGCGAGGAATGTTCGTGTACTATTTCATTCGGAATTTCAAATGCGAAAACAGACTATGAATATCACCGGCCAAATTCTTCGAAAGTACAATGACGAGTACAGATACTTTCAACTACGTTTTCAATGAGTTTTGTGATCAGAAACCATCAACCACTGAATAAGTTCGAAAAAATATCTTATTCGAAGACGATAGTAAGTCACTTAGTCGGTAATTTTTCGTCATCGGTCGGCGTAGCGTAGGGGTAGGGACCTGGGATGCTATCTCGTAATGTAAGTAATTTTTGCGGTCGCTGGTTCGCTTCCCGTTCCATCTTATATTTTAATTATTGCAATTACAACCCTTTCACCTTTTATTTGTGCAAAGTTTTATGTATCATCTTTAGAAAGCACCACAAATTATTTTTAATTTTTTTTTACCCCTAGTTCATCTTCATATCAAACACACGTAACCAACTGTACACCTACCAAACACATTAAATTGCTACTGAAACATTATATCCTAACATTTTACTCAGAAACGTAATTTACACGCATCACCTTTGACATCCCAGAGTTATCTCTCTCTCTGTCTCTCTCAGGAGTACTGTAACTTTGTTGTTACCGGTACTGCAAATGCAGAAAGCACACAAATGCGAGTAATTCTTTAAATCACGTTCATCGTGGTGTAAATGAAACTATAACTCATAATAAAAATACAGAAGACTGATATATTAGAAACAATTTAAAAATTTAACTTTAGTCGTTTATAAAAGCCAAAAGAAAATTTACGAGCTAGTTATCCAAAGCAAAATACTTCGTTATATGTGCAAGGTGAATTTTATTTTCCCGTTATTTCACAAACAGTTCCCGTTTCATAAACTTCAGGGATTATAGGCTCGCAGAATTCTTGCGACAACCTCCATAAACTCTAAAAGCAGTCGACTCTCAACGAAACTCGGCACTTTGTAGCGCGAGCGATAGCGACAAGATTCAAACAGGCTTGAATCTCAAACGTGGCTGGTTGTAGCGCGCGACACGCGGCGCCACAGTCGGCGCTCACGCAGGACGCTCCCGTAGCGATACGTGCGGCCGTCTTTTGTCGCGTGAAGCTGTCGCTAGAATGTGTAACCCACGCAGGCCGCGGCCTAAACTTGTGGACGCTCAGCTCAATCATTCGTCTTATAACTGGCACAATTAGGCCCACACCGACTTTCTGGCTACCCGTACTTACCCACATACAAACTCCATCTTTATGGCAGAAAAATGCACTAGTATCCGAGTACATAAAGCTGCAAAAGAATCCCCACCTTCCTGTGCGTGAAGACATACAAAGCATAAGAAGACATACAAGGCATAAGAAAAGCAAGGCTTCGCTCTCGTCATCCGCCCCTTGAGACTGCAAGAGCTTTAGTTACCAACAGCTTTAATACCGATGACTGCTGGAGACAAACGTGGCAGATTAATGCGACACCAGAACAACTGAAGATGCCTTGCATATCAACCAAGCCGCCTGGCTTTGATTTACCGCGCAAAGATTGGTCAGCACTTACCAGAATAAGAACCAACACTGCAAGGTGTGCAGATCTTCTGTACAAGTGGAAGAAAATAGCTTCTCCGAGCTGCGACTGTGGCGCTGAAAAGCAGACTGTCTACCATGTGGTTCAAAAATGTCCCCTGAGAGCTTTCGCTGGCGATCAAACAGAGTTCCTGATAGTTACGGAGGGATCACTGGACTATATTCATGGATTGATATTTGTTATTAAAACATCAAATAACTGGAAATTTTCTGATGTAGCCATACGCTAAATAAATAAATAAATGCGGCAGAATGCCGTGAAGTCAAAGGTCTCTCTCCCTTTAATCTGCATCAAACATTAAGTCTGTCTTGCTTTGGTGTCAAGTTCATTTTAGTCGTGTGTACCTTGCAATTATGAAAATTTCTCATGTGTGAGCCACTGTGATTAACATTGCTAACCTTGTAGCTTAGGGTAAACCTTTCTTAATTTTTATGTTCAAATTGGATCCATTGTGATGTTTTCTTTAAAATCAGTGTACAGGTAATTTTAATTTTCTCTCACATTTGGCGTGTAATTTAAACTATTGCTCTTTCCTTAAATTTGTTAATGTCTAATGTGTAACACGGCGTAACATTATCTCTATAAGACGCATTTATTGTTTGTCTGTCTGTCTGTTCTCTTATAACTCAAAATCCAGACAACCAAATGAAGTTAAATTTGGTACACGTAAAAAGTTTTGCTCCGATCTTGATTAAAATTTGTACACTTGACCTTGAAAACAAGATGAAGGTTACTATCTACATAAAATCACGTTCGATACATGGGGGAGAGTACTTTACTTAAAGACTTCGATTGCAATCTCTATAGATATAAGACACATTTGTTGTCTGTTCCCTTATAACTCAAGTTCCGGACAACCAAATAACGTGAAATTTGGTACGCTTCTACAAAAAAACTTATTTTAAACCCGGGAAAAGCTGGTACTTGCAGCTAGTATTGGCATAAGGCTTGAATCTATGGCACAGGTGTGAAGGAATGTTAGCCATTTATAAATTTTATTATGTTTGTTAATAAATATCTTACATTTTTTTTAGCCAACCAACTAAGTACGTATATTTATGTGGTTTTCCCTAAATAATTCCAGATCCTGTAGTGAGGGTTACAATCATCTTTAAAATATGGGCAGAGAGAAAGACAGACGGGACATACGTCGTACAGGCAGATGGATTCTTAAACATAGGAAGCAGTGGCTGCAATACCAAGGCTATGGGTTTTGTAAGAAGTAGGTCCTGTTTTTGAAGTTCTTACTGTCAACGTCGTCATAGTTCACCCACATCGTGTTGGCGAGTTGGCCACTAATATCTCGCGCTTCGGCAGCGGAAATGCGCTGCACTGTACATAAGCCGAGCTTTCCAGTCGCTATTTTAACTATATAAGTAGCGAACCCGGAAAGGATTCGCAAATACTGAATAAGAGCTGAATTCAACTTATAACACCTCTGATTTTTTGTCAACATTTGCTACTGACAGAAACATGTTTGTTCTGACCATGAAACGAAGCACCAATCGGCTCACTAGGATTATACAGACTCACAACACTAAAAATGGTTCGTGTGAGCGCCAGTGCTGAAAAATTAATGATGGCCGTGTTCTGGGACAGCGAGGGCGTAATCCGTACACACAGCATTGCAAAAACCGCAGCGCTGACTATAGCATCCCACCGAGATGTTTTGCAGAAGAATTTGCTTCCATCATTGGGTGGAAAAACGACCGGAAAGTTTGAATCTGTGCTCTTTCATCAGGACAACGCGTTAGCACATCGGACGAACGCTTCGCCGCAGTTTGTTGGTGACAACAACTTGATCTCTCTTGGTCCATACTCACGTGACCTGGTTCCTAGAGATATTTCGCTTTTCCAACCATGAAAGACTCTCCTCGTTGTTGTAAATTCACTACCCGCGCTGAAATTACGTTAGTAATTTTGCAGCGGTCAAAGCAGGCTACTGAAGAATCGGACACGATGAAAGTAGGCGGCCATAAGCTGAAGTTCATTATTTATGGATTTTTAGCTTTATTTTTGTGAATATGAACGTGAATCCGCCTTATAGCTTTATTTTGTATGTGAAAGTCATCCATGATCGATAATCTCAGTCCATGTTTGTAACTACTGCACATTATAATGTCTTTGCAACTGCGATGTAGCATCTGCGCTACAGCAGCTGTTTTGACTGCTGAGGCGAGTAGTAGAGAGTGAGCTGTTGAGCAGAAGGGTCGATTGTGGGCAAGGCTAGCTGACAGACGTATGGCAACTGTGCTGTGTACTAAGGTGGAATTGGTCAGCAATGATTGTATTGAGTTTGATTTATTTGACGCTATATTTATGAATACAAACGTATTATATTGGACAGTGGATTCTGTATCAAGGGGAAGAGAATATTTGTATGGAGCGAAATTGTATAAAACCATTGTATTATATTGAAGACTCAACAAAGGTATGTTTCTTTAATTCAATAAATAACTTAATGATTACTAATTTTTCTTATTTCAGCTCAACCTCGTCCCTCATTTTCTTGACTGTGGCATTTCTGATTTTGTTGTATGGTTCGTGTTGAGTGTTTTGAGAAAAAGATTTCCTTTTAAATTTAAATGTTCACGTACCAGTAAAGTAATCAGTCCTTACATGCGACTGAATCTGACTGTCAGAAATAATGTTCACATAAATACAGATTGCTTTACTTGCAGGGCCTAATTTTGTTTGTTAAATCCGTTGCGCACATATGATTAGAGAAACACCTTGAATCAAATTGAAAGACTTAATAAGAATAGGAAACTTTCACTTAACAAACTTTCATCAAGCTTTCACTTTCACTTAATAAACTTACAACAAGAAGCTTTCAACGTAATCACTGAATCGTCACTGTGAAAGATGTTTACAGTTGCAGGGAGATTGCGCCGGAAACTGACAGACGTCTCACAGCTCGCGTGTGACTAGTTTGCGAGGAAAAATAATTAATGGTGTTATGTCTTGAAGACACCTCATAAGCACAGAAATCAGATGTACGTCCTAAACTCCTTCCCTCTCACTGCCGGTCGCCCTTGTCTAGCTCGCAGGGAAACAAGAAAACATAGTTTAACTTGGTGATGCGATGAAGTTCGTAAGTCTCAGAATATGTGGTCTGTCTTAAGGGTATTTATATAGTATAGATCACTTTGTACACAAGTCTCTGAGGTGAGCATCTCGTTTTGCGGATTTTCTCAACATCGAGCTAAAAATTGTCATACTAGGACAATTCACCGATCGTTCATTTTTACTTGGCCGCTGAGTAGACCCCACCTTCTTTTCGCGTAGCAGTCACCTTATTGCTTATAAGAGAAACAAACATCTAACGGATAAATGTGTCGCAGAAGTGATACGATGTTGTTGAGGAGTCTCTAGAAATGACCAAATAAAGCGTCTTTGCCAATTTTTGAAAATATATCAACAAAGCACGACACCGCATACAGATCAACATTGTATTCAAACTGCTACCCGTTGATAGTTTTTAATGCGTAGCTTCGGTTGGTATCAAGCATAAAGATTCTGGTGTGGTATAACATCAACTGAGTCACACCGATCACTGAAGAAACAAGATAAAAGTTTGCGATCAATATTCTTGTACCAATAATACGTGATTATTTCAGCTTACTGCTGAGCACAGAAAAATCTCTTCTGTGCGTCTGAATTGAAACTCCATAGATATATCAACTATATGATTTAGACAGGTGACTCGGTAAAGTGAAATCTGAACACGTTGTGTAAAGCTCGAAGTCACAAATTATGTAGCTTATTTCTAAGAGCATTTCGTGCTCTGTTTTGTGGATTTTCTGCTTGCAACCTCACTGCCATGAACGTAAACGTATCCGTGAATTACCATCCCCCCGTCAACTAGTGCATACCGTACGAATATCTGTTTAGTACTTTATATTGAGGAAAGACAAAGACAGACAGGCACAGTGGACGACTTTGTTTTACAATATTTATAAATGCAGAAGTACCCAGAAAATGATGCAAACGATTACGCTAAAGGTGAAAATTGGCTAAATAAGTAATCTTTACGGAATAGTATCAATTTTGTTTTTCCAATACAAAACAATTTACAAATCTGAAAACTATTGCCCATATTTCGTATTGAGTGCTGAAATTACATTTTGACAGTTGTCGCACTAACGTAAACTGACAGTTCAGTTTTTTTTTTTTTTTTTTTTTTTTTTTTTTTTTTTTTTTTTTTTTTTTTTGAGCAATGATGTGATGTCAGAACAGCAGAGAAATGGCAATAAAATTCCACCAAATAAAGCAAAACTAGCTAACATAATTTTAGCAAAATAATCGAATTAGGATGACAAAATAAATATGTAGCAAAAAACTAAAGACCTAATCTGGCAAAGGAGTTGATAATATAAAAGAGTAAAACATACTGTAGCAAAAAAATAACAGAAACCACCTAAATTGCACCACGAATGTGGCATAAAATAACACGGACATGACCAAAAAAACACAGAAATTGTCAGAAATGCCACTGAAATCTGCAAAACTAGGACCGAAATTGGAAGGCAAAACGCACAATGCGGCAAACAATAACCATTAAATTCCGAGAATTGGACAAAATAAAAAATAAAAATAATTTAAAATAAAACGCTCTGAAATCGGCAATAATGGCTCCGAAATCGCCAAAACTGGCACGGTAATTTCGGAAAACGGATGCAAATTTCAAATTAAATGAACAGAAATCTGAAAAATTATTATACAGAAATTAAAGAAAACACCGACAGTGACAATAGGAAAAATATTGCTAAAAAGAAACGCCACATTTGGGAAATAATAACACCAATGTCAGTAAAAACTAACACAGAAATTGGCCTTAAAACAATTTTTTCCTGTCCTTATCCCTTTCAGTCCCAAATTATGAAATCCACTTTGGAGAAAATGAAATTCGGAATTTTATGTTTTAATACAATGCCTTGAACACAAAGTAATGTTCTTTAATATTTTTGAACGAACAGTTATAATGTTTGTCATGTTTTTCATGCAAAACACACATGTGTTTAGAGTTATTATTTCGGAAGTTGTTTTGTGGATTTTTAGCACTGCCAGATTAATAATAGTAGCATCATCTTCACCAAAGCACCGAAGACAATGCAATTCGCTACTGAAGTAAAATAACACGAACCATATGCACACTCATTCTCATGGCCGAACACAGACTGCAGCGTAACACGACTTACAAGTCGGAGAGATTAATGCCTCTAAAAAAAGTTGATACATGCTCCACCAAGAATAAAAACGTCGTTCTAGAAGCACGTTTTTCGTCAACAACAACGCGGCTTTAAAGACTGGTACTCATAAAACTGTGTAGAGCAGGATTTAATAGGGTGTTATCTAGAAACTACACTGGGAATGAAAGGGTGAAAGGTGACCGGATAAGTCACAAGGCGAAGCAGTTTGTCATAGATTAATGTGAAAATTACAGAACCATCAGTTTGATAAGTCATGGTTGCAAAATTTTAACAAGAATTATCTACCGGAGAATGGAAAAGCTGGTAGAAGCTGACCTCGGGGAAGATCAGTTTGGATTCAGGAGGAACGTAGGAACCCGGGAGGCAATACTCACTTTGCGTCTTATCTTAGAAGATAGATTAAGGAAAGGCAAACCTACATTTTTAGCTTTTGTAGATTTGGAGAAAGCATTTGATAATGTCGACTGGAATACACTCTTTCAAATTCTGAAGTCAGCAGGGGTAAAATACAGGGAAAGGAGAGTTATTTACAACTTGTACAAAAGCCAGACCGCAGTTATTAGACTCGAAGGGCATGAAAGGGAAGCGTCAGTTGGGAAGGGAGTAAGACAGGGTTGTAGCCTTTCTCCGATGTTATTCAATTTGTACATCGAGCAGGCGGTGAAGGAAAGCAAGGAAAAATTTGGAATAGGGATTAAAGTTTAGGGGGAAGAAATAAAAACATTGCGTTTTGCTGATGACATTGTAATTCTGTCAGAGACAGCAAAGGACTTGGAAGAGCAGTTGAATGGAATGGACAGCGTGTTGAAGAGAGCATATAAAATGAACATTAACAAGAGCAAAACAAAAATAATGGAATGCGGTCTTAGAAAGTCAGGCGATGCTGAAGGAGTTAGATTAGGTAACGAAACAATGAAGGTTGCAGATGAGTTTTGTTACTTGGGTAGTAAAATAACATGTGATGGTCGCAGTACAGAGGATATAAAATGCAGAATGGCAATGGGAAGAAAAGCATATTTGAAAAAGAGAAATTTGCTAACATCGAATATTAATTTAAGGGTAAGGAAGTCTTTTCTGAAGGCATTTGTGTGGAGTGTTGCCTTGTACGGGAGTGAAACGTGGAGGATAAGCAGTGCGGACAGGAAGAGAATAGAGTCTTTTGAAATGTGGTGCTACAGAAGAATGCTGAAGATTAGGTGGGTAGATCGCATAACTAATGAAGAGGTACTGGACAGAATTGGTGAGAAAAGGAATTTTTGGCATACCCTGACTAAAAGAAGGGATCGCTTAGTAGGACACATTCTTAGACACCAGGGAATCGTAAATTTAGCATTGGAGGGAAGTGTGTGGGGTAAAAATCGCAGAGGGAGACCAAGAGACGCGTATAGTAAGCAGATTCAAGTGGATGTGGGTTGTCGTTCTTATGAGGAGATGAAAAGGCTTGCTCAGGATAGAGGAGGGTGGAGAGCTGCATCAAACCAGTCTCCGGACTGAAGACCACAACAACAACAATGTGATAAAAATAGATTCCGAAGCTGCAGCCACGTTTATTTCCTTAGCTAATGTTTTCTTTTCTATGTCTACATCTACATACATACTCGCAATCCACCGTAAGGTGCGTGGCGGAGGGTACGCTGTACCACTACTAGGCATTTCCTTTCCTTTTCCACTCCGAAATAGAACGATGGAAAAGAGAATGCCTATATGCCTCCGCACGAGCCCTAATTTTTTCTTATCTTGTCTTTGTGATTAGTACGCAAAATGTAAGTATGTGGCAACAAGATCATACTACACTCAGCTTCAAATTCCGGCCCTCTAAGTTTCCTCAACAGAAATTCACGAAAAGAACGTCGTCTTTCCTCCAGCGATTCCCATTTGAGTTGCCGGAGCATTTCCGTGACACTCGCGCATTGGTCGAACATACCGGTAACAAACCTAGCTGCTCGCCTCTG
Source organism: Locusta migratoria (assembly GCA_026315105.1). Lineage (NCBI taxonomy): Eukaryota > Metazoa > Arthropoda > Insecta > Orthoptera > Acrididae > Locusta > Locusta migratoria. Next base: position 46,719,818 of record CM048751.1, on the reverse strand, counting down.
AACTGCCTCTATGTCTTCCTTTAAAATGATCTGCTGCGGGTCCCAAACACTTGAGCAATACTCAAGACGTGGTCGTACAAGCGTTTTGTACGCGGTCTCCCCCAATATTCTCCTGCACAGTGACTTATGTCTAAATGCATAATGTTGACAATGGAAACAGGTGAAAAACGACTTTCACATTTCTAAATGATTTATATATTTTTAATATTTTTCCCCTGCATAGGTGAATATTTTCTACCATATATATATTGCGCCAAAATAAAAATTCATGCAGCGTAAAGAAACACCGCCTGTGGCTGGGAACGAAGCGTCACCAAGTCGCTTCCATACACAAAAAGGACAGTCACTAACCTTAATTTCAGTACCCAGAGAAAGAAACGACCACAAAGTCGCGCTATAGGGAGTAATGTAAACACGATAACTGTGGAAACCAAAAAATGAAACTGGAACTTGTGTTGTTGTGCTCTACAGTCCAAATATTCAAATGTTTGTGAATCTATGAGATTTAACTGCTTGGTTATTAGTAACTACTTAAATTAAGTGAAAGTAAACTAAAGACAACACACACACACACACACACACACACACACACACACACACATATATATATATATATATATATATATATATATGACACACACATGCCCGAGGAAGGACTCGAACCTCCGACGGCGAACGCCCGAGCGCCCCACAGCACCACTCCGCAGTGCGCACGGCTATTCCGCCGCTGCTGCTCTTTGGAGACTGGTTTGATGCAGCTCTCCACCCCAGTTTATCCTGAGCAAACCTCTTCATCCTCTAATAAGAACGGCAACTTACATCCATCTAAATCTGCTTACTGCATTCATCTCTTTGCTGGATATATCCTTTCAGCAATGTGTAGTTCAAATATTTTGCGCCCGAGACGAGATAGCTTCGTTACAGGTCGCAACTGGCCGATTATCCCGGCGTAAAGTTCTCCCCAACAGACGGTGCGGCTGCGTCCAGAACTTTAGGGCAGTCGAGGATATAGGGTACGGGCAGTGTGACCAACTGCACGGCGGTAACTGACGCGCCGGGACACATTGCCCACTAACGCCACTGCCGCGGACTGTTTGCTGACAAAATGTTGCCCCGCCTGCTGCACAGTGAAAGCCACTTGACGTGCGCACTAAGCCGCCCAGCGCTGCGGCGTCGTTTAATGGCCGCTGCTAATCCGCCTATCAATATGGCCGCTGCTTCGGCCAAACATTCATTAGGCCGCCGGGATGAAGAACTGCACAGCCAGCTGCGAACACTACTGGCTGGAGAGACAGTCTGTGTGGCCGCAAACAGGACAGCGACTGACTGTACGATGCATCTACATCTACACGGGATACTCTGCAAATCACATTTAAGTGCTTGCCAGAGGGAACCACCTTTATACTATTTATCTCCCATTTCATTCTCGAATAGCGCGCGGGAAGAAAGAATCTCTCCGTTCCAGCTCTGATTTCTCGTATTTTATTCTGATGATCATTTCTACCTACAATATATTTTCTCATTCGGCGGAGAATGTTGGCGATTGGAGTTTCGTAAGTAGCCCACGCCGCAGCGATAAGCACCGTTGTTGCAATGATTCCCATCCCAGATCCTGTATCATTTCCGTAACGCTATATCCCCTGTATCGTGACAATACGACACGAGCTGCCATTCTTTGGACTCTTTCGATATCCTCCGTCAAACCCACCTGATAAGGATCCCACATTGGGCAGCAATACTCCAAAAATGAACGGACAAGCGAAGTGTATGCAGTTTCTTTACTAGTCTTGTTGCATCGTTTAAGAGTTCTACCAATAAAACGCAGTCTCTGGTTCGCCTTTCCCACGTCATTATCTACGTGTTCTTTCCAGTATAAGTCTGAAGTAATAGTAATTCCCAGGTATTTTGTGGAGTTCGCGGTCTTCACTTTTGATTGATTTATCTTGTAAATAAAGTTTAACGGATTTCTTTTCGTATTCATGTGGGCGACTTCACACTTCTCATTATTTAGAGTCAACTGCAAATTTTTTCACCATAGTGATATTCAGATAGTTCTGCAGTTGGTTTTGATCTTCAGATGATTTTACTAGACGGTAAATGACGGCGTCATTTGCAAACAACTTAAGAGAGCTATATAGATTTCCTCCCAAATCGTTTATGTAAATAAGGAACAGCAGAGGACCAATAACACTACCCTATGAAACGCCCGATATCATCTCCGTTTTAGTCGATGATTTTCCATCGATGCCCCACGTTCCATAGCAGGTTTCTGTCAGTACGAAAAAACGATACGACCGTTTGCCAGTTTCGTGTTCTCTTTATATTAAACAATACTGCGTATACCAAACACAAACAGCCCCAAAAATAACCAGTCAACTATTTCGAGCACGGTATTATGTCAGGTCCTCAGAGAAATCTAGAATAAGAAATAATGTAACAAAACGGAACATTTACAAAAAATGGACATTTAGTGATAGAATTATTCAGTCAGGACTCAGGTGTCGGTAGGCAGTTGACTCCGTCGAGACGACACTTTATCAATAGAGCCAAAGGGCGATTAAATACAGGGTGTCTCACGAAATTTCGGCAGCCGAAATTCGTCGAGTGTTCGCAAATGTGTTCAAGAGATGTCAGGCCGCTCTTTACATAGAGGGACATCATTTCGAACATCTACTGTAAATAAAGGTAAGCTTAGGTTACTTAGATGGCAATCTTATTGAGACTTTAAGTAACTGTACGCGCCCGCGGCACAATAGAGTCCGACAATCGGGCGCTGCCGTGGCCGGCGGATGCGGTGGCGGCGGCCGGGAGCCGTACCGCGCGATCCGCGGACACCTGGCAGGCATCTTCCGTGAGACACCCTGTATGTGTAAGCGCATGACCAGTTGTTATCTGCATGTGGACAACGGCCGGCACGAAATGTGTACGTGACCAGGCAGTCCAGAACATTTTAGAACATTTACGTCAAAGAACGAGAAGGAGGGGAACGTGTGCAATGGGAGTCTAGAAATCGGATATAAAAGGTACACGCCAGAGCTTCACAGGCAGTGTGCACTGGAGTCGCTCTCCCGAGCATAGATCTCACTGACCTCATGACCCAGGTCGTTGAGATTGGTGGCAAAAGAGCTAAGTTAGGTACCTTGGGTTGGATGAGCATAGCTCTCACTGACTTCACGAAGCAGGGGTCTTTGAATCTGGTGGCAAAGGAGCCATGGACGATGCAGTTCGCCGACAGTAGCAGTTGCCACTAATAGACAGATCAACTACGAGAAGGCTCCAGTTGGCAGTAGGAGAAACAGTAGGATAGAGCAGAACTTGTAATTTCCATTGGACTAGTCTTGTACAAAGATAGCTGGTCTCTGTCTCAAATCGCCCATAAATAGATTTCGTTATTAAATGGGACCAAGTCATGGTACAGGAATTGTCTGCTGAAGAAAGCTGCCAGTAGTTTGGAGGTTGCAGCGACAAAGAATAGTAAAGAAGGATATGAGAATCTCACTGAATCTGTAGAGTAAAAGTGGATATCATAAGGGGAAAGGTTCTGACAGCTTACATCATATATTGTGTATTTTATTTAATAAATTAGTTCAAAGCAACCATAACTGTAACGCTACTTCAAGTCTACCCATTACCACTATTATTACTGCTCACTTGTCAAAAGGTATTCCAGTTGCAATTAAGTCACTCCTCTTAGCCTCCCAGGAGATTCCCTCCCTCTCATCTCCGCTACAAAGATAGGATAAGGGAAGCACAAAACAGAAAACCAATTTCTCGTCAACGTTCTGACTGCACTGCTCAAACCCCCTTCAACTCTCTATTGAAGAGCTGGGACTACACCTGTTAAAATTGTTGTGAGGTGTGTACCAGGAACGCGACAATTTACCCTTGCAATACCAAGGGGGAGAATACTTTAACCCATCTTTTGAAGATACTGAAACTTACTCAGCTACTTTATTTTTGGAAATTTTGTAATAAATATTTATTGTCTTTAATGAAGTCTTCTGTCAGATTGTATGATTGTGAACAGTGGTTGTCTGCTTTAATCTGACCGCGCCTCCAGTGGTTCCGATGCGTTGTGTGTACAGTAAGGACGCGGCAGAACGGTGGAACGCTTCCTCAGACGCATCCAACTGTCGGCCAGCTCTGAAGAGGCGCGGGCTTGGTTATGCCCTTCCACCCACACACAGCGGCCACTCGTGCTGAGCGCCGTCGTCCATTACGCCATCTCTGCGGCCGCCGGCGAAATAAAACGGTCACGAGGGCCAGCAGGATAATTTGGGCGCCTCGCAATTAAGGAGCGCCTCGCCCTGTGATCGCCGCACCCTCTGCTCTGCCCTTTTTCGCCTCCGCTTTCGCCTCGCCTCCCCCACCTACCCCTTCCCTTCCCATATCCGGCGCCTCAATGGAGCGCGAAGCGGTCATTTTAAAAAGCCGGCGTCCGCCATTCAGGGATCGTGACCCGGCCAGACGGGGCAGGCCTCTCAGCCAGCTTTATATTCTGCCCACACACACACACACACACACACACACACAGCCATTCACCACAATGCAGTCGGCAGCCAGCAGTTTCATAAACGACCGCAGCACTGCACAGTAAATTAAAAAGGCCAGCATGATCCCCAACCTTACTTTTTATTATTTGCTTATTTTACAAAATGAGGGACATTTCGACTACATTTTTATTTTGATATTAAAAGTTCTTCACATGTTACAACTACGCTTTACAATACTATACACCACTGTCTCCCCCCCCCCCCCTCCCAGGGGAGTCGCGACGTCTCGCAGGACGAAGTACTCTCACCGTAAAGCAACCACAGTTCAGTAATGCAAAAACGTGAGCATAAGTGATATTTATAGAAAACTAGCTGTAAACCCGTCGTTGTCCGGGTATTTATTTATTTCTACCTTGAGTTAGTACTTCTCCTATCCCTTCTCTTTCTGTCCATCTCCTTTTATCTATAAAGATGTTATATTTATCGGAGACTATACAGGGTGAATCTCCTAACACTTGCACCGCAGATAATGCGGAAACGGAAAGTGTCATTGATGGGCGGTTAAAAAAAAAAATAAATAAAAAAAAAAAAATAAATAAATAAATAAAATTAAAAAAAAATCAAATGTTTGTAAATCTATCGGTCCAAACTGCGTGGTCATCAGTCAGTAGGTTACAAACAACTTAAACCTAAGTAAACTGTCCTAAGGACAACACACACACCCATGCCCCAGGGAGGACTCGAACCTCCACGGCGAGCAACCGCGCGCTTCGCAACGAGACGCTTTAGACCGCTCGGCTCTTCCACCGTCGCACGGTTTTCACAGAATGGATTGGTAGCCAGGGGTCCTATATTTAGCCAACAAAAAGATTGTAACATTACTCAGAAAGTGTATTTTTTTATGGAACCATACAGTTTTTTTTAATGGAAGAATGGTTGTTATTCTCATGCACTGGAATTCTTAACACCAGCTGTGTACAAAGAATTGTGAATGAAATTTTTATCACGTTTAGTTTGGCAGTTACAACTGTTCAAAGTTTCGGGAGCGGAGGCTGCAATAGCGTAGCTAACTGGCCGAGTGGCTAGCCCCTGGGGCACTGCCCACTGTCTCATGACCACCAGCCAGTCAGCTACGCTATCGCAGCCTCCGCCCCCGAATCTTTCAATGGTTGTAGCTGCCAAACTAAACGTGATACAATTGTCATTCAAACTTTTCCCACCCCTTCCCAGAGTTGTAGAGGTCACCGCAACTGCTTAGAAAGCGGGAGATCCGGGTTCGAATCCCGGCTGGGTACACATTTTCAGCTTTTTGCGCATTCTCAGTTGATGTCATATAGTCTGTGAATATGAAAGAATATCAACTGCAGGAGCAGAAGTGACGTCTCTTCTTTCGGAACAGACGCCACATATATAAGAATGTATGAACGTTACGTATCATTTGTATTTTGATTACTACTTTCGTTTGGCCAGCTGCATTGGCCGAGCGGTCTGCGCCGTGCCCACCTCGGGCATGGATGTTTGTGCCGTCTTTTGTATAAGCTAGTTCATAAGTAGTTTGTAAGTTTAGGGACTGATGACCCCGCAGTTAAGTCCCATAAGCTATACAAACATTTGAACATTTTGAACTTTTGTTTGTTTGGATACTGCACTTGAAATTTTATACAAGACACATCTATTTCTTATATATTCTGCAATAAATCTAACATGTTTTTATAGAACAAAGAGATGGGCAGAGGGATAAAGAATAGGAGAAGTACTAACTCAAGGCTTGAATAAATAAATACCCGGGAAACGTCGGGTTCTCCGCTAGATAGACACAAATGTCATATCAAAATTACTGGCGACGGGGTAAACGAAGATAAGGAATTCTATTGCTTTCGGGACAAATAGCATGGCAACCCAAACAAGGAAAACATTAAAAGCAGACTGGCTGCGCATATAGAGTTTGCCCGACGAAAGAATATTTTCAAGTATCAAACAACAGTAAATCTGTGGAATGGAATTCTTAACGAGTATATTTGAAGTGGATCATAGTAGGTGAATCATGAACAGCAAGAGAAACTGCGACAGATGAGAAGCGAAGCATTCGAGATGTGTTGTAAAAGGACGCTGAAAAAATTGAATGGTCTGGTAAATAAGGAACCAGGAGGTTCACCGCAGAAGCAGCCCAGAATGGAATACAGGGAAAACTCCGACATCCGTTGAGGTATGGGGTAACGGCCTCCGTGCTACTAGCGTAGCTCCAGAAGGAGACTGCTGCAGCGAAAGACCGAGACTGGGGTAAATTAAACAAATAAGTGCTATTTAGAGATGAAAAAATGAGGGAGAATAATTGCTATCTTGATATAACTGTTAAAATTAAAAAGAGTCCAGGTCGCTAAATTCGTGTTTTTATTTCATGAGCGCTAAAACGTTTACGTTTTCGATGCCATTAATGCGTCATAAACGGATGTATTGCAAAGTAGAATAATGACCATTCAAAGAAACAATCACCGAGCGGAACAACACAGACAGCTTCCTACGTCTTTCAATGACGTCACTTTCCACTTGGCCTTCTCGATTTTTCTGATACTATCACCATGATGAGGCATATTCATTAATGCCACCATGCGAAAGGAATGTTGAAAGGCTCTTGAGCTTCAACCAAAATTCAAAATACTATATGAAAATTCCACGCAAACCGCTGTTGGCGCTAATTAATCCAATCACACAGAGTTTTAGGGGAAAAATACCTACTGGAAATGTAATTAATTAGCAGTATTATTACTATTAGAGTCGTTTGTATCGCCCACTACTGGACAACTAAATACTGTTTGTACACCAGCAACGTTCTCTTTTTCCAGCGAAAATTAAATTACAATTAAAGTTTCACCTTGTGAACACTAATATTTTAAAAACACATTTAAAAATGAAATTCCTGTTATGATGACGTGTACTAATTAATCGTATTCAAGTGAAATAAATATCTAGCGCATTTTAAAATCCTCTTTGATAAATTTATATTCATCCAATATACGTATATCTCCATATCGGTGTAAAATGAATTTTTACTGTACACTGTACACACCAAATACAGCTAAGGTTCACAAAAATACACACAATAAAGAAATCTCTTTACTAAGCAACAATAACAAAAAAAAAAAAATAATATTACATTAATAATTGTCACCCGTTTAACGAAATTTGTACATGCCACTTGTAGTTCCTCTTGAAGATTCTACTTAACCATTGTACCGCATTTGTCCATTGAGAGCAATAGGCCATTGTTAGGACTTCTCAACTTAGCAAAAGAATCGTTTGCTAACAGAGCACTTGAGTTCCTCGTCAAATTGAAACCTTTGTACAAGGAGCAACATTGTTATACGCAAGAAGAAGAAATGGCCACACGTAGCGGCATCTGGACTCTAAGGTGGATGGCCGAAAGTTTTTCAATGGAAGAAATACTGAACCTCATACTTGGAGCTGTCTGTGAAAGAAAGGGCACTGTCTTATTCTTGGAATACTATCAAGGAACAGTACGTCGCAAAGATTTACGAGTCCTCACTACGGAAATTCAAATGAATAAGTGCAAGATGGGAATCACTTCATAACTACAGCATTTCAGTGAAAGAGAGATCTGAGAAAATATATAATTTAGTTCAGAAAAACGCCTGTGGACTTATATTTTCACTCTCCAGCGGAGCGTGCGCAGATTCGAAACTTCCTCGCATACCAGAAGTGAACCGGTCCGGGAATCCCACCGGGGACTTTTGTCTTTCGCCTTCCTTTTGAAGTTTTCATAGAGTCTACTTCGATTAAATCAAAACAGTTTTTTTGAGCACGAAAAATTGGTCAGTTTAGGGGTAGTTGCTTCCCTAACTGTCACTTCCCTTGCATTATACCTAGGCCGAGGTTCGTCTTTTATGAAAAGATACTTTCATACCAAAACTCATTAAAATCGCTACACTAATCTCTAAGTTGTCGCTATTTTCCAATTTTAGCCCCAATTTTGGAGGGATTATCCTATTTTAGCCCCAATTTTGGAGGGACCTTTTCACCGCTTAAATATGTTTTTCCGCCACAAAAGAAAAAAAAGTGTCCCATAGATTTTCAGGTATTATAACATATCCAAATTTCATAAAACTCGGAGAGTGACACTTGGGTACGTTTCCTTGTAAGTGTGCGGTAAAACAGCGTTCAACAGTCTCCATCAGAACTAGAATCGTTCACAACGAATAAAGCTTGCCTCTATGAGAAAACTCAATCAGAACAATTTCAGATATAGCGCTAAAGGCAAACTGTAATTTCACGTTATCGTTGGTGACTAACTCTAACACTGGGCAGTTATTACACCAACTGCCCTGTTAGGAACCAATCAGGAGTCCTGCTTGGCACTTAATTGCAGGATATTAACGAAACCAGCAGATTCCAAGGGGAAAATAAAATCAAGAAAAAAAATTATAGTGAATAAAAAAGTTAATATTATATCAGACATACATAACAAGGTATTAGATTTTCAACAATTCAATTAAGTTGATAAAAACAGCAATGTAAGTAACTTTTATTTAGAATTTAAAATTGAAGATTATTGCCTACGACGGAACTGGAACCCACGAACTCTAGCACAAGAAGCTATGACTTTATTATTGTGCTGGACAGTCACCTTCTAATGCTTACTACACATTCAGGTACAACCATATGCTCCGAATCGTGATGCCGTTCCGCGTCGGGGATTCAAATCCCCCCACGGACATGGATATTTGTGTCGTAAGGTAGTTCATAAGTAGTTTGTAAGTTTAGGAACTGATGACCCTGCCGTTAAGTCCCTTAAGGTTAACAGACATTTGAACATTTTTTGACCTTGAAAAAATACGTGTATCAAAAAATATGAACTTCTTTAAACAAAGTGTTTGGATAGGTATTTACATTGGCAGTGCACCTATTTACTTCACGATATATAAGTTCCTTTCTCGGTGAATACAGAATGTACCCTCAGTTGTTCTTTGTCTTTCGATGCTCGGATTTATGGGAAGACTCGAAATATCTAGAGTCCATTGTATCGAGTTCAGTTTATTTTTTTTTCAGTTCGTTTCGGCCCACTAGGGACCACGAGGCTCGTCTTAACTCTCAGCTAGGGTCTTCTGCTTTTTCTTGGCCCAGTACGCCTTCATCTTCTGGCTGTGAGTCTGATTTCTCTCTCCCGTCCATTTAGGTCTGGTGGGAGATAGTGGGGAGACTCCCTGTAGGATGACCTGACGGTATTGCGTTCGGTTCTCGGTTATCTGTAATGGGATCTGCAGTTCCTATAAGTCTGATCTAACAGAGGTGAACGACTTGGTTTTGGACGCCTTTTCCCTGCTTGCCACTGTGAGGATGTTCATGGTGAGCCTTGAGCGAATCAGGCGGGTCATGTGCCCGTAGAAGGTCAGCCGCCTTTTCCTCACACATGTGACTATGTCTTCCTGGAGTTCATACAGTTCGTTATTGTGCCTGATTCTGAAAGTACCGTCTTCCTCTCTTATGGGTCCTAATATTCTCCTCAGGATCTTCCTCTCTTTAATTTGTAGTTTCCTGAGTGGGCCCTATCGATTCATCAAGAGACACTCGGAGGCATAGTGTGCAGAGGGTCTTACTGCTGAGTTGTAATGCTTCAGCTTTATGTTGTTGGAGGTATAAATGTTCTTACAGGAATGATAGGCCCTCTCTAACTTGGTGCACCTGGCGTCTATGGCCAAGGTTTCGCTTGCTCAAATCCATTCTCCCAAGTACTTGACTGCAGGAACTTTACAGATATTATTGTTTCCTAGTGGGATTTTAGAAGAAGCCTGTGATGAACTCAGTCTTCTGTATGTTGATTTTCAAGCCGGTTTTTACTGCAACATTGTAAAGGCTCTATAGTTGATGAGTAGCCTCCTCCATACTGTTGGCCAAAAGGGTAAGATCATCAGCAAAGGCTAGACATGGTACAACGAGGTTATCTTTCTTGTAGCCAAGCTTCAGTCCTGCTTCTGGTGATAATGTGGAAGTCCATTCTCTGACGATTCTTTCCAGAACGCAGTTGAAGATGATGCACAAGAGGTCATCCACCTGCCCGACTCCTGTCTGGATGGGAAAGCTCGCGGAGACTTCACCCCTAAACTTGACTTTGGAGGTGGTGTTATTCATGGTAGCCTGGACCAGTCTGGTAGTCTTCTCATCTAGGCCTAGTTCCCACTTCTTCTCTAAATTACAATCAAGAGAATAGAATACAATTCGCCTCGCATGCCATCTTCTATGGACTCCTGTTTAGGTCTAAGGCGCCTCGCTGCGGAGCGCGCGGTTGCTCGCCGTCGGAGGTACGAGTCCTCCCTGGGGCATAGGTGTGTGTGTTGTCCTTAGGTTAGTTTACGCTACTTTAAGTAGTTTGTAAGCTATGGACTGATGACCAAGCAGTTTAGTCTGATAGATTTACAAACATTTGAACATTTTTCCTGTTTAGGCTTAAACACACTAAATATAAACATTATGAGAGTAAAGCCCCACTTTCATAAAAACACAAATCGCGATACCCTCACCTCCCTCCCCCCCATTTCAACCCAATTAAACCTGCATTTACTCATCTGAAAAAATATCTTAACACCCTGTTCACGAAATTAAATATTTCTCTCTCTCTCTCTCTCTCTCTCTCTCTCTCTCTCTCTCTCTCTCTCTCTCTCACACACACACACACACACACACACACACACACACACACAGACACACTAATGTTGAATTAAGTCGTATTTATGTATTATAACGTTGGCAACAACCACAGACTACACACCAAAAAAATGAACAGACGAAAACATAGCCACACTGTAGTGAAATGATAAATAGACAGGCATTCCACTTATAACAGGTGATATGTAATCTGTATACCTTTAAAAAAGTGAAGTGATGTGATGTGCTAAGATTAAAAAAAAAAACACCCGAAAAGTGCTGTGCACAGCCCTCACACACACGCCAGGAAAAAACGAACTCCAGCCAACAAGACAGAGCAACAGTAGTAACATGGAAAGAAGAGACATGGACACCGGAAGTTGACCGAATATTAAGTTAAAATCACTTAGGCCTAACATGCAAAATGTTTTTTAAAAACTGTTTTTAATCTATTTATCGAGAACAAACTGCAAAAGCCTTTGTATCATTTACAGACCACAGTAGATGCTTTCAAAATAAAAAAGCGAAACGCGTCTGGTGTAAAGTAAATCTTCTAATTGCAGTCAGCATAAGACAGATTACCTTTTATAATCAATTTTAACAGCTGCTGCGGAATATGTCCACACAACCGAACACTAAAGTAGGCTTATACAAAAAGGAGATCTTGCGGAAAGTGGAGAAACTAGTGATTTGTGTCGTAATGTATATTTGCCTGAAATTTTAATTTAATTACCCAAGGTTCGGTTATTTTTTGGGTTTCGGCCGAAACTACTAGAGGAGTCGAATAATCGATTACGATTTCGGGCGCAAATCATGTTTTGTCGGGCTCTAGTTAGTAGTATATCATTTGAAAGAAGAATGCCCTCAGGTTCTCGAAAATGCAGGAAGAAAGCCTGGGCGCCTGTGTGAGGAGACTGCAGGAATGCCACGGAAGCTGGGCGCAGCTACACGAGGAGCGGCCCTGTTTGAGCCAGCGTCGCCAGCCCGTGGGATTTGTCCCATATCGTGGGACATTTTGACAACTATTTTTCAGAAAGGGACAACGGCCCTTTTTTTTGTAAGCTCGCAAATGTCAGTGGCATGGGCAGTTGGCAATGAAGTTGTAACTTAGCTCATTGTTGTTCTATTCCAGTAGAAAGTTGTGTCAAAATTTCAAAACATTCGGTGAAGAACTTTCAAAACATTGGGTGAAGAACTTTTGGAGATTTGCGGCTTTTGTCATTTGCGAGCGTGAAAGTCAAAATATGGAAAGATTAATCTTCAAAACTCACAACCACCAACTGCGAACCAAATTCCTAAACATGCAAAAACACTGGAACTGTGATTGCGACTGTTTGACTCGTTTTCTAGGGGATGATATCACACGTTCGCAGCTTTCCTTCCCTGCATATGATTAACACAACAATACATAATAAAGTCAAGTTCATGAGAGAAAGGGATGTACTAACTACTATTTTTGAAAACACGTGAAAGTTCACTTGATGTTGTTTATTTCACAATATTAGAACCCTGTGGCTGATATGTCTGTACGTCGACACATTTATCAAATAAAGTTATAGCTCGTGAGCCCTCAGACAAAATGAATATTTGTCGCAAATTGTTTTCACACCATGTGGCTGTCTCAAACACCGTTTATGTTCATGCCTATGCGACGACACGTGTTACATTAACAAATCACAGTCAATTTAATTCAATGCGATGCACACCTTGTTCCACTGGCTAAATATTCACAAACACACAGTAGCACTCGATTTAACTTGGTACAGTCTACGACGAGCAACCACATGTGGCAATTGCCACACAAACATCTATAGTCTCCACCTGGAGATCCACATGCCGACCGTGGAGAGCGACGCCTTGCCCGGCCAGCTACACCACTCGCTCCTGACTCACCGACTACCTGGGCCGCGCGCGCGCTCGCGCCAAAAGCCCAACTGCTGGGTTTTTTCCCTATGTCAGCAATTTCCCCATGTGAACTGTTCTAACCGATTTGCCAACGTACAGCGCTCAGCCAATACATTTCTAAAACTTTACTTAAAATCAAAATAATTACACTACACATTAAATAAATTGTCTTCTTAGGTTTTTATATTGGTATAAACATCCTTTGTACTATTTATCATAATCGTACAATTTCTTATGTCACAGATAAGTGATTTAACTGAATACTTCAAGATAAAATAACAAGATTTATTGAAAATAAAATGAGAAATAGTTAATATATTATTTTTATAAACAAACATTGACATGCTAGTTGTGTAACTGTCTTGTATTCATTGATAATTTATTACTTTTCATTGTCAATTAAACATATTACGCCAGATGTGACTATATCAGCTAATGTATTGTTTATTTATCAACAGGCTATTTTGTAATGAGGGCCTTAAAGGTTCCTAACTGCAACGTATTACTTCAAATGCCAGTAGTATTCGAATATTTTATTTCACGCTGTGCACTGAACTGTGCCTGGTACTCGCCATTGTCCCTCTCTCCCCTCACCGGAAACGAAAACTGGAAAATCCTAAGCTGGAACAAGCCACCAACGTCGGCCTGCTCGCTGGCCTCCCATCAGCTACAAGCACACAGCAAATCTCAACGTGGAGAATTTCTACCTATGGCCTAACTATAAATGTTGTCATCCAACTGTGTACAAACATTTCTACCATAATTAATAAGATTAAAATTGTGTACGATTTAGTGCATTGGCATGGTCAATGTTTGCAGTGAACTTCATACTGTTTAATTATCAAATGCTATTAATTACCAGTATTTCTATTGGGTGGTAATCTCACAGTGTTTTATATAAAGTATTCCTAGACGCGAAGAAGACCTCTCACGCGCGTCGTTTGGTGATGATCGTGTGCTCAGCCGCCGCTTTCGTCATGCTTGGCCTCCCAGGTCCCCAGACCTCAGTCCGTACCATTATTGGCTTTGGGGTTATCTGAAGTCGCAAGTGTATCGTGATCGATCCACATCTCTAGGAATGCTGAAAAACAACATCCGACGCCAATGCATAACCTTAACTCTGGACATGCTTTACAGTGCTGTTCGCAACATTATTCTTCGACTACAACTATTGTTGAGGAATGACAGTGAACATATTGAGCAGTTCCTCTAAAAAACACCATCTTTGCTTTGTCTTAATTTGTTATGCTTATTATGGCTTTTCTGATCATATGTAACGCCATCTTTCGGACCTTTTCTTTTGGTCTACTAAAACCCCATGTCATTCCAAGCATGTGTGTCAACTTTTACCTCTCTATCTACATTATTCCGTGATTTATTAAGTTTTCAAATCTATACTGTCTTTTTGATCACCTGGTACTTCCTCCTTCGACTCCACCTACTCCCTACCGCCGAATTTATGAGTCTCTTGCTTTTTTCCATGCCCAAACATCTAAGCCTACCCGAACCAACTGCTTTATCTACAGTTTTAACTACCAGTTTTTCTTTGATTTCCTCATTGTGGACACCTTCTTGCCATTCTTCACATCTGACAGTATCTCCAATAATCCTTGCAACTTTTCAAATTGCCACGCGGGAGTGGCCGTACGCTCTAAAGCGTCATGTTGCCGAGTGCGTGGTTGCTTTCCGTCGGAAGTTCAAGTCTTCCCTCGAGCATGTGTGTGTCTGTGTGTGTATGTGTGTCTAACCTTACCATAGGTTCGTTTTAGTAGTTTCTAAATCTAGGGGCTTATGATCGCTTACGTTTCGTTTCATAGCTTCTTTATTTATTTATTTTTAATTTTCAATTTTTTAAGATTTTTTTTAACTTTCATATCTGTATCTTAAGCCTCATTAATCAGGTAGATGTTATCCATTCAACTTTTACTCCCATACAACAGTATTGGTCGAAACGCCGAACAGAGCATTGATAACTTGTTCTTACAGAGTTCCTTCTTGCGCGAAAGCGTAGATCGTAGCCGAGCACTCACTGCATTTGCTTGCTACTCCTTGATTCCATTTGCTTAGATTACGTCACCATCCTGTGAGAAAATATTACCTAAGTACTTGAAACTGTGCAACTGTAATATGTTCCTCCTATTTTCCATACAATATCTTTGTTACAGACGTTTTTTTCCTTTTGGAGATCCTGATCTTCAACCATAACCCTTACACCTCTGAATTTGCTCTAGTATATTAGTTTACAGCCTTCCATTCAAATCTAAAAATGTTCAAATGTTTGTTAAGCTTAAGGGACTTAACTGCGGGGTCATCAGTCCCTAAACTTACAAACTACTTATAAATTAGCTTATACTAAACACAACATAAACATCCATGCCCGATGGAGGATTCGAACTTCCGACGGGGAACGACCTCCTGCATCGGAGCATACTGCCTCAATGCGCTCGGCCACTCCGCCACGGCTTCAAATCTACCATCACCACTAAGTTGTCCATATATGCCAGACTGCTTATTTTTTACTGTTGTCAAATAATCAGTGTAATATCTTCAAAGCATTGTATGTTCCATTAAATTTCGTAAATTGTCAGGTGCAATTGGTAGCTGGTGATAGCGTTCGCTGACGTGCGTATGTCTGTGAAACGTTTTTTCCGCCTCAGTGTAAAACCATGGTGCACAGTTTTCCTTCTCCTCTGTAGCTCCTCTGCTACAAATTTAAATTTCAAGTCACCCGATGTGCTTGGATGTGTGTGTGTGAAGAAAGCTACATCCTTCTCCGTATTTAGTTTTTTTTTTTCCTATGGGACTTAACTACGGGGTTATCAGTCCCTAAACTTACAAACTACTTATCAACTAGATTATCCTAAAGGATGTCACAAATATCCATGCCCGAGGGGGGATTCGAACCCCCGACCATAGTGGCCGTGCAGACCGTGACTGAATCGCCTCAGTCCCCTCGGCCACCGGGGCCGGCCGTATTTAGTTTCTCTGTAAGATTTCTTTCAGTCTTACAGCCAAAGGTGACTGCAAGATATTCAACATTTTTTTTTTTTAGTTAGTCTTACAATAAAAATTAAAAGTACAGAACTACACGTATTTTCAAAAGTTTGCAGAGAAAACACACTGCGGCGTGCCAGTCACGGTCTGCTCGGCCGCTGCGGCGGGGGTTCGAATCCCCCCTCGGACATGGATGTTTGTGCCGTATAAACTAGTTCATAAGTAGTTTGAAAGTTCAGGGACTGATGACCCCGTAGTTGAGTCCCATAAGTTCTACAAACATTTGATTTGAGAGAACACACTAGTTCTTCTTGTGCAAAGTCAGCTTTGGGGGCACACTTAAAAGAAACAGGTCGTTTAATTACAGATGTAGCCACAAATTTCAAAGTTCTACACCGAGAGGAAAAAGAGGCGATATTAAATATTTTCAGAGCTTTAAAAAATAACCCCGAAAATATCCTTAACTGCCAAGCAGAATTACGCCACGATAAGCTACTGGCTAATGTTGATTAGCTAAAGAGAGGATGTATTTTAACTTTTCTAGGGTTTCATCGAGCAATTATTATTTTTATGCATAGAATTTTAGGCCTGTTAGACCTTGAGATGGAAACTGCTGAGTATGAAATCTTAGACAACTTACTGAAATGAGAAGCCATCGGGAGTTATCGGCTCATGAAGCTGACTGTGCGTTCTTTCTGTCTATGGCCCCAGAATACTTTTGTGGCCGGCGTGAAAGAACTAACAAGAAGACATTCAGGTCTTCGGAATTCAGTTTGGGATGAGACTCGGCATCTTTGTTGTACACATCAAGCGTGTCCTCTCAGAGAAGTATATATACATGTGCCCGTCTATTCAGAAAGAACAGACGTCACTTCTGATCTTACATATTCATAGAATACATGACATCAACTGCGAATGCGCGAAGCTGAAAATGTGTACACAGCCGGGTTCCAATCCCGGCTGGGTACACATTTTCAGCTTTACGCATTCGGAGTTTATGTCATATATGCTATGAATATCTCGGAGAAATTTTAAAGCCCACTGTCCGAGGAAAAGAGCTCCTAAGTTAAAGCGCAACTCAAATACATGTTATGTACTAGTAAATGCGACACTCTAATGCAGTGTTTGGAAATAGCTCTTGTAGAGTTACTGTCTTGCGTATGATCAAGGTACGATCCTATGTATGAGAACGTTTATTTTTATTATATAAAATATTAAAACAAATATAAATAAAATTAGAAATATAATATATTATCAGTTACATCGTAAAATAATTCATTTATGAAATGACGGTTGTAGGTAATTAAAATTTTAATTACAATACAAAGCCGAATAATTCCAATTGCATTTTACATTTAATGTAGGTAGATTAATGCGTTAAATAGTATTGTCATTAAAATTTTATTACAAAGTTAGGCGATACCGTAAGCTGTGGAAAAATTGTAAATATTCATTGTAAATTCGTTAAACCGGTTTCTTCGTGGAAAAGGAGAGTTAAATGTTGCCCAATTGCTTGTATATAAACAGACAATCAGGATGAATCATGACTGCATATAAGTACTTAGTCCATAGTCCTTCATCAGCTGTCATCGGCAATTTTTAAGGAAATTATTCGATATGCCTTGTTTGCTTACAGGCTTTCAGGAATGTCAACGAAGTATGGTTTTCCTCATTTTCCTTTTTTTCTTTTTTAAGAATAAGCAAGAAACGTTGATCGTTGTTCCTGTAAACAATCGTCCTTCACTAACTGTGCAAAATGCTTAACTTTTTATTTTTGTTTTAGATCTTTTTATGACTATTGTCGTTGTTGTGGCTACACAAAAAATACTAAATAGACAATTAAACATGATATTGCGAAAAATTTTATATAATTGAAACTGCATCCGGAAAATGATGGCAGAGGTAATTAATTTATCTACGTTACAAGTGCATTTGAAATTATTCAACTTACTAAAAAAAGAAAACATGAGTGTAATTTCGATTTTATGTACTTGTGACACCCATTTCAAAAACCAACTTAAACGATTTATGGTTTAATCGATAATACTTTAGGTAATAAACTTTATTTAAAAGTCATTACAACATTTAAAACAAGTATTAAAAACGTGCTTCTTAAGGGTAGGTTCGAACACAGAGCGGCCACAGGACACGTGATTTCCCTACCACACAAGCTGTACGACCGTCAGGCAGCTAAGCTTTCTGTGCTATATGGGCTGCGGTTGAAACTGTGGAGTCCTTTCTCTTGCAATTTTTTGGTTAGTGCGCTATTTTTGACGTATACTACTAACATGCGAAATCTCATCAAAATGTGCAAATGTTTGTAAATCTTATGGGACTTAACTACGGGGTCATCAGTCCCTAAACTTACAAACTACTTATGTACTACTTACGAACTAGCACGGCACAAATATCCATGCCCGAGAGGGGATGCGAACCCCCGACCGTAGTGGCTGTGCAGACCGTGACTGAAGCGCCTCAGTCCCCGCGGCCACCGCGGCCGGCGCGAAATCTCATCCCAAACTGAAATTCCGAAATCTGAAGGTGTCCTTGTGAGCTAAAATTTCTGAGCAGCTGGCTGAAGGGGGAAAAATGAATTTTCTTTATCTCCTCACTGTAGGTGTGGATAGCTTTTTCGAAATCTGAACCATTCAGAAATCCAAACTGTGTTCTGGTCAATATTTAACTGTGGTCAGGTGGTTAAGAATTTTCGACAATGATGGCAAAAGTGAAAACGGTCTGTAGTTTGACGGTATCTGTGTACCCCTTTTCGTGAATAGAGGTTTAATATCCGCAAACTGTAGCCAGTCGGGAAATATCTCAGTTGTAATAAACTGGTTCCACAAATGACTTAAAATTGTACGTAACTCACAACAACATGCCTTCATTAACTTTGTTGATTTTTCATAGTAATCACTAGAATGGTTTTTAAATATTTCATTATGGAAGTTATCCTCTGTGGTGAAGTAAGTGATATATTCATTTACTTTAAGTTGCCTGTAATAGAACACTACTTGTTGTGTATACCTTATCTAGTCTTCCCATATTTAAACAGTTCAATATAATTAAGCTCGCGAAATACTTATTTTATTTAAAGACGACAGGTTATATTAAATGTTATAAGTTGGTCATCCTTTTTTTTTTTTTAATTTTCTATCTATCCCACGGATATTCGGCATCTCAAATTCAACATGTTCAAATATTTGTAGAACGTATGGGACTTAACTACGGGGTCATCAGTCCCTAAGTTTAAAAACTACTTGTAATCTAACTTATACTAAGGACGGCACAAATATCCATGCCCGAGGAGGGATTCGAACACCCGACCGTAGTGGCCGTGCAGACCGCGACTGGCGCGCCGCAGACCACTTGGCCACCGCGGCCGGCATTCCGCATCTCACTTCTTTTGTACAACCGTGTTGAGTTATTAATAACATATTTCATAAGTGAATGAAAATATTGTGAAGCGAATGTGAATATCCCTATATCCTTAAAATAAATGTGTGAAGTATGATCTTCGGTTGGTTTTAGGAATTATTCTGATTACACAGTTTTTCTTGGAAGGATGTTTTTTTAGTCGGTGACAAATCACCCCAAAATATGATATCGTACGAAACAAGTGTAAAGAGGCAAAGTAAGCTAATTTAGTGACGTGTTTATCAAGAAAATTAGGAATAAGCAGATGAAGTCAAACGTTTCAGCAGATCATCAATGTGTTTTTTTACACTGTATTCTCTCGTCAGTACACATGCGTAACATTTTTTTAATATTCTACTTCAGCTACAGACTACTGTTCGGAGTCTATATTTATAAACGATGTTATACTATATACTGTACAGAAATGACAGGTTCTTGTATGTACCCTTGTCGACATAGTGAAAAATATTGCCCTCCTAGAACGAAGATTTCATGACAAAACGTACATTGCTTCGCGGTTTCATGGTTTCGAAACCACAAATGGTACGGTTTCATTCGTATCGAAACCGAGAGATGTTTCAGTTTTCCCATCTCTAATGGTGTGAACTCTTCCAGTTAGGTGAGAATCGGCGTTCCCCCCTCCACGCTGTGCCGGACTTCCCCCTCCCCCCCCGCCACCCCTACGCTTCACTCTCGCCTCCCGAGCCTTCGTCGTCGTCGCTGGCGCGTGTTCGGTTGCGTTGCGTGGCGCCTGCCGGCCGGCCGTACTGCTACTGCTATTGTTTCGGCAAACAAAGCGCCACTCTGCGCCACGGATTCCGCCCCCTCCCCCACCCCTCCGCTCCCCCACCCGCCACTTGGCCGGCCGGTCGTCGGCTGAGTGCTCTCCAGTCTCCGCGACGAGAAAACGTGGCGCTAGCGAGAGGCGACCGCCCTACCCACACTCTACCAGACAGCGCCTCCGCTCAAACCAGTGTTGCCAGCCTCTGAAGTTCAAAAGTCCCATCCAGGAATTCAAAATGTCCCTTTTCAGCGTAAAGTGCTCCACGGCAAACAAAAACATGAGATCAAAAAAAAAAAAAAAAAAAAAAAAAAAAAACACCTCCGTCAAACATACAGCCAAGTTCAGTGGTATGTTCAAAATCTTATATCTACGAAATGAGCACCGCCGCGTCCCACGTACCACTTCGTGGGTCATTTGCGAGGTAATGTGTAAGATTACCGCCCAATAGAAATACTGGTAATTAATAGCATTTGATAATTAAACAGTATGAAGTTCACTGCAAACATTGACCATGCCAATGCACTAAATGTTACACAATTTTAATCTTATTAATTATGGTAGCAATGTATGTACGCAGTTGGGTGACAACATTTATAGTTAGGCCAAAGGTAGAATTTCTCCATGTTGAGATTTGCTGTGTGCTTGTAGCTGACGGGAGGCCAGCGAACAGGCCGACGTTGGTGGCTTGTTCCAGCTTAGGATTTTCCAGTGCGTTTCCGGTGAGGGGAGAGAGGGACAATGGCGAGCGCCAGGCACAGTGCAGTGCACAGCGTGAAATAAAATATTCTAATACTACTGGCATTTGAAGTAATACGATGCAGTTAGGAACCTTTAACGCCCTCATTACAAAATAGCCTGTTGATAAATAAACAATACATTAGCTGATATAGTCACATCTGGCGTAATATGTTTAATTGACATTGGAAAGCAATAAATTACCAATGAATACAAGACAGTTACACAATTAGCATAGCAATGTTTGTTTATAAAAATAATATATTAACTATTTCTCATTTTATTTTCAATTAATCTTGTGTATTTTATCTTGAAGTATTCAGTTAAATCACTTATCTGTGATATAAGAAATTGTACGATTATGATAAATAGTACAAAGGATGTTTATACCAATATAAAAACCTAAGCAGACATTCATTTAATGTGTAGTGTAATTATTTCGATTTTAAGTAAGGTTTTAGAAACGTATTGGCTGAGCGCTGTACGTTTGCAAATCGGTTAGAACAGCTCACATGGGGAAGTTGATGACATAGGGGAAAAAACCCGGCAGTTGGGCTTTTGGCGCGCGCGAGGGCAGGAAGTGACGAGTCAGGAGCACGTGGGGTACCTGGGAGGGCGGCGTCGCTCTACATCAGTCGGCATGTGTATCTCCAGGTGGAGACTTTAGATTTTTGTGTGGCAATCGCCACATGTGGTTGGTCGTCGTAGACTGCACCAAGTTGAATCGAGTGCTACTGTGTGTTTGTGAATATTTAGCCGGTGGAACAAGGTGTGCATCGCATTGAATTAAAGTGACTGTGATTTGTTAATGTAACACGTGTCGTCGCATAGGCATGAACATAAACGGTGTTTGAGACAGCCACATGGTGTGAAAACAATTTGCGACAAATATGCATTTTGTCTGAGGGCTCACGAGCTATAACTTTATTTGATAAATGTGTCGACGTACAGACGTATCTGCCACAGGGTTCTAATACTGTGAAATAAACAACATCAAGTGAACTTTCACGTGTTTTCAAAAATAGTAGTTAGTACATCCTTTTCTCTCATGAACTTGACTTTATTATGAATTTTTTTGTTAATCATATGCAGGGAAGGAAAGCTGTGAACTTGTGATATCATCCCCTAGGAAACGAGTCAAACAGCAGCAATCACAGTTCTAGTGTTTTTACATGTTTAGGAATATGGTTTGCAGTTGGTGGTTGTGAGTTTTTTAAAAATTAAATTTTCCCTATTTTAAACTCTCATCCCGATCTTCACTCTCGCAACACTTCATTCAGTCAAGATCGCTAAAAATTTATTTTCGTTCCTTAACCGGTTTCGGTGAGCTCAGTCACAATCACTTAGCGTCATGATTATATGAGAAATTTTACTGCGCTGTAGGACGCTTTTCTGCTTTTGGAACTTTGCTTCTTTGCTTAGGACAAGACCACATTTTATTCATTATGACCAACCACCCACCCTGTGATGAAAAAGTTTAACAAGATTTATACGTTTCTATTTTTACATATAACGCTAAGTGATTGTACTGGACTTTCTGAAGTTGGTGACTGAGCTCACCGAAACCGGTTAAGGGACGAAAATAAATTTTTAGCGATCTTGGGTGAATGAAGTGTTGTATATAAACTGTTGATTAATCTCCAGTGGCGGAAAATGCCTTTTAACTATAGCAATATTTTGTTGTTGCTTTTTGGCTTCCAATAAAACCCCATGTCATTCCAAGCTTGTGTGTCAATTTTTATCTCTTTGTCTACATTACAGCGTGATTTATTATGTTTTTAAATGTATACTGACGTTTTGATCACCTGGTACTTCAATTCGGTCAAGTTATTTTGAAATAGCAGAGTTAACAACGCGTGAGGCATCAATATTAGCACTTGATAAGGGGTTGTCGAAGGTTATTATTAAGAGATTGTGCTGCAGAGTGCTCGCTGAAAAGTATAGGCCTAATCAGTCTTAAATGATGAATTTATCAATACGTTTTCGCAATAGCGAATTGCGTCACTGTGTAAGGTATAGATATTCTACCAAACGGTGACATATGAAAATTTGTGCCAGGTCGGGACTCGAACCTGGGTTTTCCGCTTTTCGTGAGCGGTCGCCTTAACCACTAAGCTACCCGAACACGACTCCAGGACCGTTCCAAACTTCGTTATGCCACACTGACTGCACTTATGAGTCAACTACATTCATCCCTTGGCACTCGCAATGACGATAACAGCGTAGGTTAATGCCTCGTTGTTCTCATTCTGCCTGGTGCGGGAATACAAATTAAGCTGCAGGTGCTAAGGGATGAATGTAGTTGACTCAAATGTGTGCAGTCACTGTGGCATATGGAAGTTCGGGACGGTCCTGGAGCTGTGTTCGGGTAACCTAGTGGTTAAGGCGACCGCTCGCGAAAAGCGGGAAACCCGGGTTCGAGTCCCGGCCCGGCACAAATTTTCATGTCACCATTTGGTAGAACATCTATACCTTATACAGTGACGCAATTCGCTATTGCGTAAAAGTATTGATAAATATATCAACACTGTAAATTGTCACCATACAGTAATTTAAATGATGAGGTGATACTGCTTATTTACTGTTGACCGCGGATGGTCTGTTAAATAAGTAGGTTTTCAAAAGGTAGATTTGTGGAGTTGGCGGTAACGGAATCTTCCTGAAACGTGCGCTGTGGAGCGCGAGTGAAAATGTTTCGTTATATTTCCGCTAAAGCACAGGGATACAACATTCTAATACGAGACTGAAACGAAAAATGTTTAATTTATAGAGGGATCAGCTGGACTACGTGAGTATTATTCGTCTATGCGAGACAGATTCCTTCCGTCAATGGCATACGAGCCTCCGGACACACAGCCTATTGGAGAGAGGGACGCGATTCGACGAACGACTGCGCCCTCGCGTTCTGATGGGAAATTAAAAATGTACGCCCGCCCGGAAATTGAATTTGGGAGCGTGTCTTTGGACGGCAGGAAACACACAGGGCGGGAGGGCTGCTATGCTACCCCCGGCACGGATCGAGGCTGAAGCTGAGGCTGCCGCATTGATGGGGGCGGCGGCAGTTCCCGGCTGTACTGGCCGGTTTTAATCACGGAACAGGTGCGGCCACTGTGCCCGGATGGTCGAAGCCGCGCACCTCTGGCCTCACCGCTCAGCACTGCACTCTGGCGGCTTACCTCTGCGTATCAGTGGTGGCACGAGCAGTCCTCCCACTGGTTCACTAAACTCCCGGAAAAAGCTTAACGTATATATATATATATATATATATATATATATATATATATATATATATATATATGTGTGTGTGTGTGTGTGTGTGTGTGTGTGTGTGTGTGTGACTAGCTTATTATCAAAGACGGACATCTGTCGTTTGCCAGAAACTGAGAGAAAAGTCATTTTTTATTGCGAAACATAAAGCTAATATATTTACAAGCTGATTTGAGCAATATCAACCTTAATACTCGAGGATTTATACCTGGAAGTAGCTAATATCAATTTGATTACTCAAGCACTTTCAAATTGTGTTTGAAAATACAGATGTCCGTCTTTGATCCAAAAACGTGTAGGTGTCCGCTTTTGATGTGAACACGCTATAAGATGTTCGTTTTTTGAAACACAGAGATTCGCTTACTGCTGACGAGAATCTTTTACTGGTGTATAATCCGGGAAATCATAGGAATATCAAAAAAAGTGGAAAGTATTGAATTCTGAACTCTATTACACACTGGAAAAATGAAGAACTACAATAATCATAAAAAAGTCTATGTTCAAATGTTCGTATAGCTTATGGGTCTTAAATACAGGGTCATCAGTCCCTAAACTTACAAACTACGTATGAACTAGGTTATACTAAGGACGGCACAAACATCCATGCCCGAGGGGGGATTCGAACCCCCGATCGTAGTGGCCGAACAGACCGTGACTGGAGCACCTGAGTCCCCTAGGCCACCGCGGCCGGCGATTCTAGCGGTTTACCTCTGCGTATCAGTGGCGCCATGTGCTATCCTCCCACTGGTTCACTAAAGTCCCGGAAAAAGCTTAACGTACTACAATATGCACATCTGGCCTTTAAAATTGCTACACCACGAAGATGACGTGCTACAGACGCAATATTTAACCGACAGGAAGAAGATGCTGTGATATGCAAATGATTAGCTTTTCAGAGCATTCACACAAGGTTGGCGCCGGTGGCGTCACCTACAACGTGCTGACACGAGGAAAGTTTCCAACCGATTTCTCATACACAAACAGCAGCTGACCGGCGTTGCCTGGTGAAACGTTGTTGTGATGCGCCGTGTAAGAAGGAGAAATGCGTACCATCACGTTTCCGACTTTGACAAACGTCCGATTGTAGCCTATCACGATTGCGCTTTATCGTATTGCGACATTGCTGCTCGCGTTGGTCGCGATCCAATGACTGTTAGCAGAATATGGAATCGGTGGGTTCAGGAGGGCAATACGGAACGCCGTGCTGGATCCCAAAGGCCTTGTATCACTAGCAGTCAAGATGACAGGCATCTTATAGGCATGGTTGTGCAGCCACGTCTCGATGCCTGCTTCAACAGATGGGGACGTTTCCAAGGCAACAACCATCTGTACGAACAGTTCGACGACGTCTGCAGCAGCAGCTCGGTGACCATGGCTGCGGTTGCCCATGACGGCGCATCACAGACAGGAGCGCCTGCGACGGTGAACGAAACGACGAACCTGGGTGCACGAATGGCAAAACCTCATTTTCCGGATGAATCCAGATTCTGTTTACAGCATCACGATGATCGCATCCGTGTTCGGCGACATCGCGGTGAACGCACATTGGAAGAGTGTATTGGTCATCGCCATCCGGCGTGATGGTATGGAGTCACTCTTCTTCGCATCGACGGCGCTTTGAACAGTGGCCATTACGTTTCACATGTGTTACGACCCGTCGCTCTACCCTTCATTCGATCTCTGCAAAACCCTACATTTCAGCAGGACAATACACGACCGCACGTTGCAGGTCCTGTACGGGCCTTTCTGGATACGGAAAATGTTCGATTGCTGCCCTGGCCAGCACATTCTCCAGATTTCTCACCAACTGAAAACGTCTGGTCAATGGTGGCCGAGCAACTGGCTCGTCACAATACGCCAGTCACTACTCTTGATGAACTGTGGTATCGTGTTGAAGCTGCATGGGCATCTGTACCTGTACACGCCATCCAAGCTCTGTTTGACTGAATGCCCAGGCGTATCAAGGCCGTTATTACGGCCAGAGGTTGTTGTTATGGGTACTGATTTGTCAGATCTATGCATCCAAGTTGCGTGAAAATGTTCTAATATATTTTTTCCAATGAATACACGTTTATCATCTGCATTTTTTTTTTTCGTGTAGCAATTTCAATGGCCAGTAGCATATATATATATATAGTAGAATCCCATTTTACAGTTTTCAAGGGACTTAATGAAAATAGAGTAAAATGCGTGAAATAATGTTTTAAACGGAAAAATATGCTTACCGGATCACCCTTGCATTTTCCTAGTTGATTTGTGATATCTGTACATAATAGGAATCAAAATTGTTGACGTAATTTCATTCATCATAATCGATTTCGTCAGCAAGCCTTTAACTGGCATTCCTTATTTATGTAGTGAAACTGTACAAATTCCGTATTTTGTGTATTTCTTGATGTTTCGCACAACGATATTCAAGAATTTATATACATAAGTATTTTCGTGACATCTGAACAGGGGCGGCATCTCACACTACGTGCCGTGCCCCCTTAAATGTGCAGAAAAAAAATACACAAGAATACCGTCAGTCTCACCGTTGATGAAACTTCACAAAAAGTACTTAGATAAATATTTGCATTCCATAATAAGATTAAATTTTCGAAACGCGTCACTCAAGTCATGAAAAACTACTAGATACGTAAACAAAGCTAAGCTATAATCTGTGTGGTGGCTGATGGGATCGTCGTGAAAACTGGGCAGTGCAAACAAGGAAACACGACACATACCTTTGAATAAACGCAAAGTGTCGAGAAAGTTGACTGTGTAACGTTTATATACACTATACATGAAAGCGAAAGCCATGCCGGCCTCAATTAATGTCAATTACGTCATTTTCTTCTTCATGAGCGAGGTTTCAAACACGTAAAACGCGGGAATAGTGTAAATACGTTAACACAAAAACAGGGACGAATTAAGATTGTGGACGTAGGAAATTTGACGGGACGGACAAAAAATGGTATAAATGGCGGAAAAACGTAAAATTAGGGAACGTAAAAGCCGGATAATGTTCGATTACCTCTTTTGATTTACTTCAAAGAATCTTTTATAGTCAACTGTACACTATATTTTTTTGTTTTATAGCTTTTGTGTGGTTTTTGTAATCGATCATGGAACATTTCTGATGCTATGGGTGTATTTTCGTTTGAAGAAAATTAACTATTGAGAAAACTCACGTTCATTTATCGCTCTTCACATATAGCCATTTGTGCTGTCACTCGATTTTCAATTAGACTTGCTAACGGAAAGTTGCTGAAAGCTCGCCATTTCGCTTGCCTGTCGGGATGCGTTTGTCTTCTACATCCACATCCATACTACGTCAGCCACCAGGTGGTGTGTGGCGGACGGTACTTTGCATACGATTGTCACTTCCTTCTATTCCAGTCGCGTATGGTTGGCGGGGAAAATGGCTATCTGTATACCTCTGTGAGCGTCCTAATCTCTCTGATCTTAGTCTTGTTGTCGCTTATCGATATACACATAGGAAGGAAGCGATATATTGGTTGCCTCTTCATGCAACGTTTGGTGTCGTAACTTCCACAAAAGCCACACCGCGAAACAGAATGCCTCTCTTGCAGCGTATGCCACTGGAATTTCTTAATCACATCTGCGATGTATTCAAGCTTACTGAATGAGCCCGTAATGAAGCTTCCTGCTCGCTGTTGAATCTTCTCAAAGTCTCTTATTAACCCTACCTAGTACGCATTCCACACTGATGAGCAATTCTCAAGCAATAGCGGAAAGAGAGTTGTGTAACCAGCATCCTTTGCTGACAGACTATACTTCCTGGCGATTCTTCCAATGATCTCAGTGTGGCATCTGCCAGACCCATTACTGTTTTTATATGGTCTTTCCATTTCAGATCGCACTTTATGTCTTCTCCCAGATATTTTCCCCTATACCAAGCTTTAATATGCTGCAGATATCTCTGCATTTCCCTAACCTTTTCTAGTGTTGATAAACTGCAGCATCATTCGCACATAGCCTCATTGAACTTCTGATGTTATCTACAAAGTCATTTGTATATACTGTGATCCAAAGATCCTATATCACTCCCCTGGGGCACGCCTGAGATCACTTCAACGTCTAATGACTTCTCTCCGTTGATAATGATATGCTAGAAACGCCTAACCGCCTTAATCCAGTCACGTAGTTCATCTGATATTGCATATGCTCCTATTTTGTTCATCAGGCGATGGTGCGGAACGATATCGAATGCCTTGTGGAAGTCAAGAAAGACGGCATCTACCTGGGACCCTGTAGCAACTACCGTCTGGACGTCGTCGATGACACCTACCGTTGACGAATACTGTGGTTGTTATGGTCTGAAGATGACCAGTTAAGGGGCCGAAGGCCGATTGCCAAAAGAATAGAATTGGTGATCTAGACTGACGTTTGAAACATAATAGTTTGTAAGGCTAGCCACTGATGACCTTAGCAGTTTGGTCCCCTAGGTCTGGAAACAGTGTCAGAAAAAGCAGGCAGCGGGAGAAAAAATGTTCAAATGTTTGTTAAGCTTACGGGGCTTAACTACGGGGTCATCAGTCCCTAAACTTACAAACTACTTATCAACTACCTTATACTAAGGACGGCACAAATATCCATGCCCGAGGGGGGATTCGAACCCCCGACCGTAGTGGGCGTGCAGACCGTGACTGGAGCGCCTCAGTCCCCTCGACCTGCAGCGGGAGAGACAGATATGTAAACAGTTGCTTGAAAGCGGGATGCAGTGTATGGAAAACTAATTACAGTGAGAAACCGGATAAGAAGATTTAGCATATTCTGTGTTACAAGAATGTGAATTTGTTGGAATATAAACAATTTTGGTGAGGAAGGCGCCGCGGTGGAGTGGTCGAGTGTCCCAAGATGGCTAGCTGCAGAGCGCACCGCTACTGCCGTGGGAGGATCGAGTCCTCTCTCGGGCATAAGATAGCTTTAGTAGTTTGTGAGCGTAGGGACTGATGACCAGAGTAGTTAAGTCCCATAGATTTAGGAACATTTCGTTTTGAGAGGAAGGCCGAATGAACACTGAGGCAGCTGGTTGTCCCTTTTTCTGTCAGTGTCACTGAAACGCAAACGACCGAGGGTTTGAACTTAAATAGTCGTAACTATTTATTCACAACCGATTCAACAGCGTTACATGTTTGCACCTGTTACTGTCCTTCAAAGTAAGTCACCAGCGTTGTAGAAGATGTAGTATACCGTTAGCAGAGTGTCTTCTGTTGATGGCCCGAGTGGAGGGGTCTAATGTCTAACGAATCTGTAACAGTTCGGAAGTAAATGCCACTAAGTGGTTCCTTCGTGTTCGGAATTAAAACAAAGTCATAAGTCGCCACGAAAGTCGAAAGTGCATCAGAGCCCCAGTATGGTGAAAGTTATGGTGATTTTCATGTACGACTGTGATGGTGTTATCCTCAGGCATTATGTTCCTCCACGGCAGACCGCCAGTATATAGTATTACCGTTTGTTTTTGGAGCATCGCCTGCGACCATATTTCCGAAAGAAACGGCAACACTTTCTGCGCAACCCACCTATCATTTTGCACGAGAATTTGAGGACGCCTACAGCACAAAGTGTGGCTGGTCTTTTAGATCATTGGGAATGGGAAGTACTGTACCATCCTCCACATTCCGTGGACTTGAGTCCTTGTGACTTTGATTTGATTCCGAAAATGAAGGAACCGCTTCGTGGCATTTGCAATAGAACTGTTCCACAGATCTGACAGGCAGTAGGCCGCTCTGTTCAGAGCATCAGCAGAACTGGCTCTGCTAACGGTGTACGTCGCCTTCCATATCGCTGGAAACTGGTTCTGCACAACACTGGTGACTATTTGGAAGCAAAGTAACAGGTGCAAACATGTAACGATTTTGTATCAGTTGCCACTATTTAGTTACAACCTTCGTATTTACATTTTTCGTAGTGCTACAGGAGTCTTTTCCAGCTCGTATAACTACAACTATATCTACATCTACATAGATACTCTGCAAATCACATTTAAGTGCCTGGCAGAGGGTTTATTAACCACTTTCATAACTTTTCTCTACCGTTCCATTCTCTAATATCGCGCGGGAAGAAAGAACACCTAAATAGTTCCGTTTTCGATCTGATTTCTCTTATTTTATTGGGATGGTCATGTCTCCCTAAGTAGGCGAGTGCTAGCAAAATATTTTCACATTCAGAAGTAAAAGTCGGTGATTGAAACTTCGCAAAAAGATCACGCCGCAATGAATAACGTCTTTCTTTTAATGATTTCCACCCCAATTCCTGCAACATTTCCGTGACGCTTTCCCCCCGTGACGTGTTAAAACAAAACGAGCTGCCCTTCTCTGAACCTTCTCATTGTCTTCCGTCAGTCCCACCTGGTGAGGGTCCCATAAGGGGCAACAGTACTCCAGGAAAGGACGCACAAGTGTGATGTAGGCAGTCTCTTTGGTGGAGCTGGTGCATCTTCGAAGCGTTCTGCCAGTGAAACGTAACCTTTGGTTTGCCTTCCCCACAATATTTTCTATGTGTTCTCTCCATTCAAAGTTGTTCGTAATTGTAACTCCTAGGTATTTGGTAGAATTTGCGACCTTAAGGTCTGATTGATTTATCGCGTAATTGAAGTTCAGCGGATTTCTTTTAGTGGTCATGTATATGTATATTTAGTGTCAATTACCATTTTTCGCACCATGCAGAAATATTGTCTAAATCGCTTTGCAGTTGCTTTTGATCCTCTGTTGACTTCACTAACTGATAAACGACAGCATCATCCGCGAACAGTCTAAGGGAGCTATTCAGATTGTCTCCTAAATCGTTTATAAACACGATGAAGAGTAGGGGGCCTATAACGCTTCCCTGTGGAACGCCAGATATCACTTCTGTTTTACTCGATGACTTACCGTCAATTACAACGAAATGTGTCCTTTCTTATAGGAAATCGCGAATCCAATCGCACTATTGGGGATTTATTCCATAAGCACGCAATTTCATTAGAAGCCGCTTGTGGGGTGCAATGTCAAAAGCCTTCCGGTAATCCAGAAATATGGAATTGATTTGAGATCTTTTGTCGATGGCACGTAACACTTCATGTGAGTAAAGGGCAAGCTGTGTTTCGCAAGAGCGATACTTCCTGAATCCGTGTTGACTATTGGTTAATAGGTCTTCGAGGTAGTTCATAATATTCGAACAAAGTATATGTTCCAAAATCCTACTGCAAGTCGATGTCAATGAGAGTGGCCTGTAATTTTGGGAATCACTCCTATTGCCTTTCTTGAATATTGGAGTAACTTGGGCAACTTTCTAGTCTTTGGGTACGGATCTTTCGCTGAGTGATCGGTTGTAAATTATACTTAAGTACGGAGCTATTGCATCAGCATACCTGCCAACCTTCAAAATGTAAAAATCAGGAGATTCAGTTTAAAAAAACGGGAGATTCTTCAAAAAATCAGGAGATACGTTCTATCAAAAACTGCGGCGCAGTTTACCGTAAGATAACTGATTTTAGCCTTTTCCTATCATCTCACAACACTACATAAAACACTTTATGGCTACAAAAAACACTTGCATTACCCCAAAAGTTGATTGCATCCTTATTTGTAGCCAGTCCAGGTCAAGTGATTGATTTTTTGATTAAAACAAAGAAGTTCACAGCTGTATTTTTGCACTATACTGCTACCTGGGAACATTTTATGGAACAAGTGACCCACATGATCATTGCGTTTAATTGGTAAACCATACTCTAAAATAAACAATGTAAATAAGCACTCTGCATGTATAACATGATCACTTTCACTTTTCTCAGCAATTTCAGTCTTTTATTGTTTCTCACACACTTTTCATTTTCTCTGCATGTATTCTGGTTCATCGCTTTTTCCACCATGTGATGTGGAATATCACATTGACAAAGAGTACAAAATACAAATAATGTTTCAAAAACTACTTAAAAAAGGGGTTATATTTTTTTCCATACTGGAACACTCACCACCGAATTGAAATCCTAACTATCTACTCAAAAGGTAACCATAGATTTAAAAGCCTTGGAAGTGACAAAACATCAAATTCAGAAAGATTACAAGATGGAAACACTACACATGTATTTGGAAATGCGTGTAGAAATAATCATTATACAAGTCATGTGCAACTCCTAATTTCTATGAATTTCGATACGTATTTATATGAAACTGATAACTGAACAAAGGACTTTTGTCAATTGGCCAAAGAACATCTTGGGTTTCAGGATATAAGCTAAAAATCGGGAGAAATAATGGCAAAATCAGGAGGCGGGAGAAAAAGGGAAAAATCAGGAGACTCCTGCCTAAATCGGGAGAGTTGGCATGTATTCATCAGCATACTCTGATGACGATTTCGGCGACTTTGGAGCTGTAGAGAGGTCGCGAGGTGGTTTCAGCGTGAGAGTCGGCCTCTGCTTCCGCACAGAACCCCCGGCCGGCCGATACTGATCTGGGTGGGTGGGGTGGGGGAGGGCACGGCGGCCGGTCGGGTCGTAAATCAAGGCGCGCTGCCGGCGCGGCCGCCTCATTAAAAGTCGCTGCCGATGCCGATGCCGATGGCTCCCCAGCGTTTCTTTGTGCTGCAGCTAACGAGGCCGCCAGGCCAGCGCGTCAAACAATCCGATGGCTGCGGGGGCGGACGGCGGGCGTGATAGATCTGCCAGACAATGGCGCCGAGCAGGCAGACACTGTGCGGGCTGTGAGCCGCCACCGTGACCCTGTCTGGCTGTCTGCCTGCCGGCGTTGTCTGCACGGATGCCGGACACTTGCCACGCCGGACTTTTGCCACACCTGACCCTTCGCCAGGTAGTCGGATTAAGGCCCTATTACACGATACACCTGAGGCGTACGCCTATGCACCAGCGCCACAAGTGTGATTATCTGGAACTACGTACTGCTTCACGTAAACCTATTACACGATGCACGGCGGATATTTCTTCGCGCGAATCCGACCATTCGCAGTAGACAGCAATAACGCGCATGAAACACGAAGAAAACAGAGCTCATCTAATCGTTCATTCATACCACACAAGAACCCGAGGGAAGCTGTGATTTCCTGGAATTTCTGTGAGCTTACGGTTCCTATCTAATGTGAAGTTGTCATTTTTTATTAAGTATTTCTTTTTTTCTTATGTAGTTAGCACAGAATTGAGTCACTATTGCTTTGAATTACAGACTCAACACTTTCGTTTTATATAAGAGTTCTAAGTTTGTGTAGGTAATGGCCAAACTACTTAGGTTATCGGTTCCTAGACTTACGTTGATGACGCACACAAATGTCTGAGGGAGGACTCGTTAACTTCGGCGGGAGCGGTCGCGCAATTCGTGACAAGGAGCCTCAGACCGCGCGACAGCCTTATATTACGACACTACGTTGAAAATGTATATTCTGTCTAAATTTACATTTATATAGCATTTCGCACAAAGGACACAATAATGACGAGAACCAGACGTTGGGTTCGACTGCGGCCGGAAAGAAGGAAGGTAGAATATACTTACAGCTAATAAAAGAACTGAGTCCCGGAAATCCGCAACAAATTTGGAACTTCGTGAGGAAGAACGTGACCTGTTTTGAAAAGCTGCTCTTTCTAAAGTTCTACGCATAACATTGAGGAGTAAACAATTGCTGACGTAACTTATGACAAAGGGATCGTGTGGGTTATACAAACAACTTTCCTCCCAGTACGCCTGAATAATGACTCAACGGCTCGCTGTTCCATTTCATTTCTATAAGTATGAAGCAACCAATGTAAAAACGCATTATCTTAAACACCTAGTATGAAGGTCTGCTGGCAAACATGTTTCTTTTTTAATTAATGTATTTATGAAAATTTACTAACTGAAAAAGCGGGAAGAAACCGCAACACGGATGTCTGAAATCACAAATCAGTTCTAACTACGAATATCATACACAAATAACAAGCAGAAAGCTTCCTGCAGTATCCGCTTCTGCGCATGCGCGAGTTAGCGCTGCCTAGTGCGCATGCGCGCATTCACGGGAGCTTAGAACTGGTCCCTATTCAGGCGCGCGGATAAAGTGTCTGCTAGTAATCGTGGCTCCGTGGTAGTTCTACCTGTTTCGCCGCTAGATGGCTGTCGCGCTAGACCTATACGTTTCGCGGCGGATCGTCGTGTTATACCGCCTTTAGCGGCCCCTCAGGCAAGGGATGCTCTTCCCTGTACTCCTGCTGTTTGCTTCCAAACCTCAGTCTCCGATCTTACTCGATACAACCAATACGAAAGAGATATTTTTGTTCGACATCTCACCGAAATGTACAACTTCTTTTCAATATCAATTTTTCACTGCCACGCTAGTGAACCGAACTGGGACCAGCTAGTTTCATCATTAAGTTATTTAAGTGTACTGAGGTCTGATACACTCTTTTTATTTTTACAAGTAATAAAGGTCGCATCGTTAGGTGGTCCTCACAGATGTTCTCTACATTCAATACGTCTCCGTTCTACGAAAGCAGTTTTTCCTTCCAATGATTCTATTTTCGGCGTAAGCATATCCACACCTTATTATCGCGTAACCATTGTAATGGGCAAAAGGCCTGCCCTTTGCCAGTGTATTAACTTCCATAGTGATGGTCACACTATGAAATGCAGAAGCGACCAGTGTGCAGATGTCTGAAAGGGTGGCGGAAGTAGGGTGGTGGTGGGGGGAGTAGGAGACAGGAGCACCCGACCCTTCGGAGAAGGTAAAAGTGTGGCAAGTGTCCGGCATGGCAAGTGTCCGGACACCGTCTGCACCAAGAGGCGCGCACCAGGGGACCAAGCAGGCACTTGCTGACATACGTCGCACTGTGGGCTCCATGCAGTTAAGCCCATTTTAAACGATCAACGAACTTGTAATAGATTGCTAACAAGTTGCGTTAATGGCGGCCGTCAGTCGTTTGAACGGCTGCACTAGCATGATCGCGCTAGTATCGAAGCGCGATAATTATAGAGATAAAGAAAAAGGACGAGTTCTAAATTCGGCACTAGTGGGTTCACTGCGCATGCGTGAGCTAGCAGTTGTCTGCTGCGGTCGCCGCTCCAGTTAGTCCGCCATTTTCCTTCGTATTTACGTATATTTTCCTTTATGTCAAAGTTTATGATCAGGATGTATTACAAAATGTGATGACGGCATTCACACTGTCCGTCACCAGACCGTCACCTAACGTCAACGTCACTTTAAACTTTCTCAAGAAGATTGTTTTGATTGAAGGGTCGTCTGCTGACATCAGAAGTTAACCTATTTTCGTCACGCGATTTTCATACTGTAGTCGACAATTACACGGTTTGCACGCAAACTTGTCTTATTAATCTTTAGTTTATTATTATACTATATTATAGTTTAGAGGTAAATTGCAAATGTTTCATGACGACTTAAATATTTATCTCCGCCGAAAAGCGAGGTCGTACATCTGAAACCGAAAAATGGTCTATGATTTGCAATATCGCAACAGAAAAGACTGAAACCAATTGTTTCTTTGAATAAGATTGTAATTTGATGATGCAATTTTCATTAAGTAGCATTTTAAATGGAAAAGTGAGTCCAAATGAAAGACAAAAATTCAGTTGTGCATGACGTTATTAACAATGTCATTGGGCAAATCGTAGTAAATAAAGTAAAGAAGGTATATTTACGCTCATAAATATTGCTTGATGTGTTCATAAGTTTATTTTTTTCGCTTGAAAATAGATGTGAATGTTTTGAAATGTTGTTTCACTACCCAGAACTTTACCACACTAAGTTGACCAAAAACACTGATTGCAAGGTTTTCTTTGGCCGTCAATAACATTTAGCGTTGTTTCCTCAATTCCAGTATTAAACTGTGACTTCCTACATAACAAATCGGCTTTTAAAAACTCACTTTCAACATCAGGTATTACTGTTCGATTAAATTTATCGTCTAAACACGCTGCCACAAGATCTTGCTTGAGTTTGTAGTTCAGTGCTAGTACGCTAGGAGCGCTTCAGTAGACTATTATCTATCTTGTTCACCTTCGTTCATCGTTTAAAAAGGGCTTTAAGGGGACAGTGGGAACAACAGCCCGAGACAAGCAGAGGAGGTCACGATTTGGTGAGGTATTAGGAAAACGGAGAGCTTAATTCACGCGTGGCTTTATTCCCAATTAAATCTTTACCTATTGTTTTAGTTGATTTATCGTGTACTAGCTGCAAGTACCCGTGTTTTCTGTAGAAGCAAACAAAACCGTTTATTTGCATGTAATAAAAGAGTACATCGAACGAAATTTTATGTAGACAGTAACCTTCATCTTGTTTTCAAGGTCAAGTGTACAAAATTTCATCAAGATTGCAGCAAAACTGTGGATTTTGGCGAAATCCATAATTACCCTCCACCATGCACTGAACGAAATTTTATGTAGACAGTGCCCTTCCTCTTGTTTTGAAGGTCAATTATGCAAAATTTCATAAAGATCAGTGCAAAGATAAAGATTTACACGGACACATTGCTAACGCACTTTCACTTTTTCTCAAATTTTTTGGTTTGTTTTCCAAAAAATTGGAACGAAACCTATTTAAGAACCTTCCCCATGTAATTTTGTGTACGAGTACCAAATTTCACGTTGTTTGGTTGTCTGGATCTTGAGTTGTAAGAGAACAGACAGACAGACAACGAATGCGTCTTATGCAGATATCTAAATCATTCAAAATGTTCAAATGTTTGTAGAACTTACGGGACTTAACTACGGGGTCATCAGTCCCTAAGCTTACAAACTACTTATGAACTAGCTAAGACTAAGGACGGCACAAATATCCATGCCCGAGGGGGGATTCGAACCCCTGACCGTAGTGGCCGTGAAGACCGTGACTGGAGCGCCTCAATCCTCTCGGCCACCGCGGCCGGCTTCAAATCATTTTCCAGTAGCTTTTGATCTTCTGGTGACTTAACTAACCAATATGTAACAGCATCATCTGCGAACAGCCTACAAGATCTATTCATATTGTCTCCTAAATTGTTTATATAAAAAAAAAGTAACACTAGGTGCCCTATAACTCTTCCCTGGGAAACGCCAGATACCACTTCTATTCTACTCGATGACCTACCGTCAATTACAACGTACTGAGTCGTTTCTGACAGGCAGATATAGTGCTGTTATCTGAGTGCAGCTGTCATCAAAGGGGACAGTAGCAACAACAGGGCGGGTAATCAGACGAGAGCATGATTTGGTTAGGTATTAGGAAAACGGAGGTATTAATTGCATACATTGCTCCATCTCCAATAGAATCATTCCCTGCACATTCACACCTGGGAGCGCAGCTGTTATCTGAACTCTGGCAAAGAACGCAGCACTGTCGGTGTGTGGTATTGCACTTTTACACGAATCCCAATTTATAAAACTAGATGCATCACTTTTCTTACACATTTTATTCGTCTAGGAAGCCTAAACCTATACCATGAAATATGTTGTAACAAACTAGCTTTAGTCGTATAACGCCTTTAGTCCTGTAAAGCTCTGACGTGAACTATGCTGCTGCGATTTTGATACTACTCTTCCAACTATTTGTAGTGCGCAACGGACAAACCTGACCTTTTAATGTACCCGTGGCTCCTGCATGGAAGACATCAACAGCATGTCACACTGAATTCAAAAAGATTCTCCTTGTCTAGCTACAACTGGTGAAACTTTAGCACATAGAAGAATCTCGTAAAAAAAAAAAAAAAAAAAAAAAAAAAAAAAAAAAAAAAAAAAAAAAAAAAAAGTTAAAAATTAACAAAGTGTAACTAGTGAGACTAGTGAGGATCAGTTCAGGTACTACAGGGATGCCGTTAGTTAGCGAAATAAAAACTGATTGTGAATTTTATATTTATTAAATTCAATATTCTTCATGAAGACTCAAAGTGATAAATTAACTTTAAATTTCCAAGTTCCAGACAGTTTGACAGGGCAGATTAAACTTTAGGAAACGTATAAACAATTTCAAAATAAAATAAAGTTGGTAGAATGGCTGAAGAACCGCGCCTACTTGACTTTAAAATTAATTTTGTCAGTTTACGATCGAGGCTGTTGCAATGACAGAAATGTTACACAATGGTAAAGATGTATTTCTTATTACCTCTTGGAGATGGGTGGAGTTTGCCTAAAGTGTTCGTACACAGTACCATTAACTGATCCGATGGCTTCTAGCTGCATCTATGCTGAAATCAAAGCTAAATCTTTTCTGTCTTGCTCGACTATTACCAATCGCACTTTCCGTATCTTGAAAAATCAAAAACGGCCTGTAAATCCTAGTCTGGCATTATGTATTGGCGAGGTATGCCAGTCTCAGAGTAACCCACTGCATTGCCACTCAAAAATGCCCTCGAATCAGTTATCTAATTACCTCTGTCTACATTCACACCAGATATTAAGTATCTCGGTTAACAATAAGAACAGCACGTAATCCAAGTGCTGTAGATTTACTAAGATCCACTCCATGACACAGGTGCTCCTTGCAGTGCAATGCTGTACAGGAGTCTCTATCGCCTCTCTGCACAGAAATAGTTGTGACAGCATCGCACTGCTAGCTTGCATGCACAGCATCTTAGTACGATACGCCAGAAATTCCTTTTCTCCCCAATTCTGTTGAACACCTCCTCATTAGTTACGTGATCTACCCGTCTAAGCTTCATCATTAGTCTGTAACACCAAATTTCGAAATCTTCTATCATCTTCGTCTGAAGCCCTTATCGTCCACGTTTCACTCCAATACAATACTATACTTCAGACAAATACTTTCAGAAAGGACTTCCTAACATTTAAACTAATATTGGATGTCAACAAAATTTCGCTTCTGCAGAAAAGCTTTGCTTCCCTTAGCGATTCTGCATATCTTCCTTACTTCGGCCATCAGATGTTATCTTGCTACCCAAATAACAAAACTCATCTACTACTTCTATCGTCTCATCACCTAATCTAATTCCTTCAGCATCACCTGATCTTCTGACACTACATTCCATTACTTTTGCTTTACTCTTGTTAATGTTCATCTTATACTTTCATTTCAAGACACTGTCCTTTCCCTTTAATTGCTCTTCTAGGTCTTTTGCTGTCTCTGACACAATTACTATGTCGTAAGCAGACCGACAGGTTTTATTTCCTCTCCCTGGACTTCACTTTCCTCTCCAACTTTCTCCTTCCAGTCCTTCACAGTTTGCTCAATGTACAGATTGTACAACATTGGGGAAAGGTTACAACCCTGTCTTACTCCCATCCCAACCACTACGACCCTTTTATGCTCTTTGACTCTGATAATTGCTGTCTGGTTTTTATATAAGTTGAATATAACTCTTCGCTCACTATATTTTACCCCTGCTACCTTCAGAATCAACATTGTCAAAAGTTCTATCCGTATCCAAACACGCTAAAAACGTAGTTTTCCCTTTCCTTAACCTATCTTCTAAGATAAGTCTCCTAAATCCAAACATCTTCCCCAAGGTGCGATTCACTTAGCAGAACAGGTCAAATAAAGAGTTTCTCGTCGAGATATAAAATGAATGAAAAGGTATGACCAACATGTTAAAAATCAGGTCACCAAAATGGATCGTCATATTGGATTAAAAGGTAAAATGTTACTGTTTGTCATCTTATTAATAACTGCCCTAACTCTCTTCACAGCCACTGGAATCACACTTTCACAATGATTGCGCATGCATTTTAAAAACAAACCAGTAGTATCTATCAATAGATCCGAGGCGGAAAAAATTCAGAGGCGAACCAAAGGCTACATTTCA
This sequence comes from Locusta migratoria, assembly GCA_026315105.1. Classification (NCBI taxonomy): domain Eukaryota; kingdom Metazoa; phylum Arthropoda; class Insecta; order Orthoptera; family Acrididae; genus Locusta; species Locusta migratoria. The sequence continues at coordinate 46,679,854 of CM048751.1, read as the reverse complement.
TTCACAGAACACTTAGAAGATGTAACAGTTTCACAAATGAAACTATCTACACTTGTGCGTTCTATTTTCGATTATTGCTCCGCATTGTGGGCATCCCTACCAAGTGGGACTGAAGGAGGATATACAGAAATTACAGAGAAAATCAGTTCGATTCGTATTAGCGCGATAAACGGAACGAAATGTCACAGAAATGATGCACGAGTTGGAGTGGAAATCTTTAAAAGAAAAGCTATATTTGTTGCGACGAGATGTATTTGCAAAATTTGTTTCGCCAAACTTCTCTTCCGAATGCCAGCCTATTTCGTTAGCACCCACCTAAACAGACATGATCATCGTAATAAAATAAGAGAAATCAGATCGAAATCGGGAAGAATTTTGGAACGAGCTATTAGAGAATTGATCGGTACGGAAAAATCATAAAAGCGTTTCGATGAACCCTCTGCCACGCACTTCAATGTGATTTGCAGAGTGTTTCGTGTGGATGTGGATAACTTGAATGCTTCTCGTTCACTGCAGCTACACGTTTGGTTGGAACACAAGCATATTGTTGTGAACCAGAGTTACGAGGATATCGTAATATCTTCGGAACATGGGTCCATTTACATAAAAACGAAGCACAAGCGATCTCGTTAGCATATTCGTGACTGCAAGTATGAGTCTTCTCTGTGGACGTAATCTCCCCTACCTTGATTATTCCGTGCCATCGCTTGTTCGAAAAAATAAAGTCAGCACCGAAACTCATAGTATAGTTTCTTTAGACGGCTGCACGACAGCAACCACATTGGAAGCAATTTCTCTGTCAGCATTGTCGTAAACTCTGTACGTCCATAAAAGTCCTAGAAGGTCTCTTTCCATTCGATGCCTTTAATTCCGTCACGCAACGATAGAGGGCAACTAGCCAGTCAGGAAAATCTTTCTTCAACTGTATTACAGCATTCAGTGAGCGAATATAGGAAGGTTGCTTGTCATAGTTTCCAGTCGAAATAAATTTAGTATAATTGGAAATGAAACCGTTTGTTTCACATTTTTCCCTATAATGAGTAGCAGCGCTTAGCCACAGCAGCGGTAACAAAAAGAGAGTTTTGTAATTGACTGGAGAGAACACATAGACAATATTGTGGGGAAGGCGAATCAAAAGTTACGTTTCATTGGCAGAACGCTTCGAAGATGCACCAGCTCCACCAAAGAGACTGCCTACATCACACTTTTGCGTCCTCTCCTGGAGTACTGTTGTCCCTTGTGGGACCCTCACCAGGTGGGACTGACGGAAGATATTGAGAAGGTTCAGAGAAGGGCAGCTCCTTTTGTTGTACCACGTTACGGGGGGAAAGCGTCACGGAAATGTTGCACGAATTGGGGTGGAAATCATTAAAAGAAAGACGTCATTCGTTGCGGCGTGATCTGTTTGCGAAGTTTCAATCACCGACTTTTACTTATGAATGTGAAAATATTTTGCTAGCACCCACCTAATTAGGGAGACATGCCCATCCCAATAAAATAAGAGAAATCAGATCGAAAACCGAACGATTTAGGTGTTCTTTCTTCCCGCGCGCTATTAGAGAATGTAACGGTAGAGAAAAGTTATGAAAGTGGTTAATGAACCCTCTCCCAGGCACTTAAATGTGATTTGCAGAGTATCTATGTAGATGTAGATATAATGAATAGCAGCGCTTAGCCACAGCAGCGATAACAAAAAGAGAGTTTTGTAATTCAATTGACCACGCATTCATTTAAATCCTTTATGAAGGCGTTTACAAAATTATAATGGTACATAAAAGGAAAAGGGACTAATAACCGTCGCTGTTTAGTCCCTTCCAAAAACCAACAACAACAACAACATAAAAGGAAAATCTGTTAGACGCTTTGGAAGACGCTAATAATTTCTGTACTGGCACTATAGAAATGGCGCGTCTCTGAACTTCGCCTATTCCGGGACTTTTGAATTGTTCAAATGTATCCACTGCGCCCTTTTTAATTATATTGTTTGGCATGCCACAGTTGTTGAAACAATTTTCTGTCGTTAAGGAAGTGGAAACTTCAGATCACTGTCTGCTTAAGTAGATTTGGGTTCTAAGTGTTAAAGAATATTACATTACATTGCGAAAAGTTTCTTTTCTTTCTGGCCCGCAGCAATAAATATATCAGAGAATGACATTTTAAGTTAATAATTCGTCTAGTTTGCTGCTATAAAATTTGGCAGTTATGTGACAGAATACTACTGATGCAATATGGACGCCAGACCCATTTAGACGTAAGTAAAAAATTTTGTTAATAATTTATAATCGAATTGTATACGAAATTTACGAAATGTATTCCAGTATTTTCACTAATGTTATTTCCAGGTACTTGACAATGGCTAGAAAAGCCGAAACAGCTGTAGTGCATTATAAATAAATATTTATAGCAGCAAACTGGACGAATTATTAACTTAAAATGTCATTCTCTTGTATTGCGAAATGTTGCAGCTTAAAGTTGACATGTTTATACGACTAAGGGAGGAAACTGGTGACGTCATCGGTCCCTATACCTACGAACGACTTAAACTAGCTTACACTAAGAAGTAACTTATGCTAAGAAAACACTCTTAGCCATGCAGTGGAGGACTCGAACCTCCAGCGGGGAGCGGTCTTGCATCGCATGACGGGGCTCTATAACCGCGTGCCCATTCCCGCGCGGTGGAAGGTTGCAGCTACCAAAGTGGGCAGTGCTTCATTTTATGGATAATTTTCACAACATTTGTACAGTATCGATCGATGCATGAATCAACCATGACTTTTTTTTTAACAACGAGCCATTTCGTTAGGTTACATTTTCAAAAATTTCTTCTTGTTCCACTTCGTATTCAGTATAGTTTCACTCCATTGTTTTATGCTGACTTGGAAATGATACGCACACTCACACAATGCCCTTCAATTTGTCATACAAACACAGAGATTATCAGTCTGATGTTGCGCTTACAACTTGTTTAAGGAGGAGTAATAAATACTTAGTAGGTGGTATTACAGACAAATAGCAATAAAAAGTTCAAATCTTTCGACGGCGAGCAACTGTGCCCTCCGCAGCAAGGTGGTTTAGAGCGCTCGCCCACTGTACCGTACCTATAAAAAGTAACGGATGACGTATGTCCAATTTTTATTTGGTGTGGAGGTACAGTTGAGTTCAATGTATTTTCATTTGTTTGTTGCTACAACGGCTGCTGTGGGGATATTTATTGAATATCAGCAGTAAATAGTTGAGGTTCAAATTGTGATGTCGTGCATTAGTTTACGATACAATGAACTTTTCATTGGGATTTGTTGATAGCGTCTATCATACTGCAAAGTGTAAACTAGTCTTGTGTAGTTCGCGAACGAACTAGTTCGGAAAAGCGCTCCGACAGGCGAACTACGCGAACTAGTTTGCAGATCCCTCGTCTCTTAGTTCGTCAGCTCCTTTTCCGAAGAGTGACGGGTAACAGCGAGACGACGCGAGAGTGCACAGAATCGCGTGATTCCCTTCTGCCAGTTCCCGTCATTTCGAGCTGAGATGCAGCTCAGCTGTAGTTTTAGTAGCGGTAGCAAAAGCCAAAACGAGCGGACGAACTAAAAAGAGCGACCTACTTCGCGGCCGAGCCGCGAACTAAAAGGAGAGCTACCGGTCTCGAACTAAAATATGCGCGATAGGTCGCGACCAATTAAAAATCACGTGTTTGCCTTCTGCTGATGAGAGCCATTTCGAGGTTAGCGTCTGCCTGCTAGATTACATAGTTCAGTGCTACAAAATTTCTGGTTTGAAGTATTCTGCACTCTGCAATATCTGACTAATAAATTGCATAATGTCAAGATATATAGATAACTCTAAACTTAAACCGAGAAATTATCCACAAACTGTTTCTTTTGGTTTGCGTGATATCGTTAGCGGCTCAAGCAGCAAGCGCGTGAAGCAGCTAGGTGGGGGAACTTCTCCCTCCACCTGCATGCGCAGACCACGCCGCTCAGCCGTCACTGGGAGCGGACGAACTAAAAGAACGAACTAGTTTGCGGAAGAGTCGCGAAATAAAGTTAGCGCTTCCAATCGTGAACTATTATGCGCAAGTCTAGTGTAAACACGTCACTCGTATTTACCCATGCTGAATACGCCGTTATGAGATTTGTGAGTCAATTTTATAATGGAGACACGGCTGTTGCGTGTGGAGAATACGGCTTGTCGTATCGAATTTGCAGTTGGCAGCCAATTAAAAGTCGTACATATATCTGATTACATAGTACTCAACGTAATTGTTGAGTCTGTAAAACGTCTTTAACAGGACTTCAACGTAATTTTTAGCAAACTTAGATATTCTTCAGCTACTCTTTTTTCATACACTGTCAAGAGAATAAAGAAAAATAAAATTGTTCGGTGGAGTAGCAATAAGTCGCTATGCGGGAAGAAGAAGAAAAAAATGGACTTGTTGCTGAAAGGGAACCACTATCTCGTGACGGAGATATTGAATGTCAGATTCAAATACGACGGAAGTTCGCCCGGCCCTTATAAGAACTCGAAAGTCAAAGAAGAAGAGCGCTGTCTATCGAAGCAGGGCTGGCGGGAGCTGCCGTTCGATGGCGAAGAATGAGTTCTGCGACGGGTAAATAAAGCCGCGCAAGGCCGCGAGCAGAGCTGGAAGGAGTCCAGGAGGAAAGTCAACAGCCAGGAGGGGGCCGACTACAAAGGCCACTCACTGCTGGAGGAGGGCCTAGGAGGGCACCGCGGTACCTGAGGCAGCGTGACACGCCAAAACTGGACCACACATCGTACCTCACAAATGGCTTTTAATCAAATTGTGTGGTTACAGTATATCGCCCCAAATTTGCGACTGGATAGGGGATTTCTTGTCAGAGAGGACACAGTTCGTAATAACCGATGGTAAGGCATCGACTAAAACAGAGGTGATATCGGGCGTTCCACAGGGTGGTGTTGGTGGTCCTCTGCTGTGCCTTATTTACATAAACGATTTAGGGGAAAATCTAAGTAGCTCTCTTAGGTTGTTTGCAGATGACGCCGTCATTTACCGTCTAGTAAAATCATCTGAAGATCAAAACCAACTGCAGAACGATCTGAATAAGGTATCAGTATGGTGTAAAAATTGGCAATACGAAAAGAAATCCGTTAAACTTTGTTTACAAGATAAATAAATCAAATGTGAAGGCCGTGAACTCCACAAAATACCTAGGAATTACTATTACTTCAGACTTAAACTGGAAAGAATACGTAGATAATGTCGTGGGAAAGGCGAACCAGGGACTGCGTTTTATTGGCAGAACCCTTAAAACATGCAACAGAACTACAAAAGAAACTGCATACACTACGCTTGTCCGTCCATTTTTGGAGTACTGCAGCCCAGTGTGGGTTTGACGGAGGACATCGAAAGAGTTCGAAGAAGGGCAGCTCGTTTCGTATTGTCACGATACAGGGAAGAAGAGTTACGGAAATGATACAGGGTATGGGATGGGAATCATTACAACAACGGCGCTTATCGCTGCGGCGTGGGCTACTCCAATCACTACTCCAATCGCCAACATTCTCCTCCGAATGCGAAAATTTATTGTTGACTCCCACTTACATAGGTAGAAATGGTCATCAGAATAAAATACAAGAAATCAGAGCTCGAACGGAGAGATTCATGTGTTCTTTTCTTCCCGCGCGACATTCGAGAATGGAATGGGAGATAAATAGTAAATAGTATAATGGTGGTGCGATGAACCCTCTGCCTGGCACTTAAATGTGATTTGCAGAGTATCCCATGTAGATGTAGATGTAGACCAAGAGTTTTCAGTAGCAACTAGTACTGCTACTGCTAGTGGCCGAAACTGGACCAATTGTGCAAACAGAGTAACAAGGCTCACAATTTTTATTTAATTTGAATTTATTTGTATCAGGCTTGCCACGAGTGAGTACTCTTCTTACCCACTCCGGCGCTTCTCCCGCTAAACGTTTCACCGTTCGTTGCTGCTACCAGCCATGGACTGTTAGCTGATAAGCGTGCCCTCATCGCTGCAGACATCGTATTCGAAACGGATGAAATTTCTTTTACTTTTTACACGCGGCACTGAACGACAGCTCATGAGCGATTTCCGCATGAACAAGGAGTGCAGAAGGGTAATGGAGGTCCTACTCTATGTTTTTTTTTTTTTTTTTTTTTTTTTTCATTACATATGTTTCATTAAAAAAAGGACAGAGAGAGAGAGGCAGTAAAAAAAAAAGTGGTGGTCCACAAGAAAAGTTGCGGGAAAAAAAGTGAGTAAGCCTATGAGTGAAAATTGAAAATCTGAAAATCATGGTTATGAGTACTTCCACAAAAATTTTAAGGAACTGAAATTATCTGTACAGGATAGAAACATCTTGCAATTTCCTTTTTTTCCTTTAATTTACCACCATAAACTCAGAGATGTTACAATCATGAGTGGTAGTACTAAAATAGGTTGTCAAATTAGCAGTGATTCCCCCCCCCCATAGTTGACTAATAATTCATTATTTTACTTATTTTGAAGACAAATTTCAATTAAGCATTATTTGTGTTACTACCACTATTTTAATGATAAGTCTGAAGCATAGAATTAAAATTTGTGATGCGGCCGGGAATCGAACCCAGACCTACATGCTTACTAGGCAGACGTCTTAACCGTTTTAACCCCCCCCCCCCCCTTTTTTTTTTCTTTGCTCTATGGGTAGTTCTGTTCGTCGCGGACGCTGATCGTGGTTATTCGTTTTTGTTCGATCTGTTCTTGGCTCAGCTTTTTTTTTTATTCTAGAGGGCGACACCGTTAGACCACCACACCACTAACGATTACGGCACCTCGGAATAGCTTTGGCAGTAGTGGCAATTATCTTTGGAACACAGAAGCTGAATTAAAGTTTGTGACGTGGAGGGAAGTCGTACTTAGACTATTCCGAGGCGCCTTAATCGTTGGTGGTGTGGTGGTCTAACGGTTAAGACGTCTGCCTAGTAAGCATGTAGGTGCGGGTTCGATTCCCGGCCGCATCACAAATTTTAATTCTATGCTTAAGATTTATCATTTGACATATTCGAGACGAAAATACGTTTCAGGGATTGTTCGTTTTTATTAAACTGATATTTATACCACTATTTTACTTAATGTTATCTCTCCCAAAGGTGTAAAATATAGTGTTGGAAGTCAGGTCATGGGACGAGTCCCGTCCGTCACATTACCTGTCCCGTCCATCACATGACATTTATTGTTTCAGAAACTTACATTTATTATTAATATGTTGTACATAGCATGATAAATTTTGGAGTTTGAAGTTCATGTGCATATTGCCTAAAAATTCATCTGTATCCATAAATCACAGAAATATTGCAATGTTTTACAAGCTGCAACACTTGAGGCTCATTTTTCGTCCCGTCCATCACACCATTGTTTCCGTATGGCAGACACAAATAATGATGGACTAGCAAAATTTCCCATTAATCTTCTGTACCAAATATTGAATGTTTGGATTCCGGAGAGAAACCACGGGATAAAATAAAAACAACATTTTATTTTGATTTCTCTGAGACTGACAGTCCCTTCCGTCATTCATGGAATGCCTGGTATACAGGCCATCATCTAACACTATCTCTCCTCACATTTTGAACAGGGATATTCATATACGGGCCTTCCTACTTTTTCTTTGGAAATTCGTTCTCTACTTTGTTTGTTGACGGCTTTCTTCTGTTTAATGGGTCAGCTGCTGCGCTGCAAAGAGACTTGTCGACTTCTCAACGGAAATTTAGCACATCCCTTACTCCGTGAGTAGGAATACCATTCCTTTTGCGGTCTCGTCGGAATAGGAGCCAACCATTGGCTTCCGTACCAAAAGACTGACCCATTCACAATCCTTTTTAAGGACATGTCCTTTCGAAAGTTAACCTTTAGGCCAGGGTGCAAATGAGGGTGACCTATCAACATTCATAACGTCAGCCAAGGAAAGCTCTACAGAGGTCCACGTCCTCTCACGAAGGAAAAGAAAAATGATGTGATGGAAATTATGCCGTACATCCCTCCAGTTCGTGACCACTATTACGAGAGCCTTGTTTCTAGTGTGAATGCCGTTGACTTTGGACCACTACCTGACTCAGATGAAAACAGTGATGATTAGTAAAAATTAATATTAATTGAGTGTACTGAACTTACAGTATTTTTTACTATCATGAATGTTTTTGTTGTCAATAATATTCTTGTACTGGTTACAACCCAAGTGATGTAACTCTATTTAGACACTTGTACACGTGCAAAAAATATAGAATTTTCAAGAAAATGTGCATGAAAGTTGATGACATTTAAGTCGAGAAAAAAAAACTCGCATCTGATTTTTGTGTAACAATTCTAATAAAACAGTAAATATCTCGAAACTAAAATAATTTGAGTTACAACACTTGTGCAGCTTTTTTATTACAGAGGGCGTTGAGCCCTCTGACCGGGCGCGCTGAGCCACGGCGCCCGGCTTTAACCTAAGGACAACGCACACACCCATGCCCCAGGGAGGACTCGAACCTCCGACGGCGAGCAACCGCGCGCTCCGCAGCGAGGCGCCTTAGACCGCTCGGCTACTCCACCGCGGCGCTTTAAGGGGCTCATATGGCACGATGGGCTTATAAGGTTAAAATTCATATATAAATTGCGTACGTAACGAATACGGCACGCTGGGCGTTAAGAGGTTAATGTAATTTTCTCCGAATGCGACCAGGAAAACCACCATTGTTCAAAGTGTTTCCTACGACGCGAGATGAACCTCAGCGTTGTTCGGTTTGCCAGTTTCAGACTGGAGCGATTGCCTGAGGTTACAACACCGACCTGTCTGTCAGTGGTCAGCAGCCGCAGAGGGCGAGCAGCAGTCCAACTATTCAGCCGACTCTCTGGGAACGGCCGGCCCTCCGTACAGTTCTGCAGTCCGGCCTTCCCCACAGTACTGCAGTCTGGTCAGAGGCAGCCGCAGCTTCTGCGGTGGCTGGCTCTGTTATCGGCAGCTGCTAGCCGCCTGTTTCTGCCGCAGGCACCACAGTGGTTGTCGGCAAAAGTTACAAGCCAATCAAGACTAGACCACCCACTGACCTCACAACAGTCTCGGTTGTTTTCCAGTGATAGCCGAGTATCAACAAGAGAAAGCAGTCCAGTTGTTTCCTGATGATCGTCTAATAAGCCGAACTCTACCAGGAGTATTCAGGCAGTAGGGAACGTTTTCGTCCGATCGCGCTACACGCGCGCCGATCGCATATATTTTGGAATGGGCGTGCTAGGTAGGTCAGTCGGCATTTCGCCGGAACAACAGAAACGACTCTGCGCTTTTGCTTTTTACGATACTCGAATTTGTAATGTCCGCTGCAATCGAAAAACCCGCCATTTGTGAGGTGCAGTTATTGATGCGGGCAGCGGTGGAGAAGCCGAGCGGTCTAAAGCGTCTCGCTGCGGAGCGCGCGGTTGCTCGCCGTGGAGGTGCGAGTCCTCCTTGGGGCATAGGTGTGTGTGTTTGTCCTTAGGTTAGTTTACCTAGGTTTAAGTAGTTTATAAGCTACGGACTGATGACCACGCAGTTTCGTCCGATAGATTTACAAACATTTGAACTTTTTTTACGCGGTTTTTTCTGTAAAAAAGACCTAAAACCTATAGTAATTTAACATGAACTTTGCGAAGTGTGGGGAAACGACGTAATGAGTCAGTGTTCCGTCTGGAAATAGTGCGAATTTGTTTGAGAATATATACTTGTCTCCTGCTCAGAGGAACGTAGTTTTTCGACTCAGTAGTAAGTATTTTAGGAGATGATTCTATAGAGGAATTGCATTAAAAATTCAATATAACATGTGTCCAATATTTCGTGAATACAGAGATGTAACTGTTAATATGAAATCCAAACAAACGTACAACATACGTAAATCAAGAAATTTTTACTGATTTATCCGTCGGTTCTTGATAGTACGACAATACACTTACTAAAAGTAGAATTTTGTGTATCGTCTACACGTTCATTTCCACTTAGTTAGCCATTTTTCGGCTTACTAGGACATATTCAGACTTTAAACTACATCGTAAACCGGTTATTTAAATAAAAGTGAATATAGTGATCTACCAAGAACCGACGAAAGAATCATTAAAAATATTCAAATCAGTTTGTTGTACATACCAAGAGCTGTATCTCTGTACCCAATAAAAATTGGACACACGTTATATGAAATTTTAACTGCAAATCTTTATTACCATCTTCTAAAATATTTGCTATTTTTCCTGAAACATGCTGTAGTTAACGGATGAAATAATTGTTCTTAGTGAGCATTATTTGAAGCTTAATCAAAGTGAAAGGTCTATGTATAGACACCTGAACTTGTTCATCATATACATAGGCGCCTCAAACCGCAGGGGCTGGAAGTATGTAATCGCATTTTATAATGAGGACATTAACACATGTGAGCGACGTAGTTACGCATGAACTGCACGAAAACAATTAAATACAGTTTCACAGTGCCAGTCTAAAACAAATAAATGTTTAATCGTCACAATATATCATAAAGTCATTTTCTTGATTTGTAGCTCTTATTCTTGCCGTGTTTGCAGTAAAAATTTCTGCGTATGAGGTCCGCCTGATATGCAAAACACTGTTTTTATTTGGCACCCAAACTAGTTTCAGCACCTCTGTGCCATCATTAGTGGGTTTTCAATTTATTTAATGCTGTGAAAACAAAATACATTTATTTTACTAGTGTACTGTTTATAAATTTAGGCCTAAAAAGTCGTCAGTCTTATTTTGGTTTTTACCTTATTTTACATTCTGGGCCGGCCGCAGTGGCCGAGGGGACTGAGGCGCTCCAGTCACGGCCTGCACGGCCACTATGGTCGGGGGTTCGAATCCCCCCTCGGGCATGGATATTTATGCCGTCCTTAGTATTAAGTAATTCATAAGTAGTTTGTAAGCTTAGGGACTGATGACCCCGTAGTTAAGTCCCATAAGTTCTACAAATATTCATTTCATTCATTCACATTCTGTGGTCATGTGGGACCCGTTTTCCATACTTACTTAGTGGTAGCGTTGTCATCTGCAACCAAAATTATCTCTTTTAAACCTTGTGAGGTTTTTAAAACGCTACTTTCTTATGGCATACAGTTCTTCTTCCGCGCTTTTGTACATAGCACACATGTAATACACATATTTTGTGGACTTTTTCTATCACAATCACTACCCACTTAAAGAAAAAAAAAATCGTCTACTTTGTTAAAATGCGTACGTGTGAGTTGACTTTCAGCTGTTCTCCAGTGGAATGGCGGTGGATTTGAATAATGTTTGCTTTGTCTCTGTGTCTTTGTGTTGTGTGTGTGTGTTTTAGCTGTCTGTGTCATCCATTCTGTACAATTAATTTAATGGGTGAAATAATGTATTTTTGCCTAGTGTGGTGTATTCGTTCATGACTGATTTTCCTTCTGCTATTGCTTTTTGTATGAGGTAATTTTCTTCTATTGTGAGCTAACGCGGCGATTCATTTGCTGTAAGTTGACAACAAACTAAGTAGACGCGTGAAACAGACGACTCAACAGATGCGTACCGTTTGAACCATAGACCAAAGATATCATAAAACTTTTTTTTTTTCGCTTCATTCTGGAGGTTCTGTCGTCTTCTGATCCATCGTGGAATTACATAACTAAAATTGTCCTTCTTCATAAATCAAACCAAAACAAAATAATTCACGATGGGGCCACACTTCGGCTTGTAGACGAACGGAGAATTCCTCGTTGTCTGTAGAGAGAAAATAACAAAAGTGATATATTTAACACAGTGCGTTATTCATCTGGGTAGGCGAATCCATACTTCCGAATGCTTCCCCCGCCGAATGCAGTAAGAATCATTATGAAAATACACTGTTTTTCTTACTATTGTAGAAATTAAGAAACAGCTCTCAGGGTGTGTCTTCTCTACACACTTGCAAATTAAAACATTGATCTAACTCAAATGCGTAAGTTTGGGTGCATTGTTTGGTGCGGTTATAAATTATGAAATAAATATTTATAGCATACACTGCAACACAAAAGCACTTCACTAGGCTGTAAGTCTTCCCCTGAGGCCTTCAGTCCTGACCGGGTTACACAAAGAAACTAAAAACACACGAAAGCATCTCACAGATCACAATAAACAATAACCTTTCTTCTTTCTTTTCTATTTATTCACGTGCTTTCGTTTTCGTTGTCGTTTTGATCATATTATCCGCCTGTCAAGTCGTTATAGGACTACATTATATCTGATCTGTCCAGTTAACGGACAAAAGTGTTTCACATTTCAGATAATTAGTAGGTCGCAATTCGTCCTTAGAGATAATTTTAATGAACGACAAGTCTGAGTATCCATAGAGTGGCAATTTGTTTCATGGTGGGGTATGATTTACACCGCTGGAGACTGGCGTTCGTCACTAGAAGACGATGATATCCGTGGCATTCTCTAAAAAACCATAAACACATACAACATTCAGTCATGAAACAAACACTTTGTATATATATATAAAACACATCAACCTAGCAGATTGTCGACGTGAACGTTGACAAATAAACTAAGCACAGTTAAAACTTTGAAGTTAAAACAAAGGCCTCCCACTACTAAACATCAGGCTGCGCGAACGGAACTACTCGTATTTCAGTTACACACACGATACCACCTAAGCGATGTTGTACCCCAACCACAGCTCGTACAATATGTGCGGGTTTGAGTCCAGTCACCGCAAATCCCCCTCCTCCGCCCAGTCGATCCTTTCGACGACAGGAGGCTGCAATGACGCTCCCTCCACGTCCATAGACACGTCACTACATACACCAGTCGCTGCTTCTACAGTTGACTCAGACCGGGAAGAATGCGTTGAAGGACGAGCTCTTCTCTGGTGTTGTTCCTCAGCCTTCGGTTTTACGGGTGCAAGTGCACTCGGAGAACCGGAAGGAGGATCCACCGCCATCTCACTCTCCCCTTCTGTTTCAGTTTTCAGTAAAAGTTCTATTAATTGACGAACGGTCGGCTCGTGCCGATGTTCGTCACTTGTAATCTTTCCTTGTGCAGTATGTTGCCGAAGGTCTCCGTCGCCGCTCTGTCCGGTCCGCTGTGACAACTTCTTCCTTTGTCTGCGTTTTAAGGACGCAGACACCTTCCTTTCCGGCGACGGACTACGATCTTTCCCGTGGTAACGACCCAACTCCTGATTGCGGGAGCCGCTGGCACTGCGTGACCGGGTTGAAGAACTATCCTCTTCTGAAGCTGGATCTTGTTGCGACCGTGATATGTAAGGGTCATTTCTACGTCCGGGTTGAAATCCTGTCTCACAAACCATGACCTGATTCGGACCTGCAGTTGATGTCACGTCGGGATTATTAGTAATCACGGAAACAGACGGGGTTTCAATTCTCTGTTCAGGTTCGATAACTGTCGACGCTTTAAGGATCTGAAGGTGTTTTCCATCTATGTCTCGCGGAACTTCAGCAGGTTGAGATTCCGGCAACGATGCGGCTACATTGGCTGGTGCGATGTGTCCCGACACTTCCGAACGTTCTGCGACAGGTGCAGTGTCCATGTCGTCTATACCGGCCTCCGGTTCTGTCTCCAGTACTACAGGTCTCGGGGTGGCGGGAACAGAACCAAGTGCCACCGCCGCGTACGTCGTGTCTCCCTCACCTCCGTCCCGTGGCAGTTAGACTGGCCGCTTGCGTCTCGGACAGTCTTGCCTGAAATGTACTATTGCAAAACTATTGCAAAAAGAGCACGTCTGAGGTTGCCCACTGTAAGTGACAAACGCTCGATGGCCGTTAACATAAACAAATGACGGGATATGTGTCCTCATTATCATTCGCACACCTCTCACACCGTTGTCTACTTGGTACAAGTAAGCACTCGACCATTTTTCCTTCATTACGTCAATTACGTCACCATACGGGCTGAAATGTCTTAATGGTATCATTCCTAATCTCGAATGGCAAGTTGAAAACTCGGACAGTACGTATGCCATATCCAGCACTAGATATCTTGACACTACTCACTGTACCATCAAAGTGCTTGATCTTCCTGATACCGTCGTTATACTGAACCAGAGCGTCACACATATCGGTAGATTTCAATTTTAGAAACACGGAATTTAGAAAAGTGTCTAGTTGCACACCATAACGTCCGTTTCCAGTAATCGCATTTCGTTTTTTAACCACTGATGAATATCGTAAGCTGACGGCCTAGCAACGCTGCTGTCGAACTCACATTGAACGTTGTTATGTCGTTCTTCGGAATTATCGAATTCCATACTTACAAATCACACACGCAGCTGCCGCGGCCGCCTCGAAGCACCGCTCGCCGCAAACGTAAACAAACGGCCCGCTGTCCCGGAGGTGTTGACAGGACGGCGGCCGAAGCGCCACTACACCACCGGGGACACAGTGATCACCGCACCTGCAAGGACTACCTAAGCACGCCTCCCGTCAGATACAAATTCCCAGTTTCGACCTGCCCACAGTACTCAAACTTGTAGTTATGAACTGATTCCCGTAAGAGTAAGGGCTTCAAACTTCCCCACCCCTCCCAACTAACGATAGGATCATTGCCCGTCACCGGCATATTATACATATTCATGTATGAACTAATTCCCGTAAGAGTAAGGGCTTCAAACTTCCCCACCCCTCCCATCGCAGTTGATGTCGTATATTCTATGAATATTAAATAGTAACAACTGCAGGATCAGAAGTGACGTCTGTTCTTTCGGAACAGACGCCACATGAATACATCGCATTAACTTTAGTAATTGCGGAGAAATAACGTTAACTGTACCGCTAAAAGCATTATAAGGATATTAGTAGACGTTTTGTTGATACAGTCAGCGCCTCATTTCAGTTATAAATAAGGAAAACTACATCTGTAAGCGCCACTTCACATTTCTCGTAATGACGAAAACGGCTTTTTGCCCTGAGTCACGTGACTTAGATGTTGGTTTCAGTGTAGTAACGGCAGGCGAAGTCTATATTATCTATGGAGTATGGTTTGAACGCTTCTTTGTAGTTCGACGGCCTATCGCAAGGGGCGCTGCAGCTCACCACGACTTCCTTGTGCGTGTTGCACGTTTCGTATAGAAACGGCTTTAGCGCAGCGTCTTTTAGCAGCTGCGCAGTAGAGTTGGGCAACACGTTTCTTTTTTAGGAACCGATTCTTGCGATTCAATCCCACATTGTGAATCGATTCCTGCGATTCGTTCACGATTCTTTAGCCTGCATTGGCGCGATTCTTACTTCTACATTTTGCTCATAGATGGCAATACATGTCTGTGTCATGGATGTTGGAATCTTAACTTTTTGCATCTGTTCCTACGATTCGTTCACGATTCTTTCTCGTCTGCGACGGCACGATTCTTACAAAATGCCGAAAAGGTGACAATATGACTATCGGATTTTTTAATATTTATGGGGTGTAAAGTTCAGGCTTAAAATAATAATGAGGCAAAGCCATTCGATTCAGCTCTCAAAAATTCTCGAGTAAATAGTCTGAAGTTTTGCGAACGGTTATAAATACACATTACACTACCAACTACTTCTGCTGTGATCATAGCTCATTTAGTAGCGTTGTAGGTTTAGTAAACGTAGGTCACTTATTTCGAATCCTGCTGTAACCTTATAAATTATTTTTTCGTTCTGTTTGAATAGTTCAGCCATTTAAATATACATTTAATTAAATCTATGGTAATTAACAGATATCTAATCATTATAAAATACTTATGTAAAATCATTTAGTTTAAGGAAACACGAAATAAACATTAAAAATAAAAATCCGTCTCTAAATATTAAATTTCTTTCGAGATGCAAGAAATTCACATTTATTGAAATGTTTCTTTTTTGTAAAATCGGTTTCTTTCAGGAAAGCTGATAACGTAAAAACCAAGGTAAAAAAGATTTTTGAGGTGGCTTTAAAAACATTTAAAATCGCGTTTTTATATAAAAATAGTATTTATGTGAAATTGGATTTTTACAAAAACTACAACTACCTAGATGAACTCGAAAAGCTTAAACCTCTCTAAACACACAAAAGTGTAATGATTGCTCATTTAAATACATGATATGTAAACTGTATAAACGACGTATATTCGTATGCATTGGCAGCTGTGTATTTCGCTGCGTTTTGTTTCTGTCATCTGTAATTCGTGAATAGGCTAATAATTAACAGCTCACCATCTTCGTTCTGTGCTTCCCTTGTTCACACACTTTCTGGCTTTCGTAATTATTCGGCACGATTCGCCACTTGCTTTCGAATCATGAATCGTTGACTCTTGAAATCGTCACGAGACAGGCGATTCTTTTGAACGACGATTCGTCCTCCCTCTTGACTTCTCTCCGGAATTCGTAATCGTTCGGCACGATTCGGCAAGATTCGGCAGTCGCCTTCGAATCGTGAATCGTTGGAGCTTAGAATCGTCACGCGGCAGACGATTCTTTTGAACGACGATTCGTCCTCCCTCTTGACTTCTCTCTGGAATTCGTAATCGTTCGGCAAGAATCGGCAGTCGTCTTCGAATCGTGAATCGTTGGAGCTTAGAATCGTCACGCGGCAGACGATTCTTTTGAACGACGATTCGTCCTCCCTCTTGACTTCTCTCTGGAATTCGTAATCGTTCGGCAAGAATCGGCAGTCGCCTTCGAATCGTGAATCGTTGGAGCTTAGAATCGTCACGCGGCAGACGATTCTTTTGAACGACGATTCGTCCTCCCTCTTGACTTCTCTCTGGAATTCGTAATCGTTCGGCAAGAATCGGCAGTCGCCTTCGAATCGTGAATCTTTGGTACTTAGAATCGTCACGCAGCAGACGATTCTTTTGAACGACGATTCGTCCGGATCACGATTCGATTCTTACGATTCTTTATTTGTATTCGTTCAAATGAACGACTCATTGACGAATCGCCACAACTCTACTGCGCAGGCACTGTGCGTGACGTGGGACGCAGCGCGAAGGACGCCTCTCCGCTGGTCTGGTTACACAAGTGTTAGGTGTATCGCTGGCCGCTGGGGGCAGCACCTGCACAGTGGACGCTCGTTAGAGCGGTGCGGGCCGCGCCTTGTTATGGTAATGTAATGCGCTTACCGCAGCAGGAAGGCACGGCCGTAACGAGGCGCAGACGGCGCCGGAGGGGGCGTGGCCCTCACAAGGGGGAGGGGGAGGGCACACAAAGGCAGGCGGCGAGGAATGCGGCCCGTCTGGCTGAAGTCTCTGCCAGAGCAGGAGAGGCACACCTGTCACAACTTCCGGGCTATAATGCCGCGCTCCACGAAACTTTGCAGTTCTCCCTGACGTTTCGTCCACAGCTGCGCTGGACATCTTCCGAGGTCTTCCTTCCTACTTCAGCTGAGTCTTGGTCAAGAGAAGAACTGGTGGCAAACTATGGAAACGGGTGAAAACACGTGGGAGGATGTAGGCACTCTCGGGAAAGGTAGCCCGCATTTTGTCCGGCGTTCCACAGGGAAGTGTTATAGGTCCCCTACTCTTCCTCGTGTTTATAAACGATTTAGGAGACAATCTGAATAGCTCCCTTAGATTGTTCGCAGATGATGATGTCGTTTATCGGTTAGTGAAGTCAACAGAGGATCGAAAGCAACTGCAAAGCGATTTAGACAAAATTTCTGCATGGTGTGAAAATTGGCAATTGACACTAAATAAAGAAAAGTGTGAAGTAATACACATGGCCACTAAAAGAAATCCGCTGAACTTCAATTACGCGATAAATCAGTCAAACCTTAAGGTTGTAGATTCTACCAGATACCTAGGAGTTACAATTACGAACAACTTTGACTGGAGAGAACACACAGAAAATATTGTGGCGAAGGCGAACCAAAGGTTACGTTACATCGGCAGAACGCTTCGAAGATACACCAGCTCCACGAAAGAGACTGCCTACATCACACTTGTACGTCATCTCCTGGAGTACTGTTGCCCAGTTTGGGACCCTCACCAGGTGGGACTGACGGAAGACATTGAGAAGGTTCAGAGAGGGGCAGCTCGTTTTGTTTTATCACGTTACGGGGGGGGGGGGGGGGAGCGTCACGGAAATGTTGCACGAAATGGGGTGGAAATCATTAAAACAAAGACTTTATTCATTGCGGCGTGATCTGTTTGCGAAGTTTCAATCACCGACTTTTAGTTCTGAATGTGAAAATATTTTGCTAGCACCCACCTACTTAGGGAGACATGACCATCCCAAGAAAATAAGAGAAATCAGATCGTAAACGGATCGATTTAGGTGTTCTTTCTTCCCGCGTGATATTAGAGAATGGAACGGTAGAGAAAAGTTATGAAAGTGCTTAATGAACCCTCTGCCAGGCACTTGAATGTGATTTGCAGAGTATCTATGTAGATGTAGCACTGGTGGGGAGCACCAATGATGATCTCGGTTTGAGGAAGGCCGTCGCGTACCAGATTCTATGTCAGCGTGGCAAGTCATATATTGGACAGACGATGGGTACCGTCGAGGATCGATGCGTTTATCACCAGAGGCACACACGATTGATGTACACGAGCAAGTCGGAGGTCGCTGTACATTGTCGGAGAATCATGCGATGGAGTATTGGAGTATGAACGAACTGGTACAGACGTCGAGATACCGGGACTGCGTCGTTAGAGAGGCCATTGAAATTCGCACAAGTGACGACCACATAAACCGTGACTGGAAAGCTTGGGAACCAGCGATTGGGTTAATTAAG
Organism: Locusta migratoria; assembly: GCA_026315105.1. Classification (NCBI taxonomy): domain Eukaryota; kingdom Metazoa; phylum Arthropoda; class Insecta; order Orthoptera; family Acrididae; genus Locusta; species Locusta migratoria. The sequence continues at coordinate 46,661,161 of CM048751.1, read as the reverse complement.
AGTACATCTAGCAAACGTAACGTAGTGACGACCACGGCGGACAGAGCCCTCACACCGACTTCATCTCAGACGCCGGCGCAATCGGTTCCACTGCACGGCCGCGGCGCGGCGCGCGGACCGCGGAGGGGTCGCAACGCGGACCGAGGGTATTTAAATCGCCCGCTGCCGGGCTAGAACCCAGTTCCCTTCGAGCAGCCGTAGCGTGCGGATCTCCGTGCCGGCGCGTTTCCAGGAGCTCAATCCGTCAGTTCAGCTGATGACGGCGACATGTATGATCGCCGAAATACTGTGCCCGTTGGACACTATAGACTGGCAGTATACCCGTGGATATTTTCATTATCAAAAACGCTGCAAGAAACTCAAGAATCATGTGATGAAGTATGTTGAAATGGCTGTACTAGTTACTAACATTTTTAATTTATAGTCCTGTTTCACATCAGAATTTTTACGAGTCCAACATACTTTATCATATTTCGAGTACATGTTGTGTCATTGTATGTAACTGTTAAGTATTTTTCTTCCATTTAGTCTGTTGATGGCAACAATTTCCGAAAGCAAGTAAAGGTGCTTTACAGCACAGAGCAGTAGAATAATTTATTAAAAGTCTCGGAATATGACGTGCGCTTCATCGGTGTGGAATACATTAGATAGTACATCTGACAGCAAGTCATCGTCCCTCTGTTTAAAAAGGGCAGTCGATGGAAATGTGGAAACTGCAGAGGCATCACGCTGCTATCCCACACACTGAAGCTGTTAGAAAAGATCATAGAAGGAAGACTTAGAAAGGTAGATGAACCCTTGCTGGAGGAAGGACAACATGGATTCAGGAAAGACCGAGGTACTATGGATCTTATTTTTGCAATAAGAATGCTAACAGAAAAGTACTGGGAATATGGAAGAAATCTTGTTATTATATTTGTAGACATCGAAAAAGCATATGACAGTGTTCCTCGAAGCAAGATACGGGAATGTTTGGAAAACTTAAAGGTGCCAAAGTATCTGATTAATAAAGTCAAAATGCTATACCAATAGTGTTGTAGCTGTGTCCAGATAAACAACGGACGATCAGAATGGGTCGAAAAAAAGAGAGGTGTCCAGCAAGGAAGTGCCCTTTCACCACTCCTATTGTAATAGTCATGGACACAATTATGAAATCTATCAAGAAAATAGACAGCGAACCTAATGCCCTTGTTTTCGACGATTATTTGATGGTATCGGGAGAGACAGAAGCTGAAGCACAGAGGAAACTGAATGATTGGAACAACACATTCAAAAATTTCGGACGAAAGATAAGCAAAACAAAGACAGTAGAAATGACCATCAACAGGCAAGGAACAACATCAAATATATTTCTAGATGGGGCTAAAGTAGAATCTGTTTCTCATTTCAAATACCTAGGAAGTATGATCTCTAAAGACAACACAGTTAGGCAGGAAATATTCAGCAGAACACAGAAAGCATCCAGTTTTTACAGTCTAATAAGAAATCTTCTCTGGGATGATAAAATGCCACAAAAAGCAAAAGCAACCATGTACCATACCTATTTCGTTCCAATCCTTACATACGGCTTAGAAACATGTACCCTATTAACCAGAGACCTCAGTAGAATTCAGTCAATGGAAATGAGATTCATTAGAACTATGAATCAAACAACCAGGCAGGATAAAATTAGGAATGAGGTGAATAGAAAAGTAGCTGGTATTGAGGTTCCTGTCACCAGCATCATAAGGAAACGTAGACTTCAGTAGTATGGGCACTTAATGAGAATGAACAGTGAAAGACCTATTAAAAAGTATTTCAACCCCAACCTCATAGGAAGAAGACCTTGGGGAAGAGAAAGAAAACGCTGTATAGAGACTGTAAGATCAGATGTGGAAGAGAAAGGATACAAATGGGAAGACATTCTGGAACAGAAGATGTATGAAGACAGGAGGAGACGGCGAGCGCTTGTACACCACACCCGGGAAACTGGAGCTGGATGATGATCATGATGATCTGACAGCAAAACTTCGCTAACATCCTGGTGGCGATATGGCTGCAATATCTACATCTCTCGCGACAACTGATTTTCCGCACAATAGGGTATTTTCCTGTGTTAAAAATATGGTTCGAATTGTTGTTATTCTGAATGATTATAACATTCAGACAGCATTTTCGCTCATAATTCTTACAAAACATCTGTTATTTTTACGTAATTAAAGCTTAAAAATTATCAAATTTCACGATTAGATCACGTTATCGAAAAAGCTCCGTTATTGGCTGAATTACTGGTGACGTCATAGAACACCTACAGCGCGGCAACTAGAAGTCGGAGCTGTATTGTACGCGTTTCCTCCGTTTCGCAGCTTTAAGTTCAATTTTTTTGTGATCTAAAAGCGTTTACAGTTTTTATGCCACAATGGAAGACGGTTATGTGAAAGCTGACTGCGGAAACCTCCCTAAAGTTGATCCAATTACGGTGCCTTCATTCTTTAAAAACAATCCAAATTTTTACGTGCTAGAAATAAGAAACGTGAAAACTGCATTGTAAGTAACGCATACCTACACTTTAAAGCTAATTATTTCGAGAGATATTTTATGCCATTGGAAAAATTACCCTATTTGTTGATGTCAGCAGACGTAATCTGAAGTCACCATATTATGCAATAAAGGGTGCAATTTTATCTTCTATCCAAGCGGCCTTGAGTGATTATGTTGGCAACATCAAAAACAAGATAGAAAATCTTTGTCCAGATGTTCAGACCACATAGAATGACTAGATTAGTGTATCGTACAGACCATGAAGAAAATAAATCATGCTGTTACTGCTCTATGATTCTTATATGTACCCTTGTCCAGTCAGTAAAAGTAACTGCCCTCGTAAATCAAAGGTTTCACGACAAAATGTTTGCACTGTCACGCGATTGGCTAATGGCGACGTCTCATGATTCTATTCTCGCTATTCAGCATCTGTTGCCACCATAGTCACAGGAAGCCGCCGGGATAGTTAGTAAAATTTAACCCAGTAAAGCACGCAGTTAAGGGAGTAATTTTATTTAACTACTTCAATACTGGTGCAAAGTGAAACATCAAAACCTGTAAAATACAGCAAAAATGCCTTGTGCATAGTTATACAATATATCTATAATCTAGAACAGGGACAGCGGGTTGCGTCGGCGGTGTTGTCGTATCGCTCGTAGGTTGGCAACGCACATTTCGCGTAGCCGAAGGCATGTCACTTTCGCGTAAACATTGCGAACGAGACACGATGGAATAAATTTATAGCGCTTTTCTGGCTTGTTGTTTTTGTGAGTGAATGTTTGCAATTGTGTGTAAACTTTCTACTTGTCAAAAAAAAAAAAAAAAAAAAAAAAAAAAAAAAAAAAAAAAAAAAAAAAAAAAAAAAAAAACGCTAATCAGTTGAAACGTTATTTACTTGCAATGAAAATTGCTTGGTAGAGCCCTGTGCAGAAGAAAAGGCTTACGTTATTTTATTTGTGTTTAGTAAAACTTTTATACTCCATCATATTTTTCGTCGAAACACTGCGTCCTGCTGCCTTACTCAGTGGACAATTTTGGACATAGTCAACTAACTCACAGAAATACACACCCATGAAGTGTATCTTCGCGCCAGTGTCAACCACTTTTTGCGTATTTTCTCATTTTTTGGTACTTGCAAGAACTATTTTGCCAGAGTCTTGACAGATGTATTGGTACAGTGCGGAACTAAGCAATAATTTATTTTATAAATGTTTGTAGAGCTTATGGGACTTAACTACGCGGTCATCAGTCCCTAAACTTGCAAACTACTTATGAACTAGCTAACCCTAAGGACGGCACAAATATCCATGCCCGAGGGGGGATTCGAACCCCCGACCGTAGTGGCCGTGCAGACCGTGATTGAAGCGCCTCAGTCCTCTCGGACACCGCGGCCGGCACTAAGCAATATTTGTAAGTCATAATGCAAACGTTAACGCCCAAACACGAGGCCTCGGTCCAAACAATATACAGGTATTTGTTTATCTTACGAGAGCAGCAGCAGCAGCGTGTTGTATGACGTCACAGGCATCACGTGACTCAAATGTAGCGTTTTTGCGGGCTTTCAAATTATTTGAATTTCATTTCTTTTTTTTTTTTAAAAGTACTGAAATCCACGAGGTAAAAAAGCATGTTCGCACCATAATATGACATAATTAACAATTTAAAACGATTTCCAGAAAACAGTCAAATACCCTATTCGCATGCGCCCTCAATTACGTATTCGCTTTCAGCATCGTCCGGTATCGTGTTTGCGCACTCTACGTTGCTGTCAAAACTACTGCCTGGCATTTCCACCGTGCTCGTTACATTTCTAGAGCTCAGCCTACGTCATTTAGTTACTCTGTGCATTTTCAAATGTAAAAGGACTCCGAAACTGAAACACCGGCGATTATCTCGCCGGCGCATCATTTTAGTAGCGGCGCTGCGAGGCTTCGCAACTCCCGTGTTGGCAGAACGTGCCGCAGACTCGGGGACGGAGGCTTATATCGGGCGCGGAGCCACAGAATGCCAGCGACACGGCCGCAGCGGCGGAGGCGGGGAGCGTGCGTGCCGAGGCCGAGATACCGAAGACGCGAGGCAGCGAGCGGGTAGAAACGCCACGGCGCGGATTCCTGACCGATATGAGAAGCGGCAGTCGAGTCGGCGGCGGACGGACGTGAAATCATCCGCCGCGTAAAAGCTGGCGACGTGCTAGCACCGCGACGCGCCCACGGCACGTCGAATAGCTTTGAACACGAGTACGTCGCTGGCCACGCAATTTCCAGCAGCCTGAAGAAACCAGCCACATCGCGTGATATTTGCAGCATGCTTTTGTGGCGTAGAGCGATGCACACGGTTAGCGTTTCAGCGCAAGCGCGCATCGCGGTTGGCGGTAGTGCAGGGTGAACAAATGATGAAATATTACTTGACATTGCCGGTTCTGGAGGCGATCTGATAGTTTTATATTCTTCAGAATGAAATGCGAAGGTCGCAAATTAATACTATATTGAATTATGACCGGTTTCGGTGAACTGTGTCATCATCATCTGGTCATATACAAGGTGTTTTACTAAGTGTGTTTGCTTCTGTAACTTATAAAATAATAGGTGACGGGAAATTTTAATGCGGTTGGTCAACACAACAAATGTTACACTTCCTGCTAAGCTATGAACACAGTTTATTGTATCATTTTCCAAACAGTTACAGCACAAAGATATAATTTTTTAAATGGAACAATAGTTTTTCTATCGTGTAATGGATTCGTTGAAACCAACTGCGTCCAAATCAATTTAAACTACATTCCTATCACTGTTAGTTTGGGAGCTACAAACCTTCAAAGTTTAGGGGGCGGAGGCTACGACAGCGTAGCTTACTGGCTGGTGGTTATGAGACAGTGGGCCGTGCCCCAGGGGATAGCAACTCGGCCAGTCAGCTATGTTGCTTCAGTGGCATCGTGTCGGCACTCGCCGAGCATCAGCAACATGTCAACGTACTCGTTGTTCGTGTATGCCATCGTCATCCGATGTTTTGAGCCCCGTTAGTTTGTGTGGCTCGAGCTGTGGGTATACGGCCGTGTGCGGCGACAGCCGGCATTCTAAGCGTGAGAACATAGTGGAGCGGCGTGTCGAAGAGTCAAGCGGCGCGTTAAGCTACTGTTTTTTGAATGATACCTAACGCATGAAACGTGCAGAGCTCCAATTGTGCGATTGGATTCACGATTTCAGAAAGGACACAGTTCGTTGTAATTGATAGTAAGTCATTGAGTAAAACAGAAGTGATATCTGGCGTTCCACAGGGAAGCGTAATAGGCCCCTACTCTTCCTCGTGTTTATAAACGATTTACGAGACAATCTGAATAGCTCCCTTAGACTGTTCGCGGATGATGCTGTCGTTTATCGGCTAGTGAAGTCAACAGAGGATCAAAGGCAACTGGTACACATGCGCGTAGTGGAGCTAAGAGGCTGGCTGCGTCAGTCAGGGAAATATTCTCGGACAGCGAAGATGATGCGTTGTATCAGTTTAGCGCACTTAAAGTGCTGACGTTTTTAGGGATGATGAATTATGCTGTCCACCCCGTAAATCATGAATGTAAACAATTCGGAGAAATTCGCAGTTTATTCAAAAGTTTGTTAAGCTTAAGGGATTTAACTGCGGGGTCATCAGTCCCTAAACTTACAAATTGCTTATGAACTACCTTATACTAACGACAACACATGCCCGAGTGGAGATTCGAACCCCCGACCGTAGCGTCCGTGCAGACTGTGACGGGCGTGCCACAGACCGCTCGGTCACTGCGGCCGACCGCAGTTTATTCCTCCTGCAAAATATATTTCCTGGCCGTTGAATGGATGAATTACAGCACATTTCAGTACATCTTGAAGTTAGTTCCACCACATATGCAATCGATATTTTTTATCTTTGTAAAGCAGCACTCAGTCACTTTATAAAAATACACAAGTTACAATATGAGAGCTTACGAAATAGCCGTAATCTGTCATGTTGTACTCGTGTATTTTTATAAAGTGACTAAGTGCTATGTTGCACTTACTATTTTATATCCATTTTTAAATAAGATGACCAGCTTCTAAAATATATACAGGGTGAATCACCTACCACTTGCACCGCAAATATTGCGGAAACAGAAAGTGCGATTGATGTGCGGTTTTCACAGAATGGATTGGTAGTCAGGGACTCGTATTTTTAGCCAACAAACATATTCTAATATTACTTGGAAAGTAATATTACTTTTCTAATATTACTTAGAAAGTAGATTCTTATGCAAACATACAGTTTTTTTTAAATGGAACAATGGTTGTTTCTATCATGCACTGGAAGTTTTGACACCAGCTGTCTACAAAGAATTCTGAATGACATTTTTATCACGTTTAGTTTGGTAGCTACAACCGTTCAAAGTTTCGGGTGCGGAGGCTGCGATAGCGTAGCTGACTGGCCGAGTGGCTAGCCCCTGGGGCACGACTCACTGTCTCATGACCACCAGCCAGTCAGCTACGCTGTCGTAGCCTCCACCCCCAAAACTTTGAACGGTTGTAGCTGCCAAAATAAACTTGATAAAAATGTTATTCAAAATTCTTTGTACACAGCTGGTATCAAAATTCCAGTGCATGATACATACAACCATTATTCCAGTTGAAAAATTGCATGTTTGCATAAAAAAAACGTTTTCTAGGTATTTTTACAATCTGTTTATTGGCTAACAATACGAGTTCTTGACCACCAATCCATTCTGTGAAAACCGCACATCAGTCGCACGATGGTGACAGTTCACCGAAACCGGTCGTCACTCAATAAAAACTATTAATTTGCGATCTTCGCATTTCATATTGAAGAATGTAAATTGAGGAAATGTTTGTAAACCTAGGAACCAAACTAAGGCCATGGGTCCGTAGACTTACAAAGTACACACGCTAACCGCCGCTATAGACGACACATATATCCGACACATGCCCGAAGGAAGATTCAAACCTCTGACGAGGAGGTGACCAAAACATTTTCGGATAAAACCTGGACAGAACGAACCAGACCCTAATGAACCACCTGATGTCTCTCCTCCTCCCTCCCCCCACCCTCCCCCCTCCACAGCTGAAAACTGATCGCAGAGTTTTAATGGACTTTTCTTCATAAATTTTCCTAACCAAATGATAGCCTATTTATTAGTACGAGAAGCCACCGATACAACCTGTGTAACATAACGTCAAGACTTAACACTATTCCTACGATGACGGTGGTTAGCGGCGTGACAGTCGCACAGTTGTCGTAACTCTCCTCAAATCACAAACCCTGCAACTTTTACAGCCAAACACAACTCCGGTAAAAGACATCAATATTGATACTGTCACACATTTATATTAGTGAATTGACTTAAAATGTATTAATCGTATCACATTCAAAATTCAAATGTTTGTAAATCTATAGGACCAAACTGCGTGGTCATTAGTCCCTAGCTTACAAACTACTTAAACTAAGGTAAACTAACCGAAGGACAACACACACACTCATGCCCCAGGGAGGACTCGGACCTACGACGGCGTGCAACAGCACGCTCCGCAGCGAGACGCTATAGACCGCTCGGCTACTCCACCGCGGTCGTATTGCATTAATCGAATGAAGTCTCTAAAACATTACAGGTTTGGGAGTTAAATTATAGCAACTCTTTATTCACAACCGATACAAAAGCGTTACATATTTCCACCTGTTACTGTCCTTCAAAGTAGTCACCATGGTTGTATAGAACACAATGCCAGCGATGTGGAAGCCGTAGTATACCGCTAGCAGAGCCTGTCCTGTTGATGGTGCGAATGGAGCGGTCTACTGCCAGTCGAATCTCTAGAACAGTTCTGAAGCGAATGCCACGAAGTGGTTCCTTCATTTTCCGAATCAAATCAAAGTCACAAGGACTTAACTCCGGGAAGTATGGTGGCTGGTACAGTACTTCCCATTCCCATCGACCGAACAGAGCAGCCACAGCTTGCGCTGTATGCGTCCTCGACTTCTCGTGCAAAATGATCGGTCGGTTGCGCACAACGTGTTGCCACTTGTTTCGCAAAAATGTCAAAAGCGCGTCTGAGCCCCAGTATGGTGAAAGTTATGGTTATTCTCGTGTACGACTGTGATGGTGTAATCCTAACGCATTACGTTCCCGCACGACAAATCGTCAATGCACAGTTTTCCTGTTCGTTTTGCAGCGACCAGCTTTGCGAAAGAAGCGGCAACACTTTCTGCGCAAACCACCAATCATTTTGCACGGCCGCGGTGGAGTAGCCGAGCGGTCTAAGGCCCTTCACTGAGGAGTGCACGGTTGATCACCGTCGGAGGTTCGAGTCCTCGCTGGGGCATGGGTGTGTGTTTGTCCTTAGGTTAGTTTACCTTAGTTTAAGTAGTTTGTAAGTTACGGACTGATGACCCCGCAGTGTGGTCCGATAGATTTACAAACATTTGAATATTTTTGAACATTTTGCACGACAATGCACGGGCGCATACAGCGCAAGCTGTGGCTGCTCTCTTCGGTCGATGGGACTGAGAAGTACTGTACTATCCACCATACTCACCTAAGTCCTCTAGACTTTGATTTGATTCCGAAGATGAAGGAACCACGTCGTAGCATTCGCTTCAGAACTGTCCCAGTGATTCGACAGGTAGTAGACCGCTCCATTCGCACCATCAACAGCACAGGCTCTGCTAACGGTATACTACGCTTTTCACATCGTAGGCAACGGGTTCTACACAACGCTGGTGACTACTTTAAAGGACAGTAGCAGGTACAAACATGTGATTCTTTTGTATCGGTTCTGTATAAATAGTTGCCACTATTTAAGTTCTAACCCTCGTATGTAATATATATATCCCGTGCGGTGTTTCTAGTCCCCCATCAGGCGCCACCCCAGGTGGGGATCGGAAAAGTCTTCCAGTTATGGATGATACCGGGGAAATGAAACACCAATACTAGCAGCATGGCGGTGTCTGTAATCCGTTCTGAAGAAAGCGTGGCGAATATGTTTCTCACCTTTGATTCATGATGTCTGACAGTAATATAAAATTTTCCTAAGTTAAAATAGCTCCAAACTCGGATTCCCGGGTGGGAGCTCCTTTACTGTCACAAAATCCTGAGTCTACAAAACGAGAGTATGTACGTACAATTGTCGCACAATGGTGGGACATGACAGAGTGTTGGGAACGGAAGAGGAACTAGAGAAAATGAACTGGAGCATGGTTGGTTTAAATGAAGTGCGCTGTAAAGGTAAAAACTGCCTTCACTTGAATTCAGGGAATCTCTACATTACTGTAGTGAACCAAACGGAAAACTAAATGGAGTTGTATTTCCAGTAAACAAAACCGTAGTTGACAAGATAATAGTACTAGAAGGAACTTCAAACAGCATTGCACGCTAGGTCCTAAAAATATCAAAAAGGTATGAGATCCAAATAGTTCAGGTGTATGCAGCTGTGTTCACTCATTCAGATGAAGAGATATAATATTTCTACGAATTTCTAAAATATACATGTGAAAAAGGCAGAATTTTTTTTATTTCATAATTCGAGGCTTATCGGCAAAGGTGGAACGTACAAAGAAGGTCATTCATTTGTTGTCAAATATTGAATAGACCAAAGAAATGACAGAGGTGAGAGATTGGTACAGTTTGCATGAAAATGGATATCACATATACGTTTTTCAAGACGCACCCAATTCGCAAATGGACTTGGAGGAGTCCTAACTTTGAAGTGATAAACGAGATAGACTTTATGTTCTCGTATAGGTCTCAAAACTTCTAAGGTGTCTCTGAGTTAAACAGGTTCAAGACAAGCAGTGATCATCGATAAGTAATAGGAAGATTTGAATTGGAAACAAAGTAGCAAAGATTGTTTGTTTGTTAAGCTTATGGGATTTAATTGTGGGGTCATCAGTCCTTAAATTTACAAACTACTTATCAACTAACTTATATTAAGACAGCACAAACACCCATGACCGAGGGGGGATTCGCACCCCTGACGTGGAACGGCCACGCGCATAGGAACATAAGCACCTCAACGCGCTCGGCCACTACGTCGTGGCTAGGAAAGGTTAAAATTAATTAAAGGAAAAAGTAAAATTTTATATATCAAACATCTTGAAGAACGGAAAGAGGAATTGGGGGAAAAAAAAGTAAACTTAAAAGATTGTGAAGCAGAAGAAATAGCAATGGTACTAATCACTACAGATTAGATTAGTACTTGTTCCATAGATCATGAATACGACACTTCGTAATTATGTGGAATGTGTGAGGGTAATGAAAGGTGTCTTTACAAATTATTACAAATTATACAGCTGAAGAAGTGGATAGCTTGTGTAAATGTCGAAACCTACCCAAGGAACTGACTAATAAAGTAAAAAGTTTGATGGACAAGCGAAGAAAAATGAACGTTGATACGTACAAAGATAAGGTAGAATATGCTTAGGTGTGCAAAGCTCTGAGAGGGAGCATGAAAGAAGACATCTCGAGCTAGCCGGCCGCGGTGGCCGAGGTGACTGAGGCGCTCCAGTCACGGTCAGCACGGCCACTACGGTCGGGGGTTCGAATCCCCCCTCGGGCATGGATATTTGTGCCGTCCTAGTTCGTAAGTAGTTCATAAGTAGTTTGTAAGTTTAGGGACTGATGACCCCGTAGTTAAGTCCCATAAGCTTAACAAACATTTGAACATCTCGAGCTATGAAGAAAACACGATAAAATCCATTGTTAGGAAACTAATAGTGGCATATTCCGTGACGCGAATGCGTTCTTTTCTGATGAGGCACATTTTCGCCTCAGTGGTTGTGTAAACAAACAGAATACGCGCTACTAGAGCGACACGAACCCCGGACAATTCGCCGGAGAGCCCAAGAAGCACCCAGAGCGCGTCACGAGTGGCTCCTCGCTGCTTCCAGGAAACTCTTCGTGCTGTAATTGTTAATCAGGAACTGCAAGAATACTTCCTGCCGGCTTTCAAAGCAATGCAATTTCGGCGTACTTGGCTTCAACAAGACGGTGCCACTGCACACACACAGAAGGAATTACCGAATTTTTTGAGGCAAACATTTCCTGGGAGGCTTATCCCTCGGATAGGGGATCTCAACTTGCCCTTCACCATCACCGGATTTAGCTCCACGGGACGTGTTTTTGTTTCGCGTTACCTGAGTTTGACGGTTTATTGCAACAGCCCTGACACCCTGGAAGACCTACAGAACAATATTGAAGCCGAAGTAACTAGTAGTGGCTGGTACTAGACAACCTCTGCCACGCACCTTTGAGTGGATTGCTGAGTACGTATGTAGATTGCAAGAATAGCAGAAGACATGCCTAAAAGAGTGTGTGAGAGTTTTTAGTAACAACTGCGGTATTGTGTGGATTTTGAAGGTAGACATTTGCTAGATATACTGTTTGAAACACTGTCCAGTATTAGAAAAATAAAAATTTATCTTTATAAAACAGTCTAGACTGCAATGATTTTTATTTATATCAACTGGTTTCGGACCTTTCTTTTGGACCATTTTCAGGATTGAAACCTTCAAGCAATATACATTAGTGCCAACATTAACCTAAGTTGATAAAGACAAATAAGATAAAATGATATTATTCTCATTGATGTCGTGGAGCTTGGGAGTCTATCTTAGTGTTTTCAATAAGAATAACAACGGTCTAGATCGCTGAAATTATATTTACTGAAAATGTTCAAATGTCTGTATATCTGTCGGACCAAACTGCGTGGTCATCAGTCCGTAGCTTACAAACTACTTAAACCTAGGTAAACTAACCTAAGGACAACACACACACACACGCCCCAGGGAGGACTCGAACCTCCACGGCGAGCAACCGCGCGCTCCGCAGCGAGACGCTTTAGACCGCTCGGCTACTCCACAGCGGCTATATTTATTGATTACGTTATTTCGGCATCTGCAATCATCAGATCTAAAAACCTCTGAACTTGCACAGTAAAGTTAAGCGCCAATGATAAAATATCTACCCAATAGGTACGTCCTAGGTAGATATTTTATCATTGACGCTTAATTTTACTGTGCAAGTTCAGAAGTTTTTAGATCTGATGACGGCAGATGCCGAAACGACGTAATCAATAAATATAATTTCAGCGATCTAGACGGTTGTTATTCTTATTGAACTAATGTATATTCCTTGAAGGTCTTCTAAATGTAACCATGATACATTTCAGAGTTTAAATCCTGAAGATGGTCCCAAATAGGGCCGAACCTAGTTCATACAAATACAAATCATTGCACTCTTGACTGTTTTTTATATATAAATTTAAATAAAAGAGTGCTGTTGTCCCAAAAGTGAAACAAAAAAAATGTTTGCAAAATTATGTTAAAAATAAAAATGACATTTTCAAAGAGATCTTTCCTTAAATTTCATTCTCAAATCAACAATTCAGCGCTCTCTACCCTGTATACGCACACTTTGGCAACGCTTCTGCAAATATAATAAAGCAAGAAGAGACTTAGCAGCTAAGGTCATGGGATTTGGATCAAACTGTGTGAGAAGAAGCACGTAGATGAAAATTTCAAATTCCCAGAGTGTCTCGTGTGAGTGCACTATACGAAGAGAGAAAACGCTCGCCAAATATTTCTGATTACAGAGTTGTTATAATACAAGCTAACTAACTAGAGTAACAGTTGGTTTAACGTTGGGGTAGCGAAGCGGATAACCAACTATGCTAATAATTTGCGACCCGAATTTCATTCTCGATACTTCCAAATTATTTATAATAATCGTAAGAATGGTAATTCTTTAATTATGACATTTAAATACAATTTAACATTTCAGTTCAAAATTAAAATATTCCGTTTACCTATAGTTACTTTGGTTTAATTAATATATCCTACGTAAAAGTAAATTTTTCATAATTAGATGAAGTTTTAAATGATCACAATATTTCTGAAAATTCTAAGAATATATTTTTAAGGAGATATCATGGAAATACATAATGTTCAAGTCATTAAGATTTTATGATTGCATAATTGTTGAGCAGGAACATTTGTTTCGAAATATGCTTCAGTGTAACGTATATTTCATTCCAGTTTTTAAATAAAATTCTTTTCCCTGATAACGTCGTTGCAAACTCGGATGAAAACAGGAACACTGAATTTATGTTATACGATGGAATGTGTTTTAACTCATGTTCTCCTGGCAGTAGCTCTCGCTATTGTTGTTGTTTTTGTCATTCATGGTCACTCAAAAAAGCTTTATAATTAAAAGTATAACATAGCAAGGAATAAAATTATTAAAATATGTAGTTAGAGTGTCATTTTAGTAGTTACTGTAGAATTCTTCTTGGTGTTTTCACAAGTGGAGTCTGGTAAGAATGATACAAACCACAATGTCAGTTTTGTTAACCTAATCTTAAATCTCTACCAGAACGAATAGGGGTCGATGCTGGATGGGCGGTTGGTTCAAGATACCGGTGAATATTGAGCTTTGATGAATACATCTTCAAATTATTTCGAAAGTATGATGTCTCCCTGCCACCAATGTTACGCTGTTTCCTATTGCTTCACGCTGCCCTCCTTTGTATGTATTCCTTTCTCCTCTTATAGTACGGCGCTCAGTTGATTCACACGCTTAAGCAGCAGTCCAGTACAAGTGTCGAAACTGTTTTTCGAGTAATGTCAGTAGCTGACAAATGACAGAATCGCAGTATGCTACAAATGAAGGCCATTCATTCACGTTAGTTAGTCTCCCATCTCTTTTCCACGTCTCCCCCAATACAATACCACCTAAGCAGTCACAGTAACAGCATGTTCTTTCTCCAGAGAAATGTGAAGCGCAAAGGATTCGTTTTCTCGTGGATGTAATTTCAGTTCCGATAGCAAAAGTATCCGTTCCTCTTTCACGAGTTCCCTCATCGCGTTAGAGGAAAATTGTTATTCAGCCCCGAGACATTTGTCTCTTCCCCTTCAACGGATACGGAAGTTTCGCGGCTACAATCGGATTAAAAGCGAAAGTTCGGGTCAAGCGTTGGCCACACAGAGGGCTTTGAGAACTTTTTGCAGGGAGGGCGTAATCTGACTGAATATTTCAGCATCGGAGGTTCCGTCCCGGCCGAGAAACTGCGCGAGGTCATAAATATTTCCCCGCAGTTCTTCTGGCAGGCATTTTTGCACCGAGCGTTCCCCGTGGCGATTTAAAAGTTACCCGCTGTATAGGTGCTGGCAGTAAGCCCCGGAGTGCATGGCGGGAGTAGGGGCCGGAGGATTTACACGGCTTGGAAAGTAGAGGTCGACAAATGGGACATCCGAACTTTGTGTAACAGTTAATGTACTGCCACCCTGTCTAACTCCCCCAGATATGACTTACTTTTACTGGTGTGTGAGTCTAGAGGATGAAGTGGAAATGTTCAGAACCACTCTTACTAGTTTATTTGTACTATTCTCCGTGTGTATTTGGGTAAATCTGAAACGTAAACCAGTGTTTGACGTTACTTAACAGAGGTAGCTACATGGATGAAGGATACACTGTTTAAATGTAAGCGTAGGCTTCCACGGCCATCGTCACTCTCAATAAAGTTCTTCAGGATTTTAGACGGCATCGTCATCGTGTAAAACCAGCTGACGTTTGGGCCACTATTGCAAGTCGCCTTCTTCCAGGGTATTGGTCATATGAACACCCCGAAGAAGGCGACTTGCAATAGTGGCCGAAACGTCAGCTGGTTTTACACGATGTCGATGCGGTCTAATATCCTGAAGAACTTTATTAAAAGACACACTGTTTCTTTAGACTATCAGGACAACCTCACGTAACAGAGCTTTGCGACACCTACACGAATCGACTCTTGTGCGAGATGAGATGAACTGAGTTATTCCTGCTCGCCGCAAGACATTACAGGCAGTCAACTTCAGAACAGGGTCTTCCAGAAGCTACGCCACACCGGCCTGGTCGTCGCTACCTAGGAAGTAGTAATCATCTTTCTGGATGCTGCTCATGCTTTCCGTGCTTGCCGAGAGCAATTTTTAAGATATTCCACCTGATGCAAAATACTGGCTTTTTTATTTATTTATGTTTCCAAACTCCTTTAAGCACTCTTTGTGCAACTGCGACATCCCTTTCATTGACGTACGTCCTTTTCGAGAAACACTTAACACGTGAGTGGACGCGAAGTCCGAAAGATGTAGTAGTGAATGAAGTACTTTTTTTAAATAATTATTTATTATTGTAAATGGTATGGATGTTCGTAGTTGACTCTGCCCAACATCTAGCACAGTTCCCTCCCAGTAGTACTATTCAAGTCAAAAACCGGTGAAACTTGTGTAGCAGAGCGTTTACTTCTTTAAGCTATATGTATATACAATAAAGCTCTTCGTAGGTGGACACGAATACAGAAACACTGAAGCTGCAAGAAAATGCGCCTGGTCATTCTCTCTCTCTCTCTGTCTCTCTCTCTCTTTCTCTCTCTCTATCTCTCTCTCTCTGAGTGACGACGACGAGGTGGAGTGGACGGGCGCTCTAAGGCGTCTTGCTCCAGACCGCGCGAGAGCTCTCCGTCGTCGGAGGTTCGAGTCATCCCTCGTGTGTGTGTGTGTGTGTGTGTGTGTGTGTGTGTTTTGTCCTTAGGGTAAGTTAGTTTAAGTAGTTTGTAAACCTAGAGACTGGTAACCGCAGCAGCTAAGACCCTCACATTCACGTACCTACATTTGAACGTCTGTATTGGAAAAATTTATCGTCATATTTCTCGCCCCATCCATGTCAGTAGCCGTATAATGAGTTTGATATATTGCAGATACATAACATAACCTTAAAATTATGGTCGCGGTGTCAAAATACAAACTAATGGGTAACGACTACTTAAGTAAGTATCGGTATGATGAAAATGGCTGAAATAAGAGATTTAGTGGACAATGAAGAGGATGTCAATATTTTAGACGATCTTTGCCCCAATAAGGCGTCCCAGAGGTATTTATGTTCATCTAAATCATTTTCATTGCAGGGATGATGCAGAATTTGTTACGATATTTCGTCTTCGAAAGGCCTCTGTGGAAACGCTGCAATGAAAAACTCCACGAAGATCTGAAGAGTCCAAAATATAGGTGTGTATTTTGTAAGTTATCTGTCGTTATAGAAAACAGAATACATTACATATGTCTGCAAGCTTATTAATTCAGTATTCACGTGTGCTTGTTGCGCCCAGTGTAAGGCCTATAATGTGATTTCTTCCTCCGATCTACAGGAACAGTGCACTTTCGCCTATGTGTAAGTTATTGCTTCCACTAAGGTACTATGCACTTGGCAGTATGTTCTTTGCCATAAAGGACTTGGTTGGTGCCTGCAAAACGTCTGCTTCGAAAAGTTGTTTGGGAGGTGACAATGGTGCTGGCCTCTTTATATTTCTCTATTAAGGACGCAACATTCTTGCATTCACTTCTTGCAAAATTCGAGCTTCTTTCAAGTTTGTTTTTCATAGTTCCAAACAACAACTGATAGGCTCTTCCGTAGTCAAATATGGAGAACATCTGTTAATTCAGATGGCACTTTCAATTGTTTCTACTACCTACATAATCGAACTATATCGTACCTTATGGTACCTTATTTATAGCAGATGTTCAAAATGATATTCCTTTATGGAAAGAGTGGCCTGACATCTCTTGAACACATTTGCAAATACTCGACGAATTTCGGCTGCCGAAATCTGGGAAATGACTAGTCGAATCCTGATTTCCAACTCTTCGAGTGTACGGAGATTACTTGCATACACCTTGTCTTTTAACATTCCCCAAAGGTAAAAGTCACAGGGATTTAGATCTGGGGAACGAGGAGGCTAGTCAACTATCCTATCATCAAAAACACTTCGTATTGCTGCCACAGAAGCGTTGGCAATGTGTGGTCTTGCATTATCCTGCATGAAATAACGATACAGCTATTCGTTGGGCGAAAGTTCTTGAAAAACTGGATGTAGGATATTGTTCACATACCTGTCAGAATTTATTGTTTCGTGAAAAAAGATTGGCCCAATTATTCGCCTTGCACTAACTGCATACTACACTGCAGTTGTCACGTCATGAAGAGGTTGTTTGCTGTAACTCCTGTGGATTTTCTGAGCTCCAACGTCGATCGTTTTGTGAATTTACGTTGACAAATGCAGCCGTGCTTCATCAGCAAAATAAAGAATCTCAGGATCAACTTCCCCATCGTGCACAAACTGTAACAGCCGGTTACAGTAACAACGGCGAGCAACAGTATCTGAGTTCGGGAGTTGAAATTCGTCGAGTGTTCGCAAATGTGTTGAAGATTTGTCAGGCCGCTCTTTCCATAGAGGGACATCATTTTGAACATCTGCTGTAAATAAAGGTGAGCTTATGTTATTCAGATGGCAATGTTTTTTAGACTTTAGTCAGTGTATGCGCCCGCGGCACAATAGAGTCAGAGAATCGGGCGCCGGCCGCGGTGGCCGAGGGGACTGAGGCGCTTCAGTCACGGTCTGCACGGCCACTACGGCCGGGGGTTCGAATCCCCCCTCGGGCATGGATATTTGTGCCGTCCTTAGTTGTAGCTAGTTCATAAGTAGTTTGTAAGTTTAGGGACTGATGACCCCATAGTTAAGTCCGATAGACTCTACAAACATTTGAACATTTTTTTAGAATCGGGCGCTGCCGTGCCCGGCGGATGCGGTGGCGGCGGCCGGGAGCCGTAACGCGCGATCTACGGACGCCTGGCAGGCGTCTTTCGTGAGACACCCTGTTCTGAACGATCAGATTTAACTGGACGTTAAAGGCATATCGTTTACTAACGAGAAGATTGACGAGAGATGGAGGAACTGGCCCTTAGGAGAACTCGTCGACTTAGGCGTGGACTGGTGCATAACTGTAGCGATCGCCCTCCGAAAGTCAGAAGCAAAACAAAACAAAACAAATGTTCAAATGTTTGTTAAGCTTATGGAACTTAACTACGGGGTCATTAGTCCCTAAACTTACAAACTACTTATCTACTACCTTATACTATGGACGGCACAAATATCCTTGCCCGAGGGGGGATTCGAACCCCCGACCGTAGTAAGCGTGCAGACCGTGACTGGAGCGCCTCAGTCCCCTCGGGCACCGCGGCCGGCACGTCAGAAGCCTCGGCACCAGTTTGGGATCTGCTACCTCGGGGTCTGGTGCCCTCCGCACTAAACACTGTGGCTCGTGATTCTGAAGCGTCCGCCCTGCAGCTCGGGATATGAAACTTCCGGCCAGAACGTGACGTGCCTGGCCGGGACATTAAATGAGCCAGCCGCTTCGGCCTGTCGTCTCGGGCGTTACGCCCCGTCCCAAACTGTCGCGACCAGCGGCCGTTTACGAGTGTTTTACGGCTGGATGTAAATATCGCCGGCAGAGCGCCTAATCCTCTCAATCTGTGCCCCCTGTCTGGACGGCAGGTGCCGTAAAACCAGCCAGGCTGTCTGGCTGTCTGGGTGTCTCCCCAACCTGCAGCTGCCGGCTTTAACAGCTGCCGGGCCAGGCTGTTACCTGGCGGCGGATTAACCTCTCGACAGGTGCCATCAAGGCCAGTCTAGTCTACGCCACGTGGTGCGCCAGCAACACAGACCCCGCAGAAACACAGTCCAGAGCGTAGCAGCCAATACAAGCAGAGCGTTTGCAACGCGTCCTGGTGTTTGTCCTCACTGTATAGCTGCACGCTTCTTTGATATGCAAATCGTAACAACAGAAAAAGGAAGAGTCGTTATGATTTTTTTTAAATTCTTTATGTATCCTTCTAGAATACAATCCAATACGTTGAATTTATAAAGGCTACTTCTGCAGAAAGTTGAAATAAGCAGGTCGCATGTTATAGATGAAACAATTAATTCCTCTAACTGGTGAATTATCAAAAATGGGGTCCCACAAGGTTCGGTCTTGGGTCCCTTGCTGTTCTTCAAAAAATGTTTGTATAGTCTATGGGACTTAACACACGGGGTTATCAGTCCCTAAACTTACAAACTACGTATGAACTACTTACGAACTAGGACGGCACAAATATCCATGCCCGAGGGGGGATTCGAATCCCCGACCGTAGTGTCCGTGCAGACCGTGACTGGAGCGCCTCAGTCTCCTCGGCCACCGCGGCCCGCTTGCTGTTCTTAATGTATATTAATTACTTGCCATTCTACATTCACGAAGATGCTAAGCTAGTACTTTTTGCTGATGATACAAGTATAGCTATCACACCTGACAAACAAGAATTAACTGATGAAATTGTAAATGATGTCTTTCAGATTCTTATTAAGTGGTTGCCTATAAATGGACTCTCATTAAACTTTGATAAAACCCAGTATATACAGTTTCATACAGTAAATGACATGACACCATTAATAAATTTAGACTTTGAACATTAATCTGTAGCTAAGGGAGAATATTCAAAATTTTATGTGTTTCCATTGACGAGGGACTGAATTGGAAGAAACATATTGAAGATCTCCTGAATCGTATGACTTCAGCTACTTATTCTATCAGAGTCATTACAAAATTTGGTGATATACATCTCAGTAAATTAGCTTACTACGCCTATTTTCATTCATTGCTTTGATATGGGATCATATTCTGGGACAATTCAACACTGAGTAAAAAACTATACATTGCACAAAAGCGTGTAATCAGAATAATTGCTGGAGCCCACCCAAGAGCATCCTGCAGACATTTGTTTAGGGATATAGGGATCTTCACTGTAGATTCACAATACATATATTCATTCTTGAAATTTATTATTAACAATCCGACCCAATTCAAAAGTAATAGCAGTGTGCATAGCTACAACACTAGGAGAAAGGATGATATTCACTATTCAAGGTTAAATCTAACTTTGGCTCAGAAAGGGGTGAATTATGCGCCACAAAAGTACTTGGTCAGTTACCAAGTAACATCAAAAGTCTGACAGATAGCCAACTAGTATTTAAGAAGAAATTAAAGGAATTTCTGAATGGTAACTCCTTCTACAACGTAGATCAATTTTTAGATAAAACTTATTAAAAAATGTAATAAAAATCCTTAAAATATTGATTGTCAATGTAGACAACATTTACTAGACTGACACATTCCACATCATTACGAAATGTCGTATATATGATCGATGGAACAAGTATTAATCTAATCTAATCTAATAAAACTCTTTTGGGTATTAGACCGCATCGTCAATATATCAACACCCAGAAGATGGCCGCTTGCAATAGCGGCCGAAACGTCGGTGAAATATTTGATATATTGACGATGCGGTCTAATACCCAGAAGAGTTTTATTAACAATGACAACGGCCGCGGAAGCCTTTGTTTACATTTAATCTAATCTAATCTGATCTAATCTAAAACACATCTGTTGTGATACAGTCCGATGAGGTCGTGTGGTTGGTGGAATATACAATGTCCGATCCCCGCCAGGTTGTGCATTGCTATTAGGACGTCAACAGCGTAAAATATCACCTCCAGCATGTCGTGGCGGTTCTTCGAGTTTCTCAAAAGAGGCTCCATGTTCAGAGCCCAAAAGAGTGGCCCCAAGACAAAGCCCTGAGGGCACCCCTTTCTGATTCATTTACCGACGCGTCCGCTGGGAGATGACAGCGAGACCTCCCGGTCTACACACAGCTCCTCAGACAACCGTACAGTGACCCAGGTCACTCAATATCCCGCCAGTAGGAGAAGAGTGAGAGCCACCACTGGTTGCCGAAGGCGCCACTGAAGTCCACCGTGATACCAACCACATACCATTGCATACATGAAATTATACCCAATAATGTTTTTGTAGAACTAAATACATTGAAATTTGGTCTACTAGATGCAGTGATATGTTTCAATGATGGTGTGATAGGGAGCATGGAAGTCATAGGAAATAAAATGCGGCTCCACTACGGAGATCAATTGCTTGCATGTGACAGAAGATGGGTGCATGAAGCTGAAACATTCGCTCTTCAAGTTACCAAAGAAGCATAGAAGTGCTAAAACGAATGCCAAGTGGAAGCTTGAAGATGATGAAATCTGCAGGATGAAGACTATGCTTCGGAACGTACTGAGGCACAGGTTAATTGGACTCATTTCTTCATTTGCAATTTCTCGCAAGTTGTATTTTTCGGCATTCAGGTACAAATATTTCCTAAAATTTATCAAGCATTGATAACATTTCCTCAGGCTTCCAGCTGCGTCATGTGGTTTACAGTCCACGACGTTTCGGCCAAGATGTCCTCGGCCATTGTCAAGTGGTTGATTGTCGAGTGATTGCTGCAGTCGTTCTTATATAGCTGCACCGTGTTCTGTGAGGTTACTGGTGCTCCGTGACATGACCATAAAAGGCAATGTTTTGGTCGTGGTGCTCTATTTTTTTCTGTAACTTTCAATAGTCCTTACTTATGAAGTATACCTAAGCATTATTGCAGAATCAACTAAATTATAGAAAAAATTACATCTTATTAGGAGAAAAAATATAAAAATTGAAATGTAAGATTTGATAATTTTTGCCCTTGTAATATATATATAATAGGTGGAATTAAATAGGTATACTAGATGAGCCATCATGTCATACATATCTGGTAAAAATTTGGTCTCCTTCAAATGTATAACATAGGATTAAATGGTACCTCAATTTTCGGAAGCATTTTTGAAAAAAAAAAAAATAATAATAAAATAAAAAAATTAAAAAAATTGAATCACTTTCTTTGTGATCTTTTTAATAACGCTAACAAGGTTCAAAATATTATAAATACTTCTAATTTGTTTAAAAAGTGTGCTTCATTACCTGATATCAAGAAAAAAATCTGTAACTCATGTAAATTAGAAACATGCCTGAAAGAAATAGGTGTTGATTGTTACAGAATATTGAGCCGAAAAGTACCTTGTATTCATAACATTATGTATGCATTGAATAGGGGATCATGGAGGAATTTTATTAGGGGGACTATGCTCCATACTGAACGCTGAAAGGCATAATTCATCTCTAATGATGATGATGATGACAATGATGATGATTTAAATGTCTCTGAAGGTGCCAGGTAGGTATAGCACGTGTCGTTCTTAGGAGGCTTTGTAACACAATGTTTTACCGGCGTCATACATGGCACGCTTGTTAATGACAAAATTAGAAGGCTTTCCGAGTGGTTTACGAGTTGCTTTCGATTCGGATAAAGCAGCGGCACTCTCGTTAGGGACGCTAACCAGCACGTGTGCTCCACTAATGGAAGTCCTCCGATAAATATTACATTAGAGCGGCGTTAATTTGCGGCAAATGGCGGTTATTTAACGCGAGCCTCAAACAGGAACTAATGGCCCCGTAACGTCGTTAGGCTTTCGGCGAGGCTTGCCGACGATTAAGCGCGCTGTTAGCGGCTGTCAGCATGCGACCAGAGCGCTCAGACATTTAGCGCAGAATATTACGTTCTCCACTGGCGGGCTGTGAACCGGGGCACTGTGCACATCAAAGGGCTGCCGCTTCTGTCGCCTCGATCCCTGTTAGTTATCTGTTTACACTCATGCCATGGTGGATACATCAGTTCCTGCCCAATCACCAAAGTTATGCACAGTCAGGGATGGCCATTACTTGGATAGGTAACCATCCAGGTACGCCATGCACTGTTGACAATTTTCCCTTTGCCTTAAGGCACGGGGTGGTGGTGCAAATTCCCTGATCAGCCTCTGCACCAGACTTCTGTATTAAGTTCCAAACCTCTCCGCAGTACCTCATAGAGTGAGGACATGGGACACTGTTGATGGTGATCGTACATCAGATGGGGACGTTAAGCTCGCTGGCCCCCTTGGTGCTTTTCAAGATGAGTACGCTATGTGCCGGCACCGGATTTCACCATCTACATTGTCACATAATCTTCGACATCAACAAGACACTACACTACACACGCACCCATTATAGTCAGCTACACTTAACGCAGACACTTTGGCACACAGATCTCACACAAGGAAAGGTGCCTGTGAGCACAAAGGATAGGGAAAACCTTCCAATTATGTAGTTGAAGCTGTCTTTGGCATCTCCCAGCCATACGACCTTACTTCAGTCTTTTGTTCCTTTTTCCAATGTGCTATTGGAGACTGGAGCTGTAGATAACTATCATAAAAGTGGTTCAATGAAACCTCTGCCATGCACTTCAATGTGATGTGCAGAGTAATTGTGTGGATGTATAGGGTAAGGTGGTACAAATTCGATATAGGTACAATTCCGATCAACATAAGTTTTCGCAGCATTTGTCTGTCTCGTAGTGTCTCGTTGTGTCGTGTTGTAGAGTAGCAGGTTTCTACAGCTCCTCCTATCTTTTCCAAGAATACACCGATTTGCAGTAAGGAGATATAAATTTTTCCCCTTTAAAGAGGTAATGAAGCTACTTAGTGTAACGCGCTCTTATAAAACATCTAGTTAAGGGTGACTGGATTCGCTGCCAAAAATGCAATATTTGGTACCACGAAGTGTGCATTGGTGCGTGAGAGAAAAAGTGCTTTTTATGTGGAAGATGTCCGTTATCAAAATTGTACGAGGAAGTGATCATAATTGTACCTAGTGTGGTACATTTTCGATCGATTTTTCTCAATTCTATAATCTTTTTTTGTGTTTATACCAACATTTGTAACTGTATAATATTTGTGTTACACAGTCCTTAATCATCCAAGAACAAGTGCCATAGTTCAAAATATTCATTTTCTCAATTTATTTCCAGTTATAATAACATTTGTCAGAAAGGATCGAAATGGACCACCTTACCCTATACAATTACAGAGTTGTGTATATGATTCTATAACAAATTTTATGAGTGTTTATAGAAGTTGAACTAGGATTTCATCTGTTTTGAGTTGACGCTTAGCCGGCCGCGGTGGCCGAGGGGACTGAGGCGCTCCAGTCACGGTCTGCACGGCCACTACGGTCAGGGGTTCGAATCCCCCCTCGGGCATGGATATTTGTGCTGTCCTAGTTCGTAAGTAGTTCATAAGTAGATTGTAAGTTTAGGGACTGATGACCCCGTAGTTAAGTCCCATAAGCTTAAGAAACATTTGAACATTTGAGTTGACGCTTATATTGCGTTGTGTGATTGCAGATGTCATTATTTGCGTATTTTTTTTAAATTGTAGAAGTCTGAAGAACGATTTGTTAGCTCGATAATTATCGAACCCGATGTTTTACCACCGTCATACATGACACGCCCGTTAATGACAAAATTGGAACGCTTTCCGAGTGGTTTACGAGTTGCTTTCGATTCGGCTAAAGCAGCGGCACTCTCTTACCGACACTAAACAGCGCGTGTGCTCCACTAATGGAAGTCCTCCGATAAATATTACATTAGAGCGGCGTTCATTTGCGGCAAATGGCGGTTATTTAACGCGAGCCTCAAACAGGAACTAATGGCCCCGTAACGTCGTTAGTATTCGGCGCGGCAGGCCGGCGATTAAACGAGCTGTTAGCAGCTGTCAGAGCTCAGCCGCTCAGCGCAGAATATTTCGTTCTCCACTGGCGGGCTGCGAACCGGGGCACTGTGCTCACCGACAGACTGCCGCTTCTGTCGCCTCGATCCCCGATAGTTTTCTGTTTTCATTCCACTCACGTTAAAAAGAAAGCAAAAATGTTCAAATGTTTATAAATCTATGGGACTGAACCACTCTGGTCATCAGTCCCTAGGCTTACAAACTCGTTCGGCATATACAAAGGCAAATATTTTTTTGGTTGTTCAAAGAAGTTTCGGCCGTGCAGCCGCATAAAGTTTACTTCTTCTAATATTTCGGCTGAGAAACGTCCAGCCATCTTCAGAGAGAGTCGAAGACTGACGCCCCAGCACGCGCTTCGTGCTTGTAAACGTGCGGGCCGCGCTACTGCGCATGCGGCCACAGATACAACAAGGCGCCAAAGACGTTACTCGGCGGCAAGGAAGCACTCGTATGTGTAAATTATGTCTGTGGCTGCATGGTCGATTACTGCGGAGAAATCGATGTGTTTCGATCTGGGCTGTGGCGGCGTCTTTGTAATTACAAAGACGCCGCCACAGCCCAGATCGAAACACATCGATTTCTCCGCAATTACAAAGACGCCGCCACAGCCCAGATCGAAACACATCGATTTCTCCGCAGTAATCGACCATGCAGCCACAGGCATAATTTACACATACGTGTGCTTCCTTGCCGCCGAGTAAAGTCTTTGGCGCCTTGTTGTATCTGTGGCCACATGCGCAGTAGCGCGGCCCACGCGTTTACAAGCACGAAGCGCGTGCTGGGGCGTCAGTCTTCGACTCTCTCTGAAGATGGCTGAACGTTTCTCTGCCGAAATATTAGAAGAAGTAAGCTTTATGCGGCTGCACGCCCGAAACTTCTTTGAACAGTCATTGCGCCGCGAAAACATGAAGATGCACATTTTTTTGGTTAATTACAATATTCTTATACAACTATTCTAACAATACAAGGCTCTTACAGTACTAAACTACATTACATACTTTCTCAAGCCACTTTATGGCCGAGTCCCTGAGTTTGTGTATGTCTTTCAAGTCACCATTATAACCATACACTTCACACGCGAGTCATTGGTCCATTGTCTGGGTTTCACCATACTCACATTCAGAGCTGTCTGATAGGCTCCATTTCTTCATTAGTTGCTTACATCTGCCGACACCTGTTCTTGCGCGGTTCAAAGTTGTCCACAGTTTCCTTGGAAGATTGAATCCTTCGATCTTTCTGTTGGGGTCGTCCACCAAATTGCAGTTCTTGTGTGCACTTGTAGCCCATAGCTCTTTCCAGACTGTTTTGAAGTCTTGAAGCTCTTCGCTGCTTTTACAAAAAGCTGTCCTGCATTTAAGCCTGTTTATAGCTCTTAGATCTTCGTGGATAGGTAGGTTCAAGTTGCCTAGGATTTTTGATATGTTCTTATGGCTAGCTGTGATCGCCTGATTTCAGGGGGCTCTATGTTGGCAAGGACAGGGAGCCAAGTACATTTTTGTTTTAACATGAGTGTAATAAAATCACAATTATCTGTAATTATGACACTTAATGTACAAAAAGTAACAATCATTTCATTGTTAATTTCACAGACAATGTGAATTAAACATCCCACTGATGATGATGCAACGCCAGCGAAACATGTATGGGGAATAATAATAATAATAATAATAATAAAAACAATTGTGATTGCTCAAGGTGGACCTTACCTATAAAACAAATCTAATTAGTATAACGGTGGTTCGATGAACCCTCTGCCAGGCACTTAAATGTGATTTTGCAGAGTATGCCATGTAGATGCAGAAGGTTCCTGTGCAAGAAGAACTCGGGAGAGCACTTGCGGACTCTACCTGCCGCCGCGCCTTCTCGTGGTATTGGCGGAAGTGCTAAGGGGTGGCGGCCAAGTTTAGATTAGGGGTGGTGGCGGTGGCGGAGCACCCCTAAATCACGGCGACTGACGCGCCCTTTTAATTGGCCACTAAATCACCACGGCTCGCTAAATCAGGACCGCTCAGCCATCCGGGCGCATCCGCCGCGTCGCCTGCGGACGAACGCGCAAATCAGGGCGCGGTGTCACGCGCAGAGGTGCGACCGCGGGCGTGGGTCGCGCACCTGGCGATGGATCCCCGCCATCCGTCACGCCGAGCGCGCTAAATCTCACTCCGCGAAGCAAATGGCCGGTAAAAATGCCGTAACGGCCCGTGTCCGCTTTGTTTGTATCTGAGGTCACACGTCAGAGGGACGAAAGTGGCGAGGTTCTTCGCTCCTAGTCGTGTGCTTCGCGTCGTATGTAACTTTAGAACTGTATCTGTTTTATATATTATATATATATATATATATATATATAAAGGTAAAGCAGTCCACAATCCGAAGATTGCTTTGAACACCATAGTGCTTTACTAGGCATGGACTTTTTTTTTTTTTTTTTTTTTTTTTTTTTTTTTTTGGGTTTGGAGGTGGTATGGCATTGCCTTCCTCCGACCTTGGAACTGACTTACCCAGCCAGTTATAGGGGGACCTACAGTTTAAAGTGGGTTCCGAACCACGGCGCTACTCGGTATTTTTCACATGAGCACTGCTGACAGAGGTGAAAGAAATGGAACGTAACAAATAATCCGGGGTTGGAACACTTGCGGGGAGTGACACTTGTGGGAAACCCGGGGCCCTTCGGGTGGCTAATGGCTTTTCCTGGGTACAGGCACACCAACAAGTCTAGCACTGCTGTTGTCAAGTTTCCACACTGTCAACATAACATGAGCACTACTGACAGAGGTGAAAGAAGTGGAACGTGACAGGTAATCCGGGGTTGGAACACTTGCGGGGAGTGACACTTGCGGGAAACCGGGGCCCCTTGGGGTGGTTAATGGCTTTTTCTGGGTACAGGCACACCAACAAGTCTAGCACAGCTGTTGTCAAGTTTCAACATAACACGAAACTCAGTGAAATTGCACAACCCTTTGCAAGCTGAAGAGCAATATGGTAACTTGTTCTAACCACATATTAATTCGTTGAGTGTTCCTCCCGAAAACAAAAAGGTATTTTAGTTCAAATGTTCAAATGTTTGTTAAGCTTATGGGACTTAACTACGGGGTCATAAGTCCCGAAACTTACAAACTACTTATCAACTACCTTATATTAAGAACGGCACAAATATCCATGCCCAAGGGAGGATTCGAACCCCCGACCGTATTGGCCATGCAGACCATGACTGGAGCGCCTCAGTCTCCTCGGCCACCGCGGCCGGCGTATTTTAGTTGTGATAATGTTTGGAGGGTGATTAAGACATTCTCTGCTACTACAAGACGATGACTTTCCACAGTCATACCTCCTAAAAGCATATTATTCAGAACACTAAGCATATCAAGACACCTGCGCAAAAAATAAATATATTAGGCATCCTGCACAGATACATTGATGTAATTGACCGCTATGTAGTTAACCCTACTATCACGCAACTTCCATCTCTTTAAAAATAGCTACTATGCTTTTAATAGGAGACGCAACCATAAACCTTCAATTAAAAAACGTTAATAATAAGTCAATGAGTATTTTACATACTTGAAGCGTTTATCCGTAGACCCCAAAACGATTTGGCTGTATTAGAATTACAAATACATCTAAGAAATGTATGAAATACGGAATGTGTAAGGGAATGTCACACAACGAAAAATGCTAAAGATAAATTCTATTTTCTATCTCCGTCATATAGAACCATTTTTATTCCGAACTTGGCACAAACCAACAAGGAGAATCAAGTTGCAAGACTTCCAGGAAAAAAGAAGCGAAATTGGCAGCCAATAGTTGGTTATAAATTGTATTTCCTGTTAACTGTATAAATATAAATTACAGAATACGCAGAACTCCTGTTCAGTACAGTAAAAAAGGTCTAAGGTAATAGGCAGTGGTTCACAATCAGATATCCGTATCACTCTCCTCCTCAAGAAGTCTCTGTGAAGACACAGAGTTATATTTGTCTGTGGTGAAGAATACAGCACAGGTAGCGGCTGGAGGGCGTGGAGTAGGGGCGGTGTATCCCTACTTGTGGAACAACCTGTTCACTACCTGCACCGTCCGGGTCTCCTCGCAAGTGTCTACTCATTCCCTTTCCCCGCAAGTGTCACTTCCCGCAAGTGTCACAAACTCCATCATCCTAGGACCTGACGGGGATCTAACCCGCGACCTTTGGATTTGTAGTCTGGCAGGGTGTTTCACTAAGTGTGTTTGCCTCTGTAACTTATAATATAATAGGTGACGGTAAATTTTAATGCGGTAGGTCTACACAAGAAATGTTACACTTTCTGCGGAGCTTTGAACATAGTTTATTGTATCATTTTCCAAAGAGTTACACCACAAAGATATAATTTTTTAAATGGAACAATAGTTTTTTCTATCGTGTATTGGATTCGTTTAAACCAGCTGCGTCCAAATCAATTTAAACTACATTCCTATCACCATCCAGTGAGCTACGCTATCGCAGCCACCACCCCCGGAACTTTGAAGGGTTGTAGCTCCCAAACAGTGATAGGAATGTAGTTTAAATTGATTTGGACGCAGCTGGTTTCAACGAATCCAATGCACGATAGAAAAAACTATTGTTCCATTTAAAAAATATATATCTTTGTGCTGTAACTCTTTGGAAAATGATACAATAAACTATGTTCATAGCTCCGCAGAAAGTGTAACATTTCTTGTGTTGACCTACCGCATTAAAATTTCCCGTCGCCTATTATTTTATAAGTTACAGAGGCAAACACACTTAGTGAAACACCCTATATATATATATATATATATATATATATATATATATATATATATATATATATATATATATATATATATATATATACTGCTGGACAGAAATGACCATTGTCAGCTTTGGGCTTGGGAGCCCGCTCCATCGGTAAGAGAAGAAAACGTACAGTTTTTCACGAGGAATTGCACTCTATGTGACTCTCTACTAGTCTTGCGTAGTTCGCGAACGAACTAGTTCGGAAGAGCGCTCCCACAGGCGAACTACGCGAAATACGAGGCGCATCCAGAAAGTAAGTTCCGTTTGGTAATAAAATTAAATTGTACACAGATACAGAAGAAATTTTTATTGCACAAAATTCTACAACTCTTAAACTACTTTTCCACATAACTGCCGAAATTTTGTAGGCACTTGTCATAGCGTGCCACAAGTTTTTCCACGCATCCTTCACAGAAGGTTGCCGCCTGTGTATTCAACTATGTGGTAACAGCTCTTTATCATCTTTCACGTGTTGACCACCAAGGACAGTTTTAGGTGTAAGAAGAAAGTCGCTAGGAGAGAGGTCCGAGCTGTATGGAGGACGATCAAAAAGGTCCCATTGAAATTTCCGTAATAATTGTTTGGTCACATTCGGTGTGTCAGGTCAGGCATTATCATAAAAAAAATGCTATAACAATTGCCTACAAAATTTCGGAAGCTATGTAGAAAAATAGTTTAACAGTTGTAGATTTTTGTACAATCAATATTTTTTCTGTATCTGTACTTGTTCGTTTTATATAACCAAACGGAACTTACTTTCTGGACGCGCCTCGTACATATATATAGTGAGAAAAGTAGACATTCAATTTAGAAAACTGCTAACACTGCTGACCTAATTGCAATCTTATAATAAAAGAAACAAGTTTCCAGGTTGGTGGTGTTATATGATTTTGTTATTCCTCGTATGATGTATCGGCTGATATGAAAATAATTAAATAAATAAATAAATAAATAACCTTACAAATGAACTACATCATACTTATTTTATCTTCTTGTTAAACATTAATTATTAGATGAAATGTGTTGACTCCAAACTACTTAAATTTTAATTTCCTACATGCACGCACTGTAAGACGTAAACATAGTCGGCCAATAGGATCTAATACATAAAGCAGAGTGTCCGTATATTTGTACGTGTTGCATACAAATCTACAGTTTTGATCGAATCTTTTTCAAATGTTGTACACGTAAGCTTCAAACCATGAGGGCGGTCGCCATAGGTGTAAGAATCACTTAAGATACACAGTTCACAAGATATGACGCCATAAACAATGATATGCGCGAAAAACTGCTGCATTTAGCGACAATCCTGCTCATTTTCTCCTAAACCATTGGACATATTTCAACCAAGTTTGGAGCTCACATTCCTTACCGTGAGGTAACAATTGCTGCATGGGTGCCGGCCGCGGTGGCCGAGGGGACTGAGGCGCTTCAGTCACGGTCTGCACGACCACTACGGTCGGGGGTTCCAATCCCCCCTCGGGCATGGATATTTGTGCCGTCCTTAGTGTTAGCTAGTTCATAAGTAGTTTGTAAGTTTAGGGACTGATGACCTCGTAGTTAAGTCCCATAAGCTATACAAACATTTGAACATTTTTGAGCTGCATGGGTAAGAATCACATACAGCACATGGTTCAAAAGATATTACGTCATAACCAATAGAAATCGCAAAAAATGCCATATAATGCGGCGAGACTTTCGAAATACACTGTATGAGAATGACAGTACTTAGCGACTTGCAACAAACTTTTAACATTCAAACCTTTATTACACTCTTTCTCGCTGGCAATCATAGTAAAATAATGAAAGGAAAAAGTTTCTCGCTTACTACTTTTTCGCTGTTTATGGAGTAAAACTACGGCTCTCTGTATAACGTTACAATTTATAATTTGAACACTACAAATTGTAGCGACAGAAAATTTTACAGACAGTATACACATATATAGTTGAGTGTAGCTGCTAAATTGTATCACATTCCGACAAGTAGTTCATGAGATATGAGCACGTAAGCAGTAACGTTCCGCTGTTCATGGACTAAAACTACGGCATTCAGTATGACGTTACAATTTATAATTTGTACAGTTTTAATTACAGCTACAGGAAATTTTGCAGACAGTATACAAACATATAACTGATTGTACCTTCTAAATTGTATCACAGTGTGACACGTAGTTCATGAGATATGAACACATAAACAGTAACGTTCATGGAAAACCGCCCATCATCTATTACTTCTTCATTACCAATTGTATTCCCAAGAAATTTTACAGACACAAATATATACCTAAAAATGGCAGGAATAATTTAATAAATAAATACCCGGGCAACGCCGGGTTCTCATCTGGTACTCTATTAAAACCACATCAGATAGCGTGTACTGTGGTTTCTGTCCTAATAGTTCCCTAAAAATTGTTGACCCAAATAAATTTCTCTACATACAACATTTTACAATAAAAATTGTTACACCAGATATACTCTAAAATTTGTTAACATAGCTTCCGATGTTTTAACACATTGTTTAATAGATACTCGCCTGAGGGGGCTGTGTAATGTGAAGTTCATTAAAAAAAATAATAATAATAAAAAGACGTGGTTTTAAGTTCTATTTTCACCTTATATGGTCGTGTACTCCCTTCTATGCCTTTAAAGTTTTATGCCTTTCCAAACTATACCTGTGAAATAAACTTCTAAAATGAAGAGGGTGCCAAGGCACTACTACTGCAAGCTCTGCTATGTAGGTGAATGTAAGGAGCTACCCCATTTTAACCTTGTAATATCACTAGTGAGACCTTTTTATATATATGTTTTACGAAACTGACAGTTAAATGTTTTATGAGGGGTACATGGATCCTCATTACTCGAAATCTGGTATGTGATTTATTTATACACTTGTAATATTCTTGGCGTGTTTTTAAAGTTGCTTTAATGTCCAACACAAGGGACTTGTTTTTACAACACTGAAGATGATCGTGTTAAGAAAATCAAAATGTGATTTTTAAAATAAATATTCCATATCACACTACTAAGTTGGATACTTGTTTTTATTGTGATATTGTGGTGTCTTCACACAATTTCAGTACGGAGTCGACAAAATTAGAATCTTACATACTCATGTTTTCTATGCTTCCGGCATTGTTTCAAATTTAAGTGAACATATAAGACGTGAGTATTGACTAGGCTTGCGACCACGACTTAAACCCATGAAGACTTTCCCCCCTGCCGAATAGGTCACTAGAATAAACTAGTCTCTCGATGTTCAAAACTTCCATTTTATTGGCACGATTCGTGAACAGCCTATTAGAACATCATAAAGAAATTACAATTAAGAATTACGGCGTCTGTCCTTTCGAACTTGTCTGAAAGACCAGACATCGCTATATGATGCTGCAGAAGTTCTGGTATTTTTTAGTCTCAGGTGCTATATAATAGCCATGGACATAGGAAAATTTGTGTCTGGTCCAGGATTCAAACCCGGGACCACCTTCACTAAAATCTTGCGCTGCACCATGTACACGGGCTATACACGCTCTCACTGAATAGCCTAGCTCATAACCCCTCAAGACTATAGTACTCCATGGTATACAGCTATTTTAAGAACAGCTGAAACATCACAAAGCGACGTCTGTTCCTTCGGACATGTCTCGCGGCTTATCTATCATTGGCACCCGTTTCCTCGTATTTCACTTTGTGTAAGTTGTGTTAGAGCATTCAAACGAAAGTGGCAGTTCTGGTGATCAGCTGAACCAACGGGTGAGCCAAACATTGGAATAATTGAATACTCAATACTTCAATTATATATTTTTGACGACGTTACAGCGCTCATTTAATGAAAGCAGCAGATCTGGGGTTCGAATCCCGGCCGGACACAAATTTTCATTCGCCACCCTTTGGTATTCCATCTAAACCTAGTACAGTGATGCTATAAGTGATCGCAAATTGCGATTTATTTCACTCAATACTTCATTGAATAAGTGTAGGTAGGTAGGTAATATATGCCACACGTCTTAAAATGACATGGGGAGTTATCAGAGGCACAAAAGTGGATAAAATTGCCGACGGATGTCCTTTCATGTGACATACATTTAATAATTAGAAAGAGAACTGATTTTTTTAAAACAAATACGATATTCATTTTGAATGAAACACACGTGATAACTGTGTAATATTCCGGAAATTTATTGTTTCACTGACCGATTTTCGGCTGTTCGCCATCATCAGGTAAACACGACAGCGATATAGTGATGTAGCTGGTAGTTTACATTCAAAGATCTAAACTCACAGTTGCATTGTTATATCGGTCTAGTTTTACCTCAGCTATATCTCTGTAGTGTTTACACCCGAAAACTGGTTAGTGAAAACAATACATTTCCAGACTATTACACAGTCATCTCGCGTGTTTCGTTCAAAATGAATGAAATATTCTGTCAAGAACCGACGGAAAAGCAGTGAATTAAAAAAAAAAGAAAACTATATTCTTTATATCCTAAATGTCATGGCCGTCATTCATTAATAATCAAATGATCAAATGTTTGAAAGGCTATGGCATCAAAGTTCAGTGGTTATCAGTCCCTCGATTTACAAACTACTTGAAATAAATTATGGTATGGACAAGACACACACCCATGCCTGACGGAGGACTCGAACTTCCGATGGGTGCACATGCGCACTCCGCAGCAAGTCGGCTTAGTAGCAATACCTGTAGTCAAGGGATAATGTTATGAACAGCATTACACATTTTGTAAGCAACTTCCTGGCAGATCATAACCGTGTGCCAGCCCAGGATTAGAACCCAGGACTTTTGTCTTTAGTGGAAGAGCGCCTCTTTTTCCTAGAGCACGAGTTCTGGAAGGTTCCCTGGAGAACCTTCACACGTCTGGCAAGTAATAATCGGCCAGGCCAGGAATGATGCGATTCAGTAACATGTCAAAGTTTATATGTTATATACTTTTTTTAAATAATATGTTGAGATACGAAAGAAAATGATGATTCAGTATCTGGATTATCACTAACCTTCTTCAACAAATGTCGAATTTCATTGACCATATCACCTATACAGGGAGAAGTGAACATGATAGTAAATTGAGAGAAATAAGACCTGACCGAGGAAAGTGTTTAGGATTAATCTTGGTTTCTTTGGATTAACTAACAGTTGTTTTATACTAATTTGAGACACACGGTATCACTTGAAAGTACTTACAAAAAAAAAGACTGTGCAATAATTACCAATTAAAATATGGGAACGAAATTCATTTCTTGCAGCCTGAATTCACTGTCACAGTCCAAAAAATCGCACTGACGTGTTTTACGGCCCACTTTAGATTTGTAGTTTTATAAGTTTTTGCAATCATTTTGAATCAAAATAATAATCTAAATAATAAAAAATTGATTAATAAGAGTGTCTGAAACACTTTTAGGGGAAAATAAAGTTTAGGTAGTGGCGGGTTCCGAGCCACCGACCTTTAGCGACATAGTTCAACGCCTTGCCCACTACGCTACGGCTATCAATCGAAAGATGAGTCCTTTAATCTCATACTATTGATGGCCGTTGTTAACTGATGCTAATATTGCATTTGTAGACACTAGATTATCATTTATCGTACGAAGAACGATGTGTTTTTGTTAATTCTTCAGTGCGCCATTGCTTTGAAATGACAACGTGTAAGTTACAATAAGAAAATCATCAAATACGGAATGTCACGTGACATCTCCGAACGGCTGGTTTTCGTTAATACAATGGAGGGTGTCAAATCTCCGTTATTTTTGCAAATATGTCTCAAACGATACGAGATATGAAAAAAAGAAAAAACATAATGGAGCTAAGTTGTAGAGAATTTTATCCTCTACCAATTAGGTTACTCAATTTTCGTGTCAGATGAAGGGTTCGTTTGCAAATACAATTATATTACAAACGGCTTTCTTTTTGTATTACTACCATATTTTTGTCCGAAAAATTTGAAAAAGAGTGGTTCCGGTTTCTGGCGGCCTACAATCATGTCTGTAAAATTTGGTGTTGATCGGTTGAACGGTTCGTCTGAAAAATAGGGAACACGTTACGGACAGACAGACGGACGGACAGACAGACATACATTCCAAAATCGCCGTTATTTTTGCAAATATCTTTGAAACGCTACGAGATATGAAGAAAACATAAAAGAGCAAAGGTGTAGAAAATTTTCTCCTCTACAAATTAGGTTATTCAATTTTCGTGTCAGATTAATAGTTAATCCGTTGCCAACGTCCAAACATGAAACGCCACTCGCGGGCTCATAAACTGCACTCAGCCATTTATTATCACCATTAGTTCCGGGTATTGCCTGGCTATATGTTTACTTCATTATATTGTTAGTTCGTTTCCTTCTTCCATTTTAGTTCCGTGTTCATGCAGCTCAATTCTTATGACATCTTATTTCCAGAAGTATGTATTGAAGAACATTTGTTTTCTCATTTTTGTAGAGTGCTATAACACGAAACTTTTAGTGGAATGTACTGCTAATGAAGGCGGTAGTAAGACTGCAATGAATAACAACTTCATGCATGATGGGACTATTGCCACGTATTTCATTGTATTTCCCGTCATTACCTCCTATACTATCGCACTACGACGTAATTTCGAAATAACATGCACTTGTATATATACATATTGCGTGCAATACAAGTCGCAAATAGCGTTTGTAGGAAGGACGTAATAAATCGAAACCATCATGAGTTATGGAGTGATTTTCATGAACCTATTCATTGATCACTTGATATCTCATGAATCATGTCTTGTTCTACGATATAACTTCGAAGGTACATTTTCTTTCACATGTGTATACTGTCTGTAAAATGACTCGCAAATACATTTAGTAGTGTATAAATACTAAATTGGACCACCATGGCTAATGGAGTAGTTTCACTGCATGTAAGTGGAAAATGTGTCACAACAGGACTCGAAACACTGACGATAGGGTTGTGCGGCCAGAACGCTACTACTTGACCTGCACTGACAAAATGCTGCAGTTCACTTGATGATTGGTACTTACGGTTACTTGCAAAACTTCAAATTCAAATTTTTACTTGCTGGAAATAAGGACTTACATGCAGGGTGGCCTCCACCCCACATTGCCAGACATGTGAAGGTTCTCCGTAGAACCTTCTAGGACTCGTGCTCTGGAGAAAAGAGGCACTCTCCCACGAAAGACAAAGGTCCTAGATTCAAATCTAGGACTGGAACACGCTTATAATCTGCCAGGAAGTTGGTTACAGAATGTGTAATGCTGTTCATTACAATTACATTATCCCTTGACTACAAGTATTGTTGATCAGCCGTGCTACTAAGCCCACATCTCAGTTTTTATGAGAGCTCGGAAATGATACTTCATGTTGCAAGCAGTGTGTGTACCAAATTTGGTTGAAATCGATCCAATAGTTTCGCAGAAGTTGTGGAACATACATACACACATACCGACATTTTTTGTTATGATATCATCGCCTAATCTCTTTTTCCCCTCTAAAAGTAAGCCAAGGACTGTACTAGCTTCTTCTATTGGATTAGGACATCTACCCTTCCTATCAAACAAACTAGCGTAGGCCCTATCATATTTTTAGGAAATGAAAGGAAAAAGGGGTCTGGTGTTGTGGTACCAATATTTACAGAAACTGTTACTCTGCAGGTATAATAAAAATTTACTGTGAGACGTTTTGTGCTGACACCACAGACAACTACATCACTACCGATGCACCCACGAGAACACCGACTGCTGGAGCTATCCGATCTCAGCTTCTCGTCGGAGGCCGGAGGCCACCTGAGTACCGCCCGCGAGCCGTAATGTGGAACTCTCTGGTGTAGTCCAGTCCACTCTGAAGCACTGTGACGGATAATTTTTGCTATAACTGACGTGTGAGTGTGTGTGTGTGTGTGTGTGTGTGTCAGTGTCGCAGGTCACTGTCCTGTGTCCTCAGATTTTCTTCTGCGATCGAGCACTGCCCCTCCAGTTGGCAGTACTGGTTCGCGATGCGCCGCTCGCCAGCACTGTGCTGCACGTTTAGCTGGGGCGCTGCCACTATATTAACTCGTTCTCGTTCTACAGGTTCAGCTATGGCACGGCAGTGGCGCGCAGCTACTAGTCAGTACTCACTCGTTGTTCTCGTGCGGCTGCTTGGGGTACCGCAGACGCAGGTTCCTCCGGATGTCGGTCGTCTCGTTGGCTCGCCGGCTGTTCCCCAGCTTGGCCGGCAGCAACATCGCCGTCTCTGCAACCACAAAGCAAGCGTTGCGGCTCACACGCTGTACAGTGCTCCCAGAAATCTTAAGTTTATATTTAAAAAGAAACGCTCCATAGCGAACATGGCTATACCACACATGTATTTAAAACTATCTGCAAAACCTGGCATTGCCAGAGTATACATTTCATCCAGGCTTACATTTCCTCCTGCACACATCTACGGTTCCCACATCTCTTTCTCTCCATCTCCGCCTTCTCCTTTCTCTGTGTCGATTCCCCGTGCCACTCTCTTCGATCTCTTTCTCCTTTCTCCTCCCTTCTCTGTCAACAAATCCTTCTCTCTCTCTCTCTGTCATTCACCCTCAATCTACTTATCCCTCTCTATGTTCAGCGATGCCTATTTTTAAATGTAACGTTCCTATTCTATAAACTTTTTGTACAAATTCCCTCTTCCCCATCACTTTATCCATCTCATCCTTCCTTTATCTCAATCTCACCCCTCCATCTCTCCAACTCTTCCCATTCCTCCTCTCTTTCTGCATCTCCCCTATCTGCCATTTTTCTCCCAGATCTCTCATGCAAACACCCTCTTCTCCCTCTCTCTGTGTCCACATCTTCCTCACATGTCTTATCCTATGTTTACCATTTTCCTTCTTCTCCTTGCACCAATTGATCCTCTCATTTGTATCTCTTCATTTCTACTGCATCTGCTCATCCGCTCTTTGCCCATCTCCTCCATCTCTTCCTGTCCATCTGTTACTTTCCTTTCTCTCATTCCATGTCCCCCTTTTCCTGTTTGTCCATCTTCTCGTCACTCCTCCCTCTGTACAGCGCTTCTTACCACCTCTCTCCCCTTCTTTGTCAGACCACCCTCTCCTTCATCCAAACCTCTCAGACCAATTCCCCTCGGCCCTTCCTGTGTATATCTCCTCCCCTCGCCTGCCTATTTCTTCACACACCTTCACCCGTAGGGTGGTTTACGATGGAAAGACGATATATGGAGGTTCAACCTTCGGAAAGTACTGGACAACTATAGATGCGGTTGGATTTAAATTCTTTCATATTTGATGTACCACAAAAATGGTTAGAATGAGTAATAAGAGAATATGCTTAATATTTGAGTTATAAGGCTACAACTGAGAAAAACACAGAGGCAGTTTTCGTGTATTTTCTGAGATGCAAGCTTGGATTCACGTTGCTGTAACAAATTTTAGTAACATATAAACATAATATAACTACATCAGATGTAGTGGTTTTTAAACCTTTTGTGTATGTTTTTACTGTCCTGTATTCGGTAATGTGAGAACGCGAGTTGTCATGAAATTCACATAGGTACGAGGTACGTTCAAGGTGTAATAACTCCTTTTCTTACGTCATAAGCTAATCACACTCAAACTGCCAAATATCTGCCACTTCTCGTTCTTCACGCAGCTGTAAACATTTTTCACAATAGAGATGTCCTGCGAACGATTCTACAGGAATCGGGTTTGACCACTGGAAAATCGTTGATGCAGTTGTAGCGTGGTTAGTGACTGAGTCATCACGAAGAGCGTCTTTCATTGTTGGAGGAAGTTCACGTGAGTGAGGAGCATGAGAACACTTCAAAATTGTCGTCGACGAAAACACTACACTGCAGCATTGGTACAGTACGCCGTGCGTTGTCTTGACGCAAAAGCACAGGTCCTGCTTTTACAGGCCGTTTTTCGTGCAATGCCGAAAGGAACTTTTTCTGCAAAACATCTGGTAGGGTGCACCTCTCACGGACGTGCTCTTTAGAACGTGATGAATAACGATTACGCCATCGCCGACGCAGAAAATGGCCGCAATCAATTTTCAACACTGGCGCTCACCCGATTTTTTTTTCTTTTTTCCCTTTTCTATTTCTGGCGCTGAGTCTGAGATATTTCATTGAGCTCACCGGCGCTTCATTTCAGGATTGAAAAACGGAATCGATGTCCCGTCCACTGTCACAATCGATGAAAAGAGTCCATTCATGCACTTCCCACGCCACACGCACAACCTTGTGCTAATCCATCAACATTGTTCCCACCCACCTGGAGATCACTACTCGCGTTTTCAGTTCCTCGTAGAGTATTGTAATGTAATAACATGAGCCTCCCTCTAATGTAGTATACGATCTCTCTTAACTGAGACCCAGGATACCCTTCTTTCCTTATAGTGTAGTTTAGCATACCATTCCCTATATACTGAAGCTCCGGATACCTTTCTATCCTGTAGTAAAGTTTGTGATACCACCCATATTCATTTCTACATTATAACAACTTCATTGTTTACGTCACTAAGTATTTACCTCATTTTATTCCCATTAATAAATCCATTAATTTCATAGTAATTATAGCTTTTATGCCCATTACTAAATTTATATAAATTCGTAATTACCATTACCATATTTTCCCATTATCAAACCTCATTAATTTCGTAATGCTCTATTACCATTGTTCCCATTATTAAACCTCAGTAATCTCGTAGTATTTATTTTGCAGCATTTATTTCCTTTATTTAGATTAGATTAATTTTCATAATATTTATGGCTTGACCAAATTCCAGTAGAAAATGTAATTTAAAGTTGTTGTTACATCTAATTGTCATTATTGCTAATTGTCAGACATAATAGTTCATTGTAAAGCAGATTATTTAACTTCAACCAAACAATAGGATTCACTTTATGTTTAAAATATTAAAACTATTTAATCAATTATTTGTTATACTAATACATTGACAATGTATAATAAATATACATTATATGAATTTTTTGTTTATAAAAGAACCGATTCATAAATTATCATTGTGATAATTATGCATCACTTAACATTGTTAATAATAGTATAAATACATGTTGTTGTTGTTGTGGTCTTTAGTCCGGAGACTGGTTTGATGCAGCTCTCCACAATACCCTATCCTGAGCAAGCCTCTTCAACTCCACATAAGAATGGCAACCTACATCTGTCTGAATCTGCTTACTGTATCCATCTCTTGGTCTTCCCCTGCGATTTTTTCCCCATACACTTCCCTCCAACGCTAAATTCACAATTCCTTGATGTCTAAGAATGTGTCCTACCAATCTATCCCTTCTTTTAGTCAAGGTATGCCAGAAATTCCTTTTCTCCCCAATTCTGTTCAGTACCTCCTCATTAGTTACGCGATCCACCCACCTAATCTTCAGCATTCTTCTGTAGCACCATATTTCAAAAGCCTGAATCCTCTTCCTGTCCGCACTGTTTATCGTCCATGTCTCACTCCCATACAAGGCAACACTCCATACAAATGCCTTCAGAAAGGATTTCCTTAGGTTTAAATCAATATTCGCTGTTAACAAATTTCTCTTTTTCAAGAACGCTTTTCTACCCATTGCCATTCTGCATTTTATATCCTCTGTACTGCGACCATCATTTGTTATTTTACTGCCCAAGTAACAAAACTCATCTACCTCTTTTATTGCTTCGTTTCCCAATCTAATTCCTTGAGCATCACCTGATTTTCTTACGCTGCACTCCATTACCCTAGTTTTGCTCTTGTTAATGTTCATCTTATATGCACCTCTCAGCACATTGTCCATTCCGTTCAATTGCTCTTCCAGGTCCCCTGCTGTATCTGACAGAATTACTATGTCGTCGGCAAAACGCAATGTTTTTAATTCTTCACCCTGAACTGTAATTCCTTCACCAAATTTTTCCTTGCTTTCCTTTATAGCTTGCTCAATATACAAATTGAACAACATTGGAGAAAGGCTACAACCCTGTCTTACTCCCCTCCCAACTGATGCTTCCCTTTCATGCCCCTCGAGTCTAATAACTGCGGTCTGGCTTTTGTACAAGTTGTAAATAACTCTCCTTTCCCTATATTTCACTCCTGCTTGCTTCAGAACTTGAAAGAGTTTATTCCAATCAACATTGTCAAAAGCCTTCTCCAAATCTACAAAAGCTAGAAATGTAGGTTTGCCTTTTCTTAATCTATCTTCTAGGATAAGCCGTAAA
The DNA here is from genome assembly GCA_026315105.1 of Locusta migratoria. NCBI lineage: Eukaryota > Metazoa > Arthropoda > Insecta > Orthoptera > Acrididae > Locusta > Locusta migratoria. The sequence goes on along the minus strand of CM048751.1, from coordinate 46,619,268 downwards.
GTGAGTATTGCCTCCCGAGTTCCTACATTTCTCCTGAACCCAAACTGATCTTCTCCGAGGTCGGCTTCTACCAGTTTTTCCATCCTTCTGTATATAATTCGCGTTAATATTTTGCAACCATGACTTATTAAACTGATGGTTCTGTAGTTTTCACACCTGTCTGCACCTGCTTTTTTAGGGATGGGGATTATAACATTTTTCTTAAAGTCTGAGGGTACTTTACCTGTCTCATACATCTTACATACTAGGTGAAACAATTTTGTCATGGCTGGCTCTCCCAGAGACTTCAGTAGCTCTGAGGGAATATCATCTACTCCAGGGGCCTTGTTTCGACTTAGGTCTTTCAGGGCTCTGTCAAATTCTTCTCTCAGTACAGTATCTCCTATTTCAGCTTCATCTACACCTTCTTCCCTTCCTACAATATTGTCTCGAAGTTCATTTCCTTTGTAGAGGTGCTCTATGTACTCTTTCCACCTTTCAGCTTTCCCTTCCTGGCTGAGAACTGGTTTTCCATTAGTGTCCTTAATATTCATAGAGCTGTTTTTCTTATCTCCAAATGTTTCTTTTATTTTCCTGTAGGCTGTGTCTATTTTTCCCCTATTTATACATTCTTCTACATCCTTGCATTTGCCTTCTAGCCACTCCTGCTTAGCCATTTTGCATTTCCTGTCAATCTCATTTCTTAGTCGTCTGTACTCCATTTTGTCTGTTTCATTTACTGCATTTTTATATTTTCTCCTTTCATCGATTAAATTTAGTATGTCCTGTGATATCCAAGGGTTTTTTGTAGGTCTTTCCTTCCTACCTATTTTGTCCTCTGCTACCTTCACTATTTCATCTCTCAATTTTACCCATTCCTCCTCTACTGTTTTATTTTCCCCTGTTTCTGTCAATTGTTGCCGAAAGCTCCTTCTGAAATTCTTAAGAACCTCAGGTTCCTTCAGTTTATCCAGGTCCCATCTCCTTATTTTCCTACCTTTCTGTAGTTTCTTTAGTTTCAGACTACAGTTCATAACCAACAAGTTATGGTCAGAGTTTATATCTGCCCCTGGGTATGTCTTACACTGTAGAACCTGGTTCCGAAATCTATGTCTTACCATTATAAAATCTATCTGGTATCTTCCGGTGTCTCCTGGTCTCTTCCACGTATACAACCTTCTTTTGTGATTCTTGAACCAGGTGTTTGTTATAACTAAATTATGTTCGGTGCAAAATTCTACCAGGCGGCTTCCTCTTTCATTCCTTTTGCCCAGACCATATGCATGTAATGCGCGGGAATTGGTAGTCAGTCAGTCATTCAGTCATTTGCTGTACTTCAGAATTAGAGTTCAGTTGTATCTTGTCTTTAGCAATAAATCGAATTGGATTTCGAAGAAGTATTTGTTCTTTTTGCAAAACACCCCTTCACAATTAATATTTATCGTCCAGTTCAAATTTTATTAATTATTAAATGTGGCAATCACCTTAGTCAAAGAGGGATCGTCATAGTATTGTGCGCACAGATCTGACAGCTTTGGGGGCGATGAATACCACAGTCCTTCAGTGATCCTACGAAACAATTTTTTCCGCTCGTTGGACCTAGTCGTCAGACAAGCTGGTGAATTACATACGCGACGTTCTGCTTTCTCTGAACTGTCGCAACCATGAACGCATATGGAACACACCAAATGTCTCACTTTTTCTTTCTTCATTGAATTTCAACGCTCGGAAAGCGCAGGCTGAAAGTAGCATCGTACGTAGGTCTTCAGCGGACTGATTTTTACAAGTTCAAAATGTGTGTTTTATGAGACTGACAAGAAGATAAAAACTTAGCACTAAAACACTGATGTGGTGACTGTTTGGAGATTGAAACAACAGACAGTATGAATAAAATCCATGTAGGGGGTTTGAAACACGTCCACTGAATGTGTGATCATGTTACATTTTGATTTATTCATTAACCTAAAGTGTTTCTGCAACATTAATGTTATCTACCTGTGTGTTAATCATTTTATTCTTTTTATTAATGATCAGTGTCCCATGTTTATGTATGTTTGCCCCATATTTATAAATGTTTCCACCCGTGTAATTGAACTTGTGTGTTCATGTGAATGTGAATGTGTGCACTTAATACTGACTGATTGCCGCGCAATGGCTTACTGTCGCCGCCTCCCGCTCTAGGCCTCGTGTTGCTGTAGCTAAGGACACATGGCTTCGGTTGTCGTCTGCACTGGCATCTGATGGCTGGCCAGAGACAAGCTTACTTGGCAAGGTGAAGAGGTGGCTATGTTGTTAGTGTGGTACCAACGTAATCTTGGAAGAAACAGGTGACAGGAGACCTCTCTGGGAGCGGTTGAAGAGGGAATTCTCTCGGCCTGGTAGCGAGGTTTGGTAAACACCAGTCTCTGAACGCACTCTGCGTCGCTTTTAGCACCCTCTACATCTGGTGTATGGCGGGGGCAGGTTTTTCCAAGGCCTTAGAGCTTTAGTCTTCACTCTTCATTCTTGTTCCGACAACTGAGGAACTAAGTACTCCTCCAAATCATGCTGAGGGGAAGGCATGCTGTTAGGACTTTGATTCATTTGTGATCAGACAGTCTTGTTTTTTCAGTGATAGTCCTTTTGAGTAATTCTTTCGCTATGAGAGGCGAAGTGTGTCTTAATTTACAGTGTAGATTTATTATTTGCATTGTCATTCCAGTGATGATTGTGTGTCCAGTTTTGCTCAAGTTAGTATACATGTGTGTGGCCTTCAGCCTTTGTGTAAACCTAGTACGTTTGAGTTTGCTTTGTGTATTTAACTACATTTTCGCATCATTTATGTATCCACAAGTATGCAAAATATTTCTCAGATTTTCTGATTTGATTCCATCTTTCCCATCTTGTAAGACCGATTGCGCCATGTGCTTTCATATCGGTCATTATTTCGGCCTTCAGCCATGGTTTTATTAATACCAACTTTCTTCTGTAGGAAATCTTGCATGTGCTCTATTCGCTTGTTCTGAATTAATCTCCTTTGTAAATTCTATGTTATTCACCGTGGTCACACCACTTGGTTCTTAAGAATAGTATGTCGCTGCCTTCCCACACATGAGTTCGTTAGTGCACAGTATAATTTAAAATCTTGTGATCAAGACGTCCACCATCTCATCATGACACCGCCGACGTTTTGTTTCGCCACTGCTTTCATGTGTTCCAGGATTGTAATGTACTGCCAAGATTTATGCATGTGTCTGTTAATGAATGAATGTGCTTTTAGTTACCCATTGTGTATTTGAAAATTTCCTCCCACATAGCCTCCATATTCATAAAGAGCAGAAACAATTTCAATATGGGCAGTAATTATATCTTTTAATTCACTTTTGTACAAGGTGTGTGCTTAATTGGCTCTCCCCATATTTATTTGCTTGTTATTTTACTGGATAGATTATGATTTTAAAGTATCAAACCTCTGCTTTATGATTTCATGCTCCCTGTCCCGTGTTTAATTATCTATTCATTTATTTTTTTAACATTGATTTTGCGTTTGTTAAAATGTTGGCTGCTCCCTTAAGGAGTGAGGCAGTTGGATAAATTTCCATTGTGTATGTACTGTGGCCACTCATAAAGTAATTTACAGCAGCAGTGAGCGTTTTAACTTACATTTGCAGATCTCAACTGCCCAAGATTTTGCTTATTTTAATAACAGACTACTTTCAGGTTCAAAAGTGGCCATGGTGGCTGAAAACACGCAGGTTTCTCAGTCACTAGCACAGTATGGAGACGGAATACACAGGCGGTACTTGTTCTGCTGGCAACGGTGGTCGTGAGGGACCACTCATTGAAACACTGCAGCGAGGGGTAGAGGGGGGAGGAGGGAGGAGGGGGCACGAAAGGAGGGACTGGTGACAAGTATCTCACTCAGCTGGCGATGAATTTCAATTGGCGGCACACCATGCAAATGGAGAAAACGAACATGCTGACGTGCCCATTTTGGGACCAATGATCGAAATTGTTTGGTCCGTGTATTATCAAAACCTACTGTCGGCATTTTAGGTGTTAATAACAGTCCTACCAGAAACCTTAACGTTTCCCGGCATAATCTATTTTCAAACAACTTATCATCAGTTGTCGACGACGTCACCCAGCAGCATACCCATAAATAGTTTGAGGACAGTCCAACCTTTCTCCGCTGCCGCTAGGGGTCCATAGAAATATTCAGTATAGAATATGTGAATTCTGTATAATATCCTCCCCCCCCCACACACACACATCCTACAAACATCACCTCATTCCTCATATATATGCACTATTGAACATATTTGGAATGGATTAGAAAGGAGAGTGAGAAAACAACACATTTCCAGTAAAGCACAACTGAAGAGATTGATTGTTCAAGATTGACACAGTAGTAACAATAAAGCTAGTACAATGAATGCAGGACAGACTGAAGTAAGGAAATGAATACACACTATTAGATGTATGCAGCTAAATTAAACGACACAACATAGGAGACTGTGTGAATACTTATGACCGTCCAATATCACAATACTGCTAAGTCTTTACTTTTTTTCGGAACAGTATTAATGATTATTTATGTTTCAGTGTGGTTAACCGGTACACGGATAATAGATTGTTTCAGTATGATCGCTTGGATTGGCAAATGTTGTAAGCAGTCCAAACATTAAATGTACGTTTGATATATCCTGATGTGTAAATACTCCTGCCCAGCAATGTACTGTAGTCAGAAATCTCTTCCTTCCTGACGTTTATTTCGGGGCGATATTTTAGCGATTTGAAACGTTCATCAATCACTTTGAGCCAATTAGCTGTGATGAGAGCACCGTACGGGCGAGACGTCGGCGACACTATCGTAAAAGCGCTTAGGTTGGCAACGCATCACATTTCTGGTACCCTGACATTTTGCCTTCAACAAAACAACCTTGTCAATTTGCTTTCACCCATCTACCTAATGAGGCCCAAGATTTAATTAAAGACATTGATCGTTTCGCAATGAAATCTGCTGCAGGGTGAAAATGTAATGTTTAATCACATTTGCCATAGGCGGATCCAATATGATCGTTCGCCCTCTCCCCCCCCCCCCCCCCACCAGCAGTTTCTCTCTCACCGTTTTTTCCGGTACTGGGGTCTTTCTACTAAGCCAGAGGTTAGCTGATAATGAAAAATTCTGTAACCGTCACCTTCCCCTCTCCTTCCCCAACAAGCCATCGTGGATCCGCCCGTGAACATAGCGCAATGGCTTTCTCGAAGTGATGTAACAACTATTTCTTTTGGGGGCGGGGGATAAGAAAACCTATACTGACTACGTTTTGGCGATTCCATTACTCGTCAAGTTGCGCTTGTAGGACGTAAGGAGAGGACAGAATGTAGTAATAGTTATAAGATGGTTCAGTGAAAGCAAAAAATGGATGCCATCATACTAGGGATTGGGGTGGGGTGACAGAAATCGCGCCTTGCCCCTCCAAAGCTTCAAGTGGAGGGGGGGGGGGCGACTGCCCCTCCTGCCACCCCCCTCCCCCAGTTGATTCGCCATTGTTTTCTCGCACTTTTTTCCAATATTATATTATATACCACATATATAGTAGTTACGCCATAGTAACAAGGAATAGATAAAACTTTTATTCAAATAACTTACTAGTTTCGATGATCTTTGTCATCATTATCAAATGTAAGAATATTACACATTGCTACAAACTAAGCATAAACTGAGATTATCATCTGGATACTCTACTACTGTTCTATTTTAATTTTAGCTGAAATAGTAGTTTCTAGCTTTACGTTTATCCAACGCGGATCGAGTATCTCGAAATATCTTCCATTTACGTAATGTCGAATCACTGGAAACGCAGTGAAGTCGATTAATTTGAAACACACACAGCGGTAAAAATTCAAATGAATGGAAGCCAACATTCGGTATACGATTTTATTTTCGGATAGTTCAACACAAGAAACTTGACAAAAAGAAAAGCTCAAAAGTAAACACATACAGTCTTATCTTACATAGATACATTTGAAGAAAGCAGAATTTTGTTAATGGCCACATTCTTCCTCACAATAGTGCTTGTATCCTTAGACATATAACTGGTATGTATTGCAATGAGAATGGATATGATCAGCATATTCCATCGTAATTCTACATTCACTGCTTTAAGCAACTGACACTTTCTAGCGACTAACATCACACAAGTACAGCCTGCTTCAGGCCCGTTATAGAAAAATGGCGACCATAAAAAAAATAACATCGTAGCGTGTCCAGACCTCTGCTAGTCCAAATGGGTCGCAGTGCTGCCACCTCTATCACGCATTCGCAATGAGTGCGCGAATATTTTTTGTAACTAACCACATGTTTCTACCAGTAGCCAGACCTGAAATAAATCGAAGGAGTTATAACTCGAATGCCGCTCCTATTTCCTCGCAGTATTTTACTCTGCACTTCACGTCTACTGCCCATTCACGGGACACTAACACGCCAGCAGGCATTATTGCGGTAATTTGATACCGCGTTCGATATGTCGCAACAGTGGCGACACCGCTGAACTCGCGCGGAAAACAAAAAACGAATGAATGCGAGAGCCGTCAGTTGTTCGCGCCGGCAGCGCCGCTGTTTGGCGAGTCGGCCGCAAACGGCCGGAGACAACGGAGCAACGTTCCGCGAATTAGCCGCCATTTGCGACCGGAAATGAAGCGCTCCCTCCCCTCCCCCCTATCAACCGCGGGCTGCTGGCCGCTCCTTTGGCGACCGCCGCATCTCATCTGGCGGCAGTTGCGACCGCTTTATCGCTCGTCCGTCGCTCTGCTCGCGGCTCGACGCCATTGTGAGCCGTGCGATAAATCAGAAGTCAGTGAGCCGCCGGCCGATGCTAATCTGTTCCCACTCGCCCGCCATATTTCACCGGCCAGCGCGCGCGCCCCGGCCCTCGTTGTTGTTTTTGTTGTTGTTGTTGTTGTTGTTGCTGCTGCTGATGCTGTTGTCGATTTTGCGGCCATTGTGTCCGCGCTGCGCCAGATCGGGCGGTGCTTTTTTAAACGTTTCCGCGACCGGTTTTGACGCAATCATTCGCTCGTCGGCTGTCATCGCCACGCCTGTGATTGATGATGACGCCAGCGGTGCCGATGCTGCGGTACGGTAGGCACAGATGACGTCAGCATCTGATACGCGGCCCCCAATTTCTTCTTATTCAGATTGTTATCTGCGACAAGAAATATGGGGTGCCGGTAATTCAAGTCTATTGGTTCTCAGTGCGTGCTTTTGAATTATTTATGTTTCTCATTTATACCATGTTCTCTGCTTGTGATTCTGGCTCCAATTGCAATCTGTACTCGTTTTGTATTTTCTGTGCACCTTCATCCAAAAGAGAACACGTGGAAGTACGCATCCTACAGTGTATATAACTAAGTGTGCTTCAAACAGTGGGTCCCGTCCTCCTGGGATGGGGGGGGGGGGGGAGGGTCGCCATTACAGGAGCAAGTACTTGCATCACAAAATAACTCTTGAATAAAATTTAATTGTTTTGTAGCTAACAAAAATAAAATTTTTGTAATATTGCCATGTAAACATTTAAGATGCGGATCATTTTTTCTTCTTTGTCAGAAATCTGAAGATGCTCTAACCGGGCGAAACGAATTATTTCAATAAAAAATTTTGCAACCAAGACATTCTTTTATTCAAGAGTTCGACTTAACACGGTTGCTGTACCACACCACGCAGAAATGGAATGGGAAGAATTAAAAAAAAAAAAAAAAAAAAAAAAAAAAAAAAAAAAAAAAAAAAAAAAAATCTATGGTTTCAGTAATAAAAAAATGTATGCCTGATAGAAGTTAATTTAATGTTAAAATTACGAAGTTCCTTGTGTAAAATTAATTATGAATTGAATAGAGTGTTTTATAATACAATGTCATAATAACGACTAAGTGGAAAGCATGAAAACCGTTTTCAGGAACCAATCGGTAGATAGAAGAACATGATACAATAAGTATTCTCAAACCTTTGAAAAACAACATATACTTCTTCACAAATTGTCCATTTTTGCAACCAAGACATTCTTTTATTCAAGAGTTCGACTTAACACAGTTGCTGTACCACACCACGCAGAAATGGAATGGGAAGAATTAAAAAAAAATCTATGGTTTCAGTAATAAAAAATGTATGCCTAAGAGAAGTTAATTTAATGTTAAAATTACGAAGTTCCTTGTGTAAAATTAATTATGAATTGAATAGAGTGTTTTATAATACAATGTCATAATAACGACTAAGTGGAAAGCATGAAAACCGTTTTCAGGAACCAATCGGTAGATAGAAGAACATGATACAATAAGTATTCTCAAACCTTTGAAAAACAACATATACTTCTTCACAAATTGTCCATTTTTGCAACCAAGACATTCTTTTATTCAAGAGTTCGACTTAACACAGTTGCTGTACCACACCACGCAGAAATGGAATGGGAAGAATTTAAAAAAAATCTATGGTTTCAGTAATAAAAAATGTATGCCTAAGAGAAGTTAATTTAATGTTAAAATTACGAAGTTCCTTGTGTAAAATTAATTATGAATTGAATAGAGTGTTTTATAATACAATGTCATAATGACTAAGTGGAAAGCATGAAAACCGTTTTCAGGAACCAATCGGTAGATAGAAGAACATGAAACAATAAGTATTCTCAAACCTTTGAAAAACAACATCTACTTCTTCACAAATTGTCCATGGTGTGGGACCTTTCTGAAGGAGCATAAAACGCTTCCGAGTCTTGTTACATTTGCGAAACACTCCTTAAGCACACAATATTTTTCAGTCGAAAATCATGTAAAAATTCTATGGATCTTCCAGTCCGAAAAAAAACGCCCAACAATTTAAAAGAATGCTGTAGGAAAAAAAAAACCATTAAATTCGTTCCCTTTGAGATAACATGGTTTTGTTACGGTTCGTAAAAAGGAGAGAGGGTTGCCAGAACATTTTTATTGGGAAAGGGTCGCCTTAACATTTTTACTTGAAAGTGTGTCGCATATTCGAAAAGTTTGTTCAAAATGTTTGTTAATCTTATGGGACTTAACTACGGGGTCATCAGTCCCTAAACTTACAAACTACTTATGAACTACCTTATACTAAAGACGGCACAAATATCCATGCCTGAGGGGGGATTCGAACCCCCGACCGTAGTGGCCGTGCAGACCGTGACTGAAGCGCCTCAGTCTCCTCGGCCACCGCGGCAGGCGAAAAGTTTGAAAAAAACAGGTATACCATAACCGAAATATATTACAAAATGAAATGTACAACCTTTGTGCCGCTGACACAAATGACTGATGGTACGATCACGGTAGATACAAGGTGTGGTAGCCCTCTACCCATCATCAATGAAGAAGGTTCCTTTTTTACCCGAACGGCATTTTTTTAAGGTTCGCTATTGCAGTTTCGTAAGTAGCCCACGCCGCAGCGATAAGCGCCGTTGTTGTAATGATTCCCATCCCAGATCCTGTATCATTTCCGTAACGCTGCCTCCCCTGTACTGTGACAATGCGAAACGAACTGCACTTCTTTGGACTCTTTCGATATCCTCCGTCAATCCCACCTGATAAGGATCCCACAATGGGTAGCAATACTCCAAAGATGGACAACAAGATTAGTGTATGCAGTTTCTTTTGTAGTTCTATTGTATATTTTAAGGGTTCTGCCAATAAAACACAGTCTCTGGGCCGGCCGCGGTGGCCGAGGAGACTGAGGCACTCCAGTCTCGGTCTGCACGGCCACTACGGTCGGGGGTTCGAATCCCCCCTCGGGCATGGATATTTGTGCCGTCCTAGTTCGTAAGTAGTTCATAAGTAGTATGTAAGTTTAGGGACTGATGACCCCGTAGTTAAGTCCCATAAACTATACAAACAAACAAACAGTCTCTGGTTCGCCTTTCCCATGACATTATCTACGTGTTCTTTCCAATTTAAGTCTGAAGTAATAGTAATTCCTAGGTATTTTGTGGAGTTTACGGCCTTCAAATTCGATTGATTCATCTTGTAAACGAAGTTTAACAAATTTCTTTTCGTACTCATGCGAACAACTTCATACTTCTCATTATTTAGAGTCAATTGCTAATTTTTACACCATTCTGATCTATGAGGTCTCCGGTTGCTATTTTACGAGGGTTGGAACTGACAAGACTGCTGTGGAGACACTATGCAATGGAATCTAGTACTGTCGCTGATAGCTCACGTTGTTGACATACCTACCTTACCTCCGGGTAAATGGATTCGCCCGGCGTGTGAAAAATCGAAAGCAACACTGTCACTTGTGCGCGTGCAGTCTAACGTATCGGTGTCACTATGTTTTCGAAACAGGAACAACGGAGTTGGATCAAGATTGAATGTGCCAGAGGTCGTACAGCACGACAGTGTCATCAAGGCCTTCAAGAGACGTCAGAGCCCCAGTATGGGGAAAGTAATGTTGATTCTCGTGTACAACTATCATGGTGTGATTGTAAAGCATTACGTTTCACCACGGCAGACCGTCAGTGCACAGTATCTGTTCATTTTTGGAGCATCACCTGCGTCCAGCTTTGCGAAAGAAGCAGCAGTACTTTCTGCGCAACCCACCCATCAATTTGGACGGCAATTCGCGAGCGCATACAGCTGTGGGTGCTCTGTTCGGTCGATGTGCCTGGCAAATACTGTACCGTCTACCATACTGCCAGGCCCAAGTCCTTGTGTCTTTGATTTGATTCCGAAGGTGAAGGAACCACTTTGTGGCCTTCAGTACGGTTTCGGAGCTACGAAAACCAGTAGACTACTCCATTCGCACCATCAACAGAACAGTTATTGCTAACGATATAGTACGCCTTCCACATCGGTGGCAACGGATTCAACAGTAACAGGTGCAAACATGTAACGCTTTTGAATCGCTTGTGAATAAATAGTTGTCACTATTCAAGTTCCAACCCTCGGGCCGCGGTGCGGTGGGCGCGCATTGAGGCGCTATGTTCCTATCGCGAGGCCGTTTCCCGTCGGGGGTTCGAATCCCCCTCTCGCATGGATGTTCAAAAATGTTCAAATGTTTGTAAATCTATCGAACCAAACTGCATTACACACTACTTAAACCTAGGTAAACTAATCTAAGGACAACACACACTCCCATGCCCCAGGGAGGATTCGAACCTCCGACGGCAAGGCGCCTTAGACCGCTCGGCTACTCCAACGCGGCTGTCATGGATGTTTGTGCTGTATTTAGTATAAGTTAGTTTATAAGTAGTTTGTAAGTTTAGGGACTGATGATCCCGCAGTAAAGTACCATAAGCTTACCAAACATTTGAACTGCTTTTTTTGTTTTTTTTGTTTTTGTTTTTTTGAACCGAACCTTGTGTTATTGATTCTTGTCGTATTCCCTACGTAGAACGTCATGTTCTAAATTTCTTCTTTAACGGCAATACTTCCGTATTTGCGAATCAATTTCAGTAAACGTCAACTGCATAACAGTTCAGCTACATTGGACGATTTTTAGTTACTCTTTTTTTGGCCCACTTTAGGTAACTGTAGTAAAACTGAAAGCGGGCCTTTGCGATCCTCTTTTGACAGCTCGAAATTTAAATGAAAATAACGGCTTAACCATTCATCTGACACGAAAATTAAATAACTGAATTTGTAGAGGGGACAATTCTCTACAACTTTGCTCTCTTATGTTTTTTCATATCCCGTAACGTTTCAGAGATATTTGCAAGAATAACGACGATTATGGGATACAACTTCGCACTATTATGTTTTTTTTTCATATCCTGCATTGTTGCAGAGATATTTGCAAAAATAACGGCGATTTGACGATGTCTGTCTGACTGTAGCGTGTTCCCACTTTTTAGGTCGAACCGTTCAACCGATCGGCACCAAATTTAACAGACATAGTTGTTGGCTACCAGAGACCAGAACCTCGCTTTTTGAAGTATTTCGGGCAAGAAATACGTTAGTAACACAAAAAAAGCCATTGTAATAAAATTTTAATTGCAAACAAACCATTCATTTGACGCGAAAAATAAACGAATTTGTAGAGGAGAAAATTCTCTACAACTTTGTTCCCTTTTTTTTATATCTCGTATCGTTTGAGAGATATTTGCAAAAAATTACGGATTTTCGACACCCTCCATTGAATTAACGAAAACCAGCCGTTCGATTGTAATTTACACGTTGTCATTTCATAGCAATGGCGCACTAAAGAATTAACAAAAACACGTCGTTCTTCGTACGATAAATGATAATGTAGTGTCTACAAATGCCATATTAGCATCAGTTATCAACGGCCATCAATAGTATGAGATTAAAGAATGCAACCCGAAACTGCAAGCCGTTGCTTAGTGGGCACTGCGTTGGAAAAATGTTTGCAAAAACTTATAAAACTACAAATCTAAAGTGGGCTGTAAAACACGACAGTGCGATTTTTTAAACAAAATTTATGTAGTTGCACTACTTGCTTTACTGACAGACATTAAAGCACGCACGTACAACAAAAATTGTAGACAGGTTTGGTACGATTCACTTGTCTGCATTCCTTACTATAGGATTAGGAGTCCGTTGGTCGGCACTTCATTTGCGCTGTGTTGTCACACATTAGAAGCAGTTGGCGGTCGGGACAGCGGTGCTCGTCAGCTGAGAAACGGTTATGAACAGCACTTAACGAGGTCGCGAGCGCATTCAGACGCCGCTGTAGTGTAGTGGCCGCTGTGTTTAATGCTCTGCTGGACATAGGCGGCACAGGCCGATGTGGTCGTTAGAGTGACAGAGGGCTCCAGTATAGAGAGAGATAGAGAGAGGGACGGGTACGGGAAGTGAAAGCGCAGTGGTGGGAGAAGTCGAGTGCCCGGGATACACAGGCCGCGCCGCGGCATGTTTTATTCAGCGGCGCCGGAATGTTGGCACGCGTGGGTCAGAGTTATTGTGCGGCCCCGCAGACGGACAGGGGCTTCCCCGCCGCCGAACATGCGTTATGTATGCCACCGCCACCGCCGCCTATTGTTGCAGCCGGACAGCGGGTAGGGGTGGGGATACTGCGCCACGCGTCACCTGCTAACACTGCCACCACTGCGTTATTGTCGTGTTGGCAGGCTTGTAGTTATGGCGGAATTTATGCCAGCGTAACGTAATGTCACTCATATAAATAACAGCCAGATAAACCGATGCGTTTTATTCGCACAATGGTTTTAATGGAATTAGGCAGAATTAAAGTATGTGGTGTGGAGGGAGGCGTGCTTTAAAACAGTCCGTGTAGTTGCTTTGGCTACAGCCCTGTTTTAGCTGAGTGGTCGCCGGGTGCCGTGGCTCAACACGCCCGGTCAGGGGGCTAAACGTCCTCTGCAATAAAAAAAAGCTGAGCCAACCATTCAACGATCAACCAAGAACGAAACTTCCTGGCAGATTAAAATTGTGTGACGGAACCGGGACTCGAACCTGGAACCTTTGCCTTTCGCGGGCAAGCGCGATAGCACAGTCGGTAGTGCGCTTGCTCGCGAAAGGCAATGGTCCCAGGTTCGAGTCCCGGTTCCGGCACACAAATTTAATCTGCCAGGAAGTTTCATATCAGCGCACACTCCGCTGCAGAGTGAAAGTTTCATTCTGGAAACATCCCTTAGGCTGTGGCTAAGCCATGTCTCCACTATATCCTTTCTTCCAGGAGGGCTAGTCTTGCATGTTTCGCAGGAGAGCTTCTGTGAAGTTTGGAAAGTAGGAGGCCAGGTACTGGCGGAAGTAAAGTTGTGAGGTGGCATCGTGAGTCGTGTCGGGATAGCACAGTTAGTAGTGCACTTACCCGCGAAAGGCAAAGGTCCCAGGTTCGAGTCCCGGTTCCGGCACACAGTTTTAATCTGCCAGGAAGTTTCATATCAGCGCACACTCCGCTGCAGAGTGAAAGTTTCATTCTGGAAACATCTCTTAGGCTGTGGCTAAGCCGTGTCTCCATCATATTCTTTTGTCCAGGAGTGCTAGTCTTGCATGGTTCGCAGGAGAGCTTCTGTGAAGTTTGGAAAGTAGGAGGCGAGGTACTGGCGGACGTATAGTTGTGAGGCGGCATCGTGAGTCGTGTCGGGATAGTTCAGTCGGTAGTGCATTTGCCCGCGAAAGGCAAAGGTCCCACGTTCGAGTCCCGGTTCCGGCACACAATTTTAATCTGCCAGGAAGTTTCATATCAGCACACACTCCGCTGCAGAGTGAAAGTTTCATTGTGGAAACATCCCTTAGGCTGTGGCTAAGCCATGTCTCCACCATATCCTTTCTTCCAGGAGTGCTAGTCTTGCATGGTTCGCAGGAGAGCTTCTGTGAAGTTTGGAAAGTAGGAGGCGAGGTACTGGCGGAAGTAAAGTTGTGAGGCGGCATCGTGAGTCGTGTCGGGATAGCACAGTTAGTAGTGCACTTACCCGCGAAAGGCAAAGGTCCCAGGTTCGAGTCCCGGTTTCGGCACACAATTTTAATCTGCCAGGACGTTTCATATCAGCGCACACTCCGCTGCAGAGTGAAAGTTTCATTCTGGAACCAAGAACGAATTGAACGAACGATCGCGAACCATAGGATCTAACAGATGAACCGAAAAAAAGTGGTCTGAAACACCTACCTAGTAAGTAGGAGGTTCCGTGTTTGAATCACGGACACAGCATAAATTTTAATTTAATGCCTCTGTTTATGTTTAATACATATAAATAATATTTGTGAAATCGTTAATTCGCTATACAGACATATCCTGGCATGTCAACTTTTATTCTCATGTTACAGTAGTATCGATACTGCTGAGGGCAATATTCAAACAGTAGGCAACTCAACCATGAAAAAACCTTTTACTTTAGGAAGTTACTTTATGATAATGCCAATGTAACGAAGAAACATGTGACTGAAATTATTTTCAGAGTAATGGCGGCTGATGGTACAATCAAAAATGACTTTCAAAATTACGATCATTTAAGCCTAAATATATTCTATTTTAATGAGAAAGTTACCAGCCAGAGGGAGGATATTTTAAATAACACCAATAGGGTAAATTCAACAGATTTTTCTTTTAATCAATTTCTTAAAGGAGAAACACTTACGTAATGACTATGAAGCAAATACAGTTTGTGTCTGAATCATACTACTTTTCGTAAAATAATGACCATAGATAACAATTAGGCATTGTCTCCTCCGCACTGGTCAGCGATATGGAAGACAAAAGGAGGTACGAAATAAATTTCACTGACCAGAGGGGAACAGCACGTAGGAAAGCGGGTTAATAAAAATTCTTTATTTCATATTTATGGAAAATTACGTTACAGACTCGAACCTCCGACGGCGGGCAACCACGCTCTCCGCAGCAAGGCGCTTTAGAATGCTCGGCCACAGTGTTGCCAACCCTTACTTTCAAACAATTGCTAGATGACATCTTAAAAAAAGGCATTTTTGCAGCAAAAAAGGCTTGATTTAATTGACTTCTCTAAAATTAGTAATATTTGATTTGGAGTAGCTAAAAGCCCTCCAAGATGTTATAACCATCACAGTATAACCATTCTGTAATATTGTAAAAAGATAAGTTACATATGACAGTCACGATTCGTGTTGTCAATAGTCGGTATACTTCGTGGCTTAAGGACCTAGAGACGGTCGTAGCCAATTGAGCAGCGTACTATTAGCTGACGGTGACTGCATTATTGTCTGCCTTGTCGCCATACCGTGCAATATAACAGTCGGGAAAGAGAACTACATTCCGCTATTGTGCTCGTTTACTACAATAATTAGTGAGAAATGCAAATTTATCTTCCTCCCACCAACTGCTTTTGCTCTAGGTAAAGAATATATTGGTAATGTCTGTGGACCTGGCGAAATTAATTTGGTAGAGTAAATAACGGAATGAAGTTTGAAGGACGATTAATTAATTAAAGTATCAGTTTGGGTTTGCCATCAGTTTACTCGGAATTTAATTTGCAATTAGCATCTGCGATCAGAAATGAAGTATTATCTGCATAGCACTGGCGTTACAATTCTTATACTCCGAAAAGAAAGAAGGCAATTGGTTGCCAGTGCAGACACTTCAATCCAAGTAATAAACGGCCGGTCGCGGTGGCCGAGGAGACTGAGGCGCTCCAGTCACGGTCTGCACGGCCAGTACGGTCGGGGGTTCGAATCCCCCCTCGGGCATGGATATTTGTGCCGTCCTTAGTATTAGGTAGATCATAAGTAGTTTGTAAGTTTAGGGACTGATAACCCCGTAGTTAAGTCCCATAAGCTCTACAAACATTTGAACATTAGTAATAAACGGCAGTTACCACAGAACTCTAATGCTTATTCTATATATGAATTTTCTAGCGACAGCGAGTGATTTACTGTATTATTTATTACAGTCTTCTCAGTTTATCTGCATGTGGCTCGGAAGTCGACGTTTGCAATTCGTTGGTACATATTTGATGGCATATTAACGAAACAGAACGAACGCGATTTTAGGAGTGAGAACTATTACAATTCGGTGGATGCACAGACCTTTCACCGAACACGCAGAGGGACGCAGCGATCTCGCGCGCTGCCTTAGCAAAACCCCCGCCGGTTGCAAATTCTCAACTTAGCCACACACCTCTAACGTAGGGCCCCTCTCATTCACACGCGTATTGTGTACTCTGCCGGTCATACAGACGGCGCCTGTGACGCGGCATAACAACCAACATTCCAATGTTGCAGTCAGCCTATCTCACAGGGGCTGACAACATGCTTACCTGCCAAAAGAGAAGTTGACTATACCGCCGAAATTACTCCGGGAAGAAAAGTCAAAAATAAATAGGCTGCCTGGCGTATGTTTTCCACGTTGGGGTTCTGGACCCTAGCGAAGATGGCATTCCTGCTCAGCTTTGAGACAGACTGCCGCATCGGGCATTTCGAATGTTTATGTTGGGACAGGCCCACTACTGAAGTCTGTGAAAGAGACAGCAATGACAAAACTATTTTACCTGGAGCGTAAGGTGTATGGGACAAGGTAAATACCCTCAGACTTTAAGAAAAATGTAATAATCTCAATTACAAAGAAAGCAGGTACAGCCAGATGTGAAAATTACAGAAACATCTGTTTAGTAAGTCATGGTTGCAAAATTTTCACACGAATTATTTTGAGAAGGATGGAAAAGCCGGTAGAAGCCGACCGAGGGGAAGACCAGTTTGGATTCAGGAGAAATGTAATAGTGTGCATGACGATCTACCGCGGAGGAACGTAATGCGTTACGATAACACCATCACAGTCGTACACGAGAATAATCATTACTTTCACCATACTCGGGCTTTGACGTACTTTCGACCTATAATGTCATTCGTTGGATTGACGTTTCAGTTTTCGCTCGTACAGCGTGGCCCATGTCTCATCCATTGTTACGATATGGCGTAACAAAGCCTCCCCTTCGCGCTCAAAGCGCTCCAAATGCGTTTGAACAGCGTCGTAGCGCATCCGTTTCTGCATTTCCGTCAATTCATTCGAAACCCATACAGTTTTTCGCGTGCCGAGGCATTCCTTCAGGATGCGAAGCACAGTCGTATGCGCTAATGCGGTTTCGTGGACGAGCTCACGAATCGTCTGACGTCGACCACTGTCCACTAACCCGGCAACAGTATGCACTTCAGAGACGCTAGGAGGACCTGTCCGATGCATGTCTGGCACAGTTTTGCGGACCTTCGTTGAAGTTTTTTACCCAACGTGCCACTGTTCTGTACGGCAATGCCGGTTCCCCGCGCGCCTTTTAACCCTTTTACTCGCTGTGTTGTTCCTGGACAACAACGTAAGTTGTTATGCACCGTATTTTGTGCATTAATTCTTAAAGTTGCATTTTTGTTGATGAACCACAAGCTTCTAGTGCGACATTTAGCCGCTTGGTACGGCGTGTAGCCACTTGTGAGGCATTAATCTGTCCGTCTTGGAGGCTGTGTTGCGTTGCCGTCTGTACGTGGCTGAGAGTGTGAGCGCGAGTGTGGTTCCTTTTATTTTATTTCATCACTGAATTGTCTTGTCTACGGTGTTGTGGCGAAGATTATGCTAGCATTATTGATCTGGCAGTGTTAACTATCAACGAAATAACGTCCAAGTAATAAAATACCTCGATACAAACGTCTGTGTTGTGCATGAAATAAGTGATATAAAAAATCTATAGTTTGACCAAAAATTTTAAAACACATTTTGTTGTCTACTACACTGTATTAATACAGAAAACGGTGAATTATAATTTATCCAAGGCTGATTTCGTGATGAGAGACTGAAACGGTTAAAGATCTTGTCGATAGCGTCGTGCTGTACGACCTCTGGTATACTCAACCTCTATCCAACTGCGTTGTTCTTCATTCGAAAACAGCTTTACAGCTTTAGGGTTAGACCACTCGCTCACAAGTGACTGTGTTTACTTCGATTGTGCGCACGTCGGTGACGTGGGACGGGCGAGTCCATTTGCTCGGAGGTGAGGTAGGTATGAAAACAAAGTGTGCTATCAGTGACAATAGCCGAGCGGTCTGGAGCGCCACATTACGGATCACGCGGCCTCCCGTGTTGGGGGTTCGAATCCCCCCTCGGGCATGGATGTATTATTTTAAGTAATTTGAAAGTCTAGGGACTGATAACCAAGCAGGTAAGTCCCATAGAATTACGAACATTTGGTTTGATCATCGACAATGCTAGATTCCATTGCACAGTGTCTCCACAGTAGTGTTCTATTTAAGTGCCAAAGCTCGTATGTACTAGTTTTCCATGAGTGGGAGAGGAAGAGGAGATGAATCACGAAATGGTAGGAAGGAAGGGGAATGGAAGAAGTGGGTAGAGAGTGGGGGGAAGTGGAGAGGAACTAAGGCAGAATTACTAAACACAGCTTTCCGAAATTCGTTCACCAAATACGACGAAGTGAACATTCCAGAATTCAATCCAAGAACAGCTGCCAGCATGCGAAACTTAGAAGTAGATGTTCCTGGGGTAGTAAAACAACGTAAGTCACTAAAGAAAAACAAATCTTCCGGGCGAGATTGTATACCAACTAAATTCCTCTCAACGCTGATGCAATAGCTCCGTACTTAGCTATAATTTACAACCGATCACTCAGCGAAAGATCCGTACCCAAAGACTGGGTAGTTGCCCAAGTTCCTCCAATATTAAAAAAAAGGCAATAGGAGTAATCCCCAAAATTACAGGCCAATCTCATTAACGTTGATTTGCAGTAGGATTTTGGAACATATTATTTGTTCGAACATTATGAACTACCTCGAAGAGAACGACCTATTAACCAATAGTCAAAACGGAACCAGAAAGTTATCGCTCTTGCGAAACAAAGCATGCCCTTTATTCACATGAAGTGTTAAGTGCCATCGACAAGGAATCTCAAATCGATTCCATATTTCTGGATTTCCGGAAGGCTTTTGACACTGCACCCCACAAGCTGCTTCTAATGTAATCGCGTGCTTATGGAATATCTCCCCAATTGTGCGATTGGATTCACGATTTCCTGTCAGAAAGGACACAGTTCGTTGTAACTGACGGTAAAACAGAAGTGATATCTGGGTTCCCCAGGTAAGCGTTATAGGTCCCCTTCTCTTCCTTGTGTTTATAAACGACTTACGAGACAATCTGAACAGCTCCCTTAGTCTGTTCGCGGATGATGCTGTCGTTTATCGGTTAGTGAAATCAACAGAGGATCAAAAGCAACTGCAAAACGACTTAGACAAAATTTATACACGGTGCGGAAATTGGCAATTGACGCTAAATAAAGAAAAGTGCGAAGTAATATACATGACCACTAAAAGAAATCCACTGAACTTCAATTACGCGATAAATCAGTCAAACCTTAAGGTCGTAAATTCTACTAAATACCTAGCAGTTACAATTAACAATAACTTTGACTGGAGAGAACACATAGAAAATATTTTACGGAAGGTGAACCAAAGGCTACGTTTCATTGGCAGAACGCTTCGAAGATGCACCATCTCCACCAAAGAGACTGACTACATCACACTTGTGCGTCCTCTCCTGGAGTACTGTTGCCCAGTGTGGGTCCCTTACCAGGTGGGACTGATGGAAGACATTGAGAAGGTTCAGAGAAGGGTAGCTCGTTTTGTTTTATCACGTTACGGAGGGGGGGGGCGTCACGGAAATGTTGCACGAATTGGGGTGAAAATCATTAAAAGAAAGACTTCATTGCGGCGTGATCTGTTTGCGAAGTTTCAATCACCGACTTTTACTTATGAATGTGAAAATATTTTGCTAGCACCCACCTACTAAGGGAGATATGACCTTCCCAATAAAATAAGAGAAATCAGATCGAAAACGGAACGATTTAGGTGTTCTTTCTTCCCGCGCGCTATTAGAGAATGGACCGGTAGAGGAAAGTTATCAAAGTGGTTAATGAATCCTCTGCCAGGCACTTAAATGTGATTTGCAGAGTATCTATGTAGATGTAGATTGAAATGAGAGTCAGCGATGAACAGGGATATGGGATAGAAAGATGTAGATAGAGAAGAAGGGAGGGGATACGGATTGTGACAGTACAGAATAAGTGAATGGCAGGGTAAATCCTGGTTTGCCGCTAGTTTACGCCGTACACGATGTCACGACCGTTCTCCTTTAACGAGTCCTGGTTGGCTGAAGATAAGGCAGGCGGAGTACATACAGCCCGGCGTAGCTGCCGCTCGGTGGCTATTACGCGGTGAGCCGTCAGAAGCTGCTAGCCCTGGCTACAGGAGCGGACAAGTGGCCGGCTTATGTTGGCGGCCCTGTGCTCTCGGATATTAGGGGGCGGCGCGGGGGTGTGGGGAAGGCGGGATCAGGCGGGCCAACTGCCCGACAAGGGATCCCCCAGCCCAGCCGACGGTGCTCGGGAAGCCAGACAGGTGTACACACAGCGGCGGCACCGACAGAGAGCTGGACACAGCACCACAGCTGCCGACAGGCCGGGGTTACACGGCCAAACTTTTCATCAAAACTATAACTTGAAAATATCATCAAATATGTTTGATGTAAATGTTTTACGTGACGCTAAACGGGGGTATTACACTGTCGTCATATATTTGATCATATCTCAAGATGGAGGACAGTAAACACATTTTATCATGCGTCATCATTACTGTTACGAAAACTGTATTTTGAAAACATGGACAATAAACAGTGCGGACAGGAAGAGGATAGAAGCCTTTAAAATGTGGTGCTACAGAAGAGTGGTGAAGATTAGATGGGTGGATCGCGTAACCAATGACGATGTACTGAACAGAATTGGGAAGTAAAGGAATTTCTGACATACCTTGACTAAAAGGAGGGATCGATTGGTAGGACACATTCTTAGACATCAAGGAATTGTGAATTTAGCAATGGATGTTAAAAATCGCAGAGGGAGACTAAGAGATGAATACAGTAAGCAGATCCAAATGGATGTAGGTTGCCGTTCTTATGTGAAGCGGAGAGTGTAGGGTGGAGAGCTGCATCAAACCAGTCTCCGGACTGAAGACCAACAACACAATTCGTAGTTCAGTCGTCGAAATCAAGCGCGCTATTGTAATTTCTTTCTTTCAGAACTTGCTAAATGGATAATGTCGTCCCGAAACATGTGACACGTGCTGACATAACATTTTATATATCTTACAACTGGTGGGTGATTGTTGTTGTTATGGTCTTCAGTCCGGAGACTGGTTTGATGCAGCTCTCCACCCTACTCTATCCTGAGCAAGCCTTTTCATCTCCTCATAAGAACGGCAACCCACATCCATTTGAATCTGCTTACTATACGCGTCTCTTGGTCTCCCTCTTCGATTTTTACCCCACACACTTCCCTCCAATGCTAAATTTACGATTCCCCGACGTCTAAGAATGTGTCCTGCCAAGCGATCCCTTATTTTAGTCAGGACATGCCAAAAATTCCTTTTCTCACCAATTCTGTTCAGTACCTCTTCATTAGTTATGCGATCTACCCACCTAATCTTCAGCATTCTTCAGTAGCACCACATTTCAAAAGCCTATATTCTCTTCCTGTCCGCACTGCTTGTCGTCCATGTTTCACTCCCGTACAAGGCAACACTCCACACAAATGCCTTACCCTTAAATTAATATTCGATGTTAGCAAATTTCTCTTTTTCAAAAATGCTTTTCTTCCCATTGCCATTCTGCATTTTATATCCTCTGTACTGCGACCATCGCATGTTATTTTACTACCCAAGTAACAAAACTCATCTAACACCTTCATTGTTTCGTTACCTAATCTAATTCCTTCAGCATCGTCTGATTTTCTAAGACCGCATTCCATTACTTTTGTTTTGCTCTTGTTAATGTTCATTTTATACGCTCTCTTCAACACACTGTCCATTCCATTCAACTGCTCTTCTATGTCCTTTGCTGTCTCTGACAGAATTACAATGTCATCATCAACACGCAATGTTTTTATTTCTTCCCCCTGAACTTTAATCCCTATTCCAAATTTTTCCTTGCTTGACTTCACCGCCTGCTCGATGTACAAATTGAACAACATTGGAGAAAGACTACAACTCTGTCTTACTCCCTTCCCAACTGATGCTTCCCTTTCATGCCCTTCAAGTATAATAACTGCGGTCTGGCTTTTGTACAAGTTGTAAATAACTGTCCTTTCCCTGTATTTTACCCCTGCTGACTTCAGATTAGCCTCAATAGCCTCAATAATTGGAAAATAAATTGTGCGATGGCGTGAAAACAGATAATGTAATTGTCACATTTTGAAAAAAGTTCACATAAAAATGAAATTACCACGCTGCACAAGGGTCACGTATGGTATCAAAAAGGTAAATTCATTTTTATCATGGCCAGCTTATGAATGCCTGTAGGGATTGTGGGTGAAAGTGGTACAAAGCTGTGTAGGCTCTATTGTCCAGCTGAGCGACAGTAGAGGGGAGAAGCGTTGACTCAGGCAGTGGGCGGCTATTCTGTGGCGGGAAACAGCGCGTTTTACTCGACAAACTTTGTCCGCTGCCGGCAGACAAGTGCTGGGAGGGGAGGGGGGGCCCGGTGGCTGAAGTGGAGTGGCCTCCACTGCAAACTGAGGCCGTCTGCCGCTCGCTGCTTTGTTCATTAAAGTCGGCTCTCCTACCCGCCGCACCCCACACACACACGCACACACACACACACACACACAAACCCCCGGAGGATTCTCAGCACTGCGTCTTGTTGCGTCCCTGCACACTTTCCATCATCTGCTTATTTATTTATTATTCGACATGCCCAATTCCATAGTAATATTACATGTGCTTAGATTCAGGTGGTCATATCAGGTATTTTTACAAACACAAACACATCCTCCTCCTTTGGCAGCTATTTTTTTCATGAGTTGGTCCCTCTCTTTCAGTAAGCTGCAGCAGTCGAAAAGCACGTGGTCAATAGTTCGGACAGCTCTGTTACATGTGCACGTTTCGTCTTCAATTATTCTGAACCGCTGATAATAGGCTTTCAGTTTTCCATGACCAGTTAACATTGCTGTAAAATTCGGAAATATTGGCAGTTTAATCATTAAACATTGTCGGATCATAGGAAAATACGGTTTAGTGCTTGCCCCGTGTCTTGTTCATTGCCACACAATGTCCCATTTGTTCCTAAACTCCTCTCGAAGTTTCTTCTTTACGGCACTTGTGGATATTTTGTTATAGCGTGTCGATAATCGTGATCGAGCTGCTTGTAACACAGTATGATGACATCTCTGATCTACACTGGTCGTACTCCAATATATTTAAAT
This sequence comes from Locusta migratoria, assembly GCA_026315105.1. Classification (NCBI taxonomy): domain Eukaryota; kingdom Metazoa; phylum Arthropoda; class Insecta; order Orthoptera; family Acrididae; genus Locusta; species Locusta migratoria. The sequence goes on along the minus strand of CM048751.1, from coordinate 46,595,617 downwards.
GTCCTCACTTGCTTTATGGCTTTTTAATAAATCTTTATACTACCTAGTTTCCTTCTTTCGCCGATCACCATACGCGTTGTTTTTGCGGTATTTATGCTATATTGAGCACAAACCACCTTGACATACTGTAGCGTATTATTTCTAGTTAGCTCGTCTTGTGCCACAAAAACCATCAACAAATCTTAGGTATTCTCTTCTCACAAATACATGCTCCTGTTTTTCTGCGGGGCTGTTCCCACCGGAGGTTCGAATCCTACTTCAGGCTTGGATGTGTGTGATGTCCTTAGCTTAATTCTAGGTTTGAGGTCCGCCTGATATGCAAAACAATCTTTTACTTTTACCCAAAGATGTTTCAGCACCGCTATGCAATCATCAGTGGATTTTATCTATTTAGTTATGGTCTGGTTTTATATTTCTTGGCCTTGGAGGATTCTTTCCACATAATTAGACAATGGCAGCGTTCCCATGATGTGTTTTGCACCATCCTTTCTCCTTCGCGTTTCTGTCGATAACACACAAGCAATGTACTTATTTCGCGTACAGTTTCCTTTCATCGTCACCTCACACTTTGGCAAAATCGATTGTCTTTTCCATATCAGGTGGACCTTATACACAGAATTTTTTACTGCAAACACGACAGTCATAAGATCTGCACATCGAAAATGATGAATCTTCCTTAGGTTTCTTTATATTAGGTTAACTAGTTTGTAAGTCCAGAGAGCGATGACCACAATTAGTTTTGACCTATAGCTTTACAAACTTTTGGTTTCTCCTTGCAGTTTAGAGAGCAGATTTACTGGACATCTATTTAGGTAAGGTCCATAGTAGGCCTACCTCTTTGTAATATAAGGAAAGCAAAGAGCTTGTAGTAAAAGACATATTTTCTGTTGTGGTCTACAATACCTCCTTCGAATATATGGAAAGCGAAGAGCTTGTACTAAAATAAATCTGTTTCATAGTATCTAAGTCTGCTCATAGTGAACTTGGATAACACTAACGGTAATACCGTGGTATATAAAACGTGATCTACTAATTCCGCTCTACAGCTGTCGAAGATAATCGATGTATCTTCGAACACACTGGTATGTAGTTCTTTTTGTGGTCTTCAGTCCGCAGACTGGTTTGATGCAGCTCTCCACGCTACCCTGTCCTGTGCAAGCCTCTTCATCTGAGAACGCGTACAGCAACCTACATCCTTTTGAATCTGCTTACCGTCTTCATCCCTCGGTCTACCTCTACGATTTTTACCACACACACTTCCTTCTTTTAGCTTGTAAACAAAGTTTAACGGACTTATTTTCGTACTCACGTGGACGACTTCACACTTCTCATTATTTAGAGACAATTGCCAATTTTTACACCATACTGATATCTTATTTAAATCATTCTGCAGTTGCTTTTGATCTTCAGATGACTTTACTAGACGATAAATGACGGCGTCATCTGCGAACAACCTGAGAGAGCTACTTAGATTTTCCCCTAAATCGTTTATGTAAATAACAGGAGAGAACCAATAACACTATCCTGTGGAACGCCGGATTTCACCTCTCTTTTAGTCGATGTCTTACCATCGATTACTACAAACCGAGTCCTCTCTGACAGGAAATCCTCTATCCAGTCACAAATTTGGGGCGATCTTCCATAACCACGAAATTTGATTAACAGCGCCGGCCGCGGTGGCCGCGGGGACTGAAGCGCTTCAGTCACGGTCTGCACGGCCACTACGGTCGGGGGTTCGAATCCCCCCTCGGGCATGGATATTTGTGCCGTCCTAGTTCGTAAGTAGTTCATAAGTAGTTTGTAAGTTTAGGAACTGATGACCCCGTAGTTAAGTCCCATAAGCTTAACAAACAGTTGAACAGTTCTGCAGTTACTTTTGATCTTCAGATGATTTTACTAGACGGTAAATGACGGAGTCATCTGCAAACAACCTGAGAGAGCTACTTAGATTTTCCCCTAAATCGTTTATGTAAATAACAGGAGAGGACCAATGACACTATCCTGTGGAACGACGGATTTCACCTCTTTTTTAGTCGATGTCTTACCATCGATTACTACAAACCGAGTCCTCTCTGACAGGAAATCCCCTATCCAGTCACAAATTTGGGGTGATCTTCCATAACCACGCAATTTGATTAACAGCGCCGGCCGCGGTGGCCGCGGGGACTGAAGCGCTTCAGTCACGGTCTGCACGGCCACTACGGTCGGGGGTTCGAATCCCCCCTCGGGCATGGATATTTGTGCCGTCCTAGTTCGTAAGTAGTTCATAAGTAGTTTGTAAGTTTAGGGACTGATGACCCCGTAGTTAAGTCCCATAGACTATACAAAATTTGAACATTTTTGATTAACAGTCTTGATGAAGATAACGTCCAAGTCAGGGTGCAGTGCTGCCGACGTTTCAGGGCTCGTCATTCGTCAGCCCGTAAACTGCGTGTAAATGGTCGCCAACTACGCTTCTCTCTCACACACACACACACACACACACACACTGAGTGTACCGCGGCCCACTCGACATTCACCCCCGCCAGGCACTCATGCCATTCGGCCGCGTGGGACCGTGAGCCAGCTCTCCTCCTGTTATTAGTGAGTCCCCACGCCCCTACTGAGCCAGATGGTCGTGCTCATGCTCTCGTGTGCCGCACTCCCTCTGGTGTTATCCTACTGCAACATAAACTCGTGGAGCCGAGCAAATACGGCCTGCCCTGTGGGGCCTGTAATTGGCGCACGATATTACACTTCATAAGTGCTCCAGCGATAACGTACTCGAGCGTTCGGTGACAGGCCCTAATCCCTTTCGCAAATATAGACGTTGGTCATTGTTTGTCCGAACAGGAGATGTGGTTAACGTCGTCAACCTGTCGGGTCGTTGTTAGTTGATTCTTGATGTTCTCGTCGCTCGTTGCTCTCGTCAGCGGCTGGCTGAAATTTCATGGGGCAAAACTAATCCACTACAAATAACGAAAGCGACACACCGAAATGCAGTTCTTTGACATTTAACTGTTTATTATTAGTACCCAACTGTCCCCATTTATGGCCAGAGTACAAATATAATTCATTACAGTCTCTACGATCCGGCGGTTAATTTCCACTCGTCAATAATACAATTTTACACAGTTCGTGTATAGAATACTACAATTCCGACTTTCTAGAAAAGTAACTCTGACGAACTTTGAACATGTTGTTCAAATTAGATTACCTACTGTCGTGGATGGAGCCTCGGTTGCACAGTGGAAGAGTGCCAGACTACTAATGCAAAGGTCGCGGGTTCGATCCCCGCCAGGTCCTAGGATTATTATCTCACTTCTTTCACCCCTGGCAGTGTTGTTGATGTGAAAAATATCGAGTAGCACCGTGGTTCCCAACCCACGTTAAACTGTAGGTCCCCTATAACTGACTGGGTAAGTCAGCTCGAAGGTCGGAGGAAGGCAACGGCATACCACCTCCAAACAGGACCATGCCTAGTGAAGCACTGTGGTGTTCAAACCAATCTTCGAATTGTTGACTGCTGTAACTGTAACTGGATTGAGCCTCAGATCGCGAAGGAAACAATACTCTGAACTGCTGTGGTCTGTTCCTCAGATCGCCGCGGCAGAGTAGCCGAGCACATTGAGGCGCTATGCTCCGAACGCGAGACCGTTCCTCGTTGCGGGTTCGAATCCTCCCTTGGGCATGGATGTTTATGGTGTCTTTAGTATAAGTTAGTTTATTAGTAGTTTGTAAATTTGGGGACTGATGACCCCGCAGTTAAATCCCAAAAAACCCTACACTGCATGAATCTTTATTTTGGCAAAAAAAAAAAAAAAAAAAATTAATGAAATAAATAATAAATAATGACTTTCACATTGTTAAATGAGTTACATAATTTTGTCAACATTTTCTACTATATATATAGAAAATGGTCACATATGCAACGTAAAAATATTGAAAATTTTCATTTAAGAATGTGAAAGTCATTATTTACCTGATGTCATTGCCAACATCATGCATTTAAACATAATTCAATCTGCAGGAAAATATTGGTTCAAATGTTCAAATGTTTGTAAATCTATCGGACCAAACTGCGTGGTCATCAGTCCGTAGCTTACAAACTACTTAAACCTAGGTAAACTAACCTAAGGACAAATACACACACCCATGCCCCAGGGAGGACTCGAACCTCCACGGCGAGCAACCGCGCGCTCCGCAGCGAGACGCTTTAGACCGCTCGGCTACTCCACCGCGGCGAAAATATTGGTATCTAACATGTTTTCTACTCTGATTAGATGTCTGTAACATGACAATTTTTATTTATTTATTTTTTTTTTTTTTACTTGACAGAAGTCGTATCAGTTTGTAATTACATTAACGCTCATCAGTGAGTAAAATCAGCTGGAGCGCTGTTTGTTGCATTTCTGCTCAATTCATGACTGCGCTGTCTTCTGTTGAGAAAACGATCAACTAAATGCTTAGAACAGACTCCAATGTATACGGTATCCATGGTGTTGTCGTCTGTCAACAAGAAGTATGTCTGAAAAAGTAACAAAAATTTGCGTTTCCAAACGGCAACACCATGCAGAGTAGGGTTAACAAACGTTTGAACATTTTGTGCCTCAGATCGCGGACGAAACAATACTGAGTTATATGCCGCCAGCGCATCCTATTTATATCTTTCAAACAATGATACTGGAAATTGCTTATTGTTAATTATGTAAATTAAATTAATTGTAATCGAAAAGTAAACAATTACATACAAATGGCCATAGTAAAAGGTAGCGTATATAGTACTGATTAAATTGGTATATAAATTTCAGTTAAATTAATAGTATTTGATTTACGTATTTAAAGAAATAGGTTTTTCAACAATACTTTCGTAATTAACGGTAATTATACAGAAACTAAAGAGGGCAAAACTTTTCTAGCATTACTTGTGAAATACCATAATACCTACTTTAATATTATGAGTAAAGAATTTACTTAGTTTCACCAGAAATACTAATTAGCATACTATCTAAAATATAACAATACGTCTCTCGCATTAACTAATTATTAGTTGCTAATTAAACAAATTCCTCCGTCTTACATCACTCGACTGTGATTTTCGGAACATGCGACTTACCAGCTTTTAATTTCGCCTCGAGTCTAGCTGTAACCATGAAACTTCGTCATTGCGTTAATCCTCTCCACTCATATGGCCTTCGGCAAATGTATCGAAACCATATTTTCCCTCAGTGGTGACACTTGCTTTTGAACGGAGAATATACACCACAGGCCGAAATACACAACGTATTTTAAAAAAATTGTTCAACAGAGGAAGAGAGGCTGTAGTTCAGTCTCTGAGTCGTCGGAAGAATGACAAAATGGAAAACACCGAAACCAGTGATAAAGGGCAACTGATCCGGCCCACAGAAGAAAATTACAGGGCTTGACTGGATGCCAATCCGATACGTGACTTGTTATATGGAAAAAATTGCTCCCCCCCCCCCCCCCCGCCCCTCCCCAATCTGGATCAGGTGAGTGCTCTTAATGGTTGAAAGAAAGTGCAGGCCATACCCGTTTTCCAGACGGTTACTGTCACAGACGAGCAATACTCTAGGTCTAGGAGTTCTCTGACATGGGTCTGTTGTAAAATTTTTGGAATATCCTCGCGTATTGTGGCATTTCTGAAGAACGGAAATCTCCTCTGCAGCAATCAAGGTACGTGAGAAACCCGGGTCACGCTAGTCGTCCACTAGACGAAGCAGTGGCCCCCAGGTAGAAGCGTGTTTCTTCCGGATTGATTTTAGCTTCCGCCTTATTGCCTAATGTACAGAAATCGAGCATAAGAAACGTCAGACCAACTGTGTCACTGAAGAGGTTCTACGGAACAAAACGCAGCACGTCCTCCTCAATGGCGTAAAAGGAACGTCAAGCGTGCCGCAACAGTCTATACTAGGACCATTACTTTTTACAATCTACTACATCAGAATTAATTTTTGTTCGTATTTTATGCGCTGCTGTACCGTTTATCACATTGTGATGATAATTTGTCAGCTCATTGCCTGCACTTTCTCGAAGCCTGTAGGCATAATTATATCACTGTACGGCACATATTTCAGGAGGTCATGGACACGAGCTTGCGTGAAAAGTACCCTATTACGAATGATATAGTAATTTATTACGTGTTAGCCAGTAAATTTTCTCGCAACATAATTAGCAGACAGTATCCACATACGCCGCTGAATGTACCTACAAAAATTATATCACTGTAGGACTCATAGTTCGGGAGATATGAGAAGTCTTAATCACTGAGGTGTATAAAATGTGCCTCATAGTCCATGACATTTTAATTAATTTCGTCTGCACTACCAACTCTATTTGCTACGCATTTCGCAGACAATATACAAGTATACCACTCAATTAACCTGCAAAACTGTATTATTATACGACACAAACCAATGCATAACAGACTTTGGCACTGTTTCGCCTATTACTTCCGTGTGAGAAGCGCCTTGCTGCGGAATTGCGGCTGGTTCCCGTCGGACGTTCGAGTCCTTCCTCGGGTATTGGTATGCGTGTGTGTGTGTGTGTCATCCTTAGCATAAGTTAGTGTAAGTAGTTTGTAAGTCTAGGAACTGATGACAATTGCACTTTGGTCCCGTAGCTTTACAAACATTTTCACCAATTACCATGAAAATTGTGTCATTTATGGTATGTTTTCAAATCAGATGTTTGTAAAGTTCAAATGTTTGTAAAGCCTATGAGACTCAACTACGGGGCTATCAGTCCCTAAACTTACAAACTACTTATGAACTACTTACGAACTAGGACGGCACAAATATCCATGCCCGAGGGGGGATTCGAACCCCCGACCGTAGTGGCCGTGCAGACCGTGACTGAAGCGCCTCAGTCCCCTCGGCCACCGCGACCGGCTGTTTGTAATCCTATGAGACCAAACTGCAGTGCTAATCGGTCCCCAGACTTACAAACTACTGAAATTAACTCAAACCATGTACACTGCTCACAACCATGCCCGAGGGGCAGTCAACGTAATTAGACAGTCCTAATGTAAGTTATTTCTCTCTGTTACTACTGTTTCCTACTACTGTAAATAGCATTTGACAATTCTGTTGTATTATGTGCAGTGCTCCAAATTTATTGCCAGTTTATGAGTTGCCATGTATTTCACCATGCGCTACCACCATGTTATCTAACTCTACCTTGTGTGTTGTTCAGTATTATTCACAGTCCCCGTCGGGCAAGGTGTATATTTTGTTTTTGGTATAAGTCAGTTTTAATAGCTTCTAAATGTAAGAGCCGATGACTCCAGCAGTTTTGTATCTTTTGTTCACAAACATTTAACCATCTAGATGTTAACGTTGTTGACAAAAATAGATTGGCAGCAATAATATGTAATAAATTGTACAGTGATAATGGGGGACTGTAGATGGACGATGTGGAGGGAAATGGGACTTGAGAGGGAGAGGATGAACAGTGAGAAAGGGAGGAGTAGAGTCACATAAATGAATGAATATAGGGGGAAGTGGAATAGTTGGTGAAGAGGTGGGAGTAGATAGGAGGACGAGGATGATATGGATAGTGATGGGTGTATAAGGAGTAGAAGGTGGGAAAGGAGGAGAGAGAGGATAAAGGAGACATACTAAGAGGAAGGAGGGAGTTCATTGAGGGAGTGTGAAAATGAACGAATTGTGCGAAGGAGGGGGGATACGGGTTGATAGATGATGAACATAGGGATGGGGAGGAAGTGGAAACTGATACAGACTAGGAGGAGGAGGAGGAGAATGTAGTGGTGATGGTGGAGGTAAATGTGAGAGAGGGATGAGGGCTAAGCCAGATGAGGAAATGGACAGAGATGAGGAGTGAAGGAATTGTGGGGTGGGAGATGGCTTGAGTTAGGAGGGGGGGAGGAAGAGATGAACGGTGGGAGTAGAAACTCACAGTGACCAGGAGGAATAACTTGACAGATAACAGTGGGGGACAGAGAAGGAGGAGGAAGAGAGAGTGCAGGTAGATGGCTATAGTGGCAGCAGGAGGTGGTGGCAGATGGAGGGGAAGGAGGCAGATGGAGAGGATGAAGGGGTAAGGAAGACAGTGCGGGAAATGCAAAGTGTGAGGATGAGAAGATCAACAGGTTAGGCAGAGGGGGAGGATAATGTGGTGAGAAGGGGAGGAAAAGACTGACAATGGATAGAGGAGAAGGTGGATGAGAAGAATGGAAGTGGACAGGGGGGAGAAGAGGAGAACAGGTGGACATAGGTAGCAGGAGGTTTGGAACGCATAAAATACAGGCCACCGCCGGTACTTTGGTTGGTATATTGTACTCTCATATCACGTTCATGAGGTGGAGGGTGTCCGAGGTCCCCGGTAATAAAAAGTAATGGATGAGCCGGCGCCAGCTGTGGGGTGGAGTGGCTGATGAACACGGCAGGCCGGCAGCGCCCCCGGCGACCGAGTTCTTTGCTGCTGACTTGGTGCCTGCTGGATGCTGACCAAGTGTCTGCGCCGGCCACTGGCCAGCGCCTGGTTGTCGCCAGCAGGGCAGACAGAGTGGGGCTGCGCTGCCACAGTGCGGCCGGCATTTGTCGGCCAGTGTTTGCCGCTCCAATTAGGCGGCCACCAGCCGCGCCAGGCAGCCAATTAGGCCGCGGCGTGACTGATGGTGCGCGCCGACCCAAATATTTGCTCCTGGCGCCCGGCGTGCCAGAGCTTTCACAGCCGCACCGGAAAAGTGCCCGCTGCCCGTTCGGCCGTCAAACTCTGAAGTTGAGCGGCGACACGGCGTTCCCAGGACTCCTCCCCACTATGCTCCCAGCAAGTAAACTGCTGGCCATCCAAACTCAACACCGACAGGGTCCGGAGATGTCACAGCCAAATTTACTTGGGAGATGACATGTGGAACACAGGTGGCAGGATTGAAAATGCAACCTACATGACGCGTGGAAGATGATGAAATCAGTATGGAGTGTTGGCAACATTGGTGACTATTGTCATTATTACGCCCCTCACCACTGAATCAAGAGGTTCTGTGTTATTCTGGTGCAGCAGTTTATGTTGCTTCCAATTGTTGCCAAAGTTGATCTGTCGTAGGAGCAGGTGGAGTATGCTGGGCAGTCATTCCACAGTCATTGATTATACAGTATTGATAAGCGAGACATGTGGAACAGGGAGGTCAAAATGTTCTAATGTTTGTAAATCTATGGGACCAAATAACATTGGTCATCATTCCCTAGACTTACAAACTACTTACACTAACCTACAGACAACATACACATCCATGCCCGAGGGGGGATTCGAACCCCCGACGCGAGAGGTAGCGCGATCGGGAACGTACCACTCCAGACCGCTCTGCTAATCCCGCGAGGCCAGGGAGGTCAAGGCAGCACTGACATTTAATGGTCGATGAGAATATTCCAGCCCATGCGAGGTCGCTTATGTATAGTGTCGCAAAGTGACCACAAGCCATGTCCATTGTCATGGGAGGACAAAACTTCAGTAATGTACCGGCAGTATGTCTATAATAATAATAATTTCGTGTGGCTCATTGGCCTGGTGCTAGTCTTTAAATTGGACGCCACTTCGGCGATTTGCGTGTCCCTAGCCTACCCCAGTTATCCAACCGGGGAAAGGGGACCTACAGCTTAACGTGGTATCCGAATCATCTGTCGTTTCTGGCGACTCCTCATATCGTTGAGAGGTGAAGGACGGGTTAAAACAGAGACTGAAAAAATCCGAGGTCCGACCAGGTATCGAATCCGCGACACTTCGGTTTCCAGTCGAGCGCTTTACCCCAAGACCATCCGGCCTGACAGCAGTATGTCTAAGACTGCGGGAGTAGTGTCCAACACTATTCCAAATACATCCATGTCCCTAGTTCATCGCACTAATGCTGGTGAAAACACCTGAGCTTTTGGCTCACGGTTAACGCAGAACTGAACCCCTTTGGGACAGTCCAATCAATTGGAAACAACGTCGAATGGTAGGCACGGACACTGAAATGTTCGTTAAGCTTATGGGACTTAACTGTGGCGTCATCAGCCCCTAAACTTACAAACTACTTAGAATCTAACTTATACTAAAGTCAACACAAACATCCATGCAGAAGGCAGGATTCGAATCCGCGACACAGAACGGCCTCACGCATCGGAGCATAGGATCTCAATGTGCTCGGCCACTCCACTGCTGTACGGACTCTGCTTGTTGTGGTATGGTTCAGGATGGGGCACATCAATCCAGTACTGCCATTTGCACAAATCGCCTGTTAATTAAATGTTGTGGTGCAACAACTTGCATGAAATCGATCCCGTCAGTCGGTCGTTTCCTCCTGCTTCCAGTGATTGCACATATGCGCAACAGTTGCTTGCTTACCTTTGACACAATCACTAATTTATCTGAAGTACAATCATCATTCTTGCTCGGCGAACTCCCAGATGAGCTCTAGAAACGCTCGCTATCTCCTGTGAACAGTACTGAAGCTCCTTACGCAAAACTGCCGCTAGAAATAATAATTCCAGTACGACAACACAGCCGTCTGTCCCCTTTCTCATCATATACCACTCCTACATGTGTTGCTAGTGGCGACCATGACTCGAGCCTGCATTGAAATTCTAATTTTTTGCTTATTGGGACCCTTCTTTAGAGATTTTGCATCTTGGGTGACCAGCAGTGTAAGTGTTGATAGAGTTGATAGAGTCTTAAGCAGTAAAAGGAACTTCGGCATACCCTAAAGACAGTGTTGTAGGTCTAATATTTCACGTATCACAATTACGAGTGAAAAAACCTATACAATATCGAGCTCGTCCACTTCCAGAACGTAATAAAGCAGAGCCACTTTGACCCTGACAGAGCTCCTTCAAGGTGTTTCCGCCCTTCCCTACGCACAAATGCCTTCTCGCTCTCAGCTGTGGGTGATTCCAGCCCTCTGTTCCAAAGCAGTGCCCCTGTTGAGCAGTCAGCTTCGTGCATTGGGAACGAAGCGAGATACAATGAATCAATATTTAAAGTAATATCATTATCGGCCCTATATCATCGAAACAGTTTCGATAGAGCTACGTAATAACTACCGGTTTTATAGTTCTACGTTTAAGTACTGATTTGTTATTAGATATTCTGTACATCAGCAAACTATTCATCCCCATTTCAGGAATAATTAAAAGAAAAAGACTTCCTATCAAAATACGTAAGTTAACGATGGGATTTTGTGCGGATGGAAAACCTTCTTGTTAAAAGGCAACAGCGCTATGCTGCAATACTATTTAAAATTTTGACATTAAATTCTTGTCTTGATAGTTCTCCAATTTTATTTTCTAATTTTCCTAATAACGTCTATTTTTTACGCTAATGTCTGGTCGTTTACCTGTACACTAAGTGCCCGAAACCGGAAATAATAAAACCAATCCAACCACGAGTGGTGGTTGCTTCTTTAGAAACCAAATATACTGTTTGTAGTATCTTACCTATCAATTTTAAACACGGCTGTTGAGGTACCATTCGTTCGTGAAAGATTAACTTTCAAAAGTACAGCTCATCGGCTGCACAGCTACAGGTTGATTACTTAACCATGGTTTTGGCTTCATGTAACGAAGCCTTCATCAGAAAAAAAAAAAAAAAAAAAAAAAAAAAAAAAAAAAAAAAAAAAAAAAAAAAAAAACCTTGTTACATGAGATGGACAGTTATTCTTGAGCAACAGAGCTCACGTTCAAGTTACATACTTCATATTACAAAAACAGTCTTGATCGCAAAAATTAACAGTTTTTATTGGCCGGTTTCGACCTGATGTAGGTCATCTTCGGAACAAAATGTAGCCCATGTGGTCAGTGCTGGACTCGGCTGGCTGGGTTGTCCTGGCTGTTTTCCTGCCTGCTTATAACTGTTCAGCAGTCGAGTCCAGCACTGGCCACATGGGCTACATTTTGTTCCGAAGATAACCTACATCAAGTCGAAACCGGCCAATAAAAACTGTTAATTTTTGCGATCAAGACTGTTTTTATAATATTAATTATACCAAATAGATGGCTCATCTTCTCCATCGACAATGTTGTCTAAATTAACAAGTTACATACGTCAGGATTAAAAAGCGGAACAAATTTCATGCAACTAAAACACGCCCCTATTGGTCGCGTGTGTGGCCAACAATGTCGGTGGTATGCAACTGACAGATAGTCAGTTAGATACCACATGAGCTCTGTTGCTCAAGAACCATTGTCCATTTAATGTAACAATTTTTTTTTTTTTTTACTTCTAATGAAGCCGAAACCATGGTTAAGTAATCGACCTGCAGCTTTGCAACCGATGAACTATTTCCTTGAATGTTAAGTTTATCTTTCCTATATTAGCATTTTTTATTCACTACCCAAATTACTGTCGCGTTAGCTACATTTAGCATCGTGTAAACTCTGCCCTCGCTTAGCCAGGTTCGGTTTCAGGCTATTGTCCCCATCAGTTTTACGACTGATTTGCTGCGTTCTGACATACATGACTATTCCCCGCCAAAGTCTTCATGTCAGAGTATCACTTGCACTTTAAGTGAACACTTATTTGGTTGATGCATTCCAATCCTTTTCTTCCCCTGCAATTTTTACCGCCGCGGTAGAATGGCCGACAGTTTTAAGGAGGCTTGCTGCGGATTGCCTGGATGCCCACCGTCGGAGGTTCGAGTCCTCTCTCTACATCTACATCTACATAGGATACACTGCAAGTCACATTTAAGTGCCTGGCAGAGGGTTCATCGAACCACTGTTATACTATTTATCTCTCATTCCATTCTCGAACAGCGCGCGGGAAGAAACAACACCTAAATCTCACCGTCCGAGCTCTGATTTCTCGTATTTTATTCTGATGATTATTTCTACCTATGTAAGTGGGAGTCAACAACATATTTTCGCATTCGGAGGAGAATCTTGGCGATTGGAGTTTCGTCAGTAGCCCACGAGGCAGCGATAAACGCCGTTGTTCTAATGATTCCCATCCCACATCCTGTATCATTTCCGTAACGCTGTCTCCCCTGTATCGTGACAATACAAAACGAGCTGCCCTTCTCTGGACTCTTTCGATGTCCTCCGTCAAACCCACTTGATAAGGATCCCACACTGGGCAGCAATACTCCAAAAACAGAACGGACAAGGGAGTGTATGCAGTTTCTTTTGTAGTTCTGTTGCACCTATTAAGGGTTCTGCCAATAAAACGCAGTCTTTGCTTCGCCTTTCCCACGACATTATCTACGTGTTCTTTCCAGTTTAAGTCTGAAGTAACAGTAATTCCTAGGTACTTTGTGGAGTTTACGGTCTTCATTTTTGATTGATTTATCTTGTAAACAAAGTTTAACGGATTTCTTTTCGTACTCATGTGGACCACTTCAGACTTCGCATTATTTAAGAGTCAATTGCCAATTTTTACACCATAGTGATATCTTATTCAGATCGTTCTGCAGTTGGTTTTGATCTTCAGATGATTTTACTAAACGGTAAATGACGGCGTCATCTGCGAACGACCTAAGAGAGCTACTTAGATTTTCCCCTAAATCGTTTATGTAAATAAGGAACAGCAGCGTACCAATAACTCTACCCTGTGGAACGCCCGATATCACTTCTGCTTTAGTCGATGCCTTACCATCGATTACTAGAAACAGTGTCCTCTCTGACAGGAAATACCCTATCCAGTAGCAAATTTGGAGCGATATACTATAACCACGACAACGGGTATGTGTGCTTGTTCTCAGGTCTGTACGTTTGTAAGCCAGAGTAGTTAATTACCACAGATTTACGAACAGTTCATCACTTCCTGGAAGATTTACATCCTGTATTTCCTTCATTCCTTGTACGATGTATACGCAATGGCTATGAACGATTATAACCCTGTATTACGCCTTTTTTAAATTCGAGGTTGGGTCCTGTGGTCTTGGGGTAAAGTGGTGGACTGCACACCGAAGGGTCGCGGGTTCAAAACCCGGTCGGACCTCGGATTTATCTCGGTCTACACTTTAACCCATCCTTCACCTCTCAACGATGTGAGGAGTCGCCAGAAACGACACGTGGTTCGGAATCCACGTTAAGCTGTAAGTCCCCTTTCCCCAGTTGGATAACTAGGGTAGGCTAGGGATACGCAAGTCGTCGAAGTGGCGTCCAATTAAAAGACTTTCACCAGGCCAATGAGCCACACGATATTATTATTATTATTATTATTATTATTAGTCGTAAAGCTCCCATGTGGAAGACGCTAAGTAAAGCTGGTTCATTTTCCGTTCTGCTTGGTCTTCTGGTTCTTTTTATTTGCCCACCAGTTTTTAATTTTTTGAGAAAATTTAGTTCTTCTTTCTTCACTCCATTTTGTTCCAGTTCTCGGTGCTTTTGTCTCTGGTTTAACCTCCCACTTTTCAACTTTTATTCCAAAATTGTTCCTTGCAGCTATTTCTTTGTTAGTAATTTTGGCTAATTCCAAATATTTTTTAACCTTTTGGATCCATTCTCCTCCATTAACAAGAGAATCTACGTATTTTCCAATTCTTTTTGTTAATCTGTGTTCAGGGAGTCTCATTATGTGGCCATAGAATTTGAGGCGTCTTTTCCTCATGTCTATCTCTATGTTAGAATATTCTTCAATTTTTGATGTTTTCTGTAATCTATATCCATTCTCGGTCCATCTTGGTCCCAAAATTTTTCTAATTATTTTTCTCTCTTATTTCTTTAGATTTTCTAGATCAGTTTTCCTGTTTAGTGCCAAGGTTTCGCTGGCATATAACATTGATGGTATAATGACTGTATTGTAATGCCTAATTTTGGCATTTAAAGATAAGCATCTTTTATTATAGAGGTTTTGCACTAATCCTAAACCTTTACGAGCTTTTGTATTCTTTCTTGTTGTGCAAATTTTTCCGAGATAATTTCTCCAAGATATTTGAAGTGTGGTACTCTGTTGATTTCCCCGTATTTGGTTTGTAATTTGGAAATTTCTAGATTTGTTGTTGTGAACACTGTCTTTTCAAGTGATATCTGTAGCCCGACGTTTTCTGCACATTCTTTTAGAATTTCTACCTGTTTTATAGCCCTTTCACTAGAATCTGCCATTATTGCGAGATCGTTTGCAAAGGCTAAGTAGGGGATTCTTAAGTTACGTTTTTTGGTTCCTAATGAAATTGGTTTCCAGCACTTTTCTTCTTCAAGTTTCTTCTCCCATTCTTCCATGACTCTATTATTATTATTATTATTATTTAATGCGAGAATTTGTTTGTTGGTCTTCTAGCCATAAGGCGCCCTAAATATAAAAGTAAAAAAAAAAAAAAAAAACAAAAAAAAAACGCGAGAGGTACGGAGAGAGAGGAGGAAACTGCCTTCGTTACCGGGTCACGCCAGCCAGTACCCCTGGCTGTTAGCGCGCCGCTGGTAACCCGGCTCTCCTGTTGAGCATTAGCAGCCTCCCGTTTGCAGACTGCGCGCGGCGAAAGTTGTGCCTCTCCTCGCCTCTCGGCCGCCAGTAGAACAGGCGCTCTTTTGTTCCGGCGAGTTCCCGCCGCACAGCACAGCACAGCACAGTGGTAGCGGTAACTTTTATTTTTTCCGGGCCACTGCGCCGCCACAAGACTCGAGTACTCCGGCTGTCGCTGGGACTGGGGATCATTTTTCTGGTACGCCTCGCACAAAGACGGAAACTTGTGGGTGGAGCGAGCCCCGCATTCCTCGGCTGCTCGCGAGAAAGAGAGAGTGTGTGTTACCGACGCCGCGGCGTTCGCGATCCTCCGCGAAATTCGCGCCTCCCCGCCCGCGCAAAGTCTGCGAGACCCACGCAGGTCAGGGAGCCAGCCAGCACTCGCCACGACGCACAGTGGTGTAGATCACACCGCAGGTCGCCAGAAATTGAAAGAAAAACTGAATTTGTTTTCAGGGTTTACTGAAGGCGATGAGTACGACTTTCATATTAAAATTTCAAAATACACAAAGCACAAAGTCGTCCAGATCCTACGTTTATCTTACAACTGCGTCACTTCCCGGCGATTTAAAAGATGCTGACTCAGTGGCTTTAATAGAACCGTTCGCTTCGCTTAACACGCCCTGTACATTTCTCATCCCCGCAACAGACGCGTCACGTGTTTCAGTAGGATACTGTGAATGTTGGGGCGAGCACCACATCCCCACGATTAATCTCCTTCAGACTCTGTTCTGAAGAATCTGCACACTCAGGACACTATAACTTTTACTTGTTTCTGCAACGCGAGAAACAGTGGTGGAGTGACGTTATTGACTGAATGGTCACATGGTTTCGCGCACCGCCCCAGCTCGTATCTACCTCGCCTGCCTACCTGAACACAAAACAAGACAAACCGTAAGCAGCAACATCAGGGCTTGGGCGTCCCTTATTTCAATTTTACACTATCAAGGCGATGAGTACGAATTTCATATTGAAATTTCAAAATACACAATAGCACAAGGGTGAAGTATCCAAGTGCTCTCAGCTCTCCCACCTTTAATTTTGCTGCAATTTCTACAGTATGTACCTGAGGGCCCGACATGAACGTATGCAAAGTTTCAGGCTCACCTGTAACTTGGTTCACGTACTAGAGCCATTCATGTGAAGACCACTTTTACCGATATCGGAAAAGTCTCGAAGAAATCTTCGCAAGTTTAGCATCCCACTGCTCCTAATCACTACGTTTACATGCAACACATCTTCCGGAAGAGGTAACCCGATTTTCGTAAACCGTTTTTCTCTGTCGTCTTTACATGTCACAGCCTGAATCGGATTCACTAGCCCACTTAATATATGGTGGCTGAAAAACAGCTGATTCACTTCCTGATTTAGTCAGCACAATCGCTGTTTTTCTTCACTTATATACACAGATTCATGCACACTCTAATATTTATACTTTTATTTCACGGTATAGATAATGTCACTTTATCCATATGTGCCGAAAATTCTTAAGAAGAAAACACAATCTGACAAGCCAAGAACGCTTCGAAAACGGTTGCGTTTACATGGGCACGAAAATCGACTGTGGAACTGGAAAACCGCTTTAGAGAAACGGGTTTCCAAAATCGATTTTGGAGCGTTTACATGACTAACCAAAAGCGGAACTGGGAAATCCTGGTTTGGGAGCCCATGTAAACGGGGTGAATGTAAAACAGCAAGGCCCTTCGTTCTTGGTACAGTGGTACAACGTTTTGTCCTCTCAAAATTCAAATGTTTGTAAAGCTTATGGAACTTAACTGCCGGGTCATCACTCCCTAAAGTAACAAATTACTTATGGACTAACTCATGATTGATGGAAATGTCTAAAACGCTATAACTAATGCAACATCAGCTATGAGATGCTACGTCTGCGGAGCAAGGTCAAAAAAGTGTAATGATCTCAGTTTTGTAAAGAGCATAGTGATTACTGATTCTAATTTTCATTAGCATTATCAGCGTTACACGCACGGATTCGTTGTTGTTGGTTTTTAGGGGACTAAAGAGCTAGCTCATCAGTCTCACGGATTCGTTTCTTTGAGTATTCTGTTCAGCTTGGATAGAAATCTGAAAGTAAAACAATTGCATTGGCGATCCCCGGAAGTCCAAAAGCGTTTTCAGATTAGGAAAAAAGGACACATTTAAAAGAAGTTTCAAAAGAAGCTGGGGCTACTGACGGTGAGAACAACTGATTTTTATTGTTTTTATCCGATTTACATACTTGTAAGTGTACATATTTTCACCAATAACTGATACATAAACAATTTTCACTACTGAAACCAATGATAAGGAAACTGTTTTTTATTTCGTGATTGTAGTAATTGTGATCTACCACTTTTAATGTTGAAATCATAATATAGAATTCAAAATCGGAGACCTCAAAAACTATTACATACTGATTTCAATGAAATTCGTAATAATTATGAACGAAGAGGTCAGCCATGTTGATTGATTGTGCGTCATTCCACGTCAAGCGCCCAGCATAGACGAATCTCCCGGCTCGACCATCTTCAATTTTGATGACATTTGTACAGTATGTACCTGAGGTCCCGACATGAACGTATGCAAAGTTTCAGGCTCACCTATAACTTGGTTCACGTACTAGAGCCATTTTTGTGAAGACCTCTTTTATCAATACCGAAAGGTCGCGAAGAAATCTTCAAGTTTAGCATTCCACTGTTCCTAATGTAAAAGAGCAAGACCCTTGGTTCTTTGTATAGTGGTACAACTTTTTGTGCAGAGATATGAAGTTACTAATAATTATTAATATCACAACGTTGTACACACTATTACAAGTAACCGGATCCAATAAATCGCCGAAACAATTGAATTTAACTTAATTATGAGTTACTAACCTGGCGCAGGTTTTCTTACCTCTCGGTCAACTTAAACAACGTGTGCTGCAATCTATTGGCGCCGAATGGCAACATAAACGTGAGAAACGCGTAGCACGAGCGTTGTAGCTCGGTTGGAAGCAAGGCAAGAGATTCAGTTTGCCTTAAAAAACCGAACCCGCACGGTCTTATGGACTCGGGTGGAAAGGGCTAAACCTAACTATATTCAAATGCGCGTGCACATAGCAGTTTCCATCATGTTCCACGACCAACCATGCAGTTGACCGAACTAACACAAACAGTTCAGAATTGATGACGATTTTACTTCAAACAGATCTACAATAGCCACCCTGTAACTATCGTAATCTTCCGTTAGTCTAGCTCCTCTCTCCCCTCCCTTCCTTCGGTCTCCTTGGAAATCCTCCACAATGGATACGCCGCTCCCAAGAGAGCGAGAGAGTTTCAAAGAAAGCAGTCTGTCATTACATTAAGTTTCCCACATCAGCAGGTCTCAAATCATAAGCCTCGGGACGAACTTCGCGACAGTACGATCTATTCCTAAAACGTGCCAGGGTGCGAAGACGTAGGCCTGCTGAAATGTTACATTTTTCTGCAATCTCTCCGATAGACGTCGAAGGGAAACCTAAATCTGGATAGCCGCATATGGTGAGAACCACTGGCCTCCAGAAAATGAATCCGTTATTTTACCACGACATCGTTTCGCTCCGTGACCTTTCTTGTTGCATTTTGGAAGCACAGATGTGTACTTTCTGCATTATAAAACTGCGTATTTACTCATAGAATCACCTTTACGTGCCTGGCCGAGGGTTCATGGATCCGCTTTCACAATATTTCTCTACCGTCCGATTCTCTAACGGCGCGCGGGAAGAAGGAATGCCTAAATCTCTCCGTTTCCGTTGTGATTTCTCTTATTATATTATGATCATCGTGTCTCTCTATATGGGCGGTAACAAAAAAAAAAAAAAAAAAAAAAGAGCCGGCCGCGGTGGCCGAGGTGACTGAGGCGCTCCAGTCACGGTCAGCACGGCCACTACGGTCGGGGGTTCGAATCCCCCCTCGGGCATGGATATTTGTGCCGTCCTAGTTCGTAAGTAGTTCATAAGTAGTTTGTAAGTTTAGGGACTGATGACCCCGTAGTTAAGTCCCATAAGCTTAACAAACATTTGAACATTTTTTGAACAAAAAAAGAAACAACAGAGACATGGTTACTGACAATAAACATCGTGTGTGGCTGTCAGAAGCTTGATGTATTAATACGAAGCTACTCACCTCCCAGTACGGGCGTTCAACTACAATGTCAAATTCTTTCTTACTATCTAAAATGAAAACACACCGACACCAACATGTCGTTATAATTGTAACCAACATATGTAAGCTGACATATATACGAGGGCTCGAACTTAAATAGTGGAACTATTTAGTTACCCGTCTCTAATGACCACGCTGTCGACGGGACGTTAAACTCCAAGCTTCTATTTCATTTATTCACAACGGATACAAACAGGTTACATGTTTGCACCTATTAATGGCCTTCAAAGTACTCACCAGTGTTGTTTAGAACCCGTTGCCAGCGATGTGGAAGGCGTAGTATACCGTTAGCAGAGCCTGTTCTGTTGATGGTGCGAATGGAGCGGTCTACTGCCTGTCGAATCTCAGGAGCAGCGCGCAACAGTATGCACTTCAGAGACGCTATGACGACCTCCGCGATGCATGTCTGCTACAGTTTGCCGACCTTCGTTGAAGGCTTTTTACCCAACGTGCCTCTCCACAAGCCTCTTGAAGACCTTGATGACAGTGTCATGCTGTACGACCTCTGGCACATTCAAACTTGACCCGATTCCGTTGTTGCTGTTTCAAAAACATAGTGACACCGTTACGTTAGACAGCTCGCTCACAAGTGACTGTGTTTCCCTCGATTGCGCGCACGCCGGTGACGTGGGACGGGCGAGTCCATTTGCTCGGGGGTGAGGTTGGTATGACAACAACGTGTGCTATCAGCGACAATAGTAGATTCGATTGCGTAGTGGCTCCTCAGCAGTAGTGGTGCCACTATTTAAGTCCCAACCTTCGTATATCATCTTTTATTTTTGTTTTTGTTTCTTTCCAAATCTATATATTTCTAATTTTGAAAATAAATAACTGTATTATATAACAAGTAAAATTACATATGTACGTCCTCCTTTATATTAAAAGGCAGCAGGACTTAATACGAGAAATTAATAAATAGCACAAAATTCGGTGGGGAAATTTCGTAATCGCAACGAATAACGCCTTTATTTTAATCTACATCTATATGGGATAGCCTGCAAATAACACTTTAAGTGCCTGGCAAAGGTTTAATCGAACCACCATTATACGCTTTATCTCCAATTACATCCTCGAATAGTGCGCGGGAAGAAAGAACACCTGAATCTCTCCGTTGGAGCTCTGATTTCTCGCATTTTATTCTGATGATCATTTCTGTCTACGTAAGTGGGACTCAAATGTTTGTACAGCTTATGGGACTTAACTACGGGGTCGTCAGTCCCTAAACTTACAAACTACTTATGAACTACTTACGAACTAGGACGGCACAAATATCCATGCCCGAGGGGGATTCGAACCCCCGACCGTAGTGGCCGTGCAGACCGTGACTGGAGCGCGTTAGTCTCCTCGGACACCGCGGCCGGCAAGTGGGAGTCAACAATATATTTTCGAATTCGGAGGAGAATGCTGGCGCTTGGAATTTTGTAAGTAGCCCACGCCACAGAGATAAGCGCCGTTGTTGTAATGATTCCCATCCCAGATCCTGTATCATTTCCGTAACGCTGTCTCCCTTGTATCGTGACAATACGAAACGAGCTGCCCTTCTTTGGACTCTTTCGATATACTCTGTCAAACCCACCTGACAAGGATCCCACACTGGGCAATAATACTCCAAAAAAGGACGGACAAGCGTAGTGTATGGAGTCTCTTTAGAAGGGTTCTGCCAATAAAACGCAGTCTTTGGTTCAACTCTCCCACGACATTATTTACGTGTTCTTTCCAGTTTAAGTCTGAAGTAATAGTAATTCGTAGGTATTTAGTGGAGTTTACAGCCTTCACGTTTGATTGATTTATCTTGTAAACAATGTTTAACGGATTTCTTTTCGTACTCATTTGGACGACTTCACACTTCTCATTATTTAGAGTCAATTGCCAGTTTTTACACCATATTCACCCTGTTTACATGGGCTCCGAAAACCGGTTTTAGTAAACCGATTTCCCAAATCCGGTTGTAGTTGGTCATGTAAACACTCCAAAATGATTCTGGAAATCCACTTCTGTACAGCGGTTTCCCAGTTCCACAATCGATTTTCGTGCTCATGTAAAAGCAACCGTTTTTGAAGCGTTCTTGGATTGTCAGATTGTGTTTTCTTCTAAAGAATTTGCGGCCCATGTGGACAGACATTTCTTACCATGAAATAAAAGTACAAATATTAGAGTGAACATGAATTTGTGTATTTAAGTAAAGAAAAATAGCGATTGTTCCAATTAAATCAGGAACTGCTGTTATTGAGGTGCCATTTTAAGTGGGCTAGGAAATCCCATTCAGGCTGTGCCATGTAAACACGACAGGGAAAAACGGTTTACGAAAATCGGTTTTCGTCTTCCGGAAGATGTGTTGCATGTAAACGTAGTGAGTGATATCTTATTCAGATCGTTCTGCAGTTGGTTTCGATCTTCAGATGATTTTACTAGACGGTACATGACGGCGTCATCATGACCTCCGCCACACCCATCTCGTTATCATTTCTGTGACAGGTCTCCCCTGTAACGCGATGAAACGAAAGGAGCAGCTCTCCTCTGTACTTTAGACGTGTAAGGTTGGAAGCTTGTAGGACACGGAGCACGGCGTTGCAGGTGGCAGACGCTCAATTTTGGCGCGCCTTCCGCCGTTGCCTCGTCCCTTTCAGGCGGTGGTGGATTACCCGGCGGTAAATAAGGCTCCTCGGCGACGCCCCGCGATTGCAGCTCCGGGCCGGTGAGTGTGGCTCCTGGCGACGTCTGCTAGCGCCGCCATCCGCCATCCGCCATTGGCGCGCGGCGGACCGGCAAATTTTCCAATCTCCTCCGCCGCCAAAGAGCCTTGCGTTGCCTGGATACGGGTGCGGCGCCGAGGCGAGGCCAGGAGCAGCGCAGGTGATCTTCCCCGCACACTCCAACTTCCTGCGGGGCGTACACGGTAGCGCGTAGAGACACCGCTACCACCTCGTTTGCTCGCTCTAGATCAAGTGGAGCAGGTGAACGTCTGTAGAGTATTACTCACGCCAAAACTAGACGAAATTACACGAACAACTATTCCATAAATTTACACCGCAAAGACGTGGCCACGAGCTGCGACGGGCACATACAAAAGACACACACTTCAAGCTATCGACCATGGCCTTCTTCAGAAAACAGAACACTCACGCAATCACACAGGCACACAACACAGTCATACTACCATCACCTCAGGCTGCCGCACTTCGAATCACGCTCTGCGGCGAATCTGGAACGGGAGGGGAGGGGAGAGGGGATAGGAGTATCACGTCACGATGGTGGGGATGTGTTAGATGGGAATGCATCTTAGGAATGGAGAGAGGAGGCGGGTGAGGGGAGAAAAATAAAATAAAAAACACATTTTTCTCCCCTCGCCTGCCTACCCACTCCATTCCTAAGCTGCATCTCGTTATTCCCATCTAACCCATCCCCACCACCGTGACGTAACCTTCCTATCCCCTCTCCCCTCCCCTCCCCTCCCCTCCTCTCCTCTCCCGTCCCCGATTCGCTGCAGAGCGTGATTCGAAGTACGGCAGTCGGAGGTGATGGTTGTATGACTGCGTTGTGTGCCTGTGTGATTGCGTGAGTGTTCTATTTTCTGAAGAAGGCCACGGCCGATGGATGAAAGTGTTGTGTGTGTGTATCTTTTGTATGTACCTGTCCCAGCTCTTAGCCACGTCTTTGCGGTGAGTTGTAAACTGTCCTTACTATATTATTAATTACAACCTGGCCTTTGCATTATTATATTCCGTAAATTTTCCTTTTTCGGAAGTTGGTAATGGAGGACATTTTGAACAAAGTTACCAGACATAAAGTATTACAAAGCCTTCACGCATGTAAACACCCTTTAGTGGCTAGACTCGTATTTTATTTCATAACAAACTAGCTGAAACATTCCTCACACACAAACAAAGAAAATATCTTATGTGCACATGTGTCCGGAAACGCTTAATTTCCATGTTAGCCACGTCGAGAATTTGTTTGAGAATATAAACTTGTCTCCTGCTCAGAGGAACGTAGTTTTTCGACTAACAAGGAAAGTACATGGGATCGAACAAACATATCTGTATGAACGTTTGGTTACAGTATCTCTACGTACACCTCAATGTGCTGGTGGGTGTCGTTTTTCTGCAAAGCTATGCAACCATGCTGTAGATAGTACTGTAGATGTAATTGTAGACGCCATACGTAATGTAGATATGTTAACTATAACTTATGTAATAATCATCGTACATGTTCTCTAGCGAATTGTCATCAAAAGCCGTGATGATAGTTGCAACTTTAGCCTTCTTCCCGAAAGACTGTTGGTATTCACTGCCACTGCTTCCATCGCCTCTTCCCGCACTTACTGTAGCACTACCGCTTGCAATGAGTTGTTTGTCATTATCATCCCTGTTAGTATTATTATGAGTTTGTAACAACAGTATCTAACGTATGCTCATATTTCTGTACCATAACAGATACGAGAAAGCATGCGAATGATTAATCTTCTACACTAATACCATCTTCACGAAGAAGGGTTCTTCGTAACTTCATCTCAACTAATCGCAATACATTAGCAGGATTTATTAGCAATCACCGCCCCATCTGACGCTTCACCACACAAATAACGTCACAAAACGCAACTTCTGAGGCACACTGCACCGTCCCTACTGGCGAACCGACAGGTCAAAGTGCAATGCGGCATGGCACACGCAGAGGCCTCTAACGGACGACTGCAGAGTTTTGCAGATGCGGTAGTATCACTAGTGTAATAAGGGATCGTTACATTATCTCTCATAAGATTTTGGTGTATATGTGTTTGTTCGAGCCAAAGTACTTTCCTCGTAAGTCGTAAGTATTTTAGGAGGTGATACTGTAGAGGAATTGCATTAAAAATTTAATATAACATGTGTACAATTTTTATTGAATACAGAGATATAGCTGTTAATATGAAATCCAAACAAACGTAGAGCAAATGTACATCATGAAATTTTCACTGATTTATCCGTCGGTTCTTGGTAGTACAACATCACACTTGCTTAAAAGTAGAATTTTGTGTATGTTCTACACGTTCATTTCCACGTAGTAACCCGATTTTCTGCTTACTAGGACATATGCAGACTTTAAACTACATCGAAAACCGGTTATGTAATATGGTGACCTACCAAGAACCGACGAATGAATCAGCCAAAATATCCAAATCAGTTTATTGTACATACCAAGAGCAGTATCTCCGTACCCAATAAAAATCGAACACACGTTATATGAAATTTTAACTGCAAGTCGTCTTTATTACCATCTTCTAAAATATTTGCTATTTTCCTTGAAACATGCTGTAGTTAACAGATGAAATATTTGTTTTTAGTGAGGATTATTTGAAGCTTAATCAAAGTGAAAGGTCTATGTATAGACACCTGAGCTTGTTCGTCATATACATAGGCACCTTAAACCACAGGGGCTGGAAGTATGTAATCGCATTTTATAATGAGGACGTTAACACATGTGAGAGACGTAGTTACGCATGAATTGCACGAAAACAGTTAAATACAGTTTCACAGTGGCAGTCTAAAACACAAATAAATGTTTTAATCATCGCAATATATCATACAGTTTCGAAAAGTGATGTTAACGCGGTGATTCATTTGCTGTAAGTTGACAACAAACTAAGTAGACGCGTGAAGCAGACGACTCAACAAATGCGTACCGTTTGAACGCTTCTTTGTAGTTCGGAGATCTATCGCAAGGGGCGCTGCAGCTGACAACGACTTCCTTGTGCGTGTTGTACGTCTCGTATAGAAAGTCCATCTCTGTCTCCATGTCCCCTTCTCTTCCTTCTCTCTCTATCCATCTCCTCTTGTGCCCCCCCCCCCTTTCTGTCTTCACCTTCTTATCTGTCTACCCGTCCACCTACAGCTTCCCTCTTCTCTGCCAATCACATCCTTTTCTCTGCAGAACTCATCCATTGGCCCCTCCACCCTTTAAATAACTCTATTAGCTTTCATGGTCATCGGTGAAGTGGTTTCTAAGTATATTGCACGGCACCCTCCGCCATGCACCGTATGAAATCTTACGTAGATGTTTACGTTCCTCTGTTTTGAAGGTTAAGTGTACAAAATTTCGCCAAGATCTGAATAAAACCGTAGATGTTGTCAAAGTTCATAGGTAAAGTAGCCTCTGCTACGGATCATACAAAATTTTACGTAGATAGTGTCTTTCCTCTCATTTACAAGATTTATGGCCGGTTTGTCAATGTCCCGTTTTGTTCCAGTTAATATTTTAACTTGTCGTTAGCAGAGAAATTGCGTTGTTCCATGTTTCATTATCAGTTAACCTGACGGTGAAAGGCCTTAAACTGGCCGTTAAGTAAACGAGCTCCTGACTACCAATACATTCTGTGAAAACCGCACATCAATCGCACTTTCCGTTTCCGCAATATTTGTGGTGCAAGTGTTAGGTGATTCACCCATATATAGGGTGTTTCACTAAGTGTGTTTGGCTCTGTAACATATAAAATAATAGGTGACGGGAAATTTTAATGCGGTAGCTCAACACAAGAAATGTTACAATTTCTGTGGAGCTATGAACATAGTTTATTGTATCATTTTCCAAAGAGTTACAGCACAAAGATATAATTTTTTAAATGGAACAATAGTTTTTTTCTATCGTGTATTGGATTCGTTTAAACCAGATGCGTCCAAATGAATTTACATTCCTATCACTGTTAGTTTGAGAGCTACAACCCTTCGAAGTTTAGGGGGCGGAGGCTACGACAGCGTAGCTAACTGGCTGGTGGTCATGAGACAGTTGGCCGTGCCCCAGGGGATAACCACTCGGATTTGGGTGCAGCTGGTTTCAACGAATCCAATGCACGATAGAAAAACTATTGTTCCATTTAAAAAAATTATATCTTTGTGGTGTAACTCTTTGGAAAATGATACAATAAACTATGTTCATAGCTCCGCAGAAAGTGTAACATTTCTTGTATTGCGGTGCATCAATGTACAAAATACTGGGAGAAGGGGGCAGAGCGGAAATATAAAAGTTTGTATAGCTTATGGGACTTAACTACCGGGTCATCAGTCCCTAAACTTTCAAAATACTTATGAACTAGCTACAACTAAGGACGGCACAAATATCCCTGCTCGAGGGGGGATTCGAACCCCCGACCGTAGTGGCCGCGCAGACCGTGAGTGGAGCGCCTCAGTCCCCTCGGCCACCGCGGCCGGCCAGAGCTGAAATATAAAATACAAGTGGTAGACTATATGGTAGTTTCTGCATCGAACTTTTAGAGCAGCTCTAAAAAGTACTGAAATGCACGCGATGCTCGTCAGAAATAATGACTGCGGAAGCAGAACAACCACAAAACTCGCGACCGAGGCACGAGCTCAGTTGGTGAGTTGACGTGGCTGGCACACGTAACCCAATATATAGGGTTAATCACCTAACACTTGCACTGCAAAAATTGCGGAAAATGAAAGTGCGATTGATGTGCGGTTTGCGGGTTTCACAGGATGGGTTGGTAGTCAAATACTGGTATTGTTAGGTAATAAAGAGATTGTAAAAATACCTAGAAAATCTATTTTTATGCAAACATACAATTTTTCAAATGCAACAATGGTTATTTCTACCACTCAGTGGAATTTTTGACACCAGCTGTGTACAAAGAATTTTGATTGACATTTTTATCACGTTCAGTTTGGCAGCTACAACCGTTCTAAGTTTTGGGGGCGGAGGCTACGATAGCGTAGCTGACTGTCTGGTGGTCATGAGACAGTGGGCCGTGCCCCAGGGGATAGCCACTCGGCCAGTCAGCTATGCTGTTGCAGCCTCCGCTCCCACATCTTTGAACGCTTGTACCTGCAAACTAAACGTGATAAAAATGTCATTCAGAATTCTTTGTACACAGCTGGTGTCAAAAATTCCTGTGCATGATAGAAACAACCATTGTTCCATTTAAAAAGCTGAATGTTTGCATAAAAATACTTTCTAAGTAATATTACAGTCTGTCTGTTGACTAAAATTACGAGCTCCTGACTACCAATCCATTCTGTGAAAACCGCACATCAATCGCACTTTCCATTTCCGCAATATCTGCGCTGCAAGTGTTAGATGAAACTGGGAAGTGAGCAATACTGCAGCAGTACCACGCACTACCAATAAATTTGGCTATGATATGTCCGGTAATTCTTTCTGTCCGTCTTTGGATGACCAGGCCGGCCGCGGTGGCCGAGGGGACTAAGGCGCTTCAGTCACAGTCTGCACGGCCACTACGGTCGGGGGTTCGAATCCCCCCTCGGGCATGGATATTTGTACCGTCCACGTTCGTAAGTAGTTCGTAAGTAGTTTGTAAGCTTAGGGACTGATGACCCTGTAGTTACGTCCCATAGACTATACAAACATTTGAACATTTATCTGCATGAGTGGGCAGAGCGGAAATTTAAAATACAAATGGTAGACTACATGGTAGTTTCTGGTCGAACTTTCGGAGCACCCGTAAAAGAAGTACTGAAATACACGCGATGCTCGTCAGAAATAATGACTGCGGAAGCGGAACAACCGGGAAACTCGAGGCAGAGGGACGAGCTCAGTTTGCGAGTCGACGTCGCAGGCACACGTAACCCTGTATACCGGAGCCACCCACCTGAGAGGCCTGAGTCCTGACTGTGACATGCGATGGCCTCTACCAGGGGTCGACACGTGGACCCCGCGGGGGTAGTTCGGTGCCAACCGCCCCCACCCCTCGCTTATTTATGACGCGGCGCCCCGCCCCTCCGCCACCCCTGGCGCTTCTCATGCAAATTTAATTCATCTCCCGCCACACGCCCGGAACGCGGCAGCCGTTGAACGTCGGAGACGACGGCAGTCGGCGACCGTGTGGCCTGGAATATGCCCCGTAATCCACCCGCTGCGCGGAATTCTTTTCTTTCCAATTAAGCCCGTCGTCTCTTTCCCGGCAAAGGTTCGCCGCCCTCCTGAAAGCGCGAGACGTCTCTGGAAAAACGCTCTGCGCGACATTTTCAAAGGGCCTGACGGCATTCAGCTGTCAGAGGGACCGAGCCGCTTGCTAACTCCGTGCTGCGCTGTTTAATTTCTTTACCGTAAAAGTGTTGTCGCCGCGGCAACATTCCCAGAAACGCGATTCTTATTCACCGACTCCGCCGCGATACTGTGCGGTAACGACCTGCAGTGGCGTCAGCGCGGGCAAATACTCACCTGTCGCGCCGTGAGAAACGAGGAGTGGAAAAGCGTATAACGGCTGCTGCAATACACGTACAGTGTCTACATCTCTAAACGAATGCCGCTGCTGAAAAATGTTTACCAGGCTGCACAGATATCAAGTAACCCCTGCGAGCATAAAAGCGAAATTTCAGAAATGAGGAGCTGAAATGTACTTACCATTTACTCAGGGTTCAGAATAAAAACAGCTACCCGTCACATTAAAGATCGTGGTATTTATTTATCACATGACCAGTTTCGCGCTTGTGCCCATCTTCAGGTGCTTTAAAACATTCAGAATTTATCAGATACAGCTTAAACTAAGGCGGCCAACTTCTTCGGATCCCAGTGCGGGACGTTTCGATGATGTGTATTAGGACTTTGAGCGCGTGACTCGGTGTTACTAGTGGACTAACGTTGTTGGCGAAACAAAATGAGGCCCTCCCGTCCACTTGGAAACGGATGTATTACAAGAAAAAAAGAAGAGAATACCCCATTGGAGGTTTTGCACCGCACTTCTGAAGGTGTATGTATACTGCCGGCCGCGGTGGCCGAGGGGACTGAGGCACTCCAGTCACGGTCTGCACGGCCACTACGGTCGGGGGTTCGAATCCTCCCTCGGACATGGATATTTGTGCCGTCCTTAGTATTAGCTAGTTCATAAGTAGTTTGTAAGTTTAGGTACTGATGAACTCGTAGTTAAGTCGCATAGACTCTACAAACATTTTTTGTTATATACTTCTGTAAATAAGGGAACTCCTTTTACGGGTCCTTGTAGCAGTACCAATTTTGCAATCAATGTCCCGTGCCCCGCCTATATTAGCTTATTTCTCGCAGGACCCACATTTGTACCGCTTCGAATGATTTACTTTTCTATTAAATTCTTGTTTCGCTATATGCCTTCATTAGCTGCGTGAGAAATTTGTGCCTCGATTTGTGATGTGGGCACTAGAAACGTAGGACACAATAATAGGCAACTCGACGGTAATTTTCATTATCTTACTGTTTATTTTCAGACGAAAACGTGACCATAATGTTTTTCACAGTAAGACAGTCGTAGCAGATGCTAGACGTAGCGGAAATTTTACTCTGTCAAGTGTAAGCCCAATAAATTGGTCCAACTATACTACGAGTACTTGAGTGGTATTGAAGGAAGAAAAGTCCATCGCTTACGTGTAAATTGGTCCATCGAACCGAAATCGCGGAAGCACGCAATCGCAACACAATAATGTCGAGTCTCCGCGGGGACGAACTTACAACCTAAACAACCACCGGTTCAACTTCTGCATCACCCGTAATTTTTCGTCTGGAACCTATTAAGATCTCTGCCAAGTTCCGAGGACTAAGAGTGGTGTCCCGGACTAACAGCAAGTGATGTTTCACTCAGTTGTGTATTTATTTCTGTTTTTATGTACACTAGACAAAGACAGTTACTGCATATAATCACCCTCATAAACCCGATTCAGGATATGAATTTATGCTTAAGATACGTGGGAATAATCTGCAGCCGGAGGAATATGAAAATTACCAAATGTGAGACATGCGAGACAAATATGGCATTTTGCGGGACACTTTTATTGAGTCTCCCAACGCGGGATTTTGCGGTAGAATCTGGGACGGTCCCGCAGAAGCCGGGACGGTTGGCCGCCTTAGCTGTCTAATGAATGCTCAAATAATTTGCCATTCTCAATGCTCTTGAGTTCATAAATAATCTCTCGAATACTGATACAACTGCAGTAATTCACACCGACAGCAGGATTACTTTGGACTCTGCGAAATCCGAAGAACCACAACTTGTTGGTTGAAGAAATAAGATGTAAAATCAGAAGGTTGCAGACACACAACATCGAGAGACATGGGGAAATGAACTAGGTGACAACCTTGCTAAAAGAGCAGCTCGATCACGACAATCAATACGTTACAACAAAATACCTACAAGTGCCGTAAAGAAGAAACTTCGAGAAGAGTTTAGGAACAAATGGGACATTGAGTGGCAAAGGAAAAAAAAAAATGAATAAATAAAAAAATAAAATAAAATAAAAAATAAAAAGGGGGGAAGCACTAAACCGTATTTTCTACAATCCGACAACGTTTAATGATTAAACTGCCAATATCTCGGAATTTTACAGCTATGTTAACAGGTCATGGGAAAATGAAAGCCTATTAACAGCGTTTCAAAATAATTGAAGACGGAAAGTGCATATGCAACAGAGTTGTCCAAACTATTGACCACGTGCTTTTTGACTGCTGCAATTTATTGAAAGATAGGGACCATCTCAGGAAAAAAAAGTTGCCAAAGGAGGAGAATAGCCCGTAAGTAAATATGGTAAGGTAAAGCAGTCAACAATCCGAAGATTGGTTTGAACACCACAGTGCTTTACTAGGCATGGTCCTGTTTGGAGGTGGTATGCCGTTGCCTTCCTCCGACCTTCGAACTGACTTACCCAGCCAGTTATAGGGGGACCTACAGTTTAACGTGGGTTCCGAACCACGGTGCTACTCGGCATTTTTCACATCAACAATACTGCCAGAGGTGAAAGAAGTGGAACGTGACAGATAAAAATCCTAGGACCTGGCGGGGATCGAACCCGGGACCTTTGGATTTGTAGTCTGGCACTCTACCACTGTGCAACCGAGGTATGATACATAAATTCACTACACACTTTTACAATTTTTGTAATCCAATAAGATTTCCTGATGTATAAAATCGTTTGTTTCTTTGTAAACCCTGTCAAATTATGTACTGTACTTGTGTTTGCAAAAATACCTGATGTAACCACCTGAATCTAACCATCAAACATGTAATATTACTATGTAATGGGGCATGTCAAATAATAAACAAATAAAAAAATGTGTAGCATGTTGGTGGAGTTGACTATTCGAAAAAAAAAATTTGGTATTGATAATAGCGAAACCAATTACAGGTTGCGACATGACATGACCATAAACACTGTTTACTTACATTTAATATTATATCCAAATCTCGATTGTCCATGAGACGTACTTCTTATGGCAAGCAGAACTGTAACAAAAGTAAGGAGGTTATCAAAAGAAAGTGTAGTCGCTAAAGTGTGTAAGAAGTACGTCTCATGGACAGTCGCGATTTTGATACAGTATTAAATGTAAGTAAACAGTGTTATTGTTCATGTCATCTCGCCACCTGCAATTGATGTCGCTATTATCAATAACAAATAATTTGTTTTCAAACAGTGAACTCCACCAACATGCTACGAATGCAAAATTCTGAATGTTTTAAGCACCTGAAGATGGGCACAAGCACGAAACCGGCCGTGTGATAAATAAATAATATTATCTTTAATGTGACTGGTAGCAGCTTTTATGGAAGGAAGGAAACTTGGAGTTTAACGTCCCGTCGACAGCGTGGTCATTAGAGACGGACCTAACGCTCGGATGTTTGAGTAAGGATGTGGAAGGAAATCGGCCGTGTCCTTTCAAAGGAAACATCCCGGCATTCGCCTGGAGTGACTTTAGGTAAATCACGGAAAACCTAAATATGGATGGCCGGAGGTGGATTTGAACCAACATCCTTCCGAATACGAGTCCATCATGGATAAAAACTCACTTACCGTTTATTTACTGAGTCTTGGATAAAAGAATGTCTTGGTTGCAATTTTTTTTTTTTTTTTTTTTTTAATTTCAATGACGCGTTTCGCCCGGTTAGGGCATCTTCAGATATCTCACACAGAAGGAAAGATGAACCAGAACTTACAATATTTACATGACAATATTTCAAAAGTTTTAGATTTTTTTAGCTACAAAACAATGCTGAAATCTCTAATAAGAAATTGTAAAACAATAGTACCCTACATTATTGCAATTACTTATTACCGATTTCAGCATTTTTTTGTAGATAAAAAAATATTTTTGTTATATATATTGTCATGTAAATATTGTAAGTTCTGATTCGTTTTTCTTCTTTGTCAGATATCTGAAGATACCCTTCCGGGCGAAGCACGTCATTTAAATATAAAATTTTGCAAGCAAGACATTCTTTTATTCGAGGATTTGACTTCACACGGTTGCTGTACCACGCCACGCAAAAATGGAGCGTGAAGACTTTTATTTATTTACTGTTCTGCCACTTACCCTGACGGCTACTGAAATGCTACGGTGGAGTAGCCGAGCGGTCTAAGGCGCCTCGCTGCGGAGCGGGCGGTTGCTCGCCGTCGGAGGTTCGAGTCCTCCCTTGGTCATGGGCGTGTGTGTGTTGTCCTTAGGTTAGTTTTTCTTAGTTTAAGTAGTTTGTAAGCTACGGACTAATGACCCAGTTTGGTCCGATAGATTTACAAACATTAGAACATTATCTGTTGAAATGCGGCTTAACAACTAACACTTCAGTGTTACAGACAGCGTACCTCACAGGCGCTAAAATCAGCGTGCTTCGCCTACCAAACCAGAAGTTGACTATACCGCCGACCATCACCTCCAGACAAGAAACGCAACAAACTACGAACTCGCAAGATGGCTTCCTGGTGAGGTTTTCGACGCAAGCGAAGATAATACTCCAGCCGTCCGAATGATCCGAGGAACATAAGGCAGAGGAACCACTGTATCGTATGCAGCAGTTCGATATCTTACGCATCCGGTGGACACCACGATACTCGCCTGCCTTTAGACTTTCTTTCTGTTTGAACACCGGTGGAGCGTCCACCCTGGACTGTCTCCAAACACTGAGTGTGCACCCCCTTTCGTGAACTTCAGCAATGCAGAGTGGACATAGACTCTGAACAAATACTTTACTTCTTCTTCGGAATCTCGCTCGTTTCTAAAGAACAAAAAACCGTTTGTACGACGACTATCGCTGGCCCAATAAGAATGTCCAAAATTTGTAAAATAATAAAATGATAAAAATATAAAATAAATTTAAAAAAGTGAATTTTATCCATTATGGATGTTGAAGAACTCCGTGACTGTTCCTTATAGGTTGTGGAAATAAAATCCGCTACCAGTCACAATTATTGGAGGTTTATTAAAACACTACCGGTTTCGGGCTTGTGCCCATCTTCAGGTGTTTACATTCAGTGTTTTTGACTGTTCAAAGAAAACGTAAATTAATTGTGCTATCATATAGATATACATACACAAGTATCATATAGATATACATAAAACAAGTATGGTATGTGGTGGAGTGATTTGTGTTAATGCTATAAGTGTACTCGTATGGAAGTAGGGTATCCAGTTCGTGTTCGTATATTTCTCATGGATATTAGTTGATAATATTGTAGTAACAGCCACCTGATGCTAATTTGCACTCCCATGTCTCAGGTTTTGCAGAGTACACAGTACACTTTATAACTGTCAATGCAAACATCGCCACAGTACACTTTATAACTGTCACTCCAAACATCGCCATGTTTACATTCAGGCATATGTTATGGTCAAAGAACTTAGCTTAAGATATACAGAGATATTGCACACACAGAAGTACAGAGATGCCACATACAGAGATATGTCAGATGTTACAAATCCCAAAAGCGAGATTTGTTGTACTATATACATCCCTGTGATATGAGCTTCAATGTGGACGACCATATGCTCCTGATTTTCTTCTAGCTGTGCAGTTGTGCAATTATTTGGGAAAAGAGTACTTGTACTACTATTTCTTATGGACTAACTTTTACGTTACCTGCGAATGGCCTGGAAAGACTACAGGTGGTTCGCACCAAAAAGTAAAATAAATTCTATCGTGTAGCAGCAGACCTGTGAATTTCAATTTTTTAACACCGACTGATTTCGATAGGGCAATGAGAGTTTAACCTCTGCACCAAGTCCGTGTAATTATTCGACCAAAACGATGCGGTATATATAACGAATCAATAGCTGTTTCATTGTTTCGAATGAATCGGCCACGTTAAACCAATTAAAAAGCATTAAACGAGCAGCGTGCTTCACTTTTGCGGGAATCACACGACCCCTCCCGGTCCCGTTTATGAAATGCTAATTTCCGCCCTTCGGGCAACCGGGGTTATTAACAGGCGGATCACAGACAACGGATTTGCTCGCCGCGATTGCTCCCTTTCAGGACTCGGTGTCGGCTGTAATACTCGCCGGCCTGCCGGATATATCCCTACCGGTATTGAGCTGATGGCTGTGACGTCACTGTGCACAGTAAAGCACTAGATATACCGAGCTGAACGATCCGCCATTTTGAATCCCAATCCGTCGACAGTGTTGTGGCTTATGTGTGGTACAGCGAAGTGAAATCAGATAATATGTTGCGATTTTATTGTTTCACAGCGAGAAATGGTTGGTTGTGCAGCTCCAAACTGCTCAAATAATAGCAGACATAATCGCCGTAAGTTATATTGGTTTCTTTCAAGCACAGATCGGCGTAAAAGGTGGCCTGTAATTCCACATGCCAAGTATGGACGCCAAAATCGAACAACTGTCTGTGTAACGTTAGGAACAAAACTTTTTTTTATTTGTGTCACAAATAGTTATGTTCACAGAGATGTAGTAATGAAAATATAGGCCTATACATGTAAGCAATGGTTTATTTTAATTTTGCTACAGATTGTTAACACGACATACAGTGTGTTTAAAGATACTTTTTTTTTATTTTATTTGGACCAAGTAAGGAGTTTTTTTTAATAAGGGCTGTTAATTGTATTTTAAGTGATGCATGAGTGCAGATGGCTTTTTCCAGCTGGTGGTTTTTAAATTATATTATTTCCCATTAGTTCAGTGTTTAACAATGTTTAAATTAAATGTGACTCTCGAGACGGGAATATGTAGGCCTAAGCTAAGCTGTGGAGAGGGTTTAGAACTTCTCAAAGAATGCGACAAGAAAGAAGTCGTACTTGAAATGCATTAAATTCAAAACTTGGCTTGCAACATTCACTTTATTTCAAAGTGCATGCTACCAGAGAGACTTTATTTAGTCGTTATTTAATGCAACCAGACGTTCAGAGTTATTAAACACATTTTGACGTAAAATCTTCTCTGAAATATGCTGTGTGTAAAATATGCGAGACATTAGAAGGGGTAATACGGAAAGTACAATATCGCAATTTAACATTATTCCGTAATTGTTTTCGAATGCAACTCTTAGTTAACGTAAACGTATGTGGACGTACCATTTATAAACAAGAAAATACGATAATAGTAACGTATTTTAACTGTATTTGGTAAATATGTAGAACGGCATCATATGCCTTAATTTGGAATGTAAGTGCGTTTCATATCTCTAAATATCCATCTAATCAGTAACTTTAAGTTACTTGCCTCTTACAGTCAAATGTAAGTCAATAAATTTACTGTGCGGTAATATTTTCTGCGTGAGGAAAGTATATTTAATGGCCTTAAGCGCATGTTAAAAAGCGTTAGGGTTCCGTAGTCTTTAAATGCGCGGCTTCAACACGGGATTCAAAATGGCGGATTCTTCTGCTTGTATTATACAGTGCTCTAGTGCACAGCGTGAATGAAAGACCTCTACTCATGTGTTGACCATACAACCCACCAGTCTCGTTCTACTCCTGATGAAGGATTAATGCCAAGTTTAACAATCGTACGTTCCATTATATTTAACAAAACCTCAGTTTTCAAAGTATTATAGTTTTGTTAATAAAACTCTTCTGGGTATTGAACCACATCGTCAATATATCAAATACTAGCTGTAAACCCGGCGTTGCCCGGGTGTTTATTTATCCCACATTCTCGTAGTCCACATCCCCTTCCCGCCTTTCTCTGCATCCACCTCTTTCTATCCCATCTCTCTGTTCGTGTCCACCTTTCCCTCTCTCGGCAACGTTTTCCGCGAGGAACCTTCCGTCATGTACCATACAAACATTTATGTATTTAGTGATCTTCCTCTTGGTTAAGAGGTCATGTGTGCAAAAATTCGTAAAGAAGAATTTTGTAAAATTCCGTAAGTTAAGTACCCTCCACCTTGCACCGAACGAAAATTTTATACAGACAGTGACATTCCTCTTGTTTTTGAGGTAGAGTGTGCAAAATTCCATCAATATCGGAACAAAACTATAGATTTGTGCATAACCCGTTGAAGCGATGTGGAAGGCGTAGTATAGCGTATGCATAGCCTGTCTTCTTGATGGTTTTTACTGCTTTATTTATTCTTATTATTCCTTATTCGTATGCTTATCCTTACAGAGAAAGAGCTGAAGACATTGTAGCACGCATAGATTAAAGATATGGTCTGTGGCATCACGTTTGGCTGTGTGTAACCTCCTTGCTATAGAGTCGCAAACGTCATTGCTGGCCTTCAGTCCGATTTTTTTTATAATTTGACGACTTTCAACCACCATATCTTCCACCCTCTTATAGCTATCGGCATGGAACTGCTATGGTGTACAACGGGAGACTTCGAACAACAATTACACACAGACCATGACTTTGGGTTCTATAGTTTTCGCTACAGAGCAAAATATTAACACACACACGTACAATTTTATATACACCGATAACTTTCCATCCCAATATACTCCACTCTTTTATCATTATCATCCCTCAAGCAACAATGCAACTAATAAAACCATTTTAAAAGAGTAAATTTAATTTTCAAAGAGTAATTATTGTTCCGCATTTCGCGTTATATTCTTCAAATTACTAACTATCTATCCGATCGCTATAAAACCGTGCCTAAAACCTTCCTCAGGTAGAAATTAGTAACTGTACAAATATTTAAGTCTCTGCGTCTTGTCTTTCGGACGTGATAAGCGTACACCGAACAGACATATATAGCTATCCGATCGCCATAAAACCGTGCCTAAAGCCTCCCCGGGTAGACATTAGTAACTTTACAAATTTTTAACTCTTATGTCTTGTGGTTCAGACGTGATAAACGTACACCGAACAGACATTCACATTTATAGATATAGATTCAACCGACGTTTCGGCCACTATTGCAAGCGGCCATCTTCTGGGTGTTACGTTTTATGCTGGATGAGCGGCCATCATCCGGGTGTTACGTTTACTGATGGATGAGGGAAAGCTGATGTCTTAAATATTGAATGTTGCCAGCTGTGATTGGCGGTTTCTGCTCTCTTTCATTGGTGTTTCCTTTATTTCTTTATGCAAAC
Source organism: Locusta migratoria (assembly GCA_026315105.1). NCBI lineage: Eukaryota > Metazoa > Arthropoda > Insecta > Orthoptera > Acrididae > Locusta > Locusta migratoria. The sequence continues at coordinate 46,557,816 of CM048751.1, read as the reverse complement.
ACCAATCAAGGACTTCCCTTTCCACCATTATGAAGAAATAAAGGAAACACCGATGAAAGAGAGCAGAAACTACCAATCATAGCTGGCAACATTCAATATTTAAGACACCAGCTTTCCCTCATCCAGCAGTAAACGTAACACCCAGAAGATGGCCGCTTGCAATAGTGGCCGAAACGTCGGTGAAATATTTGATATATTGACGATGCGGTCCAATACCCAGAAGAGTTTTATCAACAATTCAACAATGACAACGGACACAATATCTGTTTTTATGTAAGTAACTAATATATAAGAAATAACGCTGTCTTGGATAATATACAAAATTATCAGTGCAGTATCCAAACAAAGAAAGAAACTAATGAAAATACAAATGATGTATAAAATTCGTACAATCCCATATTTATTGAGTTATATGTTATACAACTGTATACGATTTCAAGTATATATTCATTTGTATAAGTGCTGTATGTCTGTAAAATCTGTTACGAATACCGCATGATGGGGCTGTTTTCCATGAACATAATGTTTATGTGCTCATATCTCATGAACTACGTGTCGTACTGTGATACAATTTCGAAGGTACATTCAGCTATATGTGTGAATACTGTCTGTAAAATTTCCTGCGGCTACAATTTGTAGTGTAGATATTATAAATTGTCCATGAACAGCGGAAGAGTAGTATGCGATAAACGTTTTTCGTTTCATCATTTTACTGTGGTTGTCAGCGAGAGAAAGATTAATAAAGGTTTGAAATTATCTTTAAAGTTTGTTGCAAGTCGCTAAGTACTCTCATTCTCATTTTGTACATTTACAAATTCTCATCGCATTATGTGGCATTGCTTGCAACTCCTATTGTTTATGACGTCATATTTCCTGAACCATGCGTCATATGTGATTCTTAACCCTGCAGTAACTGTTACCTCACGATAAAGAATATAAGTAACGAATTTGGTTGAAATCGGTCCATTGGTTTAGGAGGAAACGTGCAACATTGTCGCGTGATATAGTAGTTTTTGTCGCGTCTCACTGTTATGACGTCATATTTCCTTGACTATGAGTTGTACGTGATCCTTACACTTACTGCAACCGTCCTCATGGACGGTGGCTTACGTGTGCAGAATTTCATAAAGTTTGGTACAAAACTATGGATTTGTATGCAATACGTGCGCACAAAGATACGAACACTGCTTTATATATAAAGATTTCCTTAACCATACGAGACGCATCCAGAAGTTTACCCTTTTTTAAGAAAGATAACACAGTTGTTTTTGGTAAATTTTATGACCATCCGGTATAGAACAGCAATATTTGTGCTATTTTTCTACATAGTCACTAAAGAAATTGAGACACTTGTCATATCGTGGGATCAACCTTTGTATTCCTGTGTCGTAGAAGTCTGCCGCCCGTTAAATTAACCTGCGTGTGACATTCGCCTTCAAAATTTCAACGTTGTGAAAACGCTGGTAGGGAAACAGGAATTTCCTTAGGTGCATGAAGAGATGGAAATCGCTGGGAGCAATTAAGGATTGTATGCCGAGTAATCAGCTTCCAGCTGAACTTCTGCCGAACAGCTTCTGTGCGCCAGGCCGTATGAAGTTCGGCCTTGTCATGGCCCAGCACAACACCCGCACTAAGCAAGAACCACAGGCCTCTTGTTCTTAATGGCCCGTAGCGATTTCTGCATTGTTTCAGTGTGAACGTTGATGATAAACTGCCACACGCTGGTCTCCTTCACAGGCCGCATACTACCACGGCACAGATCAGACTAAACGACAAGTGTCTCAAATTTTTTTTGTTACTGTGTCCAACAATAGTTCAAACGTTTCTGTACCTGTTTCTCTTAAAGGTTTTCAGTAATTAAGTTGCCTCTTAATATTGGCATACTTCAAATTTGGAAAACCCACTGTTCATCCAGTTATGTATTAAATTTAGAGATATTATAGGTTAATGTACAGTTAAATTTAGCATGGGTTCAGAGTTATTGAATAAGCTACCAAGGCAATGGTGAACATAGAACGTTGTAGTATTTTAATTATTGCTTTACTGTTTATAAGACAACTGCACCGGACTTGGTGAACCCAATAAGGCCCACCTAACGTTTAGGAATTTCGTACGCAGTTTGTGTAAGTGGTGATATTCCGAGATGTACGTGTAACATCCATGCAAGTGGGCCTTGTTAGGAGACCCTGTTCCTAATATGGCCCGTAGTCACGTCTAGTTCATATTAACATTCTGAGGCAAACTGTCGGAATATACTGCAAGAGTTGTAAAGTAATTTTATTTTAGACATAAGTGGAATGACATGATACATAGAATTTTATATTTACATTTTTTAACAAACGCTTCATACAGTACTGTTGGTAACTTACTTACTGGTTATTAACTCCTAAGATTATTAAATTTAATCAGCAACCAACATTGTTCTGGGAGCATTAAATATCCTTATCGTAAGTTGATAGGAACATAAGTCTAATCACTACATTTCCTATGATGGGCCTTTTTGGGAACAACCCGTTTAAAACGCGCGTGTGTTTATCGTTTTAAAAGAAACTTTTTTTTTATTTTAATTTTAATTTTTATTTTTTTTTGGGGGGGGGGGGAGGGGGGTTGGGGGGGATTATGCTACTATCATAACACACAACAATTTTCTGTACATATATAAATATTTACCAGTAGAAATGCTTCATGACCGAAGCGATTGCATTAGATGAAAAGTACCGTGAAGATAAGAAGCAGCCCTCCTTCGTTGAACGCCGTACCACAACGGAAAGTAAAATGGCCAGCACGAGAGCGGGTGCGGAAGTAGTTGTGGCTTTGTTCACTAGACGTCACAAGCAATCATTACCATAGACCATAGACACGCTGCTTTCAAACTTTCTACACTAGAAAATGAGGGTGGGCCTAATTAGGAACCGGGCCTTATTTGGTACATGTACCTCAAATAAAATCAGCAACTTAAAAGTGGAGATTATGTAGTCAAAATATCCACGGGTGTTCAAATGATTGTATAGTCTATGGGACTTAACTACGGGGTCATCAGTCCCTAAACTTACAAACTACTTATGAACTACTTACGAACTAGGACGGCACAAATATCCATGCCCGAGGGGGGATTCGAACCCCCGACCGTAGTGGCCGTGCAGACCGTGACTGGAGCGCCTTGGTCTCCTCGGCCACCGCGGCCAGCTCCACGGGTGTACTGCCGGTCTATAGTGTCCGCAGGTTGGATCTGTTTTTTGTCCGCCGAATAAAATTCGTGCACTGGTGGGGAGCGCCAGAGATGATCTCGGTTTGAGGAAGGCGGGCGTGTACCAGATTCCGTGTCAGTGCGGAAAGTCATATATTGGACAGACGATGCGTACCGTCGAGGATCGATGCGTTGAACACCAGAGGCACACGCGATTGATGTATCCGAGCAAGTCGGCGGTCGCTGAACATTGTTTGTCGGAGAATCATGCGATGGACTATGAAGGCACTAGGATTCTGGCACAGACGTCGAGATACTGGGACTGAGTCGTTAGAGAGGCCATTGAAATTCGCACAAGTAACGACCTCATAAACCGTGACTGTGGCTATAATTTTAGCAAAGCTTGAGAACCAGCGATTGGGTTAATTAAGAGGAAATCTAGCAAACGTAAGGAAGTGACGACAACGGCGGACAGAGCCCTCACACCGACGTCATCTCAGACGCCGGCGCAATCGGTTCCACTGCGCGGCGGCGGCGCGGGGCGCGGACCGCGGAGGGGTCGCTCCGCGGGCCGAGGGTATTTAAATGGCCCGCTACCTGGCTAGAACCCAGTTCCCTTCGAGCAGCCGTAGCGTGCGGATCTCCGTGCCGGCGCGTCTCCAGGAGCTCAGTCCGTCAGTTCACCTGATAATGGCGACATGTTTGATCGCCGAAACATTGTGCCCGTTGGACACTATAGACCGGCAGTACACCCGTGGATATTTTGATTATCAAATACGCCGGGTGAAACTGAAGAATGGAGATTATGTAATTGATCTTGAACAATTTTTGAAGACCTAATTCTTCACACGAATACTGCGATAGATAATCAACTATGGTAGAATAAAGTTGAAATTTCGAGGCTGCCAGTTAAATCTAAATGTTCAAATGTTTGTAAAGCTTATGGGACTTAACTACGGGGTCATCAGTCCCTAAACTTACAAACTACTTATTAACTACTTACGAACTAGGACGGCACAAATATCCATGCCCGAGGGGGGATTCGAACCCCCGACCGTAGTGGCCGTGCTGACCGTGACTGGAGCGCCTCAGTCACATCGGCCACAGCGGCCGGCACCAACATTGTTCTGGCAGCATTAAGTATCCTTATCGTAAGTTGATAGGAACATAAGTCTAATCACTACATTTCCTATGATGGGCCTTATTGGGAACAACCCGTTTAAAACGCGCGTGTGCTTATCGTTTAAAAAGGAACCTTTTTTTCAATGTTTTTTTTTTTTTTTTTTTTTTTTTTTTTTTTGGCGGAGGGGGGGGGCATTATGCTACTATCATAACACAGAACAATTTTCTGTACATATATAAATATTTACCAGTAAAAATGTTTCATGAGTCGAAGCGATTGCATTAGATGAAAAGTACCGTGAAAATAAGAAGCAGGCCTCCTTCGTTTAACGCCGTAGCACAACTGAAAGTAAAATGGCCAGCACGGAAACGGGTGCGGAAGTAGTTGTGGCTTTGTCCATTAGACGTCACAAGCAATCATTACCATAGACATTTAGCGCTGCTTTCAAACTTTCTACACTAGAAAATGAGGGTGGGCCTAATTAGGAACCGGGCCTTATTTGGTACATGTACCTCAAAAGTGGAGATTATGTAATCAAAATGTCCACGGGTGTACTGCTGGTCTATAGTGTCCACAGGTTGGATCTGTCTTTTATCCGCCGAATAAAATTCGTGCACTGGTGGGGAGCGCCAAAAATGATCTCGGTTTGAGGAAGGCCGGCGTGTACCAGATTCCGTGTCAGTGTGGAAAGTCATATATTGGACAGACGATGCGTACCGTCGAGGATCGATGCGTTGAACACCAGAGGCACACACGATTGATGTATCCGAGCAAGTCGACGGTCGCTGAACATTGTTTGTCGGAGAATCATGCGATGGACTATGAAGGCACTAGGATTCTGGTACAGACGTCGAGATACTGGGACTGCGTCGTTAGAGAGGCCATTGAAATTCGGACAAGTGAGACCTCAGAAACCGTGACTGTGGCTATAATCTTAGCAAAGCTTGGGAACCAGCGATTGGGTTAATTAAGAGTAAATCTAGCAAACGTAACGAAGTGACGACCACGGCGGACAGAGCCCTCACATCGACGTCATCTCAGACGCCGGCGCAATCGGTTCCACTGCTCGGCCGCGGCGCGGGGCGCGGACCGCGGAGAGGTCGCTCCGCGGGCCGAGGGTATTTAAATCGCCCGCTATCGGGCTAGAACCCAGTTCCCTGCGAGCAGTCGTAGCGTGCGGATCTCCGTGCCGGCGCGTTTCCAGGAGCTCAGTCCGTCAGTTATCCTGATGATGGCGACATGTTTGATCGCCGAAATATTGTGCCCGTTGGACACTATAGACCGGCAGTACACCCGTAGATATTTTCATTATCAAATACGCCGGGTGAAACTGAAGAATGGAGATTATGTAATTGATCTTGAACAATTTTTGAAGACCTAATTCTTCACACGTCTACTGCGATAGATAATCAACTATGGTAGAAAAAAGTTGAAATTTCGAGGCTGCCAGTTAAATCTACATACTCCGCATCCGCCCAGAGGTGCATGGCGGAGGGTACTCAGCACCACTACCAGATACTTGCTTTTCCTGTTCCACTCCCATATAGAAGGAGGGAAAAACGAATACTAATAGGCGTCCGTTCAAATGTTCAAATGTTTGTAGAGTCTATGGGACTTAACTACGGGGTCATCAGTCCCTAAACTTACAAACTACTTATGAACTACTTACAACTAAGGACGGCACAAATTTCCATGCCCGAGGGGGGATTCGAAGCCCCGACCGTAGTGGCCGTGCGAACCGTGACGGGAGCGCCTCAGTCCCCTCGGCCACCGCGGCCGGCACAGGCGTCCGTACGAACCCTAATCTCTCTCCTCTTATCCTTGTGGTCTTTACGCGAAATGTAGGTTGGCGAAGTAGAATCGTTCTGCAGTCAGCCTCAGACTCCGACCCTCTACATTTTTTCAAGAGTGCTTCTCAAAAAGAGCATCGCCTCCATTCCATCGATTCCCTGTTGAATTCCCAAAGCATTTTGGCAACACTCGGGCATTGATAGAATCTACCAGTTACGAACCTAGAGCCGCGGCGGATTAGCCGTGCGCACTGGGGCGCCGTGCTGTGGTGCGCGCGGCCGTTTGCCGTCGGGGATTCTAGTCCCCCCTCTGGCACGGGTGTCTTTAGGGTAGTTTCCCTTAGTTTAAGTAGTCTGTAAGCTGCGGACTAATAACCAATCTGTTAAGTCCGATAGACTTACAAACATTTGAACAAACCTAGCCGCCCGCCACTGAACTGCCTCTATGTCTTTTAAACCGATCTGGTGGGGATCCCAAACACTAGAGCAGTACTCAAGACGGGTTCGTACAAGCGCTTTGTATACGGTGATCATTTCAGACGAATCACACCTTCCCAAAATTCTCCCAATAAAACGAAGTCTACCATTTACCTTCCCCACAGCTGTCCTTACTTGCTCGTTCCATTTCATATGACTGTGGAGCGTTACACCTAGGTATTTCACTGACGCGATTCTGTCAGGCAGCACACTGCACGGGATTGTTTCTCCTACTCATCTGCATCACCTTACATTTTTCTACATTTAGCGCTCGCGAAAAGCGGGAAACCCCGGTTCGAGTCCCGGCCCGGCACAAATTTTCATATGTCACCATTTGGTAGAACATCCATACCTTATACAGCGACGCTAAGAGAAATTCACTATTACTAAAAAAATATTTATAAAATAAATCAACACTGTAATTCGTCACCTTACAGTAATTTAACAGATGCCTAAGTGAGGCAATGACGATAACAGAGTAGGTTAATGCGTCGTTGTTTCCATTTTCCCATGTGCGAGAATACAGATTAAGCTGCAGGTGCTAAGGGATGAATGTAGTTGACTCATATATGCAGTCAGTCTGGCATATGGAAGTTTGGATCGGTCCTGGAGTCGTGTTCGGGTAGCCTAGTGGTTAAGGCGATCGCTCTCGAAAAGCGGGAAACTCGGGTTCGAGTCCCGGCCCGGCACAAACTTTCATATGTCACCATTTGCTAGAACATCCATACCTTATACAGTGACGCTGTGTCACTATTGCGAAACAATATTGATAAAATATTTTCATTGTGGTGTTATGTGAAAAAAGAGATAAATTCATTGAATTATCTACCGCCAATGAGCTTATATACCTGGCAGAGAAAATCACCTTGTCTTATCCCTTAACTACTATGGACATTGACAGGAAGACAATTGCTATGGAGGAATCTCTCAGACCTATATATCAAACCATGGTTTGCGGAATGCATATTTTCGTTACTTCCTGTTTCTCATTATAGTTCTTGGAAGTAGACTATATTGAAACGTGATTTTTTTTAACAACACAGCTTGTATAAAATGTATTACGAAAATAACATCAACTAGTTAGCTCTCTACTCACGTACAGATTATCATCAGAGAGATTATATTATAGTTTCAAAATAAAATTAGATGAAAAAATGCCATTTCACTTACGATAAATTGTACGCAAAGTCAGCTTTCAGTTTACGATTAATTTTTTCAATGTAGAGCGACCACTACATTCTGTATATCAGTGAAAGGATAAACTTTGTCGAATTTTACTTCTGCAATATCAAGTAAAAAGTAATTATGTCCTTTACGATTGCAGAATCATATTTTAGTCTGTTTGAAACAGCATACACTTCTCGCTCTGAATTAGTATCATGATCAATAAATATCTCAAAATCAGGGCCATTGAGTTCTTTATTTGAGGATTCACTAGAGTGTTTTTGGATGTTACATCTGTGTCGCATAAAACACGTTGCATTGAAGGTTCAGCTTTTGCCAACGTAAAGAAACAGTAACGTTTAGTAACAGCACGAGACGCTAACACTATGGTAGGTCTGTGAGACCTCTCAGGGTTAATCAATACGGGACAAAGAGCAGCAACAATGCAATGCAATGTAGCTTGTCAGACAGTACGAAGGTATACGGAAGACTTACAAGGAAAGTACGTGGGCTCTAACAAACATATGTGTATGAACGTTTGCTTACAGGATATCTACGTACACCTCAGTGTGCTGGTGGGCGTCGATTTCATGCAAGACTTTGCAACCATGCTCTAGATAGCACTGTAGATGTAATTGTAGATGTCATACGTAATGCAGATATCTTAATTATAACTTATGTAATAGTCATCGTATATGTTCTCTAGCGTATTGTCATCAAAAGCCGTGATGATAGTTAGAACTTTAACCTTCTTCTCGGAAGACTGTTGGTATTCACTGCCACTGCTTCCATAGCCTCTTCCCACACTTACCGTAACACTACCGCTTGCAATGAGTTGTTCTTCATTATCATGCCTATTATCATCATTATGTGTTAGTGTTACAACAGTATCTAACTTATGCTCATTATTCTGTACCATAACAGATACGGGAAAGCATGCGAATGATTCACCTTTTACATTAATACCATCTTCACGAAGAAGGGTTTTTCGTAACTTCATATCAACCAATCGCAATACATTAGCAGTATTGATTACCAATCGCCGCTCCATCTGACGCTACACTACACAAATAACGTCAGAAAACGCGACTTCGGAGGCACACTGTACCGTCCCTACTGGCGAACCGACAGGTCAAAGTGCAATGTGGCAAGGCACACGCAGAGGCCTCTAACGGACGACTTGCAGAGTTTTGCAGATGCGGGAGTATCACTAGTGCAATAAGGGACTTTTACACTATCTCGTATACGATTTTAGTGTATATGTGTTTGTTCGAGCCCAAGTACTTTCCTTGTCAGTTTCTTTTGCAGGGACTTTTGAAATATTTCGACAGAAAAATTCGTAACGGTCTGAGAGACGGGTGATAGTAGTTAAAGATTAAAACACAACGTAGACATTCTTGCGTCAAAAAGTTACGGTCTATGCTGTACCAGCCACAGACAGAACATGACTGCAGTCGACGTTGTGAACGCTTTCGCCCGCAGTCGGCTTGTCGAGACGAGTGTTTGCTGGCCAGAGAGGGGAGGGGAAGGGGGAGGGGGAGGGGGTGCGGACCCCTCCTCACTTTGAGATTGCGGGCAACGGCGGAAAATAGGGCGCTCGAACTCCTCTGAGAATCGCTCGCAGGAATCCGATCTCCAAGTTTTAATGAACATTGTGCCAAGATTACGCCTCTCTCGAGCTGGAAGACGTCGCGACATGAAGACAAAAGCGCTCGAATGCATTGCTGCGCCATCGACTTCTTGTTCCCAGTGGGTGGAATGGAGGAAGAAGCGCCTCTGTCTGCTGGCCAGATAAACAACAAAATGGCGACGACCGTCTAGCGCTGTAGTTAGCAATAAGGCACCTGGGTGGCCACAGGAACTGCGGACATCCACTGTCGTCGATTGTCTCGACTTCTCTCTCTCTCTCTCTCTCTTTTTATAACTATGGGACTTAAGTACGGGGTCATCAGTCCCTAAACTTACAAACTACTTATGAACTACTTACGAACTAAGACAGCACAAATATCCATGCCCGAGGGGGGATTCGAACCCCCGACCGTAGCGGCCGTGCAGACCGTGACTGGAGCGATTGAAGTTTCGCAAATAAAAATCGCCGCAACGAATAACGTCGTTCTTTTAATGTTATCCACCTCAAATCGAGCAACATTTCCGTGACGCTTTCCCCCCTCTCCCCCTTGTAATGTGATAAAACGAGCTGCCCTTCTCTGGACCTTATCAATGTCTTCCGTCAGTCCCACCTGGTGAGGGTCCCACACTGTGCAACAGTACTTCAGGAGAGAACGCCCAAGTGTGATGTAGGCAGTCTCTTTGGTGGAGCTGTTGCATCTTCGAAGCGTTCTGACAATGAAACGTAACATTTGGTTCACCTTCCTCACAATATTTTCTGTGTGTTCTCTCCAGTCTAAGTTGTTCGTAATTCCTAGGTATTTGGTAGAATTTACGACCTTAAGGTTTGACTGATTTATCGTGTAATTGAAGTTCAGCGGATTTCTTTTAGTGGTCATGTGTATTACTTTACACTTTTCATTATGTAGTCTTAATTGCCAATTTTCGCACCATGTAGAAATTTTGTCTAAATCGCTTTGGAGTTGCTTTTGATCCTCTGTTGACTTCACTAACTGATAAACGACAGCATCATCTGCGAACAGTCTAAGGGAGCTACTCAGATTGTCCCGTAAATCGTTTATAAACACAAGGAAGAGTTGGGGACCTATAACGCTTCCCTGGGGAACGCCTGATATCACTTCTGTTTTACTCGATGACTTACCGTCAATTACTACGAACTGCGTCCTTTCTGAGAGGAAATCGTGAATCCAGTCGCACAATTGCGGAGATATTCCATAAGCACGCACTGTGACATTATGATAATATATCACGTAGGTACTATTATATGTTCTAAAATTTCGAAGTGTTTGCTTCGGCTAAAAAAAGCAGGACATCATTTTTTTCGCCGAGCCTGCGTTTATCCTGGCTGATGATCTCCGAAACTGAAATTATAATCCTTGGATTCTAGCAGCAAGTTGTACTGTTTCTTCTTCTACTTTTTTTTTCTTCCTTAGTAATTATCATTTATGTTAGATGCTATTCAATACATTTTTCCGATATTGTGTCCTTCCAGTAATTAATTTGCTATTTATACATTTGAGAAAGACGACTCAGAGCATCGAAGCTAGCCGTATAACATACTACATTTCTTTATTAGAGGACCACTTGTGGTGTGAAATAAATTTTATTTTTCAGCAGTTTCCTAACATTTCTTTGGAACAGAATGTCGCATAAGTCGAGAGCGGCCGCGCTGATGACCTCTCGGCCCAGAAGCTGTGCTCGCTACGCCGGTCACCTTTCACGCTGAGTAACGGCGGGGAATTCCCCGCGATTTTATTGGCCGTATTTCAGGGAGATGCTCGAGTGATGTGCAGGCCGCTGTAGTTCTTGTGTGACGTATCACCTGTCGTGTCGTCATTCTTCGCACCAGAGGTACCACAGCCTCGTTACATTTCCGGCTACCAGGCGTTATGAATCGTGCCCTACATACGCACGTCAATTTGCGGCTTTTCCTTCTAGGTTGAGGCCTACGCTTTCGGCAATCTGCAGTTCACTAAACATCAAAATAACTTTATGGAACTAATAATATCTCCGTTTTATCTATTCCCTTTCATATTTGAAGAGTGGAATTGCTAAAGGTGCTAAGTGCCGGAAAAAAATTGTTGAGGAAACGAAAAAAAAACTGCACATCTCTGTGAGAAATGGATATTTATTTCTAACAAAACACATATGAACTCTTTACATGGTTATACAAAAGTTGACAGAGGGTTTTCTACTTATGTTGAAAAATCAAAAAGTTACGCAGCGTTTTATGCAGAAAGGTGAAAGTGCAATAGGTTTTGTCATAGCTAATAGATCTAAGTGCCACGAGACAACATAGACTTTATGGAGGTATCAGCTGTCGGAAAACAGTCCTTGTTGTTTTCGTCCACGTAATCAATAATAGTGGAAGAATCGTTTACTTATTTGGTGCCAGAGCTGGAAGTTTTATCAATTCCACAGCTGCAGTGTCTTTCATTGTCTTGCCTTTCTTCAGTACATGAAAATTCTCCCAATCACACTGATCGGAAAAGCTTCTTTTGCAGGACACAATACCAGGTTGTTGTTTGCTTATTTTGGTCAAAGAAAGCCGTGCCTTTGAAAACTTCAGAACCTGATTTTTTGTTCGTAACAATTGTTCGATTTTTTAGCAGAAATATTAAAGGTATTTAAAAATGTAGCTTTGCATACTCTTTTGAGGTCTCCTGTTCCATCAGGAAGTGTGTAGCAGAGAGTTGACTGACCTCTCTGCGTCTTCATTATACGTCCCATGGCGTCGTCTTTGAGTATTAAAAATCTCTATAAGCTCCAGCAGGTAATTGCCTTGTTGGTTCAGGTCAAGTTGATGATATTCTTCAAAGAGCTGAGTGCTGAGTTTTCATATCAACTGTACTTACACTTACAGAACACCTAAACACAAAACAAACGAAAAATATGTACATCAACCTGCTACAAATGGATAATGTAGGCTTGTTTCATATTATAAGGTTATGTAAAGATGACGGTTGTTTTGCAGCAATTTCCCTCCTTGTTCTGCTTCTTCTGCGTGAGTTGCGACGTTCCGCTTAATCTTGCTTTATCCTGTTTCTTCCATAACGTAACGTCCTCAACACTTGTACCACCACTAAAATCACTGGTGTTCATATTATCATTATTAACAGGTACATCACTTTAGATAGCAAGCAACAGCTTCAGTAAGCAAATCAATAACGTTGTGGCATAACCTTGAATACAGACCTGTTCGGCTAGCGCCAGACGGCTATGGCACATAGATCCATTAGCAGCGCATGCTCATCTGGACATAGGACTAGTGCAATCTCTTGGGGTCAGTAGCAACTACAAAGAATGACTGGAGTACATAAATCTCTTAGTAGAGTATTGCGCGAAGACATAGATCGGTTAGCAGTGAAAAACCCCGAAAGTCAAAAAAATGGCACTTACATCCTTTAGCATTTCCACTTTTCATTTCAGCTAATCCCTACCAAGTATAACAAATTTGCATTATGTCTGTAATTTACTGTAATTATTATTAAGCAGTTGTACACACTGATAATCGATATACACGAGGTCCACAAGGTGTATGGACACCACGTAGTGTACTACATCTTGTTGGTAGCTAATACCACTGCCTACGAGTTATCACAGAGATGTATCGCAATGTACAGTTGACGCAGGGCGTCTTGGACGTTACCTAACAGCACATTACACGTTTTGTTCCACGACGGTCAACACAAATGGTCGGTGAAATGCATGATCTCGTTGGTGCGCAGTTAGCGGGAGCATCCATGGCGAAAACTGATGCACCGTTTACCGTATCACTGGCGACACAATCCTCGGCAGCTAGGCGTACACAAAACAAGATAAAATATCATTGGTGTAGAATAAGAGTGGGCGAAATTCTCAGTCAACTCACGTCTGCCAAACATCAAGAAGGATTGTGGCCAGACAACATAAAATTACCACGACAAATTTAACTGTAAAATTCAATACTCCGTGGAGTGGTACTCAACAGTAAGGCTCGATATCAACATTCGTGGAAGAACTGCAGCTGATAAACCCTTTCTTATGCTGTCTTTATCCTCCTTTTCCATCACCCACAATCACACACAAACCTCCCCCCCCCCCCTCTCTCTCTCTCGTCTTTCCAACCCTTTCTCCTGCATTATTCCTCTCTCACAGTCTGTCACTATCCATCCCTGCAACTGATCAATTATTTAGTCTATAACAGTCTAGAGTGCAAAACATTTATTTTTTCCGTCTAGTTTCGGTCTTGTCTTAGATCATCTCCAGGAAATATAGCTCCATTGGTGTTGTGGAGCTATATTTCCTGAAGATGGTCTAAGACAAGACCGAAACTAATCGGAAAAAAATAAATTTTTTGCACTCTAGACTGTTCTTTATATATAAATTTAAATAAGAGTGCTGTTACCCAATAAATGAAACAAAAATTATTCCAAAAATATGTAATTATGTAGTCACTTTCCTTCTACTGTGCTGTATCCCTCGCTCTGTCTGTCTGTCCCACGCCCTTTCTCCAACTATGTCTCGTTTCGTTGTATCCCGCCGCTGCATCATTGTCGTACTATCAGTGGCATCTTCTCTTTATTTGTTGTCGTATTCCACTCTCAATTACATTCTCTAATTCATTCCAGCTTTGTTTTCATTCTCAATCCGTCTATTGTATCCTTCTATCTGACAATCCCCTTTTTCTATCTCTGTCTCTCTTTCTCTAAATCCCTGACTACCTGCCTTTTCTCTCTCCTCTATCCCTCTCTTTCAAAAGCCCTTTTTGAACTCCCTTTCTGTCAATTTCTCTTTTTCCATGTCCCTGTCATAATGATATAGTCCGTTTTTCCTCACCTCTCTGCGTTATTGTTATAGTCATTTTTACTCTACTTCTCTTTCTGTACTCCTTATCCCTCTCATTCCCTTTCATTCTTGCTCTCGTTTTCTGTTCATCTGTTCTATTCCTTTTGCTTCCTCCTTCACCCTACCACAGTCTTCATCGCTCTCTCACATGTTCCACCTCATCTGTATTATGGTTTGTGCATCTACTCTCTAATCCTTTCTCCTACCATATTTCTCTCTCATAGCCCCTGCTCTTACTGTTCCCTCTCTCATTTCGTCCCTCTCCCTTATACTGTATCCCACTTTGTCTCTGTACCATTCCCTCCTTTTGTACCTCTACACCTCTTCTCTACTATTGCATCCCTCTCTATTTGTACTTCTACTCTCTGATCGTTTCTCCTACTAACCTATTCCCTCACTCATGTCATCCTTCTTCTCTTGCACTCTACCCCTGCATTCCCTCACTGCCTCGCCCCCACTGCCCACGTCGCAGCCAGCCGTTGCACTCACCCTTGAGTGCTGAGCGGCTGGAGTGTGGGCAGCGGGTGCCTTGGCAGCCGCGCTTCTGAACCCCCCCCCCCCCTGTCTTATACTGTATCCCTCTCTCTTTTCTCTTTGTCTCTGTCCCATTCCCTCATTTTGTAACCCCCTGCACCTCTTCTCTACTATTTCGTCCCTCTCTCTTACTCTCTATTTATACTTCTACACTCTGATCTTTTCTCCTACTAACTTAACCTATTCCCTCACTCATCTTGTCCCTCTCTCTTTCTATTTGTACTTCTCCTCTCGGATCTTTTCACCTACTAATTTAACCTATTCCGTCACTCATCTTGTCCCTCTCTCTTTCTATTAATACTTCTACTCTCTGATCTTTTCTCCTACTAACTTAACCTGTTCCCTCACTCATCTTGCCCCTCTCTCTTTCTATTTATACTTCTACTCTCTGATCTTTTCTCCTACTAACTTAACCTATTCCCTCACTCATCTTGTCCCTCTCTCTTTCTATTTATACTTCTACTCTCTGATCTTTTCTCCTACTAACTTAACCTAATCCCTCACTCATCTTGTCCCTCTCTCTTTCTATTTGTACTTCTACTCTCTGATCTTTTCACCTACTAACTTAACCTATCCCCTCACTCATCTTGTCCCTCTCTCTTTCTATTTGTACTTCTATTCTCTGATCTTTTCTCCTACTAACTTAACTCATTCATCTCGTCCTTCTTCTCTTGCACTCTACGCCTGCTTTCCCTCACTTCCTCGCCCCCACTACCCGCCGCGCAGCGAGCTAGCCAGCTGTGTCACTCACCCTTGAGCGCGGAGCGGCTGGAGTGGGGACACCGGGTGCCCTGGCAGCCGCGCTTCTGCACCAGGGAGGGGCAGTGCTTGCCGCCGTTCTCGGGCTGGCGCTGGACGGCGCGCGACCGCCGCATCATGCCCGTGCCGCACTCCGCGTCGCACTCCGACCACGGGCCCCACGCCGTCACCGCGCAGTCCACCACTGGAACACACAAGGCACACACCGCATGATCAGCAAGTAGTCTGTCAGGTCAGACTCCACGACAACCTTAACTGTACACACACTGCTGCACAAAAACGTCTACAAACTAACATGGCACATCGGTTCAGTGGACACATAGGATCCATGGGTTGCAAACGCTACGAGAGGGCACTGCGTTATCAGTGGAGACTGTTTAACTGGTCCGCACATGATCCCGGAGCACCTTAATAGTCGAACGTATTTCAAAATGTTCAAATGTTTGTATAGTCTATGGGGTCATCAGTCCCTAAACTTACAAACTACTTATGAACTACTTACAAACTAGGACGGCACAAATATCCATGTCCGAGGGGGGATTCGAACCCCCAACCGTAGTGGCTGTGCAGACCGTGACTGGAGCGCCTCAGGCTCCTCGGCCACCGCGGCCGGCTCGAACGTATTTCACCGAGACGTTATGACGGATAGGCTGAATGGTGTTCCCATCCACATTCGCCCACAATACTTGTGCCAGACAGGTGTGGTGAGCGCATATTTGCAGGCAGTCGGTCAGTCGCATGGTGACCAGCGTCACCTGGTCTGTCCCCACTGGACTGTTTCCACTGGTTCTATATGAAGGGCGATGAGCATGAAACACCTGTTCTACCGCCGGAGGACCTTAGTGGGCAGAATCATCGTTACCTCAGCACATAGTGTTCCAGAAAGCCCAAACAATTCTGAGGGAGTGGATGTTATGCGTGGCTTGATACAACTGAGCGAAAGTTCGAGGATATCCTGTACTGCGCGTCCATCCGTAGTATGTGACTGCATCGCCATTCAGTGACGCAGAATGACCTTTACCGTCCCCGGTTCACATACGATTAATAATCCTGTATGTCCGATGATGTGCCACGTCATTTAGTAAGTATAGAGGTGGTACGCCGTGTTGTTGCCTTCCTCCGAATTTCGAACTGTCTTACCCAACCAGTTACAAGGGGACCTACAGTTTAATGTAGGTTCCGAACCACGGCGCTACTCGATATTTTCTTAAAATCAGCGACATTGCCAGAGGGGAAAGAAGTGGAAAGTAAAGCAGTCAACAATCCGAAGATTCGTCCTGTTTGGAGGTGGTCTGCCGTTGTCTTCCTCCGACCTTCGAAGTGACTTACCCAACCAGTTACAAGGGGACCTACAGTTTAACGTGGGTTCCAAACCACGGTGCTACTCGGTATTTTTCACATGAGCAATACTGCCAGAGGTGAAAGAATTGGAAAGTGACAGATAAATATCCTAGGGATCGAACCCGCGACCTTTGTATTAGTAGTGTGGCACTCTACCACTGTGATATCGAGCCGCACTAAAATCCTGGTAGCTGGCGGGGATCTAACCTGCAACCTTTGGATTCATAGTTTGGCACTCTACCACTGTGCTACCGAGCCAAAAGAAATGCGACGAAGTGGTTTTTCTTTCATTCTGAACTCGCAGTAGACGTCAGAAACATACATGGAAATATGAAAATTTCTGCCGGCACTATATTCAGACAACGCGTGACCGTGCGCTCTAAGGCGCCTTGCTGCGGAGTGTGCGGCTGCTTCCCGTCTAGTTTTCAACTCTTCTCCAGGCAATTGTGTGTGTGTGTGTGTGTGTGTTTAGACTCCAAATAAAACAAAACTTATCAAAAAACAATACAAAATATCCTTCTCTTCATACTACCCTGAAGAGTCGCCTGCAGTTAATCATCCTTCTCTTCATTCAGTGCACCATAGATTACTCAGGGTTCGTTCAAGCATCTGCCAGTTGCCAGAATCCAGCGAACTGCGCATGCGCAGAGCTGCTGCTGATACTCAATAACAGCTCTTCCCATGCGCAGTTTGCTGGAACTGGCAGCTCCTTGAACGAACCTTCACTGTTCCTTCTCAAAAAGCTGCACCTGAGCGTTTTTTTAATGAATTTATCAAAGCCACGTCACCCTCGGTAGAGTTTCTTACAATCAATGACACAGTGGCTGTAAAAGCTGTCACAGATTGTAAAAGCAGTCAGCGATGTTTAGTATGGAGGAGTATGGCCGGGTGATTAACGGAGAGTAGTATTTTAAGTGCAGTGATCGTTGGTTCGAACCCTGGTATGCGTTAATATTTTTTTCTCTCGGTTTCCTAAATGTAACAGATTCTGGGACCAGAAATGACATTCATATTCTTATTTGTAACAAATATTTAACCATTTACCCCGAATATGTCGGGACTTCCGAGTTCGTGGTGAAGGAAGAACCTAACAATAGAACTTAAATAATAATTCATCATTTGCCATAATACATCCTCTTTATTTCTGAAAATAATGTGATAATATTGAACTGAAAGGCAACAGCCACTGTGCTGTCTAAACATAAATTAGAGCAGCTAATTTCCAGATGCCGTTTTCAGTCGGTTCCTTGCAAAACCGTATCTGGTCCTGACATGTACACACGACAGCGAAAAACGGTTTCCGAAATTTAGTTTCGTGTTTCGGAAGTTGGGTCGCACGTATTACTGTGTTTTAGGCGTTGTTGTCTGCTGTTTTACTCTGTTGTACATCTCGGTAGTTCCTAATGTCTCCTTTTCTTGCGATGAGTATACGTAATTGCTGCAGTCAGTAACAACATTGAACATGTCAATGCGTACGAGGATTTCAGTTTCGTTTACGAACCATATTTAAGCGATACTTTGTTTCCGTCCCCCCCCCCCCCCACGGCTAGAACCATCTAAATTGTACCATATGTATTTATATTAGTGAAAGGGTGTCGCGCAAAGCTGTAAGCTATAAACGGGTGTCGCCATGAGGGAAAGTTTGGAAAGATCTGGTCTAGACATTAACATTTGTTTCGTATCAATCCCGGGACCTTAGTCGGCAGTTGCGCAAAAGAAACTGCATATACTACGCTTGTCCATCCATTTTTGGAGTATTGCTGTCCAGTGTGGGATCCTTATCAGGTGGGTCTGACAGAGGACATCGAAAGAGTCCAAAGAAGGGCAGCTCGTTTCGTATTGTCACGATACCGGGGAGACAGCGTTACGGAAATGATACAGGATCTGGGATGGGAATCATTACAACAACGGCGCTTATCGCTGCGGAGTGGGCTACTTACATAACTCCAATCGTCAACATTCTCCTCCGAATGGGAAACTATATTGCTGACTCCCACTTACATAGGTAGAAATAACCATCAGAATAAAATACGGGAAACCAGAGGTCGAACAGAGAGATTCAGGTATTCTTTCTTCCCGCGCGTTATTCGACAATGGAATAGGAGATAAATAGTATAATGATGGCGAGATGAACACTGTGCCAGGCACTTAAATGTGATTTGCAGAGTATCCCATGTAGATGTAGATGTAGAAGAGAAAAAAGGACGTGGGGAGACCCACAACGAGCTGCGAATGAAAGCAGAAGACGGAACAGCCACCTCTGTGCAAACGTCGAAGTGCAGGGTGCCGGAATGAGTTTCTATATCCGAAATTTCCTCGAAAGGGAACTGGGTCGATATTTAGAACATTTGGAATTTATTCTTCAGTCTCAGTTGCACGTTTCACTGACGCAGATATATATGTCTCTTCAGATAATGCACAAATATCGATGCGTGGAAAAAAGGAAAAAGTCCTACTCACAACGAAAGCTATATGAGAATTGTTTCGAACTTCTGTGCTCCCTTCGTTTCCCCTTACAGCTGTGAGTCGACGTTCTCGTGAAAGCCCAGGGACTGTTTTTACCGGGAGAGGAGTTCTTGATAACATCGGCATGTTCCTTTATTCAGCTGGGACAAAGCCGTTCCACCTCCCGCCCCTGAGAGATAACTCTTATTAGTTGAGTCGGACGCCGGGACAGAGGTCACAATACCGGCGGGGCGGAGTCAGCCCTGGGGAGGGGCATAAAGGACGGCCATTGTTCGGGAACTCGAAGAATGGCCGCGCGACGTAAACAGTCGCAACACGATTAATTTCCGACTCAGGTGGCGCCGTCTTTTGTCAGAGACGAAGTGGCTGGCGAAGAGTGGCGAGAAATCTGAAGTGAGGAAAAAAAAAAAAAAAAAAAAAAAAAAAAAAAAAAAAAAAAAAAAAAAAAAACCGAGGAAATGACGAAAAGTCTGATCTTTGTTCGAAAATAAAACGGCATCAGGCTCTTATTTAAATCACGGACTTTTCCAGATTCACAATGGCCGTTAATCCAGAGGGAAAGAATATTGAGGTTTCCCGGGTGAAACTTTGTCGCCTACTTTGACTAAGCCATCAAATTTCTAGTACCCCCGACAGGTTTGTGTTGTCAGTTTCGCCAGACCAGTGATTGCGTTAGTTACACCGCTATTCAGACTTGCATCCCTTTGTTATTCAAGCAACGGTACTACTAGGAAGAAGAATGTCACAAAACTTTACCTAATTACTAGGCGGCGCTCCGTCAAGGACAGTTTTAGCTGTGTCGGATATATGCACTGAACCAAAATTCAAAACATGGCATATTAGTGATTCAACATTCATAGAATATATGACATCAACTGCGATTGGGCAAAGCTGAAACTGTGTACCCAGCCGGGATTGGAACCCGGGTCTCCTGCTTTCTAGGCAGTTGCGCTGACCCCTACACCACTGGGGACACAGTGATCACCGCACCTGCAAGGACTACCTAAGCACGCCTCCCGACAGATACAAATTCCCAGCTTCGCCCTGCCCACAGTACTCAACTCGTAGTTATGGAACTAATTCCCGTAAGAGTAAGGGCTTCAAACTTTGCCCACCCCTCCCCACTAACGATAGGATCATTGCCCGTCACCGGCATATTATATATATACAAGTGGCGTCTGTTCCGAGAGAATAGACGTCACTTCTGATCCTGCAGTTGTTATTATTCAACATTCATAGAATATATGACATCAACTGCGATTGGGCAAAGCTGAAAATTTGTACCCGGCTGGGAAGGGCGAAGCTGGGAATTTGTATCTGACGGGAGGGTGCTTAGGTAGTCCTTGCAGGTGCGGTGATCACTGTGTCCCCAGTGGTGTAGTGGTCAGCGCTACTGCCTAGAAAGCAGGAGACCCGGGTTCGAATCCCGGCTGGGTACACATTTTCAGCTTTGCCCAATCGCAGTTGATATCATACATTCGATGAATGTTGAATAATAACTGCAGGATCAGAAGTGACGTCTGTTCTCTCGGAACAGACGCCACATGTATATATATTAGAGATTATTGAGCCGCGCGCTCTAAGGCGCCTTGCTGCAGACTACACGTCTGCTCCCTTGGGCATGCGTGTGTGTGTGTGTGTGTGTGTGTCGTCCTTAGCACAATTCAAGAAAGGCAGTAGGAGTAACCCACTAAACTACAGGCCTATTTCATTAACGTCATTTTGCAGCAGGATTTTGGAACATATCCGGTATTCAAATATTATGAATTATCTCCAATGATCTATTGACCCAAGGTCAACACGGATTTAGAAAATATCGTTCATACGAAACACAACTAGCTTCTTACTTGTACGAAGTGACGTGTGCTACCGATAAGGGTTTTCTCAAATTGATTCCGTATTTCTTGATTTCCAGTAGGCTTTTGATACCGTACCTCACAAACGCCTTTTGGTAAGGTATCGACTAAAACAGAGGTGATATCGGGAGTTTCACAGGGTAGTGTCACAGGTCCTTTGCCGTTCCTTATCTACATAAACGATTTGGGAGAAAATCTAAGTAGCCGTCTTAGGTTGTTTGCAGATGACGCCGTCATTTACCATGCAGTAAAATCATCGAAAGATCAAAAATAACTGCAGACCGATCTAAATAATATATCACTATGGAGTAAAAATTGGCAATTGACTCTAAACAATAAGCAGTGTGAAGTCGTTCACATGATTACGAAAAGAAATCCGTTACACTTTGTTCATAAGATAAATCAATCAAACGTGAAGGACGTAAACTCCACAAAATAACTAGGAATTACTATTATTTCAGACTTAAACTGGAAAGAACACGTAGGAAAGGCGACTGCATACACCACGCATTGTCCGTCCTTTTTTGGAATATTGCTGCCCATTGTGGGATCCTTATCAGGTGGGTTTGACGGAGGACATCGACAGAGTCCAAAGAAGGGCCTCTCGTTTTGTATTGTCACGTTACAGAGGAGACAGCATTACGCCGGCCGCGGTGGCCGAGGTGACTGCGGCGCTCCAGTCACGGTCAGCACGGCCACTACGGTCGGGGGTT
Source organism: Locusta migratoria (assembly GCA_026315105.1). Classification (NCBI taxonomy): domain Eukaryota; kingdom Metazoa; phylum Arthropoda; class Insecta; order Orthoptera; family Acrididae; genus Locusta; species Locusta migratoria. The sequence goes on along the minus strand of CM048751.1, from coordinate 46,535,950 downwards.
CGAATCCCCCTTCGGGCATGGATATTTGTGCCGTCGTAGTTCGTAAGTAGTTCATAAGTAGTTTGTACGTTTAGGGACTGATGACCCCGTAGTTAAGTCCCATAAGATTTGAAAACATTTTGACAGCATTACGGATATGATACAGGACCTGGGATGGGAATCATTACAACAGAGGTGCTTATCGCTGCGGCGTGGGCTACTTACGAAACTCCAATCGCCAACATTCTCCTCCGAATGCGAAAATATATTGTTGACTCCTACTTACACAGGTACAAATGATCATCAGAATAAAATACGAGAAATCAGAGCTCGAACGGAGAGATTCAGGTGTTCCTTCTTCCAGCCCGCTATTCGAGAATGGAATGGGAGATGAAAAGTATAATGGTGGTCCGATGAGCCCTCTGCCAGGCACTTAAATGTGATTTGCAGAGTATCGCATGTAGATGTAGATAGAAGTAGGTGTAAATATTAAAAGTTCAAATAAAAACAATTATCTGCATCAGTCAATCTTTTTATTACTCGCACAACTTTAAAAATTGATAAAACAACGTATTTGTAAGTGACGTTAAATATTGTCATTCCAAAAAACAAATAATAAATTCTGGATTCGCGTCAGCTGTTTTTTTATTAAGATCCTTGCTTTACAGATCCACGACCGGTTTCACGTCTTTAAAGAAGCATCTTCAGGTGTTAAATTTTTACATATAAAAATTCATTAAGAATCCCGACGTTCTAATTGCTTTCATCTGTCATCCGAATAAAATTTCATTAGACCCAGATATATGGCACCAGACAGCCAATGGAGTGATGGTGTACAAAAGAGGAAATAAAACTGAAGGTCTTTAATGAAAGTCATCTACTGGTTTCATGGACAATACATTAATCAAAATTACGCGACTACATGTCCCATATTTTAACGTCTTTGGTTTTTATTCTGAATGACAATGATAATTTCTGTCGGACTGGTTCCATATATCCGAACCTATCTTATGAAATTTTATTCGGATGACAGATGAAAGGAATTAGAACGTCGGGACTCTGTAATGAATTATTATATGTAAAAAATTTAACACGCTAAAAAGCGTCTTTAAAGACGAGAAACCATTCGTGGATCTGTAAAGCAAGGGTCTTAATAAAAAACAGATGACGCTACTCCAGAATTTATTACTTGTTTTTTGGGATGACAACATTTGACGTCACTTACAAATACACTCCTGACCACGAAGATTGCGTGCTACACACGCTAAATTTAACCGACAGGAAGAAGATGCTGTGATACGCAAATGATTGGCTTTTCAGAGCATTCACACAAGGTTGGCGCCGGTGGCGACACCTACAACGTGCTGACATGAGGTTAGTTTCCAACCGATTGCCTGGTGAAACGTTGTTGTGATGCCTCGTGTAAGGAGGAGAAATGCGTACCATCACGACTTTGATAAAGGTCGGATTGTAGCCTATCGCGATTGCGGTTTATCGTATCGCGACATTGCTGCTCGCGTTGTTCGCGATCCAATGACTGTTAGCAGAATATGGAATCGGCGGGTTCAGGACGGCAATACGGAACCCGTGCAAGATCCCAACGGCCTGGTGTCACTGGCAGTTGAGATAATAGGCATCTTATCCGCATGGCTGTAGCAGATCGTGCAGCCACGTCTCGATCCCTGAATCAACAGATGGAGGCGTTTGCAAGCCAACAACCATCTGCACGAACAGTTCGACGACGTTTGCAGCAGCATGGACTATCAGCTCGGAGACCATGGCTGCGGTTACCCATGACGCTGCATCACAGACAGGAGCGCCTGCGTTGGTGTACGCAACGACGAACCTGTGTGCACGAATGGCAAAACGTCGTTTTTTTCTTGTTTTTCTTTTTTTTCTTTCTTTCCTTTTTTTTTTTTTTTTTTGATGAATCCAGGTTCTGTTTACAGCATCATGATGGTCGCTTGCGTGTTTGGCGACATCGCCGTGAACGCACATTGGAAGCGTGTAATCGTATCACCCGGCGTTATGGTATAGGGTGTCATTTGTTACACGTCTCGGTCATCTTTTGTTCGCATCGATGACTGAACAGTGAGTATTACATTTCAGATGTGTTACGACCCGTGGCGCTACCCTTCATTCGATCCCTGCAGAACCCTACATTTCAGCAGGATAATGCACGACCGCAAGTTGCAGGTCCCGTGCGGGCCTTTCTGGATACGGAAAATGTTCGACTGCTGCCCTGGCCAGCACATTCTCCAGATCTCTCACCAACTGAAAACGTCAGATCAATGGTGGCCGAGCAACTGCCTCGTCACAATACTCCAGTCACTACTCTTGATGAACTATGGTATCGTGTTGAATCTGCAAGGGCATCTGTACCTGTACACGACATCCAAGCTATGTTTTGACTCAATGCCCAGGCGTATCAAGGCCGTTATTACGGCCAGAGTGGTTGTTCTGGGTACTGATTTCTCAGGATCTATGCACCCAAATTGCGTGAAAATGTAATCAATTGTCAGTTCTATTATAATATGCTAGCTTAAACCCGCGGCTCCGTTTGCGTGTTGGTTGATTATGATAGATAAGCTATCTTTCAGTAGTGTGCTATGAGACTGGTTTTGGAGGATGAAATGAAATAGAATACCTTCTCTAGAAACAAACATTTTTAATCACTTCATGTAATGCGCGAAACGTCAAATCGATTTTTTTAAAGAGCTGCATTAAAGGAAATTTCTTTTTTATTGCTTTATTTATTTATTCTTATATTTCTGTATTCGTATGCTTATCCTTACAGAGAAAGAGCTGAAAACATTGTAGCACGCATAGACCAAACATATGGTCTGTGGCATAACGTTCCGCTGTGTGTAACCTGCCTGGTTTAGAGTCACAAACGTCATCGCTGGCCTTCAGTCAGAATTTTTTTATAATTTGACGACTTTCAGCCAACATATTTTCCACCCCCTTATAGCTATCCGCATGGAACTGCTATGGTGTACAACGGGAGACTTCGGACAACTTTTACACACAGACCATTCGTTTGCGTTCTGTAGTTTTCGCTGCTGAGCGAAATATTAATACACACACACACACACACACACACACACACACACACACGTAGAAGTTATCGGTGTGTAAACATTCCATCCCAATATACTCCACCCTTTTATCAGTATCAACCCTCAAGCAACAATGCAACCAATAAAACCGGTCTCAAAGAGTAAATATAATTTTCAAACAGTAATTATTGTTACGCATTTTGCGTTATATTCATCAGTTTATTAAATATCTATCAGATCGCTATAAAACCGTGCCTGAAACTTTCCTCAGGTATAAATTAGTAACTGTACAAATATTTAAGTCTCTGCGTCTTGTCGTTCGGACATGATAAGCGTACACCGAACAGACATTCACATTAATATATATAGATAAATAGCTATCCGATCTCTATAAAACCGTGCCTAAGGCCTTCCCGGGGTAGACATTAGTAACTGCACAAATTTTTAGCTCTTTATGTCTTGTGGTTCAGACGTGACAAATCTACACCGAACATATATTCATATTTATACATATAGATTTGTCCAATGAAAACCCGTTCATCATGTGCATTTGTTCTTGGTGTAGCAATTTTAATGGCCAGTAGTGTAATGTCTATATATAAAAGGAAGTGTCCCGATTGACTGACTGACTGACTGACTGACTGACTCATCATCGCCCAGCCCAAACCACTGAAGATAGAAACTTGAAATTTGTGGAGGGTGTTGATCTTACTCAGTAGTCGTCATTTAAGAAGCGATTTTTCGATACTCCGACCGTAAGGGAGTGAAATAGGGGATGGACCGTTTTTTGAAAATACGTAGCTATTTAGGCAATTTTGAAGCTAGAACTACACAATTTCGGATTGCAATTCAGGGTTCGAATTTAAAAGACACGTGTTTCGGCAGTTTTTGTAATTCGACAAATAAGGGGGTAAAATAGGTGACGCAAAAAATTGATTTTCAAAAATATGTTGCTGTTAACTCAAATTTTAAGCTACAACTACGAAACTTCTGATATGGAATCTTGGTCAGGATTAAAAATCCATGATTTTTAGAATTTTTGGAAATTCAACAAGTAAGAAGGTTAAAGAGAGGATCAAATTTGTTTTTGAAAACACGTTGCTATTGATACAATTTTGAAGCTAGAGCTGCAAAAATTGATATTTGTATAGTTGGTTAGACAAAAAATACGTGTTTCGGTATGTTTAGAAATTTAACCATTAACGGGGTTAAATTGGAAGGAGAGTGTTTTTCGAAAATATGTTGATGTTTAGGCAATTTTGAAGTTAGAACTACAAATTTTCGTATTTGGATTCGGGGTTCGAATTTAAAAGACACGTGTTTCGGTATTTTTGGAAATTAGACTAATAAGGGGGTGAAATACGGGATGCAAAAATTGATTTTCAAAAATATGGTGCTGTTAACTCGAGCTATAACTACGAAATTTAAGATATGGATTCTTCATCAGGATTGCAGACCAACCAGCCTACGCATGCGAAGCAGCGGGGGTGCCGGCCGCGGTGGCCGTGGGGACTGAGGCGCTTCAGACACGGTCTGCACGGCCACTACGATCGGGGGTTCGAATCCCCCCTCGAGCATGGATATTTGTGCCGTCCTAGTTCGTAAGTAGTTCAAAAGTAGTTTGTAAGTTTAGGGACTGATGACCCCGTAGTTAAGTCCCATAGACTATACAAACATTTGAATTTGCAGCGGGGGTTCCGCTAGTTATTATGTATTACATGATGATCACCGTCTGTGTCAGTGTTGGGTCTACATCTACATCTACTTAGATACTCTGCAAATCACTTTCAAGTGCCTGGCAGAGGGTTCATTAACCACTTTCATAACTTTTCTCTACCTTTCCATTCTCTAATAGCGCGCGGGAAGAAAGAACACCTAAATCGTTCCGTTTTCGATCTGATTTCTCTTATTTTATTGGGATGGGCATGTCTCCCTAAGTAGGTGGGTGCTAGCAATATATTTTCACATTCAGAACTAAAAGTCGGTGATTGAAACTTCGGAAACAGATCACGCCGCAATGAATAACGTCTTTCTTTTAAAGATTTCCATCCCAATTCGTGCAATATTTCCGTGACGCTTTCCCCCCCGTAACGTGATAGAACAAAACGAGCTGCCCTTCTCTGAACCTTCTCAATGTCTTCCGTCAGTCCCACCTGGGGAGGGTCCCACAAGGGGCAACAGTACTCCAGGAGAGGACGCACAAGTGTGATGTAGGCAGTCTCTTTGGTGGAGCTGGTGCATCGTCGAAGCGTTGTGCCGATGAAACGTAACCTTTGGTTCGCCTTCCCCACAATATTATCTATGTGTTTCCTCCAGTCAAAGTTGTTCGTAATTGTAACTCCTAGGTATTTGGTAGAATTTACGACCTTAAGGTTTGACTGATTTATCGCGTAATTGAAGTTCGGCGGATTTCTTTTAGTGGTCATGCGTATTACTTCACACTGTTCTTTATTTAGTGTCAATTGCCAATTTTGTGCGAGGAATGCTAGCAGACAGACCAGCGCTCTATCGCGGGCATTCTCCTGCGTCAGAACTCGGCCGTTTACAACAGGCTGCTACCGGCCGTATACTGCCGTGCTACTCGGCGGTGTCGTACCCAGGCAGGTTTTACAGTTGAGGCGGCTGCTGGTCGACACTTTACAGCCCACACTGGCTGGCGCCGGGTTCTTCTCCTCCCCCCCCCCACCCCCTAACCACTGTGCGTGGGCGACGCCGCGGTGCCGTTAAAACGCGCCAAGGTCACACACACACATGTGCCGTGCCCGAGTAGCTGCAGCGGTGCCCATTTCCGTTTCACGGCGTCGTAACGTCCCCTTCCTCTCACTGCGCATTAAACACCGTAAAAGGCGGTAACTGCGCCCCCCTTCATCGCCCACGAAAATAAGATGTGTAACGGGACATATGTTATCCTGCATGCCGTAAAGCATAATTAACTGCGGCAATTTCCACCTACAACACGAAGCAGTAAATGCGAGCAGAAGAGCACTGATAACAGTCTGTTCAGAGGTGGGTTGCCGGGTTTCTAACTGGTAGCTTCGATCAATACTAGAGTGCTACCGAGATGCTCCGGAATCCCAAATGGGAGTCGTTGGAGAGAAGGCGATGTTGTTTTCGAGAAAAGCTGTTAAGGAATAACTGATTATTTGCGTTGATTATAAACATAGCTTGTCCACTGGAGCATCTGTAGGTTTACAAATATTTGACAAACGTCAGCCCAAGCAGTTGCAAGATTTGATAAAATACCTTGATCTAGATTTCGGCACCATCTATGGGTGCCTTCATCAGAAGAATAAAAATTAAAAACAAAAACTGAGGATGTTTGATGGCGTTCGTTCGGCTGTTGAGCAGCACTGTAAGCCTAACACAAGCGAGCTGCCTTTATTTTGTTTTTTGACTTGCTAGCAAGTTGCATAATTTTATAAGTTTGCATTTGAGCTCACTGCTCGTAATTGCACGTCTTATGTTTTAATTTTTATTCTGCTGATGAAGGCACCCTTAGATGGTGCCTAAATCTAGATCAAGATATTTTATCAAATTTTGCAACTGGTTGGGCTGAACTTTGTCAAATATTTGATTAGGCGTTGTAAATAAATGTGGACAGAATCTTGGACCATAGGAAAACCGGAATATCGAAAGATAGACGCGTTCGAGTTTGAAGATAAGCGGGGTTGATAAAGTAACAAATCAACAGGTTTTGCATACAATTGGTGAGAGGTTGTCTCTAAAAAGAACTCTGCGAAAAAGACGCAGTATCTGTATTGGTCATGTCTTGACGCATGAACGATTGCTAAAAATCATCTTGAGTGGATTTATGGACGGTGTGAATTGTAGAGGAAGACCCAGCTGAAGTATACGAGGCAAATGATGGACGATATGAGCGGTAATAGCTATAGCGACATTAAACAAATGGCAAACAACAGGAATGTATGGAGAAATGCTGCAAACCAACATACGGGTTGATAACCAAAGAAAAAGAATTTTTCAAGTCAAGCAATTTATCCATTTGTCTATACAATTCAAAAACACTTGTAAACATGCAGAATAATTTCAAAAATTAAAGACAAAAACCCTCAGAAGATGACACGATAAGAGTCGAAACACTTTTGGTTGTGCGTGTGTGTGTGTGTGAGGCCTTATGCGACTAAACCGCGTGGTTATCAGTCGCTAGACTTACACACTTATTACTTGACTAACTTAAACAAACTTACGCTAAGGACAACACAAACACCCATGCCAGCGGGAGGATTCGAACCCTCGACCGTGACTTTTGGTTGATAAATCGAACGAGGTATCTTGTATAAGGGAGAGCTCCTCTCCAATTTATTGTGGAGGTAGTTCAGAGGACCGGAATTTGAAGCTGACTGCAGAACGACTCTACAGCTGCCAACTCAACATATTACTTAAGGTCCACAACGGTAAGAGGAACTGGACTGGCACAGAGGCATACGAGCTTAATTTTTCCCCTGTATCTGATCTATCTGGAAGAAAAACGGAAAGGGAATCAATTGTTTGTAAAGCTTATGGGACTTAACTGCAGGATCATCAGTTCCTAAACTTCCTTAACTACTTATGGCCGGCCGCGGTGGCCGAGGTGACTGAGGCGCTCCAGTCACGGTCAGCTCGGTCACTACGGTCGGGGGTTCGAATCCCCCCTCGGGCATGGATATTTGTGCCGTCCTAGTTCGTAAGTAGTTCATAAGTAGTTTGTAAGTTTAGGGACTGATAACCTCGTAGTTAAGTCCCATAAGCTTAACAAACATTTGAACATTTTTTGAACTACTTATGAACTACCTTACACTAAAGACAACACAAAGATCCATGCCCGAGTTACTAAACATAGCTATCCGAAACTCATCCACCGAAGAAGACAAAACCAATATTCCAGATTTAGAATTACAAACAGAGGCCAGAATAAGTAACGTTGAAGCAGATATCTTCGGAGTAGTGAAGCAACTTCAATCACTTAACAGGTCTTCTGGTTCGGACTATATACCCATTAGATTTCTATCTGATTATGCTGAAGCGATAGCTTCTTACTTAACAGCCATATACAACCGCTACAGCAAAGAAGGATCTGTACCAAAAGTTTGGAAAGCTGCACAGGTCACACCTATATTCAAGAAAGGCAGTAGGAGTAACCCACTAAACTACAGGCCTATTTCATTGACGTCAATCTGCAGCAGGATTTTGGAACATATCCTGTATTCAAATATTAAGCAGCTCTCTTAGGTTGTTTGCTGATGACGCAGTCATATACCGTCTAATAAAAACATCTGAAGATCAAAACAAACTGCAGAACGATCTAAATAACATATCACTATGGTGTAAAAATTGGCAATTTACTCTAAATAATGAGAAGTGTGAAGTCGTCCACAAGAGTACGAAAAGAAATCCGTTAAACTTTGTTTACAACATAAATCAATCGAATGTGAAGGCCGTAAACTACACAAAATATCTAGGAATTACTATTATTTCAGACTTAAACTGGAAAGAACACGTAGATAATGTCGTGGGAAAGGCGAACCAGAGACTGCGTTTTATTGGCAGAACCCTTAAAATAGGCAACAGAACTACTAAAGAAACTGCATACACTACGCTTGTCCGTCCTCATTTGGAGTATTGCTGCCCAGTGTGGGATCGTTATCAGGCGGGTTTGACGGAGGACATCGAAAAAGAAGGGCAGCTCGTTTTGTATTGTTACGATACAGGAGAGACAGCGTTACAGAAATGATGCAGGATATGGGAAGGGAATCATTACAACAACGGCGCTTATCGCTGCGGCGTGGGCTACTTATGAAATTCCAATCGCCAACAATCCCCTCCGAATGCAAAAATATATTGTTGACTGTCACGTACATAGGTAGAAAAGATCATCAGAATGAAATTCGGGCCGCGGCGGATTAGCCGTGCGTACTGCAGCGCCGTGCTGCGTTGTGCGCGGCCGATCGCCGTCGGGGGTTCGAGTCCCCCCTCGTGCATGGGTGTTTGTGTTGTCCTTAGGTTAGGTTTCCTTAGTTGAAGTAGTTTGTAAGCTTCGGATTTACAAACATTTGAAATTTTATTTTATTTATTTATTTATTTTATTTTTAATAAAATTCGAGAAATCAGAGCTCAAACGGAGAGATTAAGGTGTTCTTTCTTCCCGCGCGCTCTTCGAGAATGTAATGGGATGTAAATAGCACAAAGGTGGTTCGATGAACCCTCTGCCAGGCACTTAAATGTGATTTGCAGAGTATCCCATGTAGATGCAGATCTTCAAACGAATCAGATTCAATTCTCCCCGATGACATGGTGGACTGTTTTTCTAAAAACACTGTATTTTCTGTACTACCTAAAACGTGTTTCTGTGCATATTGCTGCCCCATGACTTTTTCAGCCCAATCTTCTCATTCCCCTTCATTGTATTCACCGAAAACAAAATTATCGCGCTTACGATTTCGTTGATTACCACAGACTCTAAACTGTTCGTTAGTTTCCGGCCACATAAGAGGAAAGTGAATTAAAGAGAGGGAGACTTTACACAACATTAGCAGAGCCGGGTGGAGTTGAGAGGTTAAGCAGTGGCATTAGGCAGTGGACGCGGACGGCCGCTCAGCCCAGCCGCGCGAGTGCATTCCCTTGTTAATGGCCGCCTTTCATTACGACAATGCACTCTGCAAGCGCCGATGCCGAAGAGAGGGGGCGCGGCGCGGTTTCATTTGGCCGAACGCTCGACAACTCCACCCCAGCTGCCGGGATTTCCGGGACTCTCCGCACCACCTTGTCCGCCTCAAAGAAACTTTCCCTTTTTCCAATCTCAGCGAGTAACTATAGGGGGTGAACAAAATAATATGAATACCTAACTCAGACACAGTAGTTGTTTATTAGTAAGCAGATAGCTCACAATTAGCTTTGAAAACAGCTGTAAATCTTCCATGAACGTATAGCTTGTTTATAGATTTCAAGAGAATTTTATCGATTCTTGTGACAAAATATGCGCCAATTACCTCCCTTGTGTTGGAGCTCTATGTCCACTCTCTGCTCTGAAACTGCCCATAATGGTTCAGTTACGTTGAGAAATATAGTTTGTGCTGCGTAGGAGAGATGTTTAAAAAATTTCTGTTGCTATACAAAGCACGCATGAATACTTTTGGTTCTGTCTGTGTCTGTGGGTGCAACATAATTTTGTAATATGGCAGTGTTTCTTACCTACGTATCAGTGATAGTAAGCACTTTGTTGTTCAGTATGGTTTGTGCTGCGTAGGAGAGATGTTTAATAAATTTCTGTTGCTATACAAAGCACGCATGAAAACTCTTGGTTTCCGCAAGTCCAGTAAGTCCGTTATTTTTCGCGGTATTATATTCTTGACGGCAGACCCCCCGCATAATTTCGGTTATTTTTCGCGGTGTCCTCGCCTACTGACAGGAGCTGTCTGCCTCTCTCTCTCTTTCTGCTCCCTGTGTCTCCTTTACTTCTCGCCGCCAGTGACGGCGACAATCCCTTTATAATCCCGGCGACGCGGCAGCTTCCCCGGCCCGCCGCCAGAATGCGCTAATGCAGCACCTCCGCCGTAAATTGGTCACCGTGGCGGCGGCGGCGAGTTGGTATAAAACAGGCGGTCCCAGCCGCTAATGGCCGCTGATGAAATTCTCGGCTTAATTCCGGACCCTGATTCGCATTCCGGCGCCGGTAGCCACCTGTCCGCTAGGAGAGAAGCAATTACCAGCCATGCCCACTGGCCGGCGAGGGGCGACCACTGATGGTGCCGTTCCTGCCGCCGGCAGAAACGTCTCACAACAAACTGCGAATAATAGCCCCATCAAGATGTCAGAAAAAAAAGCCTGTTGTTGTTGTTGTGGTCTTCAGTCCGCAGACTGGTTTGATGCAGCTCCCCACGCTATCCGATCCTGTGCAAGTCTCTTCATCTGAGAATACGTTCGGCAACCTACATCCTTATGAATCTGCTTACTATACTCTTCCCTCGGTCTCCCTCTACGATTTTTACCCTAGACGCTTCCTTCTAATGCTAAGTTGACAATTCCTTGATGTCTCAGAATGTGTCCAACCAGTCTATCCCTTCTCTTAGTCAGGATACGCCAGAAACTCCTTTTCTCCCCGGTTAGGTTAAGCACCTCCTCATTAGCTACGTGATCTACCCATCTAAATTTCATCATTCGCATGCAGCACCACATTTCAAAAGCTTCTATCATCTTTTTATCTTAACTCCTTACCATCCACGTTTCACTACCATACAATGCTACACTCCAGACAAATGCTTTCAGAAACGACTTCCTAACATTTAAATTAATATTTAATGTTAACGAGTTTCGCTTCTTTAGAAACGCTTTTCTTCCCATAGCCATTCTGCATTTTATATCTTCTTTGCTTCGGCCATCAGAAGTTATCTTGCTTCCCAAATAACAAAATTCATCTACTACTTTTATTGTCTCATTACGTAATCTAATGCCTTCAGCATCGCCTGATTTTCTAACATTGAATTCCATTACCTTTGTTTTACTCTCGTTAATGTTCATCTTACATCTTCCTTTCAAGACCCTCTCCATTCCATTCCATTGCTCTTTCAGATCCTTTGCTGTCTCTGACAAAATTACTATGTCACCAGCAAACCGCAATGTTTTTATTTCTTCTCCCTGCACTTTAATGCCGTCTCCACATTTCTCCTTCCATTCCTTCACTGCCTGCTCAATGTACAGATTGAACAACATTAAGGAAAGGCTACAACCATATCTTACTCGCTTCCCAACCTCTCCGTCCCTTTCTTGCCCTTCGACTCTAATAACCGCTGTCTCGGTTTTGTATAGGTTCAATATAACTCGTCGCTCCCTATATTTTACCCCTGATACCTTCAGAATCTGGAAGAGTGTATTACAGTCGACACTGTCAAAAGCTTTCTCCAAATCGACAAACGCTAAAAACGTAGGTTTCCCTTTCCTTAGCCTATCTTCTAAGATAAGTCGTAATGTCAGTATTGCCTCTCGTGTTCCTACATTTCTCCTAAATCCAAACTGATCTTCCCCGAGGTTGGATTCCACAAGTTTTTCCATTCGTCGGTAAATAATTCGTCTTAGTACTTTGCACTTATGACTTATTAAACTATAACTTGCAAGAGGTAGAGTTCAAGATTTTTTTTTCCAAAATATTGGTTCTTTTTTCTCTTTATCCAAAATTTTTCAAAAAGTTATGTATTCTCGAGTTGCTTAACATATTAGTAAAAATAAAGTCACAACAAAATGTCAGTTTGGTTTTCAAAAAAGCTTTTTAACTGATAATGCTATATATACCTTCACTGATGAAATATTTAATGCTTTGAATAACCGAACATCACCATTTGGGATTTTTTTTGTGATCTCTCAAAGGCCTTTGATTGTGGAAATGATGATATTGTTCTAGATAAGCTTACGTATTGTCGTATATTGGGACAGTGCACAAATGGTTTAAATCATACTTAACTGGAAGAGTGCAGAAAGTTGAAATAAGCAGTTCACATGATACAGATGAAACAATTAATTTCTCTAACTGGGGAGTTATCAAAAATGGGGTGCCAAAAGGTTCGGTCTTGGGTCCTTTGCTGTTATTAATATATATTAACGACTTGCCATTCTACATTCACGAAGATGCTAAGCTAGTTCTTTTTGTTCATGATACAAGTATAGCTACCACACCTGACCAACAAGAACTAAATGATGAAATTGTAAATGATATCTCTGAGAATGTTCTCTACAAATGGACTGTCATTAAACTTTGACAAAACCCAGTATATAAAGTTTCATACAGTAAATGGCATGACACCATTAATACATTTAGACTTTGAACATAAATCTGTAGCTAAGGTAGAATATTCAAAATTTTTAAGTGTTTTCATTGACGAGGGATTGAATTGGAAGAAAGATATTGAAAATCTCTAGAAACGTTTGAGTTCAGCTACGTATACTATCTGGGTCATTGCAATATTTGGTGAAATACATCTCAGTAAATTAGTTTACTATGCCTATTTTCATTCACTGCTTACTTATGGGATCATATTCTGGGACAATTCAACGTTGAGTAAAAAAAGTATTCATTGCACAAAAGCGTGTAATGAGAATAATTGCTGGAGCCAACCCAAGATCATCCTGCAGAAATTTATTTAGGAATCTAGGGATCTTCACTGTAGCTTCACAATATATATATATATATATATATATATATATTTACTCCTGAAATTTGTTATTAACAATCCGACCCAATTCAAAAGTAGTAGCAGTGTGCATAGTTACAACACTAGGAGAAGGGGTGATATTCACTATTCAAGTTAAACCTAACTTTGGCACAGAAAGGAGTGAATTATGCTGCCACAAAAGTCTTCGGTCACTTACCAAGTAGCATCAAAAGTCTGACAGATAGCCAACTAGTATGTAAATAGAAATTAAAGGAATTTCTGAATGGCAACTCCTTCTACAATGTAGATGAATATTTAGATAAAAAATAAAATAAAATGAAATAAATAAATAAAAATCTTTAACATATTGATTGTCATGTATAGACAACATTTACTAAACTGACACGTTCCGCATCATTACGAAATGTCGTATATATGATCTATGGATCAAGTATTAATTTTATGTAATCTAATCTTCGCTAAAATCAAAGCCTGCTATTCTGTTAGTCTTGCGACAAAAGCGTAGCGTTACTTCCATTAAATCGTTAACCAATGATAGTAACGTAGGTACAGTTAAATTGCTTTATGCAAATAATAACGTCGTTACCATCAGTTACATTTCAAAAGTAACAGTTACTGGTAACGGCGTTACAAGTAACGCCTTGCTCCCCGACCCTGTTTCCACATTAAACGCAAGTTGCTTTCACGGTGGCAGGAATATCGGATTGAGCAGGGTAGTAACGTATCAAGTGGCTCACCACAACAGGAAGTGACCTGCCGAAGTAGGTTTTATTTACCATCGAGCTCAGTGCTTTTGGCGCGTACTTATTCCCGAACTTAAATAAATAAACCGAAAAAGTGAAAAATGGAATCAGAGAAAACATTGGAAGACTTCAAGGAAATTCTGAAAAGACGTAAGATAAACAAATTTTCCACGTTCAATGTGCATCAGAAACCAAAAGGATGTTTAGATGTTAAGCGTTCCATAAGTATTGGACTGTATCAAGGCTGTATACTGTTTCGTTTAGTGCACTAGCGGGAAATGTTACATGGTGCAAATTAATTCCCTGTTTGTTGCGTTGGGAAACTGTTTGCGTTTTATAGGGAATTAGATTTGCTTTCTAAGGACGAAGTGAAAAATTTCGTAGCCTGTGGCGAGGAACTGTGCGGAAAACTAAGAGCTGTGATTACCCCTTCCAGTTATGTTTGCAGGTGCAGGAAGAGAGCGAGAGTAACTAGTTTACATACAAGAACCTATCAACCAGAGAGCAGGAACAGCATTAATGATTTATTTTATGATCAGCGTAAAATGTATTCCCGTGTTTCTATAGGATTCGGTTTTCACATAATATAAGCTGAATCCTATAGAATTACAAGAATACTTTTTGGTGCTGAACGTGAATTAAATAATTTGTGCCGTTACTGCTCCATGGTTGACAGGTTCTTGTATCTACCCTTGGCCGCTCAGTAGCTAGCAAACAAAATGCTCCAAAAAAACGGCAAACAATTTTCCAACTCACTCAAACGGGGAATTAACTAGCACCAAGTAAGATTGAATGTCGCCGGAAATGACGGGAAAATACAAGGCACTACACCATCTAATATTCAAACACAGGACAACGATGGTGCCGGCCGCGGTGGCCGAGGGGACTGAGGCGCTCCAGTCACGGTCTGCACGGCCACTACGGTCGGGGGTTCGAATCCCCCCTCGGGCATGGATATTTGTGCCGTCCTTAGTATTAGCTAGTTCATAAGTAGTTTGTAAGTTCTGGGACTGATGACCCCGTAGTTAAGTCCCATAAGCTATAAAAACATTTGAACATTTGACAACGATGGTTTATCAATATCTATGAAACTTACTGGCAGATTAAAATTGTGTGCCAGAACCGGGACTCGAACCTGGGACCTTTGCCTTTCGCGGGCAATCGCACTACTGGCACACAATTTTAATCTGCCAGGAAGTTTCATATCAGCGCACACTCCGCTGCAGAGTGAAGTTTTATTCTGGAAACATCCCTTAGGATGTGGCTAAGCGATGTCTCCACCATATCCTTTCTTCCAGGCTGTGGCTAAGCCATGTCTCCACCATATCCTTTCTTCCAGGGGTGCTAGTCTTGCGTGTTTGCAAGAGAGCTTCTGTGAAGTTTGGAAAGTAGGAGGCGAGGTACTGGCGGAAGTAAAGTTGTGAGGCGGCATCGTGAGTCGTGTCGGGATAGCACTGTCGGTAGTGCGATTGCCCGCGTAAGGTAAAGGTCCCAGGTTCGAGTCCCGGTTCCGGCACACAATTTTAATCTGCCAGAAAGTTTCATATTAGCGCACACTCCACTGCAGAGTGAAGTTTCATTCTATCAATATCTACTTCGCGGAAATGAGCTGAACGTATACAGCTGTATTTGGACGAATTGCTGGCTTCACTTCTTCGCGTGCAGGTTGTCTTCCTGTATTGTACCCTCATTCGTATGAATGCCGACACTTCCATTGAACGATATGCAGCCAACTTCCGGTTTCGATGCGTCACGTGATACATACCCTGCTCAATCCGATATTACTGCCACCTGCTTTCACAGGCAAAGCTGAAAGCAGACACACTGACACGGAGTGCAGAGACGAGAAGCGAGTTTCAGGGGAGGAGAGTGTCTCCCCAAGCGACCTCGGAAATCCCTGCTGCAGTCGTCACGTAGGCTGGTTTACGAGGGGGCGGTCAGCCCAACGTGTCACCGGCGTCCCGCTGTTTATGGCACTCAGGCGGGTTGGGGGGGGGGGGGGGGGAAGAACTCGAGGGAGCGGCGAGCTGGTGGACACAGCAGGTAGCGCGGCCCGAGACTCCCCAGCAAGTCTAGCAGGTAGCGACACAGACAAACAGTTACTCTCTCACCACGTTTACATGGGCTCCCAAAGCCAGATTTCGTAAACCGATTTTCCAAATCTGCGTTTGTTTGGTCAAGTACACGCTCCAAAATCGGTTCTGGAAATTCACTTCTGTAAAGCGGTTTTCCAGTTCCATTGTCGATTTTCAAGCCCATGTTCAGCGCAAGCGTTTTTGATGAGTTCTTGGTTTGTCAGATTGTGTTTTCTGTGTAAGAAGTTTCGGCACATATGGACTGAGTGAGAGATATAAGATGAACATTAAAAAGAGTAAAACGAGGGCAATGGAATGGAATGTCAGAAAATCAAGTGATGCTGAAGGAATTTGATTAGGTACTGAGACAATAAAAGTAGTAGATGAGTTTTGTTATTTGGGTAGCAAGGTAACTTCTGATGTAGGCATTTTTGAAATCTGTTTATTGGCTAATAGTATGAGTCCTTGAGTACCAATACATTCTGTGAAAACCGCACATCAATCGCACTTTCCGTTTCCGTAATATTTGCGGTGCAACTGTCAGGTGATTCACACTGTATATTTACGTTCATATGTATACATAGTGTATCTTTTTCCCCGTAAAACGAAAATATTTCGCAGCTCGTAGCTATTTCGTCTCTTTTGTAGGAGAATACCGGAACATTTTCATTGTGATGAAAATACAAATCAAACAACAGAATAAAGTTAAAGAAGACGTGGAAGCATTTCTGTAATATGAACGTGCTCGACCAGAATACATTAACTTGCGATGTTAGCAGACACCACCACTGTTACTTGTTTCTGCGCATGCGCATTCTGCAGCACACTCGAAAATTTACAATCTATAGATCACTGACGTCACAGGCGCACTCCCGATGTGGTTGGGTGCTGATTTTTACGCAGTCACAAAAGGCGTACGCATTTCGAATTTATGTAAGAACCAGCTTACAAACCCAGCGTTACCCGGGTATTTATTTATTTATTCCAGCCATTTTTCAGGTATATATTTATTTGTATAAAGGCTGTATGTCTGTAAAATCTCTTGCGAATACAATTAGTAGTAAAGTAGTAATAGATTAAAACTTGGTGCGTGATGGGGCGGTTTTCCACGAACGTTACTGTTTATGTGCTTATATCTCATAAACTACCTGTCGTACTGTGTTTCAACTTGGAAGGTACCCTCAATTATATGCGTGTATACTGTCTGTAAAATTTCCTGCGGCTACAATTTGTAGTGTACAAATTATAAATTGTAACGTCATGCCGAATCCCGTAGTTTTAGTCAATAAACAGCGGAAAAGTAGTAAGCGAGAAAGGTTTTTCCTTTCGTTATTTTGCTATGGTTGCAAGCGAGAGGAAGTTTAATAAAAGTTTGAAATTATGTATAAAGTTTGTTGCAAGTGGCTAAGTACTCTGATTCTCGTACAGCGTATTTATAAAGTCTCGCCGCATTATATGGCATTTTTTGCGATTTCTATTGGTAATGACGTAATATCTTTTGAACCATGTGTCGTATGTGATTCTTAACCATGCAGCAATTGTTACCTCGAGGTAAGGAATGTGTGTACCCAATTTGTTTGAAATCGGTCCAGTGGGTTAGGAGGAAATTAGCAGAATTGTCCCTAAATGCAGCAGTTTTTCGCGCATCTCATTGTTTATGACGTCATATCTCGTGAACTGTATATCGTATATGATTCTTACACTTACGGCGACCGTCCTCATGGATTGAAGCTTACGTATACAGAATTTCATAAAGATTGGAACAAAACTGTAGATTTGTATGCAACACGTACAAATATACGGACACTCTGCTTTATATATTAGATTATTATTGTACTTAGATAAGAAGAGAACAAATTGTAATATACTAAATGGAATGGCCCCATTTCACGACCAGCTTTATACGAATAGGCAGCTGGTCTAAATGAAGGTTTCAATAAGAAAAAGAAAAACTTCGAGTAATCGATTTCAGCACGGTCGATCGTGTGAATCGGGCTTAAAGGCTAGTTTACACGACGACACTAGGTTTCATGAAACTGCGCTACTGTCCAGTGCACATGCGCGGCAGACTTTCGCGCAACTCGTTGGCGAAACTAAACAGTTTCGGCTCGTTCCAACTTTGGCGAAACTGATTGCGCGTGTTTTTAGGTTAGGTGATAACCAATACAGAACAAAACACAACATAAAGGGGGGAACGGAAGAAACAATTCGGTTTCTGAACTTGTATGCGATGCATAGGTGTTTGTGCGATTTTAAGCAGCAGCGTGTTAGTGCTCTTGAAGCAATTGTTTGTAAATTAAATATTGATGGGTTGACGATTAGTGAATTGCAGACTAAAATACGTTCAATTCGAAATACCTATAGAAACGAGCTATGGCAATTGTGGATTTGGGATCACGGTACAGGTATTGTAGGGACGATTATCTACTTGACAAGTAACGTAATGCAATTTGTAATTTCAGTTCTGGTAACAATGCTTCACGCATAACAGTATCTTGTTTCTTTATTGCATTACTAACTATGTTTAAAAGGAACGTAAACTGCTCTGGTGACATTTTAAGTTGATTAAAACAGCTTCTAGGGTCTTCAATTACAATTACAATTTCTTTCAGCAAGGTGGCTAAGAAACCGAGCTGACGTCTTTTTTTTAATCCAGTCACATACTCAAACACGTTTTTTATTCTTTTTGTGTTTAGTCTTATGCAGTGACTTCACGCAGAGAAGCAATAGCTCCGCCACAACTCTTACAGTGACCAAAACTTTCATTCTACGGCCACTACGGCACTCACAAAACAACGAAACTAAAGTGTATAGTATTGGCGCCGTGTCTACAGACACACACGAAACCAGTTGCGCGCAATTCATTTCATGAAACGAGTGTCGCAATCTAGTGTCGTCATGTAGACTAGCCTTAACGTGTCCATAGCTGCCAACCTTAAGAAGAGACTGTCAGTAATAATTCGACAGACCTATGAGGAGGAGGGTTTGGGGGTCATATTCGCATCCTTCCAAAAGAATTTTAAAAATTATAAGCCCTATTTAGACCATTAAATGCTACATTTATGACACTATCCGTTCATAAATATATTCCTCCAAAAGAAAGAATTCTAAATGTACAAGATCAGGTTAGGAGGAATAAGCCCAAAAAATTATTTTTGTAAATACCAAGGTGATATACAAACATTCCTGCAATTTTCAAACGCTTGTCTTCAAGGAAAGTTAACAGTTACAGAAGAAAGATATAAGTGTGCAATTCCTTGCATTTATGAAATAATATAAAATCCTTAGCAGGTAACACTATATACCAAATGGTTTGGTTTTTAAAACAACGAATAAACCTACCCATCCCAATTAATGTCACATTTTGCCGAAATATCATAACTCTTATTTATTTCTAGCGGCACAACACTGCTATAAAAACTAAAACAGGCGAAAAAAAGAAAAGGAAAGAAAGAAAAAAACGGTGGAAACTTTTCTCTTCGGAAACTAATTGGCTAACTTATGACGCCTGATAAAACAAGTGGAAGACGGAAGACCAAGTACTAGTTGCGAACGAAGGAATTTACGTGGCTCTTGCCGGGTGGGCGTTCATTTGGTGCTATGGAGGAGAAGAACAGGCGGGGCTTTTTGCAGTGACAATGCTATAGTTAACGTTTCCTACAGCTTTGCTACGTACTCAGGAAGAAAATCATTGCGATCAATAAAATTTTCCCTAGCATTATGATTAGCTAAATATAAACAGTACCTATTCAGATTTTCTTAAACCACCATATTTAAAATGTCTTTATTCCGTATATTTTTACGAACTTCCCGTAACTCCGTAAATAATATGATAGATCCGTAACAATTACGGACAATCCGTAACAGTTGGCAGCTATGCGTGTCGCACGCCAGCAGAGCGAAGAGCGCGCCTGGTCGCCACGGGCGTTGGCGGTGGAGCGAACAGGCGTGACAAGTGGGGACGCGGGGCTCCACTTTGTCCAGTGTGCGCGTCAGGTGTCTCCTGCGGTCCCCGGCTGTGACGCGTCCCGCGCCGGTGTTGGCTGGTGGGGCGACCGCCGCCACACTAGGGATGGGCTAAACCGTGATTTTCCGCTAACAGTGATTTCCGTGATTGCTACTTTTAAATCACCGTGATTCTAAACCGTGATTAATCACGGTTTTGAATCACTGTTTGACGTTTCCACGACATGTATCCCTCCGCGATTTCTACTCCTCCCGCTATTCCGTGATTTCTGCTCTTTCCGCTATTCCGTGATTGAATCGCCGCGATTCCGGCGACTTGTATGATTACCATGGAACTGACAAAAATTGAATTAGATACTTTTGTGATAATGTTTCATCCGCCAGTAACTAATTTATCGTCTCTTTGTTGTTATGAAAGTTATGTTGTGAACCGAGAAAAGTAAATCTCAACAAATCAGTCAATAGTAAGTATAGTTTAAAATAACTGTACAATAAACTTTCTAACCACATCAAGACAATGAAACAATATTAAATATTCTTAGTAAGTGTAAAAATTATTTGCAAGGTAGGTGTTATTTCATTGTCAATGAATATATGCCCTCAATTTTAATAACTTGTTTCTTTAATGTAATACAACTGTATGCCGCACAAATTACATTTCGCATAATCGCTATTAAGAGGGATGAAATGACACCACATCCCGCTCGTCCTCGAGCGCTTCAGCTCGGCAGAAACATACAGTTTTAGACGACGAACGGCGAAATGGACGAGATATGTTTTTCAGTTTTGAACCTCTCCCTGCCGGGCCCTGGCGATTTTCTAGGAAAAACGCACAAGTGTATGCGAACTGGTCACTGTCCATAATCGGCTTTTAGCCGGTATATCCGCTGTTCGCTTATCGGTGATTCGCTGCTATACTCGCTCTTCGCTAATCGGTGACTCGCTGCTATACCCGTTCTTCGCTTATCGGTGATTTGCTGCTATACCCGCTATTTGCTACATTGATATTAGTACAGATTTCGATCCACAGATGGATGGCTCTTTTACCCTTTGCTGCTTCTCTTCCCTCACCTCCTATTCGCTATTCGCTGCTACACCTGCTATTCGCTGCTGCTTTGAGTACTCATATCGGCCACCAGATGGCTCTTTGTAGTTTGTACTGCTGTTCGCTGCCATTCCTACTCGTCGCTACCCAACCGTGACCGTGAGTGAAATCACGGTCAGATTCCAGATCGCCGCGACCGTGAAAACAGTGAATTTTCAATCACCGTGATTTTTCACGAGTACGTGATTTCTTGCCCATCTCTACGCCACAG
Source organism: Locusta migratoria (assembly GCA_026315105.1). NCBI lineage: Eukaryota > Metazoa > Arthropoda > Insecta > Orthoptera > Acrididae > Locusta > Locusta migratoria. Next base: position 46,514,652 of record CM048751.1, on the reverse strand, counting down.
CGCCGACCGCGGCCGGTCTGCTGAGACTAGGGATGGGTCGAAAATCGCGTATCTGTTAAGAGTCACAGTGATTTGGAAGTAGCAGTATTCACAGTCGCAACTTTACGGATTCTGACTGCGATTTCAGTCGCAGTTTAGAAGCGCAGTAGCACTAAAAGTAGCAAGTCGCAACTAAGAGTAGCAAGAAGCAGTTTGCACTCTGCCATCTGTTGGTCGAAGTTTGTACTAATATCTTTGCATTGGGCAGGCTATAGAGTCTAACTGCGATTTCAGTGACAAATCGCGTTTAAGAGTCGCAAGTAGCAACTAAGAGGCGCAGTTTAGACTTTGCCGGCTGCCATCTGTTGGCCGAAATTGGTACTTCTAGCTTCCCGCTGTCTGCGTCGTGTATGTGTGGCTTTTTGTGTATGTGTTGGTCGAACGCCATCGGCTCAAACCAGCGAGCTCGAACGTCCTCACTGGTCCAAACTGCGATTTCAGTGAAAAGTCGCGATTAAGAGTCGCAAGTAGCAATTGAGAATAGCATTTAATATTCCGCCTTATGCTACTTGTTGACCAACTGTCGTACTTTCACTCGTGTGTTGTTTAGGGATATTGTCGAATTAATGAGCAAGAAGATAATTTTCTTTGTGAAAATGTTTACACTTAGGGGCACTATTTTACCTGGCGGCAGCATTTACATGTTGTGAAGCAAAGCCTGGCATCTATGTTTTTAGGTTATAGTTGGTAAAGATAACAAATGTGAATGCCAAATAAATATTGTCTTACGGACTTGATCCCTGTTTAAAATAATTTTTCGTCATAGAACCTACAACTATTATGGGAATTCAGAATACGTATGTTGCATTGCAAATCTGGTTTCGACAAATATTTTTGCTTGCGTTATACATCGTACATAAAATAAAAATTCCAAGGGGGTGGTATCAAGTGGTCAACTAAGTACAGGTAATTTTACGAAATGTTTAACAGTAGGCCAACTCCATTTTCAATGTGGACTGTGTTAAGTACTGCTATATAGGAGTAAACTTGTATCTTCGAGGATTCTATAAAAATATTACACTTGAAAATACACAAGTTTTTCGCGTAATGGAAAGTTTTATTTTATCAGATTTGTTTTAGGTTTAGGAATGTTGTTTTCCGTCTTTTTCTTTTTCGTACATTCCGGCCTGTGATGACATGAGTGAAAGCAGATGGGTGGTATCGGATCCTTCAGTATTATTAAAACTTTTGTTTACTGTAGTGGTGGCATAGTGTGCTTATGTTGGCAACGACCGATGAATGATCCTAGAAATCTAAATCATACAGAATGATTGAAATAATATTTTGTTTATCATAAAATAAATAATTAATGTTATTCTTAATCTGTGGTTGTAAGACTTCTTGTGTGTAACCCTGTACAGTCAGTAAGTTAAAAATTCTTATAAAATGAAGCTTTAGTTGCCAACATGAGCACACTAGGTCGGCACGTCGATTAGTAAAATATAACGCAAGCTCTTATCTATAGTTATTTGGCAGAATATGTAGTGATACCGAAAGGTTTTAAAGAGAAAATGGAATTTTCAGAAGTCACTCATGTTGTATTTCACATTTACGTATCTCTTTCAAATTGGTAAGTGACTTATATCACACAATGTTAAAAAAAATCTATTCATTCATTCTACAGGCAAGAACATAGCACTTTCGTTGCACTGTTATAGTTGCTGTGTGCCTAATCTACCAAATGTTTCTGTTAAGGTAGACTATAGGCCTACTTGCCGATTTCGGTTACACATTACTTGCGAATAACCTCACATTACACACCAATCACTGAAATAGCTTTTATAAGACTAATTGACATTTGTCGATGTGTAAATAATCTCAACATTACACGTAAACTGAGCATCAATATTCTTATATATATATATATATATATATATATATATATATATATATATATATATATGATCTGTTATGGAATGATATATATATTGCATTTGCCACACACATCGCATAAGTCACGGAAGTAGCAGAAATCGCAGAAGTAGCATTCAGAGTCACCGAAATCGCAGTTTGGGGGCGGAGGGATACATGTCGAGGATTTGTACAGTGAGATTGTAAACAGTGACAAATCGCAACTAAGAATCACAGATATATAAAAGTAGCAGTCACAGAAATCACTGATATCGAAAAATCGCAGTTTAGCCCATCCCTAGCTGAGACTGACAGGATTGGGGAGGGGGGCGGCAAGCTGAAACAACCAACCCCCCTGCCCCTCTCAACCACAGGCCTGTCAGACGCTCCGCCGCCGCCTTTGAGCCACGCGACCCGCGCGCCACTTCACCTCGCCTCGCCACCGCTGTCAGGTGGCAGGAATATCGGACTGAGCAGGGTAGCAACGTATCACGAGACTCACCACAACCGGAAGCGACCTACCGAAATAGGATTTATTTACCACTGATGTAAGTGCTTTTGGCGCGCACTTGTTGTCGAGCTTAAATAAATAAACCGGAAAAGTGAAAAATGGATTAAGAGAAAACATTGGAAGACTTAAAAGGAAATTCTGGAAATACGTAAGATTAACAAATTTTCCAAGTTCAATGTGCGTCATAAACTAAAAGGATGTTTACATGTTTAGCGTTCCGTAAGTATTGGACCATATCAAAGCTGTATACTGTTTCGTTTAGTGCACTAATGGGAAATGTTCAAAATGTTCAAATGTTTGTTAAGCTTATGGGACTTAACTACGGGGTCATCAGTCCCTAAACTTACGAACTACTTATGAACTACTTACGAACTAGGACGGCACAAATATCCATGCCCGGGGGGGGGGGGGATTCGAACCCCCGACCGTAGTGGCCGTGCAGACCGTGACTGCAGCGCCTCAGTCCCCTCGGCCACCGCGGCCGGCGGAAATGTTACATAGTGCGAATTAATTACCTGTTTGTTGCGTTGCGAAATTGTTTGCTGTTTTGTAGGGAATTCGATTAGCTTTCTAAGCACGAAATGACAACTTTCATGGCCTGTGGTGAGGGACTGTGCGGAAAACTAAGAGCTATGATTAGCCCTTCCAGTTAAGATTCCAGGTGCAGGAAGAGAGCGAGAGTAACTAATTTACTTCTTGGTCAAGGTTACACACAAGAAGCTGTCAACCATAGAGCAGGAACAGCATTAATTATTTACTTCATGGTCAGCGCAAAAATGTGTTCCCGTGTTGCTATAGGATTCGGTTTTCAAATAATATTAGCTGAATCCTATAGAATTCGAAGGAATACTTTTTGGTGCTGAACATGAAGTAAATAATTTGTGCGGTTACTGCTGAATGGTCGACAGGTTCTTTTATGTACCCGTAACCGATCAGTAGCTAGCAAACAGAATTCTGCACAAAACCGCAAACAATTTTCCAACTCACTCAAACAGGGAATTAACTCGCACCAAGCAAGAGTGCATGTAACCGAAAATGACGGGAAAATACAAGGCACTACACCGCCTCATATTCAAACACAGAACAAAGATAGTCTATCAATATCTATTTCGTGAAAATGAGCTGAACATACACAGCTATACTTAGACGAAGTGCTGGCTTCACTTTTCCGCGTGCAGGTTGCCTCTCTGTATTGTACCCTCCTTATGAAACGCCGACGCTTCATATGCAGCTAACTTCCGATTTCGGTGTGTCACGTGATACATTGGTATTCTGCCACCCCGCTGTCAAAGGCCGCGCCACACACCAGCGTGACGTCACAAGGTGCCCGCGACTAACACTCCTATATACCCGATCTGAACTGTCCGCCATTTTTTCCCCAAGCTGTACAGGAGTTAAGGCCGATTCAAACCACGGCCACACTTTGTCGCGTTACGTAGCGTGACAGATTTTTCAAAAGATCTGTTTCCATAGTCAATGGGGCAATTCACGCCCCCTCGCAGACCTCACAGACGCCACAGACGTCCACAGACTATGCGGGATCGCTCCGAGAGCGACCTTTTCAAAACGTCTGTCGACGTCTGTGGTTCGCGCATGCGCACTGGCCCGCTACCCCGAGGCACACATGACCACACCTGTCGCGCGGTTTCATGCTGTAACTCTTTACAAGAAGCTAAGTGTTCACCCACAAGTGAAACGTCAACCACGACCTACAACAAATGATGATGCCCAAGTAAGTGTTTTAGCTGCAGTTGCGGCTAATCCGCACCTCTGTAGCAGACAAATTGAGCGAGAATCGGGAATCTCGAAAACGTCGGTGTTGAGGATTCTACATCAACATAAATTTCACCCGCACCATATTTCTATGCACCAGGATTTGCATGGCGAAGACTTTGAACGTCGTGTACAGTTTTGCCAATGGGCACAAAATAAATTACGGGACGATAACAGATTTGTTTCAAGCGTTCTGTTTAGTGACGAACCGTCAATCACAAACAAAGGTAACGTAAACCGCCATAATATGCACTATTGGGCAACGGAAAATCCACGATGTCTGCGACAAGTGAAACATCAGTTACCTTGGCGGGTTAATGTATGGAGCGGCATTATGGGACGAAGGATAATTGGCCCCTATTTTATCGATGGCAATCTAAATGGTGCAATGATTGCTGATTTGTTACCTAGTGTGTACGAATTTTACTGCATGGCAGAATGGCGATGTACTTTCAACATGATGGATGCCCGGCACATGGCTCGCGTGCAGTTGAAGCGGTCTTATATGGAATATTTAATGACAGGTGGATTGGTCGCAGAAGCACCATACCATGGCCTGCATGTTCATCGGATCTTACATCCTCGGATATCTTTCTGTGGGGAAAATTGAAGGATATTTGTTATCGTGATTCACCGACAACGCCCGAAAACATGCGTCAGCGCATTGTCAGTGCATGTGAGAACATTCCTGAAGGCGAACTACCCGCTGTTGAGTCATTTCCTTACGCGTATGACACAATTCATTGAAGTTGGACATCATTCTGAGCATTTATTGAAGTCATGAGGTAATTACAGGTAATGGCGCAGTAACAACATGCGTTTCATAATGTATGATAATTTCACAAAAGTACATGTATCGCATTGGAACAAGCGAAATAAAGTTCAAACGTACCTACGTTCAGTGTTTTAATTTAAAAACCTACTTGTTACCCATTCTTCGTCTAAAATTGTGAACACTATGTTTGTGAAATTACATCGCCATCTGTCTCAAAGCGACAGAAGTTTTCCAAATAAAACAGTCATATTTATTTACGTACTGGACGAATATGTAATAAAAATGGGGGTACCTACTTTTAAAAAAATTCAGTTGATATCCGTTTGACCTATGACAGCGCCATCTAGCGGGCCAAACATAGCGCCATCCGTTTTCCCCCTTCAAGCTAGGAAAGTTTTGTTCTTTGTAGTTTTTTCGTTTGATGCTTATTTCGTGAGATATTTGGTGCAGTCAATATATATATATATATATATATATATATATATATATATATATATATATATATATATATATATATATATATATATGTGTGTGTGTGTGTGTGTGTGTGTGTGTGTGTGTGTGTGTGAGTGTGTTTGTGTTTGTCTGTATGCCCTCTATGGGTTCATAAACCATTCATTCGATTGCAATGAAACTTTGGTGTATTGTTCACCGTACGCCCAGGAAGGTTCCAGACGCAAAAACAAAAGAGCACGACACATAGCTCAGGAGATATGACGTCATAAATAATGAGAGGCCACCACGTGAGGATACCCAGATTTATGCGTCAATTATTGGAAAATGGGAGTAGTTAGGGACCTGAAACAGAGTTTGCATGCCATTTCGGACGTTTATGAAGCATTTTGAACTGATATCCTCCCCCACGAAAACCAGTCTACCGCTCACAACAGTTTCGCTGAAGATGCCGTAAAACTGTCGTATCAGGCATGACCTTGTATCAAATAAAGTTAGCATTACACATTTGCATGTTACTATTTATTTTTGTCTCAAATCTCCCTTTATTCACTTGCATTCAAAATTAAGCAATCTGTTTCCTTAGTGTCTATTTATATAAAAACCAAATGACACTCACTCATCGACTCGAAAACTACTTTACCTATGAAGCTGAAATTTGGCAGGAATGTAGTTGATAGGTAGAAAACGTCAGCTAAGAAAATATTTCATGATAGGTACATGGCGGAGTATACTTCTCCTACAGACTCACGAAATCTACAGTTTCATTCCGATCTTCACGAAATTTTGCACGCTTAACCTTCAAAACAAGAGGAAAGTCACCGTCAACCTTAAGTTTCATACTGTGCATGGGGTGGGTACTTTGCAAAATAAAAATGGATCCCTAAATACCTTGGTCGCGCCGTAACTTGAGAACGGTTCGACCGACTTGACAGATGCTTTCTTTGTTGTTTTCTTTATTCTCAGAACCAGGGTTATATGAAATAAAACTGGAATATTTGAGAACAACAAAGTGCGTTTTTCAATGTGACCCTTCGTTTCTATTGCATAGAAATCTATAGTTTTTTTCCGATATTGATGAAATTTTGCACACTCTACCTTAAAAACAAGAGGCATGTCACTGCCTGCATAAAATTTCGTTCGGTGGAGGGTACTTAACTTACGGAATTCTACAAAATGCATAGTTTTGCTCCAATCTTTAATCATTTTGCACACATGACATGACCTTTAAACCAAGAGGAAGATTACTGTGTACATAAATGTTTGTATGGTTCATGACAGAGGGTTTATTGCAGGAAACTTTACCGAGAGAGGGAAATGTTGAAAACAACAAAAAGATGGGAGACAAAGAGGTGGATGCAGAGAGAGGCGGGAAGGGAAAGTGGACTACGAGAGTGTGGGATGAATAAACACCCGGGCAACGCCGGGTTTATATGGTGGACGGAAATGAGCATTGGCAGCTGCGGGAATTTATTTATTTACCGTTGTTGTGGACCAGCTGCCTTTGGGTATATAGCTGGTCGTGATTACAAAAACTGTGATACATTTATGCGACTGTGATACATTATTTTCTTTATACATTTACAGTAATTAGATAAAAAATACAAAGAAAAAACGTCCAAACTTATCATAAGGAAAATGGAAAGGCAACTTAAAAACATCAACTATTTTTGGAAGGGAATAATAGAAGATAGGACAGATTGGTTTAAGTGGTAGTCTGAAGAATAAGAGAGGAAAGTCTAGGGATGGAAGCCTCGGAATTTACTTCAAGCCCTGTCATCCTGGAGTTTTCTCATTTGGAGACTCCTATGATGAGCTATATCTGCAAGTTACATTTCGCATGTGCTTATATCGTCCTCTGTGTCGGGGGCTGTCATCTGTGGTGTAATTTGCACTGTTTGCGCTTTCAGTGTCAGATTCATTATAAGTGTCTTGTCTTCTGTTGTGGGCGTTTCGTGTTGCATTATGTCTTACGTTTTGTGTGTACTCGTCTTTCTTTCGTAGTGAGACTTCGTCCATCAGCCTGTTCATTATGTCCCATCCGTTCTTATCTCGTATTAGTTCGTTTAGGTCTTCAGTCGTGTCAAGCATAGTGTGAGTGTGTGTTTTGTAGAGCTGACAGTGTATGACAGTGTGTTCTGGGGTCCCAATTTCTCCACACGTACAGCATGGATTGTCACTGAGAGCCACACGTGTGAGGTGTGTGGGGAAGGGGCCGTGTCCCGTTAGGAAGTGGCTGAATCCCGGCTGGGATTGATATGACCCATTCGAAGACGTTCCCTTATATAGTTTTCAAAGTGACAAGCCAAGCTCGCAAACTAACAATTTATTAAGTGACGACCAGTTTCGGTGCACTGTGTCACCATCATCTGGTCATATATATTTTATAATCTGGTCATCTTGTTAAAAAATTGGGTATAAAATAAGTTCAACATTGCACTTAGTCATTATATAAAAATACGTAAGTTAAAAACATGACAGCTTTGTTTTTAACTTATGTATTTTTTTATATAGTGACTAAGTGCAATGTTGCAGTTGTTATTTTATACCCAATTTTTTTAACAAGATGGCCAGATTATAACATATACAGGGTGACCACTAAGTGTGTTTGCATCTGTAACTTATAAAATAAAAGGTGACGGGAAATTTTAATGCGGTTGGTCAACACAAGAAAAGTTACACTTTCTGCGGAGCTATGAACATAGTTTATTGTATCACTTTCCAAAGTGTTACAGCACAAAGATATAATTTTTTAAATGGAACAATAGTTTTTTCTATCGTGCATTGGATTCGTTTAAACCAGCTGCGTCCAAATCAATTTAAACTACATTCAAAAATGTTCAAATGTTTGTAAATCTATCGGACCAAAGTGCGTGGTCATCAGTCCGTAGCTTACAAACTACTTAAACCTAGGTAAACTAACCTAAGGACAAGCACACACACCCATGCCCCAGGGAGGACTCGAACCTCCACGGCGAGCAACCGCGCGCTCCTCAGCGAGACGCTTTAGACCGCTCGGCTACTCCACCGCGGCTAAACTACATTCCTATCACAGTTAGTTTGGGAGCTACAACCCTTCAAATTTCCAGGGGCGGAGGCTGCGATAGCGTAACTGACTGGCCGAGTGGGTATCCCCTGGAACACGGCCCACTGTCTCATGACCAACAGCCAGTCAGCTACGCTGTCGTAGCCTCCACCCCGTAAACTTTGAAGGGTTGTAGCTCCCAAACTAACAGTGATAGGAATGTAGTTTTAATTGATTTGGACGCAGCTGGTTTAAACGAATGCAATATACGATAGAAAAAAACTATTGTTCCATTTAAAAAAATATATCTTTGTGGTGTAACTCTGTGGAAAATGATACATTAAACTATGTTCATAGCTCCACAGAAAGTGTAACATTTTTTGTGTTGATCTACCGCATTAAAATTTCCCGTCACCTATTATTTTAGAAGTTACAGAATCAAACACACTTAGTGAAACGCCCTGTATATATTTTATAATGTGGTCATCTTTATAAAAAAATTGGGTATAAAATAACAAGTGCAACATTGCACTTAGTCACTATATAAAAAATTCATAAGTTAAAAACGTGACAGCTTTGGTTTTAACTTATTTATTTTTTATATAGTGACTAAGTGCAATGTTGCACTTGTTATTTTATACCCAATTTTTTTTATAAAGATGACCAGATTATAAAATAAATATATATGACCAGATGATGGTGACACCGTGCACCGAAACCGGTCGTCAGTTAATAAATTGTTAGTTTGCGATCTTGGCTTGTCATTTTGGAAACTATAAAACGATTAGATCGCCTCCAGATCAGACTATGTCAGGTAATCTTAACCTTCCCTTAAGCAGCAAGCAGTCAATAATCCGAAGATTGGTTTGAACACCACAGTGCTTTACTAAGCATGGTCCTGTTTGGAGGTGGTATGCCGTTGCCTTCCTCCGACCTTCGAATTGACTTACCCAGCCAGTTATAGGGGGACCTACAGTTTAACGTGGGTTCCGAACCACGGTGCTACTCGATATTTTTCACATGAGCAATACTGCCAGAGGTGAAAGAAGTGGAAAGTGACAGATAAAAATCCTAGAACCTGGCGGGGATCGAACCCGCGACGTTCGCCTTATATTCGGGAAAAAGTCATAGATACGTCTTCCTTTCTCGCGTTTATCCCATTCCCTTTGCCATGATTTCAGTCTTCATATAATTAGTTGGATCCGTTCTGTTATCTCTTGTCCAACAAGCTCGTGGACCTTGTCGTATTTCCCCGCCTTCAGCCAGTACATAGCAGCGGAAAGCAGGAAGACCAGCCCGCTCCATCAGTTGGGGGGTGCCAAGTGGCTGTTGACCGCCTGGCAGCCCACTTAAGTCGTCTCTGCTGGCGGCCTGCCTGTCTCTCTGTGCCGGGGTCCGGCGTTCGACCACCGCAGACTCCGCCACCGCCGCCGCTGCGGCCGTCATTAGCGGCGCAGGCTGATTGCAGCGCCACGGCGGCCGGCAATCTAATTACCGCCTGATTCAATAACCGCCCCCACTACCACCCCCAGCTGGCCATCTGCCACCGCTGTCGCAATCCTCCACCACCTGCACCCGTCTGGCTGGCACCGCTCCAGTACTGCTCCATTCACAGACTTTCCATGTTTCTAGGATAAAGAAAAAACATCTGCATTTGTTTTTACACTGAAGTACGTTCATAAATGTCAAATATGCCTTAGTCATTATTAAGTGTTCCATAAAACAAAACAAAGGCTGCCTTTCAGCAATAGCAATTCCTACAGGCAAGAACACCAAAGAAACAAAATTCAGTAACTATGGGCTTATTAAAAAATTAATATGGTTCCACCCTTCAGGATCATCTCCAGTGTATAAAACAAGATAAGGAACTAAATAAGTACTAACTGACATTTTGACGTGCAGTTACTATTCTGTTGTGATTTTCATACTACTCTTCCAACTATTTGTAGTGCGCAATGGACAAATGTAACTTTCTAATGTACCCGTTGCTCCTGCAAGGAAGACGTCAACAGCATGGCACGCACTTACAAAATCCCACTCACGTGTTCTACGGCTCACTTTAGATTTGTAGCTTTATAATTTTTTGCAAACATTTCGGACAACAATAATAATGTAAATAATAAAAAATTATAGTGATATGATTACGACATATCTATGCACGCAACATGTAACTCTTTTAGGAAAAAAGGAGAAAAAAAAAATTTTTTTCTAGCGGGTACCGACCCACTGGCCGTGCGCTTTACAATCCAACGTGCTCCACACTACACCAAGGCTGACAGTTACGAAATTGGTCCTTGATGCTAATATGGCATTTGTAGACACTAGATTATCGTTTATCGTACGAAGGACGACGTATTTTTGTTAATTCTTCAGTGCGCAATTGCTTTGAAATGACAACGTGTAAGTTACAACAATAAAATCATCGAATGCGCAACGCAAGATGGCGTATGCCAGAGACAGTTCTGGGCGAGGAATGTCACGTGACATCTGCGAACGGCTGATTTTCGTTAATTTAATGGAGGGTGTCAAAACTCCGATATTTTTGCAAATATCTCTCAAACGATACGAGATATGAAAAAAAAAAAAAAAAAATATGGGAACAAAGTTGCACAGAATTTTCCCCTCTACAAAATCGTTTATTCAATTTTCGTGTCAGATGAACGGTTTATTTACAATTGAAATTACATTACAAGCGGCTTTTTTTGGTAGTATTAACGCATTTCTTGTCCGAAATATTTCAAAAAGCGAGGTTCAGGTCTCTGGTAGCCAACAATTATGTCTTTAAAATTTGGTGCTGGTCCGTTGAACGGTTCGACCTAAAAAATGGGAACACGTTACAGCCAGATAGACATCGTCAAACCGCCGTTATTTTTGCAAATATCTCTGCAACGATGCAAGATATGAAAAAAAAAAAAAAAAAAAAAAAAAAAAAAAAAAAAAAAAAAAAAAAAACATAATAGAGCGAAGTCGTAGAGAATTTTCCCCTACACCAGTTAGGTTATTCAATTTCCGTTTCAGATGAACGGTTCGTTTGCAATTACAATTACATTACAAACGCCTTTCTTTGGTATTACTGCCGTATTTTTGGTCCAAAAAATTTGAAAAAGGGAGGTTCTGCTCTCTGGCGGAGTACAATTATCTGTGCAAAATTTGGTGCTGATCGGTTGAACGGTTCGTCTTAAAAACAGGAAACACGTTACGGACAGACAGACAGCCATCCCAAAATCGCTTTTTTTTTTTTTTTTTTTTTTTTTTTTTTTTTTTTTTTTTTTTTTTGCAAATATCTTTGAAACGCTACGAGATATGAAAAAAACACAAGAGAGTGAAGTTATAGAGAAATTTCTCCACTACAAAATAGATTATTCAATTTTCGTGCCGTTATTTTCATTTAAATTTTGAGCTATCAAAAGACGAACGTTAAGGCCCACTTTTAGTGTTTACTACCGTAACCTAAAGTGGGCCAACATTTGCATTTGTTCTTACACTCATGTTGGTGCATAAATGTCAAATACCTATATTTTTTTATTTATTTATGTTTTTTAATGTCTTGGTCGCCACCACGATGGTGGTTTATATTTTAGGTAGTCATCTCCAATAAGGTGTATTTTAATTACCATCGTTTTACAAAAAAATTTAGCTGATGATAATGTATCGAAACGCATGATAAAATAAAATGATAAAATAAAAAATAGTGAAGCAACAGTGAAGATTCCTACATCCCTAAATAAATGTCTGCAGAGTTCTCTTGCGTGGGCTCCAGCAATTTGTCTGATTACACGCTTTTGTGCAGTGAATACTTTTTTACTCAATGTTGATTGCCCTAGAAGTATGATCCCGTATGAAAGCAGTGAATGAGAATAGGCATAGTATACTAATTTACTGACATGTATATTAACAAATTTTGTAATGACCCTGATAGCATAAGTAGCTGAACTCAAACATTTCAGGAGATCTTCAATAAGTATCTTCCAATTCAAACCCTCGTCCACTATACTCAGGAAGCGGCTACACGGGTAGCGGGGGCTGTGTGGGGTGGTCTGGGCTGTTTTTTTAGGTTAGAGGGCCTCGGGAATACACAAAATAGGTTTCAGTCTCAAAGGGGGCAGGTCAGACACAGGAAGAAAGCAGATCTAGAAACCATTGGTATAACAATTGTAAATTGTCGTAGCTGTATTGGGAAAGTTCCAGAGCTCCAAGCGCTGATAGAAAGTACTGAGGCACATATCGTTATAGGTTCTGAAAGCTGGCTGACGCCTGAGATAAGTTCGGCCGAAATTTTTTCAAAGGGCCAAATGGTTTTTAGAAAGGATAGAATAAATAAAAAAGGGGGTGGTGTGTTTATTGCTGTTACAAACGGTTTATCCTGCAGCGAAATTGAGACAGATACTTCCTGTGAGTTGGTCTGGGTAGAGATTATACCCGACAACCGGAATAAATTAATAATTGGATCTTTTTATCGGCACCCTGACTCAGACGATGCGGTTGCCGAAATGTTCAAAGAAAGTTTGAATCACATTTCAAATAGGTATTTGAAGCATACTGTTATAATCGGTGGCGACTTTAATTTACCCTCGATATGTTGGCATAATTACGTATTCAAAACCGGCGGCAAATATAAAACATCGTCCGAATTAGTTCTGAATGCTTTTTCTGAAAACTACTTCGAACATTTAGTTCATGAACCCACTAGAATAGTACGTGGTTGCGAAAATACTCTTGATCTCCTAGCAACAAATAATCCCGAGATAGTAAAGAGCATCAAAACAGATACAGGGATTAGCGAACATCGAGTTGTTGTAGCGAGACTAAATGTCGAAATTCCCAAATGCACAAAAAATAAACGAAAAATATATCTATTCAATAAAGCAGATAAAAATACGCTTCACGCTTTCCTGAGTGATAATCTACAGTCTTTCAAAACTAAAAATGCGAGTGTAGATCAGTTGTGGCTTACTTTCAAATACATAATATCAGTAGCAATCGAGACATTTATACCAAATAAATTAATAAAAGAGGGGGCCGACCCCCCGTGGTACACAAAACAGGTCAGTCAGATCACTGTTGCAGAAACAAAGAAAAACGCATGCAAAATTAAAAGACACAGAATCCGCAAGACTGGAAATCTTTTACTGAAACACGCGACCTAGAGCGGACATCAATGCGAGAAGCCTACAGTAGTTACCACAACGAAATCCTATCTCGTAATCTTGCAGAAAATCCAAAGAAATTCTGGTCATATGTGAAGTACACTAGCGGCAAAACACAATCAATACCTTCACTACGCGATAGCAATGGTAATAGTACCGACGACAGTACTGCTAAGGCAGAATTACTAAACACAGCTTTCCGAAATTCGTTCACCAAAGAAGACGAAGTGAACACTCGAGTATTCAATCCAAGAACAGATGCCAGCATGCGAAACTTAGAAGTACATGTTCCTGGAGTAGTAAAAGAACTTAAGTCACTAAACAAAAACAAATCTTCCGGGCCAGATTGTATACCAACTAGATTCCTCTCAGAGTATGCTGATGCAATTGCTCCGTACTTAGCTATAATTTACAACCGATCACTCAGCGAAAGATCTGTACCCAAAGACTGGAAAGTTGCCCAAGTTACTCCAATATTCAAGAAAGGCAATAGGAGTGATCCGCAAAATTACAGGCCTATCTCATTGAACTCGATTTGCAGTAGGATTTTGGAACATATACTTTGTTCGAATATTATGAACTACCTCGAAGAGAACGACCTATTAACCAATAGTCAACACGGATTAAGAAAGTATCGCTCTTGCGAAACACAGCTTGCCCTTTATTCACGTGAAGTATTAAGTGCCATCAACAAGGGATCTCAAATCGATTCCATATTTCTGGATTCCGGAAGGCTTTTGATACTGTACCGCACAAGCGGCTTCTTATGAAATTGCGTACATATGAAATATCTTTCCAACTGTGCGATTGAATTCACGATTTCCTATAAGAAAGGACGCAGTTCGTTGTAATTGACGGTAAGTCATCGAGTAAAACAGAAGTGATATCTGGCGTTCAACAGGGAAGCGTTATAGGTCCCCTACTCTTCCTCGTGTTTATAAACGATTTAGGAGACAATCTGAATAGCTCCCTTAGACTGTTCGCGGATGATGCTGTCGTTTATCGGTTTGTGAAGTCAACAGAGGATCAAAAGCAACTGCAAAGCGATTTAGACAAAATTTCTACTTGTGCGAAAATTGGCAATTGACACTAAATAAAGAAAAGTGTGAAGTAATACACATGACCACTAAAAGAAATCCACTGAACTTCAATTACGCGTTAAATCAGTCAAACCTTAAGGTCGTAAATTCTGCCAAATACCTAGGAGCTACAATTACGAAAAACTTTGACTGGAGAGAACACATAGAAAATATTGTGGGGAAGGCGAATCAAAGGTTACGTTTCATTGGCAGACCGCTTCGAAGATGCACCAGCTCCACCAAAGAGACTGCCTACATCACACTTGTGCGTCCTCTCCTGGAGTATTGTTGCCCCTTGTGGGACCCTCACCAGGTGGGACTGACGGAAGATATTGAGAAGGTTCAGAGAAGGGCAGCTCGTTTTGTTTTAACACGTTACGGGGGGGGGGGGGGGAGCGTCACGGAAATGTTGCACGAATTGGGGTGGAAATCATTAAAAGAAAGACGTTATTCATTGCGGCGCGATCTGTTTTCGAAGTTTCAATCACCGACTTTTAGTTCTGAATGTGAAAATATTATGCTAGCACCCACTTACATAGGGAGACATGACCATCCCAATAAAATAAGAGAAATCAGATCGAAAACGGAACGATTTAGGTGTTCCTTCTTCCCGCGCGCTATTAGAGAAAAGTGGTTAATGAACCCTCTGCCAGGCACTTAAATGTGATTTGCAGAGTATCTATGTAGATGTAGATGAAAACACCTAAAAATTTAGAATATTCTACTTTAGCTACAGATTTCTATTCAAAGTGTATATTTATTAATGCCATTTAATGTATGAAACTCTATATACTGGGTTTTGTCAAAGTTTAATGAGAATCCTTTTGTAGAGAACCACTTAATAACTTGCTGAAAGATATCACTTACAATTTCAGCACTTAATTCCGGTTCGTCAGGTGTGATAGCTATACTTGTATCATCAGCAAAAAGTACTAGCTTAGCATCTTCGTTAATGTAGAGTGACAAGTCATTAACATATATTAAGAAGAGCAAAGGACCCAAGAACGAACCTTGTGGGACCCATTTTTTCATAACTCCCCAGTTAGAGGAATTAATTGTTCCATCTATATCATGTGAACTGCTTATTTCAACTTTCTGCACTCTTCCAGTTAAGTATGATTTATCTGTGCACTGTACCACTCATACCACAATACTTAAGCTTACCTAGAAGAATCCCATGATTTACACGATCAAAAGCCTTTGAGAGATCACAAAAACTTCCAACTGGTGATGTCCGGTTATTCAAAGCATTTAATATTTCATCAGTCAAGGTATATATAGCAGACGCCACATGTATATATGAAACATTTTTTTTTTTTTCAATTTATTGAAGACAAGAGCCAAGATCGCATTTTATTTTTTTATTAAGATCATCGGTTTCGGCAGGTTAACTGCCATCTTTGGATCTTAGATTTCATTCTTTAGAAGATGAAGTCTAAGATCCGAATATGGCTGTTAAACTGACGACATCGGTAATCTTAATAAAAAATAAAAACGATCTTGCCTGCTGTCTTCAATGAATTGCTTAAAAGATCGCCCCCAAACATGACGAACCTTTATGATATTTCTTTTCATCGAGGAGTATATTCGATATCCAACAAGTCGGGTTGTAAAGAACTGACGTAGACCCAGTCTCTTCGTTTTCTTTTCTTTTTTTTCCCTTATGGAAAAAAAAGAAAGAAACAAAAGAGTGGAAACAGGGACAAGAGGAGCGCGAATAACGCCCTCAGGGAGAGCAGACGTGGAGAGAGGTGTTGGACAGTGTTCGCGCAGTAGACGGAGCAGCGCAGCGGTCCTAATGGACAATTTGGCGGTGAGGTGAGGGAAGGGGTGGCGTGGAGTTTCAGCGGCTCTTTCCGGCCGCTTAGCACAATGGCGCCCTCGGGAAATGGCGCGAAATCCATTTAGGGGCCTCGCCGCACCGCTTAGGCCCTTATTACACGCAGGCGTGTTGGTGGGCAGAGAGCAGTGGCAGCCGAGCGGTCATCAGGTGTGGAGGCGCGGGACAGCCATCATGGGCGACGGCTCCACTGAGGAGACCGCTGACCTCAACAGTCGACTTGCCGGATATTGGCCCCGACGATCTGGCCGAAGCGAAAGTCACAGAACTGCTTAAATAAGTCCAGGTGCCTAACAGCCTCGTGAACAGAGTCCTGCTGCAGTCAGATGCCAACATGTCTCAGGTTGTGGAGACGATATTACTGAATCCAACTTCTGCACTGCTGCCAAGTCGGATACACAACGATGATTCGAACTTAAAAACTTAAATAGTGACAACTATTTTTTCTTTTTTTCTTGCAAAAAGATGTTTCCGTGCAAGTGTGTTCAGCAAGTCCGCCTAAGGTGCCGCGAGGGTTTGAGTGGGGAGGTATCAGGACCGGGGTCCTACAAGGTTCGGTCTTGGGTCCTTTGTTATTCCTAATACATACTCATGACTTGCCATTCTACATTCACTAAGATGCTAAGCTAATTCGCTTTGCTGGCGATATAAGTATAGCTACTAAGCGTGACAAACAGAAAATTCAAAATTCAAATGTTTGGTAAGCTTATGGGACTTAACTACGGGGTCATCAGTCCCTAAACTTACAAACTACTTATCAACTACCTTATACTAAGGACGGCACAAATACCCATGCCCGAGGGGGGATTCGAACCCCCGACCGTAGTGGCCGTGCAGACCGTGACTGGAGCGCCTCAGTCTCCTCGGCCACCGCGGCCAGCGACAAACAGAATTTAAGTGATGAGACTGTAAGTGGTATCTTTCAGGAAATTATTAAGTGGTTCTCTACAAATAGACAGTCATTGAACTTTGATAAAACCCAGTATATATATTCATCCAGTAAATGGCGTGACACCATTAATAAACATAGACTTTGAACAGAAATCTGGCAAAGGTAAAATATTCAAAATTTTTAGGTGTTCGTATTGATAGGGATTGAATCGGAGGAAACACATTGAAGATCTGCTGAAACGTTTGAGTTCAGCTACGTGTGCTATCAGACGTATGCTATCAGGATCATTACAAAGTTTTGTGATATATATCTCAGTAAATTAGCTTACTATGCCAATTCTCTTTCACTGCTTCTATACGGAATTATATTCTGGGGCATTTGAGTACAAAATTATGCATTTCATAAAAGCGTGGAATCATAATAATTTCTGGAGGCCACCGAAGATCATTCTACAGACATTTATTTAAGGATCTGGGGAACTTCATTGTAGCTTCACAATATATCTAGTCATTTATGAAATTTGTTATTAACAAACCGACCTAATTCAAAAGTAATAGCAGGGTGCACAGCTGGAACACTAGGAAAAAAGATGATGATATTAACTAATCAAGGTTAAATCTAACTTCTGCATCGAAAGGGGTGGATTATGCTCTCACAAAAGTCTTCGCAGCATCAAAAGTGTGATAGCCAACTATTACTTGAAAATAACTTAAAAGAAGAACGCTTTGTACATGTTAGATGAATTTTTAGGTAAAAATTAGTAAATTTGGTAAAAAAATCATAAAAATTAAAAATCCTTAAAATAGACAGAATTTACTAAACGGACACGTTCCACATCATTGCGAAATATGGTATTTATGATCTATAGGACAATCTAACTGCCTGGTAAGGATTTCCTGCGTTGGATACTAAAAAAAGCAAAAGAAAATAAACAAAATCAGTATCGAATGTCACTGGCGTTGTTGACTACAGCCACGGCCTGATGATTCGGAATCCACATCCAGGTGCAAGCCACCTAACGGTGAGTGACAGAGGGTACTTGTCATAGCATTGTCACTTCTTACTATTCTAGTCGCGAATCATTAGCGGGAGTATGATTGCCTGCTTGTCAAGCTTAAGGGACTTAACTGCGGGGTCATCAGTCCCTCAACTTACAAACTACTTATGAACTACTTACGAACTAGGAAGGCACAAATATCCATGCCCGAGGGGGGATTCGAACCCCCGACCGTAGTGGCCGTGCAGACCGTGAATGAAGCGCCTCAGTCCCCTCGGCCACCGCGGCCGGCAGATAAGAGTGTGGAGGCACCATGGTGCGAGGTGAGGAGATGGCCAAACAGTGAGAGAGAAAAAGAGGATCGAGGAGTTCAGAGAGGAGGGAGGAGAAGTGAGACAGCGTAAGGGGAATCAGGACAAGGAGAGGGACGGAGGATGGATGAAGGAGGAGTTAAATAAGGATAAGGAGGAGGATAGAGGAGGAGATAAACAGGGTGCATGGGGAGTAGATTGAGAGACTGTAGAAAACGAATGATCTTCTAGAGCACAATTAGACTCACATGAGAGTTGGAGCCGCGCATGAGTGGCCGCGTGGTCTAAGGCATCGTGCTACGTACTAAGCGGCTACTCCTTCTGGAGATTCGAGTCCTCCTTCGGGCATACCTATGGTGTGTTGTCTTTATTGTACGTTAATTAAGTAGTTTGTTAGTATAGGGACTGATAACCATAGCAATTTTTCTATTTTTTTTTTTAGCAAACTATCTTTTTGAAACGCAGTTGGTAATCCAACTGGTATTTACGCAGAACAAGCACATCTCAGTGTGTGTAAATAAATTTGTGATACGTCTTTCATACCAATACTCCATATAACGTTCCCATCCATGCCATAATTTACAGTTTGCTTGTACAATCATCCATCGCTCACCTGGACATTTATAATATTTGTAACCTTAAGTTATGTAAGATGTACCCATTCGGACCCCATTTGTGTTTTTTCTTCCTTATTTTTATTATTATTATTATTATCATTATGCACTTCTGTGTTATTGATACTTATTCATAATAAACCCACATTTTGTTTCTACCACCACCTGCTGACAATACTTTCTTATACAATGACACAGTTTTAATATTTTAATACCGTTGTAGCCCAAGATATGTTCATTTAAAATCTATTTGTTTTGTCGGAGTACGTTTGTTATGTAGTATCGATTCATAGACATAATTAATTTGCAGTTCACGTATCTTTGAAAAACCATCTTTTTGTATGTAACCTCAATGTTATGTGTGGACTATCTGTTTAGTATGAAGTTATCTGACGATGGCCTAAGAAGCCGAGAGCTGCTAATAACAAGCAAATAAATAATATTCGGAAACAAAAATACTGCGTATTTACGTTTTTAATATGTCAAACATTTTCGAAATACACAGATATTACAATGCATTCTTTTCAATATAAGCAATCATATGGAAAAAAACATGGAATTGATCTGGACAATGTATTTTTCTCCTTGCATCTATGTTCGCAAAAAGCGTTCCATTCACTTTCGCGGCAATTTACACGAGACTAACAAGGAAAGTACATGGGATCGAACAAACATATCTGTAAGAACGTTTGGTTACAGGATCTCTACGTACGCCTCAATGTGCTGGTGAGTGTCGTTTTTCTGCAAAGCTCTGCAACCATGCTCTAGATAGCACTGTAGATGTAATTGTAGACACCATACGTAATGCAGATATGTAATAATAATCGTACATGTTCTCTAGCGAATTGTCTTCAAAAGTCGTGATGATAGTTGCAACTTTAACCTTCTTCCCGAAAGACTGTTGGTATTCACTGCCACTGCTTCCATCGCCTCTTCCCGCACTTACCGTAGCACTACCGCATGCAATGAGTTGTTCGTCATTATCATCCCTATTATCATTATTATGAGTTTGTAAGAAAATTATCAAACGTATGCTCATATTTCTGTACCATAACAGACACGAGAAAGCATGCAAATGATTCATCTTCTACACTAATACCATCTTCACGAAGAAGGGTTCTTCGTAACTTCATCTCAACTAATCGCAATACATTAGCAGGATTGATTAGCAATCGCCGCCCCATATGACGCTTCACCACACAAATAACATCAAAAAACGCAACTTCGGAGGCACAATGCACCGTCCGTAGTGGCGAACCGACAGGTCAAAGTGCAATGCGGCATGGCACACGCGGAGGCCTCTAACGAACGACTGCAGAGTAGTGCAGATGCGGGAGTGTCACTAGTGCAATAAGGAATCTTTACATTATCTGTCATACGATTTTGGTGTATATCAGTTTGTTCGAGCCTAAGTAATTTTCTTGTAAGTTCCAGCGAAGGATAGGCGGGTTTAGCTAGTATCATTAAATGCAACTGGAAACAACGATAATTGCTTGAGCTTGGTAAACAAAAATAAAAAAAAATTAGAATCCGCTGACTGCGCAGTTATGCGATTTTCGCCCGTCGCTGCTTCAGAAACGCGGCCGCTTTCAGACAGTGACGGACAGAAACGGAAAGCGTGAAACGTGTCCATAAAAAATTATTTTTATAAGAAAATGTCTAATATTGTGCCTCCTGTTTTGTATCGAGTAACTTGCTTGCAAGAAAATGTATAATATCGCTTCTACTGTATGTATCGATATGTGTAAAGTTTCATCTCTGGCAAAG
The DNA here is from genome assembly GCA_026315105.1 of Locusta migratoria. Classification (NCBI taxonomy): domain Eukaryota; kingdom Metazoa; phylum Arthropoda; class Insecta; order Orthoptera; family Acrididae; genus Locusta; species Locusta migratoria. Next base: position 46,493,578 of record CM048751.1, on the reverse strand, counting down.
ATCATGTATTGCATAGCATTGTAGCTCGCACTGAGAGAGAGAGTAGCACTAGTGGTTCAGCTCGCTTAGAGAGCGGTTGGGTTGTGTGTATGGCTCCGATGTAGAGCAGAGGCTGCTTTGCCAGCAAGTCAGAAGTTGTATCATGTAAGTAATGTAATGCTGTTTATCAATAATAAGCAAGTTAACCCTGTTTCATATTTCATTTACGTAGTTAGAAAATTAACCCACTTCCTTCATTTGATAATTACTTGATTTAGTGGAGTGTTGATTTGAATAATATTATTGAACATATTTCATTATTGGTGCCATAGTAAGATAATAGTTGATCTGGATTTCAATAATTGGAGGCTGACCTATATAGGTTCTCACAGTCAAGCATTAAGAAAGTGATTTGTGGTTTTTCTTATATCTTTCTCGCAGTCAAAATTCTTGAGTATAGTCAGTGTCTGTTTCAAAAGGTTACATGACACAGTTGTTTTGTTAAAAATATCCGTTGCGCACATAATCAATTTAATGCACTGTTTCTTATACATTAATATCAGGGCCATAATTAAACCAAATAGCTAAGTTAATGAACAATTTATTGTCTGATTTAACGAAAGGTTCAACATTCCAAAACAAGCGTACAGCTTTTAAGCGGTTACACCCCCACGCTACAAAACGGCGCCGGGGTGTTCTGGCATTCAGACGACAGAAGAGGCCCGGCTGCATCACTTATTGAAGACCAGGCCGCAGGAGTGGGTCGATGGCGTCAGCGGGGCCTTGTGGGCTTCCTGGTTCATAGCCGCTAATGCGAAGGGGGTGGAAGGGGGAGCATCCGGCGCTCTGAATGGGGGGCAGCAGAGGGAAATTTTAAAAAAGGATTCGTTTTTCACATCGTCTACTCTTCATTGGAGAATTCCGATACCAGGGGCGCCCTGCGGGGCTGGACGTTCTGTGCAAACGAAAGCCGGCGTTCGGGCAGCTCCAGGATCGGTTCCTCACCGCTGTTTCAGCAGAACCGACAGCCTTGCAGGAGGATCGAAGCCACGACCAGCACACCCACCAGTAGGCGCGACTGGCTTATCGTAATATATACAAAAACTGTGCTGTATCTACATCTACATACATACTCCGCAATCCACTGTAAGGTGCGTGGCGTAGAGTACACTGTACCACTACTAGGTATTTCCTTTCCTATTCCACTCCTAAATAGAACAAGGAAAAAATAAAAAAGAATGCCTTTATGCCTCCGTACGAGCCCATTTCTCTTATCTTGTCGCCGTCTACGGTGGCCAAGGGGACTGAGGCGCTTGTCACGGTCTGCACGGCCACTACGGTCGGGGGTTCGAATCCCCCCTCGGGCATGAATATTTGTGCCGTCCTTAGTTGTAGGTAGTTCATAAGTAGTTTGTAAGTTTAGGCACTGATGACCCCGTAGTTAAGTCCCTTAAGCTTAACAAACATTTGAACATTTCTTATCTTGTCACTGTGATCACTACACGAAATGTAAGTAGGTGGCAGCAAGTTCGTACTACACTCAGCTTCAAATTCCGGCCCTCCAAATTGCCTCAACAGAATTTCTCGAAAAGAACGTCGTCTTTCCTCCAGCTATTTCCCATATGAGTTCCAGAAGAATTTCTATGACACTCGCACATTGGTCGAACCTACCAGTAACGAACCTAGCTGCTCGCCTCTGAACTGCTTCTATGTCTTCCTTTAAACTGATCTGCTGCAGGTCCCAAACACTTGAGCAATACTCAAAACGTGGTCGTACAAGCTGTTTATACGCGGTCTCCTTTACAGATGAAGTACATCTTCCCAAAATTCTTCCAATAAACCGAAGTCGGCTGTCCGCCTTACTCACAACTGTCCTTACATGTTCGATCCATTTCATATCGCTCTGCAATGTAACGCTTAGATATTTGAACGACGCGACTGCATCAAGAAGCTCACCACTAATGTTGTATTCGAACATTATGGGATTGTTTTTCCTACTCATGCGCATCACCTTACATTTTTTTCTACATTGAGAGCTAGCTGCCATTCTTCGTACCAACTAGAAATTTTTTCTAAGTCGTCCTGCATGCTATTAAAATCAGTTAAACACGACACCCTCCCATACACCACAGCATTATCAGCGAACAGCTGCAAATTATAAGTTATATGGATAGAAAATAATAGCGGCCCTATCCCACTCCCCTGGGGAACGCCTGACGATACACTCGTCTCTGATGAACACTCGCCGTCGAGAACAACGTACTGCGTTCTATTACTTAGGATGTCTTCCAGCCAGCCATAAGTCTGTGAACTTATTCCATAAGCTCGTGTCTTCGTTAGCAATCTGCAGTGTGGCACCGCGTCGAACGCGTTTTTGAAGTCGAGAAAAACACAATCCGCCTGTTGCCCTTCATCCATGGCTCGCAAGATGTCATGTCATAAAAGGGCAAGCTGAGTGCCTATATCTCACTCTGCAGCCAAAACTACACATCGCAAACGTCTAGTGTTTGTATGTGGTAGCAGGTATCAGTCTCCCTCTAGATAGGACTTTATCCTTCAAAAGACACTTGGAAAATTTATCCAATAAAAGAAGCTCACGGAACAACCTCATTCAGAGGCTCTGCAGCACTAACTGGGGAGCCTCAGCAGACACACTAAGATCATCTGCGCTCGCCTTAGTGTACTCTGCAGCCGAGTGCTGTGGACCAGTAAGGTTGAACAGCAAGTATGTATAGAAGGTGGACACCCTGCTATGAGAACCATAACTGGATGCATAAAGACTAGTCCACTATATTGGCTTCCAACACTTAATCACATAGCTCCACCCTCCCTGCAAAGACAGGAAGCTCTGATGAAGGAACATGCAAAAATAATCAATAAACCCCTACTTCCTATCCATGAAGACAGCCCAACTTTGCAAAGAACACGACTCAGCTCTATAATTCCCCCACTGACTCAGCAACTGTCAGCTACCAACTTCACCATGGAAACCAAATGACACGAGAACTGGACTGATAGTGCCTCCCCTGACAACCGTGAATTGATCTGTCCGTCAAAGAAATCTAAGGGCTTTCAACTCCCACTTCAGCTATGGAAAAGCCTAAACAGATCCGAACAGAACATGGACTATGTGCACACAGCCTATACAAGCAGGGAAAGCTTCCCAGCCCTAGCTGTGACTGAAGCTTGTAAGGTGCTCCAGAAAATCCACAGATTTGGGAATGTGATGGGAGCACTTCCCGACGTAAGGTCCAAGTAAATCAAAATGTTCAAATGTTTGTATAGTTTATGGGACTTAACTACGGAGTCATCTGTCCCTAAACTTACAAACTACTTATGAACTACCCTCGAACTAGGACGGCACAAACATCCATGCCCGAGGGGGGATTCGAACCCCCGACCGTAGTGGCCGTGCAGACCGTGACTGCAGCGCCTCAATCCCCTCGGCCACCACGGCCGGCTCCAAGCAAATCCTTAAGGCACTTAGCAAGTGAGTATTCTGAGCACCAATGTTGTTGATAATGGGGCGTAAAGAGACCCCCATCGTCGTGGACTTGCAGAAGACCATAAAGTCTTAGTGAAACTGATGCCGTCTGTCTTAGCTTCTTTATAACATCGTCTGGCAAGCCTGATTCTTCGAGAAGCGCCGTAGTCTTCGTCTCCACCTTCTTGGTAGCGTCAGTCCCATCTTTCGGTAAGCATTGTCCTCTAACATAGCCCGAATTTTCTCAATGTAATCCACGTGAGATAGGACCATAATTGCGTTGCCCTTGTCGGCTGGTAAGGCCACAATTTCAGGATAGATACGCTAGGTTTCATAGGCTTATTGTGCGTCAGATTTCACGGCGTATTTCTTCAGCTGCTTCAGGGGAAGTCGGGCAGCAACTTGTTCTACTGAGCTGATGATGTCCGTGATAGGCGTTGATTTAGGAGTGAGTGCAAAATCGAGTCCTTGCTACGTAAAAGGCGTCTGTTTACTTTCACGAGTTTTTGAAGAAAGATACTAACCTTGAGAACTTTTATGCTGCAAAAACTTCCAGACACAGTCATATTGTACCTAATTTATTTTTTCTTTGCGATTAAATATGTCACAAAGACTGGAGACGAAGGAAATTAACGTGCTCTTGGGCGATCTATATTCAACTGCAACTTTATGGAAATACTGACTTAGTAATGTTATGGAGCTCTGTTTCACGGCCGGCCGCGGTGGCCGAGGGGACTGAGGCACTCCAGTCACGGTCTACGCGGCCACTACGGTCTGGGGTTCGAATCCCCCCTCGGGCATGGATATTTGTGCCGTCCTTAGTATTAGTTAGTTCATAAGTAGTTTGTAAGTTTAGGGACTGATGACCTCGCAGTTAAGTCCCTTAAACTTAACAAACATTTCAACATTTGATTCTGTTTCACGAGTTGAAGCCTCGTATAGTTACATAGATCTTTCCCTGATGTTTTTCAGCAGTTTCTTGACACCTCGACTTGTACATAGATACCCGACTGGGCTCATTGCATCACACCCAGCGGCAGTCAGTATTTCGGAAACAATGAATGCCGTCCCTGTAGGATAGTTATCGTGATCAGCAGCTGTACTTACTCATCTTTACGTCTGGGGTCCCTTCGCACATATACAGGACATGGACTCACCTGGAACAAAGAAAAAGAGCAATTATCTTAAACGTTTTATTTGACCGACTAAAATTTAAATTATACGTTACCAACTAGCGTCATTATATAAGTACGAGAACACGAAAATTGATATGCCTATTTTTAATGTAAATTATACAAGGAGACCAACTAAACTGATATAATTCGAAAGGGACTTTGCCACTTTGCGCAGCAAATAAAAATCACGTATATCCGCAGCCGTTGACAGTAATTAAAGGAAGCTGCGTACGTAAAAGGCGACGATACGAAGTGAAAGGTCGAATTACAAGGTCTACCGTGTAGTCAGCAGTGGAACTTAAAACTTCGCAGTAACGGGATAACGCTATTTATTGGCGTCGCTATTTCGCTCATTATCCTAATATTTGGTGGCGGAACATCCTTTGTTCCGATGAATCCAAGTATAATAAGGTTTTCCTCAGACGTAAAAGTTTATATGCGCCGCCCACGAAACCAGAAATTTAATCCCAAGTATACTTTAAAAACTGTGAAATACGGTGGCGGAAGTGTTACGCTATAGGGATGTTTTTTGTGGTACGGCAGTGGTCCAATACACCGTATCAACGGCATAATAAACGCAGAAATGTACGAAGACACCTTTGCAAATGTGATGCTGCCTTATGCTGAAGAGGAAATACTGCTGGAATGGAAATTTCAGCACGATAACGATCCAAAGCATACTGCAAGGATCATAAGGCGGTTTTTTCAAGACCACAGTATCGAAGTAATTAGAGTGGCCACCTCAGTCCCCTGACGCATCATCCATTGAGAACTTATGGGAGATCGTAGGCAAGAGAATCGACCGTTCAACAGTTACATCTTTAGATAAACTTCGGGAAGAAAACCAAAGAGCCTGGCATGCGGTCAGTAGCGACGAATGCAGGCGTTTGGTAGGCTCTATGGGTAAGAGGTGCAGGGCAATCGTCAAAAATAAGGGTTACCCCACGAAGTACTAAAGCACTTTTATACAAAAAAGACTGTTCTTATAAGCTTCATAAGACTGAGATCAAGTACAAAATATTTATGTCAATTGGCTCTATTTTTTCAGCCTGTGGTGTTATTCTTTGGAATATTATTGACTATTTTAGTTTGTGTTGTGTTATCTATATAACTGACTGTGGTACAACGTGACTCTATTTCAAATGTATTTATTTCAGTCAACAGTTGCACATATATTTGTTTAATTACTTGTTTCGATCACTTGGACCATCTTCATATCTAAAAACGAAAGTAAAATTAAAATGTACAATTTGATAAATTTATTAAAGATTAATTGAACAACAATTAAATTATACATAAATGGAAAGATTTTATTTACTTTATAGTTGCGTCTGTAACTCGTGTGGCTAAGTTCTAATTCGTACCAAGTTTTACAGTTTGATGTAAGTACTTAAAATTTGGTTCCAGGTGGTGGTGGTTGGGGGGGGGGGATGGAAAGAGCAGGGGAGGGGGTGTGATTGGAGGGGATAGCTTGAGCCCTGATAACCCAGAGTCTTATACTGATCAGTCGTTTGTTATATAAATATTTGCCTAAAATAAGGTTTTTGAATATATCCAACCATAAAATTATGAAACTGTAGGTAGTATAAGTATAAAAAAATGGTAAGATAGTTACGAAATGCTTACGGTATTTTAAAACATTGAAGGTGCATAAAAAGAAGTATAAAATTACAAATGTCATACTTTAAAAAAGTTAAATGGCAGTTTCTATAAAATTATTATTAGAATGATTAAAAGTTCCGTGTAAAATATTAAAATTTATATAAAAGAGTATGGTATTGGCGTTAATTTGCTTCTTTTGGTACTTGGTGGCAGTGCTCAGTATAAGAGCCTGGCTTATTAGGGCTCAGGCCATCCCCTCCACCCCCACATGGTTTTTCACTCCCCACCACCACCTAGAACTAAATTTTACATCAAATTGTAAAACTCAGTACCAGCCAGACGTGTTGCAGACCCAACTGTAAGGTAAAGAAAAATCTTTCCATTTATGTATTATTCAACTATTGTTCAGTTAACCTTCAGTAAGTTTATCAAATTGTACATTTTATTTTTACTCTTGTTTTTAGATGTGATGATCATCCAAGTGATCGAAACATGTAATTAAAGAAATATATGGGCAACTGTTGACGGAAATAAAAACATTTGAAATAATACGGTGCAGTTGCGGAAATTCTCCAGCCGATCATGTCGACTATAATAAAAATGTGTCTCTGTTGTAATGGTTGCTGTAGAACGTAACATTTCGTTTCCATCACAGTACAGACATGGCTAGTAATGAATTTGCACTTTATTCCAAACCTCTGCCAGGTGTCTGTATTACTTGATTACTTGATTTCCAGAAGGCTTTTGACACCGTACCTCACAAACGGCTTTTAATCAAATTATGTCGTTATGATATATAGCCCCAAATTTGCGATTGGATAGGGGATTTCCTGTGAGAGAGGACACAGTTCGTAGTAATCGATGGTAAGGCATCGACTAAAGCAAAAGTGATATCGGGTGTTCCACTGGGTAGTGTTATTGGTCCTCTGCTGTTCCTTATTTACATAAACGATTTAGGGGAAAATCTAAGTAACGCTCTTAGGTCGTTCGCAGATGACGCCGTCATTTACCGTCTAGTAAAATCATCTGAAGATCAAAACCAACTGCAGAACGATCTGAATAAGATATCAGTATGGTGTAAAAATTGTCAATTGACTCTAAATAATGAGAACTGTGAAGTCGTCACACGAGTACGAAAAGAAATCCGTTAAAGTTTGTTTACAAGATAAATCAAACAAAAGTGAAGGGCGTAAACTCCACAAAGTACCTAGGAATTACTATTACTTCAGACTTACATTGTAAAGAACAGGTAGATAATGTCGTGGGAGACGCGAACCAGAAACTGCGTTTTATTGGCAGAACCCTTAAAACATGCAACAGTACTACTAAAGAAACTGCATACACTGCGCTTGTCCGTCCATTTTTGGAGTATTGCAGCCCAGTGTGGGATCCTTATCAGGTGGGATTGACAGAGGACATCAAAAGAGTCCAAAGAAGGGCAGCTCGTTTCGTATTGTCACGATACAGGGGAGATAGCGTTACGGAAATGATACAGGATCTTCCAGAATGAAACTTTCACTCTGCAGCGGAGTGTGCGCTGATATGAAACTTCCTGGCAGATTAAAATTGTGTGCCGGAACCGGGACTCGAACCTGGGACCTTTGCCTTTCGCGGGCAAGCGCTCTACCGACTGAGCTACCCCGACACGACTCACGATGCCGCCTCACAACTTTACTTCCGCCAGTACCTCGCCTCCTACTTTCCAAACTTCACAGAAGCTCTCTTGCAAACACGCAAGACTAGCACTCCTGGAAGAAAGGATATGGTGGAGACATGGCTTAGCCACAGCCTAAGGGATGTTTCCAGAATGAAACTTTCACTCTGCAGCGGAGTGTGCGCTGATATAAAAATTCCTGGCAGATTAAAATTGTGTGCCGGAACCGGGACTCGAACCTGGGACCTTTGCCTTTCGCGGGCAAGCGCTCTACCGACTGAGCTACCCCGACACGACTCACGATGCCGCCTCACAACTTTACTTCCGCCAGTACCTCGCCTCCTCTCCACCATATCCTTTCTTCCAGGAGTGCTAGTCTTGCGTGTTTGCAAGAGAGCTTCTGTGAAGTTTGGAAAGTAGGAGGCGAGGTACTGGCGGAAGTAAAGTTGTGAGGCGGCATCGTGAGTCGTGTCGGGGTAGCTCAGTCGGTAGAGCGCTTGCCCGCGAAAGGCAAAGGTCCCAGGTTCGAGTCCCGGTTCCGGCACACAATTTTAATCTGCCAGGAAGTTTCATACAGGATCTTGGATGGGAATCATTACAACGGCGCTTATCGCTGCGTCGTGGACTATTTGCGAAACTCCAATCGCCAACATTCTCCTCCGAGCGCGAAAACATATTGTTGACTCCCACTTACATAGGTAGAAATGATCATCAGAATAAAATACGAGAAATCAGAGCTCGAACGGAGAGATTCAGGTGTTCTTTCATCTCGCGCGCTATTCGAGAATGGGATGGGAGATAAATAGTATAACGGTGGTTCGATGAACCGTCTGCCAGGCACTTAAATGTGATTTGTAGAGTATCCCATGTAGATGTAGATACTTTGACCGCCACTGTACCTACAACAGGCGACACCTCCCGCGTTTGCCGTTGCGAGAGACACGACGTGATACGGGACCAGCAGAGACGTTCGGCAGCGGTCCACTATCGCCAGTGACCTCCCCACTGTGCTCGGCCAGAGTCGAACATAAGAGTCGCGAAACTCCCAGTAATTTTCTGCAACTTCGCGACTGCAGCGCTGCCAAGCGGCCGGGTCGTAAAAACACACCGCGAAACGATTGAGTGATGAATGTGCATGTGGACTGAAGCAGCACTTTCAAAATTACTTCGTATTTACGAGCTTTTGTGGCGCTATAAATTGTAGCAACAATCAAGAATATAATTCGAAAATGTCGCACTTGCAAAGGATGCTCAGAAGTACCAGAATAATTTACGAATAACAAGGGTTCGTTTACGGTGGTTAGTTACACTTTTAGGCATAGAAATAAATCTTGAACAATTCATTTACGCCCAAACTTCTGCTCTTAATCAGAATCGCAAATACTTGACCACTATTTCGTAATATTACTGCTAAATAAAAGTAAAGTCTGAATGTCTGCTTAGCTTCATACCTCACCTTCACAAAAATAATAACCCTGTGTACTAACATATTTTGGCGGTTACCTACTAGTTTAATAAAGTGAATACGTAGCTACAAGTAAGTAATATGTCCATATATAAACTGTCAATGTTAGCATGTCACATTCTTAGACGACGATGTAGAATCTAATCTTCTAGAACGTGTGTACTTTTTAAAATATTACAATGTCCGAAATTCGCTAAAACAAAACTGTGCAACATGTCAATACGCAATGAGCACGCGAATATAATCAATTCTTTTTATATACTTCAGCCGATCAGGTTGCAATCCAGAAGGTTTCAGACGATATTAATATGACTCGGGTATTGGAAGTGTATGAATTTCACTGCACTAACAGTTTGTTAAATTATAGACTGCCATTAACAGAAGCCGTGATATTACTTCAGTGATGTTTTCGTATTTGTATTAGAAAGCTCACCGCAACGTTCAGTGACCAGGAAGTATGAAAGTAACAGCATTAAGAACCGGCAACTTCTAAGTTTGCATCATGCCATTCCACTGTTATTCCCTACTGGCCGCTTGGAGTGCTAGTATCGCTTCGGCTGCAATTTTTTTCCTAGAGAGTTTCGCGACTGTCTGTGATAGACTGTGCCAGAGTTTTCGCGGCTCTTGGAGAGCAGCCAGCCCCGCCTCCATCCCCTTCCGCTGTCTCTTTCAGAATGTGCCCCGGTCTGCTCGCTGTGTGCGGCCTGCACAGAATTAACAGACCTCGCGCCGGCACGGGTGGCAGGAACAAAAGCAAGCGGAGGCCGGAGCAGGTGGGCAAACCTCCAGCACTTGACGCCCCCCCCCTCTCCCACGCGTCCCCCCCTCCTCCAACCGCGCGGTCAGGGGCGACGCAGCTCACGACAGCCGGTTGTCCTCTGACCGGCCACGTGGAACCACCCTACCACCCCAGGCACAGCATTTAAACTGCACACTCCTGAGCAGTCTGAGGATCCCAGGCAATCATAATAACATACAATCGGATTCCGGACAACGCGCCGACCGTCGCAGTCAGGGGAGTGCCAGTACCTAAAGTTCTGTATAGGGAAAGTACGGCCAGCCTGCCAGCGGCAGCCATGCTGGGCCTATTCCGCTCTGCTTCCGCACCGACCGCTACAACGTTCCCAGCGCTTAGCAATACTTATCAACCGATTTTGAGTAAACTATTCAATGAAAAAAATTATTTTTTTCACGTGTTATAGTATGATATATTCGCTCGATAATGAATTGATTTTCTATTCATTAACACTTATAGTTTCCGTGCTACATCAAATTAAGTAAACTACTGCGCAAAATTTTGAAGAGTTTGCAGAGGAAAAATCGCATTGCGTAGACTTTGCGTATGGTTGGTTTTAGCCCATACAATGCTGCGGACGAAATGTAGGTACGATATCGGAATTTTATTTGAGGTTGAGAGTAGAACGATAACTCTTTTCATTCTCGAGTTACAGAGTGTTATATCCGACGGACAGATGCGGGAACCTTGCGTAGTTCTGTCCATGCGGACCTGGCTGCTCTACGGAATACTTATCGTCGGATTTCAAGAAAACTGGTTTGTTGCTCCAGATCTAAAGAGCTCACCTATAAATTCAGGTTGACCTGTACCGTAGCCAAATATTCCAATAGACCGTAGTGTAAATTAAGAAAACAATTGAGACCATGGATAAGTCTTTCATGAGTATTTTCTTGCGTATTATGTACTACGAAAAATGCAAGGAGATACCTATACATGACTTTTATCAGAAACAGAAATTAAAGGTGCCTTTACAACGCCAATTACATTTGAATGTCTAATACATGTCTTGTTTCAATTCTTTGTTTCCTCTAATGAGACACTCTTAACACATGAAAACGAATGAGGAAAGCTTGTTTCACGAACTAATATTAATTTCATAGCTAAACGGGATTCTAGTTCACTCACTAATATGTCAAAAATTTGTGCGTTTTCGGGAACTACCTGCAGATAAAATCAAAGACGCGTGAATAATTTAACATCACGACTTTATGCAGGAATTTTCTTCACAAATTTATTCAGGTTAAAAATTATAGGTATCCGCTGCGTGATCCATTCGTCAGTGAATCTTTGATCTATTAATTTACATACTGATTTAAAATCATCACAGCAAAAGAACAGAAGTTCGCTTCTGTGCTCCTAGTTTTCTCTGACGACTTTCATCAGCCAGACTGTTCATCTTCCTGTGTTTCTGATATCTAATGGACATGCTATAATGTTTACCTCACTTCTTCGCTCCTTAAAAACACCCAAAAGTACAACACTGTGGCATTATTCAAACCAAAAGATACGAATATTCACAAGGCTTTTCATGGCAGCCAAGCAACGTATAGGACCAAGATGGCGGAAAGAACCATGTGACTGGATTTCAGCCAATCACGAGCTGCAGACGGCGGCACGCGGCGCGGAAAAGGATGGCCATACTTTCCCTATACAGAGCTTTAGCCAGTACCGTGGGGTGCAACAGCCACATACCTCTGTGTCATGGTAGACCGCCGTCTAACATGGCGCCCGCACACAGAGAACGCCAGGCTGCAAGCAATAGGTCGCATCAAAATGCTCTACCCATTGCTGAATCCAAACTCAACACTGCCAGCAGACGTCGGCCTCATACTATACTACAAAGCTGCCATTCGACCAAAACTCGAACATGGAGCTGTAGTGTGGGGCAACACTGCTGACACCAACTTAAAGCGTCTGCAAACGGTGCAAAGCAGGGCGCTGAAACTCGCGCTGCACCTCCCGAGGGACTTCCCGAAGGCCGATCTGCACCAGATGGCGGACGTCCCAACACTCCGAAGCCGCTTCCAGTCACAGGCTTCGAACTTCTACGAGAAAACCGAGACATTTGCAAACCCATTGATCAGAAGTCTCGGCTCTCGTCCACACTGGAAGCCACACCTCAGATGGCCAGATCAACTGCGGCTCACAGAAGAAGCAGAACCCTGATAACAACAAGCTGTTAAACCACAGCACCAAGCAAAACTGTTGTTAAAATAAGCAACAAACATTCGACTCATCAGCTCACGAAGCAGAGCAAAGAAGAAAAACCACTAAGATGAATCAACACATAATGAAGGCAAGGTAGCGAAAGGCCACCAGTACTTCAGACAAAAGCGTGAGAGCCGGCCGCGGTGGCCGAGGGGACTGAGGCGCTCCAGTCACGGTCTGCACGGTCACTACGGTCGGGGGTTCGAATCCCCCCTCGGGCATGGATATTTGTGCCGTCCTAGTTTGTAAGTAGTTCATAACTAGTTTGTAAGTTTAGGGACTGATGACCCCGTAGTTAAGTCCCATAGACTATACAAACATTTGAGCATTTTTTTTTTTTTTTTTGAAAAGCGTGAGAAACTAGAAGAACAAGTTTCTCCACATGATGCAGCACGCAGTCTGAGGACCTAGCGGCCGAAACCTCAGTGCGAATAAACTCCCGTACAACAGGACTCGCATCCCAACTGACGCCCGAAGAGTGCGGTCAACGCGTGGACCTGCAACTGGAGAGCTCTGAAGCGAAGGCTCTTTTCAAACTTTTTATTTTAAAATTTTCTATTTATTTTTGCAACCAACATCTACCTCTACTTATTTAAAATGTAATGACTTCAATATGAAACAAAACCAAGATCGCATGTACAAATTATCCGACGGCCGCGGTGGCCGAGGGGACTGAGGCGTAGCAGTCGCGGTCTGCACGGTCACTACGGCCGGGGGTTCGAGTCCCCCCTCGGGCATGGATATTTGTGCCCTCCTTAGTGTAAGCTAGTTCATAAGTAGTTTGTAAGTTTAGGGACTGATAACCTCGTAGTTAAGTCCCATAAGCTACACAAACATTTGAACATTTTGAACAAATTATCCATTTACTCTTAACTAGTTTCTGCTACGTGGCCATCATAAAATGATCAACTGTTACTTTGTCAAACTAATAAAATACAAAATGAAACATATGAATTAAAAACTGATACAGCACTGTACATATCACACGTTGTTTAGTACACAATGGACGTAATATCTTTGACATCTGATGCTTGCAAATTTAAGATTAGAATTGATATAGCACTGTACATATCATATGTTGTTTGGTGCACCATTGTCATAATACCTTGGTCAACTGACGCGTGCATACTTGAAGCTCATATTAGACAAGTTCTTGCATTCATGATGAAGCATTAGTACTGCTGCATTCAGTGCTTTGTTCCATACCAGTTGACCTTCACAAGCATTTGTAGCTACTAAACTTCGTCTGTGGAGGTCATGTGTGTATATACTGTGTTCCACGTGCATTTTTATTCTTTAACGATCACACACATGACCTCCGACTTGGAGGTTGTGCTGGTTGCTGTCTGTACGTGGCTGTCAGTAGGAGCGTGAGTGTGGTTCATGTTATTTTATTTCAGCAGTCAGTTCTCTTGTCCTTGGTGCTGTGACGAAGATTATGCTAGCATTATCGATCTGACAGTGTTATCTATCAACAAAATGTCGCAGGTAATGAAATAACTCGATACCAATGTCTGTTTTGTGCAGGAAATACATGACATAAAAAGCAATAGTTCGATGAGGAATTTTAAAACTCCTATAATGGTGTTTAGTGCGCTGTATTAGTACAGAAAACACAGAATTTTAATTTTTCCAAAGCTGAATTCATAATGTGTGAATGAAAGGGTTAAACTGTAGGTCCTCCTGTAACTGTCTGGGTAAGTCACTTCGAAGGTCGGAGGAAGGCAACGGCATACCACCTCCAATCAGGACCATGCCTAGTACATCTACATCTACATGGGAAACTCTGCAAATCACATTTAAGTGCCTGGCAGAGGGTTCATCGAACCACCATTAATTATACTATTTATCTCCCATTCCATTCTCGAATAGCGCGCGGAACGAAAGAACACCTGAATCTCTCCGTTCGAGCTCTGATTTCTCGTATTTTATTCTCATGGTCAATTTTACTTATGTAAGTGGGAGTCAACAATATTTTTTCGCATTCGGAGGAGAATGTTGGCGATTGGAGTTTCGTAAGTAGCCCACGCCGCAGCGATAAGCTCCGTTGTAATGATTGCCATCCCAGATCCTGTATCATTTCCGTCACGCTGTCTCCCCTGTAACGCGACAATACGAAACGAGCTGCCCTTCTTTGGACTCTTTCGATGTCCTCCGTCAAACCCACCTGTTAAGGATCCCACACTGGGCAGCAATACTAAAAAAAAAATGGACGGGCAAGCGTAGAGTATGCAGTTTCTTTTGTAGTTCTGTTGCCTGTTTTAAGGGTTCTGCCAATAAAACGCAGTCTCTGGTTTCCCTTTCCCACGACATTCTCTTGTCTTTGGTGCTGTGACGAAGATTATGCAAGCATTATCCATCTGACAGTGTCAACTATCAACAAAATGTCCCAGGTAATGAAAAAGCTCGATATCAATGTCACTTTTGGGCATGAAATACATAACATAAAAAAGCAATAGTTCGATGAGGAATTTTAAAATTCCTATAATGACGTTTAGAGCGCTGTATTGGTACAGAAAACACTGAATTTTAATTTTTCCAAAGCTGAATTCATAATGTGGTAATGAAAGGGTTAAACTGCAGGTCCCCCTGGGTAAGTCAGTTCGAAGGTCGGAGGAAGGCAACGGCATACCACCTCCAAACAGAACGATAACTAGTACATCCACATCTACATCTACATGGGATACTCTGTAAATAACATTTGAGTGCCTGGCAGAAGGTTCATCGAACCACCATTATACTCTTTATCTCCCATTCCATTCTCGAATAGCGCACGGGAAGAAAGAACACCTGAATCACTCCGTTCGAGCTCTGATTTCTCGTATTTTATTCCCATGATCATTTCTACTTATGTAAGTAGGAGTCAACAATATTTTTTCGCATTCGGAGGAGAATGTTGGCGATTGTAGTTTCGTAAGCAGCCCACGCTGCAGCGATAAGCGCCGTTGTTGTAATGATTCCCATCCCAGATCCTGTATCATTTCCGTAACGCTGTCTCCCCTGTATCGTGACAATACGAAACGAGCCGCCCATCTTTGGACTCTTTCGATGTCCTCTGTTCAAACCAATCTTCGGGTTGTTTCCAGAATGAAATTGCAGAGGGAAAGTTTCATTCTGGAAACCTCCCTTAGGCTGTGGCTGAGCCATGTCTCCACCATATCCTTCCTTCTAGGAGTGCCAGTCTTGCATGGTTCGCAGGAGAGCTTCTGTGAAGTTTGGAAAGTAGGAGGCGAGGTACTGGCGGAAGTAAAGTTGTGAGGCGGCATCGTGAGTCGTGTCGGGGTAGCTCAGTCGGTAGAGCGCTTGCCCGCGAAAGGCAAAGGTCCCAGGTTCGAGTCCCGGTTCCGGCACACAATTTTAATCTGCCAGGAAGTTTCAATCTTCGGGTTGTTGATGTATACAGTGAGTTATCTTTCTAAGTTATAAAATCATTCGAAGTAGTTATAATGGCAACTATGACGCTCAGGTTGACAAATTCTCTGTGTGTGACGCATTCGTGGCTTCAGCTCGACCTGTAGTCGCATTAACTAGAGGGTCTATTTTCTACGGGTGAGGGCTCCGCGGATACATCCGTCCTGAAGTTAGACACAGCGCGGGCGGGCGAAGTTAAATTGTAGGGCGGGAACGGGAAACGCGCGGCCACTTTCCGCGGGCTGCACAGTGGCTGCTCGGGACACCCGCTGGCGCCTCGGTGGGGACGACTTTGGCTTTGTGCTGCGGGTAATTAGGCACCGCGATAAGTGGACGGCGGACGTAAAACTGGGCGCAGGCGGGCCAACTGTGCGGAGCAGACCTGAGCGCGCCCCGGCCGCTGCTACCTCGCAGCCCCGGGCTACGGAGAGTTGGCAGCCCTTGTGCTGACGATGTCCGCACAGTTAACTGCCGGCTGGAGGCGAGCAAACAGAGCAGTCCCGAGCCCGCTGCTGCAAGCGTCTGCAGGGAGAGGACTCGAGATTATAGCGGAGCACAGCACAGCGGCGCAGTTGTGGGACCGTCGAATATCACTTCATTAACAACTGCAAGAATCCCCTTTACCGACTAAACCTGTCTTGAAGGGTAGGCGTAGTTACGAGTCCCTAGTCCCTAGAAGATGGTATGGGCGGTGAGAGGGGGGGGGGTGCGGATTTACCGGGGTTGGAACACTTGCGGGGAGTGACAATTGCGAGGAGTGACACTTGCGGGGAACCCGGGGCCCTTGGGTCGGCTAATAGCTTTTCCTGGGTACAGGCACACCAAGAACTCTAGCACTGTCAACATAACACGAAACTTGTTCTAACGTTGAGTGTTCGTCCTGAAAACAAGACGGTATTTTAACAGTGATAATGCTTGGAGAGTTATTAAGACATTCTCTGCTACTACAAGACGTTGACTTTCAACAGTCATACCTCCTAAAAGCATATTATTCAAAACGCTAAGCATATCAAGACACCTGCGCAAGCAATAAATATATTAGGCATCCTGCACAGATACGTTGATGTAATTGACCGCTATGTAGTCAACCCCACTATCACGCAACTTCCATCTCTTTAAAAATAGCTACTATGCTTTTTAATAGGAGATGCAACCTTAAACCTTCAATTAAAAAACGTTAATAATAAGTCAATGACTATTTTACATACTTGATGCGTTTATTCGAGACCCCAAAATGATTTCGCTGTATTCGAATTACAAATACATCTAATAAATGTATGAGATACGGAATGTGTAAGGGAATGTCACACACCGAAAAATGCTAAAGATAAATTCTACCTTCTATCATCGTCATATAGAACCATTTTTACGCCGAACTTGGCATAAACCAACAGGAAGAAACAAGTTGCAGGACTTCCAGGAAAAATGAAGCGAAATTGGCAGCCAATAGTTGGTTATAAGTTGCATTGCCTGTTAACTGTATAAATATAAATTACGGAATACGCGGAACTCCTGTTCAGTACAGTCAAAAAGGTCTAAGGTAATAGGCAGTGGTTTACAATCAGATATCCGTATCACTCTCCTCCTCAAGAAGTCTGTGTGAAGATTTGTATTCAGAAGGGTACTGTGATGTTAAAACTACAAGAGGCAGCTCATTTACTCAGGAGGGGAAAACGTTATAGTGCCCGTAAATTTGAATGGCTGCATCTCTTGTAGTAACATTCAATTTTTGATAAAATGTTAAAATCCAATATACCAGAATTTTGTTTTTCTAAAATCAGTGCCAACTTTTTTTGCCGAAATGTTTGCAGAAAGTAGTCTTGATGTGATTTCATACTTCTATGCATTAAATTGATATTATCAAACATGTAATTTGTGTCACAAATTGCGCGGCCGGTCCGGTGGGCCTTTCCCTGAATACGGCACAGGTAGCGGCTGGAGGGCGTGGAGTAGGGATGGTGTAGCCCTACTTCTGGAACACCCTGTCCACTACCTGCAGCGTCCGGGTCTCCCCGCAAGTGTCTACACATTCCCTTTCCGCGCAAGTGTCACTCCCCGCAAGTGTCACAAACTCGATTTACCGGCCCTCACTGCCCATCCGGGATCTGCAGTATTAAGCTGAGCCACCTTTGAGTCGGACTTCTTAGCCGACGTGTAAGCATTCCTCCTACCTGTTCTGTCGGAAGAGCTCTCGACGATGTCGTCCCTGCGCAGCTAGACAACACACTGGAGTATTGCTGTAAGTGCTGTTAAAGGAGCTAAAATACAGTAACTAGTTGCGTGTAGGTAATTCGTTTAAATGAAATCCGGGATGCCAATTATAGGGCTTTATTACTAGGAAGGAAGGAAGCTTCGGGTTTAACGTCCCGTCAAGAACATGGACATAACAGAGGGAGCTAACGCTCGGAGTTTCGGGTAAGTATGTGGAAGGAAATCGGCCGTGCCCTTTGGAAGGAACCATCCCGGCATTTGCCTGGAGTGGTTTAGGGAAATCACGGAAAACCTAAATCTGGATGGCCGGAGGTGGATTTGAACCACCATCCTCCCGAAAGCGAGGCCAGTGCGTTACCACTGCGCCACCCCGCTCGGTGTTTTATTTCTAGCCACACCGTAATAGAAGAGTAATGATTGACTTTGAAATTAGCAATTAAAATTTTATGGCTGATATTGAGAGCATGATTCCAAGGACACCAGTTCGGAGAGGTCCTAACGTCGAATGACGACAGGGGCGCGCAGCCGACACCTCTTATAAACTTCGTGCACCTTCGTGAGTGCTCCGAAATGTTTGTTAAAGACGTTGTAATTCATTTGTTTGTTTGAACATTATTAAACATTATTAATGAATATGGAATGATCAGCACCAACTTCTGTGACCCCTAGTCTGCTACTAAGGTCTGTATGCCACCAAAACATTGTTCAATAAAAAATAAAGTTATTAATAAATGAAAGATGTTAGGTTCGCGTCATATTCTTCGTACTTCCCCGATTTACAGAGATGCCAACTTTTGAGAAAGCTAATTAGTAATGGCCGAGTGGGGACTTTATGCATCGGCATCGCTAAATAAGATATTTCGGAAAATCGCTAAATAGGTGAAGCAGAAGTTCAAGAATCATTTTTAACTGAAAACTCTAGTTTCCATTTAACTGCTCCTGTTTACTGAAAGTGCACTGATAAAATGCTTATTGTTTATCATGTGTCTTCTCTATTAACAGAGCACTTAACAGTTCCTTGTTCATAATAGCACTTAACTATTATCTCAGATCAGCACTGCATATATGAAGCAGAAGGTTCAGTTTTTGAAGTGAATACTTTAGTTGTCCTCTTAGCTGCTAGCAGTTCCTGTTTGCTGAAAGTACATTGGTAACATGCTTTTTGTTGTGACGTCATTTGCATCTTCTGCACTAACAGAGCACTTCATTTTAGCTCGAAACTTGGCTTTATTCTACCTCGCCAAACTAAAAACGCTTTCCATAGATTACTGTGAGGCACCAGAAGAACAGCCATCATAAACTTACTCGCGTACATTCTCATTCTTGAAGCATCAGTGAGTTTAGGTATTTCATGCCAAATTCTGTCGGCCCTCTGATCATTTTGGAAAGAGAATCCATCAAACTGGTGGTGACTGAACTCAGTTCTCAGAGATTCTTTTTCTTCTGCTGATAGGATCTTAGGAAACTGGTCACTCATCTATTCTACAGATGAAAAGGACTTAAACTTTCGCTGGGATATACAGCATCTTCAGCAAGTTGAATAAACCTATCTTCAACCGGCCATTTTTTTGAGGATATATTAACACTTTCTGAACCTGCTCTAGAACCTCATCTTCTAGGTACAGTGTCAAAAGCCTTCCGGAAATCCAGAAATATGGAATCGATTTGAGATCCCTTCTCGATGGCACTTATCACTTCATGTGAATAAAGGGCAAGCTGAGTTTTGCAAGAGCGATACTTTCTGAATCCGTGTTTACTGTTAGTTAATAGTTCGTTCTCTTCGAGGTAGTTGAAAATGTTCGAACAAAGTATATGTTCCAAAATCCTACTGCAATAAATAGAAAGGAAACTATACGTTATGGACGTGGCTAGTACCATTACTCAACTGCCGCATCTGTGATGCCTTGAACAGGTGTGCACTCTCAAAGTCGCTGCTGTTGCAGTGATAGGCTTTCGCCGCCAGAGGCTTAGAGAGTAAGACGAGGCGTCGTGTCGTTGTTTGTCTGGGGATGAGCGGCTAACCGCCCCCTCCACCCCCTGGAGACGCACCTGCTCCGGAGGCGGCTGAAAGCCCCTTCGCGCTGGCGAATCAATAAGCCGTGATGAGGTTGCGGCACCACTCACGGGCCGCGCAGGCAAGCCGCCGGCGAGAAAACTGCGCACGCCGAGCCCACTCAAAGATGCATCGGGCCGCAGCGCTGCTGTCTTATTCATAGGCCGCGCAGGCGTGGGCATTGCGTCCCCCCACCCTACCTACTCTGCTGCACGCGTTCTGCCCGGAGCGTGCGTGCGTGCGTGTGTGACGGCGACAAAAGACGGTGGTGACCTCTGGCGGCCGCGCTGCGTCACCGGGAACAACAGACGAGCGCCGGCTGCGGTCGCGTCCGACCGCAAGGTGACGTCACCTCAACAGGCGCACGCCCACACACCCCGTTTACATGGGCTCCCAAACCGGATTTCGTAAACCGATTTTCCAATTCCGCTTTTGGTTGGTCATGTAAACACTCCAAAATCTATTCTGGAAATCCATTTCTCTAAAGCGGTTTTCCAGTTGCACAATCGATCTTCGTGCCCATGTAAACGCAACCGTTTTTGAAGCGTATTTTTTTTTTTTTTTTTTTTTTTTTTTTTTTTGTAAGAATTTTCAGCACATATGGACAGAGAGATATTTTCTAATGTGAAATAAAAGTATTAATATTAGAGTGATAATGTATCTGTGTATTTAAGTAAAGAAAAATAGCGATTATGCTGACTAAATCGAGGACTGAATCAGCTGTTTTTCAGCCGCCATCTTAAGTGGATTAGGAAATCCGATTCATGCTGTGCCATGTAAACACGACAGCGAAAAACGGTTTACGAAAATCGGTTTTCATCTTCCGGAAGATGTGTTACATGTAAACGTAGTGACAGAGCGACCGTACGATAGGGTGACGTAACGTCTCGTATTTTTCGGGATCGTCCGTTATCTAGCCCCAGCGTCCCGTTGTCCCAACATAATAAATACGGGACGTATGTTGCCCCGTTTCTTACTAACCGTAAGGTACGGCATCGACTAAAACAGAGGTGACATCGGGCGTTCCATAGAGTAGTGTTATTGGTCCTCTGCTGTTCCTTATGTACATAAACGATTTAGGGCAAAATCTAAGTAGCTCTCTTACGTTGTTTGCAGATGACGACGTCATTTACCGTCTAGTAAAATCATCTGCGCGGTTGCCCGCCGTGGAGGTTCGATTCCCCCCTGGGGCATGGGTGTATGTGTTGTCCTTAGGTTAGTTTATCTAGGTATAAGTAGTTTGTAAGCTACGGACTGATGACCACGCAGTTTGGTCCGATTCGTTTACAGACATTCGAACATTTTTTGAAAATCATCTGAAGATCAAAACCAACTGCAGAACGATATAAATAAGATATCAGTATGGTGTAAAAATTGGCAACTGACTCTAAATAATGAGAAGTGTGAAGTCGTCCACATGGGTACGAAAAGAAATCCGTTAAACTCTGTTTACAAGATAAATCAATCAAAAGTGAAGGCGGTTAACTCCACAAAATACCTAGGAATTACTATAACTTCAAACTTAAACTGGAAAGAACACGTAGATACGTAGATAATGGCGTGGGAAAGACGAACCAGAGGCAGCATTTTATTGGTAGAATCCTTAGAAGATGCAATAAAACTACTAAAGAAACTGCATACACTATGCTTGTTCGTCCTTTTTTGGAGTATTGCTCCCAGTGTAGCATCCTTATCAGGTGGGTTTAACGGAGGATATCGAAAGACTTCAAACAAGGGCAGCTCGTTTCGTATTGGCACGATACAGGGGAGTCAGCGTTACGGAAATGATACAGGATCTGGGATGGGAATCGTTACAACAACGGCGCTTATCGCTGCGGTGTGGGCTACTTGCGAAACTTCAATCGCCAACATTCTCCTCTGAATGCGAAAATATATTGTTGACTCCCACTTACATAGGTAGAAATGATCATCAGAATAAAATACGAGAAATCGGAGCTCGAACAGAGAGATTCAGGTGTTCTTTCTTCCCGCGCACTATTCGACAATGGAATGGGAGATAAATAGTATAATGGTGTTTCGACGAACCCTCTGCCAGACACTTAAATGTGATTTGCAGAGTATCCCATGTAGATGTAGCGTTACCATAGGGGTAGGACGAAAAAGGTATACATTAAGAGCGGTAGAAGAATTAATAACGTCTTATAATAATTTTTTCCCACAACTGATGTAACGAAAATGTACATTTTTACTTTCTGTGGTAATTTGGAAGAATCCGTGTACATCAAAGGAAACGGCATTGCTATCGATATATATTCAACGTTCGATTCTCGTTCAACATTCCATATGACAATTGTATGTTTGATTGCGTTGAATTTGTGATATTTTCTTGTACTTTTCCGACTCTATATGTGGTTGCCATTTGAAATACCGAAAGAAATATAGGTAATTTCCAGGAATGGCTTATAATATCGAAAGTGCAACTGTAAACGATTTAGTGTTTCTGAAGCGGACATTCGGATGCTAAGCGGCCTCACGTACTAAAAAAAAAAAAAAAAAAAAAAAAAAAAAAAAAATAAAAAAAAATAAAAAAAAAACACTTGTTATTTGTCCTATACCTAACCTTCTTAAGGCTAAGCTACAGATCATGTTTTTTTTAAAGTGAAAGGTTAGGTGTTGATGAAACAAGAAGTTTTCTGTCTAGAACATGAGGGCGCTTAGAAACACTAAATCGATTTGTAGTTGTACGTTAGATATATATCCTTAGGGCGGGGTCTTTCGATTGCAAGCATTCTTGGAAATATCTGCATAACTGAAGAGAGGAATACCACCTGTGAGCTTTAACACATGATGCAATCACAATCTCGGAAAACACTTATATGGGATAATATATTAATACTTACGTATTGTACATTTAAAAAATGTATGCTTATCCTCGTAAATTACACATTACAACAGAATGCAGCATTCACGACATACCATCGTCTACAACTCAGCCACAATATAATTACTCACGCCACCTTCAAATAAGCACGTACACAACATGCCAATGCCACGGGTCAAATCTAATGGGTGATATCCCAGTATTCAAGTAAGCCAAAATTTCATAAAGTCATCACGTCAAACAACAACATCGTAATTGGCTATATAAATCAGCTGTTCCACCATGTCAGTTTTCCGTCATTGGTTCTGAATCGAGAGTTGAAAGTTCGATATATATAAATCACAGTGCCGTTTCCTTCGATGTACTCGGATTTTTCCAAATTACCCTTTCTGTATATTCATGTATATATTAATTAATGCGTGATAAAAAAAAACAAATGTTAATGTATTTTCTTCAAAGAGGTTTCATTTGTAAAGTCCACAGTGTAAGTTAATGTTAATGAACAGAACAAGTGAAGGAAGCTTATGTAGAGACATTCTATTTTTTTTTTTTTTTTTTTTTTTTTTTTTTGCATTCGCCAGTGTCAGTATGTCTTTTGGTAGCCGTTCGAGAATGTAAGAAGTGCAAATGTACAAAATGTAAAGGTTTCTTTCTTTAAAAATATAGGCGAAGTTTTGAACGGAATTGTGCCGACTTATTTCTAATGAAGAGGAACTACCCGAGTTTTAAATGGCGTTAAATGTGGACTTACGCTGAGATTTTCTACGTCTGCTGCAGCATCAATACTACAATTTCAGTAGAAAGAAAACTAATGATTTCTTTAAAACGTGAACATATTACTAATGACTCTTTTACAAGTGTTACAAAAGGAGTGAGCCAGAGCTGAAAAAACTATACAACACAAGCCCAATAGTGACTGAACTTCGTAACTATAACCCAAATTTTCCATTAATTAACTTATAGACAAAAAAATTTGAATATTGTAGGAATTTTAATTATTTACTTATTTATTGCCACTGCGATTAGTTAAAATGAAAATATCATTCTGTTTACTACAATTATTTTAATTATTTAGTATTCTTGTAATAGTTCAACAGCGTACCCAAATGGTTGAGAAATGTGGCCCATAATCAAACAATGAACAAAATAAGCTTAAATTCAAAGTGAATAAGACACGATTTTTATTTAACTTCATAGGCTTTCCCAGCGTGACAATTCTTCGAAGTCTCTACGGGTTTTCTGCCAGATAATAAAATCAAACCGATTCAATATTTCGACGGTACAACCGTCCGTCATCTTCAGGAACAGCTGCTGCTATTCAGCGGTACTCAGCAGCAGTGGTTTCCTGAAGATGATGGACAGTTGTACCGTCGAAATATTGAATCGGTTTGATTTTATTATTCGGCAGAAAACCCGCAGACACTTCGAAGATACGATTTTTATATTTGTTTGGTTGCTATTACGTAACGCCTTCACGTGACTTTCGCAGCTTTTCCAACTATAAAATTTGAATAATGAAATAAATCGCAATTTGCGATCAGTTATGGCTTCACTGTACTAGGTTTAGTTGGAATACCAAAGTGCGGCGAATGAAAATTTGTGCCAGGCCGGGATTCGAACCCGGGATCTCCTGGTTACTAGACAAACGCGTTGGCCACTCCGCCACCGAGGACAGCTACATGTAGTACAGTGAAGCCATAATTGATCGCAAATTGCGATTTATTTCATTCATTGAACGCTGTAACGTTATCAAAAATATATAATAATAAAAATTAATCACCCCTTCTTTTTCCTGAAAGCATTTAACTGGGATTAACTCAAATATTATCTTCTTTGGAAGTCTATTCTGTAAAACCTTACGTCTTTAGCGGAGCCTGATGAAAATATTTTGTAAGAAAGCTGTGAAGATCAATTTTTTGAGGAAGTTACCCATGTGAAAAATATAAATGAAGAGAAAAACGTGGTCATTGGAGCTCACGCTAGGATTTTTTTGACTAAGGATGGAGAAGGAAATCGGCCGTGCCCATTCAAGGAACAATCCCGGCATTCGCATGGAGTGGTTTAGCGAAATCACGGAAAGCCTAAATCTGGATGGCCGAAGAAAGATCTGAACCACCGTCCTCGCCAATGCGAGTCCACTGCGTCACCTAACTTGGTTTTTATACTCAAAAGTCGTACTTTCTGCACACAATACTAGTACAAATAAATAAGTAAAGATAATCAAATGTAAATACGAGATCCATCAAATGCGATATGTTATCGTCGGGTTGTGAGGAGGGAGTGAGAGAGAAAGAAACAACGGCTTTTCTTCTTACTACAGTGCGTGTGTGCATTAATTCGCATGTTTATTTCTTCGTTACTGAGTGACATCAAGGCCGTTATATTGTGTGCGCTCTAAGAAATAACAATCATGCTGATGATGCTTCAGGTAACAGCAACATTTGCTTTCACAATCTTCGGTTTCCTTACGTGTCCTGTAATTTGAGTTTGGAAATCTGGTCACCCTAACGTAGGAGCACTAAGGTTTTGGAGACGCCAGCGTTACTTATCAACTGTTGAACAAGTTGGTGTTGTTCCGACGTAACAGCGCGTTTAAGAATTATTACAAACTAGCGAAGAGGGCAATTCTTGGCGGATGCTAATATGTATAGCAATTCCATACACAATCTCTTTCTTCCGCCCCCTCGCTCTATCTCTCTTCCCCTCCTTCCTCTGTTTGCCATTTCTTCTGGACTTCTCCTTCTCCCTTCCTTCTACTATAAACAGTGGTACATGTGATTCACAGTGACATTCCCTATATTATGTATTCCTTCTAATCTTCCATCCTTTTTTTTTTGCTCCTCCCTGCTATCTATGAAAAATTACACGTACCTGTCGCTGTCGCCGGCCGCAGTGGCCGAGCGGTCTGCGACGCGCCAGTCACGTTCTGCACGGCCACTACGGTTGGAGATTCGAATCCCCACTCGGGCATGGATATTTGTGCCGTCTTTAGTATAAGCTAGTTCATGAGTAGTTTGTAAGTTTATGAACTGATGACCCCGTAGTTAAGTTCCATAAGCTCTACAAACAAATTGAACTTCTTTTTTTTTTTTTTTTTTTTTTTTTTTTTTTTTTTTTTTTTTTTTTTTTAGCATTCCTGCCAAAACCAGAAGTCAGTCTTCTAAGGAAGGCTGCTGCTACTTACCCTCCGCCATGGACCATACATAACGGGTCGCATTTCAGAATTTCTGTCTCAGTTTACCTCCAACCGTTGTCTCCATCCTTGTCCATTCTCACTGACTATACGGTCACGTACTTGGATGCCGTTGCTCATGTGCTGACCGATATTACGACGCTTTAATGAACCACAATCTGTACTCAATTTCCTTCCAACACACAAAAACACCATTAACTGACATTAATTCTATCTATGCAACGCTCCAAAGATATGACCACCATCCGAAACACGTAAACATACTGAACTATCGCTTCGAGTGATAGTCTTGTTTTCAAAATATCAGTAGTCAACGGAGATTATTTTATTGTTATGGAAACATGCCACAGCTGAACAGACAAAACAAACTTTGAAATGTTTGTAAATCTATCGGGCTCAGCTGCGTGGTTATTAGTCCTTAGCTTACAAACTACTTAAACTAACCTAATCTTACCTAAGGACGACACAAACATCCATGCCCGAGGGAGGATTCAAACCTCCGACGAGGGAGGCCTCTCGATCGGCAACGTGGCGCTACAGACCGCTCGGCTACTCCCACGAGACAAACAAACTTTACGTTTTTCTAAGGAAATAAGTGAGTGTGGAACTATCAAATTGATAATCACATTTTTTTACTGAGATTTTCATACAAAAACACCTTCGAAAATTTCCGTCTTATCCGCTGCATTTTCAGAAACTCTTCTCTCATACAAACCTTGTCCTGGCAGTTAACAAAAATAAATAAATAAAAATCTGCCAAATTCGTTGAGCCGTTCTGAAGTATGATCTGGCGTCGAAGTCTGTCGCAAGGTACCCTCCGATATACCTATCGCCCATGCAGTGGTTTCAGGATCATAAAAATTTTCTCGATGAAAAGATACAGAAATGTGCGAAATGTAATCGGTAAAACTAAATATATCGCTCCTAATGTCAGCTGTGATGTAGAGTGCATACAAAAGTTATGATTTTTGCATTTTGTAATTTTGTTTATCGAATTTTCCGACTTTCCTTTGTAGCTGTAGCGATTTGTTTTTTAATTGACCCTTTTTCTGCAAAGGGCATTGAAATCTTAACAGCATTGTGCAGTTTAAAAATCAACACGTAATAACTGTCTGGTTAACCATGTGTTCTAGATAACAAAACTGTAAACAAACCTTGAATTATTTGCCTTAGTGAATCTTCTGTTGTTCTAAGAAATACTTCACGCAGGTGTGAGGTGAATGTGTTAACTGGAGTGGCACGCAGTGAGTTTCCACTTCTTCGTTGCCCTTGGGACCGTATTTGCACCCTTGCCTCGCTGTTCGGCCGATCTCTCGCATATCGAAAATATCTGTTCGATGACCGAGTTTTGACTGTCCGGGATACACCAGAGCCAACCGGCAATGGAAACAACAATCAATATTGCGTTCATTATTTTAATAAATTCAACAACGTACAGCTGAAGAAGAACATCAAGTGACTCACATAGCACATAACCTACAAATACTCCACTTAGCCAGTAAAGGAAAAAGAACGAACCTCCTCGAAGAAATTTAAATTTATTCCCATAAGTGTGCACCACCGCCTGACATACTGAATCCAAACAGACCTAACAAACCGAATTTTTCTAAGCAATTTCCATCTTCAGCTCATCAAACCACAGACTAGGTGAATTGTGAAAAACATATCTACATGTACATCCATACTCCGCAATTCACCGTAAGGTGCGTGGCGGAGGGTACACTGTACCACTACTAGGCATTTCCTTTCCTATTCCACTCCCAAATTGAACGAGGAAAAAAAGAATGCCAATATGCCTCCGTACGAGCCCTAATTTCTCTTATCTTGTCTTTGTGATCTTTACGTGAAATGTAAGTAGGCGGCAGCAAGATCGTACTACACTCAGCTTCAAATTCCGGCCCTCTAAATTTACTTAACAGAAATTCACGAAAAGAACGTCGTCTTTCTTCCAGCGATCCCCAATTGAGTTGCCGGAGCATTTCCGTGACACTCGCGCATTGGTCGAACCTACCGGTAACAAATCTAGCTGCTCGCCTCTGAACCGCCTCTATGTCTTCCTTCAAACCGATCTGCTGCGGGTCCCAAATACTTGAGCAATACTCAAGACGTGGTCGTTACTAGCGTTTTATACGCGGTCTCCTTTACAGGTGAAGTACATCTTCCCAAAATTCTCCCAATAAACCGAAGTCGGCTGTCTGCCTTACTCACAACTGTCCTTACATGCTCGTTCCATTTCATATCGCTCTGCAATGTTACGCCTAGATATTTGAACGACGCGACCGCATCAAGAAGCTCACTACTGATGCTGTATTCGAACATTATAGGATTGTTTTTTCTACTCATGCGCATCACCCTACATTTTTCTACATTGAGAGTGTGAGATTACCGCCCAATAGAAATACTGGTAATTAATAGCATTTGATAATTAAACAGTATGAAGTTCACTGCAAACATTGACCATGCCAATGCACTAAATGTTACAAAATTTTAATCTTATTAATTATGGTAGCAATGTATGTACACAGTTGGGTGACAACATTTACAGTTAGGCCATAGGTAGAAATTCTCCACGTTGAGATTTGCTGTGTGCTTGTAGCTGACGGGAGGCCAGCGAGCAGGCCGATGTTGGTGGCTTGTTCCAACTTAGGATTTTACAGTTCGTTTCCGGTGGGGGAGAGAGGGACAATGGCGAGTGCCAGGAACAGTGCAGTGCACAAATATTGTAATTCTACTGGCATTTGAAGTAATACGATGCAGTTAGGAACGTTTAAGGCCCTCATTACAAAATAGCCTGTTGATAAATAAACAATACATTAGCTGATATAGTCACATCTAACGTAATATATTTAATTGACAATGAAAAGTAATAAATTACCAACGAAGACAAGACAGTTACACAACTAGCATGGCAATGTTTGTTTATAAAAATAATATATTAACTATTTCTCATTTTATTTTCAACTAATCTTTTGTATTTTATCTTAAAGTATTCAGTTAAATCACTTATCTGTGGTATAAGAAATTGCACAATTATGATAAACAGTACAAAGGATGTTTATATTAATATAAAAACGTAAGAAAATATTTGTTTAATGTGTAGTGTAATTATTTTGATTTTAAGTAAAGTTTTAGAAATGTATTGGCTGAGCGCTGTACGTTGGCAAATCGATTACAACAGCTTACATGGGGAAGTTGTTGACGTAGGGGAAAAAAACCCCGGCAGTTGAGTTTTGGCGCGCGCGCGCGAGGGCAGGAAGTGAGGACTCCAGAGAGCACGTGGTGTGGCTGGCCTGGCGGCGTCGCTCTGCCTCAGTCGGCATGTGGATCTCGAGGTGGTGACTTGAGATTTGTCTGTGGCAATCGCCACGTGTGGTTGCTCGTCGTAGACTGCACCAAGTTAAATCGAGTGCTACTGTGTGTTTGTGAATATTTAGCCGGTGGAACAAGGTGTACATCGCATTGAATTAAAGTGACTGTGATTTGTTAATGTAACACGTGTCGTCGCATAGGCATGAACATAAACGGTGTTTGAGACAGCCACGTGGTGTGAAAACAATTCGCGACAAATATTCATTTTGTCTGGGGGCTCTTGAGCTATAACTTTATTTGATAAATGTGCCGACGTACAGACGTATCAGCCACAGGGTTCAAGTATTGTGAAATAAACAACATAAAGTGAATTTTCACGTGTTTTCAAAAATAGTAGTTAGTACACCCTTTTCTCCCATGAACTTGAATTTATTATGAATTTGTTTTGTTAATCATATGCAGGGAAGGAAAGCTGTGAACGTGTGATATCATCCCCTAGAAAACGAGTCAAACAGTCGCAATAACAGTTCCAGCGTTTTTTGCATGTATAGGAATTTGGTTCGCAGCTGGTGGTTGTGAGTTTCAAAAATTAAACTTTCTCTATTTTAAACTCTCACCCCGACCTTCACGCTCGCAAGAGCTAGCTGCCATTCTTCGCACCAACTAGAAATTTTGTCTAAGTCAACCTGTATGCTATTACAGTCAGTTACAGACGACACCTTCCCATACACCACAGCATCATCAGCAAACAGCCGCAAATTACAACTTACTCTGTCCATCAGATTATTTATATAGATAGAAAATAATAGCGGTCCTATCACACTCCCCAGGGGCACGCCTGACGATACACTCGTCTCTGATGAACACTCGCCGTCGAGAACAACGTACTGCTTTCTATTACTTAGGAAGTCTTCCAGACAGTCACAAATCTGTGAACCTTTGAACATAATGTGACAAAAGCCCATTCAGTGCATGTAACTTTCCTGCAACATGTAAAACCTAGTTATTATGCCTGTAGTATTAAAATAATTAATACTTATCCTATGTAGAAAAAAGTATTATGGGAACTTATAATGTTCAAAAATTTTAAATAATCAGACATGATCAAATATTGCACTTATCATATTCATGTCACAATTGATGCTCAAAATATAACTCTGACCATAGATTTCATTGTAAACAACATTCTGTAAGTGAACAATATGGGGGATAGTGAAGTGACTATATACAAATCACAAGTTAAAAGATTGTTGGTGCTACAACATGAAAGAGAAGAAACAAGACCAGCATGAAGAGGAGAATGAAAGCACCCTAAAGCACAGCATTTCGTAAAATTAAACACTAGAAATGGAATAAAGTTGAACGCAAATTCCTTATTTTGCACAGGCCATACGGAGCTTTCAAACTATTGTTGACACCAACACGTGAAACCAAAGTGTTCAAAATGTTTGTTAAGCTTATGGGACTTAACTACGGGGTCATCAGTCCCTAAACTTACAAACTACTTATGAACTACTTACGAACTAGGACGACACAAATATCCATGCCCGAGGGGGGATTCGAACCCCCGACCGTAGTGGTCGTGCTGACCGTGACTGGAGCGCCTCAGTCACCTCGCCCACCGCGGCCGGCAACCAAATTGTAATTAAGCTACATGAAGATGGATGAAAACCTGAAATGCGTCTTAGCTAAATGAAACTTAGTATAAAATGTGTCTGGACGCTAAATTTATTACCATAATAAAATATAATCTACAGACAAGGAAATCGACAATCCAAAAATATGGATAAATTATTACTCAATACTCAGTTTATCATCTCTCTTATATTTGATACTCGTCCCTGAAGCATGGCTGTGTGTATTGTCGTTAGTATAAGTTAGTTTAAGTAGTTTGTAAGTCTAGGGAATGAACACCTTAGCATTTTGGTCCCTTAGGTTTACAAACATTTGAAATTCTTTTTTATTCTTTTATTCATCACCATCCTTTGCTTGTCTGTCATACGGCACGTTTAGAATGCTTACCCCTCCATGCTTCTCTGTCTTTTGCAATTATCTTCATTCTTTGGTACTGCACCTCACTCGTACCTTCAGTTGCCTCTACCAGAAGGCAATCTCGTCTCTAACTGTGGCCTAACCAGTTTAGTTTCCCTTCTTTACCGTTCCTCTCCGACTCTACTCAGTACTTTTTCATTTCTGACTTTATCGATCCAGTTGATCTTCTCCATCCTACACCATATCCACATTTCAAAAGCTTCAATTCTCATCTTGCTTTCTCAATGTCCACGTTTGTCCTCCATAGGAGGCCACACTCCATATCAGACACTTAACTAGTCTCTTCCTTAATTCTTTGTTTAAACCACTGGTTAGGAGTCTTCTTTGCTTATGAAACGCTTCCTTCGCCAGAGCCATTCTCACTTTGATGTCTTGTTTGCAATTCATATCTTTCTCAATCCAACTTCCCAAATACTTGAATGCTGTCATCTGTTCTATGACTTCTGACTCCATCTTAATTTTCGCTTTTCTTTTCTTTAAATCTATGACTACACTTTCATTTATTTTTTATCTTTGTACAACGTGAAACCTCCCAAATAAATTCGGCACTTATTTAAAGAGCTAGGGAACTTCACAGTAGCTTCTCAGTGTATAATTCACTTATGAAATTTGTTATTACCAATCCCTCCGAATTCAAAAGCAATAGCAGTGTAGATAACTACTTTAGTGTCTCGTTGCCGCCGGTTGTCCTAGGTGCCGGTGACCGAGTAAAGAGAGACCGACACAGGGAAATAGGATGCACGCGTGTGCGGGTACAGAGTTTGAGGTGACCAGCCAGTGGGACAGCAGAAACTAGAAACACTAAGCTGGATTAGAATAAGGTATATATTTCATAGAGATAGTACAATATTGAACTTTGTAGTAACTAGTGGAATGCAGATACATAGTTCAACTAGGTAGAGGCCTGCCTACTGATGAGAGATCGTTCTAGTGCCTGTCTTATAGCCAAGTGACCGATGCAGTCCAGTGGTGGCCACGAGCGGAGTTGCAGCAGAGAGCGCTCGTGGCTGACGTAAGAACGCCGCGCCGTGCGTGTATGGCGGCGTGCGGCGAAAGTACGTGGCGCGCACTTCATACTTGTGCGACACCACAACTACGACACTAGGAGAAAAAATGATCTTCACTATTCAAGGTTAAATCTAGCTTTGGCACAGAAAGGGGTGAATTATGCTGCCATTTTGTCAATGGCTTCCATAAATTATATTACGTACGACTGAAGTGGTTAGATGCTACTAATTACTACCAATGAAGACTAACAAAGGTACTTCACTTACGAAGAATTGAATAAAATCAATATTTAATTGAATAACGGCCACCGTGTTCAAGAAGATTCAGATAACGCAAACTAGAGTAATTACGTACAACAGGTGAATTTCCGTTCCGCTTTCGATGTCGCGATGTTGTGGACATTTCCGAGCGGCGTGTAATGTGCCGCGTACAGCGACAGGTGGATGAGTGGGATTCCCCGACGCCATTACGTCCGGTGTATCGAATGCCAATTAAACTTGGCACGGCGAGCGTGCCTCTTCCGGACGCCGGTAAATTTGCTCGGAACACAATCTGCTTATCTCGCTGAAATGATTAACTGGCTTTGTCGGCGCAGCGGGCACGGAACGGAATCGCGAGTTACGGCGACACAATTAGAGGGGCTTAGCGCGCCTGCGATTGGTCGTTAGTCGGCCAATCCCCGATGGCTGTCCGTGCGTTAGCGGGCGGTAGCCCCTACACAGCGGCTGTGCACAACTACCCACCTGCTACTCACCAGCTACTCCGAGTAGAGCTGTGACAGTAACAAAATGATACGTATCCGTATGCATAACTGCCAACCTTTACAATTGGCTGTCCGTAATGATGCGCAAGACCTAAGAGGACGTGGGCCTACGGCCGTGTCCCAAGAATATTTTATAAATTTAAGTGACACTGTATTCCTAAATATCTGCCACGAACCGTATAAAAACTATTCTGTTTCAAAAGACTGAGGTTAGGTAGAAGAACCTAACACATTTGTGTAAATACCGTGAGTGGCTTAGAAATATTCCTGTAAGTTTCAATTAACTGTCTTTACGGAAAGTTAACAGTTGCCGAAGCAACAGAAAAGGGTGAAATTCCTTGCATTTTTTAAATATAAAATCCTTAGCAGCTAAGGATACACAAAATGGTTTTGGATTTTAAACGACGAATGAAACCACTGAAAAGAGGTGTCACAAATGGCTCATCACTCATATTTCATTCTAGCTGCACAAGACTGCTATGAAAACATGTATCCGCGAGAAAAGCGAGTAAAAGCTTTTCTCTTCGGAAACGAACTGGCTAACTTCCGCCACCCGGTAAAACACGTGGACTGTTAAGCTTGAACCAAAGACATTATACTCATTATAGACCATAGAATTTACATAGATCTTGGGTGTGTGAGCGTGCATTTGGTAGGTGTGTAGGTGATTATAGGCGGGATTTGATCCAGATTTGTTCCAACGGAAATGCTATCTTTAACATTTCCTACAGCTTTGCTATGTACTCAGAGCCGGCCGCGGTGGCCGAGGAGACTGAAGCGCTCAAGGCACGGCCACTACGGTCGGGGGCTCGAATCCCCCCTCGGGCATGGACATTTGTGCCGTCCTTAGTCTTAGCTAGATGATAAGTAGTTTGTAAGCTTAGGGACTGATGACCCCGTAGTTAAGTCCCATAAGTTCTACAAACATTTGAACATTTGAACGTACTCAGAAATGAAATAAATTATTTATATAAAACTTATCTGCTATTACCAAAATGTAGATAGTAACTACTCCGATTTTCTTAAAACACATCAGATCGTACAATGTCTAGTTTCCGTAATTTTTCACGAACTTCCCGTAATTCCGTAAATATGACGATAAATGCATAACAATTACGGACAATCCGTAATAGTTGGCAGCTATGCGTATGTATCCGTCACGTAAACAAACAGTACTCGTTACAAACGTGCCGTTTTACTCGTTACCACTGCCACCCAGAAATATGGGCGCTACACTGGCTTTGAAATAGTGAAAAAATTACTGTTACTGTGAATATTACTTTAATATTTGAATTTGTCACCTAGATACTGTATAGTCTTGTGTAGTTCGCGAACGAACTAGTTCGGTAGAGCGCTCCCACAGACGAACTACGCTCCTTTTCCGAAGACAGATGGGGAACAGCGTGAGGATGCGACAGTGCGCAGAATCACGTGGTTCTCTTCTGCCAGTTACCGTCAATCCGAGCTGAGTCAGTTATTTATATTTAAAAAAAAAAGTATTTTTATTCACCAAAATAAACACATTCAGCATATTTTATAGCAAATGATTCTTCAATGACCTAATAAATAAATAAATAAGAGGTTTGTTTGCCCAAAACTACGGGTAACAGCACACGCTTAGGCAAAGTAAATTTCCTTGAACCGGAAAAGCTTCTTTCCATGATTCAGTTCGGGTTTAGGAAACATCGTTCATGTGAAACTCAGCTTGCCCTTTTCTCACATGATATCTTGCGAGCCATGGACGAAGGGCATCAGGCGGATTATGTTTTTCTCGACTTCAAAAAGGCGTTCGACACGGTGCCACACTGCAGACTGCTAACGAAGATACTAGCTTATGGAATAGGTTCACAGATTTGTGACTGGCTGGAAGACTGCCTAAGTAATAGAACGCAGTACGTTGTTCTCGACGGCGAGTGTTCATCAGAGACGAGTGTATCGTCAGGCGTGCCCCAGGGGAGTGTGATAGGACCGCTATTATTTTCTATCTATATAAATGATCTGATGGACAGAGTAAGTTGTAATTTGCGGCTGTTTGCTGGCGATGCTGTGGTGTATGGGAGGGTGTCGTCTGTAACTGACTGTAATAGCATACAGGATGACTTAGACAAAATTTCTAGTTGGTGCGAAGATTGGCAGCTAGCTCCCAATGTAGAAAAATGTAAGGTGATGCGCATGAGTAGAAAAAAACAATCCCATAATGTTCGAATACAGCATTAGTAGTGAGCTTCTTGATGCTGTCGCATCGTTCAAATATCTAGGCGTAACATTGCAGAGCGATATGAAATGGAACGAGCATGTAAGGACAGTTGTGAGTAAGGCGACAGCCGACTTCGGTTTATTGGGAGAATTTTGGGAAGATGTACTTCACCTGTAAAGGAGACCACGTATAAGACGCTTGTACGACCACGTCTTGAGTATTGCTCCAGTGTTTGGAACCCGCAGCAGATCAGTTTAAAGGAAGACATAGAGGCGGTTCAGAGACGAGCAGCTAGATTTGTTCCCGGTAGGTTCGACCAATGCGCGAGTGTCACGGAAATGCTCCGGCAATTCAATTGGGGGTCGCTGGAAGAAAGACGACGTTCTTTTCGTGAATTTCTGTTAAGTAAATTTAGAGGGCCGGAATTTGAAGCTGAGTGTAGTACGATCTTGCTGCCGCCTACATACATTTCGCGTAAAGATCACAAAGACAAGATAAGAGAAATTAGGGCTCGTACGGAGGCATATAGGCATTCTGTTTTTCCTCGTTCAATTTGGGAGTGGAATAGGAAAGGAAATGCCTAGTAGTGGTACAGTGTACCCTCCGCCACGCACCTTACGGTGAATTGCGGAGTATGTATGTAGATGTAGAACACTGATCATTATTTAAAAAAAGCTACCATAACGAAAGAAAGAGCACTTACAGCAGCGGTAGCAAAAGCCAAAAAGAGATAACGATTAACGATCTGTCTCCAGGATGAGAGCTGCGAATTAAAATATGCGTTACAGTTGCGAACTAAAATATGCGTTACAGTTGCGAACTAAAATATGCGTTACCGGCGGCGAAGTAAAATAGACGCTACCGGTCGTGAAATATTGTGCCAAACGTACCACGCTCCTTAATTCGTTCCGAAGATCGACGGGCAATAACGAGAGGGCACTCCAGACTTATTAATCTCGTACTTGCCTTCTGCCGACGAGAGCCATTTCGAGGTTAGCGTCTGCCAGCTAGAACCATTACATACTTCAGTGCTACAATACTTCTGTTTCAAAGTATTCTGCACTCTGCAGTATCTGACTAATAAATTCCATTATGCCAAGATGTAAAGACAAATCGAAACTTTACGCGAGAAATTATCCACAAACTGTTTCTTTTGGTTTGCGTGAAATCTTTAACGGCTCAAGCAGCAAGCGCATGAAGCAGCTAGGTGGGGGAACTTCTCCCTCCACCTGCACGCGCAGACCACGCCGCTCAGCCGTCTGTAGGAGCGGACGAACTAAAAAAAAAAGAAACTAGTTCGCGACAGAGCATGCGAACTAAAGTGAGCGCTCCCGGCCGCGAACTATTATGCGCAAGACTAATACTGTATGCCTTCTTTTTGAGGCAATTATACCACTGAGACAAGGAAAAGTACAGTCTATTTCCCTCGTGATTAAAATACGATTGTCATACGAACTGATCAGAATTATCGAGACCCACACGACCTCCATTTAAGTACTATCCCCATACGTTACTTAGATGCGTGGAATGTCAGACTCAGTAGGAATATTTCGTGACGAATGCTAGTGTGACCGATCACAGCAAAAGCACTGCATTTGCCGGCAACGGGACTGTTGTACTGTATTAAGTGACATTAACAATTAAGATAACACCGCCATAAATGAAAGTGTGTAGATTATAGTTTTTGCGTATATTTACAAATCTTTTTTATAGTAGACAAGATCAAAAACAAATAATTAACCATTAAACTGAAACCTTTACAGGTAAAAATACGATAAAATGTATGTTTGCGTTAAAAGCGGACGTCAGATCATCGAGAATTAATCTGCAAACACGGGCCATGAGGTATAATCCCAAATGTTTAAAAACAAAAATAATCATCTTACATAATAGTGCTACACACTATCCACTTAATGTTCGTCGTGGTTTTCTATAAAAATTACTCATCTCAAAACAAACAGTATCACAGAAAAATCGCACTCTCCGTATTGGTTTTCGTTACAGAGTTCGTATCTATACGGTTGATGCGAATAACGAAATGTATTCTGAGTAAGTTCGTATCGATTCGGTAGGTGCGAGTAACGAAATGTTTTCATGAGTATTTCGTATCAGCCAAAGTATTCGTTACTCAGTACCGAATACATACGGTTTGCTACAGCTCTAACTCCGAGTAGAGATGGAAAAATGAAACATCTGACGGTTTCGGAATGAATGATTCGAAACCATGAAACAGTGCGAATTTTGTAATCGTATGTGCCTTTTTATTGTAACATCGCCAATGTGTTGTGTATAAGAATTGCTATAGAACTACATAGTATGAAGCCAGAAACTGTAGGAGAAAAGAAAGAAAGAAATAAAAACCTATTAGTCAGATGCCTTGGCATCTCCTACACCGACAAAATCTTATATTCTTCCTGCTCTGTGTTAGACAGGTTCTTGTAAGTACCCTTGTCTGCTCAGTGAAATAACTGTCCTCGTACAATGAAGATTTCATGCCAAAACATTAGCATTGTAACGCGATTCGCTAATGCGAACGTCAAATAATTGCCAACATTAACACGCGAGGCCGCTAGGACAATAAGTAAAATTTAAACCCTGTACCAAACGCACTGCTTTCGCATTGAGTGACGTTCCTGCTTTCCCATTAGCTGACGACTGACATTTTCGTGTTTAATATGTTGGTTTTAACATATTGGCTGCCCTGAGACCGCCGGCGGCCACAGCAGACGGCTCTGGAGCGCCTCTGACGTCATCGCGGCAGCCAACGTGTTATCAAAGTAAATATAATTAATACATTTTCCTTTCCTCCATTCTAGCGCCTAATATTGAAAGATGTTGTGTGTGCTAACCTACATGTGATATTCAAAAGGCACATTATCACATAAAATTTATTGAGTTAACATTTTGGGAAGGGTTATGTTTTTATACAA
The DNA here is from genome assembly GCA_026315105.1 of Locusta migratoria. Taxonomy (NCBI): domain Eukaryota; kingdom Metazoa; phylum Arthropoda; class Insecta; order Orthoptera; family Acrididae; genus Locusta; species Locusta migratoria. The sequence goes on along the minus strand of CM048751.1, from coordinate 46,455,246 downwards.
AGATATCGCACTGTTACGTACTTTAGTAAAAACCTTATTTCTTAAAATTCGAGTTTTGGAGATATCTTTAATGCGCGGTTTCATTTACCGTACAAACTTCCGCAATATGGAAGTATAAATAAGAAATTCGTCAAATACCAAACAATATGTTAGATATTCATGTGTTTATATCTTTTGAAAATATACACTCCTGGCCATTAAAATTGCTACGACACGAAGATGACGTGCAACAGACGCGAAATGTAACCGACAGGAAGAAGATGCTGTGATGTGGAAATGATTAGCTTTTCAGAGCATTCACACAAGTTTGGCGCTGGTGGCGACACCTACAACGTACTAACAACCGATTTCTCATACAAATACAGCAGTTGACCGGCGTTGCCTGGTGAAAACTTGTTGTGGTGCCTCGTGTAAGGAGGAGAAATGCATACCATCACGTTTCCGACTTTGATAAAGGTCGGATTGTAGCCTATCGCGATTACGGTTTATCGTATCGCGACATTGCTGCTCGCGTTGGTCGCGACCCAATGACTTAGTAGAATATGGAATCGGTGGGTTCAAGAGGCCAATAAAGAACGCCGTGCTGGATCCACTTGTTTGTATAGCTTATGGGACTTAACTACGGGGTCATCAGTCCCTAAACTTACAAACTACTTATGAACTAGCTAACGCTAAGGACGGAACAAATATCCATACCCGAGAGGGGATTCGAACCCCCGACCGTAGTGGCCGTGCAGACAGTGACTGGCGCTCCTCAGTCCCCTCGGCCACCGCGGCCGGCCTGCTGGATCCCATCGGCCTCGTATCAGTAGCAGTCGAGATGGCAGGCATCTTATCCGCATGGCTGTAACGGATCGTGCAGCCATGTCTCGATCCCTGAGTCAACAGATGGGGGACGTTTACAACACAACAACCATCTGCACGAACAGTTCGACGACGTTTGCAGCAGCATGGACTATCAGCTCGGAGACCATGGCTGCGGTTACCCTAGACGCTACATCAGAGACAGGAGCGCCTGCGATGGTGTACACTACGACTAACCTGGGTGCACGAATGGCAAAACGTCATTTTTTTTTTATGAATCCAGGATCTGTTTACAGCATCATGATGGTCGCATCCGTGTTTGGCGACATCGCGGTGTACGCACATTGGAAGCGTGTATTGGTCCTCCCCATACTGGCATATCATCCGGCGTGGTGGCATGGGGTGCCATTGGTTACACACCTAGGTCACCTCTTGTTCGCATCGACGACACTTTGAATTACGGCCGTTACATTTCAGATGTGTTACGACCCGTAGCTCTACCCTCCATTCGACCCCTACGAAACCCTACATTTCAGCAGAGATTCAAATGTTTGTATAGCTTATGGGACTTAACTACAGGGTCATGAGGCCGTAAAGTTACAAACTACTTATAAACTAGCTAATACTAAGGACGGCACAAATACCCAAGCCCGAGGGGAGATTCGAACCCCCGACCGTAGGGGCGCGTCTCAGACAGCTCGGCCATCGTGACCGGCCAAAACAGAGGTATATGGGTCGATGGTAGGAGAAGGTATTCGATTTGCCGATGATATGGTATTACTGGCAGAGAGCGAAAGAACTATGAATGAAATGTTAAATGATTTCAGTAAGACCTGTGAGGAATTTGGAATGAAAATTAATAAGAAAACATTCGTTCATTACAGGACAGGTTACTCTGTAACTTCTAAATTTTGATCTGAAGATGGGCAGCTGTCCCGAAACCGGTAATGTTTTAGAAAATATAAGCGATTTGGAGACGGACATTCAAGAATTTTAATAAGAAAAAGGCAAAAATGTATGGTTATAAACGCAAGAAAAGCAGGAACATCAATAAGTCTAGGTCAGGAAGTAATAGAGCAAGTTAGTGCTTTCAGGAAGCATAATTACAGAAGATATGAGATGCCACAAGCAAGTGAAGATCCGCATGACAATTGCCTAAGAGGCATTTAACCTCCCTGCGAGCAACACGGTTTGGAGCTCTCCCCTCCCCACCCCCTGACGACTTCTATTTCTACTTTTAACTTGGTTTTAATTCACGTTGTTTTTCTTTTTACATTTTTAGGCTTCTCATTTAGGAGCATACACCTCCTGTATCTGCTTGTCGTTAATTAACGGGCATTCTAGATCTGTCGCGACGTTCCTTGCAGAATCCCGCTTTTTCTATTGGTCTTACTCCTGTTCTAATTGATTTAAAAAAAAATGTTCTAATGTTTGTAAAGCTTATGGGACTTAACTATGGGGTCATCAGTCCCTAAACTTACAAACTACTTATGAACTACTTACGAACTAGGACGGCACAAATATCCATGCCCGAGGGGGGATTCGAACCCCCGACCGTAGTGGCCGTGCTGACCGTGACTGGAGCGCCTCAGTCTCCTCGGCTACCGCGGCCAGCTAATTGATTTTAACCCCCCTTTTAGTTCCTCTATTTTACTCACATTACGGTTTAGCCGACCTCACCGTGGCTTGCACTCCATACTGATGTCTTGTGACTGATGACCTAGCTGTTTGGTCCCATCCACCCATCAACCAACCAACGAACCGACAAGGCATTTAATAAGAAGAGGGGGCTTCTATGCGGCCGTATGTACAGGAATCTGAGGAAGAGGCTGACAAAATGTTTTATATGGAGTGTGGCACTATATGGCTCTTAGACATGGACGTTGAGAAAAGAAGACAAAAGAAGATTAGAAGCATTCGAGATGTGGACTTGGAGGAGGATGAAAGGGATGAAGTGGGTAGACAAAGTGAGGAATGAGGACGCGTTGAGAAGAGTGGGTGAAGAGAGAGAAATTCTAAAGATAATCAGAAAGAGAAATCGGAATTGGCTTGGACATTGGATGAGAAGAGATTGTTTTCTGATGGATGCTATGGAGGAAAGAAGTTACGAGAAAACAAAGAGTGCAGCAAACGACAGGACTGCATGAGAAGACTTGCCTTAGAGCAGAACACTGATGATGATGATGAGTACAGCTTGCTGTGTAGGCATGACGATTCGTTGGGTGCCTATGAAACAATCAGATGAAAATTACATAAAAAAATTAGAGTTCGTCTGGCGTTCTAAGGTGGTGAGTTGTTCGATGCCGCACAATTTCAAATGCTAACTAGGTGAGTAAGTGAGCAGTGTTGGGAATGACGGATTACTCGCGCAAACGCCTGGGCTGCTTGATGAACAGATTGGCGAGCCCCCCGTGACGCACGGCCACGTATTAGCCGGCACGTAACTCACACCGACCGACCACGCGCGCTACGTTCTACGTGCTACGTTCCGCCCGTCAGTGCTTCCCTGTGTGCTGCGGGGATTACCGCTGCGCTGATCGATGCAACGCATTATGGCCGCGATGCGAGGCATCTCTATTGATGGGATGCCGCAGGTGAAGTCCGGATTCCAGGGCGACAGCTGTCGCACTGAATTTGACGCCCAAATCTCCTAGCAATTACCGATCAAGTAATGAGCTAAGAGTAATTAAGACCTCCAGGTGCGCCCGAAAGTCGAAATCTGAGCAGTTAATCCCCATCTCCTTCTGTAATGACGACGATACTGAAAAACAAGAGCAACGTATTAACTATCAAATGTTCAATGTTTGTTAAGCTTAAGGGACTTAACTACAGGGTCATCAGTCCCTAAACTTACAAACTACTTACGAACTAGGACGGCACAAATATCCATGCCCGAGGGGGGATTCGAACCCCCGACCGTAGTGACCGTGCAGACCGTGACTGGAGCGCCTCAGTCCCCTCGGCCACCGCGGCCGGCTAACTATCTGTGATTGTAACTAGATTCCATTTTTGTGTGCCAGCCCACCACAGAATTATAATGAAATAACAGGTTTTCGCTTGGTAGGCGATGTGAGATGTTTCTTTTATTTAACTTCAAAACATATCCATTTCGTCCCTATGATGGGACATCATCAGTGCAGAATTGCAAGTCATGATGACCTATGTGCTCTGCTTAAAAACATTTAAAGGTCTTGCCGGTACAAGTCACAACAATAAAATGATTTTATTGTTGTGACTTGTACCGGCAAGACCTTTAAATGTTTTTAAGCAGAGCACATAGGTCATCATGACTTGCAATTCTGCACTGATGATGTCCCATCAACAATAAAATGATTTTATTGTTGTGACTTGTACCGGCAAGACCTTTAAATGTTTTTAAGCAGAGCACATAGGTCATCATGACTTGCAATTCTGCACTGATGATGTCCCATCATAGGGACGAAATCGATATGTTTTGAAGTTAAATAAAAGAAACATCTCACATCGCCTACTAAGCGAAAACCTGTTATTTCATTATCTGTGATTGGTTTTTATTACCGTAACAAATCTGTGGTTTGGTTCTAAAAGGACCAATGTCAGTATTTATCAAAACTGGTTTCAATGATCTAGACCATAGTTTCACGTGGTCTTCATAACGTTAAAACGGCCAATGTCTAACCCACATAGGATGAGAGATGCTGCGATTTTAAGATGTGACCCCAAATATACTGTTTATGTTTTTCAGAAAATTACAGAAATTATTCAGAAGCTAATACCGTAAAACTAAGATTTTTGACATTTGCTCTTTTAGAACCAAGCCGCAGAAGTATGTAGTCGTTTTTACCTATAAAATCATCAAAATGTTCAAATGTTTATAACTCCACGTGACTCTACTTCTTTCATCATTAATCCATAGGCTTACAAACTACTTAAACTAACGTATGGACAACTCATGGTTATCAATCCCTTTATGAGATTTTTATTGCCATAGATCGCTTATTTATTTTACATTCATGACCAGTCATGAGAGTCATTATCAAATCTTAATTGTCCAGGCATGATAAGAAATACATGGTGTTACAAAAAGGTACGGCCAAACTTTCAGGAAACATTCCTCACACACAAAGAAAGAAAATATGTTATGTGGGCACGTGTCCGGAAACGCTTAATTTCCATGTTAGAGCTCATTTTATTACTTCTCTTCAAATCACATTAATCATGTAATGTAAAGAAAATATGTTATGTGGGCACGAGTCCGGAAACGCTTAATTTCCATGTTAGAGCTCATTTTATTACTTCTCTTCAAATCACATTAATCATGTAATGGTGCCGGCCGCGGTGGCCGACGGGACTGAGGCGCTCCAGTCACGGTCTGCACGGCCACTACGGGCGGGGTTTCGAATCCCCCCTCGGGCATGGATATTTGTGCCGTCCTAGTTCGTAAGTAGTTTGTAAGTTTAGGGACTGATGACCCCATAGTTAAGTCCCTTAAGCTTAACAAACATTGAACATTTGATAGTTAATACGGTTTCACGTAACGGAGGAATGCGCTCTTTTGTGCTCGACCTGAGAGATTGTAAGATGACTGATGTTAAAAGAATCTTGGTCACGGAATTCGTGGAGGGACGATGATCACATGTGTGTGTGTGTTTGTGTGTGTGTGTGTGTGTGTGTGTGTGTGTGTGTACGAGAGAGAGAGAGAGAGAGGGAGAGATAGACAGAGGGACAGAGAGAAAAAAAGAGGGAGAGTGTTTCTGTGTACCTGCTGTGGTGTCTCGTGGGGGGCCGTCGGCCGCCGAAGCCTAATGAAGATTTATACGCCGGGGTGGGATTCGTCGCGGGGCAGCCCTGCCGACTCTGAAGACGGCGGCGTGGAGGAGAAGGCTGTGCAGTGTGCACCGCGCAGCCACTGAGCGCAGCAACGGCACACGCCAGTTCGGCAACTCTTAACGAGCGGTGAGGGCCAGTCGAATTCGGCAACTCTGCACTCGAGTAGCTCAACGGCCGATCGCTCTGAATGCCACCAGGGACGGAATTTCTGGCCGTGAACTTACGGTGGCTGGACAAAGGAACCTGAAAACCGAGCGCCACGGTACACCGTAGTAGCAAGCCAGCACCGCGTACTTGTTGCCATTGATATGTGGCCACAGTGCACAACTGGAGTACGAAGTTCTGGAAGTCAACTTTCAGAATATTACACGGTTTGCTCCGCACGATTGCATGATCTCTCCCACTTCTGAAAAGGACAACTGGATATTCCAATGTGCATCTGTGGTGGAGACAGGAGTAAAAAATAAAAAAATAATAAAAAAAAAATTTAAAATGTTTGTAAATCTACGGCACTTAACTACTCTCGTCATCAGTCCAAAAATGTTCAAATGTTTGTTAAGCTTAACTACGGGGTCATCAGTCCCAAAAGTTACAAACTACTTATGAACTACTTACGAACTAGGACGACACAAATATCCGTGCCCGAGGGGGGATTCGAACCCCCGACCGTAGGTCATCAGTCCCTAGGCTTATGATGTACTTATACTAACTTAGGTTAGGGACAAAGAAAAAAAAAGTACGCCATGACGTAGTGGTCAAGCGTACTGAGGCGTTATGCTCTGATGCGGGAGGCCGTTCACCGTCGGGGATTCGAATCCTCCCTTGGGCATGGATGTTTATGCTGTCTTTAGTATAAGTTAGCTCATAAGTAGTTTGTAAGTTTAGGGACTGATGACCCCGCAGTTAAGTCCCATAAGCTTAACTAACATTTGAACATTTGACCAAAAGCAAAAAATACACCCATGCCCGCGGGAGGACTCGAACCTCCGACGGCGAGCAGCGGCGTGCTCCTCAGCTAGGCGCCGCGAAACTCTCGGCCGCGGCAATAAATAATAATAATCATCATAATTAGAGACTTAATTATATCCACAATGGATGTGAGGCCGCGGTAGTATTACTTATTTTTTCAAGTAGGCTCAACAACGGAAATTGTGTAAAAAGACTAAAATACGACGCGTTTCGAGGGTGAAGCCCTCATCATCAGATTTTTATTGTCTCAGATTTTAACATTCTTGTAAAGATTATCTGATGGCGAGGGCTTAATCCTTGAAACGCGTCATATTTTAGTGTTTTTACACGATTTCTGTGGTTGAGCCTACTTGACAAAATAATTAAAATAATTAATTAGAGACTGATTATGCCTTTCAGCGTTCAGTCTGGAGCATAGTATCCGTAATTAAATTCTTCTTCGATCCCGCATTCAATGCTAACATTGATGCCTCCTCTACTGTTAAGCCTTTTACTTCAAAATTATTCTTCACCACAATACGATGCTGACAACAATCAGAGGAAATAAATAAATAAAAGGGATAAAAGAAAGAAAGGTAAAACATCATTGGCAAAGAGAAATTCTGCTCAATATCTAAGTTAGTTGACAACGACCTTCATTAAGAACTGTATAGATGGATGAAAATACCAGCAGCTGTATTCAAAATCTTTATTAAATTTCCTGCGACCGGTTTCGGTGCTTCTCTACACCATCTTCAGACTCTCGTTGTGTGATTGTTATTAAAAGCACATTCGAACTGAGTCGTTGAGGATGTAAGATGAATAGAACAAGAAATTTACGGCTACCGGTTTCAATGGCTACCTAGTTCAAATGTGCTTTTAATAACAGTCACACAACGGGAGCCTGAAGATGGTGTAGCGAACCACCGAAACCGGTGGCACAAAATTTAATAAAGATTTTGAATACAGCTGCTGGTATTTTCATCCATCTATATAACCTAATCAGCTGCGTCACAATTCCGCCACTATGGAGAGAATTAAATTTATTAAGAACGATTGCGGTTACACAACATGAAACTACCAAGGCAAAAGCGACTGAAAAACTTGAAACTGAGAGTTTGGATAAAAACAGTACGGCTGAAGTTTGGCGTTCACGGGAGGGCTGCAGTTGCTGCAGCCACGGGGCCGGAGCGAGCTGCAGGGTGGGTTCTTTACCCCTCGCCGGCTGTTGGGGGGTGAGCTTAGTGACACGCTAGGCAAGCGTCTGCCTGACGTCATCAGGAGCTGAACGCGACACATCGACCTCTCGACACGAGTCCTTATTTCGACACGCAGAAATTGTCTCCGGCCGATGAGAACTCGCTAGCTCTTAGCCAATGAGCAACGTCATAATACTGTAGCGATGCCAGTAGACGACGATGTTCTGAGTATGCTGTATACGTTTGCAAAAGAAATTAAAGTTATCCTCATAGGATCACTGTTCACCACATACGATTACAGGGTGACATATTCAGAAATAAACTACCAAATATTGGTGGCAAGTAAGGAATGTCGATAAAACCACACTCTCGAAAATCGCGACGTATTCGAAACTAAGCAGCAAAATATTGGGGGAAAACAAGCAATATCGGTCTAACTATACTCTCGGAAATTAAGAGATATTAGGAAATAAACAGCCGAATGTTTCTGCCTTGCGAATAGTGTGAAGGTCACTGATTCTTGTTTCATGTAGGCCTACGAGCAATTTAAGCGTTTCCCATACGTTCATCACTCACCATTTTCTCGGAAATCGTAACATATTTGGAACAAACGTCAAATATTTTTGTGAAGGAAAACCAGAAATATGATTGCCAGTCCTATCACTTGTAGCAGTTTCTTTCTTCATTTTTTTGGTTACAGACAAATTTCCAAATCGATGACACCCATTCCTGACACAGCATTTTGTTACAATTAACATCGAGTACTGTGTAACATACTACTGTTATGTGATTAAGAAAATCCTACAATATTTTATGAATAAGTAAGTACTACAATGTGATACAAATAATAAGAGTAAAAAAAATCTCGTTGGTAGGGATTTGAACTCTGTACCTACCGTTTGGTGAATTGCTGTTCTGTCCACTACGCTGCAACTGCTAGACACCAGGATCGTCTTTAGTAGACCTTAGTAGGTGTTTTTATTGTTATGTGTGTTTTATTTACATTTAGTTATAAGAAATTTATCCGGATACAATTTTGTTATACATATTGTATGCACTTTAGCCTCAAACACCTTACTGCTAGTTATAAAACCAAAACTGCGAGATATACGGCACATCAAGATGGCTTCTGTTGACATGCACCCCGCTTACATGGGCTCCCAAAACCGGATTTCGTAAACCGATTTCCCAATTCCGCTTTTGGTTGGTCATGTAAACACTCCAAAATTGATTCTGGAAATCCGCTTCTCTAAAGCGGTTTTCCAGTTCCACAATCGATTTTCGTCTCCATGTAGACGCAACCGTTTTTGAAGCGTTCTTGGCTTGTCAGATTGTTTTCTCTTGTTAAGAATTTTCGGCACAAATGGAAAGAGTGAATTTTTCTAATGTGAAATAAAAGTATTAATATTAGAGTAAGCATGAATCTGTGTATTTAAGTAAAGAAAAATAGCGATTGTGTTGACTACATCAGGAAGTGAATCAGCTGTTTTCAGGCGCCATATTAAGTGGGCTGGGAAATCAGATTCAGACTGTGCCATGTAAACACGACAGCGAAAAACGGTTTACGAAAATCGGTTTTCGTCTTCCGGAAGATGTGTTGCATGTAAACGTAGTGATGGAAAAAACAAGTGGAAATCTCTTAGGGAAGGTATAGATTAAACAAGAAAATTTTTGTATAGTACGTGACGGCGCGTAGCCTCCGAATCTCCGGGTAAGAAACACACCGCATCACATTGGCCGGAGACAATTTCTGCGTGTCGAAATAAGGACTCGTTTCGTCTATAGCTACAAAGATCGATAGCGCTGCACTGACAGCGTAGAGGCGCATGCACTGCCATCTTTCGCACATGATTTCGCAAAAACTAATTGGTAGAAATATTTAATTTTTCCGCTACTTAAATTTCTATACGTCAGCATTGTGACGAAATGCTCATCATTTCGTTAATAGTCATAGTTAATAAGATATTGGCTTCGAAATAAGAGACTGCGCTACATTAGCAAAAGTTTGCAGTAAAAAATAGAGGCTGCTATGATATTCCGTTTGGTCCTTGTTGTTTTCAAATGTTTGTATAGTCAATGGGACTTAACTACGGGGTCATCAGTCCCTAAACTTACAAACTACTTATGAAGAACTAACTAAGACTAAGGACGGCACGAATATCCATGCCCGAGGGGGGGGATTCGAACCCCCGACCGTAGTGGCCGTGCAGACCGTGACTGGAGCGCCTCAGTCTCCTCGGCCATCGCGGCTGGCGGTGCTTGTTGCCCCATATGTTGCTGCGTATGAAACTTTCCTAATGTATTGAATTTTATTTTCGACTTAGGAGATCTTTAAATTTCAGTCATACCGCTTAATTGTATTTTATTTAGCGCACTCATTTCCGATGGCGATAAAGCCAGAATGAATCTTTGCGTATCTCATACACGGTTAGTGGTATCAAAATGATATTTTGACAAATGATTACATGCAAAGAGGGGAGTATTTTGCCACATGGTTACTACGCAAAACTTCATTAACTGTCGCGTTATTAAAGGAAATACATAGTTGTAGAATGAAAAAGAGTAAAGTTGGTGATTTATTATTCGATTTGCAGATATTCCTTCGTCACTCACAAATGTTTATTTCTTTCCTTCTTGTCCATTGTATTTCAGAGCTACAACTGAGTTTCCAAACCCTAATAGGAGTTACATTTCCTTCAGTTTAAAGCCTACAGTAACAGAACGGAAATTACTAGATCTAATGAGGATTTTATGTGAGAATACTTGAAAATGACAGATAGCAAGGATCTCTTCACTAGCTAACGAACTGACTTGTTCTCATTTCCTCACATAATAAAGCACTCTGTATTAAGATATTTAGAATATCCTATTCATATAAGTGAAAAATTGAAATTGCATATTACATAGAGACACAGCACTTTTGTAGTGTACAACTATTAAATTTAATGGGTTAAAAGAAGTCAGTATCAGTATCTTCAATTATGGGTGTTGTGCAGTAACAACATGTGCCTAGTTATTAGGAGCTCTAATACAGAATACGTGTTGCTACTAGACGGGCGGGCGGATCCCAGTGCGTCATATTTAACTGGCATTATTTCAAGTTACACATATCTCACAGAGTTGCTGTTTGGAGAGGATGAAAATTTGATGTATTTTGAACATTTCATTCCCTTAATGTGTTCGCCTAACTTCAACAGAAAAAGTTCCTCGCATGTCGAAAATTCCGTAACGTCGTCAGAAAGTGCATGGTCCTAAACTATCAATATATGCTGTTTATAAATTATTGCCATAAATAAAACTAAAACGAAAATGTAGTGTAGTTCTTAACGAACACGTTGATGAAAGTTTCACGTTGATACAGTGAGTAGTTTGCGAGTGTGAGCGAGTTCAATGAAAGGCGAGGTAACGCGTGAGCTTCGTTCGGAACGTGACAATTTCTACAGCTTGGGGGAAAAAGTGGCGGACAGTTCAGCTCGGGTTTATAGGAGTCTTAGTTGTGACTAAGGCTCCTGTAATTACGAGCTGACGCATTCGCCATTTTCATTCCTGTACCTCGTAATTTAAAAATACTGCAGTGGTATAGGATTTGCGTCACGGAACTTGAGCACGACATTATGGGTGGTTGTGTTGCCATAAACTGCTCAGATCATTCCAGTGGTGGCTGCAGAATGTTTAGTTTCCGGAGATATTCAGAGAGATGAAAAAATGGATCATTAACGGTCGGCGCAAATGCTGAGAACCCGGACCGAGCCCATAGTTATGTATTGCAAGTAAATATAATTTATTATTATGACTTGAAGTAATATTTAATAGTAAAGCTGCATGTCGGGAGTTAGCAGTCGCAAAATATCGTAACACAGCAAAACATCAAAGAACATACTGTTTTTAGAGCACAATATGTGTGTATTATGTAGTATATTGAAAAATAGACCACATCAAAAAGTTTTGTACTGACATTGCACAAATTGTAGAAGATACTTCTATTACGTTATTGCGAGAAAGTATTGCAAACACTAAAACGGAAAAGATAAATATGTTGGGCAAAAAGTTTCGTTACGGCTGTGGCAGTGTACTATGCTGATACACGCAACTACCGTTGAATGCTATTTGTGATATTTCGATGTTTTGTCGTCTTAACTTGTAGTACGCAATTTGAAAGAATGGTACCTGATGTTTTATCACAAAATACACCCTCAATTCATTTCTCATTAGTAAATGTCAATATAAGAGACTTATAACTGACAAAAAATACTGGGTAAATTTTACTTACAGCTGCGGCGGTGTAGTGTGCTAATGTTGGCAACTAAATGTTTGCTTTAGAAGTATTATTAAAATGATTGACAAGACAAGGGTACTGTTACATACGAAAACCTGTCAGCCTTAGAGAAGGTTCAACAAAAAGGATTATTCCCCTCATTCTATACGATTAGGTTTCCAAATGGCATTCAACGGCTGTTGTCAACATCGGCACCGTGTGCCTCTCCGACCGTAAACTTCAGATTCTGTACACTAATACTCTTTTCCGTTTTAGCGTTTGTAATACGTTCTGAAACTTTCTCAATAACGTAATAGAACTACATCCAACAATGTGAGTACAAAAATCTGATGTGGTGAATTTGTCACAGCAGACAACAAACACTTATTGCAAGACGGCAAACAAACATAGCATATTGTCAGTCATTATTCGAATACAAGCCAATATCGCTAAAACCTTTATCTAGATGAACAGTTTCGGCAGAATTAAAGGTGGTACGCGATTTTTATCGCAGAAATACATGTGTTTCTTGTGCTTTTTTTCTTTATTTGGATAGCAAAGAAAAGCTGCAATAAGTAAAGAAGACGAGAGATTTTTGTGTCTAATCAACATATCGATGTAACCAAGAGCGGAATGTAAGCTCAAAGTAGCACGATCTAAGGCTCTTTGGCGGGCACTTATAAAATGATTCTTTAAAGGTGAACAAACAATACTGTTCTTATAAGCTACGTATCGTGTTTAACATTCGCAGAGAATTAAAATGGCGGATGCGCCAGCCTGTGTCTTTAGGAGCTCTAGCTGTGACTGTGACGTCAACACGACGTTTGCTAGCGCGTCACCACAGAACACCAAAGATAAAAGAAGTGCAAAGACCATGTTATCACACGGAAACACAGAACGACGGCAGCGCTACTAGCGGCCTGGCAGTGAACTTTCAATCCGAAAAATGTGGAGCGAAAATCCATATGTTTTCTTCTAAATACACGAATGAGAAAACGTTATATTATTTACAAAGGTTTTTGAGACCTTGCAAAGTAGTATATACGAGAAATTTAAATCAAAAACGAACATTAACTGCTTGTGGCTGTTGTTTACAGTCGACCAAACTTCGTAAATGATGTCGTGGTAATCTTTTTGACCGTATAATTGTTTGTTTCTAAAACTCGGTACTGCGATTTTCACCGTGTGGCGTTATCCCATGGAAATAAATGTGATTTTGCGCATGTCAGACTAAAAATCATCTGATATTGCATGCTTCTATGTAAATACGCTAAGGCACAATTATATCCACTCATGTGACCAAAAGAGTAATTTTACAGTCTTATACACTGTCCTGCAAGCAAGAATGTAGGCCTACTGTAATGTCTACAAAAACCAATTTATTTTTATTTTTGTTGATTACTATTTATGCATCTTCAGTCATATGAAATGGAACTTCTGTACAGTTCAAATAAATGAAATTTATGAAACTCACAAAATGCACACAGAAGATCGCAATTAGGTAGACGTTGCAATAGAACCTCGGCACAGAACACCACCTACGAATCAAAACAAATATGGAGGACTGTAAAGCGTAAATCATCCAATAGGAAAGCGAGATGAAAAATGGCAACGCTCGCAGCGCTCTATGTGGCCTGGCAGCGAACCAACATCGTGTTACCGGAAATGCCTATATGAGTTTCACCCATAGACTTACTAAATAAAAACTAGACCGCTCGCTGGCGCTAGTGTCGCGTCCCCACATTGAACGTGACAGAAGCCGCCATTTGCAGGGAAACATTGCGTAAACATTGTTCGTTCATGTGCTGCTTTTAATTGTAACAATAAGAATGGAGGCAAAGCCGAAGTCGGAAACAGTGTTACATTTCACAGCTCAGTCATTAACTTGTACACCACATAGTATTTTCGTGGAGAGCGTTTGTTTTTGTTAAGGTTTCCTCTTACAAATGATTATCTGTAACTGATAAAAGTACTGTGTTGCATGTCAAGTACTTTTATTTGCATAAAAATTACTAAAAATACTAACACAATTTATGTACTAACTTGACCTGAATGAGAAACTAAGCATATAAGAGGTATTTACTTTTTTAATCATTATATACAAGACAGCCGACTTCGGTTTATTGGGAGAATTTTGGGAAGATGTACTTCACCTGTAAAGGAGACCGCGTATAAAACGCTTGTACGACCACGTCTTGAGTATTGCTCAAGTATTTGGGACCCGCAGCAGATCGGTTTGAAGGAAGGCATAGAGGCGGTTCAGAGGCGAGCAGCTAGATTTGTTACCGGTAGGTTCGACCAATGCGCGAGTGTCACGGAAATGCTCCGGCAACTCAATTGGGGATCGCTGGAAGAAAGACGACGTTCTTTTCGTGAATTTCTGTTAAGTAAATTTAGAGGGCCGGAATTTGAAGCTGAGTGTAGTACGATCTTGCTGCCGCCTACTTACATTTCGCGTAAAGATCACAAAGACAAGATAAGAGAAATTAGGGCTCGTACGGAGGCATATAGGCATTCTTTTTTTCCTCGTTAAATTTGGGAGTGGAATAGGAAAGGAAATGCCTAGTAATGGTACAGTGTACCCTCCGCCACGCACCTTACGGTGAATTGCGGAGTATGTATGTAGATGCAGATGTAGAATGATGCATAGGTTGGTCGAATAATTGCTTTTAGATACTTAACAAGTGGTGATTGTACTTCGTAAATGGCCAAATATTTTATCGAATGTTGCATACGCAGCCACTTTGAGAGGTACTATCTCTGTTAAAAATGTGGGAATGAAATGCGTATTTCAAGTTGTATGGGTTATTACAATTATTCATACCCAAATTCGAAGAAGTTGAAAGAAAAATTCTATGTGATGTGGAAGGAATGTAGGCAAAACTGTGCTGTGCAATAATAAGTGTGCAAAACGTACAGGGTAGTCGGCAAAAAGTAAACAGGACCTAACAGGAAATTGTGAGTATTAAATAATAATCGCAATCTCTGCTACTTTACCATTTTCATAGAACCATCTTGTGCAAATATCTCGTTGCAAAATCGCTCCACCTTCTCAGAAACAAGCCTTACATACTTAAACTTCGTGTCTCTCTGCAGATGTATTTCGCAAATTGAGGAACTTCGATCATTTAAGAATGCTTTTTAAACAGACTTCAGTACTCAGTAATTTTTTTTTATAACAAACATGCGTTTATTTTGTGCTTCATTTTGCTCATGTTACGTCTCATACTCTTGAAATCACAAGCCCAGTACTAGTATTCTTCCCTGCAAATGGCGGCGGTCAGCCGCTTCAATTCGGGGACAGTTGCCTCGCATCTCCGCTACAGCGTGGCAGGGGCTTGGTTTCACCCCCTTGCGCGTCACTGAGCTCACCCGCTGTCTGGCAGCTACAGCAGAGGGCAGCAGTCCCCCCCCCCCCCCACTCCTCCCACGTACTTCACGCGCGGACCAAACAGCGCCTCTGCGGCACTTGCTGGCCAGAGTTACGACGCCCGCATCTGCATAACGCCGGCAAACAGCCGCGGCCCGCCTGTACCATGTCTCCCGGCAGGTAGCGGGCGAGCGTAGCCAGCGACGAACCGCGCCACGCAGGCATCGCGCCACAACAGCGCTCGTATCGGGGTCACCAACTCGTGTCGTGCACGGATAGCTCCATCAGAGGTGCAGCTAACGCGGGAAAGAAAATTGGCTGAGGTGGAGCCGCCTGCATTCACAAGGCAGGCCTGTCACACACATTCTGCTCTGCACAGTATTCCGTCCCTGGTCAGACTGACGTTCTTACTGAGGGGTTTGTCACGAATGTTTTTTCAAATATTCAAATGTTTGTAACTCTTATGGGACTTAACTACGGGGTCATCAGTCCCTAAACTGCCGGCCGCGGTGGCCGAGGGGACTGAGGTGCTCCAGTCACGGTCTGCATGGCCGCTACGGTCGAGGGTTCGAATCCCCAATCGGGCATGGATATTTGTGCCGTCCTTAGTCTTAGTTCGTAAGTAGTTTGTAAGTTTAGGGACTAATAACCCCGTAGTTAAGTCCCATAGACTATACAAACATTTGAACTTTGAAGTCCCTAAACTCACAAACTACTTATAAACTACTTACCAACTAGAACGGCACAAATATCCATGCCCGAGGGGGGATTCGAACCCCCGACCGTTGTGGTCGTGCAGACCGTGACTGAAGCGCCTCAGTCCCCTCGGCCATCGCGGCCGGCGAATGTTTTTCTCCGGTCTTCCTTTCATTGAACGGTATCCTACCGTAGCATACGGTCTACAAATTACAGCACTTAAAATAACGTTTCAAGATATCAATATATGGTTTCTGGTAATTAATTGTAACAATCTCTATCTATATACAGGGTATTACAAAAAGGTACGGCCAAACTTTCAGGAAACATTCCTCACATACAAAGAAAGAAACTATGTTACGTGGACATGTGTCCGGAAACGCTTAGTACTTCTCCTTAAATGTAAAATTGTAAATTTTCACAATCAACATGTGTGGGCTGACGAGAATCCGCACGCAATTGTGCAATCACGTTATCAACACAGATTTTCAGTGAAAGTTTGGGCAGGAATTGTTGGTGATGTCTTGATTCGCCCTCATGTTCTTCCACCCACGCTCAATGGAGCACGTTATCATGATTTCATACGGGATACTCTACCTGTGCTGCTAGAACATGTGCCTTTACAAGTACGACACAACATGTGGTTCATGCACGATGGAGCTCCTGCACATTTCAGTCGACGTGTTCGTACGCTTCCCAACAACAGATTCGGTGACCGATGGATTCGTAGACGCGGACCAATTCCATGGCCTCCACGCTCTCCTGACCTCAACCCTCTTGACTTTCATTTATGTGGGCATTTGAAAGCTCTTGTCTACGCAACCCCGGTACCAAATGTAGAGACTCTTCGTGCTCGTATTGTGGACGGCTGTGATACAATACGCCATTCTCCAGGGCTGCATCCGCGCATCAGGCATTCCATGCGATGGAGGATGGATGCATGTATGCTCGCCAACGGAGGTCATTTTGAACATTTCCGGTAACAAAGTGTTCGAAGTCACGCTGGTACGTTCCGTTGCTGTGTGTTTCCATTCCACGATTAATGTGATTTGAAGAGAAGTAATAAAATGAGCTGTAATATGGAAATTAAGCGTTTCCTGACACATGTCCACATAACATATTTTCTTTCTTTGTGCGTGAGGAATGTTTCCTGAAAGTTTGGCCGTACCTTTTTGTAACACCCTGTATAGAGGACGAAAGGATACACATTCACTCACTCACTGACTAAACACGAAATCTCGAAAACTGCTTCACCTATGAAGCTTAAATTTGGCTGAAATATAGTTTATAGGTAGAAGACGTCAGCTGAGAAACGATTTTGCGATAGGACAGAATTAAGGTGCATGGTGGAAGATACTTTTCCTACAGACTGACGAAGTCTACAGTTTCATTCCGATCTTCACGAAATTCCTTGTTCGAGTTGCGTAACATGCACGAAAGACGGCGGCCGACAGAGCGCCTACGAGAAACAGCCGCGCTAGAATGGCCGCCGGGGCTTCGAAAGTCAAATATTTGTAAATCTGTGGACCAAGCTGCAGTCGACACGAGTCCCTAGGCTCACAAACTAACGTAACTGAACTAAGGGCAGCACACGCGCCCAGGCCTGAAGGAGGAATCCACGCTCCGACGCGAGATTCCGCGCGATCGTGCCGCAGTTGTCTTTGTGATCTTATGGCAAACACATACCTGTGTTATTATTTTAAAGTACGATACGGAGACAAATGTGTTACACATTTTATGCTTCTGACATGGACTCAACTCCAAATGTTTTTATTGTTTTTATTATCATGATCACGACATAAGAAAACCTGTCTGACAACTGTGATCACTTGGGAATGGCTTAAGGCTGAAACCTGGTTGTGAAATATATACACATTATCAGTCCAATGGCGGTCGATTCTTAAAAAAAAGAAAAAAAAAATTATATCACCGAGACTCCAGACATATACAAAATCATACTTGAGTAATCTTCATGCCATATATTTGGGTATCTATTCCATAGTCTGCAGTGCGGTACCGAGGTAAACGACTATCGAAAATCGAGAAATATGAAATTGTCTATTGCATTTGATCCTCAGGACGAAAGATGTCACCAGAGAAAAGGAGATCTGAGTTTCGCGCCGGACGTGTTGGAGTAGCCGAGCGGTCTAAGGCGTCTCGCTGCGCATCGCGCGGCTGCTCGCCGTCGGAGGTTCGAGTCCTCCTGGGGCATATGTGTGTGTGTGTGTGTGTGTGTGTGTGTGTGTGTGTGTGTGTGTGTGTGTTCGTCCTTAGGTTAGTTTACCTAGGTTTAAGTAGTTTGTAAGCTACAGACTGATAACCACGCAGTTTGGGCCGATAGATTTACAATCATTTGAACATTTGGTTTGGCGTGATCGGTGCTTCCTGAAGCCGTGCTGTTGCTTTCACAGCTCAAGTCCACGATACGCGATTGCATCTTGCCAGTGATTCTGTGGCGTGAGTGCAGGACCGTTCTGCTAGTCCCACTGCTTGCAGACTGTTGGCGACCGTGTTCGGACTCTTCGGCTCTCACAACCCCCCCCCCCCCTCCCCTCCCTATGTGCAGAGGTAGCTGCAAACTCGCCACTCCCGCCCTTACAGTACGACGATCTCGGCGCACGCCTGTACTGTGCAGTAGCGCGGAACCTCATCAGCGTCTGTAAGAATGTTCACGCGACTGAGTCCTTTCTCGCTCGCTCATTTGGAAGTCGAAGTACGAGCGGCCTCTTCGTGATACGGTGCCTGTATGCTGCGCTCGTTGCTACGTAATTCTGAGTCCTGATTAAGTAACACAATCACAAATAGTACCTAATGATGAAATTGTGACTATAATGTCAGGTACAGTGAATAACATTTTAAAATACTTAGCTTTTATAAGTCTATTATTACGTCTGTTCCTAGGAAACAGACGTTGGTGGTGATCCGCAGCACAGATAAATATATATCCATCAATGTACTTTGCAAATTCTGAAATTTTCTGCGAAAACGTGTGCGAGCATGTGAAGGAAAGAGACAAGTGCAACGGTTGGAAGTTTGGCTCTGGCCGAGGAGCGTGCACAGGTGGCCGAGTGGTTAAGGCGACCGCACGCGAAAAGCGGGAGATCGCGGTTCGAGCCCCGGTCCGGCACAAGTTTACATGTGTTGCAGATCGTTTGTTCATTTTACAGGACCTGCAGACGTCGAAAAATTTCGCGATTTGCGAAGTATATACAAGGAGAACTTTCCAGAAGGAATTAAAGTTCAGGGTGATGAAATAAAGACCACGCGTTTTACCGATGACATTATAATTCTGTCAGAGACAGAAAAAGACCTGGAAGAATAATTGAATGAAATGGTCGGTGTGTTGAAAGGAGTAAAAAGGTAAAGCAGTCAACAATCCGAAGATTGGTTTGAACACCACAGTGCTTTACTAGGCATGGTCCTGTTTGGAGGTGGTATGCCGTTGCCTTCCTCCGACTTTCGAACTGACTTACCCAGCCAGTTATAGGGGGACCTACAGTTTAACGTGGGTTACGAACCACGGTGCTACTCGGTATTCTTCACATGAGCAATAATGCCAGAGGTGAAAGAAGTGGAAAGTGACAGATAAAAATCCTAGGACCTGGCGGGGATCGAACCCGGGACCTTTGGATTTGTAGTCTGGCACTCTACCCCTGTGCAACCGAGGCGCACACTTGAAGGGAGTATATAAGTTGAAAATTAACAATTGCAAAACCAGGGTAATGGAGTGTGGTCGGAGGAAATCGTGCGATGCTGAAGGAATTAGATTAGGTAACGAAACAATAAACGTGGTAGATGAGTTATGTTATTTGGGCAGTAAAATAAAAAATGATGATCGCAGTACAGAGGATATGATATGCAGAATGGCAATGGGAAGAAAAGTGTTTTTGAAAAAGAGAAATTTGTTAACATGGAATATTAATCTAAGTGTAAGGAAATTCTTTCTGAAGGCATTTGTGTGGAGTGTTGCCTTGTATGGGAGTGAAACATGGACGATAAACAGTGTAGACAGGAAGAGGATAGAGGCTTTTGAAATGTGGTGCTGCAGAAGAATGCTGAAAATTAGGTGGGTGGATCGTGTAATTAATGAGGAGGTACTGAACAGAATTAGGTAGAAAAGGAATTTCTGGCATACCTTGACTAAAAGAAGGATTTAATTGGTAGGACACATCTTAGGCATCAAGGAATTGTGAATTTAGCGTTGGAGGGAAGTGTGTGGGCTAAAAACCGCAAACGAAGACCAAGAGATGGATACAGTAAGCAGATTCAAACAGATGTAGGTTGCCAATCTTATGTGGAGATGAAGAGGCCTGCTCACTCACCGGACTGAAGACCACAATATACATGGATATTTTATAAGTCTGCCTGGGTCGTGTTGTCGTGGGAAAATTGGTGCATAGCTTTAAATGAAAGTTAGAAAACTTTTCTGAATTTATTCTCACGGATGTAACTCACAACATATTCACGACAACTTCCTGCTTTGACAAAACGATTGCAGCAATCTATTTACAATGTTCACAGCACTTCCACATACAGAACCTCGTAGAGCACAGACTTTGCGTTTACACACAACTGAAAACTGAACTCTGAAACATTTGAACTCTGGCGCTGGATATATATATTAGAATATTGTAGGGTGATTGTTATAACAATTACAGATGCTGATTTATAATTACAAAAGTTAGTGTTAATTATAACATACGATGTAATTCAACAGCGAATATAAAGTACATTATATTTATAGAATGTTATAGCTTTTCTTCGTTAATTTGTTTGGTAATTTCGTACTATTTTATTTACGAACAATCAAATATTGTAAGACGCGGTTATCTAATTAAATAATGAATGAATAACTTAACTAACATTTTACACACTTTCTGCACAAACACCGGTAAGTTTTTATGATAATAGCTTTTGAGTTTGTCGTTCCAAAATTTTCGAATGTAAAATCGAACGCTATGTTGCGATGCGCGAGGCCATTCCCCGTCGGGGGTTCGAATGTCCCCCTCGGGCATGTCTGTTCGTATAAGATAGTTCATAAGGAGTTTCTAAGTTTAGGGGCTGATGACCCCGCAGTTAAGTCCCATAAGCCATTGGAACATTGAAAAAAAAAAAAAAAAAAAAAAAAAAAAAAAGCGAACAATTTGTATTTTACACGAGATTTCATCTTTAATTAGAGCCAACCTAATTACAGAGCAAGTAATGATGTTTAACACAGTCTATTTAACTTGACAGTCACGTCTGTGAGTGAATTTAAATTAACATCATTTTAATTTCCTTATTTACTGTGAACATTTTTCGAATGTTCTGTCCAACGTTTTCCTTAAGGACGCCACAATTAATGTTTTTCATCACCAAAATCACAAGTTTTGTCTGTAAGTACACTTTATATTCGACGCATGCCCGATTTACTCCTGCTACATTCACGCTTGTCTGCAGTTTTGAGTTAATGGAAATGTCCGATACCGCCATCGGTATTCGCGAGTCTCGGTCTCCCGTGCTTCAGTTCAGCCTGCTGAGGGGGTCCACACTGGCCGATCTAATACAAAGCAGTGGTGCTCTGACACCACGCTACCAACTGCCGGACGACGTTGAAGCCACCGTCACTACAGCTGACAACCCCCAGCTGTGGAATCCACCGCCGTCGGATCAGAACAGACGCCGTCATTGCGGGTGGACTTTCGTTTCCTGGCAGCGTGTAGCCACGGCCAGTGCCTTCCAGCTGCGCGGACGTCCGCCAGCGCTTTGTCTTCTGCGTGACGCCTGGTGCAGAGTCGACGGCAGCGAACGCACAGTGGCCGGCTGATACGTCAGCCCGACTGGAGCCGCCGCGGCCGCGGGGTTCCCATTAATATGGAAATCTGGCGCAGCACAAGTCGTCGTTCCGCTGCTCCCAAAACAATCCGGCGCTCCGGTGTGGCGCGAAGTAGAGTTAGGTGGGACACAGCGGGCGGGAAATTAAAAATTACCAGCGAGGGGTAGGGGGTGCTACCATGTGCCCGGGCAACGAGTCGCAACCAGCTACTTTGAACTTCTCATTCGTTTTAGACGTATGTACGCTTCCGTTTCATATCCTGCATATTGGCCCACTTTAGATTACGGTAGTAACACTAAAAGTGGGCCGGCCGCGGTGGCCGAGAGGACTGAGGCGCTCCAGACACGGTCTGCACGGCCACTACGGTCGGAAGTTCGAATCCCATCTCGGGCATGGATATTTCTGCTGTCCTTAGACTTACCTAGTTCATAAGTAGTCTGTAGGTTTAGGGACTGATGACCCTGTAGTTAAGTCCCATAAGCTATACAAACAAACTAAAAGTCGGCCTTTGCGATCGTCTTTTGACAGCTCAAAATTTAAACGAAAATAACAGCTTAACCATTCATCTGACACGATAACTGAATAACCGAATTTGTAGAGGAGAAAATTCTCTAAAACTTTACTCTCTTATGTTGTTTATTTTATTTATTTTTTTTTTTTTTTCATATCTCGTATGGTTTCAGAGATATTTGCAAAAATAACAGCGACTTTGGAATGTCTGTCTATCTGTCCGTAACGCGTTCCCTGTTTTTAAGACGAACCGTTCAACCGATAAGCACCAAATTTTACAGATATAATTGTAGGCCGCCAGAGACCAGAATCTCCCTTTTTCAAATTATTCGGACAAAAAATACGGCAGTAATACCAACAAAAAAAAAGCCGTTTGTAATATAATTTTAATTGCAAACGAACCGTTCATCTGACACGGAAAATTGAATAAGGTAATTGGTAGAGGGGAAAATTCTTGACAACTTCGCTGTATTATGTTTTTTTTTTCATATCTTCCATCGTTGCAGAGATATTTGCAAAAATAACGACGATTTGACGATGTCTGTTTGGCTGTAATGTGTTCCCGCTATTTAGGTCGAACCGTTCAACCGATCGGCACCAAATTTCACAGACATGATTGTTGGCTACCAGAGAGTAGAACCTCGCGTTTCGAAATATTTCGGAGATGTAATACTTAGTGTTGTTGTTGTGGTCTTCAGTCCGCAGACTGGTTTGATGCAGCTCTCCACGCTACCCGGTCCTGTGCTAGTCTCTTCATCTGAGAATACGTTTGGCAACCTACATCCTTTTGAATCTGCTTATAGTATTCGTCCCTCGGTCTCCCTCTACGATTTTTACCCCACGCACTTCCTTCTAATGCTAAGTTGACAATTCCTTGATGTCTCAGAATGTGTCCAAGCAGTCTATCCCTTCTCTTAGTCAGGATATGCCAGAAACTCCTTTTCTCCCCGATTCGGTTAAGCACCTCCTCACTAGTTACGTTATCTACCCATCTAATTTTCATCATTCGTCTGTAGCACCACATTTCAGAAGCTTCTATCATCTTTCTATCTCAACTCCTTATCGTCCACGTTTCACTCCCACACTATGCTACACTCCAGACAAACGCTTTCAGGAAGGACTTCCTAACATTTAAATCAATATTGGATGTTAACAAGTTTCGCTTCTTTAGAAACGCTTTTCTTCCCAAAGCCTTTCTGCATTTTATATCTTCTTTACTTCGGCCAT
Organism: Locusta migratoria; assembly: GCA_026315105.1. Classification (NCBI taxonomy): domain Eukaryota; kingdom Metazoa; phylum Arthropoda; class Insecta; order Orthoptera; family Acrididae; genus Locusta; species Locusta migratoria. The sequence continues at coordinate 46,431,613 of CM048751.1, read as the reverse complement.
CAGAAGTAATCTTGCTACCCAGATAACAAAATTCATCTAATACTTTCATTGTTTCGTTACCTAATCTAATTCCTTCAGCATCGCTTGTTTTTCTGACATTACATTCCATTACCTTAGTTTCACTCTGGTTAATGTTCATCTTATATCTTCCTTTCAAGACACTGTCTACTCCATTCAATTGCTCTTCCAGATCTTTTGCAGTCTCTGACACAATTACTATGTCATCGCCAAACCGCAATGTTTTGTTTTTCTTCTTCCTGCACTTTAATTCCCTCTCCAAATTTCTCCTTGCATTCCTTCACTGCTTGCTCAATGTACTGATTGAACAACATTGGGGAAAGGCTACAACCCTGTCTTACTTCCTTCCCAACCTCTGCGTCTCTCTCTTGCCCTTCCACTCTAATAACCGCTGTCTGGTTTTCGTATAGATTGAATAAAACTCTTCGCCCATTATATTTTACCCCTGCTACCTTCATTTGAATTAGTGTATTCCAGTCGGCATTGACAAAATCTGTCCAAATCGACAAACTGTAAAAACGTAGGTTTGTCTTTCCTTGCCCTATCTTCTAAGATAAGTCGTAATGTGAGTGTTGCCTCCCGTGTTCCTACATTTCTCCTAAATCCAAAGTGATCTTCCCCGAGGTCGGATTCCACAAGTTTTTCCATTCGTCTGTAAATAATTCGTGTTAGTTTTTTGCACCCGTGACTTATTAAACTGATAGTTCTATAATTTTAACACTTGTCAGCACTTGCTTTCTTTGGAATTGGAATTACTATATTCTTCTTGAAGTCGGAGAGTGTTTCCGCTGTCTCATACATCTTGCGTACCAGGTGATAGAATTTTTTCACGACTGCCTCTCCTAACAACATTAGCATTTCTGACGAAAATCATCTACTCCAGGGGTCTTGTTTCGACTCAAGTCCTTCAGTGCTCTGTCAAATTCGTCTCGCAGTATCATATTTCCCATCCCATCTTAGTCCACTTTGTCTTCCATTTCTAGAATACTGCCTTCGAGATTATTTCCTTTGTATAGGCTCTCTATATATTTCTTCCACAGTTCAGTGTTCTCCTCTTTGCTTAGTACTGCTTTCCCGTCTGAGTTCTTGATACTCATACAGCTGCTTTTCTTGTCTCCGAATATCTCTTTTATTTTCCTGTAGGCGGTATCTATCTTTCCCCTAGGTATGCATTCTACTACGGTTCTGCATTTGTCCTCTAGCCACTCCTGCTTAGCCAGTCTGCACTTCCCGTCAATTTCATTTTTCAGACGTTTTCACCTCTTTTTCCTGTTTCAGTTGCTGATTTTTTATATTTTCTCCTCTCATCAATTAGGAGTAAGTTGTAATTTGCGGCTGTTTGCTGATGATGCTGTGGTATACGGGAGGGTGTCGTCTGTAACTGATTGTAGTAGCATACAGGATGACTTAGACAAAATTTCTAGTTGGTGCGAAGAATTGCAGCTAGCTCTCAATGTAGAAAAATGTAAGGTGATGCGCATGAGTAGAAAAAACAATCCTATAATGTTCGAATACAGAATTAGTAGTGAGCTTTTTGAGGCTGTCGCGTCGTTCAAATATCTAGGCGTAACATTGCAGAGCGATATGGAATGGAACGAACATGTCAGGACAGTTGTGAGTAAGGCGGACAGCCGACTTCGGTTTATTGGGAGAATTTTGGGAAGATGTACTTCACCTGTAAAGGAGACCACGTATAAAACGCTTGTACGACCACGTCTTGAGTATTGCTAAAGTGGTTGGGACCCGCAGCAGATCAGTTTAAAGGAAGACACAGAAGCAGTTCAGAGGCGAGCAGCTAGGTGCGAGTGTCACGGAAATGCTCCGGCAACTCAATTGGGGATCGCTGGAGGAAAGACGACGTTCTTTTCGTGAATTTCTGTTGAGGAAATTTAGAGGGCCGGAATTTGAAGCTGAGAGTAATACGATCTTGCTACCTCCTAGTTACATTTCGCGTAAAGATCACAAAGACAAGATACGAGAAATTACGGCTCGTACAGAGGCACATATGCATTCATTTTTTTCCTTATTTGGAGTGGAATAGGAAAGGAAATTCCTAGTAGTGGTACAGTGTACCCTCCGCCACGCCACGCAGTATGTATGTAGATGTAGATGAAGTGCAGTGTATCCTGTGTTTTCCAGGGATTTCTATTAGGCCTTGTCCTTCTGCCTATATGATCCTCTGCTGCCTTCACTACCCTATCTCTCAGAGCTACCCAATCTTCTTCTACTGTATTACTTACTCCCTTTCAGCCAATCCTTACCTAATGTACTATCTGAACCCTAAGCCCTGCTAAAACTGACCAAATGAAGAAAAAGAGTCTCCCCGCACCCACCTTTATTTGGGTCAGCTGTGGTGTGGTGTGCTGTGTTAATGGAGTCATGCGGGCAGTGATCCAACAGTGCGCTTGCGCTTTCGCCTGGGTGACGGTGGCGCTAGTTGGTGAAGTTCCTGCGGTAGGACGCGCGAGCTGGGGTGTTTGTTTCTAGAGGCGTCCGTTTACGGCGAGGCAGCGTCGGACACCGCTAGCACTTGAGGTACACAAAGGGGCAGGTAACCGCGTTGTGTGACGTCACGCCTGCTTCCGGCCAGGGAGGCGGGGGCGGAGGTCCGCCCCCTTCGGCAGTCGTAATCAGATCCGGGGCGCCACGCGCCTCTCGGCAAAAGTTTGCGCCCCCCGCCAGATGTCGGGGCGGTCGCTCAGCTGTGAATTAACCCGCGCCGCGTAACTTGTCTGCCCCCACCGTGGAGGCGGCAGCGGGCTTCCGACGCTCAGTTTTCAAAGTCGGCGCTGCGGGCCGCTATTGAAATGGCGCCACTCGTTAATTAGAGGGGAGAGGGAGGGGAGGGGGAGGAAACACTCTGCCGTGCCAGCTGCGCTGAGGGCGAGGGTGGGAAGGGGTGGGAGGGGGGTGGGTTGCACTGGGAGGCCGCCAAAGGGGTGGCGCGGGTACAACGCCTCACGGCGGTTTCTTTTCCCTTCTTAACCCATTACAGGCCATTGTCCCGTTTTTGGGACACAAATACTTTACGTAATTCTACATGAGCAATGTAACTTTTAGCTTTGATTTTGGTGCATGAAGGATGAACTGGCTTGTATAAAGCCTGGAAATACGAAATAAATAATTTTTCTTTAATTAGTTAGGTTCGGTAAAGGACTGGATTTGCCTGTTTTCTGTAGTTTTTTGTTTGTTTGGTAACACTGTTTTGGCCGATGGTGGCTGCTGTACAACAATGAATTTTTGTATAGTGGTTTGGGTGTGTTTATGAGTATACGGACATCCATGTAAAATTAAATATTTCTCAGATATACTGAAGTAAATGCAATATCACCGTATCTTATGTGTCCCAATAAAGAGACAATAGCATGTTACATTGTCAGTATTTTGTTGAAGTTTCCTATTGGGATATATATGTCTTATAAGTTATACAAAAATTACTGAATGCATACTAGAGATTTGACTTTTTTATATTGTACGAAATTTTCTCTCATCCACATTTTACAATTCCAAGAAGTAGAAAACACACCGCATGGACTTACAATAGAAGAAATTCTGGCGAAACTGCATAAGGAAGAAGTGAGTAAATACGAAGTCTTAAAACTAGTGTTTATTCCTTTCAATGCAGATAAAATATGAGAAGAAGGATATGTTGACGAAAATGTGTAATGAAATTTATTCAAACTGCGTTTTCTTTAATTTGTAACCTAAGGTATAATATTTATATAAGAATGCTGCAAAAAATAGATAAACAAATTTTGAGAGGTAATGGGTTAAGGTACGTTGATACGGGCTACAAAAACGGCGCCATTTCACTTACGTCACTGAAAAGGCTAGTGTCAATACGAAAAATGTATGTGGTGCCACACAACTGTCGCCACTTTTTCAAAGTTGAAGTCATTTGAACTTTCTGACGCCATTTCTCAGAATCGTAACAAACCGCCGCCATCTTTACTTGAAGGCTAACGCTGTACTTGGTGTTTTCGTGTATTTATGCCTACGTTTTACAAACAACGTGCATTTTAATTGTTCACCAAATTAAAGATCTTTCCAAAATATATTGTCTTAAGTATGTTTTGTTGGATAACAGTGATAGTGAGACATCGGAATGCAGGACAAATTTATTTTGCGTATTTTATGATGTTCTTAAACAGTTTATGCCTAAGATTTCTGTGTGACTAAGCCGGTGTTACTGATTACTAAAGGGAGATTTGTAGTTATATAAGCGTGATGCGGCAGTATATTGAGATTCTGGAATTGGCATCTTCATTGCTCATAAACACTTGCCACATGGATTTTAGAAAGGAAGTGACAAGTTTCAACTTTTAATTTTTGTTTGAGTGTATTTATTAATTAAGGGAATGAACTGTATTACAATAACTGTCAGTGCAGTTGTACAAAACATAACCTCAAAATTCGCTATAGATTAAAAAGTCGTCCTATTGGGATGTTCATGTCTCCCTATGTAGGTGGGCGCTAGCAAAATATTTTCACATTCAGAAGTAAAAGTCGGTGATTGAAAATTCGCAAACAGATCACGCCGCTCAAAAAATGTTCAAATGTTTGTAGAGCTTACGGGACTTAACTACGGAGTCATCAGTCCATAAATTTACAAACTACTTATGAACTAGCTTATACTAAGGACGGCACAAATATCCATGCCCGAGGGGGGATTCGAACCCCCGACCGTAGTGGCCGTGCAGACTGTGACTGACGCGCCTCAGTCCCCTCGGCCACCGCGACCCCGCCGTCTTTATTTGAAGGCTAAAACTGTACTTGGTGTTTTCATGTATTTATCCCTACGTTTTACAAACAACGTGCATTTTAATGCTCACAAAATTAAAGGTATTTCCAAAATATGTTCTTTTAAGTATGGTTTGTTGGGTAATAGTGATAGTGAGACATCGAAATGCAGGATAAAGTTTTCGTGAGCATAATGTAGTTAATTTGCGTATTTATGATGTTCTTAAACAGTGTATGTTCAAGTGTTGTGTGTGACTAAACAAGTGTTATTGAGTGATTACTAAAGGGAGGTGGTGGTGGCAGTATATTCAGATTCTGGAATTTGCGTCTTCATTGCTCATAAGCACTTGCCACATGGATTTTAGAACGGAAGTGACAAGGTTCATGTTGGAATTTCTGATTGAGTGTAAAGGTATAGGTAAAGCAGTAAACAATCCGAAGATTGGTTTGAACAGAATAGTGCTGTACTAGGCATGGTCCTGTTTGGAGGTCGTTGCCTTTTTCCGACCTTCGAACTGACTTACTCAGCCAGTTATAGGGGACCTACAGTTTAACGTGGATTCTGAACCACGGTGCTACTCGATATTTTCACATGAGCAATACTGCCAAAGGTGAAAGAAGTGGAAAATGACTGATAAACATCCTAGGACTTGGCGGGGATCGAACCCGCGACTTTGTATTTGTAGTTTCGCACTCTACCATTGTGCAACCTAGGCGCACTGATTAAGTGTATCTATTAATTAATGGAATGAGCTGTGTTACAATAACTGTCAGTGCAGTTGTACAAAACATAACCTCAAAATTCGCTATAAATTAAAAAGTAGTCGTATTTAACTGTGGGCAAATGTATGTAGCTATATTAGGCTTCAAATAAGCGTCCATGACATTGTATGTAGCATCCAGAACATTACATCAAACCACTGAACTTGTTTTGATGACAACATATCAAGTTTGTAGAGATGACAGGTAATGTTCAGGTGTCAAATATCACAATGACACTTTTAGTGTCACTTGATAAAGTACTGCATCTCTAATGTTCATATCAGACTTTCTTACAGAGCTTGATAAGCAGATCCGAATCGACATTTACTTCTTTTAAATTCGTGTTTGGTTTAATAATGGAGCTTTGTTTACATATGCTACTTGGTTACACCTGCCTTTAATATTTGAGTCTTGTTTATAAGCAAAATACATTCCCAAACAACAACATTCACACTTTATTTCCCTCTTATTATAGTTTTATACGAATTGTAATACGATAAAGTAAATGACAACGCCAATGTCTCTTGAAAAAATCTCAGCTGTCGCCATATTGGCAGCCATGCAACCAGGATTCTGACAGGGGTGAGTGGAAACGGCAGTGACAGCACCACTTCCATGTAAGCCGGAATGCCACTTTTTTGTGGCCAGTGTAAACCTACGCTTTACGCTCCCGGTCTTCCACTTCTTGGAAGCCCGCGGTGCACTCGACCTTTAGACAGACAAGCTACTACAGCTTTGGCTCCGAATGTTAAAGGCATGAAATGAGTTGCACGCAGTTGGTTTCGTGTGTGTCTGTAGATACAGCGCCAAAGCTATACAATTCACTTGCGTTGTTTTGTGAGTGCCGAAGTCGTAGTAAAATGGAAGTTTTCGCAGCTGTAAGACTTGCGAGAGAGTTATTAGTTATCTGTGTGAAGTCACTTCATAAGTCTAAACATAACGAGAGTAAGAAACAAGTTTCGATTGTTGAATGGGTTACAAAGAGACGTTAGCACAGTTGGTCAGCGACCGTGCTGAAAGAGATTGTGGTTATCCATCTTAGAATGACACCAGAGCAGTTTACGTTTTTTTTAGAACGTAGTTTGTAATGCAATAACGAAACAATATCTCTTGAAGGCTAGTCTACACAACGACACTAGGTTGCCACACTCGTTGCATGAAATGAATTGCGTGCAGTTAGTTTCGTGTATGTCTGTAGGCACGGCGCCAATACTACACACTTCAGTTTCGTTGTTTTGTGAGTGCCGTAGTGGCCTTAGAATGAAAGTTTTGGTAGCTGTAAGAGTTGTGGCGGAGCTATTGCTTCTCTGCGTGAAGTCGCTGCATAAGACTAAACATCAAAAGAATAAGTAACCTGTTTACGGTTCGTGACTGGATTTAAAAAAAAAGACGTCAGCTCAGTTCCTCAGCGACCTTGCTGAAAGAAATAGTGATTGAAGACCCTATAAATTATTTTAATCAACTCAGAATGTCGCCAAACCAGTTTACGTTTTTTTAAACAGAGTTAATAAAGAAACAAGATACTCTTTGTATAGGTATTAGTCTACTTTAGACCAGACTCGTTTCGCTTTATTCTAAAGCATCTTCAGTGGTCAGCTGTACAAGAAATGGTTTGTATTACATTATTAGTTTGAGTTTTTACTAAATTCGATCGGTAACAGTTCTCATGCAATTGGATTGTTTTGATTCTCAATAAATTAGACTACTAATATTACTCACGTATTTTTTATCTTTTCGTCTTCATGTGTGGTTTGTAGCACATTGCCACTTTCTGTCACTGCATATTTACACTATTTACACTTTGTTACAGTAACATTTCTTACGGAAGTTTTTAAAATTAGCAATTTCTGTGGCCTGGCAGGCTCTGTATGTCGTTTGTTTTGTTTGCTTATTGTCTCTGTGTGTGTTCTTTGCTTTCGAGTACTTTGGTTCGTGCTGTGAGATGTGGTTTTGTTTCGTTTCTGTCAAAACAGGCGTCTGCTAGCAAGTTTGTGTGTGATGTTCTGACTGTATTGTGTAATTATAAATATGATTTTAGTTCAACTAGCGACTTTCTGTGTGCGTGCGTGTGTTTGTTTGTGTGTGTGTGTGTGTGTGTGTGAGAGAGAGAGAGAGAGAGAGAGAGAGAGAGAGAGAGAGAGAGAGAGAGAGAGAGAGAGATTCGGATTTTCTGCTTGTGTTAATGTGTGGGTAGGGATTTGTTGTTGTTGTTGTTGTTGTCTTATGTGGTGGTTTCGAGGGAGGCCAAAATACGAAGAAATGTGTTAACAAGATACTGTATGAATGCATAATTTCGCGTCGAGTTACATTCACAAAATTCTCTCGGGCCTCCAGCCGCGTCAAGTGGTTTGATATCCACGAGCTTTCGGCCGAAATGTCCTCGGCCATTGTCATGTGGTGACTGTCTTATCATTGCTGCCGCCGCCCTTATATACCTGCGCAGCCTCCTGTGACGTCACTGGTGCTCAGCCGCATCGCCATATAAGGCAATGTTTTGGCCGCGTGCTGCTGCGTCCGCTTCAAGCGATGCAAGCCGCCGTCTCTATTAAGAGATTTTTTGAGATATTTTGATTTCGATAGCCTCTTTTATTAGTCTATCCCAGAAAGTAATTGTTCAGTCATTACCAGAACAAGTACTTTCTGGGGTAGCGTAATAAAAGTAATTGTCCAGTCATTACCAGAACAAATACTTTCTGGGATAGCGTAAAAAAAAAATAGAAAAAAACTTCAGCACAGTGAACTCGGATTCTGAAGGTGTACGGTTCATAGAGTATATAAGAGCATATAGAGAGGCTCTATGAAGGAAATGAACTTAGCGGCAATATTGTAGAAAGGGGAGAAGAAGTAGATGAGGATGAAATGGGAGATACTATACTGACAGATGAATTTGACAGAGCACTGAAAGACCTAAGTCAAAACAAGGCCCCTGAAGTAGATAATATTCCCTCAGAGCTACTGAAGTCTGTGGGAGAACCAGCCATGACAAAACTTTTTCACTTGGTGTGTAAGATGTGTGAGGCACGTGAAGTACCCTCAGACTTTAAGAAAAATGTTATAATCCCCATTCCAAAGAAATCAGGTGCAGTCAGGTGTGAAAACTACAGAACCATCAGTTTAATAAGTCATGGTTGCAAAATATTAACACGGATTATTTACAGAAGGATGGAAAAACTGGTAGAAGCCGACCTCGGGGAAGATCAGTTTGGGTTCAGGAGAAATGTAGGAACTCGGGAGGCAATACTCACTTTACGGCTTATCCTAGAAGATAGATTAAGAAAAGGCAAATCTACATTTTTAGCTTTTGTAGATTTGGAGAAGGCTTTTGACAATGTTGATTGGAATAAACTCTTTCAAGTGCTGAAGCAAGCAGGAGTAAACTATAGGGAGCGTAAGGTTATTTACAACTTGTACAAAAACTAGACAGCGGTTGTCAGAGCTGAAGAGCATGAAAGGGATGCAGTGGCTGGAAAGGGAGTAAGACAGGGTTGTAGCCTTTCTCAAATGTTATTCAATTTGTACATTGAGCAAGCTATAAAGGAAAGCAAGGAGAAATTTGGTGAAGGAATTAAAGTTCAGGGGGAAGAATTAAAAACATTGCGTTTTTCCGACGACATAGTAATTCTGTCAGATACAGCAAAGGACCTGGAGGAGCAATTGAACGGAATGGACAGTGTGCTGAAAGGTGCATATAAGATGAACATTAACAAAAGCAAAACTAGGGTAATGGAGTGCAGTCTAAGAAAATCAGGTTATGCTGAAGGAATCAGATTAGGTAACGAAGCAAAAAAGGAGGTAGATGAGTTTGGTTACATAGGCACTAAAATAACAAATGATGGTCGCAGTACAGAGGATATAAAATGCAGACTGGCAATGGGTAGAAAAGCGTTCTTTAAAAAGAGAAATTTGTTAACATCGAATATTGATTTAAGCCTAAGGAAGTCCTTTCTGAAGGCATTTGTGTGGAGTGTTGCCTTGTATGGGAGTGAAACATGGACGATAAACAGAGCGGATAGGAAGAGGATTGAGGCTTTTGAAATGTGGTGCTACAGAAGAATGCTGAAGATTAGGTGGGTGGATCGCGTAACTAATGAGGAGCTACTGAACAGAATTGTTGAGAAAAGAAATTTCTGGCATACCTTGACTAAAAGAAGGGATAGATTTGTAGGGCACATTCTTAGACATCAAGGAATTGTGAATTTAGCGTTGGAGGGAAGTGTGTGGGGTAAAAACCGCAGAGGAAGACCAGGAGATAGATACAGTAAGCAGATTAAGACAGATGTAGGTTGCCGTTCTTATGTGGAGATGTAGAGGCTTGCTCAGGATAGGGTATTGTGGAGAGCTGCGTCAAACCAGTCTCCGGACTGAAGACCACAACAACAACACGGTTCATATCCCCCTCTAACAATCCAGATTTAGGTTTTTTATGATTTATCAAGACTAGACAGGTATGTCCTCAGATGAGTTCTGTGATACCACTTTGTATAGAAAACTGTAAAATCAGTCTGTATAATCCTGTTACAGCTTGGGATACGAGCGATTTCAAAACAGATCATCACCTTCAGATCTATTAAACAAACATTTAATAACAATCAATGCAAATTAATCTCAATACCAATTTCAAGAAAATCAAAACAAGGTAAATACATTCCGATTTTGTAATTGTCATTACAGAACCAGCTGTTCAGTGAAGTATCTAGAAGTATAGTAACCACCAATCACATTAACGTAAAAAAAGGTGAGCCGCAGTGGAGTAGTCGAGCGGTCTAAGGCGCCTCGCTGCGGAGCGTGCGGTTGCTCGCCGTCGGAGGTTCGAGTCCTTCCTGGGGCATGGACGTGTGTGTTTGTCTTAAGGTTAGTTTACCTTAGTTTAAGTAGTTTGTAAGCTACGGACTGATGACCACGCAGTTTGGTGCGATAGATTTACAAACATTTGAACATTTTTTTAAGTTGAGGTACTGAATTAAAATTACTGCTACGGCCGGGATTCGAATTCGAGTCTCCCGATTACGCTGCAGTTGCTTCACCATTCTGCCTTATGGCATTATGGATAGCGCGAATGCACGGAATAATGTTAGCACACCTCCCTCCATCACACAAACTTACAGCCTGCCTCAATATTCTATTAAGATAATTCGCATACGTACTGCACAAAATTTAATTGAATGCCTCGTATTATGATCAATATATTTGACATGTCGAGACTTCACCTGTCTGTGGAAAATTATTTGATACCAATAGAAATTCTCAGCAGGTTGCTGTGCACTAGTCGCGACAACGAGGACGTGTATTTGCAGTGACAAGTTACACGGTAACTGTTAAAAATGGAATGTTTGTTATTTAATGCTTACTTATCAAAGCTGAAGGTAGGCAGCGCGTTCAAAACCAGTTTTGCTCCGAGGAGTAAAAGCGATCTGTAGACACACGAACGGCCGCGGTGGCCGAGGGGACTGAGGCGCTTCAGTCACGGTCTGCACGGCCACTACGGTCGGGGGTTCGAATCCCCCCTCGGGCATGGATATTTGTGCCATCCTTAGGATAAGCTAGTTCATAAGTAGTTTGTAAGCTTAGGAACTGATGACCCCGTAGTTAGGTCCCATAAGTTCTACAAACACTTGTCATTTTTTTTCCTGTAGACATACAGAGACTGTTATCTCCACGATTTCCTTAAATCTTTTTCTCCTTTCTATCTTCTCCCGCTTCCGCAGTGTCGGCTCGATTATTTGGGATCTGTCACGACTTTACATCATCCTCGTCACTTGCTCGTAGCATGAGCTGTTAAACCCGTTTCGTTATGGTTCTAGCACTATTTGCGGTCTGTATCTTCTTAAATGTGTGCATCCTATATTTGGAAACGTCAAAAATATGTTCAAATGTTTGTAAATCTATCGGACCAAACTGCGTGGTAATCAGTCCGTGGCTTACAAACTACTTAAACTAACTTCTTGATTGTTGGGACCGCAGTGACGATTTTACATAAAGTTCCAAAGGGACCTGTAATGTATATTTTGGAAGAGGTCAAGATATATATTCACACTAAAAATTATACAGGCAAAGTGCTTAATGAACATACGGATTTTAAACATAAAAATTTTTTGGTTAACTTTATTATCGACGAAACAGGCTGAGTACATAACAACAAACCAACGATATCTGTTATAAATAGCTGAAAAAAATAACCCTCTGCCCTATTTAACATCTCTGGTATTATAGTTATTTACATTGTAAAACATCTTTGGCAAACTGTTACATTAAAAAAAAGTACAGCAGCTAAATGCAAATAACATACTGCTATAAAGTACAGTTATGCCAGATGTTACATATGACGCTAGACCATCATAGCAATAAGTAGAAAATCTTTACGTATGTAACGCGTCATTTACAATACACGAAAGGTAATTTATGTTATTCTTACATAATTGCAGACACTGGAAAATGGCAAACTGCTGAAACAGCTGTTGTGTAATAAGTAAAAGTATTAATTATAACAGTAATCTGGACCTCGTAATACTTAAACTAAGGTAAATAACCTAAGGACAACACACACACACACACACACACACACACACACACACACACACACACACACACATGCCCCAGGGAGGACTCGAACCTCCGACGGCGAGCAACAGCACGCTCCGCAGCAAGGTGCCTTGGACCGCTCGGCTTCTCCACCGCGGCTTGAAAAAGTCGAACTGTAAGTAACCAGCAAGTAGATATCTCTAGTTTTATGTCATAAGATCTTGCAATGATAACGACATTTGCAAATAGTGCAAATACAGTTAAGTTCAAAAAACTTAATAACCTAACGTTTCGGTTCTTTTATTTTCGTTCCTGATTACTAAAAGTCAGTCCATTGGCCAGAAGCACGATCATTGCGTCTAACTACAGGGTGTCCAGAAAAGGACTCTCTGATCTCAAAATTAAATTTCTCAAAAAGAAAGATCGATAGAGGAATGCAGTAAACGGTATGTTTATTGTGAAAGCTGTAAGAAGTTTATACAGCAGTTTGAAATAATAGTTACAAAAGCTGCTAACAGATGGCGTTGTAATCGCCATACGTAATGCCTGGTATAAATAGTGATCCGAAGCACATTTCGATCAGTTCCACTATTGAAACGTGAAAGGAGGTTAGCGCACTGAAGGAAGAGATTAAAACCATGTACTCCATTGAACAACGAGTTTTTCTGGTGCTAGAGTACCAACAAGGCGAAGTTTTCAAGCACGATTTAATGTTCCAAAAGGAACCGATGCGAAAACCATTCGTACGCTCTTCGCAAAATTTCAGCGAACAGGCAGTGTAACTGATGATCTAGTGGGGCATGTTGGCCGTAAGCAAACCGCAGTTATGCTTGAAAATATCGCCACAGTTTCTGGAATTATTCAGCGAAATCCAATGCCATCCGTCCGTAGAATTGCATCTGAGACTGGTTTGAAGCGTTCCAGCACGCAGAAAATACTGAGAAAGAGCCTACACATGTTTCCATTCAAAATTCAAACGCACCAGGCCATACCCGTACGAGCTGTGCGACAAAGGGTTGCCTTTGCTAATCAGATGCTCACAATGATTGATAGTGAAGGATTTGATGTTGGCTGCATCTGGTATACAGATGAAGCACACTTCCACCTGAATGGATACGTGAATAAGCAGAACTGGCGATTTTGGGGTTCCGAAAAGACATATTGGTGTGAAGGAAACCCCTGTTTTCTCTTAAAGTTACTGTGTGGGCTGCAGTATATAGCAGAGGCATTAGAGGCCCTTTTTTCATTCGAGAAACGGTCACTGGTGCACGTTACGTTGCAATTTTGGAACAATTTGTCGCCATACAGCAAGCGTTAAGAGGATCGACCAGGTACTGAATGGTTTATGCAAAATGGAGCCCGATCACATCGGACCGAGCAAGTGTTTCGCTTTCTTCGGAAATCGAGTCATTGCTTTGGAATATCCCAAATTTACTGATGCAGGCATGGATTGGCCTCCATATTCACTGGATATGACTTGCTGTTCCTTTTTTTTTTTTTTTTTTTTTTTTTTTTTTTTTTTTTTTGTAGGGCACAGTGAAAGACATGGTCTACCCGAAGCATCCCGCCACGCTGGACGAGCTTGAATCGGCGATCTCTGTGGCATGTGAATCCATTTCGGTTGAGACACTACGAAATGTGATGGCGAATTTCATTCTTCGTTTGCGCCACCTCTGTAGTGCCAATGGTGAACATTTTGAAAACATTGCGATGTGATTGTTTGCAAAGAGTGTTTTCATACGATTATTTCACTTATGTATGCTGATATCAGCTGTACAGCGTACAGCGCCATATGTTAGCAGCTTTTGTAACTATTATTTCAAACTGCTGTATGAACTTCTTACAGCTTTCACAATAAACATACCGTTTACTGAATTCCTCTATCGATGTCTGTTTTCGAGATATTTAATTTTGAAGTCAGGGAGTCCGTTTCTGGACACACTGTACATTTGGCGCAAGAAACTACAATGTTTTTGTAACGTCTGATGATGATCCTGCAGTGGCTCGAAAAGAAGTTATGGAAGATTGAATAACACCCATAAAAGCAACTGGTTGGCTATTTACTCCAAAATAAATCGCCAACGCTGCCTGACTGTTACATCTGCCATACGCCGTTTCATATTCCAAGCTTCGTATATTTAGAGTTTCATAACCGAAGAAGAGAGGAAGAGAGAGAGAGAGAGAGAGGGGGGGGGGTTGGATGCTACATGCGTCATCCTGACAGGCAGGCGGGCTTAAGCTGGCCGCTGCTTACAGTGTTGCCAACCTTCCACCGGACACTCCTCTCACGCCCTTTATCCCAGAAGATATAATGGGGAAGCGTCGGATGGAATTTCATTTTTGATACCGCAATAACGTATTCATGCTTTTGTGTCCCGCGGGGCTTAACATACGGCCCCTTTTTTATTTTCCTAGCGGCGGGCCGGCTCCGTCTCGTTAGGTATGTATGTATGTATGTACCGCGCGCACGTCGCCATATTCAAAATACCGCCCCCTCCTGGCTGTCTCGTTGCGACGACACAATACGCGGCTTATGAAAACCGCCGCTGGAATCTTCGGCCGCCTGAATCATGTATGGCTCCGACCGACCGATAGCAGCGAACAGGCTGTCCGGCGGACGATGTTATTACCCCACTGTGTGCTTCCCAACCACCTGCTGTCCGCCCTTCTAGTGACGTTATTTCGCTTTTTTCTGTTATATATCTTCTTTTCTTTACTAAATTCTCTGCAAACGTGCCCCCTTCCGACCATTTATTACCTGTTCTTTATTCTGTGTGTTTTCGTTTATACGTATATTTATAACGTTTCTCAAATCCTGTCGTTGTTTATGTTGTCCTGTGTCAATCGCCGCGGTGGAGTAGCCGAGCGGTCTAAAGCGTCTCGCTGCGGAGCGCGTGGTTCCTCGCCGTGGAGGTTCGAGTCCTCCCTGTGGCATGGGTATGTGTGTGTGTTTGCCCGTAGGTTAGTTTACCTAGGTTTAAGTAGTTTGTAAGCTACGGACTGATGACCACGCAGGTTGGTCCTATAGATTTACAGACATTTGAACCTGTCTCAATCCCAGTTCTTTAATGTCTTCGTCTGTTTCAGTAATCCGTTTCGCCTTGTTTTTGGTAGTGTTAGCTATCTAAATATTTGCCATCTAAACCTATTGTTGCTCGTCCTTAAAATTTCATCTTTCCGTTGACGTTCAGGGTGAAACATCTAGTACTTGTACTGCAAATATTGCGGAAACGGAAAGTGCTATTGGTGTGCGGTTTTCACAGAATGGACTGGTAAACAGTGGCTCGTATTTTTAGCCAACAAACACATTGTAATATTACTTAGAAATTGTATTTTTTGTGCAAACATACAGTTTTTTAAATGGAACAATGCCTGTAGACATTAAGAAACTAAAAGTAGGGTGCACTAGAATATCAGTAGTGTTTGTTGCACGATTCTAGTGCAAGTCTTTTGAAACGTTCCCACACCGACACTTGAACAATACCTGTGGTACCACACACTAAAGAACAACACAAGTGCATACACTAGTTATGTGTATTCCAACCAGTAACGCAACAAATGACCGTCACAGGTTGTGTTCGAAGTGACCACCGGCAGCAGAAATACACGCTGTCAGTCTGGTATGGAACGACCGCTGCACACGTGATAGCATTTCAGCGGATATGACCGAGCAAGCTGCAGTAATACGTCGTTGCAAATCATTTGATGTGATTGGTACGTCCTTGTAGACGGCACCTTTCAGCTTTCCCCACAGAAAAAAGGCCAAAGGCGTCAAATCCGGGGAACGGGCGGGCCAAGGTGCAGGTCCTCTGCGTCCAATCCATCGATTTGCGATCAATTCATGAAGACATACTGTAGTAATTCGTCCACTACAGGCTGGACAGCCATCACGTTGGTACCATAGATTCCTCCTAGTCTGCAGAGGAACGTCTTCTAGCATCCGTGGTAGGTGGTCTGTTAGAAGGCTGCGATACTTATGCGCGGTCATTCTTTTTCTATGAAATACGGGCCTGGTTTACTATCCCACACCACTTGTTTACACGCCATGGACACTGACGGTCCACCTGTCGAAGCCAAGAGGGATTGTCAGCATGTTTCCGTAGTTTACCTGGCCATGATTGGTAAATGTGGCTTTATCACTGAACAAGGCCGGCCGCGGTGGCTGAGGAGACTAAGGCGCTCCAGTCACGGTCTGCACGGCCACTGCGGTCGGGGGTTCGAATCCCCCATCGGGCATGGATATTTGTGCCGTCCTAGTTCGTAAGTAGTTCATAAGTAGTTTGGAAGTTTACGGACTGATGACGCCGTAGTTAAGTCCCATAGACTTTACTAACATTTGAACATTTTGAACACTGAACAAGATACACGATACATCTGGAGTATTCTGTCGTAAAGCTCATCTACAGAACCTAACACGATTCTGAAAGTCGTTTCCATGCAGCTCTTGATGGAGAGAGATGTGATAGGGATTCGAACCCGGGATCTCCTGCGTACTACACAGACGCGTTCACCACTTCGCCACCAAGGACACAGTGACCAGCCCCACTGCAGAGGACTCTTCCCTGCACGTCTCCCGCCACACACAAATCTCCATTCGCCACGCTGTCTCTTTCCTATTACCATTACAAATTTTCATTCACTGCACTTTGGTATTCCAAGTAAACCTAGTACAGTGAAGCCATAACTGATCGCAAATTGCGATTTATTACATTCACTGAACGCTGTAACGTCGTCAAAAAATATACCAACAAGATAATTTTGATATGTGTTTAAATAAAAGTTGTTTGTCTTCTGAAGAACATTTACGACTGCAGTGTAGAACGTAGTAGTTTTATCCCGCGCTCTCCGGCCCTCCACAAGCTTCTAGACGCAGCCCTGCAGCTATATAACCAGAGCCGTGGTGGAGTAGCCGAGCGGTCTAAAGCGTCTCGCTGCGGAGCGCGCGGTTGCTCGCCGTGGAGGTTCGAGTCCTCCCTGGGGCATGGGTGTGTGTGTTTGTCCGTAGGTTAGTTTACCTAGGTTTAAGAAGTTTGTAAGCTACGGACTGATGACCACGCAGTTTGGTCCGATAGATTTACAAACATTTGAACTATCTAAGCAGAACGCTTCGCCAACACCGGCAGTCAGTGATTTTACTCCTGATGACGATGGCGGAGCTTGACATAGAAAGCTCGAGGATTTTATCCGACATGACGCGGCTAGTAAACCGAACATATTTTATGGAAGAATGCCGTCGCGAAAGTAAAAAAAAAAAAAAAAGTTCAAATGTTTGTAAATCTATCGGACCAAACTGCGTGATCATCAGTCCGTAGCTTACAAAATACTTAAACCTGGGTAAACTAACCTAAGACAACACACGCACCCATGCCCCAGGGAGAACTCGAACCTCCACGGCGAGCAACCACGCGCTCCGCAGCGAGGTGCTTTAGACCGCTCGGCTACTCCACCGCGGCCATGCGGCCATACTGCTACACTCCAGACAAATGCTTTCAGAAAGGACTCCCCTTTTTTTTTCAGTATAACTGACGTATTTTTTGTTTGAAAAATTTGAAATGGGAGGTTCTGGTCTCTCACGGCCTGTGTCAGTAAAATTTGGTACTGATTGGTTGAACGGTTCGGCTTAAAAAATGGGAACACGTTACGGACATACAGGCAGACATCGCAAAATCTGTGAAACGATGGGAGATATGGAAAAAACATAAGACAGCAAAGTTGTAGAGGAAACGAGACGCTTTAGACCGCTCGGCTTCTCCACCGCGGCTCGCGAAAGACTCGTAGGACACATATTTTAATAGTTGACATTTTGAGTGTTTACAGTTCTATTTGTACGAAGTGTTCAGCTTATACGCAGAGACATTTCAGCATGTACTAGTTCATAAATAACGATTCACATTACTGCTGAATAGCGTAGAACCTTTTTTTTTTTTTTTTTTGTTTGTTATTCGGACGTTATTTTTATACGCACAGTAAATACCACCGGGTGGCTCGCAGAAATGCTTCGTGTTGTTGCGAGACATTTCGCTAATCTTGTCTCGAGAATAAAGCGAGACGGGGCGGGAAGAATGGGTCCTGGAGCGGCTAATGAAACTCTGCGGAAGTGGAGCTGTGGGTAGCCCAGGGCCTGCGGCAGACTGGAGTGGAGTGCAGTGGCGCCGACAGATTGCCTCTGGTTCCGCCGCGGTCTATTTATACAGGACCGGCTCATACATTATGAACCAGCCGGGCAGCGCCTGGCGGCCGGCTAATGGCTGCGCGGCGCTGTCTGCCGGGCTGCCGCGTTACAGGGGCACCTGCTCTCTGAGCTGACTGACTGCCATACACTGTACACTGAGGTACCAGTGCGCGGGGAACGTCTTTAAATCATCGCTCCTAAAGATAGCAGCCTTTAAAAGCTTTGTAGTACTACTCCGTGGAATAGCCCAAGCCACGCGGGAGTTGCCGAGTGGTCTGGAGCGCCACGTTGCGGATCGCGCGGCCTCCCGCGTCGGAGGATCGAATCCTCCCTCGGGCATGGATTTTTGTGTTGTCTTTAGTATAAGTTAGTTCATAAGTATTTTGTAATTTTTCGGACTGATGACCCCGCATTTAAGTACTATAAGATTCACAAACATTTGAATATTTGTGAATAGCCCAATTTCACCAAGTTGTTACGGTCAGAGCTGGACACAAGTCCATTAAACCGTTAATCTTTAATTGACAAAAAAGTGTTCAATTGTTTGTAGAGCTTATGGAAGTTAACTACGGCGTCATCAGTCCCTAATTTACACACTACTTATCAACTAGCTAATAATAAGGAAGGCACAAATATCCATGCCCGAGGGGGGATTCGAACCCCCGACCGCCGGCCGCGGTGGCCGAGCCGTCTGCGGCGCGCCAGTCACGTTCTGCACGGCCACTGCGGTCGGGGGTTCGGACCCCCCCTCGGGCATGGATATTTGTGCCGTTCTTAATATTAGATAGTTGATAAGTAGTGTGTAAGTTAGGGACTGATGACGCCGTAGTCAAGTCCCATAAGTTCTTCAAACATTTTATTTGAACCCCCTATCGTTGTGGTCGTGCAGACCATGACTGCCGTGTCGCAGACCGCTCGGCCACCGCGGCCGGCCGTTAATTAACGAGCTTTTTGAGTAACGGATTATCTTTTGAGTTAATTAAAATAAACATTAACGGACTGTTTAACTTCCGTTACTTCTCCTAAGTTCGTTAATTCGTATGTTTGTACCCACTTCTCGTTTCAATCAGCGATAACATTGGCGACCGTGAAAGTTTCAACGAAAATAAATGTTTGTCTTATGTCCCTGTTGATTCATAGTACGTTCAGCGACGACGTAGTAAACAAAGAAGTATTTTTAATGTTCTAACTTGTGGAGTACGTGCTCGCCGTAGGTATTAGTGGTGAATGGCGACAGGAAGACAAGAAAAGTTAATTTTCATTACGATTTTCTCATTGAACTTTGTTATACCTGACAGGAACAAATTTAAATTGGATACCGCGAAACAATTGATCGAGATTGCGACAATGGAGATATGGCTGACACACCTAATCAGGAAATTAGCCTATAATTTCAATTATATTAGTTTCCCCGGCTTATGTTGTCTGCAATTACATAAATATTTTATACCAGATGCGTTTCGTTTTTTATTTGTAACGTACCTTCTGTGCAAGATTTTTGTATATTTTGTCATTGAGTATAAGAAGACGACACGCCAAAGATTTTTAACAAGCAAAGCACAGAGTTTAATGAAAATGTGGTTTGACATGAAATCAAAATATTTATTTAACGGTACGGTATTTCTTGGGGAAAATATTTTAATATATCTTTTTATAGAATATATTACCGTAACACCTTCAAGTGCAGCAGTGGAACGTCTCTTTCCTAAGGGGAAATTTTCACCCTTGACCTCCCGTAGAAGAGAAACATCACTGGCTATTGGCATTTCGTGCGGTCAGTGGCGGAGGGAACATTACTCTTTACTTCGACACCATTTGATAGAACATAAACGTATATAATTTTTCGCACGCTAGAGAGAAAAAGATGGGAGAAGAAGGAAGGGGATGAGATTGCTGGTAAGGTAATGACAGAGGCAGGGGGGATGAGTTGATAGAGAGGGGGGATAAGTAGGAGAAGCAGGAGGAAGAGCCATCCTCAGTGATTTTGTAAATATGGACACACAGGTTTTTTTCAGTTTGGTTTGATTAGAAACCGTGTAAACATTTCGTGCACATTATGAATTTACTAGTTGACGCGTGCGAATAAATCACACTCTATCCTGATCAGTCACAGATAGGTAAGATAGTAATCGAGAAAAGGCAGATGCAAATACATGTGTATAAAAGATAATAAACTATGAATAGCAGTAACAAATACTAGTCTCACTGTAATAAAAGTTATATAAATACAATATAATTAATTGCGAAAAATAAAAAAGTCAGACATTAACATTTTCATGTTCATTTTATTTTTTTTAAATTGTTTATTTTAAAAAACTTGTTTGAAAACAATGTTAGTAGTTATAATATGATTATCGTTTACTTTTTGGCTGTAAGTGACTAGATCAAACATAAATCTCACTGAATCAGCGAACTCAGAGGGAGGGAAGAAAGAAACAACAACGTTGAGGTAATTCAGTTCATTCGGGCAGTGCAAAACGGTTGCTTGAACACAGTGAAAACTTCCATCGAATCTAAACAACTGCAAGAGGTGTCGTGCCTGTTAGTTAAATTACATTTATTTATTTGTGTATTTTTCGTCGTTACATCGACGTATATAACCGAAATCGTCTGACAAACTATGCTTGCATCAAAGTAGATTTCTGGCTTGCATAAAGCAAGGACGTTAGAGTAAAGGGAGGTTTCATTATATATGCAGAGCACATACCTCAGTTGAAGCTTCTCCGCAATCTTGGTCAATTTTGGAATGCTATTTATCTGTTACAACTATGCGTTAAATCGATCCTCTTACTGTTATTGTATTGAACTGGCAGTCACTGCAAAGTAAGTACTTTAAAACAATATACTTTCTTGAATAAATAGTAACAAATACACATCATAATATATTTGAAAACTTACTTTTTAACGGCTAATTTGCACTCTCTTTAGACGGTGTACATCACGGTAAAACCGTCGGAAGTTGTATCCCTGTTTTAAGCCACATAAAAAGTTAGCTCTACAATGCGAACACTTTTCCAAAACTTAGCAACATGGCATGTCACTGTTTTCTTACCTCCTTCGTATAAAGAATCTAAACAACTGAAGGAGCTCTCGTTCATGTTAGTTAAACAGATTTTCAAAAGATGGCACCTTCTACATTGCTTCTATATCGACCGCGCAATCTAAGTTGACACTCGGCGCGGTGGGTGATGGGAGCAACCATAAATACGTGTTCCATTCACTATCATTCGCCGAGTATCAACTTAGATTGTACGAACAGTACAATTTCTTTCAAAACAAAATTTTGTGTGAAAACAATTATTTAAACTATCTGTTTATTTTTCGTCATTATTGGAGAACTAAAACCTTTAAAATAATACCTCAGTCATTAATTTTGGATAAGTAATACGGGAGATATGGTATATCCACAAAAAACACCGATGAGAAATCATGTACACTGGCTTAACGCCCGCTGCTTCGCATGCGTAGGCTGGTTGGTCTGCACCAGTTGTTTCTCCCCCTTAATATAAATTTTCATTAGATATAGCTAGCTTAAGTACTATCATAATGAAATGTTGTGAAACTACTTGTAGCCGCGGCAGAATGGCCGTGCGTCTTGAGGCGCCATGCTGCGGTGCAGGCCGCTACTGTCGGAGGTCCGAATTGTCCCTAGGGCATGGGTGTTTGTGTTGTCCGTAGCGTAAGTTACTTTAAGTTAGTCTTGTAATTAGTGTATAAGTCTAGCGACTTGATGACCACGAAGTTTGGTCGCATAAGACCTCACACACATTTGGACATTTGCTGCTGTTGCGCGTTGCTGTTCGCCGTCGGGGGTTCGATTCGCCCCTCGGGCATGGGTGCTTATGTTGTCCTTAGCATAAGTTCGTCTTAGTTTCATTAGTTTGTAAGCCTTAGGGACACGGTAGTTAAGTCTCTTTAAGATTTACAAACATTTGAGTATTTGATTTTACTACTAGAAACCCCCTACGGCACCCCTTAATAGTTGAATTTCGAAAAATACCCCAACTTGTGTCTTTTAAATTCGAACCAAGTATGCAAATATCATTTTAATTTTTTTTTTTTTTTGTAATTATGGGTTAAAAATTGGCTTAGTAGCAACGTATTTTCAAAAAAAAAAAAAAAAAAAAAAAAAAAAATAAAAAAATATGTTTCATTCCCTCTTTCACCACCTAAATGATTAATTTTCTGAAAATACCGAAACACATATCTTTTTAATTCTGACCAAGAAAACATATACCAATTTATGTGGTTGTAGCTTCAAAATTGTCCTTGATGGTTAAATTTCCGATACTAAGAAAACACGTATTTTTTAAAATTCTAACCAACAATAGAAATATCAATGTTTGCAGCTCTAGCTTCAAAATTGTCTCAAAAGCAAACGTGGTTTCAAAATTAATTTTTCATCCCCTTTTTTACCCTCTTACTTGTTGAATTTCCAAAAACATACTGAAACTCTTGTTTTTTAAATCCTGACCAAGTTCTATATCCGAAGATTCGTAGTTGTAGCTTAAAATTTGAGTTAACAGCAACATATTTTTGAAAATCAATTTTTTTGCGTCCCCTATTTTACTCTCTTATTGGTTGAATTTCAAAAAATGCCGAAACACGTATCTTTTAAATTCGAACCCTGAATTAAAATGCGAAATTTTGTAGTTCTAGCTTCAAAATTTCCTAAATAGCAACGTATTTTCAAAAAAGCGTTTCATCCCCTATTTCACCCCCTTATGAATGGAATATCGGATAATCGCTTCTTAAATTACGCCTACATAGTAAGATCAAACACCCTCTAAACGCTGTAGTAACGTTGTTAGTTCCTTTTGTCCTGTTTTTCCCACAGTTACTATATTATATTATTATAGTGTAGGTATTTCGGTTATCCGTCTATGCAACTGATTTAATAAAATATTTTATTGCCATATGGTCGGTCTTGGGGTAAAGTGCTCGACTGGAAACCGAAGGGTCGAGGGTTCAAAACCCGCTCGGACCTCTGATTTTTTCAGTCTGCACTTTAACCCATCCTTCGCCTCTCAACGATGTGAGGAGTCGCCAGAAACGACACGTGGTTCGGATTCCACGTTAAGCTGTAGGTCCCCTTTCCCCGGTTGGATAACTGGGGTAGGCTAGGGACACGCAAGTCGCCGAAGTGGTGTACAATTGAAAGACTTGCACCAGGCCAATGAGCCACACGAAATTATTATTTATTATTGCCATATGCATTTCGCCTTTATTTGGAAGGCATCATCAGTGGCAATATTTCGTGGATATTGCTTTACATCTAGTGATCATTGTCAACACAAACAAAATTCAAGAAGAACAGCCGGAAGCCACCACTGAGCACCAGATGTAAAGCAACATCCACGAAATATTGCCACCGATGATGCCTTTCAAATAAAAGCGAAATGCATATGGCAATAAAATACCTATACCATAATAACCCTCTGCAATTTTCTATCTTCATTGGTTTGGGCTGAGCGATGATGAGTCAGTCAGTAAGTCATTCAGTCAGTCGGGACATTGCCTTTTATATATAGAGATGATAGCGGCGGTGTGTAATTTTGTGTCGCTACCAGTGTTAGCAACGGAAACAGCGGCTGCGGTGGTCAGTACTCCTGCGCGTTTTCTCACCCCCTCGCATTTTTCCACCCCCTCCCCCCACCCTGCCTTGTGTGTTTCACCCTCCGCCATCAGATTGCACCTCTTGCAGATAGAGACGGCGTGACCCGCGGTGTGTTTCGCTGGCCCATCTCTCCCTCTGTCTCTTTCTATCTTTCTATCTCTCAGGAAACAAACTCCCCACTAGCCTAATTACAACCCGTCCTTCCCTACCTCTGCTGTTATCTGCCTCCGCACACCACACCGGCTCCTCTCTGCTTATTTATCTACTCAGGCGTTTTATTATGCAGACTTTTCATAATGGCGGTACCGCTGCTTCATTTTTTTTATTACCTGCGCCAGTAGCGTGGCTGGGATTTTCAGGATAAGCGATACCTGACTCGTACTCTCTGTATCGCATCACCCTGAACAGCCGTTATAGTCTGTCTGTACGTTGACGAGTGGGATTCTGTGTCGGTGGAAGGTGAGGCCTTTCACGAAAAAAGTCTGCAACTGTCGTACAGGAGAACCACGAATATTTCCCTCGTGTTACCATGTAGCGCAGTGTGCAGTGGTATCTGTTTTTTTTTATTATTATTTTTTTTTTTATTGGGGGGGGGGGGCGGGGCGGGTTCAGACAAGCTGTAAACCAGGCCTTCGTAACAGAAGTTAGTTATAAACTACAGGCCTGTTTCATTAACGTAAATTTCCAGCAGAGTTTTGGAACATAACCTGTATTAAAATATTATGAATTATCTCGAACAGAATGATCTGTTGACCCAAGGTCAATACGAATTTAGAAAACATCGTTCATGCGAAACACAACCAGTTGTTTCCTCACAGGAAGGGATGAGTGATATCGACAAGTGTCCTCAAACTGATTCCGTATTTCTTGATTTCCAGAAGGCTTTTGCCACCGTACCTCACAAACGGCTATTAATCAAATTGCGTGGTTATGGTATATCGACCCAGATTTTTGACTACATAGGGGATTTCCTGTCAGAGAGGACACAGGTCGTAGTGATCGATGGTAAGGCATCGACTAAAACAGAAGTGATATCGGGCGTTCCACAGGGTAGTGTTATTGGTCCTCTGCTGTTCCTTATTTACATAAAGGATTTAGGGCAAAATCTAAGCAGCTCTCTTAGGTTGTTTGCAGATGACGTCGTTATTTATCGTCTAGTAAAGTCATCTGAAGATCAAAAGCAACTGCAGAACGACCTGAATAAGATATCACTATGGTGTAAAAATTGGCAATTGGCTCTGAATAATGAGAAGTGTGAAGTAGTCCACATGAGTACGAAAAGAAATCCGTTGAACTTTGTTTACAAGATAAATCAATCAAAAGTGAAGGCAGTAAACTCCACAAAATACCTAGGAATTACTATTACTTCAGACTTAAACTGGAAAGAACACGTAGATAATGTCGTGGGATAGGGGAACTAGACACTGCGTTTTATTGGGAATAATGCTTAAAAGATGCAACAGAACTACTAACGAGACTGCATACCCTACGATTGTCCGTCCTTTTTTGGAGTATTGCTGCCCAGTGTGGGATCATTTTCAGGTGGGTTTGTCGGAGGACATTGAAAGAGTCCAAAGAAGGGCAGCTAGTTTCGTATTGTCACGATACAGGGAAGACAGCGTTACGGAAATGATACAGGATCTGGGATGGGAATCATTACAACAACGGCGCTTATCGCCACATTGTGGGCTACTTACGAAACTCCAATCGCCAACATTTTCTTCCGAATGCAAAAAAAAAAAAAAAAAATACTCATGACTCCCACTTACATAGGTAGAAACGATCATCAAAATAAAATACGAGAAATCAGAGCTCCAATGGAGAGATTAAGGTGTTCTTTCTTTCCGCGCGCTGTTCGAGAATGGAATGGGAGATAAATAGTATAATGGTGATTCGATGTACCCTCTGCCAGGCATTTAAATGTGATTTGCAGAGTATCTCATGTCGATGTAGATGTAGGTTGTTATTTATTGCCCTTTTACACCATCTGGAGGGGAGGGCGGTGGTTTCGCTCTAGGTGGATAAAATAGAGGGCGTTGACGTTATATACGCCGAGCAAATACGTCCGTTGTAGCCTGTCCGCCATCTTGGTGAGTTGTGAAATGTTATTTCTCCATTAATACTATGAGTTAAGTCGACCGTTTTACTGTCTATGCATTGAATTGACACTCAGTGCAAAGTATGTACTTTCAAGCAGTATACTTTCTTGATTAAATACTAATAAATACTCATTATAAGATATTTGAAAAAGTAATTTCAACGGTAATTTTTCCTGTTGTAACACGTTTGACATCGTGGCAAACCCACCGGACGTTTTATTCCTGTTTCAGGTGACACAAATCATCAGCTCTGCAATACGAACACTTCTCCAAGACTCAGCAATATGCCGATGGCAGACTTCACTATTTCGGCGTAAGGGCCTCTCCCTGAATTCCAACCTCCTTGATTGCGCTTGTAGTCGGTGAATCAACGCAGTCTTCAGCCAATAGATATTACACAAATAGAAAAGAGATAAGAACGTGGAAAATTTACAGCTGAATTTACAAATATTTGCATGGTGACAAATATAGGAGAACAAGGGAAATTTATCATGTAATTATATCAATATGTTGCTATAAAGTTCTTTTATTATAACGTTGTTATGAATCCATTTCGGCACAATTAGCCATCGTCAGATAATCTGCGAAATACACAAAATTTTTATATAATAATCATCGCTTTGTGATATATACTTTTAAGTTAGGCCTGTTTTTTCGATATAAAGCTTTTCACTTACGACCATGTGACATCCTTGGCAACGTCTTGCTGTTTATTTAATGATAATGTGAACTTTTGTGTCACACTTATGTAGTGTTATAGAAGTATCGTTAAACAAAATTTTAATATTTTTTTTTATCATGATGTTCTGACAGTTGACCAAAGATGTTACATGTTTATAGTTGGCAGTTGCTACGGTAAAATTTAAACTGTGGTTTATTTGCCTGTAATCTGTGGGTTATGATTATTCGTCATCTACGTTAAAAATTTTTAGCAGACATGCAAAGATGTTTAATAATATGATTGCTGTTGAAGGTTGCGTTATGATTGATAAATTAATAATCTTTGTGATCGATATGTATGTGAGATAGTCTCTTAGAGATATATTGTGTGCTGCGGGTCCATTAAATAGATAGAGAAATTTAGTCAGTCCTCATACATAAATTAAAAAAAAAAAAAAAAAAAAGAGATAATGTTTCACATGGAAAACGACCAATCCAGCTGAAAACAACTGAATTCAGTAACGTACCTTGGAACAGTTGAAGAGTACTGTAACACTACTAACTGGAGCACGGTAAGAGGACACAGAGCATAGAACCGAGAACCTCTGCTGCCACGACATTTGAAATGGAGATGGTTGAAGGAAAGAGAGGTGTTTATGAACATAGCCAAGAGAGTCGCTGAAAAGGATATTGACTGGTGCAAAGTGTTGATGGGTTGATAGTAGCTGTTAGGGGGCAGGGAAGGATGAACGGCTGGCATTGCGATCTACAAATTATCAAGGACGGGGGTGGGGGAATAGGAGGGGAGAGAAGGGGTGTTGTGTGGTGTGAGAAGGGAGGGGAGAAGGGGTCCTGGGTGGTTTGCAGGGGGAGGGGGGAATAATTGGTGGATGGGTATGTATCACGGCTTACTTGACGATACGGGAGAAGGACAAAGCAGTTTCGTACCTCCGCTTTTTAAGGTTTTGCATCTCAGTAAGAGGAGACTAGTACACTAAACAGTGTTTAGAATTACTTGGTTAATGAGGTAAGAAATGAGGGTGTTCTATGCAGAGGCGACGGAAAATAGAACGTTTGTGAAATAAAGTGACAAGAATAAGCGACAAGGTGATGGAGCATGTGTTGACCTTAGGAAATGACTTCAGTCTTTACAAGTTGCCGTACAGGGCCGAAACTGAAGGGGAAGTCAGAGACTTCAATACATGCAGCAGATAATTGAAAACATTGTGTAGAAGTAGAACTCTAACAATGAGACAACACGGGACTCGGAATATTGTAAATATTGTAAATTAAATAATGTAGTATCGACACGGGCACAGAGATAGTTCGCGAGTTCCTACATTTCCATCAGAGTCAGCGCATGACGAATAGCATAGCGTGTATGAATCCTGATTGGTCGAAGTGTAAGTAGTAGATGCATAAGGTCGGTAAGACGGAATGTGCATTGAGCAGAAAAAAGGAAGTGTACGTGGATCAAGGACAAAGTGGTAGGCAACGAGAAATAGAGACTTCACCTTGAAACCGTGCTTCAAGATTTATTCACGAACAGAGACGAAGTTTTACGCACAGTAAAGAGAACTTTGAATTTCTGCATCTGTTCTTTCTAACAAAGAAGTGCGGCGTCTCTTCTTGGAGATCGTTAATGGTGTTTATCAATTCATTTATTATACTTGTCTGTAAAGTAAAGGCACCGATAGTTGACACAACACCAGTAGTTGACACTTTCAGATAAAAGTTCTTAAAATAAGAAAATCGCTTTAGTCATAGATAGAGTTTTGGCTGTTGTTGTATGGTGGTGCCATCTACAGTGTAATTTGATAACTGTCATATATTTCTAGTAGCCATCTTGATTAGTGTCAACTGCTGATAACTGCACTTTGGTTATAATTTTTATTTACCATTTAATGTACCTCAACATAGTGAGTTACAATAAATATCAAATCACAAAAGGTCAAAGAACCTGAACATTAATTGTGTTTGTGCCCAACATCCCCTTGTGTTCATAAATATCATATTAAATTAGTATCATTTCTTAAAATGTCAACTACTTGTGCTTTTACCTTAAAACTATAAAAGTTGCGATTCGAACCACACAGTCTACTGTAACTTCATTGCCAAGCTACAACACTACCGAATTAGCCACGACCAAAGTCAAAGTTTTCCCCTTTTCTACCACTAATTAAAACTAAATCGATTTACTCGAGAGTTTCATAGTTTTTCATGTGATGGCTTTTCCTGGTGGTTACTTGAGCGTTGAACGTCACGAACGTAAACATAAAAAAAATTGCGAAAATTCGCTAGCCTCGTGGTCTCCTTATAAAATGAAAGTGTTGGTGCTCAGAGGGATTCGTGGCGATTCGCATCAAACTATGGGCCTAATTACTCAAAACCTCAACAGGTAAGAACGGCGACTTCTTATCATCACTTAGTCACTAAATTCATTTCACCCGACTAAGAAGTGAAATAAAAATAATACCTACTGCAGGAATGAAAGCAACTTGCTGTATTTCCATTTTAGTGTACTTGAAAAGAAGTGCCTTGTACTAGTTCTGTAAGGTAGTACATTTGATGAACGTATCTAAATTACTACGCCGTGTGCACTCATAAAACGTTACATTAGAATCTTTTCCAGATGCGATTGTGATTAAATAAAGCCTATATGTAAATCCATGCCATACTGAATTCACCTGTAAAAACCACATGCATACATTCTTTAAATGATTTAAAAACTCATCCATAATGGAAGGAGACTCAGTTTATTACTGTTGAAACAGCTTGGTCGCGAAACATGTTACTTGCTGATATGTAACTCCGCTGCAGAGTGAAAGTTTCATTCATGTTACTTGCTGTTATGTTGTTACATGAAGCGATTTATTACCTTGATACAGGATCTGTGGAACAAATGGAAGCATTTATCCAAATTAATTCGCGTTTTGCGAATTCTATCGACATTCAGTGCAGTTAGAAAGAGGATCAATTATTTGGTATCAAATGAAAATTTTGCCGGACCGGGACTCGAACCCAGGTCTGCCGCTTTTTCGAACGGGAGACCGCGGTTCGAGTCCGGCACAAATTTTCATTATTTAATTCAGGTATACGGCATCATAATCGCAATCAGGTACGTGATCTCTTCAAGAAAATCAAAAGCATCACCGGTGAATTTAATCCTCGTACGTGGGTGATAGATGACGAGAAGGGAAACCCTATCGGTGACAAAGAAAACGTTGTTGCGAGGTGGAAACAGTACTGTGAAAAGCTATACTCTGGAATTAACAACAGTACGGACAACCAAACAGTTGAGCAACTTAATTTGGAACCTACAATTCTACGCAATGAAATAGAGAATGCGATTCAACATCTGAAGAATTATAAAGCCCCTGGTATAGACGGCATATCAGGAGAAATGATCAAAGAAATGGGACAGGAAGGTATTGATGCGCTGCACTCATTGTGTAAAAGAATATGGGAAACTGGGGAGTGGCCGGATGATTGGTCAAAGTCTCTCTTCATTCCCTTTACACAAGAAAGGGTCTACCAGGAACTGCTCCAACTACCGAACTACTGATCTCATATCTCACGCAAGTAAAATTTTACTCTACATACTGAAACAACGTTTGAAGCCGTATATTCAACCCCACATATCCTCAGAACAAGCAGGTTTTGGTGAATGGAAAGGAACTCGTGAACAGATTCTCAACGTAAGACAAATAATAGAAAAATCACGAGAGTTCTGTGTTCCTGTTTTCATCTGCTTCCTTGACTATAGGAAAGCCTTTGACTGTGTTATCTGGGAAAAGTTGTGGCAGGTACTTGCAGAGAGCGGTGTCCCTCCCCACTTGACAGCATTGATCAAACATCTGTACAATGATCACTCCGCAGTTGTAAAGACAAGTGCTGGCACGTCTGATTCCTTCAGAGTTTCAAAAGGTGTGAGACAGGGTTGTGTTCTATCCCCACAACTGTACAACATCTATGCAGAACACGTCATTAGGAAAGCTCTTGATGGTTGGACCAAAGACATCTCAAGAACTGTCAACAACCTCCGTTTTGCTGATGACACGGTACTTTTAGCCAACAGCGAAGATGAACTTGCTGAGCTACTAACTAGAATAAAAGACATTAGTCTAGCATATGGACTCGACATCAACCTCAGTAAGTCCAAACTAATGTTAATTGATCGAGAACAACAGATCCAGCTCACAGGTCAATTAAAGGAACTGGAAGTCGTGCAGCCCTTCACCTATCTTGGGTCAACCATCTGCAGCACAGGTAGTTGTGAAGAGGAGATAAGAAGGCGGATCACGCTAGGAAGAGTGGCTATGAAGAAGCTCACGAAGATCTGGCAGAGCAGAGCAATAACAAATAGCACAAAGATTCGGCTATCTTCGGCTGTCTTCTTTTATGGCTGTGAATCATGGACACTCAAGGCCAGAGACAAACAACGCATTGATGCGTTTGAGCTTTGGTGCTGGCGTAGGATGCTACGCATAAAATGGACCGAAACAAGAACAAATGTGTCCATTATTGAACAACTGAACATCTCCAGACGCCTTTCTTCTCGAGTCGACGAAAAAATTCTCCAGTTCTTTGGCCATATTGTGAGAAGAAACGGAGAAAACTTAGAAAAAATGATCTTACAAGGAAAGATCGAAGGCACAAGACCGAGAGGAAGAGCAGCGAGCAGATGGATAGACCAAATCAAGAAGATCTCCGGTCTACCTCTTCAGTAGGCACTGAGAGAAGCTGACAACCCTCCGGGATGGAGACGCTTGGTTCATGGGGTCACGACGCTCAGCAATGAGCACAACGACTTATGATGATACGGCTGTGGTACCGTCACAAATGTCTGTTACTTTGGAACAGATGTTCCATACTAGTTTACTCAAATTACTACCAAATACAGTGCATTTCATTTTTATACTAATTTACGTCGACAAAAAGTATGTTTAAATTCCTTTAAAAGAACTGCAGCCGAATTAACTCTCACATCACGTGAGAATTTGATTAATCAGTGTCTGTACTCACGGACTCACCGCACTCCATTAACACAGCAGATGAACGGCATAGGAACTCACCTGAAATAAAAAGAAACATGCATTTAGCGTGAAAGTAGCACAATGGGAGTATAGGTTTAAAAAATTACCACTTAGACGTATCAGAAGAACGAAGACCTTTTCTAGAAGATTTATTATTTACTGGAAGAAAATTGACTGAAGAAAAAAACAAAACCGCACATGTTTACAGCATAGCTTAGCATATTTTTCTCGCAGGGAGCAGTATAGAAAGGTTTCTTATAACACACACACACACACACACACACACACACACACACACACACACACATATATATATATATATATATATATATATATATATATATATATATATATATATATATATATCTTGTTAAGAGTGTTTGAATTAGATACAAAGTAATTGTACCATGATCACACTTTAATGATAGAAATTCCATATGAAATAAAAACAATTGATTGAAATAAAATAAGTGGGATGCCAAACAACGTTTCGAAAGTCTTTGTGTTGCGTTCATTTCCTGTCTTATTAGGAATCTAATTGAAACACTATTAACAATATTGCTACATACCGGTAAAATTTTACAATCCGCGATACATGCGTGGTACAACTATGTTGGCAACAGCTGTTGGATCGTGGGAATGAAGCCGACCAATCGTGGCAAAGCTTGTGATAGCCAATGAAATTTTAGATGGCGACAGTTTGTTCCGAAGCCAACTGATGCATCCGCTGCGTAATCGAATGCTGGATTGTATTATCTGTACCGCAAACGTTCAATTATAATTACCACGCGTGGCCGTCGACGATCCAAATTATTTCGTGCGTAAACTGCAACTGAGGGAGTCGAACTCGACTGTACCCTTTGTTTCAGAGTCATAACGGGAGGCGCTTGAGAATTTCTTTTCAATTTACCTCCAAGCGCAGTGTACGATCTTCGTCGGTCTCATTGACTACGATCACATAGTAAGATTGCGTTGCACGTACGCCGACCGATATTACGCCGACGCAATGGAGGCATTCTTATAAAAAATAAACCACGACCTGTACTTAATTTTTTTGTAACACTCAAAAATACCACGAAATAACATCAATTCTATCTTTGCAATGCTCCAAAGATATGATCACCACCGATAACATCATAGGGGTAAGAATAATACGGAGGGACTTGTAAAGAAACAACGTTTCATGTTAAATCTGTCTGACAGTTTTAACCTTGTGTGCATAACGCCATCTCCCTTTATTCTAACCTCCTTGGCGTATTTGTTCGTTCTGTTACAGCGTATTTGGTCGCTAGGCGAGTAGCAAATGAATAATGTGATTGTTGGATAATCGAGAAAATGATCCCAGCTGCAAGTGTACTTTCATTTTTTCTCAAATTCTGATATAGTACGCCGTCAAACGGGACAAAAAGTATCCTATGTCCATCTCCTGCTTCTAAGCTACCTCCCCACCAATTTTGAGCCAAATCGGTTCAAACGATCTTTAGTTATAAATGTCAGGTAGGAGAAGCTAGTTCAGTTACTTGTGTCACACCTTTGAGCAGCAAATATTGGTCTTCTGCTGTAGAATTGCGCATAATAGTTCGCTATCGGGAGCGATTACTTTAGTTCGCGGCTCTGCCACGAACTAGTTCGTTCTTTTAGTTCGTACGCTCCCAGTGACGGCTGAGCGGCGTGGTCTGCGCATGCAGGTGGAGGAAGAAGTTCCCCCACCTAGCTGCCTCATGCGCTTGCTGCGTGAGCCGCTAACGATATCACGCAAACCAAAAGAAACAGTTTTTCGATAATTTCCCGCGTTTAAGTTTAGAGTTATCTCCATATCTTGGCATTATGGAATTAGTCAGATATTGCAGAGTGCAGAATACATCAAAACAGAAATTTTGTAGCACTGAACTATGTAATCTAGCAGGCAGAAGCTCACCTCGAAATTTCTCATCAGCAGAAGGCAAACACGTGATTATTAATTCTGCTGCGCGCTCTCTCGCTATTGCCCGTCTGTCTTCGGAAATAAATTCAACGAACGAAGAAGCGAGATACGTTTGGCATAATAGTTCGCGACCGATCGCACACATTTTAGTTCGCGACCGGTATCGCACTTTTTAGTTCGTTCGCTCTTTTTGTCTTTTGCTACCGCTCCTAAAAGAGCTCTTTCT
Organism: Locusta migratoria; assembly: GCA_026315105.1. NCBI lineage: Eukaryota > Metazoa > Arthropoda > Insecta > Orthoptera > Acrididae > Locusta > Locusta migratoria. Next base: position 46,397,840 of record CM048751.1, on the reverse strand, counting down.
TTTGTTGTGACAGCTTTTCTATATAATGATCAGTGTTGCCAAATTCAAATGTTCAAATGCTTATGGGACTTAATTACGGGGTCATCAGCCCCTAAGCTTACAAACTACTTATGAACTAGCTAATACTGAGGACGGTACAAATATCCATGCCCGAGGGGGGATTCGAACCCCCGACCGTAGTGGCCGTGCAAACCGTGACTGGAGCGCCTCAGTCCCTTCGGCCATCGCGGCCGGCAATCAGTGTTGCCCAAACGAGTGCTATTACCCGTATTTTTGGGCAATTAGACATCAAATACTTAAGCAAATAAAGCAGTTATTTACACGAATGGGTGATACAAGGGTATTCAACTACTTTTCCTACAGATTACTCGTAGTAAATATTATTTAGACACTGTTGCATACCTTAGAAAAGAAAATTTGTGGCAGTGAACTATGAAACTTCAGCTGAGCTGCATCTCAGCTCGAAATGACGGTAACCGGCAGAAAACACGCGATTCTGCGCGCTCTCGCGTCCTCTCGGTTTTCTCCGTCAGTCTTCGGAAAAGGAGCGGACGAAGTAAGAGGCGAGGGATGTGCAAACTAGTTCGCGTAGTTCGCCCGTGGGAGTGCTCTTCGGAACTCGTTCGTTCGCGTACTACACAAGACTAATCAAAATATCCACGGGTGTACTGCCGTTCTATAGTGTTCAACGGGCACAATATTTAGGCGATCATATAGTCGCCATCATCAGGTGAACTGACGGACTGAGCTCCTGGAAACGCGCCGGCACGGAGATCCGCACGCTACGGCTGCTCGAAGGGAACTGGGTTCTAGCCCGGTAGCGGGCCATTTAAATACCCTCGGCCCGCGGAGCGACCCCTCTGTGGTCCGCGCCCCGCGCCGCGGAACCGATTGCGCCGGCGTCTGAGATGACGTCGGTGTGAGGGCTCTGTCCGCCGTGGTCGTCACTTCGTTACGTTTGCTAGATGTACTCTTAATTAACCCAATCGCTGGTTCCCAAGCTTTGCTAAGATAATAGCCACAGTCACGGTTTATGAGGTCGTCACTTGTGCGAATTTTAATGACCTCTCTAACGACGCAGTCCCAGTATCTCGAAGTCTGTACCAGAATCCTAGTGCGTTCATACTCCATCGCGTGATTCTCCGACAAACAATAACTTCGTTCGAGTGGCGCTGCTGACGGTCAGGAACAGTTTGAGGCGTTCGAGTGGCACTTTTGACTCTTTCTGACGATATCTGACTGGCCAATCTGGTGTTCGAGTGGCGGAGCTGATAGTTGGCGGCCGTAAGTTTAAGTCAGCGGATTTTCGTCAAACTGTTTTCTGACTGACTCCAAAGCGTTTAACAAGCCTCCTCCATAGGCAAGCTCCCATATTTACGAAGAGGTTTGTGTTGTAAGTCTTCGATTTTCTCTTGATTGAGGCTGAGTTTGTATATTAGACAGGCATTCTTTCAACTTATGTGGCATTCTAATACAGTCCGTCCCCTTTTTATTACACCCATACATACTATAAATGAAAGGTGTGGAAATTTCCATAACATACGAATTTAAAGATGAATGCGTATGTTTTTACAGTTTGGATTGTGATATATTCGCCTGAAAAAGAAGTCAAAATAGTCCTACTGAGATTTTCTGTGCCATCTGTAAATGAAGTGAGTGACACATAAGAATAATATAGTTCACAACAGGCATTAGCAGTGATAGATTTTTATAACCGACATATGTGCGACTATAGCGTCTCACAATTACTGTTCCGTGTTTATCCTTGTGGTTATATATTATAGAAATCTATTAGTGCCAATGTGGGCGTTTCTACACTAAATGTGTAACTTCCGGGAAAATCATGTACGATGATAATTCTTGCAAAACACCTGCAAATTTTTGTATGTTTCATTTTTTAAATTTTATTGTAACTCATAATAATGGGACAAAATGCATATGAAGTTGTATGTTACCAAATATTCCTTTCACACACAACTATCCTAATTTACCTCATTTTTGTATGAGGTTTTGTCAGGTTAAATTGGTTACATTATTTATAAATGGGGGGAGGACATGTTTACGTACATTTTGCGTTTTGTCGAAGTTTATGATCAGAATTTAATCCACAATGTATTTCTAATGGCGGAATTCACACTGTCCGTCGCCGGTCCGCCACCTCATGTCAACGTGAGCTTTCTCAAGAAGAATGTTTTGATGGAACGGTCGTCTGGTAACATCGCGACTCGCAAGTTAACCTAGTTTCGTCACGCGAATTTTATACTCGACAGATACACGGCTTGCAGGCAAATGTGTCTTGTTAATCTTTATTATTATACTTTGATTTAACGGTAAATTGCAAATGTTTTATAACGACTTAAATAGTTTTCTCAATTGAGAAATACATAACATATCGCCAGTCATAACCTCACTTTTAACATCGGTAGAGAGAAAAGATGCCAACTAGCGCTATGAGTGGCCAAACTGCGAAACAGGTGAAATAAGCGTTCGAGTTGGCTTCGGAGTTGGCAACTGTCAAAAAGCGCGCATGCGCAGTGGGGGCCTTCCAAATCGTCACTAACTATCAGGAACTATCAACGTTTGGGCCACTCGAACGAACCTAATGTTCAGCGACCGCCGACTTGCTCGGATACATCAATCGTGTGTGCCTCTGGTGTTCAACGCATCGATCCTCGACGGTACGCATCGTCTGTCCAATATATGACTTTCCGCACTGACATGGAATCTGGTACACGCCGGCCTTCCTCAAACCGAGATCATCTTTGGCGCTCCCCACAAGTTCACAAGACTATTCTGCTGATCTATGAGTCGGGCACGTTTCGTCCTGTTTCCGCCTTGTCCAGGTTTAACCGGCGCCTCGGTGTGAGACTCGTGGCAGCAGACTGCCGCAGTCTCAGTCGCGCTGCCGCCGCTGCCCCCTCGGCAGGCCGCTCATTAGGAGCAGGGCTCCCCCACCCCCAGCGCAGCCGCCTGCTTGGCTCATTAGCGGCAGCGCGCCTCCTGATTGGCAGCCGCGGTCGCCAAGTCCGCCTCCAGACAGTCAGCTGTCTCCAGCCAGCCAGCATCTGCTCGATCGTCGCCAGTCAACAGCGCCGTCTACACTACTCGCTTAACCAGAGGCTAACAACGCGACCGGGGGAGAGCATTTTGCCCAAAGGCAATTACGGGGCATTGTCAGTATAGACGGTAGCTAAATCTTGCACATTATTCTCTTGCTGCCATAAACTCCAGGAGAAAGTTACAAACTGTTTTAGTCGATGCCTTACTATCGATTACTAAGAACTGTGTCCTAAAACGCAGTCTCTGATTCGCATTTCCCACGACGTTATCTACGTGTTCTTTCCAATTTAAGTCTGAAGTAATAGTAATTACCAGGTATTTAGTGGAGTTTACGGCCTTCACTTTTGATTGATTTATCTTGTAAACAAAGTTTAACGGATATCTTGTCGTACTCACGTGGACGAATTCACACTTCTCATTATTGAGCATCACTTGCCAATTTCTACACCATACTGATATCTTATTTAGACTGTTCTGCAGTTGGTTTTGATCTTCAGATGATTTTACTAGACGGTAAATGACGACGTCATCTGCAAACAACCTAAGAGTGCTACTTAGATTTTCCCGTAAATCGTTTATGTAAATAAGGAACAGCAGAGGACCAATAATACTACTCTGTGGAACGCCAGATATCACCTCTGCTTTAGTCGATGCATTACCATCGATTACTACGAACTGTGTCCTCTCTAACAGCAAATGCCCTATCCAATCTCAAATTTGGGGCTATATACCATAGCCACGCAATTTGATTGAAAGGCTTTTGTGAGGTACGGTGTCAAAAGCCTTCTGGGAATCAAGAAATACGGAATCGATTTGCGAACCCTTGTCGATAGCACCCATCACTTCGTGTGAATAAAGAGCTAGTCGTGTTTCGCGTGAACGATATTTTCTAAATCCGTGTTGACCTTGGGTCAATAGATCATTCTGTTCGAGATAATTCATAATATTTGAATACAGGATATGTTCCAAAACACTGTTGCTAATTGACGTTAATGAAATAGGCCTGTAGTTCAGTGGGTTACTCCTACTGTCTTTCTTGAAGATAGGTGTGACCTGTGCAACTTTCCAGCCTTTTGGCTCAGATCCTTCTTTGAGAGAGCGGTTGTATATGGCTTTTAAGAAAGGAGCTATCGCTTCAGCATAGTGAGATACGCGGTTGTGGTTCGCCGTCACTATTGTGCAGAGTGTTGACGAACTTTGAATACGATGTATATAATGAAGAAGCCCACTTTAATTCGTATGGGTTCGTCAGTAAGAAAAATTGGCGCATTTATCGAACAGGAGCTCTCTTCATGCTCAACGCGTTACTATGAGGAGCGTACTGTGCACTCAGAAAATAATCGGAGAAATATTCCTCGATGGCACGGTGACTACCGAACGGTAAGTGAAAGTGTTGCAGGATTATTTCATCCCAATTATCCAAACTGACCCTGATTTCGAGAAGAAGGAGCTGGACCCCCATGGAAGTAAGAGACGTTTCGAAGTCCTGGAGAGCACTTTGCTGTCAACATTCTGGTGTACCCAGAGGCGCTTACGCAGACTGGTCGCCATATTCTCCAGATCGCGACACATGCAACACCTTTGACCAAGGATTTGTGGCTGTCAAGACGTGGCTGAAAAGTTGTGCCAACTTAGGGCTCGAGAACTTAGTTGGCTCGTATCTTGCAAAACTAGTTGGCGCCATTCTTGCACAGCTACTCGCGTGTGAAGCGAGACGACATCAAAGCTGACCTTAGCGTGGGACTCTTTCAACGATTCGATCCTTCGGTACACTCCAGAATCATATAAGCAATTACTTCTTTCGTCGAACAACGTATGCACAGTATCCCTATTATTATTGGCAGTGGGTATAGTAGAAGATATATTTGTTCATACATATACCTGTAATAAGGCTGATGCTATTTCCCACTTGCATATTTGTCTTCATATAAAAATGTGTGAACACCAAAAACGTATTGTAACGAGCTGCCAGTTAATACAATGGAATGTAGTGCGAAGGTATGCAGCACGATACAGTGAAAACCACATGAGCATACTGTGCAGCTTTTGTATTTCCAGTTCTCTGAGTTCAGCTATTTGATCAGGTAATGCGGCAGTTAGAGGTTCCTAGCTACCCGCCCTGGCTTTGCATCGGTGCGCTTCTCATGATGTACCAATTACACGCACACACAAAGATATATATTTTTTTGCCATGTGGAAAATTGATGTATTTGATGTCAGTAATACACGACACGTCTTGATTGAACGACGCCTGACGTCTGTAGAAGACCACCAGATTGCAGAATATATAGTCGCATAAAATGCATTTTCAACCATCAGTTGTTTATTAAATTGTAAAAAATCGACTGATTTCCGTCGTGGACCATCATCATAGTTGAACTACAAAAAGTACAGAATAAAAGTAATTACTGTAGACAATAAAAAGAAAGTAATAAAGAAAATTCAACAAAATAGGTTGGAAAAGTACAAGTATCATGACTACTTAAAATATTATTAGAAATTCTTACATGTTATTTAAACAGATTAGTCAACTGCATTCAATAAAATAAGATTTCTGTTATCTAATCCAGTTGACTAACCACTTACAAGGTAAATAAACAGATTATACAAATGCATTAGATAAAAAACAGATTTATTTGATCTAATGCAGTTCACTGTTTTAATAACATGTAAGAATTTCTAATAATATTTTAAGTAGTCATGATACTTGCCCTTTTCCAATCTATTGTATGCAATTTTTTATTATTTTCTTTTTATTGTGTACATTAATTACTTTTATTCTGTACTTTTTGTAGTTTAACTGTGATGATGGTACACGACGGAAATAAGTCAATTTTTAAGGATTTAATAAACAGCTGATGGTTGAAAATGCATTTTATGGGACTATGTATTCTGTGACACACGAACTTTATCGTAGATGTAAAAATGCGTCGCTTGCGCCGTCTCATCATTCAGACTTTAAGCCTTTAACCACGGTGGACGTCTTTGTTCTTGTCGGCTTGCAATTTGTGGTTGCGGCTGTGGATCAGTGTGGAGAACTTATGGATCCGTCAACAGATGCAAAAGAAGAAGAAGAAAACTGTCGTATGTTTATATATACATGTGGCGTCAGTTCGGAAAGAACAGACGTCACATTCTGATCCTGCAGCTGTTATTATTTAATATTCATAGAACATATGACTTCAACTGCTATTGGGCAAAGCTGAAAATGTGTACCCAGCCGGGATTCGAACCCGGGTCTCCTGCTTTCTAGGCAGTTGCGCTGACCCCTACACCACTGAGGACACAGTGATCACCGCACCTGCAAGGACTACCCATGCACGCCTCCCGTCAGATACAAATTCCCAGCTTCGCCCTGCCCATAGTACTCAAACTCGTAGTTTAACTAATTCCCGTAAGACTAAGGGCTTCAAACTTGCCCACCCCTCCCCACTAACGATAGGATCATTGCCCGTCACCGGCATATTATATATATACATGTGGCGTCAGTTCGGAAAGAACAGACGTCACATGCTGATCCTGCAGCTGTTATTATTTAATATTCATAGAACATATGACTTCAACTGCTATTGGGCAAAGCGGAAAATGTGTACCCAGCCGGGATTCGAACCCGGGTCTCCTGCTTTCTAGGCAGTTGCGCTGACCCCTACACCACTGGGGACACAGTGATCACCGCACCTGCAAGGACTACCCATGCACGCCTCCCGTCAGATACAAATTCCCAGCTTCGCCCTGCCCATAGTACTCAAACTCGTAGTTTAACTAATTCCCGTAAGACTAAGGGCTTCAAACTTGCCCACCCCTCCCCACTAACGATAGGATCATTGCCCGTCACCGGCATTTTATATATATACATGTGGTGTCAGTTCGGAAAGAACAGACGTCACATTCTGATCCTGCAGCTGTTATTATTTAATATTCATAGAACATATGACTTCAACTGCTATTGGGCAAAGCTGAAAATGTGTACCCAGCCGGGATTCGAACCCGGGTCTCCTGCTTTCTAGGCAGTTGCGCTGACCCCTACACCACTTTTTTTTTTTTTTTTTTTGGGCCTCCAACCTCCCCTCACAGCCCCTCCTTTCGCTCTCCAAATGTCGCCTTCTTCGGCGTTTTTTTTTTTTTTTTTTTTTTTTTTCCAGCTCCGGTCTGACTTCAAAGCTCGTCTTCTCGAAAAGTGAGCTGCCTGTGCAGTAGGATTCCTGGTCGTTTTCTCTTGATAATCAATAATATTTCGTTTTTGCTTTATTTTTGTCTTCTCTAAAACTCCGAAGTCACCCGTTGCTGATTTTTTTTTAATAACAACAAAATAATTATTCTTCGTAAATGAGGTCGGTCATGCTACTTTCGATTTACATCAGGAAAGTAATTTCCTTAGAATAATTTATTTCTGCTAGGATGTTGTATTATTTATATATCAAATAATCCAACCAAGATTCCCATGGTGCTGTTAATTTCTTCTTGACGATATAACACAATACAATTTTCTGTACTAAACAAAATTCTAATTTTAAAGGAATAAAAAGTTCTTACGATTTCAGGAAAATTAAACGAGAAATGAAATCCAGCAGTCTCTACTGTGATGAAACGAAATGTCATTGCCATGACCAATCCAAAAATATGATACAACTTCTTGTATAACTGAAATTTTTTTCCTTGTAATATGTTTCAAATGTATATATATATATATATATATATATATATATAGATACCTATATATTTGGATCAATCTCATCATCAATGGGTTCGTCATTTTTTTCCTTCTACTTCGTCTTACATTATCTTCTTCAACCAATTCCCTCCTTCTCGAACAAAATTCCTATCATGTTCCCAAAGTTGTTTTTTATCTTTGGATATTGTCGTACTTGTAAATATGCTGCTGCCATGTATAAGAAAAATTCTACACTGCTGTCACCTCCACATCTGTTGACTACAAAATTGACGTAGTTTCCGAGGAGCCACATCACTGTGTTATTTTTTGTTGATGGATAAAATTCGGTGTCGGGCCACAATAATATATCTGTTGAATAAGACGTTTCCGAACGTCGTGTAAGTAGCCCTAACTTTTTCTGAACCCACTTCCAATTTTGTAGATGGTTGCCACAAGTGAATCGGTGTTTTAATGTGTCCACGAGGCCACATTTTGAGCATTTGTCTGTGTTACTCAAACCAATTTTATATAATTTTTCATTGGTTGAAATAAGATTGTTCACGACTTTATACCAGGACGAGACGACATCGGAACAGTGAATGTGAAGGCTAAGATTTTTCCAAACAGTTTTCCAGTCTACCAACGGATACTTTGATTCAATATTGTTAGGACTGTGGGATTGTTGCCATTTTTCAATAACTTCTTTAGTTGTTAAATGTAATTTTTTCATCGTGGCCTCTCCTATGTAGCTAAGTTCAAGGTAAAAATCTTTTATATGTTTCAGTTTATAGTTTAAATTACCGACATTAATGGGCTGTTGCATACTTACAGGACGGACAGCTGTGAAGAGTTTGGCAGTTATGGTATGAGGCTCGTTATTTAAAAGTGTTACTATTCTTTTTATGTAAAGTGCCAAAGCCTTTCTGCAGATGTCAGTTAGACCAAGACCTCCTGCTTTTCTGGACTTGGCCAAATCGCTGGGTTTTAGTTTAAAAATATTTTCGTGCCACACGTACCTGCTGGCAAGTTGCATAATGGTTTTTCCTTGCAATTTCGGCAATGGAAAGATCTGTGCTAGATAGTAAGCTTTCGAAAAAATATACGTATTTATTATTTTAATTTTCTGAGTAAGGTTCACTGAGCGGCATTTGTTGTCCATTAGTGCACCACGAATTCTTCCAGCTGTCTGCTTCCAGTTTATAGCGGACATTTTTATGGGGCACTTATTAATGATAATACCCAGAGTTTTGTGAGTTTCCACGAAACTTGCCCACTCTATATCTAAATGTTCGAGTCCCCTAAGATTTAAAATTTTACTTTTATCAGTATTGATTTGCGCCCCAGAAGCTTTACAATAGTTATCAATTGCTTCTTTCAGAAGATCTACTTCATCCTCCCGCCGTATAACGATGCCCACGTCGTCTGCGTAGGCTCTCGCTACAAAATTTGTGCCCGACATTGTCACTCCACTTAGTTTTTCTTCTATCGTGCGAAGTAGCGGTTCAAGTGATAACACATATAGTAACATGGAAAGAGGACTTCCTTGGGGAACACCTCTCCGTATAGTTATTGCTTTTGACAGCTGGCCATTTATGGATACGGATGCCTTAATATCAGTTATCATGTTGCGTACCACCCCAAGAGCTCTTTCTTCTATTCCTATTTGCTGTAGTAGACACTCGATGTATCGATGACTAACTCGATCAAAGGCTTTACTAAAATCTAAAAACAGTAACGCGCACTTAATGTTGGTAACGGCGACTATCGAAACCAGATCTCTGTATTCGGAAGTTGCTGTCATAATAGATCGCCCTGGGAAACAGGTTTGATGTGTGGTGATTGCTTTCCGTATTAATGGTGTCATCCTCTCATTGATCGCTCTAGCAATGGTTTTATAATCGAAGTTCATCAGTGTTATCGGCCGAAACCCGCTGATTTTCTTCCGACCTTTACTTTTCGACACCAAAACAATTTTTCCTTCTTTGAGCTCCGGGGGTATGATTCCTCCTTTCATTATTTCATTTAAAACTGCTGTAAAAGTTGGTCCAATTATATCCCAATAACTCAAATAAAATTCTTTTGGAAGTCCATCCGGGCCTGGTGATTTATTTGAGGGTGATTTGGACACGAGTTCGAAAACTTCTTCCACTGTAAAATCAGTTAAAAATTCAGTGTTATCCTCTGGTGTTATAATTTTATTCAAGGAATTCACTACTTGCGATAATGGAGCGTCATCAATATCGTTTGCTGTATACAGTTTTTCGTAATACTGGAAAATTTCTTGTACAATTTCTGGGTGGGTGGTGAGTAGGTGCCCGTTTTCTGTGACGAGGTCATCAATAAACGTGCGTTTACGGAGAGATTGATGTTTTATCAAATGGTATAATGACGTAGTTTCTTCCTCTGCAAGACATTTAGATTTAGATTTAATTTTCAGACCTTCTAACTGCTTTCTTTTTATACTTAACATTGTAGCTTTTATTTCTTTAATTTGTTGTAAATCTGTGTTTGTTAGTTGCTGCTTCTCGTAGAGATCTCGTAACACACTGTAGTAAAATTCGAAGGTTCGCTTGTTGTCTCTGACTTTTTCACGACCATAGATAATTAAGCTTTGCCTCAACTTCTTTTTGGCTACTTTTGTCCACCACTCGGATTTGTACGGGTACCTACACATTGACCGCAAGCAATAATTCCATGATGTCGTAATCTCGTCACGTAATTTTACATCATTTAATATCGATGTATTGAGGTGCCACTGAGTTCGATACATTTTTGTGGGCTGTCGTGGTAAATTTATTGTTACTGACAGCGCGGAATGATCTGAAAAACAGGCCGGGATGACGTCCGCTACTATAACTTTTTCAGTGAGTGGATCAGAGATGTAAATTCTGTCGAGTCTGCTACTCGAAGATGAAGTAAAGTGCGTAAATTTTACTAAAGTTGGATACTTAATTTCCCAGGCATCTTTAAAGTGCATTTTTGTACTAAGTCATGAAGCTCTTTACAATAATTAAAATTAGGAGTCTGGTCCTTTCGGTTAAGGACACAATTAAAATCGCCTCCAATAATTACATTCTGCGGATTCTTTCGTAGCAGGTAAATAAGTTCATCTCTAAAAAAATTTGCTCTCTGGAGTTTATTACTGTTTCCGGAAGGGGCATACAGGTTAACAAAGGTGACGTCATAAATTTTACATCCTATACCTCGTCCTGATTCTAATTGTTCTAAGTCTTTGATGGGAATACCATCCCTAATCAGGAGCGCTACTCCCGTGCTATGTTCAAAAGCTACATTTAAGATAGTCTGAAAACCAGGAATATGTAGGTTTGTTGTCATAACCTCTTGGAGAAACACTATGTCAGCATCAGAGTCATATATGAATTGTTGCAAGGATGTTAATTTGAGATCTGACCATATTCTATTGATATTAAGTGTGACTATTTTATAAGCTTGCTGCATTTAGTATTATAAAAAGAGGAGAAAACATTGATGGCATCACCATAAAGTATTCGTAAATGATTGGAAAGTGACGACAATTGTAATCCAATTGTTTAAAACACTTTTGCCCCTCGCTTCTGGACTCCAATGGTATGGTACTGTGCAGTTTTTGCTAACACCATAATCATGCACTCATACTGTCGTACAGGATGAAATTGCAAATACACCTTTAAGAAGCCTAGGTATAAGTGGTTGAATTATACGCTTCTTACTTCATCCGTGTAAAATTAGTAAAAATCCATGTCGCTGGTGTCTTCCCTTTCCGGATCTTGATCTTCTACTTCGTCAGCCCACTCCTTTCGTCCCTCTTGATTGTCATCTCTTAACCGAGATCTTTCTTCTTGTTCTGTAGTTGGTGGGTCAAGGGTCATTTGTTTTTCAGCGCTGGAACTCTTGTGTGAGGTTTGGCTTTGTTTCTCCTTCTGTAAGTTCATAGCAGACTCCTGTTTCTGCGGTCTTGGTCCTTCTTTAATATTCCGCAGCTTTTCCCTTATAGCTGGGGCTATATTCTCAGCTGCCTGATGGGCTATTCTTCTTTTATTACTTTTCTTTGGCGATTTAGTAAGAGATTTTTCTGAAGAAACGTCTGGAGATTTCTCACTCAACTCCTGAGGTAGTATCGGAGAACGTAAATTTTCTGTCCTGGTTGAGGGTTCCCCCTGAGACTCAATGGCTTGCTTCGGCGACGAATCTTTCCCTTGCACACTTAGACTTCTGGAGCATAGTTCACCATCTACATTCTGTGCCTCTTCGGGGCTGACCCTATTAATATTATCGGGCCGAATTATTGCAGAAGTAGCACTGTCACGCTGGGAATCCTCTACTACTGCAACGTTTTGTGCAACATCATTATGGGACAAATTTGTCGTGTCTTCTGCATTTTGCTCAAAAGCCGGTGTACTCTGTCTTTGATATTCATCTCTCAAAGTGTCGGATAGGTGTTCAGAAGGAGTTTCAATGTGACTGCTGATGGTTGCATACGGAACTGCCTTTGTTTCCATCCTTTTGGCTACCGGACTGATTTCGTGTTCTCCTAAGGCTACGATCTGCTGTGTGGACGCCGTGCCTTGGTCCGACAATGCGCGTTCGGGTCGTTTCGGGGAGACTGCGGCGGCAGCGTATGTCAGCTTCATCGCGGTTACCGGTCCAGAAGTTACCTCTTCCGCGGAAGGCAACTGAGCCACTCTTTTTTTCTTGCACTCAGCGCGTACATGGCCAGTAGAGCCACATAACGCGCAAGTGCGAGGCTGACCGTCATATATAATCAAAGCTCGATAGCCACAAATATTTATATAGGATGGTAAATGCCGTAACAGTTCGATTTTTACTTGTCGTACACCGTTAAGGACAGGAAACATATGAGCTTCCGCCCATTTTTCGGCTACATTTGAAATTACACGCCCATAAGGTTTAAAAGCGTCATCAATTGCCTCCGCCGGTACCTCAAAAGGCAGTTCGAACACTCTCACAGTTCGTATTCCTAGTCCTGCATGGCATACTAGTACGTCACTAACATGTCCGTCAGAGTGATTAAATTTTATTCTATCACCAATCCTATCAACAATAATGTTGCACATAGTAGGATCTTTCAATTTAACATACATAGCACATTGAACAAAAGATAAATGTACTCCTTCGATATCGTCTTTAGTAATCCTAACTTTTTCAGATAGCCATAGTTTTATCTCTAAAGGCTTGGGTCTTACATAGCTACGATCAAACGTAAATTTTATCGTATCTTTTCTCAAATAAGATTGAGATTCCATCATGTTTTCCGGCATACAATCATTTCAAATAGGAGTTAAGCGTAAGTGCAGCCAAGACCAACCTGTCAACAGGTAAACAGCCTTTGTTTACACTCGGTGCCTCGCGCTGCCGCCGCAAGTCCGTCGTCCGCCACGGCTGCCTCGAGACTACCACTGGGGACACAGTGATCACCGCACCTGCAAGGACTACCCATGCACGCCTCCCGTCAGATACAAATTCCCAGCTTCGCCCTGCCCATAGTACTCAAACTCGTAGTTTAACTAATTCCCGTAAGACTAAGGGCTTCAAACTTGCCCACCCCTCCCCACTAACGATAGGATCATTGCCCGTCACCGGCATATTATATATATACATGTGGCGTCAGTTCGGAAAGAACAGACGTCACATGCTGATCCTGCAGCTGTTATTATTTAATATTCATAGAACATATGACTTCAACTGCTATTGGGCAAAGCGGAAAATGTGTACCCAGCCGGGATTCGAACCCGGGTCTCCTGCTTTCTAGGCAGTTGCGCTGACCCCTACACCACTGGGGACACAGTGATCACCGCACCTGCAAGGACTACCCATGCACGCCTCCCGTCAGATACAAATTCCCAGCTTCGCCCTGCCCATAGTACTCAAACTCGTAGTTTAACTAATTCCCGTAAGACTAAGGGCTTCAAACTTGCCCACCCCTCCCCACTAACGATAGGATCATTGCCCGTCACCGGCATATTATATATATACATGTGGCGTCAGTTCGGAAAGAACAGACGTCACATGCTGATCCTGCAGCTGTTATTATTTAATATTCATAGAACATATGACTTCAACTGCTATTGGGCAAAGCGGAAAATGTGTACCCAGCCGGGATTCGAACCCGGGTCTCCTGCTTTCTAGGCAGTTGCGCTGACCCCTACACCACTGGGGACACAGTGATCACCGCACCTGCAAGGACTACCCATGCACGCCTCCCGTCAGATACAAATTCCCAGCTTCGCCCTGCCCATAGTACTCAAACTCGTAGTTTAACTAATTCCCGTAAGACTAAGGGCTTCAAACTTGCCCACCCCTCCCCACTAACGATAGGATCATTGCCCGTCACCGGCATATTATATATATACATGTGGTGTCAGTTCGGAAAGAACAGACGTCACATTCTGATCCTGCAGCTGTTATTATTTAATATTCATAGAACATATGACTTCAACTGCTATTGGGCAAAGCTGAAAATGTGTACCCAGCCGGGATTCGAACCCGGGTCTCCTGCTTTCTAGGCAGTTGCGCTGACCCCTACACCACTGGGGACACAGTGATCACCGCACCTGCAAGGACTACCCATGCACGCCTCCCGTCAGATACAAATTCCCAGCTTCGCCCTGCCCATAGTACTCAAACTCGTAGTTTAACTAATTCCCGTAAGACTAAGGGCTTCAAACTTGCCCACCCCTCCCCACTAACGATATGATCATTGCCCGTCACCGGCATATTATATATATACATGTGGTGTCAGTTCGGAAAGAACAGACGTCACATTCTGATCCTGCAGCTGTTATTATTTAATATTCATAGAACATATGACTTCAACTGCTATTGGGCAAAGCTGAAAATGTGTACCCAGCCGGGATTCGAACCCGGGTCTCCTGCTTTCTAGGCAGTTGCGCTGACCGCTACACCACTGGGGACACAGTGATCACCGCACCTGCAAGGACTACCCATGCACGCCTCCCGTCAGATACAAATTCCCAGCTTCGCCCTGCCCATAGTACTCAAACTCGTAGTTTAACTAATTCCCGTAAGACTAAGGGCTTCAAACTTGCCCACCCCTCCCCACTAACGATAGTATCATTGCCCGTCACCGGCATATTATATATATACATGTGGCGTCAGTTCGGAAAGAACAGACGTCACATTCTGATCCTGCAGCTGTTATTATTTAATATTCATAGAACATATGACTTCAACTGCTATTGGGCAAAGCTGAAAATGTGTACCCAGCCGGGATTCGAACCCGGGTCTCCTGCTTTCTAGGCAGTTGCGCTGACCGCTACACCACTGGGGACACAGTGATCACCGCACCTGCAAGGACTACCCATGCACGCCTCCCGTCAGATACAAATTCCCAGCTTCGCCCTGCCCATAGTACTCAAACTCGTAGTTTAACTAATTCCCGTAAGACTAAGGGCTTCAAACTTGCCCACCCCTCCCCACTAACGATAGGATCATTGCCCGTCACCGGCATATTATATATATACATGTGGCGTCAGTTCGGAAAGAACAGACGTCACATTCTGATCCTGCAGCTGTTATTATTTAATATTCATAGAACATATGACTTCAACTGCTATTGGGCAAAGCTGAAAATGTGTACCCAGCCGGGATTCGAACCCGGGTCTCCTGCTTTCTAGGCAGTTGCGCTGACCCCTACACCACTGGGGACACAGTGATCACCGCACCTGCAAGGACTACCCATGCACGCCTCCCGTCAGATACAAATTCCCAGCTTCGCCCTGCCCATAGTACTCAAACTCGTAGTTTAACTAATTCCCGTAAGACTAAGGGCTTCAAACTTGCCCACCCCTCCCCACTAACGATAGGATCATTGCCCGTCACCGGCATATTATATATATACATGTGGCGTCAGTTCGGAAAGAACAGACGTCACATTCTGATCCTGCAGCTGTTATTATTTAATATTCATAGAACATATGACTTCAACTGCTATTGGGCAAAGTTGAAAATGTGTACCCAGCCGGGATTCGAACCCGGGTCTCCTGCTTTCTAGGCAGTTGCGCTGACCCCTACACCACTGGGGACACAGTGATCACCGCACCTGCAAGGACTACCCATGCACGCCTCCCGTCAGATACAAATTCCCAGCTTCGCCCTGCCCATAAATGTTTGGTTCCTTAATGAATTCGGCTGGTTACAGACAAGGGTTCGTAATTGAGTCATTGGAGAATGTGGTTATGGAAAGACCATCTGAGGTACTCTTCTATAACCTGCTATCCCACGTACCTCACTAACACAGAGACAGTTCTCACTTCTTCGCCGGTCTCACGTCACGGATTGCAGGGCAGCTCCCGCCGGAGGTTCGAGTCCTTCCTCGAGCACGGGTGTATGTGGTCTCCTTAGCGTAAGTTAGTTTAAGAAGTTTGTAAGTCTTGAGACTGATGATGTTAACAATTTGGTCCCTTACGTATAAAAAATTTGAACATTTTTAAGACATCTCTTCAGTATTTCCATACCGAAGAGTGTACATCTTGGATCGCTGCAATACAGAAGGAAAAGGATGCCTTATTCCGAGATAATTCGTTCACCGACGCGCAGTGGCGTTAGGATCCGTGCGTCATGATTTCTGAAGTATCCAACAGGTAACGCGCGTCACCCAGCAGTTTTCTGATTTTATACAACCAGGAACTTTGCGGGAAAAACAGGCGAATCAGGAAGGACGGAGAGTGGGGGAAGAGGGGGAGGGGGGGGGGGGCTATGCGGCTGTTACTTTTTCCGGGTGATTTATTTTGCCACTGTTACTAAAATTACTTTACCCCATATAACAATGTCACTCCCTTAGTCAAGTCTGACAAGTTAAAGGCAGCTGCTTCGGTAGAAACTCAACATCTCTATATAGGGTCGGAACTCTAATACGTGAAGATACACGAAAGGCAGAACAGTGAAACGTTTTAACGTACACTGTACACAATGGGACATGTCACACAATGAGAGATTTTCTGCGATTGTAGCTTACTGGCGTAGGTTCACGTACAGCAGTGGACAATATTTGCTACTTCCTCTGATGTCTCATCAACTTCAGTCATTGGCATACCATAAATATTCAGTTAGAATGCCAGGGTCTCTAGTGAACTTGCATCTCTGCTAAAAAGGTGTATCGCTGCCTTTTTGAAGTCAGATTCAATTCCAGAATGAAACTTTCACTCTGTAGCGGAATGTGCGCTGATATGAAACTACCTGTTATATTAAAATTGTGTGCCGGAACCGGGACTGGAACCTGGGACCTTCGCCTTTCGCGGTCAAGCGCTCTACCGACTGAGCTACCCCGACACGACTCACGATGCCGCCTCAGAACTTTACTTCCGCCAGTACCTCAACTCCTACTTTCCAAACTTCACAGAAGCTCTCCTGCGAAACATGCAAGCCTAGCACTCCTGGAAGATAGGATATGGTGGAGACATGGCTTAGCCACAGTGGAAGGGATGTTTTCAGAATTAAACTTTCACTCTGCAGCGGAGTGTGTGCTGATATGAAACTTCCTAGCAGATTAAAATGGTAAAATGGTCACAGAAGCTCTCCTGTAAAGTATGCAAGACTAGCATTCCGGAAACATCCCATAGGATGTGGCTAAGCCATGTCTTCACCATATCCTTTCTTCCAGGAGTGCTAGTCTTGCATGTTTCGCAGGAGAGCTTCTGTAAGTTTGGAAAGTAGGAGGCGAGGTACTGCCGGAAGTAAAGTTGTGAGGCGGCATCGTGAGTCGTGTCGGGATAGCACAGTCGGTAGAGCGCTTGCCCGCGAAAGGCACAGGTCCCAGCTTCGAGTCCCGGTTCGGGCACACAATTTTAATCTGCCAGGAAGTTTCAGTTGTGTCATTGTTTCCAACCGAAATATTAATAAACATTATGTAAATTCAGTTGTTTTATTCTGACGGTCTGAGAGACCGATCTCAGTAAACTTGCTACATAAATCCACCTCACTGACGGAGGGTTAATTTATTCGGGATACCTTACAACAGGAACAGGGGAAAAGTTCAATTGTTCAAATCTCTGTAAATCTATCGCTTCGAAACTGCGTGGTCATAAGTCCGTAGTTTACAAACTACTTAAACCTAGGTAAACTAACCTAAAGCCAACACACACACCTATGCCCCAGGGAGGACTGGAACCTCCGCGGCGAGCAACCGCGCGCTCCGCAACGAGACGCTTTAGACCGCTCGGCTACTCCAAATGTTCAAATGTTTGTATACTCTATGGGACTTAACTACGGGGTCATCAGTCCCTAAACTTACAAACTATTTATGAACTAATTACGAACTAGGACGGCACAAATATCCATGCCCGAGGGGAGATTCGAACCCCCGACCGTAGTGGCCGTGTAGACCGTGACTAGAGCGCCTCAGTCTCCTCGGCCACCGCGGCCGGCTCGGCTACTCCCCCGCAACAGGGGGCGGGGAGGGTGGGGAGGGAAGTACTTCATATTTGTAACTCAGTGAGCGACACTTTGCACGAAATATTTTTCCTCATTTGAGATTCACACTGTATGCGTAACAGCCACCAGCTGCCGCAAAGCAATAACGTGCCTCAGAAGAAGAGATTGATTGTCGCGTGAAAGGCCTGAGAGGTTTTGAGGTTTCGATCATGCAGAGCGCGGTTGTAATTGGCGCTGCAGCCCATGCAGACAGTGGGGCGTCACGTGCAGCCTGCGCCACCACACAGAGACATCAAACAGCGCGGCAGACGGCCTTTTAACGGCACATCGTCGCTGTGCGGCCTCTGTCTCTGTCGCGATCAGCCTCCAGAGGACAGACAGAACGGGCGAGCAGGCGGCTCAAAGCCCGGCACAGTGGCTGGAAGAGGCCGCGTCTCTGCTGCTGCACACTCCATCGAGAGGGGGGCACTAGGCGTGGCGGTGTGGGACCACTCGTTTAAAGCCCTCTGTGTCCTACTGGGACTGCGAATCAAGGGCTACCCAAAAGATTTACAAAATAGAATAACAACTTTCAGCTTGGCGGGCGATGTGAAATATTTATTTTACAAAAATCCACATATCGATTTCGATCCCATGATGGAACATCATCAAGTTTCTTCAGTCTACATATAGATATATACTCCGCAATCCACCGTAAAGTGCATGGCGGAGGGTACACTGTACCACTACTAGGCATTTACTTTCCTATTCCACTCCCAAATTGTTGTTGTGATCTTCAGTCGGTAGACTGGTTTGATGCAGCTCTCCACGCTAACCTGACCTGTGCAAATCTCTTCATCTGAGAATACGTTCGGCAAACTACGTCCTTTTGAATATGCTTACTGTATTCGGTCTCCCTCTACGATTTTTACCCCACACACTTCCTTCTAATGCTAATTTGACAATTCCTTGATGTCTCAGAATATGTCCAACCAAACAGTCCTTTATCTTAGTCAGTATATGCCAGAAACTCCTTTTCTCCCCGATTCGTTAAGCACCTCCGTATTAGCTACGTGATCTGCTGTAGTTGTGGTCTTCAGTCCGGAGACTGGTTTGATGCAGCTCTCCACAATACCCTAACCTGAGCAAGCCTCTTCATCTCCACATAAGAACGACAACCTACATCTGTCTGAATCTGCTTACTGTATCCATCTCTTGGTCTTCCTCTGCGGTTTTTACCCCACACACTTCCCTCCAACGCTAAATTCACAATTCCTTGATGTCTAAGAATGTGTCCTACCAATCTATCCCTTCTTTTAGTCAAGGTATGCCAGAAATTTCTTTTCTCCCCAATTCTGTTCAGTACCTCCTCATTAGTTATGCGATCCACCCACCTAATCTTCAGCATTCTTCTGTAGCACCACATTTCAAAAGCCTCAATTCTCTTCCTGTCCGCACTGTTTATCGTCCATGTCTCACTCCCATACAAGGCAACACTCCATACAGATGCCTTCAGAAAGGACTTCCTTAGGCTTAAATCAATATTCGATGTTGACAAATTTCTTTTCTTCAAGAACGCTTTTCTACCCATTGCCATTCTGCATTTTATATCCTCTGTACTGCGACCATCATTTGTTATTTTACTGCCCAAGTAACAAAACTCATCTACCTCCTTTATTGCTTCGTTACCCAATCTAATTCCTTCAGGATCACCTGATTTTCTTACACTGCACTCCATTACCCTAGTTTTGCTCTTGTTAATCTTCATCTTATATGCACATTTCAGCACACTCCATTCCGTTCAATTGCTCTTCCAGGTCCTTTGCTGTATCTGACAGAATTACTATGTCGTCGGCAAAACGCAATGTTTTTAATTCTTCACCCTGAACTTTAATTTCTTCTCCAAATTTCTCCTTCTCTACGTGATCTACCCATCTAATTTTCACCATTCGTCTGTAGCACCACATTTCAAAACCTTCTATATTCTTTTTATCTGAACTCCTTATCGTCCACGTTTCACTCACATACGATGCTACACTCCAGACAAATGTTTTCAGAAAGTACTTCCTAACATTTAAATTAATGTTGGATGTTAACAAGTTTCGTTTCTTCAGAAAAGCTTTTCTTCCCGTAGTCATTCTGCATTTTTATCTTCTTTACTTCGGCCATTAGAAGTTATCTTGCCACCCAAATAACAAAATTCATCCACAACTTTAATTGTCTCGTTACCTAATCTAATTCCTTCAGCATCGCCTGATTTTCTGACATTGCATTCCATTACCTTCGTTTTACTTTTGTTAATGTTCATCTTATATCTTCCTTTCAATATACTGTCCATTCCATTCAATTGCTCTTGCAGATCTTTTGCGGTCTCTGACACAATTACTATGTCATCAGCAAAACGCAATAGAACGAGCAAAAAAAAAAAAAAAAGAAAAAAAAAAAAAAAAAAAAAAAAAAAAAAAAAAAAAAGTTGAAAGAAAAACAAGTCTATTTACGAGCCCTAATTTCTCTTATCTTGTCTTTGTGATCTTTACGCGAAATGTAAGAACGCGGCAGCAAGATCGTACTACACTCAGCTTCAAATTCCGGGCCTCTGAATTTCCTCAACAGAAATTCACGAAAAGAACGTCGTCTTTCCTCCAGCGATCCCCAATTGAGTTGCCGGAGCATTTCCGTGACACTCGCGCATTGGTCGAACCTACCGGTAACAAATCTAGCTGCTCGCCTCTGACCTGGCCAGTCAGAACTCCACCTTTCTGAGTACGTTAAAAAGCAAGGAAAAAGTTTCATTTTGTAATCTGTGATACATTTTTGCAATAAAATTATTGTTAGTTACTTTCCGAACTTCTCTTGTATATGAATGAATACGTTAGCCAATATGTCAAAGATTATATGCCAAAGAAGGTCTAAAACATAAAGTGTTTATAATTGTTGATACAGTGTCTGTTCTTTTCGGACACGTCACAAAGAATAGGCACAATTTTTTGACAGTAACAGCCGTAAATTTACGAAGTCGACCGTTTCAGGGGGTTGAAATAAATTCAACAACGAAGGTGACAATTTCTGCTTGGCCGGGATTAAAACCCGGATTTCCCGCTTTGGGCCAGCGGTCGCTTGGTTCAGAATTTTTTATTACATATGGCGTTTTTGAAAAAGAAAAAATTGTTAACAATAATTATTAATTGAAGCATAAGAAAGTTCTTTCTGAAGGCATTCGTGTGGACTGTTGCCTTGTATGGGAGTGAAGCATGGACGATAAACAGTGCGGACAGGAAGAGGATAGAGGCTTTTGAAATGCGGTGCTACAGAAGAATGCTGAAGATTAGGTGGGTGGATCGCGTAACTAATGAGGAGGTACTGAACAGAACTGGGGAGAAAAGGAATTTCTGGCATACCTTGACTGAAAGAAGGGATCGATTGGTGGGACACATTCTTAGACATCAAGGAATTGAGAATTTAGCGTATGAGGGACGTGTGTTGGGTAAAATTCGCAGAGGGAGACCAAGAGATGAATACATTAAGCAGATTCAGACAGATGTAGGTTGCCGTTCTTATGAGGAGATGAAGAGGCTTGCCCAGGATAGAGTAGGGTGGAGAGCTGCATCAAACCAGTCTCCGGACTGAAGACCACAACAACACAAATACGTAACATCAATTTTATTTTTATTATTCAGAAACATATGGATGCCTTTACAAATAATAAAATGTCATATCTAACATGTAATATTAGTGTTTTCAGTTTTACTTCGTTCCGGAAGGACAGCCTATTACGCCGAGACTAAGGGTGCAATTCGTGTAAAATCGATGTTGCGGCATTTGAATGATCTGTTACAAATGTCATAAACTATCTTTTAAACCAGAAGTAACAGAAAGAGAAATCCAGGAATATCTACGTTAATGTTACAGGAGCCAATCTTTATTGTCAGATGTTATAGTAGACCGTGCAGACCAGATAAGGTCTGGTAAGACATGGTCCTGTTTGGAGGTGATACGCCGTTGCCTTCCTCCGACCTTCGAACTGACTTATCCAGCCAGTTATAGGGGGACCTACAGTTTAACGTGGGTTCCGAACTACGGTATTTTTCACATGAGCAATACTGCCAGAGGGGAAAGAAGTGGAAAGTGACAGACAAAAATCCTAGGGCCTGGCGGGTATCGAACCTGAGACCTTTGCGTTTGTAGTCTGGTACTCTACCACTGTGCCACCGAGGCGCAAGTGAACCAGATCTGTTTCTGAAGTTTTAGCTCAGGGCTACTACCTATTTTTACCGCTGACAGTGTACAGTCTTTATGCAAAAGAAGAAAAATCACTAAGTAATCAAAGCTGGTTAATTGTTTATAGTCTGCCTTGCAAGTATAAAAGGACAGGTAAAATTCACCGAGTAGTGTCGTTATTTTGACGTCGCAGCGAGATGAACGATCTGGGTACGGGCTCTTTGCCGTCCCCGGAGCCGAAAGTTGTCTACAAAAAGCCGAAGAATATAAACTGTGACGGATGGTCTCCGTGGCCGGCGACACCGCGTGACGTAGGCGTGCGCAAAGTGCGATCACCCCGGCCATCGCCGACTTCCGCCCCTGGCAGGCGATCTGTCATGGTTAGCCGCGGCAGGGGATGGGGAGGGGGTGGATTTATGGCGCCGCCGCCCCTCCTGTTGCAGTCCCACGTGTCGCCACGCCCGTGACGTCACGCACCGCGTAATAGCGTAAGTTAATGCGCGCGTGTTTGTGTGTGTGTGCGGTGCTGCCGGCAGACGAACACCGCTCAGCCACCAGGCCACCAGGCTCCCTGCGCTAACGCTGCCTACTTTCAATACGGACGTCGGCACCACAATTCGTCACCGTCGCCAGCAATCTAATCACCACTGCTGGATAAAACGACCATCTAGAATTCTCCGTGCATTCATCCGCATGTGTTCTGCCTGTTTTCTAACTCAATCTTCGTAAAAAGAGGCCGTTTGCTTAGCACGCTTCTGTGCTTGCCCTACCGCAGTGGGTCATTTTATATCATTAACTAGCTTAAGAACAACTGAATGGAATGGACAGTGTCTTGAAAGGAAGATATAAGATGAACATTAACAAGAGTAGAACGAGGGTAATGGAATGTAATGTCAGAAAATCAGGTGATGCTGAAGGAATTATACTAGGTAATGAGACAATAAAAGTAGTAGATGAATTTTGTTATTTGGGTAGCAAGATAACTTCTGATGGCCGAAGTAAAGAAGATATAAAATGCAAAATGGCTATGGGTAGAAAAGCGTTTCTAAAGAAGCGAAACTTGTTAACATCCAATATTAATTTAAATGTTAGGAAGTCCTTTCTGAAAGTATTTGTCTGGAGTGTAGTATTGCGGTTTGCCGATGACATAATAATTCTGTCGGAGACCGCAAAAGATCTGGAAGAGCAATTGAATGGGATGGACAGTTTCTTGAAAGGAAGATACAAGATGAACATTAACAAGAGTAAAACGAGGGTAATAGAATGTAATGTCAGAAAATCAGGTGATGCTGAAGGAATTAGATTAGGTAATGAGACAATAAAAGTAGTAGATGAATTTTGTTACTTGGGTAGCAAGATAACTTCTGATGGCCGAAGTAAAGAAAATAATGCAGAAGGGCTATGGGAAGAAAACCGTTTCTGAAGAAGCGAAATTTGTTGACATACAATTTTAGTTTAAATGTCAGGAAGTATGCGAAATGTGGTGCTACAGACAAATGATGAAAATTAGATGGGTAGATCACATAACAAATAAGGAGGTGCTCTACCGAATCGGGGAGAAAAGGAGTTTCTGGCATATCCTGACTAAGAGAAGGGATAGATTGGTAGGACATATTCTGAGACATCAAGGAATTGACAACTTAGCATTAGAAGGAAGTGCGTGTGGTAAAAATCGTAGAGGGAGACCGAGGGACGAATACAGCACGCAGATTCAAAAGGATGTAGGTTGACGAACATATTCTCAGATGAAGAGACTTGCACAGTACAGGGTAGCGTGGAGAGCTGCATCAAACCAGTCTGCGGACTGAAGACCACAACAAGAACAGGTGACAAAAATCTGATATGTTATTGTCTAGAAATATAAACAGAGTAACAAAACAGCACATTTTATTGTTCATGTCCATAATTGCAGTCACAGTAAATAACTAACACTTTCTCCAGTTATTCCGTTCAGAAACTGCATCTCTTGTCTGTTAAAAGTTTCAAGTTTGATTTATTTTTTAAATTTACCTGGTGCTTAATTCCTGTAATATGCTGACTTAAATGCGACCTCTTTTAGAACATACCTAAAAAAAAAAAAAAAAAATACGTACGAGTTCTACTTAGCGTAATTAATTCACATTAAGAGTTTATAAACAATATTTTTGTATTAGTTGTTCAATGCAAGTTAACTTGGGAAAAGCAGTGGCATCACTGTTCTATGAGTGGACGAAGCAGATAAAATGTTAACGTTTTACTTATGTCTTTGTTGCACACATTGCACTGAATAACTCTTCCGTCTGTTGAGAAATCAGGAAATTCTTGTAACCACTAACGAATCGGAAATAAATTTTTAAACATAGCTGCTATTGTCAGCGACCGTTACAACGTCAATGGATAAAAAAAGCAGCCCTCAGTCGCAAATTTAATTTGCGACCGAGGACAGCTTTTTTATCCATTGAATGAAAGATAATTTGGAGCTGGCTACTTTCGGCATGTTTCAGTTCCGACAAATACGCTGTCGTCCGACTCACGATTGTTCAAGCATACAAACTTCTTTGGAGGACCAGAAGAGTATTTTTTGTCATAAAAATTTCATTTGACCGGATTTTTAAAAATTAGGTACAGTCAGGCTCTAATATGAAATTAGGTACTTTATATACTATAAAATTACAATTTTCGATAAAATATTTGCATAATTCTTAGCTGGGAAGACCTCAAGAATATTATTGGCTTAAAAATTTTATTTATTTGATTTTTAAAATTTAGATACAATTAGGTACTAACCCAAAATTAGGTATTTTTAGGTGCTATAAAACTAGCGTTTTCGATCATAAATTTGCGTAATCGTGTATATACAATTTTTATTGCCTTTATTTTGTGAGGAACAAAATAGGTTTTTACCTAAAATCCGAGGTCTATTAATAACTACTGCTGAATAAAGCGACCATCTAGAATTCTCCGTGCATTCATCCGGCTGTGTTCTGCGTGTTTTCTAACTCAGTCTTCGAAAAGAGGCAGTTTGCTTAGCACGCTTTTGTGGTTTCCCGACAGCAGTGGATCATTTTATATCAGTAACTAGCTTAATTTCCATGTTATCAGTGAAAGAGAAGTATAAATATTAGAGTGAGCAAGGAATCTGTGTAAATAAACAAAAATAGCCATTGTGCTGACGTTAACCAGTACTGAATCAGCTGTTTTTCAGCCGCCATATTGAGTGGGCTAGGAAATCCGCTTCAGACTATAGCATTTAAACACAACAGCGAAAAACGGTTTACGAAATTCGGCTTTCGACTTCCGGACGATGTGTTGCAAATAAACGTACTGTATGCTTCTTTGTCTGATCCCTGCATGCTATTTATTTTTTGTTGTGTTAACTGTTTCTAAACATATCTATTCACATCTACATATATAATCTGTAAATCGAATTGAGGTGCATGGCAGAGGATTCATCGAACCGCTTTTATGATGTCTCTCTACCGTTCCATTCTCTAACAGCTCGCGGGAAAACGGAACACCTGAATCTTTCCGTTTTCGATCTGATTTCTCTTCCTATGTAGGTGGGTGCTAAAAATACATGTCCGTGTTCAGAAGAGAAAGTTGGTGAAAGAGATTTTGCAGATAGATCTCGTCACAACAATTAACGCCTTTCTTTTAATTATTTCACCCCAATTCGTGAGTCATTCCTGTGAAACTCTCCTATATTGCGATAATACAAAACGAGCTGCCCTTCTCTGAACTTTCTGTAAATCGTCCGTCAGTCACACTTGATTGAGCTCCCACTCTGCGCAGCAGTACTCAAAAACAGGACGGACAAGTATAGTGTAGGCAGTTTCTTTGCCACGGTGGAGTAGCCGAGCGGTCTAAAGCGTCTCGTTGCGGAGCGCGCGGTTGCTCGCCGTGAAGGTTCGAGTCCTCCCTGGGGCATGTGTGTGTGTGTGTGTGTGTGTGTGTGTGTTGTCCTTATGTTAGTTTACCTAGGTTTAAGTAGTTTGTAAGCTACGGACTGATGACCACGCAGTTTCGTCCGATAGATTTACAAACATTTGAACATTTGAGCAGTTTCTTTGGTACACCTGTTGCATCTCCTAAGTGTTCTGCCAACGAAACATAGTCGTTGTTTCGCTTAACCTACACATTTTCTATGTGTTGTTTCCAATTTAAATTGTTTTTAATTGTTACTCCTAGGTATTTAGTTGAATTTACGGCCTGCAGTTTTGACTGATTTCTCGTTTAAATGAAGTTTAACGGGCTTGTTTTTGTGGCCATATGGATTACTTCACACTTCTCATTATTAAGGGTCAATTGCCATTTTTTGCACCATGCAGATACCTTATCTAAATGTTGCAGTTGCTTTCGATCTTCTGGTGACTTTACTAACCGATAAGTGACAGCATCATCCGCGAACAACGTAAAAGAGCTACGCAGATTGTCACCTAAATCGTTTATCAAAATAAGGAACAGTAAAGGTCCTATAACTCTTCCCTGTGGAACGCCAGATGTTACTTCAGTTGTACTCTATGAAATGAAATGAAATCTCTGTAAATCCAAACTGCGTGGTCATCGATCCGTAGCTTACAAACTACTTGAACTAAGGTAAACTAACCTAAGGACAAACACTCACACCCATTCCCCAGGGAGAACTCGAACCTCCGACGGCGAAAAACCGCGCGCTCCGCAGCGAGGCGCCTTAGACCGCTCGGCTACTCCACCGCGGCGTACTCGATGAATTTACAATTACAACGTATTGCTTCCTGTCTAACAGGAAATTACGTATCGATTCGCACAATTGTGACGGTATTCCGTAAGCAAGCAGTTTGATTAGAAGGAGCTTGTGAGGTACAATGTCGAAAGCCTTCATTACAGGTTTTACATCTCTGTTGTAACTGGTACAATGATTAGGGAAAACAGGGAAACCTAAATGCGCATGACATGGGGCGAGTCTCGACCGCCGTCGTCCCGAAGGCGAGTCCATGTGTGACATTAGAGATACAGAGGGAAGCTGATTGCTTCTATGTGAAAGGTGGGTTTTGTAAGGCTGTTGGGTTCCCCAGCCGGCTGGCTAACCGTTTGAACCGAGTGAATGGACAGGTAGTCAGGGTTTCCCTAATGTGCTCTGAAACCAGAAACGCTTGGCTGAGCGAGGGCGGCTATTCTAGATTGCAAATGAAATACAATATAGCCACAAACATTATTCTAAAAATGCATATAAAATCAGGAAATGATAATTACAATTTCAATATCCCTCACAGACAAAAAGTCGACAAATTTCAGTACTATAATTATAATATTACAAGACTTATATTGACAATTATTAATACGCAGTAACAGATTAAGAAGCAAATGGACAGCTCTCTTTCTGAAAAGCAAAGAGCTTCAGTCTCAACCGTTTTTTAATATTGCTAAGTATATATTCGTTTGTTAAATGTAAACAACATTTGTAGGGAGGTGGTCAAAGCACTTCATTCTGTGATATTCAAATGTATAATATTTTGGAAGGGAAATTATATTTCAAAGATGAGGCGTTAGGATGCGCAGAAGGATACAATTTTGGAAGCAGGGAGAGCACGCTTTCGAACGCTTGGGAAGGGACTCGTAACGTGGACGTGGTGGTGAAAGATTGTGACGCTGGGCGGTCTGAAGCCGCGTTACGAACTTGATTTGAAGAGATAGGCATGTGTGGACTTTGAAAATTTACGGGACTGTGACTGTAGAACTTAGTCTCTGTTTGAAAAGAGATAAACTGTACACGGTAGTAGGGCTGTGGAACTGTGATAATTCAGCAATCGTGTACTCGTGTGATGACAAACTGTGTTTTATAACAAATACTTTGATCGGGGATTAACTTCGAACTGCAAAGTTGGATGGACTACTGTAACTTAGGAGTGATAATTTGGAACTTTCACACTCGAGTGCGTGTGATAATTATTGTGCCCCTCATGAACAATAGTTGGGGAAATATTTAGTTATTTAGCGATGTATAAAGTAGGACCACCTCCGCGTTCCATGTCTAATAACAGTAATAAACTCCATTTGTAAAGAATTACTTCGTGAGGGAACCACAACCTTATCTTAGAATCCATTTTATTGGTCATTAATTTATGTTTGTTAAATACATTTTCTCGTCATCATATCCGTATTGATAGACTGGCTAAACTACAGATTAAGTATTGATCTTGTTTAAATAGTTTGGGTAGGTGTCTAGGGCATAGAAGCTCACATACATAACTTCCCCCGTATGAACAGAGACAACGAGCCATGAACTTTTACTACCCTGATTTATGTATTGTCCAATTCTTATTGTTGAGAACCGATAGAAAGGTCGCACATTGTAGTGACCACTTCGTCAGTCCTCTCGGCACGTCTCCACGAAATTCCAAAGCAACCAAGGAACGACGGGGAGTGGCTGAAACGACTGAAGGCTTACGACTGCTTTGGGTCAAAGTGTCGCTGGAGCACCCCTTTCTACTTCCGCCGCGCACAGTGGTCGCCTTCTGCTGTTTTTTGTGGCAGCAGCGGTAGCCGTGAGCGGCCGGCTGAGGTATAGCAGACCCCCGTGGCACTGGTCGCTCAACAAGTGCTCAGCCTGGACAGGGCTGAGGGGCTGCGCTCCTACAGACACGGGACCGCCTTTATGGCCCATAAAGCGCGTCCATTCAGCGTCGAGGCTGAGGCCCGTGCAAGAAAAACAGAACGCCGGGCGAAGGCGACGCTGGAATGCCGCCTCTTCTGGTCGGGGAGAGACGCCAGCAGATCCAACAGGGAGACGGCGTCTGTCATCAACAGGCGTCTGAGAGGGAGGCTGAGCGCCTCTTACAGCACCAGGAAGGATAAAGACAGCAGCCAGGTCTGACGTCTCGTCTGATGATGGAAGCAAGGCACGAGATGATTCAAGACATGAGTAGCCTGTTATCAAAGAAGGACATCTGCCGTTTGCCAGAAACTGAAATAAACGTCACTTTTTATTGCGAAACGTAGAGCTAATACGAGGGTAAGTCAATTATTATCCGCAAAGTAGTATAAAATTTTATTGTAATAAAATACGAAACTTACAAGAACATCATTTTTCAACATAGTCTGTTTCAAATGTTCAAATGTTTGTATAGTCTATGGGACTTAACTACGGGGTCATCAGTCCCTAAACTTACAAACTACTTATGAACTACTTACGAACTAGGACGGCACAAATATCCATGCCCGAGGGGGGATTCGAACCCCCGATCGTAGTGGCCGTGCAGACCGTGACTGGAGCGCCTTAGTCCCCTCGGCCACCGCAGCCGGCCAACATAGTCTCCCTGCTTTTCAATGCACTTAGTCCATCGCTCTACAAGTTTCCTTATGCCCTCATAAAAATCAAATGTTCAAATGTTTGTTAAGCTTATGGGACTTAACTACGAGGTCATCAGTCCCTAAACTTACAAACTACTTATCAATTACCTTATACTAACGACGGCACAAATATCCATGCCCGAGGGGGGATTCGAACCCCCGAATGTAGTGGCCGTGCAGACCGTGACTGAAGCGCCGCAGTCCCCTCGGCCACCGCGGCCGGCATGCCCTCATAAAAGAAGGTTTTCGGTTGAGCTGCGAGCCAGGAATCCACCGCTTCCTTCAATGCTTCGTCCGAGTCAAATCGACGCCCCCGTAATGCCTGTTTGAGTGGACCAAACAAGTGATAGTCAGAAGGGGCAAGATCGGGACTATATGCAGGATGATCCAGTACTTTGAATTTGAGTTTCTGGTGCGTTTCAGCAGTGTAGACAGCAGTATGCGGACGGACATTGCCGTGCAACAACACAACACCTTCTGACAGCAATCCTCGGCGTTTGATTCGAATTGCAGACTTTAGCTTGTCAGTAAGCATCTCACTGTAACGTACACTGTTTATTGTTGTGCCCCTTTCACCATAATGTTCCAGTACAGGACCTCGTGCATCCCAAAAAACCGTAAGCATCAATTTTCCTGCGGACGGTTGGGTCTTGAACGTTTTCTTGCACGGCGAATTTGGATGTTTCCATTCCATACTCTGCCGTTTGCTCTCCGGCTCGTAATGATGGATCCATGTTTCGTCACCTGTAATGATTCTGTCTAAGAAGTTGTCCCCTTCGTTACCATATCGATCCAAATTTTTTTTTTTTTTTTTTTTTTTTTTTTTTTTTTTTTTTTTTTTTTTTTTTTTGGCAGATATCGAGGCGCGTTTGCTTATGCAACTGTGAGAGTTGTTTTGGGACCCATCTTGCACAAACTTTACGAAACCCAAGTCTGTTGTGAATAATTTTGTAGGCAGAACCATGACTAATTTGAAGACGATGAACCACTTCATCAATGGTTAATCGTCTGTCTAAGAGAATCATTTCATGTGATCACTCAATGGTTTCTTCATTTGTGGCGGTAAACGGTCGTCCGACTCCATCGTGCTTAACACTCGTGCGACCATTTCGGAATTTTTCAATCCACTCGTACACACTTCGTTGTGGCAAAACACTGCTCCCGTACTGTACTGAAAGTCTTCTATGAATTTCGGCCCCTGATACACCTTCCGCCCACAAAAAATGTATCACTGAACGTTGCTCTTCTTTGGTGCAAATAAGACAGCGGAGCAGCCATGATTAACAGCACGGCAGCAACAACGAAACTAACGTAGCAGCTTGAAAATTGCAAAGATATAACAACAACGTATAAAATGAACATTAACAAGAGCAAAACAAAAATAATGGAATGCGGTCTTAGAAAATCAGGCGAGGCTGAAGGAATTAGATTAGGCAACGAAACAATGAAGGTGGTAGATGAGTTTTGTTACTTGGGTAGTAGAATAACATGCGATGGTCGCAGTACAGAGGATATAAAATGCAGAATGGCAATGGGAAGAAAAGCATTTTTGAAAAAGAGAAATTTGCTAACATCGAATATTAATTTAAGTGTAAGGAAGTCCTTTCTGAAGGCATTTGTTTGGAGTGTTGCGTTGTACGGGAGTGAAACATGGATGATAAGCAGTGCGGACAGGAAGAGAATAGAGGCTTTTGAAATGTGGTGTTACAGAAGAATGCTGAAGATTAGGTGGGTAGATCGCATAACCAATGAAGAAGTACTGAACAGAATTGGTGAGAAAAGGAATTTTTGGCATACCCTGACAAAAAGAAGGGATCGCTTGGTAGGACACATTCTTAGACATCGGGGAATCGTAAATTTAGCATTGGAGGGAAGTGTGTGGGGTAAAAATCGCAGAGGGAGACCAAGAGACGCGTATAGTAAGCAGATTCAAGTGGATGTGGGTTGCCGTTCTTATGAGGAGATGAAAAGGCTTGCTCAGGATAGAGTAGGGTGGAGAGCTGCATCAAACCAGTCTCCGGACTGAAGACCATAACAACAACAACATAACAACAAATCAACAAAGAATGTGTCACCAACGTAAAACGACAGTACTACCAAAATAAACAAAAAAATAACTAAATTGAGGATAATAATTGACATACCCTCGTATATTCATAAGCTGATAGCATTATCAACTTAAATTTATACCTGGAAGTGGCTAATATCAATTTGATTACTCAAGCACATTCAAATTGTGTTTGAAAATACAGATGTCCGTCTTTGAAATCGAAGCGTGTATGTGTCTACTTTTGATGTGAACACGCTTTCAGATGTCCGTTTTTAATACACAAAGATTCGCATACTGCTGACGAGAATCTTTTACAGGTGTATGATCTGGGAAATTTTAGGAGTATTGACATAAAGTGGAATATATTAAATTCTGAACTCTATTACATATTGGAAAAATGAAGAACTACAATAATCATAAAAACCTTTTTAATTTTATATACAAAATGAAATTTTACGGCTCTGAATCTCTAAAATTATTAGCGTAAGGTCTGTTGAAACTGTCGCCAGATTTTTTTCCGTGAACATCTTTACGTTATTTCTGACATCGAACTTATTTCCAACAAGTGATAATTTCGTACAACACACCTTACAATAGAACAGTGTAGTTTACGAGCTAGTCTTACCTTTGTTTCTATTCAATGTTTATTTTCCACACTTCAGGTTGTCTCAACGCCTTCCTAGCTTTTCCTTCACACGCTGGTGATATATTATGTTCCATTTAACTCGCTTTAAGATGGTTATTAGTAATAATACCATAAAAATTTACTGAAAAACTTAAGTACGTGCTAGGTAATACGTCTTAGTACCTGGCATATAGCTTCGCCATGTCTGATTTTCGAGGTCATGTGATCATATACTGTGTTCCCATTGGTGCACACTGCTTCATTCAATAAGTGTCCGAATTTGATATCAAGCTCTTATGTAGGTGTCCACTTTTGATGTGAACAGTCAAATTTAACGTGTGACTTATCACATTTGCGTCAATTCTTTAAAAAAAAAAAAAAAAAAAAAAAAAAAAACACCTGACTTCAACAATGAAAAGAGCGGAAAAACGTCCCCTAGGATTGACTGCTAACTAAATTTCGACCATTAGGTCAGATGTCCAGGTTTGATATTAGGCTACTCATATATCCGCAGCATTTGTCGACCTAGGAGATGTGTATCACTGGTTCCTGTGCGACTGTGTGAATCTTGTGTCTCCTCTGGCCGCGCGGGAGTAGCCGAGCGGTCTGGAGCGCCACGTTACGGATCGCGCGGCCTCGCGCGTCTAGGTTTCGAATCCGCCCTTCGGCATGCATGTGTGTGTTCCCTTTAGTTTTGTTCACCTTAGTTTAAGTAGTTTGTAAGCTACGCACTAATAACCACGCAATTGAGTCCGATAGATTTACAAACATTTGGTCTCCTCTGTTTCCGAAGAAGGCTGGGGACGTACATCTGAAAGTTAGTGTGATCGTATTTTTTTTTTCTTTTTAATTTTTAAATATATTTTTATTTATTTTTACATACCAGGCCTCCGCATCAGCGATCGTCTTTATATCTACATGGAATACTCTGCAAATCACATTTAAGTGTCTGGCAGAGGGTTCATCGAACCACCGTTATACTATTTATCTCCCATTCCTCTCACGAATGGCGCGCGGGAAGAAAGAACACCTGAATCTCTCCGTTCGATCTCTCATATCTGGTATTTTATTCTGATGATCATTTCTATCAATGTAGGTGCGAGTCAACAATATATTTTCGTATTCGGAGGAGAATGTTGACGATTGGAGTTTCGTAAGTAGCCCATGCCGCAAGCGATAAGCGTCGTTGTTGTAATGATTCCCATCCCAGATCCTGTATCATTTGCGTAACGCTTTCTCCCCTGTATCGTGACAATACGAAACGAGCTGCCCTTCTTTGGACTCTTTCTATGTCCTCCGTTAAACCCACCTGATAAGGATCCCACACTGGGCAGCAATACTCCAAACAAGGTCGGACAAGCGTAGTAGTTCTGTTGCATTTTTTTAGGGGTTCTGCCAATAAAACGCAGTCTCTTGTTCGCCTTTCCCACGGCATTATCTACGTGTTTTTTCCAGTTTAAGTCTAAAATAGTAATAATTCCTAAGTATTTTGTGGAGTTTACGGCATTCACTTTTGATTGATTTATCTTGTAAACAAAGTTTAACGGATATATTAGAAGAAGATAGAAGGTTACTGTGTACAAGACTTTACGAGCAGCTGTTTATGAGGGGATGAGTGATTCCTGCAGACGGCGTCCCTATCGCCGTGCCCCTGCTCCCGTCCCTGGTTTTGTGTCGGGCTGCTGGAGTCCATTACAGGCGAAGATAGCGGAGGCCCTGCTTAGCGGACCCACTTAATGTGCTGCCATATCTTTGTCTGTGGTACTGCCCAGCCCAGAGCAGGCGGGCGGTCCAGGACTCCCGCCACGCTACACTACACTACACTACACTACACTGGCTGTACGCCAGGTGGCTCTAGACAGCCTGCGGCTGAGCTTAAGCCGTCGCCACACGGAGCGTGTATCTGAACGAGTGCGGCCAACGTGGCGAGTTTCTGACGTCACAATGAGCGAACCGCACGTTGGCGAGGCTTTCCCAACGTGTGGGGCAGTGTAAAGCCGTCTGCACACGGAGCGTGGGTCTGAACGTGTGCCACAGAACACCCAAAATAACAGAAGTGCAAAGACCATGTTATTACACGGAAACAGAGAACGGCAGCAGCGCTACTAGCGGCCTGGCAATGAACTTTCAATCCGAAAAATGTAGCGCGAAATTCCATATGTTTACGTCTACATACACGAATGAGAAAACGTTATATTGGTGTTATATGACAATATTTTTCATTTATTCTTTGAGAGTGGATCTCATAGAAAGGTTTTTGTAACCATGCAAAGTAATATATACGAGAAATTTAAATAAAAAACTAACATTAATTGCTTGTGGCTGTTGTTTACAGTCAGGCAAACTTCCTAAATGACGTTGTGGTAATCTTTTTGACCGTAAAATAGTTTGTTTCTGCAACTCGGTATTGCGATTTTCGCCGTGTGGCGTTATCACTTGAAAATAAATGTGATTTTGCGCATGTCAGACTAAAAATCATCTGATATTGCATGCATCTATGTAAATGATTTTTCATTTTTCACATACGCTAAGGCACAATTATATCCACTCATGTGACCAAAAGAGAAATGGTAGGTTGTACAAATAAATAATTTTACAGCCATATACACTGTCCTGCAAACAAGAATGTGGGCCTACTGTAATGTCTACAAAAACCAATTTATTTTTATTTCTGTTGATTACTAATTATGCATCTTCAGTCATATGAAATGGAACTTCTGTACAGTTCAAATAAATGAAATTTATAAAACTCACAAAATGCACACAGAAGATCACAATTAGGAAGACGTTGCTATAGAACCTCAGCATAGAACACCACCTACGAAGCAAAACAAATGTGGAGGACTGTAAAGCGTAAATCATCCAATAGGAATGCGAGATGAAAAATCGCAGCGCTCTATGTTGGCCTGGCAGCGAACTAACATCGTGTTACAGGAAATCCCTATATGAGTTTCACCCCCCTGACGTGTGCGGTGAACGTGCCGAGTCGTACCTGTGGCTGAACGCTCGGAGACGGCGCGACTGGTGCACACGAGGCGTGTCCCTCAACGAGCTACACGCGACCGCAGCGCGCTCCAGGGACAGTTGTCGGCGGCAAAAGACTGGATGGAATTCCTGCTTTACCTCTATTAAATCACTTATTTACGCGCTTGTGCATATGTTCGTTATGTTCTGTGATATAGGCCTACATAAGTATCCACAAAATGTCTATGAAGATAAGACTCTTATGAAAGTTGCATGTAATTTCAATAATAAATATTTCATGAAACTGTGCGATAAAAAATTAGAAAAGGCCTTCACATGAGGAAAATATTATTGCAACTGTGATGCTTTTTAGTAAAACTTAAGGGTCATTCTTCCACGGTCAATGTTACTATTTAGTAAGAGAGTGTAAAATGCTATACGTGAAACAATAAAGTGCGCATTTTATTCTAAGCCAGGTACAAACTGTCGTGTTCATAAAACAAATCTAAAAAAAAAAAAAAAAAACTCACTCCTCGGAGGATGCGCACTTATGTTTACATAGCATCGAATGTTATGCAGTATACTTCTATGAAATTTATGGGAAAGTCTGTGAGTCTATTAGAAAACCCGAATAAGAGAAGGAAAAAAATTTTGTTCCGAGGAGCCTTGTGAACCATCTCCGAGAACGATCTTCCATTTAACGGTCCGCGGCGTTGCCTCGTACGCTACGGCCACTAACATAGACCGCTTTTCCTTGAAACGGCAGACTACTGTAATACAGAAATTTTGTAACCACATATAAGACGTTTCCAATCATTTAATCCAACAAATAGTACCTCTAATTACCGGTTTTCGAGAGATTCTCAGTTTCATCAGTTACTTTTACTTGCTTTGAAATGTCATATATTCATATTACTTAAGTTATATGCATAAAAACTACGAAATACGATGGCCAACATGGCGTCTTCGTCTCTCTACCGAAAAGAGCTGTCCCCCTCCCCGGATAACCCACCTTATTGGTGATCGTTCAGACGCTGGTTGAGAATATCTGGCATGCTTGACACTGCCCGACACGTCGGGAAAGCCTCGCCAACGTGAGGTTCGCACTTTGTGACGTCAGAAACTCGCCACGTTGCTCCACTCGTTCAGATACACGCTCCGTGTGCCGACGGCTTAAAGCATGCCAGATATTCTTAACGTACCCCTGAACGATCACCAATTAGGTGGAAGAATACCACCGACGTCACACTACGAGGCTATCCGGAGATGGGGGAAGCTCTTTTCGGTAGAGAGACGAAGACGCCATATTGGCCGTCGTATTTCGTGGTTTTTATGCATATAACTTAAGTAATATGGATATGTGACATTTCAAAGCAAGTAAAAGTAAATAAGTAAACTGAGAATCTCTCGAAAACCGGTAATTAGAGGTACTATTTGATGTAATAAATAACTGGAAACGTCTTATATGTGGTTAAAAAAATTCCATATTACAGTAATCTGTCGTTTCAAGGCAGGGGGACACTGAAGGGATACCGGACACTTGCCACGCCGGACTTTTGCCACGCCGGACATTTGCCACACCTGACCCTTCGCCAGGTAGTCGGATTAGCGGCCCCTCAGGCAAGAATTTTAAAAGCTACTTGCGGCTCTGAAATTGCAGGAAATTATTTTAGAACTCACAATCTTTGATGGTATGACCATAATATTAGAAGTTAGAAACAAATTCTCTTAACATGTAAACTATGGGAGTATTTACTTAAGTAGGAAATTGCAAATTGAAATGTGGTAGATGTAACTATGAATTCTGGTTGCAGGAGGATAATCTGAGTATTGTTTAATATATTTGCTTCGTTGAGTAAAATTCGTTAGGTGGTCCTCACAGATGTTCTCTACGTTCAATATGTCTCCGTTCTTCGAAAGCAGCTTTTCCTTGCAATGATTCTATTTTAGGCGTAAGTACATCCACACCTTATTATCGCGTAACCATTGAGGGGCACCCGACCCTTCGGAGCAGGTAAAAGTGTGGCAAATGTCCGGCGTGGCAAGAGTCCGGCGTGGCAAGTGTCCGGACACCACACTGAAGATCTGTCAACACGAATTCTTCTTCACATCATTTGTTGTAATTACATGTCAGCAACCGACATATGTATTAGTAGTTTATACAACAAGTGTAATACCTTCATTGATAAGAGTCGGATTTGTTTGTGGCCGTAGCGTAGCCAGCAAAGTCATGGACTGTCAAGTAAAAGTTCTCCAACACTCCTGGTTCAAGGCTGCTTGGAAGCAATTATTTTTCCTTCTTTTATTCGGATTTTCTGATAGACTCAAGGACTTTACTATTAATTTCATAGAAGTGTACTTCATAAAATATGATGCTATGTAAACGTAAGTGCGCATCTACTAAGGAGTGAGTATCTTGGATTCGTTTTTTGAACAGAACAGTTCGCACCTTACTTAGAGTAAAAACGCACTTTATCCATTCAAGTTTTGCATTTTACACGTTCTTAACTTTCTTCTGCTGAATAGTAACATCGACAGGAACACACTTAATGTGTATTAGATGTGGGGCGGAAAGGTACAAGAAGTCACTGATTTCAGTGAGGGATATTCTACAGAAAAATCATGTACGTTTTAATTAACTTCACATTTATCACCTTCCTTTCTGTACTCTTTTGTATTTTTATACCTCATTAACAGAGAAAGACAGCAGTGTGGCACGCCACGTTGTCATGATCGAGGATCCATGATTGCGAAGAGTCAGGACGGACACGAATGACCCGATCCCGTAGTCCTTCAAGAACCTGGATGTAAATTTGTTGACTCAATGTTTTTTTCCTTGAGAAACAAACTCCTTATTGATCACGCCTTTATGATCAAAGAAGCAAATCAACGTGACCTTCGCTTTTGATATGCTTTCCCTGGCCCTCTTTGGTCGTGGTGAGCTGCTTGTGTGGCAGACAGCACTTTGTCTTTTGGTTTCAGGGTCATGTCTTTTGAAAATGTCTGGTTCAGTTTCAATTCGGTTGATGAGGTCACGACACACAGTCATCCGAAGCTCCTCTTGTTCAACTTTCAAGTTCTTTGGCACCATTTTCGCACAAATTTTTCTCATGTCGAAATCTCGAGTAAGAATTTCGTACACTGTTTTCAGGAATCACCCTAACCGTTAAGAGCCGATCTGTTCTTTCCATGTCCCTCACTCTGGCAATATTTCCATAGTTTCGAGTCGTGCTTAGACTTCCTCAACGTGCCTCCAACTTCAACTTCCTCTCTACCGTCCATAAATGCCTTATACCACCGACACACTTCTGCTCGGGACATTGTGTGGTCACCATACACCTGTTTTAATTTTTTTAATGTTTCTGCTGCGTTGTCCCTGAACTCGTACAAAATTTGCTGGCGTGCCTTTGTTCCAGTTTTGTACTCGCCATCTCTCCGACGAGCAACACTACCACACTCTCACAAAATATGTTATCGACTCACTTGTGTTCACCGTAGGTACTTCAAATTTTCACTGTTTGTAGCCAAAGGACGCCTCTATCAGTTCCTCTGGTTTCATTGTCCTATTACGTGTAGTTCCTGAAGTAGAGACACGGTCTACTTACTTTCCTGACAGACCTCGTGTACAGGGTGTACGAAAAGTCTTTCCCTGATTTCATAAATTGATAACTCAGGCTACACGTAAGAAACATATATGAAACTTGTGTCGAATTGTTTACAAACTACCAAAGTCTTCTTTTTTGTTTTAGGTTCGCAGTATGTAAGTAACGGATGAGGTGCAGTGCCCAAGAAGCCATGTTAACCAATCAGGAGAAGGCACAGTGTGTCCTGTTGTACCATGAGACTCGATCATCAACCACAGTGCAGAGACACTTCCAGACAACATCTGGAAGGAATCCACCTGACTTCAAGAGCATTAAAGCCTTGTATGATTAGTTCAAGAACACAGGATCGGCTGCTGACCTCCAGAGGTCTGGTCGACCTAGCACCTCAGCAGACAGGGTGGAAGCTGTGAGGCAGTCCTTACTGCCAAGTCCGAAGAAATCGGTGCGCAGGGCCTCACGTGAATTATAGATGCCAAGAAGCTCTCTCCATGACATTTTGCACAAACGTTTATTGTTTCGTGCATACAAAGTGCAAATCGTTTAGGCCTTGTTGCCCAAAGGCACGTCGATATGACTTTGCGGTCGAAATGCTATCACGTATTGAGGACGATGATGGTTATCTCTGACGAATTCCCTTTTCCGATGAAGCGACCTTTTTGTCAGTGAAGTAGTGAATCGCCAAAATGTGCGCATTTGGGATTCACAACTCCCTGACGAGTTCATGGAGTGCACCAGAGGCATTACAAAGGTGAATGTTTGATGCGCGCTATTGCACGATTGAATTATCGGGCTATTCTTCTTCGCTGAGGCTACCATCACATCTGCAGTGTATCTGGACATGTTGCAGCTGTATGCTGTTCCTCAGCTGCTTCAGTATCACACCGATGCCATGTTTCAGCAAGACGGTGCACCGCCTCATTGGGGTTTGTACGTCCGTGCCTATCTCGATATGACCTTTCCTGGGCGATGGATTAGTCGTGATGGGCCAACGGTTTGGCCTCCACGCTCTGCTGACATAACCACATTGGGACATTAGGACATTTTGACTCATTATTCTGTCGGTTCTTAGTACAGTATCATCTCATTGAATTTAAATCACAATTTTGTGTCTATTGTACAAGTTTATTTTCATTAATTTTACCTGTTTTCGCATTACAAGACCATCTACAGATTACAGTTACATAACAATTACAGCTTCTGGGACTTTTGCCATACGGTGGCTTAATACTGTAAGCCTACTGGACTGCAAATCGGGAGGTCGTAGGTTGAAAGTGTTCAAATGTTTGTAATCCTATGGGACCAAACTTCGCTGGTCATCAGTCCCTAGTCTTCCAAACTACTTAAACTAAGTTAAAATAACCTAAGGACAACACACACATCCATGCCCGATGGATGATTGGAACCTCCGACGCGGGAGGAGGTCGTAGGTTCGAAATTCGTTCGGATCTGGAATTTTACAAAGAATGTTCAAATTTTTGTGAAGTTATGGGTCCTAACCGCAGTGGTCATCGGTGCCTGAACGTACGAACTACTTAAACTAACTTAACCTAAGAACAACCGCCCCCCCCCTCCCCTCCCCCCCCCCCCCCACACACACAAACACTCATGCCCGAGGAAGGAAGCGCACATCACATCAAGACGCTCGCTTTAGTTCGCACGGCTATTGCGCCGCGGTCGGGATTTTACATGTTCCGTTTCAATCTGACCTTAACGTTTCAATGATATGATTTATAGCCATGATCGACTCGTGGTTCGGATTCCACGTTAAACTATAGGTCGTGTTTTCCTCGACCATGTAATTAATTAGTATAGGTCAAGGAGACGAAAATCCTTTTTTTTTTTTACGTAAGGCCTGATGATGGCGTATATATCGCCGAAAACAATAGCCTAACAGACCGGAGTGAAATACTGCTACAGAACCAAGCGACAGTGCCACGATCCCTGTACTGTGGCAATGAATTCAGACAGCTCGGATTATTTGTCCCTGCAGTACACATAAGCTGGCTTAGAGGTGTTATTGCTGCCAGGTGTGGCAACCCTGTGTCCTAAATTTTGCTGATAGTGCACCTCCTGTATAAATGTTACCGGGTAATCTTCCTGGAACGCAGTACACGCTCAAAAATTAAAATTTTCGCCATTTGTCGTGCGCAACTGTTTGTCAAATTTAACGACCAGCCGTGTTTCCGTCACATTACGTGGCTTCACTGTCTGGTCTAATAAAATCTTATATCTCACGTCCGCCGAATAGTGCTGTTAGCATCACGGGGACGGAAACGACGGCCTTGTCGTAAATATCGAATTGTAATCGGGCGGAACGGCTCATAAAGACTACTGGATGAGACCGTCGCGGTGGCCGGCTGGGATAGAAGAGAGACCCCTGTGATGGGGGCTGCAGTGAGGCTCATGTCAGCGTCACAACGCGTTCACGATCGGTTGCCTCCATGTCGGCTGTAGCTGTGGGCTGACGCCGAAAACGAAAAAAATGCGAGTCCGGAATATTTTTCTATGTCAGTGAGTACAAGGTGTCCGAAAAGTCTTTCGCTGATTACATAAATTGATAACTCAGGCTATAAGTAAGATAGAAATATGAAACTGGTGTCTAATTGTTTACAAACTATCAAAAGTTTTTTTTTTTCACAGAGCAGTAAACTTCCTCATGAGCACCCTTGGTAGCAAGTAGCACATCTAGGCGATATTCAATTTCCGTCTACACATTAGGCAACATCACTGAAGGGATCTATTCAACGACTGTGGTTATCCGTTGCCACAGGGTTTCAAGATCTGGTACACGCGTTCGGTACACCTCGTCATTGACAAAGCCCCATCAACCATCGAATTCCTTACTTCTACATCTAAATCTACATACATACTCCGCAATTCACCGCAAAGTGAGTGGCGGAGGGTACACTGTACCACTACTAGGCATTTCCTTTCCTATTCCACTCCCAAATTGAAAGAGGAAAAATAGAATGCCTATATGCCTCCGTACGAGCCCTAATTTCTCTTGTCTTTGTGATCTTTACGCGAAATGTAAGTAGACGGCAGCAAGATCGTACTACACTCAGCTTCAAATTCCGGCCCTCTAAATTTACTTAACAGAAATTCACGAAAAGAACGTCGTCTTTCTTCCAGCGATCCCCAATTGAGTTGCCGGAGCATTTCTGTTTGATTGCGTTAGGGTGCGGGTGCTTGCTCGCTCGTGCGTGTTGTCTTTCCTGTTGTCACTTACCTGCAGACAGGGGTATTAAATTCCCGTGCAAAATACTTCCTCCCCTTCGGTTGTGCCTTGAAAACATCATAATAGTCTACTGCAAAAATATCAGCGGTTGCCATGGCTGTAAGTTGTTCAAATGTTTATAGTGTTGCAATTTCGGCGGTCAGCAGTTGTGTACTGTTCAGTTACGAATACAACGGTCTTTGGACATCTCCGCTTGCTCAGTCTAGGAGGAAGGGATAGAGAATAATAACAGGGATTTCAAATATTTGAAATGCTTGTAAACCCTAGGGACAAACCCGCTTAGATCATAGGTGTCTGGACTTCAAACTACTTCAACTTACATATGATAACGACAACACACACGCAACCGTTCCCGAGAGTGAATTCGAACCTCCGGTGGGAGCGGCCGTGTAATCCGTGGGAAAGCGGCTTCCACGGCGCGACCGGCGACCACTCTTTCCCACAGGAAAGTCGTCTTTCAGTGGAGTAGTGGGTTTGCAGTGAAATATGCTTTCAGTAGTGCATACATTTCACTTATGTCTGACAACAGCTGGTCTGCACGGAGTTGTTCAAATACTTAAAAAATTAAACAGCTTAAAATAAAAAGAACACACTATGAAGCAATTATAAAAATTGGACGGTAATGAGTGAAGGTGATGTTCTTTTTCAGACAAACACGCGAGCACAATGTCAAGAAATGGTGGACGATTGACGCAAGAGAAAGAGCGATCGATCTGCCCGAGATCCGATGTCGACAGGAACAGCGTAGGAGGTAGCAAAGTACCGTCTACCCCACACCGTAAGGTTGCTTGCAGGGTGTAGATCTAGATGTATGCACACTTCATGCCAGTTTGGCGTTTGATTGAACATCGTTGATGATCATGATCTTCATATTGAGCTTCCAGCGTACCATCAAGTCGTTCTGACACGATATGTCGGCGGTCTAACTGGCCGATATCTTCAGGTGAGTGCCCTGACACAAACTCTTCGTAAATCTTTATTTTTTTTTTTTAAATTATTATTCTGTTCCAACCCTACACGAGTTGGCGGGGTCATTTTACAATAATCTTAGACTTCGTTTGGGCCAGGAACAACTTGAAAGTTGTTTGGTTTGGGTGCTTTCTTCTATTCTTTAAGACCTTGATTTGTTTCCTTAGGTAGGAAAATTTACAATCACGGCATTTGCCTTACTTGCCCCTCAAAAAATCCTCAATTGGGCTTGATTTTAGATTGTCGTCTTGTTCTGGCGGTTTTACCTAAAATCCTCTTTCTGGGATTTTCTTGGAGGTCGGTGCGAATCCCATTAGTCATCTTGCTCTCTTCGTTTATGCATCAAATCCTCATCTTGCAATCCTACAAAGTTTATTAACATCTAGAAGAATTCAATGTATTGGTAGTACTTTGGGTTCCGTGGTACATTTACACAGTCCGAAATTGACATTTACAATATGAAATTTTCATGCTGAAATCCACCCTCGACCAGTGGCAAAAATCATCGGATCTGCCCTCGAGCAGAAGTTGGCGGAAACCGATGTAAACGATAAATCTCTATTGATTACAGTTATTACTCTTTACCAAGTGGAATGCCGCTGTTTTTCTATGCATGATTACACAGGGTACCACATTTTACTTAAGGAAAAACCCTTGTCTCTGACTTCAAGTTTCTGTAACAATTGTGCCAACCTAGAGTCATCAGTACTTATAGACTTATGCATTACGTATAGTAAGAACATAAGAGCAAAATACACACACACACACACACACACACACACACACACACACACACACACACGTACATACACACAGAAACACACACCTGCCAGAGGGAGGAGTCGAACCTCCGGAGGGAGCACATGTGCAATTAGTGAGGTGCCGCCTAAGATCTCGAGGCTAACGTTGCCTCTGTTTAGAATACTGTCAGAAAGTCGAACTTCAGTCGAAAGTCTACAAAAAACAGTCCCAATAGCGACCAAAAATGTTCAAATGTATGTAAATCTATCGGACCAAACTACGTGGTTATCAGTCCGTAGCTTACAAACTACTTAAACCTAGGTAAACTAATCTAAGCACAAACTCACACACCCATGCCCCAGGGAGGACTCGGACCTCCACGGCGAGCAACCGCGCGCTCCGCAGCGAGGTGCTTTAGACCGCTCGGCTACTCCACCGCGGCCGACGCGACCCCTTGTGTATCCTCGTGCAGCAGTCTATGTCTCAAGATAAGACAACATTGTTTCAGCACGGGTTTCTCTGGCTGAAGCAACCCTGGGGTGACGACGTTGCTCACAGCATCCGTCCTGAATAGTGCGAATTCGTCAGTCGTATCATTTACTGCTCTAACCTCGGCTTTTTTTTATATCCTACCTTCTGAACGGTCTTTCTATTTTTGGAGGTGGGCACGCTACACTGTTCTCAGAGCTGCAGTATCAGCGGCCGGCAGCGGACGCAGTCCACACGGGAGGTCAGAGTGGCTCCGCCCTTTCTTTTCTGCTCCAGAAGCCGCAGCCACTGCCTTCGATCAGAAGCGGGTGCTCCGCGGCCGCAGGAGGGATGCACCCAAGTTTCTGGACGCTCGAGCGGAGAAGAGGGGCCCATCTGAAAGTTGCCATTTCACGGGAGCGAGCGGCTCTCCTGCGGAACGGTATAACGGAGGGATTCCTCAGAGTTTGAAGACCAGTGGGAGGGGTGGAGCGCCCCCACCAGCCTCCCCCTCCCCTGCCGACTGCAGTGAGGTAAGAGGCCATGCCCTCCACCGGCGCCCTCTGAGGACCAAGGGAGTCAGTGTGCTACCTTAATGCGCTCCTAGCGATATCGTCCTTCATTCCGCGCAGCGTTCATCGAACCACTTTCA
This sequence comes from Locusta migratoria, assembly GCA_026315105.1. Lineage (NCBI taxonomy): Eukaryota > Metazoa > Arthropoda > Insecta > Orthoptera > Acrididae > Locusta > Locusta migratoria. The sequence goes on along the minus strand of CM048751.1, from coordinate 46,352,902 downwards.
TACTATTATTTATCTTCCATTTGTAAAGAGGCTGATCTGTAACTACATCTACATCTACATGGGATACTCTCCAAATCACATTTAAATGCTTGTCAGAGACTTCATCGAACCACCTTTATACTATTTATCTTCCACTCCATTCTCGAATAGCCCACGGGAACAAAGAACACCTGAATCTCTCCGATCGAGCTCTGATTTCTCGTCATTTATTCTGATGATCATTTCTACCTATGTAAATGGGAGTCAACAATATATTTTCGCATTCGGAGGAGAATGTTGGCTATTGCAGTTTCGTAAGTAGCCCACGCCGCAGCGATAAGCGCTGTTGTTGTACTGATTTCCAACCCAGGTCCTGTATCATTTCCGTAACGCTGTCTCCCCTGTATCGTGACAATACGAAACGAGCTGCACTTCTTTGGACTCTTTCGATGTCTTCCGTCAAACTCACCTGATAAGGATCTCACACTGGGCAGCAATACTCCAAAAAAGGACGGACAAGCGTAGTGTAGTAGCTCTGTTGCATCTTTTAAGGGTTCTACCAATAAAACGCAGTATCTGGTTCGTCTTTCCCACGACGTTATTTAGGTCTTCTTCCCAGTTTAAGTCTTAAGTAATAGTAATTCCTACGTATTATGTGGAGTTTACGGCCTTCACTTTTCATTGATTTATCTTGTAAACAAAGTCTAACTGATTTCGTTTCGTACTCATGTGGACGACTTCACACTTCTCATTATTTAGAGTCACTCCAATTTTTACACCATACTGATATCTTATTTACACCGTTCTGCAGTTAGTTTTGATCTTCAGATGATTTCACTAGACGGTAAATGACGGCGTCATCTGCAAACAACGTAAGAGAGCTACTTAGATTTTCCCCTAAATCGATTATGTAAATAAGGAACAGCAGAGGACCAATAACACTACCCGGTGAAACGCACGATATCACCTCTGTTTTAGTCGATGACTTACCATCGATTACTACGAACTGTGTCCTTTCTGACAGGAAATCCCCTATCCAGTCGCAAATTTAGGGCGATATACCATAACTACGCAATTTACTTGCCCTTTCATAATTTTGCCGGCCGCGGTGGCCGAGGTGACTGAGGCGCTCCAGTTTCGGTCAGCACGGCCACTACGGTTGGGGGTTCGAATCCCCCCTCGGGCATGAATATCTGTGCCGTCCTAGTTCGAAAGTAGTTCATAAGTAGTTTGTAAGTTTAGGGACTGATGACCCCGTAGTTAAGTCCCATAAGCTTAACAAACATTTCTTTTCATAATTTTATTTTGAATGATTCCTTTTACTATGGTGGGAAGAGCAATACGTAATAAGTAGCCTGGAGCTTTTACATCTTCGCGCCTATGTTGTATGTTCTCTCGGCTGAATAGCGGCACTTAATGCTGCTGCCAGCATACTGGCACGTTTGTGTTAGTGTTGAAATTACAATAAAGAAGAAAACAATAGTATAGAGCGTATGGTCCTGTGAACAGGCATTCCGCCGGAATACCCCGCCCATATTTCTATCTAAAATGTGATTGGCTCTTGCAAGTAGCCTCAGTCTGCCAAAACCCTTCAGCACTTTCATTACTATTTTAATATACCGCATTTGTTTTAAATACGTCTGTTTAAACAATGTAAGTATCTTGTGTTAAGCTATGTTTCTGTTATATGAAAAGTTATGTAAATGTAAGCTGAATAGACATATGACAAACGTAACACTCTAGAACAGAGGTCTTCCAATTTGAAATTTCGATTCTCAGTGGGGACCGGATGGCAGTTCGGAACTACCAAATATTGCAATACCAGCCGTATAATTTAACCTCCTGTAATGTCATCAAGATGTCGGTTACCTTCTATTTCAATCGTATACCATATGAGCACCGCGATACCTCTCATTTCATCGTCAAAGAAACATAAATCACAAACGAATCATTTAATTCCACCAAAATACTTCAAAATATCTTCAAACACTATCTGTGTAATCCTAACTTTTATTTGACCACACATTTCCTCATGGGAAGAAAACAGACAAATAAAATGCTTTTTAATACAGGCACAATATTAAGTGAAAACACTCGTTATCTTTATTACTCTTTAGTACACTAAGTGTGACGTATGGAATTTGCTTTGTAAATACACGGTCCACGTTTTAAAGTTTCGAATTTACATTCACGTACTTTGTCAGAGAATCCATCAAACTCTGCAACGTGCTACTTTCATAAGGGCGACGTATGTTATATTCCTCGAGTACAGCAATAACTTCATTACTCGCGTTATTTTGTTGCCTTCCTCTATAACGAAGCGTATCACGCTCCATGTCTGAATATACTCCAGTATAGAATGTTCTCTTTTAGCTTCAGCTGCAAAATTACGCAAGTACGCAAGGTACGTACACACATTTCATACAAAGTGGCGGCGACTTTGAAATTGCATTGAGTCCTGGAATCCTCGTAACAACCTCTCTAAGTTAATCGCTCGCTAAGTTAAAAGAGGTTAACTTCAAACGTGGACAGTATTAAATACGTTCGCTGACCGCATCTGGTCCGCGAGCAGTATTTTGGAGACTCCTGCTCGTGCCGAAATGTTGCCACAATACGGCCCCTCAAGTGCAGTTCTTTTTTTTCTGTCCCAAATAGAAACAATGGCACGAAGTGTATCGGTAACAGGACCGAGGGTAAAAAGAAGGGAAAACGTTGGAAACTTACGTACGCACTTTCAAATAATTCAGTTTCTCGAACTAGAAAGACATTACCGCATCTTTTTCTCAATTAACAAAGTTCACCTAAATCTCTTCGTTAGAGCATTCACTGCACTTATTTTATTGTGATTGTCTTTCCTCCCTATGTAGATGGGAGCCAACAAAATGTTTTTCTTCGTGAGGAAAAATTTTATGAATATATCTCGGTGCAACGAAAAAGGCCGTTGTTGTAGTGATTAGTAGCACAACTTATATGCATCATTTCCGCAACACTCTCTCCTCTGCATCCCGAGAGTTCGAAACATGAGCTGCTTTTCTATGTACGCTGCCGATGGCTTTGACTGATTGTTATTTAAGTTCTACACTCCACGTACCGTGAATGTGAAAAAATTCTGAAATCCGACACCCATGTGCTCTCCTTGTCAGATATAAAGTCCAATAATTTTTTGGTTGGAATTACCCCCGTCGTTTTTGGAAATTCAGATATAAGTTATTGTTGCCTTCTTTGAGTTGTCTAGCACAGCTAATACTGGTTCCCCGACGTCTTCCAACACCATTATACTTTCCTAACACGTCATCGGATACGGTTCCTCTTTATCATATTCATCTCATCTATCTACACGTTGAGTAGTGTAGATCCCGTCGTATTCTTAATGCTACCACCTTTTGAGACATTTAAAGTTTACCATAATAGCCGTAAAAATGTCACATGAATAACCGGAAATCACCCGTTGGCATTTTTTGTGATCTCTCCAAGGCTTTTGATTGTGTAAATCATGGAATTATTCTAGATAAAGTAAAGTATTGTGGCGTGAATGGGACAGTGTACAAATGGTTTAAATCAGACCTAACAGGAAGAGTGCAAAAAGTTGACGTAATTAATTCACATAACACGCAAAAAACAGCTGATTCTTCAAACTGGGGAACAATCAAAAATGGTGTGCCACAAGGTTCGGTCTTGGGCCCTTTGCTGTTCTTAATATATATTAATGATCTGCCATTCTATATCCATGAAGATGCAGAGCTGGTTCTTTCTGCTGATGATACAAGTATAGTTATCGCACCTGACAGACAAGAACTAACTGAAGAAATTGTAAACGACGTCTTTCAGAAAATCATTAACTGGTTCTCAGCGAATGGACTATCATAAAATTTGATAAAACACAGTACATACAGTTCCGTACAGTAAATGAAATTACACCATTAATAAACATAGACTTTGATCAGAAATCTGTAGCAAAGGTAGAATATTCAAAATGTTTAGGTGAAAACACATTGAAGATCTGCTGAAACGTTTGCGTTCAGCAACTTATGCTATTAGGGTAATTGCAAATTTTGGTGATATACATCTCAGTAAATTAGCTTGCTATGCCTATTTTCATTCTCTGATTTCGTATGGCATCGTTTTCTGGGTTAAGTCATCATTGAGTAAAAAAGTATTCATTGTACCAAAGCGTATAATCAGAATAATTGCTGGAACCCATCCAAGATCATCCTGCAGACACTTATTTAAAGAGCTAGGGATCTTCACAGTAGCTTCACAATATATATATTCACTTATGAAATTTGTTTTTACCAATCCCACCGAATTCAAAAGCAATAGCAGTGTACATAACTATAAAACTAGGAGAAAGAATGATCTTCACTATTCAAGGTTAAATCTAGCTTTGGCACAGAAAGGGGTGAATTATGCTGCCATGAAAGTCTCTGGTCACCTACCAAACAGCTTCAAAAGCCTGGCAGATAACCAAGTAGCATTCAAAAATAAATTAAAAGAATTTCTGAATGGCAACGCCTTCTACACTATAGATGAATTCCTACCAGAAAGGACACAGTTCGTTGTAATTGATGATAAGTCATCGAGTAAAACAGAAATGATATCTGGCGTTCCCCAGGGAAGCATTATAGGTGCCCTACTCTTCATTGTGTTTATAAACGATTTAGGAGACAATCTGAATACCTCCCTTAGACTGTTCGGGGATGATGCTGTCGTTTACCGGTTAGTGAAGTCAACAGAGGATGAAAAGCAACTGCAAAACGATTTAGACAAAATTTCTACATGGTGCGAATATTGGCAATTGTCACTAAATAAAGAAAAATGTGAAGTAATACACATGACCACTAAAAGAAATCCGCTGAACTTCAATTACGCGATAAATCAGTCAAAACTTAGGTCGTAAATTCTTCTAAATACCTAGAAGTTACAATTACGAACAACTTAGACTGGAGAGAACACGTAAAAAATATTGTGGGGAAGGCGAATCAAAGGTTACGTTTCATTGGCAGAACGTTTCGAAGATGCGCCAGCTCCACCAAAGAGACTGCCTACATCACACTTGTGCGTCCTCTCCTGGAGTAATGTAGCCCCTTGTGGGACCCTCACCAGGTGGGACTGACGGAAGATATTGAGAAGGTTATATACAGGGTGTTTCACAAAGTGTGTTTGCCTCTGTAACTTATAAAATAATAGGTGACGGGAAATTTTAATGTGGTAGGTCAACACAAGAAATGTTACACTTTCAGCGGAGCTATGAACATAGTTTATTGTATCATTTTCCAAAGAGTTACAAAACAAAGATATAATTTTTAATGGAACAATAGTTTTTTCTATCGTGTATTGGATTCGTTTAAGCCAGCTGCTTCTAAATCAATTTAAACTACATTCCTATCACTGTTAGTTTGGGAGCTACAACCCTTCAAAGTTCCGGGGGCGGAGGCTGCGATAGCGTAGCTGACTGGCCGAGTGGCTATCCCCTGGGGCACGGCCCACTGTCTCGTGACCACCAGCCAGTCAGCTACGCTGTCGTAGCCTTCGCCCCCTAAACTTGGAAGGATTGTAGCTCCCAAACCAACAGTGATAGGAATGTAGTTTAAATTGATTTGGACGCAGCTGGTTTCAACGAATCCAAAGCACGATAGAAAAAACTATTGTTCCATTTAAAAAATTATATCTTTGTGCTGTAACTCTTTGGAAAGTGATACAATAAACTATGTTCATAGCTTCGCAGAAAGTGTAACATTTCTTGTGTTGACCTACCGCTTTTCTTGCCAGCGGCGTATAAATTACTGCGTGGGAGACCTGAAGATTGGTCCGTAGCGTAGTGAGGTCTTGAAAAACGCGGCCCCTGAGTAAAGAAACAGACTGCAGACTGCTGCTTTACGACGCAACCCACGGAACTAGAGCCAATTTCAGCTCGGCGGACAACTGCTCGCGAATCGGAGCAGAAAATTTACTCAGTGTTGATCGCGCGCGCTCGGAAACCTTCGCTCCCGCCTTCTTCCTCGACCTTACGCCGTGCCGCGGTTGTTAAAGAAGCCTGCGCTACGGGGACGCGGTAGCTGAGTGGGAAGAGGGGGCAGAGGTCTGTGTGTGAAAGCGAACAGAGAGAGAGAGAGAGAGACGAAAGCCAACAGGATTCACGCCCCAGGCGCGCTTCGCCGTGCCGTGCTATACCGCGGACGTCGCGAATTGGTATTCGCGAGCTGCGGTGCATTGTGGGCCGGAATGAGATGCGAGATTCGTGGAGCGGAGGAGGGCATAGGCTGCGGTCGCAGACGCCAGCAGCAGCCGTCTGGGTCTACGCCTGCTGGATTACAGCTGTGTTGGAGTCGGGTGGATAGGAACGCACATAACTCTATCGCTGTGACACGGTGCACAGTGCTGGTGCTCATGAGTAAGGAAATGAGATTTCCCGCGTAGCGTCAACAGTACTACATCATCATACTGACAGTTTTAAACCCATTGGAAAATGCCGCCGCGAACTAGTTCGTTCTTTTAGTTCTTCCGCTCCCGCTCCCGGTGACGGCTGAGCGGCGTGGTCTGCGCATGTAGATGGCGGGAGAAGTTCCCCCACCTAGCTGCTTCATGCGCTTGCTGCTTGAGCCGCTAACGATATCTACCAAACCAAAAGAAACAGTTTGTGGATAATTTCTCGCGTTTAAGTCTAGAGTTATCTCTATATCTCGGCATTATGGAATTTATTAGTCATATATTGCAAAGTGCAGAGTACTTTAAAGCAGAAATTTTGAAGCACTGAACTATGTAATCTAGCAGGCAGACGCTAACCTTGAAATGGCTCTCATCAGCAGAAGGCAAACACGTGATTTTTAATTGTGTTCGCGATCTATCGCGCATATTTTAGTTCGCGACCTATCGCGCATATTTTAGTTCGCGACCGGTAGCTCTCATTTTAGTTCGCTGCTCGGCCGCGAAGTAGGTCGCTCTTCTTAGTTCGTCCGCTCGTTTTGGCTTTTGCTACCGCTACTAAAACTGCAACTTAGCTGCATTTCAGCTCGAAATGACGGCAACTGGCAGAAGGAAATCACGCGATTCTGCGCGCTCTCGCGTCCTCTCCCTGTTACCCGCCAGTCTTCGGAAAAGGAGCGGACGTACTAAGAGGCGAGGACATGCGAACTATTTCGCCTGTGGGAGCGCTCTTCCGAACTAGTTCGTTCGCGAACTACACAAGACTAGAAAATATGTTTGTAAGACACAGACTTTTTGAGGGCACACAATGCACGGCCGCAACGGCCATAAGAAAGAAATCAGAGGAAAATAAAATTAAATACGTTATTCCGACCACGGATCGAGTTGCTAGTAAAATTACGAACTCCCAGATACCAATAACAGACCGGACGGGTCCTAAATTACAAAGTAGCAAAATTAAATCAATTAATTTAGAACATTTTATTAATTTTCACCAACCAAGGAGCATCCCAGACCACTACGGTCGGGGATTCGAATCCCCCGCGGGCATGGATATTTGTGCCGTCCTTAGTATTAGTTAGTACATAAGGAGTTTGTAAGTTTAGGGACTGATGACCCCGTAGTTAAGTCCCAATTTAAAAATTGCTCAAAATGGAGAATTTCCTGTAGCCGTTAAATTTTAAAGCAAACTAAAGCGACGCTGTGGCGGAGGCATGCCAGCTTTGTCCCGCGCTCCAAACAGGTGTCCCAACCTGAGTGTCCGAGACACAGTGCCGCCCTCAAGGGTTAAGCTTCGCCAATAGTCCCTCTCCCCTACCTGTAAGGTTGGCTACAGGGACTACTTTATAACAGCGGAAGCACACTGCGGTGCCGTGCCCGGTGAACAGCCACGCACCGTCATTCTGTTGCAGAGCTTCAAGGTATCCACCTCGCGGACAGTCTAGGGCGGAAATTACCGTCGTATTAGGAATGTGTGACTTTGAGGACCGTCCGCGTCTGTTACAATGGTGGGCGAGTGGAAGTATCCGGTACACTTACCATTCAGTTTATAGTGAGGTAAGCTTGGCCGTTTGGCCCCTGCTCTTGTTTTAGTATTACGACTTCATGGCTAGCAACATTCTCTCTGATTGAGCCACTCTCCGCTCTCTCTAGGGACTGCATATGTATCTGTACAAAATATACTTATTTCCTGTGATGTTTAAAGCTTTCCCGGCGTACAGATGTTTCCATAAAATCTCGGGCGAACTGCCGGATGTCCGTAACTTCTTGCCACGATATTTCGGCGCAGAGTCTTCTGGCCATCTTCAGGTGAGTACTGGCGAAGACGCACTGAGCTGTGCTAATATGCCCAATTCAGCCGACATTGCGCATGCGCGTACCTAGCGTGCGCGTTCACTTCAGCTTCGTACGCTGCTCTGAGCGCCCTCCGTGGTGGAGGCTTGCCGCTTCGATATCAGATCGATTCTCATCGTCATTCAGTTGCAGGAAACTACGCCGACTACGAAGTTTTTCAATGACAGGATTCCATGCAGCATTTATTTGGAAACCGCTGCCTCGATTGATAAGAGTCTCACTGTCAGACACTCTTATTTCCACAGCTTCATTAATAATTGAGCTCCAAATGTTTGATGTGTGGGCCACAATTTTCGTTTCATTGAATGACCTGTGGAAATACAATGTTCGGCGATTGCGGATTTGGTGGGTTGGAGTAGCCGAGTATGACGCTGATGTTCCACGATGCGGTCCTGCACAGTGCGCGTCGTCTGCCCTATATATGACTTGCTGCACTCGCACGGAATCCTGTAAACACCTGCTTTACGCAGCTCCAGATCGTCTTTGAAAGAACGCAACAGCGATGAAATTTTAGGAGGAGGGCAAAAGATGACTCTTACTTTATGCTTTTTTAGTATTCGGCCTATCTGCGATGAAATGTTCCTAATATATGGGAATAAGCAGTCGATTTGAAAGCCTCTTCTTCTTCTTCCTTGTTCTGTCGTTTGGAGGTGTGCATCGCTCGATTTACTTGCTTCAGAAGCAAGTAAATCGAGGCAAGAAGTTACGGACATCCGGCAGTTCGCCCGAGATTTTATGGAAATACTTATTTCTTGACTGTTGTAAGTAATTCCTTGACCTAAAGCAAGGTGGTTTCGAGGCAAAATACTCTTACCTGTGAAATAATATTAAACATGCAACAAGGCTACCTCAAATTTGTCATATTTTTATGAATACAGATTTCACCACAATTCTGCCTATTTGTTCTGTAACTTTCCTACTGTCCTCTTTTCAATTACTGAATATTAAATAAAGCGACGAAACACCTGCCAAGAGAACTCCGACGATTTTACGGTCCGAGGACAGCAGATCGGCAGGAGAGTGTAACTTACAGTCTGAGAGGAAAGGCGATAGGCAGCAACCCTTCTTGCTTAATCTTCTTTCGAAAAACTTCACCAGTTACATGTTCCAATTTAAATGACTCATCATCATTATTTAAGACATTAATGCCTTTCAACTTTCAGTCTGGAACATTGTTCCCCTTATAAAATCCCCACGTTCCACTCCACGAAGTGAAATATCTAACCGGCCAGATCCTTCTTTCCGCGCTTCGCAGAACAGTGGAACGTGGAATTCCATGCTGTGACGTCACCAGTTCCTCCTGCACGTTCGTTTTCACGTCCAGTGAGAGGACGGCGTTATCTGACCTTCCTTCTCCCGTATGTCTGTCATGACCCCACCATCTAAACCTCTCCGTTCTAACTGCTGTGGTTTTTATTCCCAGCTTTTCTTTGATTTACTCATTACGGACGACCTTCTGCCATTGTTCCCATTTATTAGTGCCTGCAGTCATTCTTGCTACTTTCGTATCCGTAAACTCAACCTTATTAATAAGGTGATCTGTATCCACCCATTCCTCAGTCCCATAAATCAGAGTTGATTGAAACACTGGACGATGCACTGCTAGCTTAGTCTCGGTACTGACTTCTTTCTTGCAGAATAGAATAGATCGTAGCTGAGCGCTCACTGCTTTAGCTTTGCTACTCCTTCAGTTCAAATGTTCAAATGTTTGTTTAGTCTATGGGACTTAACTACGGGGTCATCAGTCCCTAAACTTACAAACTACTTATGAATTACTTACCAACTAAGGACGGCACAAATATCCATGCCCGAGGGGGGATTCGAACCCCTGACCGTAGTGGCCGTGCAGACAGTGACTGAAGTCCCCGCGGCCACCGCGGCCGGCACACCTTCAGTCCAGTATTCTTATTATGTTGCTATCCTGTGAGAAAATACATCCCAAGTACTTGCGGCTGTCCACCTGTTTTAATTTCGTTCTTTCTATTTGGCACTCAGTCTGTTTAAATGTTTTCTAGCCGTGAGGGAGTAGCCGTGCGCTCTAAGGCGTCTTGCTACGGAGTGAACGTCTGAGGAAATTAACTTTCGGCCGAAAATATCAGAGAAATCTATTTTAAATTATCTCTACAAAGGACAACTAAATGACTTTTTAGAAGATATACGAATTTTTTATTTCCACGATTAAACACACACAATATATAAATGGACAAACAGAAACGTGAAAAAAATCAGAGAAAATTTATCAATTCACCAGTGTGTGAAATACTCTGTCCTACCTTAATTACACACCGCATTGAAGGCAGTGTTTCTTTGCTTACCTTTTCAACTTTACGTTAATATCGTACACATTTTAGGGCTCATGTTTGCAAAATACTTAACTACATTTTCTTAGCTAGCCCATGACTTTGTGGAATGAAGAAAAAAGCAAGACATATTATTATGATTTCTGAATGTCCCTTCCACTAAGCAATAAAAGATTTCTTTCAACTGTAGCCTACGATAATAACGATTTGTACAATTCGTAACGACATAAACTGTTATTTTTAACAACTGCTGCTACCCTAAACTATCGAAGCCCACGTCTCTTCCAAGTGTTTCGAAATGTATAAACAGTCAACTTGTGTCTCGTATTACTGGATCAGTCAGGCATTCGAGACCATGAAATGCTCGAAACTGTCTTCCTATGTGTTAATCATATAAACACTGTAATACATGTAGTACTGAAAACGGCTGAACTGTTTTGGCATTCACACGAGTGAAGTAATCGGCATAAAATCCTGTGTGGACTTTTAGCCAAAGAAACTATAACTGATAAACATTCTTAGGCTTCGAGCAGTGTATTTTCGGCATTTATTTAAAACAATATGGAATAAGTAACTTTTTAAGAGCTTATTAATTGCCGTTTATCTGTTTCAGTCGATTTCCTATGTTTTATTGCAGTTCGAACGTGAATTGACTGTAAATGTACGCTTTCCTTCTGATATTGGCTTCTGCCCTGTTTTCTCGCTGCACATTTTTTCCCTTTGTAGGAAATTTGTTCATTTCATTCGCAAAACTGATGAAATCCATTTCCCGTGCTGACGGTTAAATCGTGTTCCACGAACGAAATTCTGTGTATCCGCGTTAAACAGGACTAACGGTTATTTTGAAATGATAAAAGAAGAGCATAACCATGCAAATTGCGCTCCTATTTCAAGTAATTCCAGTATTCGCGTAAATTCTGTTTCATTTATTGTGTGTTTCATTATAGTCACGAGAAATGTGAGTGACGAGTGTTTCAACAATTTTGGAGTAAACAGACAGTTCTGTTCTTTTTAGTGTCAAACAGATATTTTTAGATACAAAGGCACTGCTCAGTAATGAAACTTAATTGCGCGTGCAACAATTTTGTTCGTTTTTTCTCATTAATCCTCTGCTTGGTTTTGTAATGTTTGTATTGAATTAATTACCGATGCCAACCTCTTCGTCTCAGAGTATCACCAACGTTTCCCGCACCATTTTTTACCTACTGTAGCTCCATTAGGTACCAGTGAGGTTGTTCTCCTGTCATTAACTGTACTGTTTCCAAAGAGTTGCATTTCTTGATTAGTGTGCAGGGTATCTACCCAATTCTTATCTGGCCACTCAACTCATTTTCCAGCATTATTCTATATCAGTTAAACACCTCTGTGCGTGTCCATTCTCTTCGTTTTGGATTGAAGAATACGTAGCTTACTGAAATTTTGTTTCACTGTGCAGTTTTCACATTTTTTAGAGTGCATAAAATTGTTTTCTCAATGTATGGGCTCTCAATAGCTCCTCTGTATCCTGTTCTTATTCCATTAATGCCTCTCTTTGAAATGTCCGCCGCCTATTTTTGTGCTTTATTGTGTTTATTTTTCCTTAATATTTCAATATTCCTTTAATTTTTCTTTGTTTCTATCGTTTTGCATTTCTCCCTCTCCCTCTCTCGTTCTCGCTCTCTCTCTCTCTCTCTCTCTCTCACACACACACACATACACAAATCATTCCCTTTTTTCGCTCTTCTCTTCACTGCATCACACATTCCCGCCTATCAGAGGCTTTACAGTTCGTCATTCAA